>JASUAD010000018.1:57099709-58491022 GCA_037013555.1 Sextonia rubra | reverse complement strand
AAATCAGAGATCTAGAATTAAATCTTTGGCCCAGGAGTGACAAGGTCTTAGTCGGTAATTTCAAAGTTCAACCAAAACTCATACAGCAAATCAAAGATCACCAAAGGGATGACGAGGTACTATTGGAAATCTTCAATAAAGTGGATAACAAGCCTGAATTTTCACTTGCCAATGGTACTTTGTATTTCTTGTGAGGTTACAGAGGTTACATTGAATTTTTAAGAATATGTACGAAGGAGCAATAACAAATGTGAAAACCACGTGTGAAGAAACAGGCGGATTTCCTGTGACTATAGGTTTACATCAAGGATCAACCTTAAGCCCTTATCTCTTTGCATTAATTATGGATGAGTTAACTGTGCATATTCAAGAAGAAGTACCATGGTATATGTTATTTGCAGATGATATAATATTGGTGGATGAATCAAGAGGGGGTGTAAATGCAAAGCTTGAGAGATGGCGGGGGGCATTAAAATCTAGAGGCTTTAAAATAAGTCGTACAAAGACAGAATATATGGATTGCAACTTTAGTAGACATATACAAAGTGTTGAAACCAATGTTAAAATTGAAACCCGTGAGATACCACGTAGAAATTCTTTTCGGTACCTAGGTTCGATGATTAGTAAGGATGGGGAGATTGACGAAGATGTGGAGCATAGGATAAAAACTGGATGGCTGAAGTGGAGACTAGCTTCGGGAGTGCTCTGTGACAGACGAATGCCAACGAAATTGAAGGGCAAATTTTATAGGACAGTGGTTAGACCAGCTATGACATATGAAGCAGAATGTTGACCAATTAAGAAGACGCATATTCATAAGATGGATGTAGCGGAAATGAGAATGCTTAGGTAGATGTGTGGTAAAACTGGGAAAGAAAAAATTAGAAATGAGCGCTTTCGAGAACATTTAGGAGTAGCGCTAATTGGGGATAAGATTAGAGAAACTCGTTTAAGATGGTTTGGGCATATTGAGTGTAGACCAGTAATAGCACAGGTGAGAAAAAGTTTGGATACACAGGTGGAGAGCCCATCAAGAGGTAGAGGTAGGCCGAAGAAAACATAGATGGAAGTCATTAATTCATATTTGAGTTTCACTTATCGAAAGATTTAGCTCAAAATAGAATGGAATGGAGAAATAGAATTCATATAGTCGACCCCAACATGGTTGGGATAAGGCTTTGATGATGATGATGATGAATGGTACTTTGTATTTCCGAGATAGGGTATGTGTCCCTAATGTTCAGGAGATCAAGGACGAGATATTACGAGAAGCCTACCATACTCGGTATACCATTTACCTAGGGAATACCAAGATATATCAAAACCTTAGAAAACGATTTTGGTGGATTGGTATGAAAAATAATATTTCAGAATTTGTGAGGAGGTGTTTAACATGTCAACAAATAAAGGCAGATTATTAGAAACCGGAAAGATCGTTGCAACCACTTCCCATTCCTGAATGGAAATGAGAGCATATTACTATGGATTTTGTGTCGAGATTCCTGCGGACCTTCCAGAACAAAGAGGTCATTTGGGTTATTGTGAATCGTTTGACTAAATCTGCACATTTTCTTCCTCTTAAGAGTAAAACTTTGACGAAGGAATTATCACAAATGTACGACAAGGAAGTTGTTCGGTTACATGGCATTCCGGTTTCCATTGTTTCGGATAGAGATTCTAGGTTCGTGTCTAACTTTTTGAAGAAACTATAAATGGCTATGGGAACACAGTTGCATTTTAGTACGGCATATCATCCCCAAACCGACGGGCAGATTGAAAAGACCAACCAAACTCTTGAAGATACGTGGTGAGCATGTGCCTTAGATTTCAAGGGCAGTTGAAACGAACGGTTACCACATGTGGAATTCACTTATAATAATAATTATCATTCAAGCATTCAGATGGCACCTTTTGAGGCGTTGTATGGACGAAATTGTCGAAACCTTATTTGCTGGGAAGAGGTAGGTGACTGAAGAATACTTGGGCCAAATTGGGTGTAGACTTCGATGGATAATATCAAGAAAATTTGGGATAGACTTAAGACTACTCAAAGCAGACAGAAAAGTTTTGCTGATAACTGCAGGAGGGAATTGGAATTCACCGTGGGAGACCACGTTTTTCTCAAAGTTTCTCCAACCAAAGGAGTTATGAGATTCGGGAAAAAGGAGAAGTTGATTCCGTGTTATATCAGACCATTTGAAATAACAAAACGAGTCAGTGATGGAAATGCTTATGAGCTAGCACTGCCACCACAACTGTCAAGTGTACATAATGTCTTTCATGTGTCTATACTCAAGAAATATATACCAAACCCATCACATGTTATAGACTTCGAGCCACTCCAGATACAAAAAAGATTTGTCATATGAAGAAAAGCAGTAGCTATTCTAGAGACGAAGGAAAAAGCCCTACGAAACAAAACATTCGACTAGTTAAAGTACTATCACAACATCATAATCAACTAGAGGCCACGTGGGAGACAGAGGAGGAGGTCCGCGAAAAATATCCACACCTTTTCCCACCAGGAATGATTTAAAATTAGAGGACCAAATTTCTTGAGGGGAGTATGTAATATCCCGACTAGGACTCTTGGTAGAATTATAATTACACTAGATTAAGGTCATTAGAAGACTAAAAATTTCAAATAAGACTCTCTCTCAAGAATACATTCCCAATAGGACTCCTTGTAATCTCAAACAGGACTCCTAGTGCAGGACTTTTTAAACACTAGTATATATATATATATATGGAAGCTTATTTTCTTCTACATATCAATGATAGAAAGAGAAAGAAAGAGAGAGAAAGAGAAAGACTGATCTTAATTGTAAAATTATTAAAAGAAGAGCAAAAATCGGAAAGGAGACAAAGAAGATCGACAGCAGGACTCATAGTCGATGTCCGATTCAAGACCACTCACTGCTTGAGCGATGAATTTCTATAACAGGTGAGTAGAATACCTCATCTAAGTTGGCATGGTATGGTTTGATTCCTCTAAGATATGGAATATTGTTGCATAGAGACTAGATCGACAGATGTAGTATGATTATCAAGCCTTTTAACGCAGTCCTCTGTCTAACCTAGTGATATCAAGTGAAAGTAGTCACTATCGACAGCCTAATTATGGTTTAAAACTCTATTCTAGTGATGATTGATTGGAAGATAAGTTCTATAAAATTAATATGAAACTCAGATAACCTAATCGGAGAGTTATGGCCACATCAGAACTTCTAAATACAACTGAACTGGGTTTTTCCCAGTTCAAGCCTTCAAAACAGAGAAAGAGGAGACTGGGTGTGGGGACCAAAGTTGTCAAGTTCGTTTCGGACGCCGTTTCGGTTTGGTTCCAAAATGAAACATTTCGGACAATTCGAACATTTCGCTTTTCAATTCGAAAATTTATTTCGAAAAATATCAAAAATTATATATATTATTAAAAATATATAGAAAATCTCATTCTACCAAGCATCACAAATATAATTTGCAAAAGATAAGGTTTAAACACTTCTCCCTCAAACATCACCAAATAAAATAAAACCTTAGCTAACTATGCATCATTGTAAACATCATCATCTTCTTCATTTACTCCTGACTCCTCTCCTACAGAGCCACCTATTTCATCACCCCCATCAAAATCAGGTATACCCCGTTGCACTTGCGCTGGTTGCTCCATAACCATCCAACTACTGACATCATCCACAGTCAAGAGAGGTGCTTTTTCAGCAACCCAATCAGCCAAAATATTAATATTCTCCAAACTGATAGGGTCAGAGGCAGCACTTCCAGTCCTTTTGAGCATATCCCTACAATTTACATGGGTTAATACTTAACTATATGATCATTAACAATTTAAAAAAGAATTATGTAAAATTAACATTTGATATACCTTCCACGGAGCTTTAGATTATAATGCACAAAACTAGATCATTTAGCCTTTGATATTCTAGCCTATTTCTCTTAGGAGAATGAATATGTTCAAAAGATGCTCCAATTTCTTTCACAACCACTAGCACTGATGCATTGACTCAAAATTCGAATTGCTAATTTTTTCAACCCAGGGGTACCATTTCCAAACCGATCCCACCATTTATCTATAAAAATTTATATGAAATATAAAATATATTTTATAAACCGCAATCATATAATAAGTTAATGAGAAGTTAAAAACTTTCAATTACCTGGAGACATTTTATCTCAGTTTCGTACTGTTGATGCAAAACCGAAGTCAAATTGTGAATCTTTATAGTCATCACATTGTTTGAAAATCATGTCCTAAGTATCAAAATCAGGAACTAATTTCTCTAAGACATTATTCAGACCCCTGATAACTTCACTATGCTTAGAAATGTAGGGCTAAAGAAAAATGCTGGATTCAAGTAGTATGCTATAGCATGTAGTGCACTGTGAAGTTGATTTTCCCACCTGCAATCAATCATCTTCTAGTATATCATGTAATCCTTCTCATTCTTTAGACTCTTTTGAATGACCTCCTTTGCTCGATCCGTTGCCTCGCACACATAACCCATTCCAGGCTTGTCTTCACTGTTAGCTAGACGTAGAACTACCACCAAAGCTTCACTAACTTTCAAAATATGTTCAACGTCTTTCCAAAATGTATTATTGAGTATTATTTCAGTGATCTCCATGCCAACCAGGGTACTTGAAACATTAGATTCAACTCAAGAGGTACTTATAAACATTTGCCTAGTTCTTTACTGTATTTAAAAAGGCATTGCAAACTAATAAAATTAGTAGCAAATCTTGTGATGGCTGATCGAATCAATTATCTCCCATTTGTATATTCTCTTCTCACTACATTCAGTACTAATAAATGACTGTAAATGAACTTTATGACTTTCCTTGCTGTCTCAATTGTGGATGCATTAACTGGAAATAAGTGGGGCTTTGCCATATCCTCCAACATTAGATCTATGCAACGGGCTGCACAAGCTATCTAATAAAAAGTTCCACACTTTTCAGCCAATCTTTTTCCCGCTGCTTTATAAGTGGCATCTTTCTCAGTAATAAATTGGACAATATTGGCAGGCCCAACACATAAAGACAATTTCATCAAAAAGTTTAAATAGCCCATCTGCATTTTTTATAATTGCAATTATATCAACTGACTTCAAGAACATTACCCCTTTTGGGCAATACACAAGAAAGTTAATCAATGTTTGATGCCTTTCATCTGTCCACCCATCAGCCATGAGAAAGCACCCAGTTTCACTCCAACATGATTTATAATACTCCAGAAATTATTAACTTCTAGCACAATTTTTCCCAAAATCTTTCCACGAAGGTCATGATATGACGGCATTTTATAACCTAGCCCTATTGCAATGATTGCATCAGCCATTAGTTGTAAAAATTTTGATCTTGCTAGATTAAATGGATGTTCGCATCAAACCAAAAACGACCAACAACTAAATCAGCTGCATCTTTTTGTTACTTTGTTGCTAAAGCTGATTTAATGTCTGGCTGAGATCCAAGCATCGTTCGTGGTGCAAAGAAATTGATCACACACCTTTTGTTTTGTGCAGATGTTTGAGGTACCTTTTCTTTACCCTTCCTACTTCTTGTGGTGGGGATAGTTGGATTTGTGAACATTTCTACTTCTTGTACCTCAACATCATCTTTATCTGCATCACCTGTTGGAGTTCCGTATGGATTTTCAATTTCCTCATTTAATTGTCTTTTCTTTGCCCTATCCTTTTTTCCTTCCAAACTAAGTCTTTCCATTTGCCATTTCACATCACTTGGCACTTTTTTACATGGCGCAACATCTCCTTTCACACCCCCAAGGTGTTCTTTAAGTCTAGTGATCCTACCACCTTTTATGACCTTGTTACAAAAAAGACAAATTACATGCTTGTTGTTGGTTTGATCGATATGACCATAAGCCCATGCAAGATCATCAGATCTAATAGCTGCAGCAGCAGATGATATAGGTGCACTATCACTCATTTTAAAATCAAGCAAGCAACCTTTCAAATTCTCTGTTACAATAGCAATATACAAAAGACAATTACAATAATAAGTTTAATGTCTCAACTATTAAAAAAAATTTTAAGTCATATGTTTGTAGCACTCAAATTAAATGGCTCATTTAGGATCCCTTCACCTAATTTCACTCCAAGAAGAGTTGGACCCACCATCATAATATGCAAGATGCTTTATATAGTGATAAATTTGACATTAGGCCCAAGGGTCCCACTAATGAAAATAAAAACATGGCAGATTATATTGATCCATTCGGTATGTGCGCTTACCATACATCAAATTTTGGAAAACGTAAGTTTCAGGCTATCTAATAGTGTACCCAACTACTGTATGATTGAGAGTGAGTGAAAAAATCAAGGTATATAATAACAGGGCTTTTTTATTTTGATCTATTTGGATATTCCATACGGACCCACCAATGAGTGTTAAGGTCCACTTGATGTTGTAGCTGAGTGAACATTATCAGACTTGACTTAGTGTGCTAGCCATAGTGTACACATGAGCCAATTCTCTTAAATTAGAGACTAATTGGTTTACCTAACCATTGGTGATTATGGGCCATATCCATCCAAGATGAATAAGTGTGCCTCATTATCATATTAAATCTAATAATATTATAATGATTAAAAAAGGTCGGCCTCACTTTAATAAATCATTAGGCAGCTTTAAAAAATTAAAAATGGCCAGCCTCAATAATGTAATTGAAAATAACACTTACAAATAAGTGGGCTTCATCATCACATGAAATTTATCAATATCACAATGACTAAAACAGGTGGGCCTAATCATCACATGAAATCTAACAATATCATAATGATTAAAAAAGGTGAGCCTCACTTTGGTAAAGTATTAGATGGCTTAAAAAATTAGACATCAGTAATTCAATTAAAAATAAAACAAACAAATAAGTAGGCCTCATCATCACATGAAATCTACTAGTATTATAATGATTAAAATAAGGTGGGATGCAATCAATTATATCATCAGACGGCATAAGATGAGCCTCACATTTTGATAAAACAAATGAGTTAAAAGGTAAAAGCCCTCTTTCATATATTTTTTTTTAAATAACATCCCCTCTTTCGTTAAACCCATATAAAGGGTGAGGTTCTGTTTCACTTGTTTCATGCACCCGTTCACCGTTAGCAGAAAACTTGGAAAGAACAGTTGCAACGAAAGGAAAGGAAATGGTAAGCATGCAGACCTGATCTGATTCCGACGAGATTTTTTGCGAAGAAATAGGCTACAACAGCAAAGACGACCTTCAACGATAAAGAACTTGAGCAAACAACCACCTCGATGAAGGAAATCCAACCCCTAATCTTCGGCAATGGTGTAAGCTCAAGAAATTTCAGGGGAAATAGCAGATCTCGTGGTTGATTTTGCATCTTTGAGCCCTATTTATGGAATGGAATTTCTGAAGGATGCATGCCGCTGAACAAGAGGAATATGAGGAGTTTCTCGACGATAACAGGTATTTTGTTCCACAGTTTGACCTTCTTTAACAATCGGCTCTTCATTCGTCCAAATTTGTTGATTCGGATCATGTTCGTCCGAATTTGGGATTTTTTGTACGAAACCCCAAATTTCGGCAAATTTATACGAAATCTGAACCGAACATTTTCAGGCGAGATGTTCGGTTCGGAATTGGCTGCGAAACGATTTAACTCAGAAGTTTCGTCCGAATCGAAACAAACTTGACAACCTTGGTGGGGACCCACATGACCCACCTGATGAATGATCAAGTCCCCACATCTTAAGTGGACACTTAGGCGACCCTAGTGGACCAAATCCGTTTTTTACTCAACCTAATTGGGCCCACAGATCCAAGTTTTGAATTCTGTCCACGTGAGGAGAAGTTTGGGCGACACCTCTGTATGGACATATAAACTTAGAAAATCTATTTCAAATGTAGTAACTTAACCACATGGATTTCTAAAATGAATATGCTTCTTAAACAATAATTTAGGCTGCAAAGATTGATTGATTAAGAACAGAATGCTACCAAATATGGATTTTTACAAAATCTAAGTCGTCTGGACATGATTATGTCGACTATGGTTGTGGGCCGACACGACTCGCCTAACGATAATCCGATCCACAGATCTTATTCTGGGCCCCAGGGCGACCCTAGAAGTGGGGGTCTGATGTGAGTTGGACCGTTGGACCCCACCAGGCCATGACCTTATTTCCACAGGGCGAAAGTCCTCACTGGGTTTCCGTCAAGGATATGTCAGCTTGTATATAAGAAGAAGACTTTGGAATTTTACAAGTTGGCCCCTGACTTTTATGGTTACAATTACAAAGCCACTAATAAAGAACCTATATTTCGGTTCACATAGAACAGTTTATAATAATTTTAGAATAGTACCTATAGTGATAGGAAATCGAATCTAAACTTTTATTACAGCTGTTTTGTCCATGACTATACTGAAGAATGATGATATTAACATTAAACATTAGACTAGGACCAACAAAGGCTTTGATTGATCTTAGTTATGCTAATTGTTTACTTCAGTGAATGATTCTCAATTAAATGTTATTCATTTGTCTAATATGTTGCGTAATTGATATGAAACCAAGACTTTGAATTGAATTATATGATCTATGATAATTAATTGAATTCCTCTATAAGACATGGGTAATGCCACAACTAGGTACCAATTCCGATTCAGAGTGGGGCGAGAACTAACTCAGTGTTATGTGGTAATGGCCAAGGAAGAGAGCAAGTAATGATACTTATTATGATAGAGATGAATCTTTAATAAGCTTATTGAATTTGAACTTAATAATTGAAATAAAGTAATACAAACTGCTAGCACTGAGTATGGAACTTCTCTCGTGGATGGTGGTCGAAGGAAGTAAGTTCAACAATCACGGTGGTGAGACATAACATGTTGTTGACAAAAATGAAAATACTCCAATATGGGAGTATCGAAACAGACTCAACAATCATGATAGATGATAAGCCCTGTTGTTGATAAAAACGTAGATACACCCGTATGGGATATCGGAACCATTTGATGCTTGAGGTGGAAAAACACTTATGAAAGAATTGATTAAGATATTGCTTTTAACACCATTATTGAATATATAAATATCCATATGAATTATTAAAAATATGTTATGCCTTAATGTGTACTTATTCTACTTACCAATGTTACTAACCACTGATTCGCCCTATTCCAAGTAATGCATTCATAGAGGTTGCGGGGAATGACAGAGATCAGCCGGTGGATTTTGGCATGTGCGACTGATCCAGAGCACAAGGAACAATGATTAGATTCGTAGATAGGATTAGCCCAACATTTAGATATTTCCTCTACTAAATTTAGAGATTTGTCTTTTACTCAATAGTTTTTATTATGACTTCTAATACACTTAATGATTTAAATACAATTAAATTTGAATGTTTTAGACCTTTATGCACATGGAAATTTGATTTATGCTGTGTTGTTATAAATTTGAGAACATCTTGAGAATCTGAAAAGCTTCATATTCTTGGGTCATTACATCTTATGAACTTTTTTTCCCCGTAAAGGTTCTAGCATCTTTTCATTTCTTTAAAGAATTCTTGCTCCACCTCTCAGTTATGTAAATAAAAAATTTATGCTCCAGTTATTAGCCTGTCAAACCAACCCTCTCATGAGGGTACCCAAGCCAACCCATAAGAGCCTGCGAAAACAAGGGTTTTTCCCCTCAAAAGTCTGAGGGTAGGGCAAGTCCGAATTTTGAAAAGCCCACCATCTTTAGGACAGGCTAGGGGAAGATCCTGCCCGACTAAGCCTAGTCCTCTGTTATATCCATTTTTTTGAAAACATATCAAGTCACAAAACATTCAAAAGAGTGAAACAAATCATATCATGAATGTGATATGTAGGATATTTTTATAAAACAATTAAAAATCTAATGAAAGTAATTACTCAATCCATCTAATTCTCATTCATAGTAAGCACCAAAATGGTGACATATAAGATTATAAAACAAGGACAATGTTCTCCTACTAGCAGACTGCAAATTGTTAATATGCAGTCCAGCTCATGGGGCCCACTTGTATGTCAATGTGAGGGAAGATGGAAAAGTCTCCTTATGGACAATAAAAAAGTTTCCTTATGGACAAGAGGAAGCAAAAAAAATCAGCCTCATCAAATAATCCTAGCCCTTGATTTAAAGTGTAATGGCCTTTCAACTATTGGTTTTCTTGAGATTCAACGCAACAATGAGTGAAGGTTCAACGAGTGTAAAGTTGGTCATGTTGCCAAATCCTGGAATGGTAAGAGTATCCAAAGGACTACGCCAAGCAAGGTTTGCCCAACTGGCCTCCACAGTGCAATCCAGCTCGTAGGAGAACATTCTCCGATGATAAAAATCATATGAAAATCATCCATTAACAAATGAAAATGAAAATCCCTCACCTGCACACCCTTATACAAGCACCGGCTGTTGTTGGCTAGGACCTCCATCATCCATCCAGGCCCATCACCCACAAAAACCAGAACTTCTTTCTTTTTCCCCTTTCTTCTTCCATGTCACTAATCCCACCCAATTTCTATAGACCCATTGAAAATTGAACACTGGATTGAAGTGGACAACAAACATTGGATTTTAAAACTGTTACGTTTGATGGCCACAAAACAATGGGTTAGGATGCTTTGATGACCTTAAACTTTACAGACAGGTAGCGCCCATGGAGAATGACCAATCCCCTATAGTCTCCTTAATGATAGGGCCCCAGGTGGACCCCACCACCAGGCGTGCACGATCACTCAGGATAGGGACATGCAGGTGAGATGCCCCCTATAAAAAATATATCATCATCATCAAAGCCTTATCCCAACCATGTTGGGGTCGGCTACATGAATTCTGTTTCTTCATTCCTTCCTATGTTGAGCTAAATCCTTCGCTATAAAAAATATATATAATAAATAATAAATGATGTGTAGAAAAAATTAAATTACTTAAGAGATCAACCTTTCAAGAAAAAAATAAAATAGTTGCAGTTTTCATAAGCCATAAATGTTAAATGGTTAGGGTGTGTCTCCTAAAGTAAAAAATTGATTCACAGAGGGGAAAACCGAAAAACTACAGAAATATAATAAATAAAATGTTGATAATGCGCTTAGTGCACTAAGGAAAAAAAAAGCACAGGCATTACTGGCATAACATCTACGATTGGGTTGAAAAAAGCATAAGCTTTGGGCAATTTGGCAAAGAAAAAGCTACAGGTAAAAATTAAAAGAAAGCATAAATCCATAAACTAAAGACCTCAGATAGATCTGACAGACAAACCAAAAAACTGTCCATGTCTAGGAGTATGCAATGTGGATACCAACAAAACCACTACAGCAAATGTGTGGACCCATCCATGGACCATAGTTCCCTTAAGCGTGCATGATGTGGATCACCACCTGGGGAGTCATGCCCCAGAAACATTTAACGTATGGTCAAAATGGTTTTCAACATCCAGATAGTAGATGAGAGGGGCCCAACGGTGTGCAAAGGATGATGAGAAAATCTTCAACTGAAATATACCAGCCATCAAGATTTTTTTTTCCTTGGTCATTGCTTTAATCTATTCTTAACTGCATCTGTAGACCACTGACTGAAAAGATAGCATCTTCCAATTTAAAGGTTTGGGGAGACTGAACCAATATCAAAGCCAAAAAATCACATGGTTTGCACACCTTACGAGAGAGAGAGGGTGGGGGGGTGGGGTGGGCTTTGACACACTACATTTTCAGTGGCACAGGACCCTACAACTCTAAGACATCTTTGTCAGTTTCAAGTAAAGTGCCAACTCATCACTCATGGGCATTTGTTCTAAAGTTCCAATAATTAGGAGAAGTAGAAGGCAAAATAACTCAGATTATACCTTTCCCATATCACCGAATATGATAACTTGCTGTAAAGAATCTTGCCCGGGATAAGGGGACGCCCTAAAGGAATAAAGTTTGCTCCAAACATATGAGCCGTTGATTAGCCGATGGCCAAGCTTGTAGGTGTACCTGAATAAGTGAACAGAATCTTTGTCAGACTGATAAGCAAAAAATGTTCAACTCCTTACAAACTTGTTGGGAAAAAGGAATTTATTTTGAAGGTCAATACACTGAATTTGGCCACAAATCTTTCAGAAAACTTGTATGGATGAAACCAGGATGACGCCAACCAACTGTTCGTGCTGGTGCGCCTGTAGAAAACAACAAATTATTATGATACTAGTATAACCCACGTAGAAAACAACAAATTCCTGTGCTACTAGTATAACCCACTAAGATTTTCTTGTTATTAATAACATGACAGATCAGCAAACCCGATGTTGTGAAAAGGATCTTACAACTGTGCTGTGGGCTCTTCCACATGAGTCTAATAGCCCACAGAGAATATAATGGCATACTAGCCATAAGCTTGCAGGACCATATGTTCAAGTTTCCAAATGATGATCAAAGATCATATTCCGTCTCTCCAAGGAACTCAATGCTTACATAACAAATATCGAAAACCCTTCCTATGTAACAAGGATGTGTTTCAGCATCATATACACAAAATATCAAACACAGTGAATCCCATTAACTTGATAAGGTTACGCTCACTCAACTGGACAGTGGACGTGATTATAATATATTAGAAACAATTTAGAAGGAAGTCAGAAGGCCTTGTCATGTAACCTGGACATGTGTCAGTGTCACAGACAGCAGAAGTTGAACACAGCTGACCATGGATAAGTGACATGATCAGTTGCCCACATAACTGAATGCAAATGAAATAATATTGAATTTAGTTACAAATTTTTGAGCAATTAGAAGTATGATTGGTAGTGTACACTACTACCGTACTACAGTAAAAGACAAATTAAGTTTTTTCCAGGTAGGCAAGTCAACATGTATCATACATCCAGAGGCAACACCTTTCTTGAAAAAAAAAAGGAGGAGTCCATTCTACATAGGCATTTAGTTGTTCACAAGATCAAAACATAACTAAAGTACGTTAATTGTCATTCATGTTTTTACATCTCAAGTGGACAACCAAAAATTATCTATGTTACAATCAGGATGACAAGTTTAGATCAAAATGACCATTCAAAAAATATATATACATACATAAAGGTAAGATCAAACATGGTGTGATTAATTAATGCCAAAACTCAACAATTCTATATTGGTGCAGAAATGAGACAAATTGTTTCACTTTGCAGAAGGCTTTCTAAAAAAAAGAAACCAGACTGCTACCAAACCATAGTTTATCATACCACACATGCTGTTGCGGTCAAATGTCAATGTTCCAGCTGGTGTACGCTTTTGAAATTCTCCCTTCATGCCCCATTCAACAAATGGAACAGCCTCCAACGTATTGTACCCACTTGTCCAGGTTACGGTCATCTGAGAATGAAAATAGGGATGCATCTTTAGAAATAGTATGCACACTAATACACGACACAGTTAATGACGAACTACACCCTTGCATATCAATTTGACATCAGAATCACATGAGCCACAGCATTTTAAAAACAGGATTCAAGATTGCAACGAGTACATTAATAATTTATATGAAGTTCATATGCATGTGTATTGCAACCTACCCGAGGATTGGCTAAAGATAGATCGGAATGGAAAAAGAGAATTCATGTAGCTGAGCCAACATAGTTGAGACAAAGCTTCGATGATGACGACAATGATTATGATGGTGTGTGTGTTGATAGGTAATATAACATTCATATTTTTTCTCAAAAAAATAGGATTGTGATCAATAGGATAGTAATTTGGCGGCCATATAAGTTTAGTGATTGCGATGCCCTCACAGAGATTAATGACTAGGTCCACCCATGGAGAGGAACACACCATGAAAGCAAAACAGTAGGTGCAACCAATGGAGAGACATGCTAAACAGGAAAGGACACATCACCCACCCCCCCCCCCCCCCCCCCCCCCCCCCCCCCCCCCCACCACACACAACCCCCCACAAACAAAAAAAAAAAAAAAAGATCACCAAATAAGGATCTATGTTAACCCCCATATATGATTTCCATAATACAGTTACATTGCCATACATCATTGGATGTGCACCACTACGATCTACACTACCAGGCGAGCCCCTATGTTGTTTCCATTGTTAGGTACCCACCAATTTACATCACCAGGTCTGTTGCATTGTGCTTTCCACCTGTGATCCTGAGCTCAATGAGGCCACAATTATTTCCATCATCAAGCATCCACCATGTTTGCATTATTTGGTATCCCAATGCGACTTTTTATTTTTATTTTTATTTATTTATTTATTTATTTTTTGTTGTTTTTTTTGGGGGGGGGGGGGGGGGGGGGGGGGGGCGCGCATTATAGTTCTTTTGTACTGTTTAAGCTCTTTAATAGAATCAGTCACCGTTGGGGGAAGAAAAAAATCAGGCTCTATTTTGGCTCGAGAACTTTTTATTTTTTGAAAATCAAGAATCAGGGGTTCACATTTTTGCCAATCCATGTCTCCAAATTCAGTATTATAACATCAATTTGAGAAAATCGCACGTGAAATCTCAATCTTTAAATGAACCCTAAAAGGAAGCCAAACTGATACTTTGGCAAATTGGAAAACAATTATGGCTCTAATGGATGATTAATCTAACCCGCACTAAACTGCAATGCTTCCTCTTCTTAAAATCAAGTGGTCATCAACTAAAATCCCTCAGATGTAAGAGAATAAACAAAGGGTAGCCGCTAGGACACCTGGAAGGTTCTCACTGCCACAACTACGAGGTTGCATTTTTGAGTCATGTTACTGACAAAAAATAATTTAAAAAGCCCATTAATATCAGTAACACAACAAGGACAGGAAATGGAATATTTCTATTAACGATTAACGTATATCGAGAGAATTAAACTACATGAACAAGACCACGAAAAAATAGACTTACCTCATTCCAAGATTTCCCCTGAGCTAGGCGTGGATAAACGGGGGCCTTTGGATTCACAAAAGAGATTATATTTGAAACTGCCACCAGTTTAGGCTGCAAGTACCAAAATATGGAATCAGTCCAGACTAGTTTAACTCGTATCCATGTATTTATTCATTAATAAGACAATAACGAATGGATAGGAAATGATCAACAGCATGAGAAGTGCAGGTCCAAATCACTTCTCTCTTACTAGGTACCAAGACATACAATAAAGATAAGGAATTGCTACCAATCCCACAAAACACACACAGCAGAAAATCGAATATGAGGAAAATGTAAGCTAACTTACATTTGAAAGTCCACCTGAAAATAGTGCAAAGGAGAAGTCTGCCCGCTGATTGATCAGTAGAAATCTCAATAAACTTTTCCCCCTCTTAGTGTATGACTGATTCGAGTAATTTGCAAACTGATACTGAAAGCACAATGCCCATACTGATGTTAAAGAAATTTAAACATATATACATGAAACAAAGATCTGCTTATCCTGTCCCAACCATAGCAGTGGTATTGAGGGTACACACCTTTATTGGTGCGGAGCATATAAATGGAGGCTGTTCTTTTGTATTGCCAGTTTCTGGTGGACAAGTAGATGAGCTGCAATATAGTTTTACGAAAATATTAACAGTCATATCTGACAAGATAATTGGTACAAATTTGGGTCAAAGGAAAAAATAGTTTGAAATTCACAAAGAAGGGAAATATCTCTCCACATTAATCATAGATATTTTCTGCTTCAAACAATCAGTTAAAGTATAAGACAAACAACAGGAAAGAAATGTTTTGACATGTCAAATCATAAACATTACTTGAAATTTGCTGGAGAAAATACTCCAACCCAATCATCTTCAGATGGATTGGGAGATTCAAGCTCCACTCTTACCCACTCCGTATCTTCACCCTGTAAATAGATGAGCAAAATGGAACAATTAACTCATACTTCTATGGTCATCAAGACAATATATTTGCAGATATGGGACTAAAAATGATCAGGTTCCATGGAAAAGCTCCCTAGAAGCTCAGTTGGTGAGGCACCTCCCAACCACAAACAACCAAGGTGAGGAACTTGGATGAGAGTGTGTGTGTGTGTGTGTGTGTGTGTGTGTGTGTGTGTTTTTGTGTGAGTGCTTGCCTTAAAAAAAATAAAAAAATAAAAAAACCTGGTGGCAAATGCATGTTCACCCATAGTTGTCAATTCGGTTCTGGTCATCGTTCTGGTTTATCCCTTTAGTGGAACAATTCGGCATTCCGGTTAATTTTGGTATTCCATTCCAAAAAAGACGCACTTGAAAAATAATATATATATGGGGATATTACTATGCATCCTTCCCTCACACAAATGCATATTTGATAAGATTCATGCACAAAAGAGGAAATTTCATTTATGGTATTATGAAAAAGAAGAATCTTCATATATAAAGGAGGAAAGCAATGTCATTGTCCCTCACCACGAAGTAAGGGAATGATGCATATTAATATTCTCCTATATATATTCTCAAGAATGTCCCATTTAAAAAGGGGCATTTCTGCCCTCTTTCTATCCTCTAATGAGAGACAAGTCATGTAATGACTTTTTCTCCTTTTTATAAGTAACATTAATTACTTCTCTACATTCCTAATCTCCTATTCATTGCAAAAAGGGGCGTTTTCACTTTTAAAAACACTTGGGCGGTATCTAACGCTCCTCATATATTATATATATATATGGGAAATGCTAGTAGCTCAATTGGAAATATTCATGTGCAAAAGAGAAAAAAGGTATTTGAAAAAGAGGAATGCTTATGTACAAATAAGGAAAGCCATAAAGGATGCATACTAGCATTTCCCATATATATATATACGCATGCATATATATATAAAAGAACACCTAAGTTTGAACAATTAGTTGAATGCTAAAATAATATGCATACTCACATCACTTAAATTAAATTACACTATACAATTGACCATTTTCTAGTTTTTACCACAATAAATGGAAGTATAAAACCTTGCTAGAATTGGTACCGGAAACTTTAAGTGTGCATTTCGTTCCGCCCAAGGCCAATTTCAGAACGTTCCTGCCGGAATAGAACTAACAACTATGGTTTCACCAGGCATGGCATGCAAATAACAAATCGCCAGTCAGGATTGGAAGAACTCAAAACCTATTATAATATCACAACCAAGAGCTCAAGCATCATCATTGATTTTTTTTCCCTTTCAGCCCTCTGAAAATTTTTACTATCCACAATCTGTATTTATTTTTGCGAAGACTGACTTTACTACCCCTGTACTAGGATGAGCCACACAATCCCAGTAGTATAAACATATAGAGTACCAACATTCATACCCGTTACACATAAGTACCGTGTACCACACAAATATATATTATATTATAGAAATTGGTTTGGGTTCAATTTTGACCATTCCATCCAATTTTGACCAATTTGATTCCTTACTTAATTACATATAAGCTCAATCTAATGGTCAATTAAGAGTTAAGACTGTTTAAATATAATTACTAAAATGCCTTTCGACTTCACGCATTGTTGCGCTAAATTAAGGGCATTTTAGGCATTTTCTCTCTTTGGATATAACATCTAGAACATACCCATTCTCAACAGCAATGTATCACCTCTACAGCGCGTGACGCAAAATATTTCACCCCCTCAGGCAACCATGACTGCCCATGATCAAAAGAAGTCGATCAAGTTCAGAGACCAGAAGATGTTGTAGAGGAGCTTCAATCCGTAGATGGGTTCTCAGGCCTAGATAGAGAACTGAATGCTGACAAATATAATAGAAGAGTTCTGCAAAAGAGTGGGAGCAGCTTTGGGGGCTTCGCTTCAGGTAACAAGAGATGAGAGGGGATAATCAGAGTTCAAAACATGAAAGAAGGGAAGAAAGAAGGTCTCTACGTTTTCCAGATGAAATCTACTGTTCACAAACATAGCTTGATGCACATGAACTGGGCTTTGTAGATTCTCAGAGGGCTGATGGTTCACGTGGGTTGGAAGAACCCAACTACTAAAGCATTCTTGACACACTGGCAGATACTTTCCTGCCCTGGGAGGACTTGAATTTGATCAAGCCAAGGCAATATTTTCCATATTTTTACCATAAATGCCATTACTGACGCAGCAGCAGATAGCTTGGATTCAATGGATCCTATGATCTGTCAGACCCTTGATCATTTGGATGGATTTAGCCGATCAACTTGCCTTCTGATCCATTTGAATCGGAGTTCAATCAAGCAAAAAGGGCAAAATCTAAAAATGGACGGTGAAAATGGGTCCAAAATAATCTCTGAAAGTGGGCTCCACGAATCCAAATAGCCATGCAACCATAACGGAGCTGCATATGGCAAATCTACTAGATCCTATTCTTTCTTTCCATTAGTTCCTTTATTTCAATTGTAATGGAACCCCTATACATCCGGGTTAGTTAAGTCGGGATAGGATAGGAAGACAGGACTCCTGAAAACGTCAGAACCAAATCCTCATGGTTGACGGGACTCTAACTCACAGCCTCGTGGCTGCAATGTTGACACCTTCTACCAATGCTACAGGCTCCTCTAAATTTAGTTGGGCCTGACTAAAATGATATGTAATATGAAATATAACCAGAAGCCGTTCTATATACCTTCCAAATACATACGTAATGTGTATAATATGTCTCGTTTGCATGCACATGTCTCGAAATAGTCAGCTAAAAAAACCATAACAACACACTGATTTCCAGAATTGGACACAACAACAAACACCATCCAGAACTGACAAAGAGAATACAGACAGAGTCCCATGATGAACCAAACCCTGAAAAGATTGAAATCTGCTGAAATATGGCTTACCTTACGACCGAGAAGGAGGGGATAGGCGGTGACTTTGGCCGAATCGTCGAGAGCGAACGTGGCCTTGTGGATTTCGATCTGCGCCAGGGGCTGCTCACCGAGAGATGCAGCTGAATCGAACAACCTCACGAGGTTCAATAGGAGCAGCAGCAGCGGAAGCTGCAAGAAGGAGAGATGCTTCGCCATTTCAAGAGATTCCCAACCAAAAGCCTAACCCTAACCCTAACCCTAACCCTAGATGATGATGAAAATGAGGGAGAGGATAGGGAATGGTGGAATCGAAGAGAGAGAGAGAGAGAGAGCGTTAGAGGACTCTTTATATGAGCGCGTTGACATTGCAAGCGTGTAAGAAAAGATAAGCTTGTAAGTTGTAACAGTCGGGAGCCGTCGAGTGATGCGTTTTTCTTACTTCCCGCCTTCTTTGGAGAAAACGGATTTTTGGAATCTTTTTTACTACAACCTGACTCTTCCTGATCACTTGGTGTGACATCCCATATTGTCTCAATATCAAGTGCGGGCGCACATAGATCTAAGCCGTATGGTGGGGTGGCAAAGAATAGAGATTCAGTGAGCAAAAATCTTAAGGTGATTATGGCGGGACCCACATCACCACTAGCTGCCAACTGGTAATCTTGTGAAACATAATTGGTCCCATCACGGACACTATGGGATGTTTTTGACAAAGGATCCTAACTTGATAGCAAATGGCTTGAACTGGCTAAAAGGGTTGGGATTGGCTCATTGGCCGAATGATATATTTGGTTACAACTTATGAATGAAAAGGTATAGGCTCCACACTTTAATCTTAGGAGATTATTGAAAAATATTTTTGCTGCCTACAAATATATTATCCTTTTAAAAGAAATACGTGATTAGTATGAGAGTGAAGTACGAGTGTTGGAATTCTAGGTGTAATGTGTTTTATATTCTCTTAGTTCAAAACTGCAACCAATAGAAGCCAATCAGACTTGACCACCATAATTCACTTCCAATGGCGGTCGACATTTTTAATCCCGATTCAACCAATTAAGCTCGGGCCAAGGCCAGTTCATTTTAAAATGTGAGGCTGTATTCGAGTTTGGCTACATGGAAGGTATTTGAGCTACGCTGCATGGAAGGGGAGAAAATTTTCATTCATTATAATATAAATAAAGAGAAAATTTTAAAATAGGGCCTAACTTTTCAGTACATTTCAAATCAAAACAAAAAAAAATAGTATATTTTAAATAGGACTTAAGTTTTCCAAATTTCTTTCATATAAAGGACAAATGGCCAGATTTCACATTTTCCAACGATTTTTTTCCCTTTTTTTTCTAAAACCCAAAAATGCCCATCAGGTCTTTTAATATGCTTGAGCGGGACAATCAGATAACCTTAAAAACTCCTTTGACAAATCACACCACAACTTGTGCGCCCACTTGCTGCTACTATGGGATGCATGTCATGAGGTAGTCCATAGAACTACCATTTTTGTTCCACCCCTACTCATCCAGTTCAGGGAGGTCCCTAGTTATGGATCCTTGAATTTTAAAGCATATCTCATAGATACAGTGAAAGAATAGGAGAGCAAGGCAGTGTTGGGGTCGTTCGTGGTGTTAATCACTCGTCTCTATCGCAACATGGAGCCAAGCAGAGCGGGGTGGTGGGCAGACGAGCAAATGCAAGCCGAGCAGCGGTGAAGAGATGATGGATACTGGCAGAGGAAACGAGATGAACCAAGGAAGGAGAAACGAGACAATGGTGGAGGGGAAACCGAACCATGCTACCTGGGCAGCAACAGTGGCAAGGGAAGAAGAAGAAGAGAACAGCAGCAGAAGAGGAGGAAAAAGAAAAGAAAAGAAGAAGAAGAAGAAGAAAAACAGGGAGGAGGGACGGGAGGAAGCAGGAGGAAAAAGAACCAGCAAAGACAGAGAGAAACAAAAACGAAGAAGAAAGCATAAGATCAGGAGAAGAAAACGAAGAGGAAGATGCAGCAGGGAAGACCGTGGCTCGGTTGGGGCCTGGGTTCTGGTTGGCATCTTTCTGGGTGCAAAAGAAAAAGAGGAAGAAGAAGAATAATAAAGAAAAAACGAGAAGGAAAGTAAAATGGTGAGCCATAAGGAAAATGCACACAAGGGGTGAAGAAGAAGATGATGGGTCGGTCAGGCATGGACGAGAACGTGGTTGAAAGATTAAAAGGCCCTCAGGGCATTTTGGGGTTTTTGAAAAAGAAAAGGAAAAAATTCATTGGAAAATATGAAATCCTATCATTTGTCCTCAATTGAAAGAAATGTGAAAAACTTAAATCCTCATTTGAAATGTAGTTTTTTTTTTCTGTCCTGATTTGAAATGTGCTAAAAAGTTAAACCCTATTTTAAAATTTTCCCATAAATAAATAAATAAAACAACTTATTTTGGGCACCAACAGCAGAGGAACTAGAAATTTTTATTCGAGGGGCCATTATTTGAAAAAAAAATCAATTGTGGAATATGTATGTAAATAATAATTACTTTGATCGTATGACCCAGTTTATGGATACGCAGAAAAAAAAAAAAGAAATGGTCCTATACCACACATCCATATTTTAGTCGTTTCAAGCCTTTAGGCGCATGCCCAAATTAAAGAACAGACCGTGACAGGGGCCACAAAGCCCACATACAGTTTCTTCATATGGCCCCTCCCATAAATTGTTTCTACATGGTGGCCCCTCCAAGGAAAATTTCCCTCGGACCTGAATCTGGTATTCACAACAAGAACGATAATCATCATGAGTCCCATACTTGCAGTCCAGCTCTGGGCTGTATATGTGCCACCGTACAGAATATAGTGAGCAAACTAAGGGGTTGACAATACGTTGAGAAAACGCACTTCGAGAGGCCACTTAATGAAACATATAATTACAACTCACTATTACAGAGTTGTGACAGCATTGGATTGATAAAATAATGCCTTCCAAGGCCATCAAGTTATACATACAAAGACCAACACTTGTTGTATCAACTATGTTCACAAATGTACATAACAGAGATGAATACTATGAAACCGGTCTGATTTCAAATTTGTGCCATGTTCCGTCCTTTCCTTTTCCTTGATTCCTTCGCTATAAGCAAAATATCTGTTGTTTGCACGCAGCAATCAGACAAGGAATTACCTAGGAGTAAACAAGACAAATGTAAACTAATTGCTATTAATCAAGAGGAAACTTAAGCTATGAACCAGCAACAAGAGGTTGCGTGGGCCCAATTCAAGTGATGCCAATTAGTGGCATAAAGTGGGATTTAAGGTCTCCCTACAAAGGCTGACCCATGTAGCACCATCTGATTACAATAACCATTTCTTAAAGGCTCCAAACTCCAAAGCCCATGTAGGGGGGTCTCGAACTAATGGTTACAATCATCAGGTCATGCTCATGTAGGAGCCTCGACTAATCCATATGTGACCCTTTGTCCAGTTGTTGACATTCGATGCGGGCCATGGCAGTGGGTTTGCAACTATAAAAGTTGAGGCCACTTCGAAACTAATTTCCTCAGTTATCAATTCCCTCATCTAGTAAGCTTCACTCAGATTGGAGATATGGCACAATGGCACATGATCTGGACTATTCATAGGCATTCCCATCGTGTGCAGAGCATAGAATGATCAATCTTGTCAACCCAATGGAATGGGCGAATGGCCCTTTTACATTAAGTACCATGGCGGCAGCCAGATAATTAAGAACCTTTGTAAGACGGCGGCCAGATCATTATGCCCATGTGTCCAATGCAGTGTATGGATGCATGTGAACCAAAGAAAACCTCAATTAGGGATGTCAAATGACAGCCCAAATGCCCAATCTGCCAGTCCAGCCCACACCTAACTAATTCTGGATTCAGGTTGACATTTACAAATCAATAGTAACTCGGGTCCAGTTTAAAACAATAAAAACCACTCAACCCGCCAGACAACCTGAATAGATCCTAACCTGACCTATGAATATGGGGGGTCAAACCAATCCAATTATTGCCAGTTGACACCCCTAGCCTCAATGGAAACAGCTACAAGATATAATTAAAAAAACATGCTTCAAGGTTTAGTGGGACAGGCCTGGATACTCACACTTAAACCTGCATTCACTCAGACTGCCGTGTAATTTTAAACTTATGTCATCAATCTGATATCAAACTTTCTGAACAGCCTCCTGCCGTGTTGCACGTTTCAGAAGCGATAGGTAATCCCGACTCCTCGACCATTGGTCAATCTCACGGGCACGTAAAACAGGCAGTGGGTGTGATAATTGCCTTGTCTGAGCATTCCTGAAAGGAGACAATAAATTTTTTGAGTTCTCAATTTTCACAAACCGAATGAAATCAATTCTCCGACTTTGCCATTCTATGTACAAAGAAAAAAGAAAGAGGACAGATATTATCTCAAATGCACCATTTAACCTAGCCTACTGTACATGGGAGGCCACACATTGCCAGATGGACAAACCATTTCCACAACGGTCCTGGCTATGGATGGAAGATACTGCAAAAATCACCCCAACCAAATCATCTGTCTTTTTTTTAATTCTCTCATTAAAAGCAATGATTGAGATTTGAGAGTGACAGTCCATTCACAAGCCACCTCAATTGTAGTATTGGGGATATTGGAGCAATAACAGAGTGAGAATGTATGGCTCAGAGAAGAACGCCAGGTCCTTTCGAACAAGTGACTAAAAAACCAAAAACTCAAACAATCAGCCAGTGCCTCATGAAAGAAATATCATCACCTTATGTACCAGCCAATTGGGCTAGAAGAAGCCTTGTCATAGGAGCGGGCCTGCTCCAAAAATGCATCCACATTAAGTTGATCTGCTAGGGATGGGCAACCTCCAGCTAATTTCATAAGAACAGAAATGACCACCTTCAGATATAACAAAAAATGATGCTTAGTACAGTGAGACAACTTTACAGATAAAGCATAACAATACCAACAATCAAAAAACTATTTTAGCCATATGATCGGCACCATTATAATGACTGTGTTTTCTACTACAAATGAAATACAATTTTGCACTGTGGTGTAAGGGTATCGTGAGTGGTGCAGTAAAGATGTGTAAGGTAACTTCATGATAGTTTGCTTTTTTTTTTTTAAGTTTCACTACCATCCAGGAATCATAGGTCCATTATTTGGGCCATGTAGAAATCTATAGCCTGAAACTTAAATTTTCTTGTCTTAAAATCACAGCACTAACATTTTCCTTCTATTGCTCCGAGGACTTTTAGAACAAGCCTCTAGAAAAAAGAAAGAGGCTTGAGGAACTTAAGAGAAGGAATCTTTCAGAAAAAAAGTGAAAAATCAACAGGGTAGTCCTCTGTTACAGCTGACGGTAACAATCAGCCAATAGCAACAAGTCTAGTTTTTAGTTGAAACCCAGTGCATCTGTCAGATGTCTATGAAACATTGGGTCTTTTTATTGAAACACTTCGAATTTTTAACTTTCCTGGTTCACATTGAAATTAAAAATTTATTAAAACTCTTGAAATTGTTTTAGTTTTTCGTTAGTTTGTCTAATACATTGCTTTAATTTATGAATTATGAATATGACGTAGTAGGTATCATGGTCTTATGTAAAAGTGTAGACCAACCTTGTCAAAACCCTAGCCCAATTTTATGTCCGAAAGAAAACAGTTTGTGACAACTCACCCAAGCAAAAAGGAAATTTTTTTCATTAGAATTTTTGTGGGGATGTATTTATTAAGATGTGACGAAGATTTTAATTAGAAATTTGATTAGCCATTTTAAGTAAATTTTAGTGAGAATGTATTTATTAAGATGCAACTAGGATTTTAGTTATAAATTTGATTAGGTTAGATATAGTTTCCTATTCTTAAAACTTTCACTTTTTAGGGTTTCTGCTTTCTAAAAATATATGTATACGTAGTACAGTAAGATAAGAGTAGAAGATGATGAAAATTCTTTTTTTTTTTTAAACTTTGAGGCTTATTTTCTTCTTTGTGAGAATCTCTACATGACCTAATTTCATGCTTCGGCACTTTAATCCATCCCCAAATGGCTTGTCTTTAGTTAATAATGATGTATTTTTTATTGGTGCCTTTTTTTTTCTCTATATATTGGCAAAGTCACATGAATCCACAACCTCAAGGTTGCATTAGTGAGCCCCTTCATGGGCTTGTCATAAAGGTAAATTACACCTAAGGGAAAAGAAAGTTGCAAATTGCAATATAAAGAAAGAAAAACAGGGTCAAGGGTGTAAGAGTTCCGAGATCTGACACATGAAAACACACACAGATATAGGCTTATTTTCTTGTTTTCACAGCAGGTGCGCTAGGCATACTTCGGCTAGCACCTAGGGATACCACTCACACCTTCAGCACCAACAAGCTTGGTGTCTGGCTTGCAGTTTGTACCTTGACTACATCACCCCTCCCCATTGTCACAAATATCATTCTCAAAAAATTATCATCAATAAGAAATGCCAGGATACATTCAAATTTGGGAAATTCTTTGGGGATATTATCAAGAAAATGTATCAAAAAACTAAATTTAAAGAACAAATGTGTGAAAATAAATATCAAAAATACTATAAACAGTTTTGATAGATTTTTCCTGATCTTCCCATTTTTATCCTAATGATGACCCAATTTTCTCGCAATATTTTCAAATTTGGCACATTTTTTGAAAATATCAATTATGAAAGCAAGAAAACTGGAGTTGAAGTTTTAGAAAGCAAGGTATTTAAAAATTATATTAGGCACAGTCCATCCTAGCAAGAACAGTTTGTTCAGTCTACCTTAGGATCTTGAGCAACAAGAAGGGCTGCCCGATCACAAGTAAGCTCTGCTGCTCGGATCCACCGGTGTAGCTGTTCTTCCAAACTTTGGGCAATCAATCCACCAAGCCCTGTGAAAACAGAAGCCATCAAACGCTACAGGGGAATGATAATATATGTAAAGTAGTGCTCTGAATAACTAATGTGCAACATTCATGAAAACACGACTTACCAGGTACAGAGTAAGCCCCCAAAGTAAGTATGTTGGCAAACGTTAACCACACACCGTGGTCACATTTCAGATGACCCAACTCGTGTGCCAAAACAGCCTATGTAGAAAATAAATCTCAACAAATAAGCCAATAAAGTCATCTCACATCAAAAGCAGTGACATGGTTACCAAAGCGCAATTCAAGTTGCTCCAAAGGAAAACCATTCAAAGCAATTATGAGATTAATTACTTATTTGAAATATTGTTTCCTCCAAAAGATTGGTTACACAAGAAGAAATTTTGTACGTGAGTTTGATTGGTTGCACAAGAAGACATTTCGTACATGAGTTATATAAAAATGCTTGTTAAACACTTAAACAACAAGCTCCTCAAAGGTGGGATCAAATGGAATGATGTATCACAAGTGATCCATGACTTGAATATGCTTGCGGAAGATTGTTGGAGTCAAATCCAAAATCTAATTGCCCAAAAATTGAAAAAGGACGGAATTCATCTAGTACTATAAGTCTATAACTAGGCATTTTAGTTAAACCATAAGGTGAAAATAGAGATAATCTAAAGTATAACATAATGAAAGATTTAAGTAATTTTTCAAAAATCAAAGACCATAATACTAACACTACCAAATTCCAAGATTAAACCTAATTTGATGTAAAAACAAGATTAGAAAAGAATTAGTAACACCCAATGTTGAAACCCAACAAGAACAACTGAAGATGTGGGCTGTGGGAACTGTAAAATTCAAAAAAAAAAAAAAAAATACAATCCTAACTATGTAAGTAGAAAAAAAAATTCAAAGCCTAAGTTGATGGGATCAAGCAACAACCTAAACTAGCTTTCATTATTCATCTAGAAACTCATGCCAATACTACCTATGGGCTATTGGGCTTACAATGAATCAAAGTTTAAAAAATCAGACTTAGGACCCTACTCGATCATGACCGAGTCCAAGTCGAGTCAGGCGAGTCGCATGGCCGAGTCAGCCGAGTTCCATGGTGACTCGGCCGAGTAAACCGAGTCCCAACCGAGTAGGGCCGACCTGACTTGGTTTGGTCCAAGTTTTGAGTCGACTCAGACTTAGCCGATTTTTTAAACCATGAAATGAATCTAGAACTCCCTTGATTTCAACTAAATGCCTAGAAAATAAGATGTTCAACGATGAGGAAAGCAATGCTTAAATGGAAAACTAAGAACAATCATATGTACTAGTATGAATGTATGATTCTAAGATGTAGCAATTGTTACTTCCTAACATGAATTTAATATGTTTTGCCTCAACTAAAATACCTCAACAACTGAAAGTAGCTATCTCGGTTTCCATCTCATCTCATAATATCCAAGTCTAAGATATAAGCTGAAAGGAGTTCAAGTTGGATTCGGAAGAATCACCCTAAGCACTAACCGCCCCACCCTTGACATGCACTTGCCCCTCTTACAGCTCGAACAGGCATACACTGCCAACAGCTCTAATCACTGCACTCTACGTTATATGCTTTGCCCTGCCAACATGTGAAGCAAGTCCTCGCATTGGATCACATTTCAATCCGTCCTTACCCTCCTAACCAACCAACCCAGCCTCATGAAACCCCCCAGATACACTTTATCCTCCTCAAGTTATTCCACTTTGCACTAGCGCCCTAAAAATATACTGCAATATGCAACTCTAAGTTATGCTATGAAAAAGTAGATAATAGATTCTTCAATACTAGTCAAAATTACAATACTTAAAGATGTTAAGGATCAAATATACACACTTTCATGTCATTCATCCATAATTTGTGATATAAAACTTAACCTCTATGGAAGAAAGCAAAAAACACCTCTGATGAATCTACTTTGCACAATGCACATAATTCATGAACCCTTCGTTTTTTTTTAAGAGGATTTTATGGGGAAAAAAACCCCTTAAATAATTGGTGAATAATAAAGGCCACAACAGATATGCGGGGAAACCCTACAGGCCAGTTTTGTAATTTTTTTTTTAAATGTGGAAGCCCAATGTTAATATCAGCACTCCATTTTGTTTACTTTGAAGCAGAACACCAACCTCAACGAGATCTCCTTCACCTGGAGAATCTCCACCATATTTAGGTACTGCAAGAGCTTCTTCTGTAGCACTGCATTCTCAACCGGTGTTGCAAATGGGCTGGCCATCCTAACAGAAGTTGAGGCAGCAGCAGAAGAAGGCAAAGCCGAAGTTGGACAAGATGATGGCATGTCTGTAAGAGGAGAAGATACAGTGAAGGTGTGAGGGTTCTAGTGAAGATGATGGGCACATATTTTGCGATGGAGTCTGGCTTTGATGGGGCTCTTTAGATCATGAGAAAGAAAGATTGAATGACAATAGAGATGGTGAAGAGGGATTATGATGTTGGAGGAAGAAGATGTAGGTGTGGTTTGAGTGGAATAAAGATATGGGATGAAACAATAGAGGTGAAGGTTGGTGTTTGGCTGTGTTGAGGATGATAGAGGTGTTGAGCATTGTGGGTTGGGCAAGAAATGGAGTGGGGAGATGGAGAAATAGGAGGTAGAAGAGAAAGACAGAAGAGGAAGAAGAAGACAAGAGCGTCGATATTGACCCTCAACTAAGCTGCAAACCTATAATGATTGTCGATATTGACCATCAACCGAGCCCCAAACCTGCACCGAGTGTCGATATCGAGAATAATACTATAATAAATGTCAAGAATAATACTATAATGAATGCACATTTTAGCATCAATGTTGATTATAAAAAAGTGACGGGAGGGCCTTTACTATTTGTGAAGGTCTTTTGGGGCCTTTTTCATATAGAGGACATCCATAAAATCCTCTTTTATTTATTTATTTATTTATTGATAACATGACATGAACCCACAACTGCAAGGTTGCAATAGTGAGCGCCTTCCCATTATGAACCATATTTTGTAGACAGTCAGTCCTTGAATCACATAACTATGTTAGTGGGTCAAGTTCTGCTGAAGATGCCACATGACAAATACACACAAAACTAGCAGCTATACCAGTCAGTTTTGCTAATAAATTAATTATCTATAATTTCTTAACTAAGCGCCCAAGAATCCACATTCAAAAGTTGAAGTGTTATGCAGACAATAACCAGCTTCCAATACTTGAGCAATGTATCAGTGGCTCTGTCACTGATTCAAAAAAAGAATAATAGAAAAAGTTATCCTTTTTCACATGGCAAAGGATCTTACAAAAATTATAATGCTCTGTTCACCACTTAGTACTTTAAAAGTTCTTTCTAAGCAGTAAATTAAACTTGGTCACCAATGTCAAAAGAAGATGTTTCAGAAAGGTGACAATGATCGGAAGTATCACTACAACAAAGAGTAGGTGTGAAGACCTGCAGCTCTCTTCTGGTCAATAGCTCCACAAGGCTCGTATGTACAACAATGAAAGGCTTCCTACCACTGACAGCTAAAGTGTATGCATTAGGAAGAGGATTTTGGCGGACATAGAGATCAGGAGCCTCAATGTTTAGGACTCTAGCAGCCTCAAGCATTAGTTGGTGAAGATCAGAAAGCTGAAAATGGATAACAGAAACTGTAAACAGAAAGGTACAGTGAGGAGTTATAGCAGGCAAAAGAAAAGCGAAAACACATTATTATCCCTTTTTTCCCCTCATTTATTAGTAGTAGGCAGGACCCACCAAGGAAAAATCAATAAAACAGAACGACCACTAATTGTTTGGTGCAAATAAATCATAACCCAGAAAAGCAAGAATGTAATCATAATTCATAATTATACTTAGACCAAAATGGTACTCTTGAGCTATGATACACCGAAATTTCAAAATGGGCAACATATAGTATTGTATCATATCGTATACTTCACTTTTTAAGTGTAAAATCCATGTCCTTGCTCTGTCCATAGAATGTCCCTGCCATATCCAGGCCCACATCTGGGCATCATAGCTCTTGAGATCTCAAGATTCCACATTAGGTCATCATTTTCCATCATCATTTAGATCACTCAAAATGGTTTAAAAAATTAAAGCCCTTCCATCTTCCCATGAAAAATGGTTTCACCTTCCCAATCTTTTTTTTTTCCATTTTTTTAATTTTAAATCATTCTTCATGATCTTAGAGGGAGGGAAAAAGAGAAAGGGGGAAGGGGAGGGGGTGGGGTGAAGTGTGACCTAAAGCTCGACCCAACTCATGTTTGAGTTTCAAATCTACCTAAATTCTTATATTGCTATCACATTCCAAAAGTTTTAACTTCCTCAAACCAAACAATCCTCTTCATAAATATATGTTCTTTTTTAATCGGTAAGGAAAGATTTCATCAAAACAAAGACAAAACAACGAGGAAAAACTCAGCATAAGTAGCATCTTCCACATACAGATTTATGCTGAAAGTTTCAGATAACCTGATTTTCAGTAACAAGAACAGATGTTCCTATATTCTCTAGGAGCATGACCTGCTCTGCAACTGGACCTGTATATGCAGCAATTGTTTCAGTAAATAACAGAATGGGAACAAAAACATCAGCAGAGAATCAAACTTTTAAAAGGACAGAAATGTAAACTATTCATACTACTGAGAAGGACAGCAAACCAGAAGATAATACTTAGTTTGATGAGTTCTCATTGATATCAATGGCCTCGGTAAATTGAAATTAGTAAAGCTGGAAAGGAATGAGAATGGTTTAAGCATTTCTCAGACAAAGTTGCCACTCTTTACAGAAGTAGAAAGTCAGTTTTCTATTTTAGGATATGTCCCTTTTGCCAATTAAAAAAATGTTGTTGGAAACATAAGTTATCAGGAATTCAAGTTTCACATTCTAAAGCTTCATATTGTACAGAAGTAGAAAATTAGTTTTCTAATTTAGGAAATTTCTCTTTTTTCAATTAAAAAAAGTTAATATAGTATTAAGTACAAGGACTTCAAAATTTCATATTTAAATGTAGGATGGGGAACATGTAAGTTAATGCGGGACACAGTTGCCAGTTGCCACTCCAATGCGACAACTTGTAAATAAGTAGAAAATCAGTTTCCTCATAAGGACATGTATTTTCTTCCAATAAAAGATATTGGGGAATTGAAATATTAAAGACCTAGATCTCAAATTTCCGATTTATTCACTGTTATTATTTTCTTATTGGGAACATGAGTTGAACCCACAACCTTATGGTTGCGACACTAGGCGCCTAACAACTGTGCTACGGGCTCTTGTCATGCATTTTAAAGAGAGGTGGTTCCACAAAGTTAGCACTGTCTGGCTGGTCCCTCAACTTCAGTGACACTTATGAGATCCAAAGATTTTATTGCAAAGGCAAATGCATTTGATGTAGTATGCACATGGAAGAAGCATGCATGAAGATTTTAGCAAGTGGCATGGTTTGGGCATTCACAAGTGGTGAGAAAGCAGTCAACCAATCAGCATCCGTAACCTGCATGTACAGGTGCTGCTGGCCTTCTTTGCCCAGCATATACGATTCAACGAAGGTTAATAGTTCCTCCCTGTAGTCTTAATCTTTTTTTTTTACCCCAGAATATACACCACTTCAGTGTGTGTTAATAGTTCCTCTTTGTAATCCTTGGTATTTTAAGGACTCCAATGAAAACTTTTCCCCCTCTTTCCTTCTTTCCTTTTCTCTCCTTTTTCTTATTGCTAATATGACCAAAACCTAGTGGTTGTGACAATGAGCACCTTCCAACTGTGCTATGGGCTCTTGTTCAGTAGCAGAATTTCTTTTCTTTTTATTTTTGAATGGTTCCAGTAGCAGAAGTTTTAACTGCAAATTGCAAAATGGCCATCTCAAATGATTTTACTAAGTTCAATGCTACAGACCTTTTTTGAATGAGCTATTGATTCTTAAATAGCAGTTGACATATGAAAACCTAATGAAATTACCCCCAAAAAAAAAAGGAACAAAATCGACTGACACAGTGATTTGAAATTCTGAATCAAATAGTGCATTTTAGTGTTACCTAATAAAGCCTTGCCAAGTTCATTCAACCCAGGAATGGCCCTCAAGAGCAATGTATTCTGAGAAATGAAAAGAACAAATCAATACAAAAGCAACATCTAGACATCCTTGCAAATTAATTAATGAAAATAAATGACCAAACAACTGGTGAATGGTGGAACTTTTCTTTGTCAGACTTTAGCTTCCAGTAAAACTAGGATGGTGTATATAGTAACTCCAACCCAATCCCAACAATTGAAACAAGTGTGCCCATCTTCCAAATCAAGACAGGACAGAAATAACATTCACTCTGTAATACCCAGGGCCCTATCAGACCCTTTGGCGTGATTAGGATTCTTAATTAAGGAATTTTGGCTCTATCATTAATGTTTAGCTTACTTGATTTTAGCTTGGTGGGTCCTATGACTATTTGATTGTGTTAGATAGTAAGAAAAAGGGCCCACAAGTTCTATAGGATTGTTTGAATTACAATTTGAGTGTGACTAATCTCTATCTATATCAGTGGTGGGGACCCTTTATATTGCAAAGGGACACATGAGTCCTTGGGGGAGTTCACTTGCGTATGAGACTTCCAAAAATATGGGAGTCTAGCATTGGAAAGAACTCTAGTATAAAATATGAGAGTCTAGTATTGGAAGGACTCTAGCTTTGGCCAACTACTACCCTGATAAACTTTATGAGTATTCGTCAACTCCATTGTATCCTTTGGGAGAAAGAAGAAACCCTAGAGAGAAATTTAAAAAAGGGAAACTTTGCCTTCTATGATTCACGAGAAGATCTAGGTATTCGCGAGGAGGAAGAAAGAAATCAACCAGGCAGCAATTAATGTCTTACCCTCAACCACAACTCGCAGAAATCACAAGATTTTACAAGAGGTGAGTGAATCTTCTACTTGAATGTAGTTACTAAGTGTTTGACAAATTCTAGAATTTGGAATACCTATTATGGGTTCTGTGAAGGGGAAATTATCCAATAAATATGAGCAGTAATGAATATGGGGTGATAACCTTGTATAAAGCTTCAATGAGAGATGAGTAGGAAATTTAAACTTCTATTACCATACTGTTTTTTGAACTCGTGACTGAATGTATAAGGGACTGACGACCCTGTATTCAATGATTATGGATTAAACATCATGACCAATGGCCATGGATTCTAGAAATCCTTGTAACAACAATGGAGGAAGGATAACGGAACCTAACCAGTTCAGATTTCCTGTGAAAAATGCCAAAATTAGAGTTGAAATCTAGAATTTTACAATATCAGGCCGTCTGGGACACTTTTGGGGAGTGGGGTTGTGGTGGGCCCGGGTGGCCCACAAGAAGGAAAATCAGCAGCATGGATCCTAGAACAGACCCATGGGCAAGCCTAGTGATGTTGGACCCTAAAGGATGGGGCCCTGAATGGCCCACCATCTGATGGCCTAAATGTCACTAGGCGTGGAAGGCTTGTGGCAGAACTCGGTTCTGTCATGACATGAGATTGCTTTGGAAAGTTGCATAAAAGCCCTCATTGTTATGACAATTACAAAAGAACCCTTCAATACCTTCATAGGTAGGAAATCTGGTGAACTGAAGAGGACTTTATGTAGAGTTATAAACTGTTTCTTCTTGAATAAGTAATAATGTACAATACTAAAACTTATGGAATGTGATTAAAATAAAAAAGGTATGGCCCACTCCTACACTAGCCAATATCAAATGTGATGAGAGGAGGGGCAATGATCAAAGGGGTTTAGTGGATGGGGCTGGGGCTGGGCCCATGCAAATTAGTAGATATAAAAAATATATATTATGATTTATAATTAGTGTTGTGCATGATTTTATTTTGTGAAAGCATTGTTGGAACATGCTCTGAACTACAGGCACGGTATGATCTATGGTGGTTAGGAGACTTTGGACCACGGGTTCGATTTGAGATTTGTTTATGATATCCATGAATTTGAATGACATGACACTAAGGTCGCAAAGCAGTGGGTCCTATGGGACACCAGTTGATAAGATGCGGGGGTGGCATCTCGAAAATTGTGATATGCTAAAGTGGAACGATGATGTAAATTGAGTGCAAGGATGTAGTTCATAGATGTGTCATGGAATGGATCTTATTCATTGATTTGAATTAGTTATTGTTTAATTCTTAATTGTCTTCTATTGATGTTATTGTGTTAATCATGGGTGTATGTTATAGTAGGAAATTCATTAACCAGTTTATATTGATGTTGGTTACCCCCTTTCAAGTAAGAGAGTTACGGGTGGATTGGAGAATGATGAAGATCAGTGCATAGTGTTTGGAATACATGGCTAAGGAGAGCGATACATCAAATTTCAGTACTTTTGAGGAATAAATAGTAGTGAATATTTTATTGTTTCTTAGTTAGCTGAAAGATTTTATTATGAAAATTGTTAGACAGTCGAGACTTTATTTGTTGGTTAGTTAATTGGTTTGATTAAATGAAAAAAATCCAAGGGTGGTCTAGTTTCTGTCTCTCTCACATATCTCCTAAAAATATCACAATTGAGTCCACCTATCATTCACATTTGACTAGATCTAAGAGTAGTTTTCCATCATATTAACAGATACGTTAAAAACCTCATCTTTCAAAGTACGATCAGGCCGGTCATTTAGGAGATGATACATCACAAGATATTTAGGGCCAGTTTATTTGCATTCGAATACATAGGCAGTTAAAATTAAAGATTAAGGATGAATTTTACAAAATCAACATCGAACAACAATTTCTTTTGGACAAATAGAATCAAAAGAAGATGCTATTTGATGCTCTTTTTTGAAAATTCACCTATGTATTGAATTGCCATGTATTTCAACAAACAGGGCCTAAGAGTAGCAATCAACAATTTTCCATCCAACAACACCACTGAAACTTAAATCATCAAACAGCTTCCAACTTCGTTCCTAACTGCTAACAGCTTCAATTCCAAGTTTCAAACACCAGCTCTGTTCCAAGTGTCAATTTCTCCCAACCAAAACCCTAAAAACACAGAAACTTCACATCACTCAAAATCAACAAATACCTTCAAACACCACGCTCTACCACAACACAGCATCTCAAATACAGTAACAGAAATCGAATTCCATCCGGACACGAAACGCATAACAACTTCCAGAACAAGAAGAAAACGAAAAAGAAGGCGAGCAAGTGATTCTCACCTGCTTGTCGAGAGGATGGCGAAAATCATCGGCTTCTAGGTCTTGAAAAACGATAGCTGCAGAGGCTCTGCAGATGGAAAACCTAATCCGAGAGCTCTTATCTCGCGATCGAAATCGCAGAGGGGGCGAAATAAACGGCTGCGATTGATGGTGTGAGAGCGGACACAGAGAAGAAGGGGAGCGTTTCTGAGTGAGGAAAGCAGAAGGAATAGAAACTGAAGCCATTGGAATGAGAGAGAGATAGAGAGAGAGAGAGATTGAATGCTGCGAGTGTTAGTGTTCGTTAGTGGGTAGAGCTGGTAGTTATGGTAAAGCGTTGCCGCCATTTCGTTTTCTTTTTGACTTTTTATTGTGAAAGGCTTGCCCATGAAGGCACCACGTGGACTGTGGCTATCCGTACACGTGGCGTATGGTCGGAAAATCCAGGTTACTTCTGTGCCAAGGTCCAAGTGGGGGCACCGAGTGAGTGTAGGGAAATGATTATGCCCATAGGATTGGATTCTGATGCGTTTTCATGGTTAGGATGGTCAAGTGGGATGTGAATTTGGTAGGGAAGGCAACTGAGTCGGGTTCTTATAAGGGGCTTTTTTTTTTCTAGTTAGAATATAGGTTTTTTCTCGAAAAAATTCCTTAAGAGTTTTTTATATTTGGTTTCCTTTTTTCAATATTATTTATGAGCATAGATATTTATGATTAAGTGCAATATACGTCAAACGCTTTTTTTAATCTTTCTTCTTCTTCATCATCTTTTTTTATTGGTTTGATCAAGGGTTCTATTTAAGTTCTATTTGCAGCAAAGAGGAAAAAATCAAGAAGAATGAAAAAAAAAAAAGAAAATAGAAACAAAAGAAAATGAGAAAACAATAAAAAGGATGAAGGGAGAAGAAAAGAGAAGAACAACAAGGAAGAAGAAAAAATGTTGGGACAAGAAAGAGAATGAAAATATATAATGAAAATAAAATAAGAAAAGAAATAAGCAGAAGAGATAAGGAAGAGAATCAAAAGAATGAACTGTAACAAGATGAAAATGGGAATAGAATAAATATTACGATTGCTATGTCCAAAGCAGAATCATGATTTTTTTAGACATTGTTGATTAGCATAGATCTTTCAACAATGTCTGAAAAAAAAACTATTGATTATACTTTGGATATATTAGGTTTGAACATAAATATTTATGCTCAAAAGAGGATAATGTTCTTCTAGGATTTCTTTTATTTGTTGGCAGGGATCTAGAAATCCTACGGTTCTAAATAGAAAAGTGATGCCGAGAAAAAGAAAATGCGTTTATTCCCAGATAGCACGTGCCCAAATAAGTCTTTAGTTGCATTGCACCATTTATGGTTGGTTTGTATATATTTTACTAAGGGCGCAGTTTTGTAGCCGCTTTTAAAATAGGTATGGAAAGTGTAGACTTTTCCTGAATTTAGCCATTTTCTTTTCTTAAGGAAAAAAAAAGGAGAAAAAAAAGAATGAATAAATTTATTTTTTGCAATTATGAAGAAAATCATTTTTTATGAGAGGAGGTCAAACTTGGTTTTCACCAAAAGCTGAAAAGGTTTTCCACGAAATCACTTTTCTCAAGTGCACAAAAACGTGCCCTAAAAAACATGGGCACAAATTACTAGATCACCACATTGCTCGTTGTGGACTCTTATTAGGAGAGCACAGCCCATGGATGTCATGGAGCATCTTAAGTACTTTCGCAATAGGGGTGTCTACTATTCAAATTGGATTGGATTAAGCCTAATTCATCACTAATCCGTTATCTATAGATCGATAGTTATGAAATCCGTAGCCATTCAGTTGCCTGTTAAAAAATTTAACCAAACTGAACCATTGATCAACAGCTCGATTCGGTTAAAACCGTTCAATTTGTTAACAATAGTATCAACTATTTCCTTGCTATTTTATATGGAGAGTGAATAGCTGAGATTAAAAATTGGATGATAAATGCTAAAATGTTACTTTTTAATATTTTTTATATATAAATATATATGTATATATATTTTATTTCAAAGGTTTGGATCGGTTTAAATCCACTGATTAAGAGTAAAATTCGTCATCAAACCATTACAAATATATTAAGATTTTTTCAATCAATCACTAAACTATTAACTATCGGATAGGTTAAAAAACTGCAGATCGGGTCAATTTTACCGATTGACGGATTTTTTGTACACCCTTGTTTTGCAATATAACTTCTAGAATTTTGGTTTTCAAGGAATACCTCTAATCTTGGTTGTCGTGCCCCAAGTAAAAAGCAAGCAGTAAACTTAAAAGAAAAAAAATTAATAAGATGTTAATAGAGGATTTTACCAAAAAAAAAATCCTCTTAGAGTAATTTCATATAAAAAGGACCTCAATGACATGCTCCCACCATATTAGTCTCAGGGGTACCTTTTGTTTTAAATTTTTTGAATATGAGTTGGGCGGAGATATCTCTGCTCACCCATGTACATGATATCCCCGTTCACCCATATACGTAAGTGGAGATATTCTTGATCTCGGTTTTTGTTTTTTCTTCCTCTTCATTTCTTTTCGACTCATTTTTTCTCTAGATTTAAGTTATCCAACACGAGTTGGAATATCCTTACTCGTTTTTTCTTTTTCCTCCTCCTCTTCCCTCTAATCCCAATATAGACCCTAGAGATTAAAAAAAAATGTAGACAATTACTAATCAAATTAAGCACAATTCTCAAAACCCCTAAGTGGAGATGAAAGAAGGAGGAAGCGATCTCTTCAAAAATGATGGAGAGATCTAGAGCATTGAAGGTTGGAGAAATGAGAGAGAAGAGAAGAAAGTAGAGATAGATAATGATGATAGGTTATGGTGAGTTTAAGGGAAAGTGAAAGAGGAAAATGAAACAAATAAAGAATTATGTTGGTTAGTTGGTGAGGAAGGGGAGGATTTGGGTTTAGGTTTGGGTTTGGTTTTAATGAGTAAGTGTAGTAAATTAAAATTAGGTACTTACGTTTATATGTTTGAGCTTGACTTGAAGTTAAAAAAAAAAGAAGAAAAAGAATATGAACAAAAAAAAAAGGAGAATAACCATCATAAGTGAAAGGAAGAAAAAGAAAAAAAAAAGAAAAAGAAAAAAACGAGCAGGGATATCCTTGCTCACATACATGGCTAAGCAAGGATATCCCCGCCTATGTCAGATTCTAAAAAATCAAACAAAAAAGAACATGTAAGACTAATATTATGGAATTATATCTATTGGGTTCTTTTTGGCATAGAGTGACTTTAAGAGGATTTTTTCAGTAAAATCCTCATGTTAATAACATTATGATATACAATCAGGGTTGACCTAGGAGTTCTTCCGAATGGACCATTATGTATAAAAAAACATTTATCAAGGGGGCCACATATGCAAAAACTGTGTATTTTGTAAAATATAAAGGGGCTTTTCTAAAAATCTTGGGGGCAATATGTAGAGAATTACTAATTTTTTGAAAAAAAAAAGGATTTCAACATTTTTTTTGAGGTTTTTACTTGAAAAATCATCTTAAAGTCACTGCATACAAAAAAGGACCTCGAATACATGATTCCACCACAATAATCTCAAGGGTCTTTTTTAGTTTAAATTTTTTGAATCTGAGTTGGGTGGGGATATCCCCACTTACCCATGAGTGATGATATCCCCACTTGTTTTTTTTTTCCTCTTTCTTATTTTTTTTTTCATTTTTTTTCCCTCAAAAAAGTGGTAGCTAGGTTTAAGTTATCTGACACGAGTGGGAATATCCCCACTACCCCATATACATGAGCGGGGATATCCCTGCTCTAGGTTTTTCCTCTTCTTTCCTTTTTCACTTGACTTTTCTTCTGAACAGTGCTAGCTGGATTTGGGTTCGCATGTTCTTTTTTTCTCCTCCTCCTTCCTCCAACCCTAATATAAACCCCAAAGATATATATATATATATATTTATAACTAAAGGAGTACTAATCATAAGCATCATTCCAAAAGCCTTAAGTGGAGATGAAAGGAGGAATTGGAAATGATCTCTAGGAAGGGGATAGAGATATCTAGAGCTTTGAAAGTTGGAGAAATGAACGAGAAGAGAAGATAGTAGAGATAAATAATGATGATAAGTTCTAGTGAGTTTAAGGGAAGGGAAAGAAGAACATGACACAAAGAAAGAATCATGTTGGTTGGTGAGGGAGTGGAGGACTTGAGTTTGATTTAAGGGTTTATTGGTTTTAAGTATAGTGAGTGAGTGTAGTATATTGGAATTAAGTCGTTGGGTTTATGTTTGAGCTTGAGTTTAAGTTTGAGGAATAAGAAGAAGAAGAAGAAGAAGGAAAAAATGTAGAAGAGGAAGGAAGAGGAAGAAGAAAAAGAAAAAGAAAACAAGCCAGGATATCTCCTCTCATACACATGGGTGAATGGGGATATTCCTGTCCAAGTCAGATTCTAAAAACTTAAACGAATAAGGACCTATAAGACTAATGTTGTGGAATCATATATTTAAGGTTATTTTGGTATCAAGTAACTTTAAAAGGATTTCTCCAGTAAAATCCTATTCTTTTGTGAGGTTAGGGGGCCATGGCCCTGCCAGCCTCCTGCACCACCAATGTCTACGATCATGAAATAAATGGTCAACATAAAAAGTTGATCATATTATTATGTTAGTCATCCATTTTATGCCTTGTTATTATGTGTTGATCATCTATTTTACAACCTTAATCACATAATTATCAACATCAATGAGCTTGATTATGTGACCATTTATCCACAAAAAGTGTGAAAAGCATTACAATAAATTCAAATTTAGTACAACCACTTTAACCTAAAAGAAGAGGGGAAAAATGAATTGACTTTACATTAAAAATTTTTTATAAATCTGATTTTCGCACTAATATGTAAATGAACATGACTACCCAATTATAATAGATACTCAAAAAAAAAAAAAAATCATACATCCTTTCTTGAGCTTGATAGATGTAAGGTCCAAACCCGAACTAATTTCAGTTGATAATAATTAATTTTATTTAATCTTAATTAATGCTTATTTAGACTAATTCAACTTAAATTCAATTGGGTTTTGGCCATGGATAAGTAGTTGGATTGGGTTTGAATCTTACTTAGGTAGTTAAGGACCTTCATGTAATTTAGAACTAAATGGTTAGCATCATTTTGGCACTATATTAGTTGCATCATGTGTATTTTATCTTGTGGATCAACTTTTATATTTGGCCAAGCTCAATTCGGATGCATCTTGGTCTAATTAAGGTCCCATTTGACTCAAATTGTAATTTTCTTAAAAGCAGTGGACTTGCTTATAAATTTCAAAAAATTTGGATTTAAAAACCAACTCCACCGTTCCTTCCTTGCATCTCCTTCCTCCTGATGCTGGAGCACATCTTCTTCACACCTTCACCTTCATCAACAGCTGGAAAACAAGCATTAGAACCGTACATGTAAGACTCAAGGTTTCCATATTTTCTCTTTTGCTTATTTGTTCATCCTTTTTTTCTTAGAACTCACAACCTTACTTTATCATCTTCCCCACAGCATCCTAAGGTAAAGTCTCCACCTCCATTTCAATGCTTTAAATGAGTCAAGGAGACTCAAATAAGCAACATGCATATATTTCCTACTCAATTCATCCATTACATGTCTTTGCATATAGTATGATCATCCTCTATTGAGGCTTTCCCCATCATCAAACCAAGGGAAAAGTTGATTTGGGTCAAGCACTATATTAAAGGCAAATATAAGAGTATATATTAATGCATGCATGATTGTTTATGTTGATTCTTGGAGAATTCATTGTCTATGATATGCTACAGCTCATTTTACATTTAATTATAAAAAAGTGTGATGTTTATGAGCTAATAAAAGTGATTTGAGAATAGATGATGGATTAGGTGAAAGAAAATCTAAATGTGTTGGAATGTGAATTTGAAAATGTAAATGATAAAATGGAATAAGGTAAACCATGATGTAACCAAATTAGAGAAGTTCTGTACTGAACTTTAGAAATAGCTTCAGGAAATCTGAAGCTTACGGCTAAGTTGTAAACATATTACGGCTTAGAAACAGAGAGCCCAAAAACCGATTTCCTTTTATGGCTAACCCACATCTAAGTCGTGGAATGCACTAAGGCTAAGCCGTGGCCTAACTGTAGGCTTTATACGGCTAAGCCGTACGCCAATACACTACGGCTAAACCATGGCCTAGCCATAGGCTTCATACGGCTAAGCCGTGAGCCAATACACTGCTAAGCCGTAACTACGGAGAAATTTAGTTAAAAACTTTGTACATACGGCTAAGCCATAATCTATACACAGCTAGGCCGTAGGAACATTGAAACTTAGGGGAATTAGGGACGGACTTTCAAAGGCTTTGTAGGACTTTAGATATGATACTATTACCTCAATTAAAATAGCCTAATGGTAATTAAATACTATGGAGGAAGAGTGCAGAGTTGTCACTCATCCCCTTCAATTTTTCGGTTGTTTATCGGCATCAGGTCATGGGTGTTGGTATTAGAAAAGGTGTCTAATGCCTACACGACGTAACACCAAGATTTTCGATAACACATTGACATCAGACATTTTATGAATACACCGTATTGAATAACCACGGAAACACGAATTATCTAGTATAGGGTTGACTAGTAAATATCCTTGTTAATCACTCAATTCAAATGTATTCATGTTGCTAAGTAATCCTTGCCCTCAACATGATTTAATTATGTACCCATTTTTCCTCGTGAACCTTGAGGCAAGATTGGAGACAGAGCTTCTACTGAGTGTGAGCCCATGAGCCAAGATAGGAGCAACGAGGGTTGAAAAGGTTCGAGCCTTAATAGCTCATTTAAGTATGCATTGTTTGAATGACAATTGCTTCATTTCAATTCTGATTCTTATGATTGAATACGAACTCAAGACCGGTATATGTTTTTTTATAAGAATGAGTTGATCGCTAAGTATGATAAAAAAAAGTATGAACTTTGATTGGTCTTGATGCATTGAGTTGGCACCACTCAGCTTATATCCATAGGAGGTTCGACATGACTAAATGTGGGTATTATATCCATTTTCTACTGTAATAGTTATATGAAGAGTTAGTTGGCGCTCTTAAGGTAGATAGATGGTCTTGGCTCAACCGCTGGTGATTTCACACAGTATGATATGCTCTCGTTAAAGAGAGATAGCCATGTAGCTACTAACTAGTATGTTATTGTATTTCTGTTTATGATTCGTTACTCATGCTTATTTTATGCACAATATGCTTAGCTTACGATTATTGCTCTCTTTTAATCAATATATTTTAACTCAATTGATATATCATGATAATCTTATGTACTCTATATTTGTTTAACTATCGTGTTAACAGTGCTACCATTAGTGTCACAGGAACAGAACCCGATGTCAGTGCGACAGTCAATGTGGCCCTGAAGGGAACCTCAATGATACCTCGGGGTATAGATGAGTGGAATGAGAACGATGTATTTTACTAGTCATTCGACATAGTGTGTTGCAGGATTTGTTTGGGTTGCCTAGGCTTGGCCATGATCGGCCTATGGAGGAGTCACGCCATCATTATTATTTTCTTTTAAAGTTACTGTTGATGGATATGTTATTTTGGATTATGTCTATGTTTAAGTATTTTGTTATCATGTATATGTGGATGGTTAAGTGACATACTTTGAGTTATAATTATGAATTAATGAATGTTTTATCAATGTCTTTGATACGTACAAATGAATTCTCCAGGTTTCCACTTAATCGTACAATGATTGATACGTGTATATGGATCTTCCTCACACATACCTATAGAATCTCTCTTTAACAGTTCGTACGTGTCTTAGCAGGACACGATTGCTACGGAATTACGTATGTCACACCTCGGGATTCACCCTAACCCCAATTCCCGGGTTCGGGCTGTGACAATAAATAACTAGGCGCATTGACATCCAACAAGGTTTTGTTACTAGTTCTAATTAACTTCTGACAATAGTCTACTCCTACAATCAACATCAACATTGCTCATTTCTATAAATTATTAGTATCACATGAATGCGACGCTCACATTAAAGAGTATACCTCAAATAGTTCTTGCTCGTTAAAATCGGATTACCCCTTAGCTATAGCCAAAAGTTTAAAGGCTGGGTTAGCAAAGGATACCTTGGGTCATTTAAAAAAAAAAAAAAAAAGACCATAATGGTCATGAGCATTTTAAGATACTATGCAAGACCAAAATCAAATACATGGTGAAAATCAATTGGCGAACTCCAAATTTTTATTTGGGTAAGGCTAAGCTTTTTGCTTGACTTTGCAATACTTTTTTTACATTAACAATACTAAAAGAGAAAAGAAGATTTGCCAAAAAAAATCTCCCTAGATTTCAATTGTAAACAAAAAAGGACCTAAAATTTATCTATAATGGTCCTAGGGGCCCTTTTTGGATTTTTTTTTTTTGTTCTTTGTTATGCCGAGCAGTGATATCCCTACTCATGTGCATATACGAGTAGGGATATCCCCACTCGCCTTTTCTTCTTATTATTCCTCATCCTTCATTCTTCTTCTCCTCCTTCCTCCAACTATTTTCACCTTTACCAACTAAACTCCTACTCACACAACATTGTCTTTCATGATATGGCTACCTTAATGGTCATGGACTTGGGCGCACGTGGGAAGTTGTCACCAAAACACCCTAATATTACATACCCATCTAGTTTCATCTGTTAATAATCAGTAAAACCAAAAGCTTGAGTTATTAGTGAAGGATATAATAATGTATATCAACACCCCTTTTCGAACAGGAGGTCATTCAAATTTGAAACCCAACAGAAAAATAGATAGACGTAACATGCCTCCCTGGGATTTTGAACTTGTAAGCTCTGGCTTTGAAACCATGTTAATAAATAGTAATACAAAAAACTCAAGCTATTAATAACCAACAACACTAAAAGCTCGAGCTAGTAGTGAAAGGCATAACAATGGATATCAACACCACTATCTTCCTCATCTTTTTTTCTCCCACATCCTAAATAAACTCATCTAAAACCCATTCATCTTCTATCAACCAAATGAATGAAACATCAACCCCATCCCAAACAACTCACCTTCTCTCTCTTATACCCATCCTTTTCTCTCTTCTTTCTTCCATTTTTTTCCCTTTATTCTCATTTCATTTTTCCTGTCTGCAACTCACCTTTTTCAGTATCCTTTCTTAGCATATCTTTCTCATCTCCATGCACAACAAATGCTCATTTCTAAACCACCTCTACCCCATCATTGTCTCATCTCATTCCTTCTTCGTCTCCCTTCTATACAAATCTAATTCACAACACATAAACCAACCCCTTCTTGTTACTAACACGTATCTCTCACATTTTTATTTCACAATTGTCTTCAACTTTACCCATCATCACTATTCATCCTCCATCACTTTGCGAGCATTTTTTACAAAAACATGTTCGTTTCTTTTCTTTTCTTTAATATGACTGGGCACCGATATTGCCACTTAACCGTAAAGTAGGAAAAAAAAAAGAGTAAGGATATGCCTGCTTACATATGGGGTGAGCATGGATATCGTTGCTTGGCAAAATAACGAAAAAAATGAACCAACTGGGACTACTATGATGGATAAATATCTTTTAGGTCCTTTTTGGTGTAAAGCGGATGTAATGAAAATTTTTGGGTAAAATTCTCAAGAGAAAATGTATTGAATTTATTTATGCACAATATTTAACTACACCAACATACATTTCTCAATATAAACTCAAATGGCGATTTGGTCATCTTCAAACTTGTAGATATGCTTAAATTTGGTGGCTTAGTTAGGATTTGGGGATTTAGGGTTTGAAATTATAATTTGGAGATTAAGTGTTCAACTTTTGGTGTAAAGTGATCATGAATATACTACATATGAGGAGGAAGGAAGATTGCTTTATTTCTAGTTTTTTGGTGAGAGAGAGGCTAACCACGATAGGACTAAGGATGAGAAGCTCGATGGGCGCGCAGATGCTCTCGAACTCTAAGCAAAGAGAAAATGTTGAAAGAGAATAGTGTGAAAAGAATGTGATACTTTCGGTGGGACGAAGATGTCGAAAGAGAAGAGTAGTTTTTTAACCAAGGTTTTGTGACATGGGGCACTCATAAGATTAAAACGTGAGGCTACAGCTTAGTAAATATATGTGGGATAGATATTTCAAATATGTTGTGATTTCAAAATCCACAGGGGGCAACCTCCGTGTGATCCATATGTAGGTCTGCCAGAAGATCCTAGGTAAATATATATAAAATAATTAAATGACCCCTTTAATCAAAAGTTAATTAACATAGGACTTTTTATGGATCCAATATATGGGCCTTCCTACATATCATGGTATTAGCGAAGTTGGAGTGACTTTCCTTATTTTTCAAGTTCCATCCCCGTGCTATTCATGTTGTAGAGTGGGGTTGTCCTTCGCCCAGTTGAGGCCGGGAAAACAAAATCCCAGTTTCACATAGGTCCCAAAAGAGCTTACGAAAATTAGGCCTTTAGAAAGAGTTTAGGCCATTGTCTGAGCCCAAAAGTCAAAAGAAATTTTCAACTAACCTTTTCTACAAGGCCATGACCTCATAGGTAACTGGTGCGACATGGATCATCCATCAGACTTGCACCGAGCGTGTGTGCTTGAGGTAGGGTTCACTGGGCTGAGTCGAGCCCTCCTCCTGATCCTGTTTATTATAGTCTTGACACTTCAAGGTTCTGAACCTTATCTCTTTTCCTTCCAAATATCATTAATGGTCCATTTGTTTGAATAGGATTGAACTCCTAAGAATTCATGGTAAAATGAGTTACAGTAGAAGCTTGTTGAAGAGGTGGGAGATTTAATTAATAAAGGAAAAATTATTTGATAACATTCATTGATTTTCATCGGTTTTAACCAGGTTTAGGAACACATTTTTAGAATTTTTGGGAATTCAGTTCTATGCAAATAAGCGAGCCTCCTTTATTTGGACGCTTCTGATGTTTGATATGTGTTATTGAACACCAGTGAAACATATATTATGCCGCTTGTTGAGCAGTCCTAATCATATTTGCAATAGATATCTAATTCTAAGTAGTCATAATCATATTTGCATTAGATGTCTAATTATAAGTAAGCAACAACACGTCTTCTTCTAAGCAATTAACAGAGTTTTAATGTTAACATAAATAGTCAAGTTAAGTGTTACCAAAAAAATATTCAATTCAACTTTAAGGACAATTTTAGATGAAATTATATTATTTATTAATTAGGCATGCATGCAACTAAAATATCTATTTTATCGCCTGCCTGAGAGTTGATGGAGTGGCATAAAATAGATTAAGGTCAAATTAGGGCAAATACTAGCTTACGAGGGATTACTGAGTGTGGGGTATCTAGATTAATCCTAAGGGGTCCCACGTGGTGGTAAAAAAATCATCCTACCAGAAGGTTTTCCATATAAACATTTTTTAGGTTGAGTCCACATAAACGCTTTAAAATAACATACAATACTTTGAAAAAATAAACTTCAAGATATAGACGCCTACAAATTTCTAATTTTTGGTCTCACACATTTTGACAGAAATCCATGCCTACACATTATAACAAATCATATTTTTAATGTCTTAACGTGTATGACTACTCGACTAGAGCAGAGTGGTTCATGGTATGGGCCCATGGGTCTAAACCATCAATTTATGGATATCCAATAGACATTCCACCATATTTGATTAAACTATATATTTTTTTTCGATCCACTTTTCAGCTTATTTTCATTCAATTCGCCGGAGAAGTTTTCTTTTGTCGCCGTGATTTGGTCATTGACACTGCAGGCATCTCTGTCAATTGCTTCAGCCCATTTTCTTCTTTGGCATCTTGTCCAAAAGAGATTAACATGAAAAAGGTGGCCAACTGCTAAGTGATTGGTACAATGTAGGTGAATTAGGTGATGTGTAATGTTGTAGAGTAAGACATTACTTATCTCTTTATCTAATGATATCACAGCACATCCAATCCCAAATCTTCATCTTTCCTGACCATAGTGAATTGAAATATAAGGAAAAACTGGAAAAAGCTGAGATGCTCATGACATCTGGATTTGATGTTTCACAAGGTCATCACATGGGATTAGTGGGATCCGAAGAGGACAAGTTCCGTTTTTTTTTTTTTTTTGGTAAATTGCATTTGAAATAGAATTGATGGGTCGAGTTGTGTTTGGGTCGCATTGCAGTCTTTAATAGGGCAAGGAGAATGAGCCCAAATCAACTGACCCATTTATTAATAGGATTGAAAATGTTAACCCTAATGTATAGGTCAGGGTCCGGCTGGTTGGTGGTTGAAATACACCAAGTCGGGTTTGGGTTGGACAGTCGGGTTTGGGTTGGACTGACAAGTTTAGCATGTATGCACATGATGTCAACTGAAAGCCGACGTACGAATAATAGTTTGGAAATGTTAAACCAAATACAAATTTCTTGGGTTTGGGTCAGGAATCACCACACCCACCCTAATCGGGTTGGCTCATAGGTCATTTTTTCAAACCAGAAATTGAGGTGGGCCTGTAGCGTGGCTTACTGCAACCGAGCCCATATTCTTTCTTGGAAAAGCCTTCGTACATTTTCAACATCTACCGAGTTGCCAACACACACTACTCAACCATGAGTGTGTTGGCAAACTATAACATTTTCACAAATATCCTTATTATAATATTTATTTTCTTAGAATAATGTTGAGATAATTTCAAACTGATAAATCTTCTTAGGATGTTATCAGAAAATGTAGCCCTTAATATGTAATTTTGAACATAGAATGTTTTAATAACTGTTTTATGTAGATATCCTCCCTTTTTCCATTTTCATTCTAATACTATCTTAATTTTTCCTGATTGCTAATATTTGTGACATCGCTATTAAAAACAAGGAGCCTACAAACAATAGTAGGAACTTTGAAGAATCATTGTTTAAACTATCTCACTTGACTTGGTTGGTTACCTAGGTAAGTGAGTTTGGTGAGTTTGATTGAGTACTCATAAAGGCAGATTTGTTTGCATTGAAATACATATGTGTTCATAGTGAATGGTCTCAGCAAAAGATTTTTTTTATGATAACTTGTGGTATCCTTCGCCAGCCCTGCTTTCGGACCATTGACCTCTGGCTCAGGGATTAGCTAATTCTGATGAGCAAAGGCTATTCCCTATGAGGTATATACATGGCTACATACATAGTACTCGGACAATGCAAAGGCGAGAGTCGAACTTGAGACCTTGGGGAGCAAATCTGAGGCTCAAACCAACTGAACCATTACCTTAAAAAAGTAAAGTGTAAATGATACAAGGTGAGGGGTTGAGTGTATAAGATAACAATATAGATGGACCTTGACTTTCATAGATGTAGAATTACAAGGGAGATGACTGAATATTTTTTTCTCATCGCTTAGGTAGGTATGTTGATTCACTTTCCATTAAGAGTGATGTTATTGAATGGTAATTATATATTTACAGTAAATCTTCGTTCTTAACCACTCATGACATGAATTCCTATCTCGAAACGAACAGATCCAATAAGAATGTTGGTTTCATGAAATTGGATTCATTTAAGTAGGTGAAAATGAAAAATTAAAGGTGAATATTCAAAAATGGCTGTCAAACAGATGAAAATTCTCAATCATTATCCTAGTAATTCAAATCGTCATAAAGCCAAATCCTTTCTTCCATCACTATTGATGTCCTTCACCCTTCTCATCTTTTGTAATCTCTCCGAGGAGCTTACTTATCATTTGACCAAAAATTTCTATATAAAGTATTTAAACAGCGATGGGGTGACATTATGGGCACTGTGCACTGTTTGTCTTGCCCATGAGCAGTTAAAATCTGGTCTTGAAATAATAAAGATTTACCCAATGGCTGCTCTATTTAGTAGACAGTCTGGAAAAACGTAGTGCTGACATGCTGATTCGGGAGTAGATCAATGAGACTCGTGAGTCAAACGAATCTTAAATCGTGTGTAATGATCACATGAGAGAGTCATAAATCATGCTGGAACAAGGCTTGAATAAAGTATATGAGATGCACAATTGTGTCTCTCTTGTGATCAAGCTAACCTCCTTATGACATTCTGCTCCCAATTGATTTGCACTCTCCTTAGTGTGACACTCATCTATTTGTATTAATTGTAAGGGTTGGGGTACCGGTCCAGAAGGGGTACTTTAGCTTGAAGACCCATGAATGAAGAGGCTTCGGCCCTCACCAAGACCCCAAAAACTCTTTGAAAATCCCCAATTAAATTTGAAACAAAAAAAAAAAAACATAGAGCCCTTCAATGAAAATTCCTTGGGTTCGTCCTTGCAGGGATCGATCCACTGCATGAGGTGCCTGCTTCCAGCACCCGAGTATGATCGACGGTAGGACTATGGTGTTTTTGATAAGTTTTCTACATAATGGATCAAAACCCAATTGATATGTTTTCAACGTAATGGATCAAAATCTATATTCAGATCCGACAGGTATCAAATGTGTTGGATTTGTTTCTGATATCAACCGAGAAGCTAGCCATCTAGTTTCCATTATAAAGTCCAATACAAGATGTAGGACAGATGTCCCCCGAGGGCGATCTTATATGCAATCCAATTACATTTTATTTGGCAACCCTGGATTGAGATCTGAATATAGATATGACTCAACGCACACATACAAAGTAATAAAACTCACACGTGTGAGGGATGTTCCCCTAGAGCAATCTTATATGCAATCCAGCTACATTTTATTTGGCAACCCAGGATTGAGATCTGAATACAGAAATAACTCAACTCACACATGTAGGGTAATAAAACTCACACATGCAAGGGCACGGACACAACTTACACATGCGATGTAATGAGAACCTGCTACATGGGGCTTACCTAGGGTCACCTTTTACAAGTGCAGAAGGCCTTTTCACATTATCAACCACCCATTTTACTGGCAATAGGCCAAATTTTACTCTGATCAAACATTTATATGTGGTTGGGTTAAAAGATTCCTAAATTTTACAGCTACTAAAATCAAGGGCTAGGAGGATTTGACAAGACTATTTTTTTTAAACCCTCATCCATGAAGAGAGCTTTCCATTTACCACTCCCCCACTAATTAGTCGGCATCTAATAAGTGGGCCCCCATGCCGTGTGCTCTTTTTATTATTTTATTTTATGGTCGAGTCTTAATTCACACCATTTAGTTAACGCTCGTCTGTTTGCACTATAATTGAATCCATGGGAATTCACCAATGGTTGTTTGATCTCTTTAATTAATGCTCGATTTGGATCCAACACATAGGATCTGTGTTGGATTTATATCCGGAGATGAATCCCATCTTTTCGACCCATGAGTGCAACCGCTCACATCCCGAAGTATCTAATGATCGGTCCAGATCACTAAAGTGAGACCCCAGTGCAGTTAACACTAGACATCCATTCAAAAACATATTTGGAATGCTACCAAACCTACATGCTTTTCCCCTTTTCCAGTTTTCTCCTTTTACTTTGGATTCAAAATCCTCTAGTCTAAGATTTCCAGTGATGTGTTAATCTCTCAGTCCTTCACATGAGCAGTAACAACTCATTCATAAGCCATACAGGTATTCAAAAAATTTTGCTTATGGGCCCAAATATTTCTGCCGGCTGCCCAGTCCATTTGCGTTAAATATGTCACTACATGCATGCCGGACCTGCCTAAACAGACCTGGATGTAAGCGAGGCCCGCTTTAGATTTGGCTAAGTCAGATGTGTCAGTGTCAAAGTCGATTAGAAACCTATCTGATTGATTGATTCAAGAATACAATTCATATAAGCAGGGATGGAACCAAGTACATCTATGTGGTGCGGTCACACTTGTTGGACTTAAGATTCGCTTCTAAAATCATAATGAAAATTTTAGTATTATTTCAAAAATTCACATAAAATTTTCTGTATTTACCTCTGAAATTCACGTGAAAATTGTGGGTTTGTTCCCATAACCCAATTACTTATTTTGGTTGGCACCCCGAAACGATAACATGCATATATGGCCCACATTTGGACGGTGAGCTGACCCGCATATAATTATATACTGACCCCACGTACAAAGGATGGGCAGTGAGGCTGTGACTTGTGAGCTGCCAACTTGCCATAGTTTTGGCCTGTGGGAGCCTGATACCTAAGTGTAACTGTTTTCATTGATGACATTGCAATGATGCCAAATAAAAACTCCAAGCATTTCCTTTGATTGCAAAGGAGGAGAATATGGATGCGTTGGGCATTCCATTTCAAATTCAAAATAAGACAGGAGGGAAGAAAAAAAAGGCCTCTCCAAATGAAAGAGAGAGTGAGAAAGTCTTGTTATCAAAGCTTCATACACCTACCAAATGTCAGTCTTCTTGGCTTTCAAGCAATACCCACAACACACTATCCTTTAGTCCCACCCCATCTGCTGCACCTTCCTTTCATCCTTCCTTAGACAACTATTCTCTTTCAACTCAAGAGAAGACTCTCTCTCTCTCTCTCTCTCTCTCTCTCTCTCTCTCTCTCTCTCTCTCTCTCTCGATATCGTCGTATGCTCATTTTGAGTACTTAAGACACTGCAAAATCTTCATCTGAATCAGATCCATATCCGGGAATTGCTGTGAATTCTATCTAATGGGGTCGTTTGAAATGCCAGCGAAAATGCGAAGCTCAGCGCTGTTGGAGCCTTCCTGTGGGTATTTGCTGCAAGAATTGAAGGTGGTTACTGTTTGTTTCTTTTTTTTTTTTTTGGGTTTAATGTATGTTGTAGAGTGGTTGGTTTGAATACGGAATCCCAGCAAGTGTAGTCACCGCAGGCAAGATCCATTCATCCATCATGTGGGGCCCACTGTGAGCATTCTAGGCCCAGAATTGATGCTGGTCCAATCATCAGATGGGCCATGAGTGTACTTTGGGTGTTAAGATTGTGGGGTAGTTTTATTTTGTTACTGTTTGTTTCCATTCTCACAGGAGGTGCTACAGAGAAGATAATGCACACACTTGCAAGATTCAAACCATTCATTATGTGGAGCCAGATCCAAACCATTCATCATATGAAGCCAACCATGGAATTCTCTTGGCAAATGCATCTGGTGTGCCACATGCTTGCATTGAGCACAGATTATAAGGGCAGGCAAGTCAACATGAGTCCTACCTGATGAATGGCTTGGAGCCTCAGGATTATTTGGCTGATACATTTTTGCATGGGTAATTGTCCCTTCCAATTTCTCTAATGTTACAAAAGTAGCGCATCTGATCTAAGGAAAGGAATTGCAGCTGGCACGACCTGATGAATGGCCTGAATCTTACATGTGTCGCATTGTAACATGTTCCACGCTTGGTGTTATTGTCTTTATTCCATGTCTGAAGTGTGAAGTTTCTTAGATTATTTCCATTGAATTTGAAAACAGCTGATTTGGGATGAGATTGGACAAGATCAGATTGAGAGAGAAAAGCTTCTTCTTGAGCTGGAACAGGAGTGTTTGGATGTTTACAGGAGAAAAGTTGATGGTGCAAATATTGCAAGAGCAAGACTGCATCAGTCTTTGGCAGATTCTGAAGCCGAATTTACCCATCTTCTTGTGTCACTTGGAGAAAGATCTTTCCCATCCCGGGTGAGTTGATTCTATAGTATTTTGACCCAGTGGATCAATTACAAACCCTGCTGAGTTGACTCGGGGTTGAACGCGCCTACTTGGTTTTGATGATTATATGTTGGAACTTGGAACCCACCTTGTCAAATCATGAATCGGCTTGACTTGTCTGATTTGGTAGAGTTGCATAGCCTTAAAACCATTTCTATATTTATCACTAAAAGAGAAAATAATAATAAATGAAACTGCTTAATACTATACATTAGTAGAATTGTAAAACTTTTTTTATGAAAAAGAAAGAAAGAACTGTAGGATTAAGGTTTTACTTACATGAAAAGCAAATACTAAACCACAATTCATATGAACTTTATATATAAGGAAAAATATTTCCCTTGGATATTTTACTTCTTTAATATTTTAATTTTCCTAAGCATGGAATGGCCATGCCTATGGGACCTGCTTGGGAGGATGACAATGATGGAGGGGTAAGGTGTTTGAATTTGAAAGGAACTTATTACCTACATCTATGAAAAAATGGAACCATCTAATCATGGGAGATAATTTTTTGAGGGCCAAAGGTCTACAAACTCAGACAAGTGTCGTGAGCTGTTCGGATTAATTAGAGTGGGGCACACAAGCCTGGTCACATCCTGAAAAAGAAACTCTTAAAAAAGGGATTTTAAAAAAAAAATTAATGATTACAATAAAACATTACTTATTAATTACTGACTTGCCTGGTCAACTCACTGAGTTTCCTAGTGATTCAACCTGGTAACAGGCCAAGTCTGGTCAACCCAATCGGTCGGGGAGGTATTGTTGATTTGTCAGCCTTTTCTCTTTATTAAGGGAAAGACAAAATAAAAATTCCAATATTGACATGGTTACTTGATTTGTGCATTTTAGACTAGCCTAATGATGCATGTTGTTCAATGTAACAGTGACCTAGAAATATAAAGCCTTCTGTTGGTGCTTTAAGACAAGCTTATTGTTGCAATATGTTGCAGTGTTTCAAAATCAAAATGTTTTAAACATGTTTATCAGTCATCATCCAAATATTTCAAGCAGATTGATTGTTAGAAATACTCCTACATTAAGTCAGCTGTGATTATTTTATATTACAATGGAGGGACACTAATAGTAGTGCAACATTTTAATTTTGTCATCTTGATGATTTACCATGGACTCCAAATAGAGATTCTAAGAGATTCAGTCTTCCCTATTGAATATAAGAACTTAAGAAATTTACAACTGAAATTTTGTGAAGAAGGCAAAACTGTATGTCAACATGTTCTGTTTCGGTGTTATATTCAGAAGTTTGATTTATGGGTCCTGATTTTTCTTTTCTTTTGTTGGGACCAACAGCCAGAGAAAATCACAGGATCACTGAAGGAGCAACTAGATTCCATCACACCTGCACTGCGCGAAATGCAGCTTAGGAAGGAAGAGAGGGTGAACCAGTTCCGAGCCGTTCAGATGCAAATTCAAAATATTTCTGCTGAGATAGAAGGTCACTCAGAACTCAACATTTCACCAACAGATGTTCCTGTGAACGAGAGCGACCTCTCACTAAAGAAACTTGATGAACATCGGGTTGAATTTCAACGGCTTCACAGGGAGAAGGTACTTGACTATGACCTAGTAATGCCAATACTGAGATGCATTTTGATTTACCCAACATTGTGAAGTATTCAAACATTCAAAGAACTGAATACTAATCCATTGCGCACTTTTTGGACAATATATAAATGGAAATCACATGAAGTGGAATATTGTTTTACTACCTATTTCATCCCATATCATATCAATGATTTGATCATTATAATTCAGGACATATATCATATCATAATAATGATTTGATAATTATAATTGAAGTATTTAGACTGCAACATGGGTATTTCAAACCAAAAAAATCTGGTTATTTGAAACACAGACTCAGCAAGCTAGCTCTGAATTATATCTTCCAAAAAAACTCCAAAAAAAATTCTCTGGATTGCCTAATTTTGATGTTCTGTCTCTCTTTTTGCTTGAAAGAATGACAGGCTTCGAAAAGTAGAAGAATACACAAGTTCTGTGCGTAATCTTGCCACTACAATGGGGATGGATGCCTCAGAGATCATTGCAACTGTTCACCCAAGTTTGGATGGTTCATGTGGACAGCAATCAAAGAACATAAGTGATGCAATCTTGGCTAGACTCAACAGTACTGTGGAGTCTCTCAAAGAAGAGAAGCAAAAGAGGCTGGAAAAGGTAATAAACATCTTTAATGATATCAGCATCTAAGCTGCTTGAGAATTAAGAAAACAGGAAACATGTGTATGGCTGCAGATTTTTGGAAACATCAATCGAAAAGTCAAAGTGTGGTGTGTTGGGACATAATTCAAATTGAAAATGGATACAATATTGAGTAGAATATTTGAATTTATGCACCCCACAGTGCATTTGGATTGGGATGAATTGGAAACTGCACGGATCCCTCTTTCTGTATTTTCAACCCAATTAAACATCTAGAATGCTTCATGTCAGTATCTGAAATGTACCCTTTATTAGTTTGGAACTAGAGGAGTCTGAACATCCAATCAAACATAGATTGCATGCTCATCATTTAGGAAGTCTGAAATCTGTAAGGGGTTCAGTTTTTAACTGTCTGGATCTGCAAAAACATGGGCCCTACTTGTATAAAATCTTGGCTCCTTGAGACTTGATTAAGAACTGTAATCCACCTAAGGTTGTGTTTGAAACAGTAAATTTATTCTCATGATTTTTGGAATTTTACAAGTAGGGAAGAATTAAGCTTAACCAGGGGAGAGAATTTTCTTCGTTCCAAAATGGCATGGAGACAAATGCAGCCTTAGTCATTGAAAGATTTCATGCCAACATCACATTTTTAGCAATAGAATTGCACCAAAATCATGTTTTTCCTTTTCCCTCATAAAGTTAACTAATATGTACTTGGCTGCTTCTTTTAAGAACACACTGACTTTATGAAATTCTTTGTTGTTTTCAGCTTCATAAGCTTGGGAAGTCATTGAAAAACTTATGGAATCTCATGGATACATCCTTTGAAGACCGAAGATCATTTTCACATGTTACTGACTTCATATCAGCCTCAGCAGCTGATGTCTGGAAACCCGGAAGCCTTGCCCTTGACATAATCCACCAGGTTAGTAACTTGCCTACAACAGCATTGAGATTATGATGAGCCTAAAACTTGTCAAATTAAGTCCCAGTTCAGCATTTAAAGTTGGTCACTTTGTAGAGTCAGCTGATTTTATTTGGAAAAGGGGACTCTTCATGCAGAGATATGGGCATTTTTGTGCTTATCACTTCCAATAGGTTATTTTATTATGTGCTACTTCTTTCCATCTTTGCTACATTCACGTGCTAATTCATGAATTTTCTATAGTATTATCAAATTATAGGAAAAATCTAGTTTAATCTTCACCTATGATGCCAGAAAGTCTTGTGAGTTAATTGTAGACGGTGACACAGTGAGATTGTAACGACCCAAGAATCTGGAGCTCTTCAGATTCTTAAGATGTTCTCAATTTTATAATAACATCATCTAAATCAAATTTCCATGAGCATCAAGGCCTAAAACATTCAAATTCCATTGTATTTAAATCATAAAGTATATTAGAATTCATGATAAAGACTACTGAGTAAAAGACCAATCTCTATTTGCAAACGAGAAAATATCTAAGACTTGAGCTAATCCCCACTACAAATCTATTCTTTGTTTTTTGTGCTTTGGGTGGGCCATGCATGCCAAAATCCACTGGCTGATCTCCGTCACTCTCCGCAACCTCCACTACTGCATTACTTGAAATGGGGCGAACCACTGGTTAGTAACACTGGTGAGTAGAATAAGAAAATATTAAGGTACAACATATTTTCAGTACAGCATATTTTTAATCATTCAATGAATATTTATATATTCAATAATGATGTTAAAATAACATCTTAATCAATTTCTCTCTTGAGTAATTTCCCACTGCAGCATCAAATGGTTTCGATACCCTATACGGGTGTATCTACATTTCTGTCAACAACATGACTTGTCATCCATCATGAATGTTGAGTCTGTTCTGATACTCCCACATTGGAGCATCTACATTTCTATGAACAACATGGCCTATCTTGCCACCATGATTGTTGAACCTACTTCCCTCAACCAACATCCACGAGAGAAGTTCTATACTCAGTGCCAGCAGTTCTATTACTCTATTTCAATCATCAAAGGCAAGTTCATTTCAATAAATTTATTATAAATTCATCTCCACCATAATTGGCTACATCATCTTATTCTTTTCTTTGGCCAGTACCATCTAAGAAGCACGGACACTTCTAAGAAAGTGACGTGTCCGTGTCGGACACGTGTCGGACACCGACACTCCTCGGACACTCTCGGACACGTGTCCGATACTATTTAGCCGTATCCATAATTAAGAACTAAAAATTTTAATTTCGGACACTTGTTTGATACTCTTTTTGCAACGTGTCCTACAATTCCTAGCTCGTGTCTATGACTAAAAAATAAACATGTGGCTAATATCTCTTAGACACTTTGTTAATACGCGGTTATTAAAACTTGCAAAAGACAAATAAATATTTCACTAAAAAAATAGGCTTCAAGATTGGCTTCTCTTTTGCTTTTTTTTTTTTTTAAGGGAGGGGAAAGAGATGATCTGCCTTTTTCTTTATATGGATTTTATGGAACTATGGATATTTCATGTTTAATAATTATGAATTATGTTTTAGTATTATATTGATATTTAATAATTTGATATGTTTGCTAGTTGATAGGTGAATTTTTATTTGTTGATTGCTAAATTGATTAAAAAAGTTAAAATGATATTAGTTTTTTAGTAGATGATTATATATATATATTAATATATATTATTCACGTGTCCCTGACGTGTCCGTGTCCTGCTTTTTTGAGAAATGCCGTATCGGCGTGTCTGTGTCGTGTCGTATCCGTGTCCCGTGTCCGTGTCCATGCTTCTTAGAGTACCATATAACATTGGTTAATCCTTGCCTCACTCCGAGTCGGAGTTGGTACCAGGTTGTGGCATTACTCATATCTTATTGAGGAAATTAATTGTTCATCATAAAATTATCCACAGGAATCAAGATATAATTAATGAATTTAGGTGGAAATATCTTATTGAAGGAGCTAATCATTCATCATAAAATTTACCATGGAAATCAAGACATAAGGAATAATTAATTGATACGAAAAGGGCCCACATAAACATCCAAATAATTGATCCCCACTAGTTTAGGTAATTAGACAATCTTGGGTTCATAACTTATCATGCTGTATATTTATCATAAAGCCTTAGCAGGGCCCTTAGGATATAACTAAAATAACAAGGGCCAAATTTGTAAATTCAAGAAGATTATAATTATCTCCACAAGTCGTCAACACCCACAGTCCTCACATGTTTCGTCCGTCAGGAAAGAGGCATCGCTAGGCCTGACTTGAGGCAGTTATAGGGTGGGGACCAACGGTCCAATGCACATGGGACCTACACCTTAGTGGTTGCCCAGGGGTCCACTCCAAGATGTGTGGATCAAGGGACCCAAGTGGGCCCACAACCACTGCCGACCAAAACCACTCTTTAACGGCATGCAATCTAGAAATTTAAATTCAGGTTTGAATCTTCAAGGTTTTCATTCAATTTTTCTGCCTAAATCAAAGTTCCAAAAGCATAGTGATCATAGAATTCAATTTCGCGTAGTGCCCATCCAATTTGAGGGGTTCTGATGATCTTTTCCCTCCAACCCATGCTCGTCATGATATGGGAAGTTTTCAAATTTGTAGCTATAGGTCTAGTTGGAGTTTCTTTTCAACCTGGAGCATGGTCCAGGGGAACCAACCACGTTCCACACTCCAGGTCATCAGGTCTGATTTATCAATATATGATCCATCTGGGACTCTCCATCAAATCCAGTCATGTTGATAGTTACTGTACTAGCAGTTTAGTGTAGAGAACAGCACGTCAATTGTTTAGATCTCAATTTCACCTTGTATAATTATAGTTCAGGAATTCTACTCACTTGAAATAGATGTGTGTTGTTCGAGCAGTGATCGGTCTTTCGTTAGACATCCTCTACGGGTCCTACTATTGATCTTCCTCCCTTTCTAACAATTCCACAACTGAATCAGTCTTCCACTCTCTCTTTCTCTCTTAGAATTTCTTTCGTTGCGGTGTGTGTGATAACGAGAGCCTTTTGACAGATATATTAGTGCTGGGAGAGGAGTCTTGTTTGGAAACTATAGGAAAGTTTTATTGGGAACAGTATTCCTAGAGAGAGAGGTCTATTGAGACTCCTCAATCTCTTGATAACCTTATTCCTACCCACTTTGGACTTACGAAGAGTCTTAATCTATGACTTTGTAAATATTCTGATCAAATATGGCCCACCTTGCAAGGTTGGCCCACCAAGTAGGTTAGGTTATTACAGAGATTGAACTGGATGTGGAAATGAGTTGGAATTTGAAACATTTTGCCTTTTTTGGAAGATATAGGAATAGAATATGTTCAGCCACTAGAAGAATCTTTTACCTGATGGTGCATTTTCCTATGGTATACATAGGAAAGTATCAATGACTAAATCCAGGAATTCACACTAAAATTTGAGAGCTCTCTAAGTAATAAGATCAACAAGTGATGCAAACACAAATACTACATCTCTAAGTAATAAGATCTACAAGTGATGCAAACACAGCTACTACACATAACTGTAACTTTTGTTACATATGATTGAGTTGCAGTTACTCAAGTTTACTGTGTAACCAAGGGACCTGAAATCTTAATGACCCCAGTCTACTTAACAGCACCTCTTTTTAGCCATATTTGAGTTATCGATAATCACATATAATGCATAAAAAGACTTAAGGTATCTGAAGTGGGGCCTTGATATTTAAAAAGTTGGTGGAAATCAATGCTGAATTTTTCTGTATTTCTAGGCCACACTGTGTAGTTTCATTCAGTTTGTACTGCAGGACAAGTTTACAGTGCTTGAGTCTTAACATCCCTTCTTGATAGATGATGCCAATTTTATACTCCTTGAATCTTAACATCCCTTCTTGATAGATGACGGACCTAAATATCACTTTGATCAAATTGATATTTGCTGTTGGATTGCATTATTGCATGGGCCATGATTCCCTCCATGCAAAATGTTGGATTGAATCCACTCCTTTTTTTATAGGCCAAGTACCACTCTAATTGAATTGATGTTCATCTTTAGATTAAATGTTGCCAGGAACCTTGAGTTAATCTGGGAATATCTCCAATGCCATGATTTGATCAAAGTGACATTTTGACCTATCATCCATGAAGGAAAGGGTTGAGATCCAATGGTATGCCTCCATATAAAGTGGGTCACTCAATCCAGATTTCAAAAATAACCAGAGCAAGAGGAATAAAACTACATTTATAATCTTCTACATATCATCATTCTCTGAAAATTTGTTATGTTGAAAAAAAACGCATAATTAAGCTTGTCCAAACACACCCTAAAATTGCCAAATTCACTTGTTTCATAGAGGAGATATGCACTCATGCTTGGTTTAATCTCATATTTTTGTAGGCCGAAGCTGAAGTTGAGAGATTGGATCAGCTAAAAGCGAGCAAAATGAAGGAGCTATTCCTTAAGAAGCAGTTAGAACTAGAGGATATATGCAAAAGAACCCACATGGAAATACCTTCACAATCAAAGATAGATAATATAATGAACCTCATAAATTCCGGTATGCTCCAATTGCTATTGTGGACTACAATAGTAAACTCAAGAAATTATCAATGTTTCAGATCCACTGTTTACCAGAGCATTGAGTTGGATTCAACCATGCAAACATCACCACTGGATTAATCCGAAGTATCCATTTGGTCCTGGCCACCTTTGTTTGGACAAAAACACGTACTGATATGGTGCACATCCCAAAAGTGACTGTATTCTTATATTTGTCCAATTTCTAAGCCATCATTGGAATGGTGAGGACCACAGTTGCAGACTGAGAAAAATATATGCATAATGGATAACATTTCAGTTTTCAACATTGCATTGAAGTGCTAATGTTGCTTGAAATACTTGTGGAATGGTTCTCAAGAAATAAGTTTCCTGGTAAGCATTGTGGGATCAGATATAGTTGATGCTTATATATGGAATAATGACCAATCCAGGATGGGGCCTTTGGATGGTCTGTTTTTACTATAATAGCCATTTTTTCGTCATAAAAAAGCGCAGACCATCCATTTTTTGGAACATAGTAGATGAGATTTTTGTAATATATATATATATATAACTTCGAAGTTATGGAGAATTCAGATTGATTTACTGGACTGTTCATGTGTTCAAATACAACTTCCCATCCCTGCAACAAACTTCAATGCGCTGGAGTATATTTATGTAAACTTCCATTGTATTTTTGCTAAATTTACTAATGCACTAACTTTTATATGCTTGAAGGGGAGATTGACCATGCCGACCTGCTCGCAAGCATGGATGAACAGATCTCTAAGGCAAAAGAAGAGGCTTATAGCAGGACAGATATAATGGAGAAGGTTGAAAAATGGATTGTATCATGCGACGAAGAGAGATGGTTAGAAGAATACAGCAGGGTCATTTTCCTCTAATCCCACAAGACTTGCATTGATTTTTATCTATAATGCATGGATATAACATGGATACAACAAGGACACACCATGGATATGGTAGGGACATAGATTTTGTACATAAAAAGTAAAGTATCGGGTATGATACAACATGATGCTGCCTACTTTTGAAGTATGCGGGTATCATAGTTTTCTATCACATGGTTTGCCAATGGGACTGAGAGGGCCAATTAGACCTAGTTATAGGCTCACTTATTTAGGCCTGATAAATAATGGGCTGTCATATGACAGATTGAATGATCGACAATGTGGCCTGGTTAAACACCATGTATAACAGGTTATAAGATCCACAATCTGACCCATGCTAATCAGACCTACTTATACACTATCTATAAGGCTACCATTATGGCCCTTGGCCTGAGAGCTTAGTTCACTGCCTCCAGCCCAGTTGTAACCCATGATGCCCAGATCCGGCGTGGATACCGCAAGGACACGCCATGGACACAGCAAGGACACAGATTTTACACATAAAAAGTAAGGTATCGATTCTATCGAATATGATACGACACGATACGTTGCCCATTTTGAAGTATCCGTGCATCATAGATTGTAACCATATCTATCTCTTTGCTCACTTCTAATTACTGAATCATTTCATCTATGCACATATGCAGGATGAGAATCGGTATTCAGTGAGTAGGGGTGCTCACAAGAACCTGAAACGTGCAGAACGTGCTCGAATAACAGTCAACAAAATCCCTGGTGAGCATGAATAGGATCATAGGTTGCATTTGTCTGAATGATGAAGATGATGAGTGATTACTTATGGACATAAAATGATACAGCTCTAGTGGATTCGATAATGGCAAAGATCAAAAGTTGGGAAGCAGAAAGGAAGAAAGTGTTCATGTATGATGAGGTGAGACACTATACATCTTTTTTTTACCCTTATTCAGAGATAAAATCTTTATCAAGTTGGAGTGAAAAGACTCTAATTTAACTTATCTGGTGTGATTCTGAGATAGAAAAAGATGATTAATTCATTATAATACCTTCTTGAGTGAATTGGCTATGACATTTGTTGAGAAGCGAAGGCTTCTTGTCTTTGTGTGAAGCAAAACAAAATGTAAATCCATGAGAAGGTATCCACAAAAATCTAGAAATTTCAAATAAAATCACAGGTCACAAGAAGATATGAAACCATGACAGTGCTTTTAAATTTGAGAATCCACTATGAAAATAAAAGAGAGTACAATGCTTTCCTTCTTCTCAAGTTTATACCCAAAACTTGTGGTAGTGCATCTAATAAGGAGGACAAAGTGTTGCCTCTTTGATGTCCACACATTACCACATTACACCCTTTTTCACCACAAATCAATCTTATGCACATTTGGAGAGATAAGATGCTGTAGGGAGACAGAGTTATATCATTCCACAATGTGTAGAACATCATCAAAGAAAGCCATTCTTGCTCCATTCTTTGTCTGCTCCTATAAAACAAAATTTTCTTTTTGTATAGCTTAGAAATAGGAAGATTACAATCTAAAACTAGACTAGTGACAGGGATCATTCCCAAGAATAGGAAGAACCAAATCATCTCTCTCTCCTCTTAAATTGAACAAGATTTTCAAAGATTGTCTCATTATCAAAATGATATGCAATGTCTTCAAGAAAATGCCAAGCCCATCATGTGCTTAGGTCAGCCAATGCTATGGTTGATGCTTTAGCAAAATTGGGGGTTAAGACAAGTGTTCCTTGGGTGGGTGCTGTTTAATTAGTTTCTTGTGAGTGGGTACATTGCTCTTGCACTCTCTCTTTAGAGTTTTTCTTTTATTTATTTTCTTTTCTTCCCTTCCCTTTGTATTATCTCCTTCTTTTAATGAAAGTTTCTGTTACCGATCAAAAAAAAAAGAAAAAAAAAAAAGAAAAGAAAATGCCAAGCCCATGAGTAGAAAGTTAGTCTCTGAGTTGGCTAATCTTACTATGTGATTGAAAGGAATGAACCTTTGGCCTATTCACTCCCTAATGCCTTCTATGTTTTATCTGATTGACATGCCCCTACATACAAAGAGTCTATCTCAATTCAATCACCTTCTGTCAAGTCCAACTGGCCAATACATCCCAAAAGCTAAAGCTGTTAGGAAGTAGAAGTTCAATTTATTCAGCACTCCCTCGGATGGCGGCATTCAAATTCACGCATGCCTGCCTACACGAGGCCTCCCTGGGGTTCAAACTCAAAACCTAGCATGGCTCCGATACCATGTCAAGTATGTCTAACCAGTACATCGCAAAAGCTTAATTACAAAGTGAAAAACCAATCTGCTTAATAACTGCAACAATGTTCCTGACTGACTTCTAGTAGTTAAGTTCCACACATTCGATAAATTCAGCAGAATTCAATACATGATGCTGATTGATGCTTGCATCACATGTGACCTTCCTCCTTTACCTGCTGGACACAGGTTGCCCCTTGCATTCTATCAGGGTTAGGTGATGTTTGGAAATATGGATGCCCAACATGGCCAAAAATAGCCTAAATTCAAAAGAACTTCAGCTACTTAATGCATCTCCTCAACTTTCAAATTTTCATCTTTTCAACAACTTCCATTAATCCAATCAGTTATCAGCCTCTAAGTCAGACTACCAAGTTCTGGAGATTCCTAACCATGAGAGAATCCCATGCGTGAAATGCTTATTATCCAAAAAACTGATTGATTCCATAAATTGAACATGTGGATTAAATTCAACTTCAAGTTTCTTTTGCTATAGCTATTTTTGGAAATTTTGTTACTACATAACCAATCAATTTGGCACTTGAATCAGGATCTTTACCACTGTTCAAAAAAGAAAAAAAAAGGATCATTACCTTTTTCTTTCCTCAAACCTTCTTGATTTCCGCAATTACTATTACAACAACTGTGCTTGATTCTCCTTGTTTTGTCTAGGTACCACTTTTGGCAATGTTGGAAGAGTATAACTTATCAAGGCAAGAGAAGGAAGAAGAGAAGCAAAGACAAAGAGTACGTGTTGTTAGTTGAGATACGTGAAATATACCTCAACAATTGCACAAATGCAATATTTTTTCTTTTAAAGGTCACAAATTCAATATTGATAAGGTTTTTCAAACCATGTGTGCCATATTTTGGCCATTATTCAAGTTAATTGGCCATGAACATGCCCTGGGCCATGATCAATCTCATCACTTATCAGTGGGCTCCACATGTTTTGTTGAACGTGGGTGGTATGTGTTAAATATATTGTTTGTTTCAACTCTAATGCCTAGGCATTTTGGCTACAATGGTTGACAACTCTTGACAGTATGAATTGAGAACTCCATATTCAACAAACATGCTTGTACTCTACAGGATGGGTGGATCAGCCTGTGAGGGCATGTAATGTGATCACAGTGGGCCTTTACCTATTGACCATCCTAGAATTGAGTGTGTGCAAAATGTTGCACAAAACTTCCAACAAGATCATTAAGACGTCAATATTTGAGTTCATATTCATCCATTGTTGAGCATGGATTTAAAAGATACTGTTTCTTGGTGGTTCATATTCATTGGATGGTTACATTGGATCTTGTTTGACACAATATTAGTGGTCAACTCAGCAATGATTTATAATGCTGAAACCAACCACGAAAATACAAGTTCCTTTAAATAAAATAGAAGCAACCCAAACTAAGGTTCAAGTAAAACTTGGAATATGATCCAGTGTACACACTGACAACATCGCAGCAGTGAAACGTTCACACTTCATATCGATGGCATCTTTGTGGTTGGAACATACTAAAATGGCATTGAACAGAGATTGTATAAAGGATTATTTTTTCTTTTTAGAAGTATGCACAACAAGGACTTAAGTTAGCAGAATAGATAGGGTCTCCTCTATTTTGTTTGCATCCGCAAACATGCCCATAAAATGATCAGCACAGGAGTTGCAAAGCTGACAGGATAAGTCAGCTCAGCAAAATAGAGAGATAAACAGCCTTTGTGGGAGAAATTTGTTGTGGTTCCCAAGATTGAGCCAATTCTTTCAAGCTTTTGGAATAAAAAGTGATCATACTGATACAACTTGTTGTTTCTGAGTTGGGCAAAACTATGCCCTACTGAAAGACAAGTTCTCAATAGGTAGACAGAGCACATACCAGTTCGATGGAGGTGATCTATCATTGGATGTTTCCTTCGCTTGTGATGAACATTGCCAGAGCAATACTTATGTCTACCTGGTGCGGAGGACTGTGTGGCTACTGCACTTGGTTTCTTGAAATCCATTTGGTGAACACCCAATGGACACGTAAAAGAAATTGGACAGCTTTCCAAATTCAAAGATGAAATCATTCAGTATCATTTTATAGGCAAAAATTTTGGATTATACATACAAGTGACTGGCCATTGTCCAAGATAAATTGTAATTTGAGTAGAGTGGCATCGTATAGGCAAGATACATATGATGTCAATGCATATTGAGTCAACTTAGTAGAGTATTCAAAACCTCATGCAAGAGAACGGCTGATCAATATTTTACCATATCTGAAAAGGTTGCATTACATTTCTAAGAGACCAAAACAATCTCACTTAAATTTTCTATAGTGTTTAGAAAAGTGCTAATCAGTAATCACTAGAAAGATATATTTCAATCAATAGTTTGCCTGCCTGCATTTGAAATTGCTTCGTGTAACAGGAAAGGAAAAAGATGCAAAGTCAGGTGGTTCAAAAAGAGAACTTGTTTCAAACAAGGCCAAGTACAAGCAGTCGTCGGCTTTCTAGTAGTAGAAGTTTAACTGCAAGTTCTCTCACTGCTACCCCTATGAACAGGAGGCTTTCTATGGGAATCCAACAACTTGAATCAAACAGCATTTGCTCTGCATCACAAGGCACATCTTTCATTAAGAATGGTAAGATGGCACAAGGAACAAAGATGCGGACACGATACAGCAATCTTTCTCATCTCAGAGATGATACTGCTTCACAGATCTCAGAATTATCAAGTCCTTTCTCCTCTTAATTTTTATTTTTTATTTTTCTGTCATAATCGATTTCAATGTTTTGTCAGAATGAGTGGTTATCCTTTTGCCATCGCAATATATTTGAAAATACAATGGAATACCTTTTCTTCATCCTTTTGTGACCCTACACCTGTATTGGTATGGGGTGAAAAATGTAGAAAAAGAGCACCCCACCACCTAAAGCTATTTCCATCTACCCAAAATGCATGGCAGAACTCTATAACCATTTGTTTCACCAAAATATTAAAATCGGCTTTCCCCTGCTGGAGCTCAGTTGGTTAGAGATGTGTCTGTGATAGTGCATGAGTTTGAGACTTCGAGTCCCCAGTGTAGCAAAAATAATTTGGTTTAGCATAGGATACAGTTAATTTTTGTCTTCACTGTGAGGAACTTAAGGGATTGTTAGAGAACCTTCTTGCTGGGAATTTAGAGCAAACCATGTACAAGAATAAGTCTGGGTTGCCATTGTGTTGTTTACTGTATTCATTTAAACTTTAGCTTCTTGTGCATCAATAGCCCCACTTAGTGTCCATCCTAAATAAATCGTGATTGTTTCAGTCATGCGTGTTGGATTCTATTTTTCATGTGTTCTGCCCATGGTTTAAATAGCAGCTGATACACTACACAATGATGCAATGCGTCTTTACTACTCGCAGATCATAGCCATATCATCTCCTATAGTCCGTCCCCTCTATGCCTCTATGCTAGCTATTTAGGGTTTCAATTCCATGTTTATCTTTTGCCATGTTTAGATTAATTTGAAGTTTGAATTGCTTTTTTTAGGAAAATTTGGAGTGATTGAACTATTGTTTTGAATTTTGAATTTCTTCATTTACAAATGAGTGATCTTAGGAAATTTGTTAGGAACCAGAGTGATCTTAGGAAGGTGGAGATTGATTGAAGGCTTTATATACGATGTAAGTGACATTGCATGAACAAGGCAATCGATTATTATCTCCTCTATCTCTTCTTCTTTACTCATTTTCTCCTTCTCATTCTTTTGGATTGTCCTTACACTCTTCCTCTCATCATAAGAGACCCCATCACTCTGTGAATCAGTTCTTTTTTGGCCAGATCATCATTGGTTCTATAAGAATTATGACAATGTGGTCAACTCAGTTGAATTAACTTTTTTTATGATGAGGAACCCGCCGACCCCCTTACGGTGCAGCACCCACTAGCACTGTGTATTGGCTAACTCATCGACATTTTCTAAAGAGTAAGGGGTTTTAGGGTTTTGGAATTGTGATTTGTAGGGGTGTACACGGTTTGGATTGGATCGGACTGAGCCAAATCCGTCACCAAACCGTTACCTACAGATTGACGGTTTTATAATCCGTCATCGATTTGTTGCCCTTTAAAACCGATCTGAACCGAACCGTGGATCAACGGTTTGGATCAGTTAAAACCGTTCAATCCATTAGTAGAGCCCATAATAGGAATTCTTTTGCAATAAAATAAAATAAAAATAGAAGTAAAAGTTGTAAGTGGCCTGCTAGGAAAACTTGATCATAGGTAGCCCGTCTCTATCCTTCCTACGTGACCATTCCCAAATTGTTAGTTAAAGTCATTGTTAAGATCAACACGTTGGATATGTTCATTTTATGAAATGTCTTGAAAAGATAGATTTTGAAAAGGTTCAAGGACACATTCAACCATCCTATAGGCTCCCACAAGGTGATTATAGTATAAGATAAACAAGGTGATTATGGTATAAGCTAACTACCACATCACTAGATATATAATTTAGAATACAAGTAATAATAGAAAGATATACAAGTAGATACTCCAAATAAAATCTTTAAGCAAAAACCCATAATTTTGAGTACTTCGAAAACATAAATGACTGGCTAGCATATATCAAATTGGTTTTTTAACTGAATCCACTCTTCTAATCTAAAGAGAATTATATTACTAGTTCCATAAGGTCTTTAAAAGGATCCGAACAGAAACTCACTAGAAAAATTTTAACAGAAGGATGAAACAAAACACACAAAACACTTAAACCTTTTGGAAGATATTTTGCAATGGGTATCACACAAAACACTTGAACCTTATGAAAGAAATTATTTCTTTTAATATTTTTATATAAAAATAAATATATATATATTTATTTTAATGGATTGGATCTGTTTAAATCCCCGCTTAAGAGTAAAATCTGTCACCAATCTGTTACTAACGGATTAGGAATTTTCTAATCTGTCATTAATCCATTACCTATTGGATCGGTTAAAAAACCGCAGATCGGATCGGATTGAATCGGTTTAACGGATCGACGGATTTTTTGTACACCCCTACGATTTGTGTTCTACTAGGGTAAAACACATTGAATGATACAGTTAGATGCCCATGGTTCTAAAGTTTGGCCATGTCAACTCAGCCTACCAACTCCCCTTTGATTAATTTATTTCAACAAGACCAGATCTGCATATGCAATTTGAAATATAATGTGTATCTAACACACCATCGTGTGTGTCTTCTGAGGTGTCTCATGGATTGATGTCCTGGTTTCTTGGATAATGATTTTGGAGGTTAGCTCTCTCTCTCTCTCTCTCTCTCTCTCTCTCTCTCTTAATTGTTTTGAATTTATTCATTTGAGGTAGAAACATTGCAGTAGTGGAAGAAAAAGAAATGCATCTTTCATGCTGGTTATTTATTTCCACAGTAACTAATATTATAATATTAACTTCTATATTGCTTTCTAAGTTTGATTTACTGCAAATACTGCTTTTATAGTGATATTCAGCAAACTTTTAGGCAGTATAATTTTAATTAATACATCTAGAAAATTTCAACAGATTCAATGGTTTAAGATAAAGCAATGGAATTGGACCTAAATGACATTTGGAGGTCCACTCCTGGCCTTTATAGAATGCTCTAATGAATTAAAAAAAGAAAGATATTCTAGAAAATCTTTAACTTCTGGGGATAAAATTAGTTTGGCTGGAACTTTTGACAATAAAATGTTTTCCTGTGGAGGATGAATGGATACAGGATAGACTTTGTAAGGGCCTTTTTGTTTTTAGGATATCTAATAGTTCCCGATGATATTTAATTCCCCAAATGTTGTCCCCAGCTGAATTCACAAATGAATGGATATCTGGATTTGGAGGATTTATTAAACCAAATATAACAGTCCACAAGACTGTCATTTTGGAAACTCATAAATCAAATAGGGAATTACATACGCAAGAAGGAATTACTAACACCATTCCCCAAAAGCCACACAATCTCTTCATTTGCCCAGTGGTTCTGGTGTGTGAGATCGCCCTGTTGGAATTACAGTAGCTTGTTACATTTGGTACATTACATTGTCAGTCATAAGCCAAACATCCAGCGCAATGTAAGGGTATCCATTGCATCAAATTCAATCTCATAAACTTGAAACATGACATCTCAACTGCACCTCTGCTTCGAGGGTGACAGATTGCCAAACATTAGCCGCCATTAAATTACAATTGCAGTAACATGAAACTAGAAAACACTCATTTGCTTCTAACAAGATAATTGATCTTCATTTTTAAGCATCAGCCAGCAACACATTACACTTAGGACCTCTTTGTTCCATGAAATTGAATGCATAGGGATTCTAAAACTTTTATTTCTAAAAATGGTTAGAATTAAACAAAGGTAAATTTCCCAAAATGACTGTAAAGTAGATTTTCAAAATGAGAAAATAAATACCCAGCCATCAAAATATCTCCCCTGTCTGCTTTCCTTCAATAAGTTCTCATTTCAAGCAGGGAAAGAAGTCCTAAATGGAACACAATGTCTCATTTAAATATCTTCTTTATGTCCTTCACTCTCATCTCTTTAATGTTCATTTGTTGGAGCCTACTTGACAACGAATTCCCATGTATTCAATTTCATGAAGACAAAAGGGCCCTCATCATGTAATTCAATAGTTCTCATTGCCGTTAAATAATTAGTTCATCATCACATCTCATTCCATTGACTCAGACTATTATATTATTGTAGCGAACCGATCTCACTACCCACTTGACATTGCCCATTTTGGCTCTTGGGATTCCAACTCAATGTTGTCATATGCTACAAAAAGGTGGTTAAGGCCAATGTGGCACTTATTAAGGCTTTATATATTTTCGACGGTGGACTTGAATAAAGCACCAAATACACAATAGACAATGTTTTTGCTTACCTTAAATAAAACATTGTAGCCTTTTCTATTCGTAGCAGACAAAATGACATCCAAGATGAGAGCTCCCCTTTCCTATGTCTGCTCTGGTCTCTATTCCCACCAGCTTTCTAAGTGAAAGACCCCTAATAAATGTGAAGGAATCTGATTGGGCGTGAGGAATAGAATTGGGCTCCCTCTGCACACGCTTAACCCTTATTCCACTTTGGGAGATGTGCATAAGTCTCCATTGAGACACACAAAACTCAAACGGTATAGGTGGTTTTGAACCTTGACACTAGGCATGAGGAAAGAGAAGGTAAGATGCTCAATATCTACTACATTATCATGTACTTGTACATATTTTGAAAGCTTTATACTTTAAATTCGACTTGACCACTCCAATGGACTTAAGCGGGGTAAGTTTGGTATCACGCATTAGTATTTTTTAATTAATTATCTAAATGATAAGATAACTTTTTTATAATGTAATTAATTAAATCAATTATTTATTTATTTTGGGTGAGTCATATTTAGACTTACGTGAGCGCCACCCTAACCCATAAGTTGACCAAGGGACACAAGGTCCGGAGTCCGGACTCATAAATTCATGAGCCAAACCTGGGATTAGTACCTTCGTGTTCCTTCTTCCGCGCTAAACCGACCGACCTTGATCGTCTTTATTAGCAGCAGCGCGAACGAGAGAGCTTTGGAATCATCCATCATCATAACTTCTGAGGGAATAGCAAGCAGCAGCCGTAGAATTGCCTCCTAACGACTATGATCGCTTTCTCTTCTTCGAGAATGCGAAAAACCCTATCGATGCTGGTGTAACTCTCTCTCTCTCTCTCTCTCTCTCTCTCTCAAAAACTGATTTCAATTCCATGTTAACATTTCCATGAAACTTTTCGTTTTTCAAGGCGAAACCGTTTTCTGCAACACTAGATGATATCAGATTCGGACCATCTTCTGCAGTCTTTCACAAGATATAGAAAGAAGCATTTCACTGCAGAAAATGTTTCCTTCGCCCAACAGTAGAAGTTGCCTTCTTCTCTTTTCACTTTTCCGCTGAAAATGAAATCACTGTGCAAATAAAACTCTGTAGAGAAACTGATATAAGATGCTGATCTCTCTTTTTCCTTTGATGTGATGAAGCTTCGTGGAAGAGACACATAGGAGTCAATATTGGTGATGTAAGCCATCATTCATATACTGTTTGCATTAAAATACATAGGAATTGAATGCATAAGGGTGGTTAAAAAATGAAGATCAAAGATGAATTTCTTCACAAAAAATGAGCATCAGATACACCTTTGCAACTTTAAGGCGTGTTTGTGCCAGGAGATGATTCCGTAATAGAGAGGAAATTGTACTGAATTTCCGCCCACTCTTCTGTCTTTTGTTGCGAGACTTGAAGATAAACTGATTTTCCTCAATAGAGGAGATTCTGATTTTCTTTTTGGGAGATGTAGGAATGCGGGAACTGTCTATGCCACGGATTTTGTAACTGATCCTGACAATACTTGGCTTGCTGAATCTGTTTATCACAACCTTAACCAGCTGCCACTCAAACTTACCACTGCATAGCCCGTGTCGATTTCCATTTTGATGCAAAAAGCTCCATGTATGTCCTGAAGGTCTCTCAACCGGAATAAAAATGTCAATGACATGATCCAACATGTTAAAAATCTCTTTATGCTCTTCCTTGGATATTTTAGATTGTGGGGATACTCATGAAAAGAGGAACTGAGGAATACCACACTGAATTTTTTATTCCCATAGGACAAAGTTCAAGATATCACCTATTGGAGACAAAACTAGTGCCAGTGGTGAAAAGTACAGAGTCCCCCCCTGCTACAACCTCAGAATGTTCAGTAATACCTTCGGCATATCCAGTGAAGAAAGCAGTTGACCCTTCTCATATCGAGGTCTCTACACATTAATGATTTGCAAACTCTTTTATAGTGCAGGCAACCTAATGCTGTTTGACAGTCCGGAACAACTACGAAGGATGAGGGCCAGAAAACAAGGGGATTATTTTTTGCCAAATCTAGTCCATATGGGGATTTTCCATCCCTCAAAACCCCATGATTGAAATGCATTCAGGTTGTCCACATTATGGAGATGCACACCTGATCACTACTCTATACATTATTTTTGGTTCCCAATTCCATATGAATCTGTCATCATTAATTGATACTAAAAATGATGTTGATGATAAATAACATTCATTATTTTAATAACTTCTGCAGATTCTATTTAAGAGTTTGAGGAAGCATTGGATTTGACCCTAAAAGGCACTGCACACCCTGGTACTTAGGGAATGCACTCACATCCTGAGCATTTCTTACTTCTGATCTTGATGTAGCAGAGGTTATTTTTAAGAAAGCATCTCAATATTTCCAACAAGCAGTAGATGAGGTATATTATCTCATCATATGCTTCCTTGAAGCTTTTGTGCTAATGTTGAATTATGTTTTCTTGCATTATGTACACTCTTTTTTTCACATTTTTCTGTGTAGAATAATGAAATTCTTTTTTTCCATTTTATAGGCTCCAGGCAAGGGGGTTTATTGCCACTATTTGGAAGTGTCAATAAAGGTATTTCCTCGTATCCCTTTATAAAGTGGATTGTGCTTATGTTATGTAGCTTGTTATTTACATTCATTAGTAAATTGCTATCTTTTGCCCCTTTTGGTGATGGGGTCGGAAAGAACAACCATATTTGTAAATTTCATATTGTTTGTTGAAAGTTTTTTTTAAGGACCAAGATGCAACCTATTTGTAAAGAACAACCATGGCTTAAGGATCGAGATGCATACCATAATGAAGTGGCCATCATGTACTCCTTCACCTTGTAAGAATGTAAATGACATTGGAAGCCTTTTAATGTATTTCAAGCATTAATATAGAATAAAGAGCAAAGGGGAGAAAAAGATGAGGCAGAAGGTCATGGTTAAATTAGAAGAGCCAAAACCCGCAATAAGAATAGAAGGAAGCATTTGAACCTGGAAGCCTTATTGAATACCAAGGATGAAACTATGGTAGAGGTAACTGAAGAAGATTTTTTTTGAAATGGTAATTGATGGGGGCATCAAGCCAAGAAGGAAAGTGCGCAACATGACCCCAATTTGGATCGATTATCCTTTTATGGGGTTAATTCATCTTGGGTTACAAGATCCACCGTTGGATCATGATACCAATGAGGATCCATTGTTGGAGGGCTCCCTAGGCATGCAAGTAGAAGCCCCACATTGGGATGTGCCAAGGGGGAAGAGTTAATGCTGTTTTAATGATGTTTTTAATTTTAATAAGGGTCCCAAGCTGTTTTAGTTGAGTTATGTTATAAATAAGGGTCCCATTATATGTAGTTTTAATTCTAATGTGTTAAAAAGGGGGCCCACACCTTTCTACTAAAAGAACTCCATCGTGTAATAGGGGAGACTTGCGCACAACCCTCCACCCCACCCCCCCCCCCCCCCCCCCGCCCCCAATTCGGCCAGCCTTCTTTTATGTATTTTTTTATTTCTTGTTTATTTTTGTCTTAAGTGAGCTTTGTAGATTTTTAAATCTCAGCCATTCATTGTCTAGGGCTGAGTTTTCTTTTCTTTAAAGATTTAACACCATCATGGAGCAGATTATTGATGAATGAAAAGAAACCTTCTTCTTCTTGAAAGCTTCTCAAGTCTTCTTGGAAGATTTCTGGATTTTCCTCGCCTTAGTTGGGGAGTTTGGCGTGAGGCTAAGTGAATCATCTTCTCCAAGGTATTCTCCCTCCTTCTTTTCTTTTGGTAAAGAGCAATCAGCTTTTCAGTCCAAGAAACCTACCCCTCTTCTTCTTAAAACTAGCCCAATCTTGGGTTAAGAAGAGAAATCATCCAAACAGTCCCAGATCTGAATTTTGGACATCATAAGCCTTACAACCAGATCTGAAACCTTAAGAAATACAGCCCAAATAGCCTGTAGATCTGAACCTAAACCATCTTGGGCAGATCTGAATAATAATTTGAACCCTAGATCTGTACTATTGGCAACCAACTACTGTATCTCCACATTCAGATCTGAATTTAAATTTTCAGATCTGAAAATTAATTGATTTAAAATCCCTAGAATGGTTGGGAGTTCCACTTTCTCAAGATCCATCTCCTGATTTGGGGGAAATCATTCGCTGGACCGATTTGCATGACGAATCAAAATAAATACCCATTGCTGAAATTAATTTTTGCTTTGTGCTGGTGCCAATCTATGTGATTTAGTGTGCGTATTATTTTGGAATTGATCTCTATCTGTGCATATCATCCATTAGTTGTTTGGGGTCCTGCATCAAATTGGTATCAAAGAACAGTTTCTCTAGGGATTTGCATCACGCATACATTACATTACATTGTGTCTCATTGCATATAACATATAAGTAGTTGTTGCATGCCCACTAGGAGTGGTCGGGAACATCAGCCCTTAGTTTACAGAAAGGCAAGTCCTTCCCAAACCAAACTAAGTTCTGGCCAGCCCAGTACAGCCATAGAGCAATTGCAAAAAGTCGTAGAGAGTCTGGCGGCGCAAGTTCAGACCCTATATCAACGGCAAGCCGAATTAACCAATGGATTTAGGGAACTTGAGCGGTCTATTCAGGAAGATGACAGGAGACGTCACCGACGTTATGAGAGAGACGACCATGAGGTGGACCCCGATGGCGAGTCCAACAATGGATTTGATCACAGGGGTCATGGGAGAGATCAAAATCCTGATGGATGGATTTTGAACAGTGTTAAGATTGATGCCCTACTTTTGATGGTCGGATGGACCCACAGGTTTTCTCCGATTGGCTTTCTGATATGGACCATTACTTTAAGTGGTATGAAATGTCAGAAGAAAGGAAGGTTAAGCTGGCCACCATGAAATTAGTAGGTCAAGCCCGGATATTTTGGGTCAGCTTGGAAACTAATGAACAAAGATTAGGCCTTCCTGCCATTAACACGTGGGAACGAATGAAGGAAAGATTGAAGGATAAATACCTTCCCTGATCCTACCATGAGAGACTCCTTGATCAAAGGAGTACCCTACGCCAGGGTAGTATGACTGTCCAAGAATACATCACGAAATCTGAGGAGTTAAATTTGAGATGTGATGTAAAAGAGGAATAGTTGTCGCTCCTCTCATGGTTTAGGACAGGCCTACGATCTAAGATCCGGAGAGAGTTGCTTCACCATAGGATCACATCTCTTGCGGACATGTATGAAAAAGCCATGGATTTGGAGCAATATGTGAAACCGCAATTTCCTAAAAAGTTAGATTCGCGCAATTTTGACTCTCGGGTTCATGGCGCTAGCATGAAGCCTACTTTTGGGAACCCTTTTTTTTTAGAGAGGAACATCTAGTGATTCCTCATGGGATCCGAAAGGAAAGGGCATTGATGTTGATAAGACAAAGAAGCTCTCTCAAATCAAGTGCCGCAAGTGTTACGGATATGGACATTATTATGTTACATGCCCCACAAGAAACTTGTTCATATCAGAGGCCCTTGATGATAGCGATCCGGATGTAGATAATTACGTTCCTAATTTCATTCCATCCGATGGTGAATGCGAGGATCCCGATGATCGTGTTTCTTTTCTCCGATTTCTTCCTGCTTACCCAACGAATGAGGAAAAGACACGATCGGGAGTACACGAGGGTGCCAAAATGTTAGTGGTTAGATGTGCCTTAACCCTACATGAAGATGAGGATTGGCGCCGGACGGCCATCTTCCATACTTACCTAAAATGTAATGAGCGGAGTTGCAAACTCATAATTGACAGTAGCACCAATGCAGTTTCTTCTAGTATTGTCACTTGTTTAGGGTTAAAGGCTAAACCACATCCTAGGCCATATCGTGTCTCGTGGGTAGATTCCACATCTATTCCGGTTACCCAAAGATGTTTGGTTCCACTTCAACTTTCCTCTTATAAGGACCACCTATGGTGTGACGTTGTTCCCATGGATGTGGGCCATATCATTCTGGGACGACCCTGGTTTTATGATCTTGATGTTACCAATTTTGGTAAATCAAATATTTGTGTCTTCAACTTTGATGGGAGGAAAGTGAAACTTCACCCACTACCTCCTAAAGACAACAATGAGAAAAAGAAGACACCAACCGCCAGGTCTAGCGATAAGGTTAAGAACCTTAATGTGGAGCCCAATGAAACAATTAAGGACCCAAAAGGGAAGAATGCTGTGTCTAAGGGTATTCACATTTTGAGCGCCTCTGAATTTGAACAAGAAATCCACGACACCCTTACAACTGTCCAAGAGTCAGAAACAACCATGTTTGCTTTGGTGACCAAAGCAATCACTACTCCAAAGGCTGTAGAGGCCCCATGTGAAGTGAACCCTATCTTGAAAGAATTTCGAGATGTCTTCCCTGAGGATTTACCCAATAAGCTTCTACCTTTGCGTCATGTGCAACATGCCATTGACTTGGTCCCTGGATCATAATTACCAAACTTGCCCCACTATAGGATGAACCCAACGGAACATGCCGAACTAAAAATGCAGGTTGAGGAGCTTCTTGCTAAGGGGTTTATCCAAGAGAGTAAGAGCCCATGTGCAGTTCCTGCACTCCTCACACCCAAGAAAGATGGCTCTTGGAGGATGTGTGTGGATAGTCGGGCAATTAACAGAATCACCGTTAAGTATCGGTTTCCCATACCGAGATTTGATGATATGCTGGATATGATGGCTGGTGCCAAAATCTTTTCAAAGATTGACCTTCAAAGTGGGTACCACCAAATTCGTATTCGGCCCGGTGATGAGTGGAGAACTGCCTTCAAGACGAATGATGGTTTGTATGAATGGTTGGTCATGCCCTTTGGCTTGACAAATGCGCCCAGCACATTTATGAGGGTTATGACACAAGTGCTGCGACCATTCATAGGCAAGTTTTTGGTGGTCTACTTTGATGATATTCTCATCTATAGTAGCACCAAGGGACAACACATGGACCATTTGAGGGAGGTTTGTTTAACTTTAAGGGGGGAAAAATTGTTTGCGAACCTTAAGAACTGCACTTTCTTGTCTTCACAAGTTGTCTTCTTAGGGTTTGTCGTCTCCGCAGATAGGATGTCTCCCGATCCTGAGAAAGTCAAGGCCATTGTAGAATGGCAAGAACCGCGAAACATTCATGAGGTGTGTAGTTTCCATGGCCTTGCTACCTTTTACAGGCGATTCATCCAAAACTTTAGCACAGTAATGGCTTTAATTACTGATTGCATGAAGAAAGGTGAATTTGCTTGGAGTTCTGCAGCCGCCAAAGCTTTCCTAGAAATCAAGAAGAAGATGACGGAAGCTCCAGTTATGCGACTTCCTTATTTTTCTAAGGTTTTTGAGGTGGCATGCGACGCATCTGGTGTCGGCATTAGAGGAGTCCTTAGTCAAGAAGGACACCCTGTCGCCTACTTCAGCGAGAAGTTGAATACGGATTGACAGAAATACTCCACTTATGAGAAAGAATTCTATGCGGTAGTACAAGCACTCAAACACTAGAGACATTATTTACTACCGAATGAATTCGTTCTATATTTAGACTATGAGGCTCTGAAGTACATTCAATCCCAAGCTAAACTGAGATCAAAACATGCGCGGTGGATCGAAACATTACAAGAATTTTCATTAGTTCTTAAACATAAGCCAGGGGTTGAGAACAAGGCTGCCGACGCCTTAAGTCGCCAGGTTGCATTGCTTCATACCATGAGTGTTAGCGTCGTTGGCTTTGAGCGTTTACCGGAAGCATACTTTACATGTCCTGATTTTGAAGATCTTTATAAAATGCTTTCAGATAATCCTTTGCACAATGCACAAGGATTTTTGCTCAAAGATGGTTTCCTTTTCAAAGGAAACAAGTTGTGCATTCCCCGGACGTCACTTCGTGACTTTCTCGTTTGGGAACTGCACGCGGGAGGAATCGCAGGCCATTTCGGTCGTGATAAAACCATTGCCCTTGTGGAGGATCGATTTTATTGGCCCTCTCTTAAACGAGATGTTGCCAAAATTATTGTGCAATGCAGAACCTGTCAACTTGTGAAACAACGCAAGCAGAACACGGGGTTATATACTCCGTTGCCGGTTCCACATGCGCCATGGCAGGATATTAGTATGGATTTCGTGCTGGGTCTTCCGAACACTTTTCGTAAGCACGACTCCATATTAGTCGTCGTGGACCGTTTTTCTAAGATGGCCCACTTCATTTCCTGTTCGAAAACCTCTGATGCGTCTCATGTCGCACGCCTATTCTTTAATGAGGTTGTTCGACTTCATGGGCTTTCCTCTACCATTGTGTTTGACTGAGATGTGAAATTCACGAGCTACTTTTGGAAGACACTTTGGATGATCATGGGTACTAAGCTCTGTTTCTCGTTCGCATATCATCCTCAGAACGATGGTCAAACTGAGGTTGTCAATCGGAGCTTAGGAAATCTTCTTCGGTGTTTAGTGGGTGAACATGTCAAAACATGGGACATAATGTTACCGACTGTTGAGTTTGCCTATAATAGTTCGGCCAATAGGTCCATTGGCATGAGTCCATTTGAGGTTGTGTTGGGTTATAAACCTAGATTGCCCATAGATCTCATTCCTGTTAATTCACTACATAGACCATTTGCATCAGCTGAGTCATTTGCACAGCATATTCATGCATTGCACGAAGAGATCAAACGTCGGATTAATATGCACAATGATTCTTATAAAATGGCTGCTAATGCACATCGTCACTATGTTGAGTTCAGCATAGGTGATTATGTTATGGTCCGTATGCGGCCCGAACGGTTTCCTTCGGGGACTGCTAAAAAATTACAGGCTCACAGTACTGGACCTTTCAAGGTTGTCAGGAGATTGGGTCCCAATGCATATGTTTTGGAATTGCCACCTGACTGGGGGATCAGTCCAATCTTTAATGTGGAAGACCTTGTTCTTTACCATAATCCGATTATTCCATCACACTCTTCCCACACTTCTGTGCCAGTCATCCAATCAACCCATGACCCACAAGTCTCCATTGACATTAACCCATATGACTCAGCCTAGTTTGAACAGACTCTTCCCACTCCTCCTACACCTGTTCCTAACCAAATGAAAGATGTTGTGGAAAATATACTTGATGATACCTTGGTCTCCACCAGACACGGGGGATATCAGAAATATCTTGTTAAGTGGAAGGATAGACCAGATTCAGATTGCACGTGGATCACTCGCGCCGAACTACAGCGTCTCAATCTTGATCTTTTGGAGCGGTGCGACAGTTTTATTTCGCCGGTGGCGAACTCTTTGCAGCCTTGGGGAATTGATGGGGGCATCAAGCCAAGAAGGAAAGTGCGCAACATGACCCCAATTTAGATGGATTATCCTTTTATGGGGTTAATTCATCTTGGGTTAGAAGATCCACCGTTGGATCATGGTACCGATGAAGATCCATCGTTGGAGGGCTCCCTAGGCATGCAAGTAGAAGGTCCCACATTGGGATGTGCCAAGGGGGAAGAGTTACAGCTGTTTTAATGATGTTTTTAATTTTAATAAGGGTCCCAAGCTGTTTTAGTTGAGTTATGTTATAAATAAGGATCCCATTATATGTAGTTTTAATTCTAATGTGTTAAAAAGGGGGCCCACACCTTTCTACTAAAAGAACTCCATCGTGTAATAGGGGAGACTTGCGCACAAGCCTCCCCCCCCCCCCCCCCCCCCCCCCACCCATCCGGCCAGCCTTCTTTTATGTATTTTTTTTATTTCTTGTTTATTTTTGTCTTAAGTGAGCTTTGTAGATTTTTAAATCTCAGCCATTCATTGTCTAGGGCTGAGTTTTCTCTTCTTTAAAGATTTAACACCATCATGGAGCAGATTATTGATGAATGAAAAGAAACCTTCTTCTTCTTGGAAGCTTCTCAAGTTTTCTTGGAAGATTTCTGGATTTTTCTCGCCCTAGTTGGGGAGTTTGGTGTGAGGCCAAGTGAATCATCTTCTCCAAGGTATTCTCCCTCCTTCTTTTCTTTTGGTAAAGAGCAATCAGCTTTTCAGTCCAAGAAACCTACCCCTTTTCTTCTTAAAACCAGCCCAATCTTGGGTTAAGAAGAGAAATCATCCAAACAGTCCCAGATCTGAATTTTGGACATCATAAGCCTTACAACCAGATTTGAAACCTTAAGAAATACAGCCCAAATAGCCTATAGATCTGAACCTAAACCATCTTGGGCAAATCTGAATAATAATTTGAACCCTAGATTTGTACTATTGGCAACCAACTGCTGTATCTCCACATTCAGATCTGAATTTAAATTTTCAGATCTGAAAATTAATTGATTTAAAATCCCTAGAATGGTTGGGAGTTCCACTTCCTCAAGATCCATCTCCTGATTTGGGGGAAATCATTCGCGGGACTGATTTGCATGACGAATCAAAATAAATACCCATTGCTGAAATTAATTTTTGCTTTGTGCTGGTGCCAATCTATGTGATTTAGTGTACGTATTATTTTGGAATTGATCTCTCTCTGTGCATATCATCCATTAGTTGTTTAGGGTCCTGCATCAGTAATGATGAGATATTATTAATGGAAGAAAGGAGAATACAAGGACTCCTCTTTAAAAAGGAAAAGAGGGACAAGAAGGTATAAAAGCATTTTACCAAAACCAAAATTACAAAGTGAGAGCAACCAAATTAGAAATCCTATGCACACCTTGCTTAGCTAGCGAGTTTGCAAAACCATTGGCGGACCTACCCACATGCTTAAAGACAACTTGAAACGGGGACGACAAAGCTTTAATCTCATTCATGTAAAATTGAAACTTCCATGGAAACAAAGTTGTAGATGACACTCACGAGATAGCATTAAGAGAATCACTTTCTACTACTAAACTTGAATGAGAAGAAGAAGATGAGAAAATTCGGATAGCTCCAAGATGACTAGAACCTCTACCTCGTTGGACTCCATACAACTCACATGCTTTGAGCAAAGATCAAAATAGCGGGCGTAGCGGCCAGTGGCCAAAACGCTTTGTAGCGGGTGCTATGTAGCGGTAGTGGCACACTGGCACTACGTAGCGGTGTAGCGGTGTGAATTGAAAAAGTTGTTAAAAAAATTTAAAAAGGTATCCACAAAATCTAGAATATTGGAAAATGTTAAAAAGTGATGCTTTTTTCCAATAATAACTAAGATAAGGGGATGTAGCGGCTAATTCAGTGAATAGAGGTTCAGTATTGTTGAATGATTTTATAATAAGAGTATTAATCTATTTTTTTCCATACATTTATGTTGGTTAGCTGTGTAATAAGTTATTATTCATTTCTAAATTCTTAATTTAAATAATTAATTTAGCACAATTGTACATAACAAAGGATTTATAAATTATAAAGTAATGCTTAAAAAAGTTTTGAAGTTCAAACCAAATAACAAATTAAGTTTCATTAAAACAAACAATGAATTTTAGTTGAGAGTAAGAGAAAAGAATGCAGCTGCGAAAGGGGGTGTAGTACATTAGCTAGAGAAGAGCCCTTGAGAAAAATTGTCTCCATCGTCTTTAATTCAGTAACATCTTATGTGTTTTTGTGTTTGCGTAGAAATGTTGTTTGGAGAGAATAATGAAAGAAGTAAGCTTTACTATGTATGCATTTTAAAATTTTTTGAAAAGTAGCTGTCAATCACACTTCGTAGCGGCCCCACAGCGGTATGTAGCGGCCGTAGCAAGCGGTGCTAAATTCAATTTAGCGTAGCGGTCTATGCCCGATATAGCAGCTGCTATGTAGCTATTTTGATCCATGGCTTCGAGAACAAAGCTAGCATAATACCTTCACTATTACGGAGCACTCCCCCTGTGCCCGCCGGCCCAGGCTTTCCCCTAGCTACTCTATCAACATTAAACTTAAGCACATCTCTAAGAGGAGGATCCCAAAAAATTACCTTTGTAGCCTTCTTGACGCCACATAATAAAAAAGTCTCCCAATTATGTAACACACCATCAACCTTTAAACTGTCAAATTTACTCTTGAAGGCAGCCCAATTGGCAACTCGCGCCACCACAAAAAAGATACCTCCTCCACTGATGATGAAGACCCTCTAAACACTCTGTCATTTCTTTCTTTCCAAACTAACCATAAGATAGCAAAAGGAATGAGTCTCCAAAGAACCAACCCACACGCAAAAAGACTACAGCATCGCTATGCTTCAAACATCCCTGCCAGAGACCCCGTGCTACACTAAAGAATACCACATTGCAGAAGAAGCCTACACCATAGAGAATGAGCAAACCCACAATGCACAAACAAATGATTCACTGTCTCCCTTTATTTACTATATATCACACATAAGTCTAAAATAGCTTCGAAAGCAAAGCCTCTCCTCCTTAGATTATCAGCCATAGAGACCTTCCCCGAGACTGCAAACCATGCAAAAGCCTCCACACTGGGTGGAGCCAAACCCTGCCAAACTAGAGAGGAAGGAACATTGACTTTTGGTATGCCCTCCAACACCTTCTAGAAAGATTTTCATGAAAAAACATAAGAAGGACTATGCTTCTAGATACGAGAATCTGCTATTGAAGACATTAGAGAGAAGATTGATCAAAGAACCAAACTCAGACTCCTTAGACAAACATAAGGTTCTCCTGAAAGACATATTCCTTGACCCTAAACGCCTTCACCTACACAGTAATCTCTAAAAGAAGCCCACTTATTGACCACCACTCTGAATAACCTAGGGAAAGATAAACACAATGGACCCACCAATCATCAACTTAAAAATGAACACAACTTCCTTCCCCCACTTTAAAGCCTACTCCACTCCCAAACATCTCCCATCCTCTCATAGAATATAAGTCCCCAACCCTCAACATATTACCTCACAAACTTGACACAACCCCACAAACTTGACACACTGAAGAAGTCATCAAACAGTTGCGTCCAAAAGAAAAAGATCCAACAGCATGATCATGTAGATCATCTCAGAAGCACCGATAGAGATATCAAATGATATATCCTCTAGATGACATATCCACCATTGAGCAGTCCTGCATTTGCTTCGTGAATAGAGATCAATGGTGGAAACCTGCAGAAGGTACTTTGACAAATGGATTACACTTTGCATTGATCCGAGTGGGGTACATTTACAAGATACAATCCCTCCATTAGAATTCTTGATGGAGAAGTCCATGTGTATCACTAATGCGGCAACAAAAGAAAACAAAGTCTTTTAACCAAGCAGGAGATGATACCGCTAATCTTTGACACAGGATGACACTATCTTAACTCTTTAAAATTGAGTTCTCTCAAGTTGGGGCAGAATTGGTGTAGCCCATGTGCATCCTAGGTCTTACGTCTATGAAATGGAGGCCCAAAAAATAGGACCACAACTAGGCAGCCCATCGAGCCCAACCCATGGTGGGCCAGCCCATTGGCCCATTCGCCAAGCCTATAGATGATCGATCCATCGGCCCTAACCCAGGTCAATCAGCCCAATAAAGATAATTGAAAATGCGCTTACATTCTTAGTATTATGAATTTCCAATTAAGTTTCCTAGATCTAGATAAGTCATTTTAAATCTATCATGATAATTGATTGATATGTAACTAATGAAATATAATTGATTGATGAGTGATCAGTAAAGGACAGGGAATCAAGTAGTATGAGATTGACATGTAAACAATTTCATTGAAGAGAAAGTTTGAGTCATGTTGCAATCACAAGGTTGCAAGTTCGAGTCATGTTACCAATTAATAAAGTTTATTTTACATTTTCATTTGACATTTTGTGGGTTTTCTGTTTGTTTGGGTGATGATGATGTCATGTTTGCCATCCGTGTGATTTTGATGTTGTTGAGATTTGAGATTGCATGGAAGAGAAGAAGAGTAATTCTGGCACTTCTGCATCAATTACACATTGGCCGATGTAATGATCTTTAATGTGTTTTGAAAACCTTTTCCATCTGTACGAAGAAGGCCATGCTTCTTCAATTCCAAGTAGACTTAACGATTTGATTTGGTAAGTTTTTTGTTGTATGCCAACTGATCCTTGGATGCAAGACAGACCCATGGGGCCATGATCCCCCATGGGTCGACCTGCCTTTGGGAGCCCACCTATCTTAGTTTATTTAAGATTTTTATTATGTTTTTCAGTTATTTCGAATCGTTGTTTTAATCTTGGCAATCAGCATGTTTCAATGGTCCATGCTAGTTTTAGGTTTTATTATTTGTCTATATAAGTGATGTAAAGCCTTTTGGCTCCTCAACTATTGATTAATGAAGAAAAGAAAATTCTCAGAAGTGCTTTTGGATTTTCTGGAGTTGTCTTCTTCCTCGTCCGCGGTGGGGAGTTTTACATGAGGCCAAGATTTTCAGGGATGTCCCTGATCTATCCCGTCCACCTTCCATCTCCGATCTCTCCATCTTTGCCTGCCTCGCGCTGAGTACCCTGCTCTGCATCAATTGGTATCAGAGCCAAAGATTGATCTAACCCATTTTCGATTCTCAGCATCCCATCATAGCTGCAGAATCTTCACCATCACCATTTGGCACTCCAAGATCCATCACCACCCCACCTTGCCTATCTCTTAGCCACCTACATCATTCTAGTGAGCTCTATTCAACAGCTGTCAAACAGCAGGCATCCCACCACCAGTCACCACTCCGCGTCATAAGCACTCCAACTCCCCTATACATTACCCAAATCACATCAAAGCCCTTTCCAAAATCCCGATGTCCTACTCCATCTCCTGTACCAATCTATAAACCTTGAAAAATCTCCAAACCCCACAAAACCAGAGGCCCATCTTTGCTATCTCCTAGACCAACACCGAGATCTATTATAAACCCAAAAAAAAAAAAAAAAGGGAAAAAAAAGTGCCAATTGTGCACCCTAATCGAACCCAGATCTCATTTCCCCTTTGGCTGACCATCTCCAAGGCTCCATACCGCATTCCCCTCCATCGCCGTCAAGCCCATCAATCCCATCCTTTTCTTCCAGAGCCGAAGCCAAGCTAAAAAAAAAATAATAATAAATAAATAAGAAAAAAAAAAGAGAGATAATAAAAGAAAGAAAAAGGAGCAGCAGAGATCAATAGAAAAAAAAAGAAGAAAAAGAAAAAGAAAAAGAAAAAAAAAGGCATACTTGTTGTCGTCACCAACATCTTCACGCCAATAAAGAGCACCAACACTGCTTCCATTTTGCGCATCATCATCACAGCATCAACCTCATCATCCACTGCCAACATAACTGGTTCCCATCATCTCTGTCGAACAACATTGATAGCAACACCATCGGACTGAAGTAGTCGGCGTCAACTCTTGTCATCGCTCGTTGTGTTCACTTGCCGGAAACTGTCCCATTGTTGTCGTCGTCGGTCTCTTTGCTTCCCTTGTCCATCGATGTCCCCACGTTCATCTTCTTCTTTTCAAATAGCAACAATAGAAGTCTGGGTTTCCAACCCATTTCTCCCTGCATGCACAGTACTCGAGACAAAGGAAAAAGTGAGTTTCCTCCTCACACGTGTGTGCCCTTCTGTGATAAGTGACGAGCCTACCTTTGGGCTTGAGTTTGGATCCAACTTGTTACTTGACCTTGAGTCAAGTCTGAAGTAGTTAAAAAAAAAGTGAGCCTGGCTTCTTCATGATCTTGCGTAAGTTCAAGTTGTGTCAAGTCAGATCAAGCCAACTTGAACCATTTGAAGCCTAGGTCCATTGCAGGTCATAGTTGAACCAATTCGACAACCTAGCTTGCTCAACCTGAGTTCAAAATTCAACCTAACCTGCTTGGTTTGAAGCCCACTGTCACGGCCCAAATTCTGGGGCCCTGACGGAATCTGAGTTATGACCCGATGGCATACCATTCATACATATAAATCAAATAATTACATAAGGTCAAAGCATCATTTATTAAAATAAATCCCTCCATATAAAATTTAACCAATAAGGTTTCCAATATCTAAGATTTCAAAGTAAATCAATCAAATACTAATTAAATGCCAAAACTAAAATTTCCTAAACTACTGAATATGAAGGTATCGCTCTCCTCAGCCACGCATGCCAAACACTACGGGCTGATCTTCGCCATTCTCTGGTCCAACCGCAACCCGATTACCTGAAGGGGGTAAACAACATCAGTATAAACTGGTGAATGATTCTCCTACTCTAGCATACATTTGCAATTAACATAGTGACATCATCAGCACAAATAAATATAGGCAATGAATAATTTAAATCAATCAAATAATTCAAGAATAGTACTCGTTTTACGATACATTTCTGAACCACATCCTTGCACCAAGTCCACATCCATATAACATTTTATTATACTAAAATTTATCGAGATGCCACTCCTGCATCTCCACATCTAGCGGTCCCTAGGACCCTTCACTTCAGGACCTCATTGTCTTAATCCCCACATCCGCAGACAACATAACAATCTATCAATCGAATCCACTGATTCCAAACCAGACAATCACAATAAACAATTTTGTGCTAGTGGTTCAGATCAAATCATACATAGCAGGACTTATGGATCAGAATACTATTTTATTTATTATTTAATACATACCCAGCCCCCTTATTACCATACATCATCAGTTTAACATCATTATAATAAGCTTTATTTCAATTTAACTGCTCAGATTGTAGCTTATAGGAGGACTTCTATGAAATTTGTATTAACATTATGGTTAATTTTATACTTCCATTGAAATATCTTCAAGTGGGTATAAAATTATATCAGCGGAAGCCACCACCCCACTCGTTTTCATCAGAAGGTTCAAGACCCACTTCGGTGGAGGTCTTCTTCTCGCCCTACCCTTTTCAGGTCATCAGATCTTGGAGTCCAACGGTTCAAATCCATGGAAATCGCAACTCCCAGGTTTGCCCAAGGGTCTCTTACTAGATCTATGGTTCAGATCTAGCATCAGGTGGGTCATGTGAACCCACAACTTCTCGCCAAAAATGTTCCCAGTCGGCATGCTGTTTCAGAAATTTGAGGGTAGTGAGTAAATTTCTGATCAGGATGAAGGAAATCTGGGTTAGAAAGCTTCTTCCTCATCTCATCAATGGTGCTCCGTTGCATTTCACAATGTGCCCCAGGAACATAGATTACTTCCCAGATTTTTCCTTTTTACTGGTCGTCAGACACTGTAGCAGTCACGTATGAAGGGGAAAACCAACGGCCAGAGATTTGAACATCCCACACAGAACTAGGTACGTATTTAAACAAATTTGTACTGCCTTTGAATCACCCTAGCAGATTGTCACGACATTATCTAACGAATCCATGTCCAAAACTGAAATCAGAGCAATCGTTCCATACAGAACTCCTCCAATATTTATATGGCTTTACTCACAGTAATCTAGAGAATGATTTCTTCTCTGTTACTAATCAAAACCAACTTAATTATCTTTACCGAAACAGAAACAAATATAGGAAATCACTCACCTTCTGTAAACTCTTGTGGTTTGTGGTCGGGAATGGGACATCAACCACGCCTTGGTTGATTACTTCCTTCTTCTTCTTGATGTCTCACCGAGTGCTCCCCCTCCTTCTCTTGGATCTCTCCCCTTCTCTGGCTCTTTAGCAGAAACGAATGTGAGTAAACAAGCAACTCTCTCAGTATATATATATACACGTCTCAAATCCCTATCTTCTAATAACAGCTGTATATACAGATCCTTATCTCACTCAAGGATTTGTTTCCTCAAGGGTGAAGGTGTGTGATCCTCACTTTCTAATAAAGGCTGTGTACAGGGATCCTGATCCCATTCAAGGATTTACTTCCTTAAGAGTGGAAGTGTCGAGCACAGAATCCTCCTCCCCTTCCTTTGTTAGCATACTACAAGTAAAACATGGGTCCTAAATAAAACGTGGGTCCCATCACTTTTATATATAAAAAGTAAAATTATATAATTCATTAATTTAAACCAAGCTCAAAACTTCCACCCTTGGGTATTACACCCACGAAAGAAAGGAAGCTACTTAAAGTGTAGATTTGACTAATCCAACAATTAGATTTATTTTGCGAGATTTTGAAGCCATTTGAATTCCGATCAACAATCCGCCTTCACCTGCGAACTCCTAGAATCAAGATCTTCACATCGGGTCATGTTATTTGATTTTTGAAGAGCACTAAATTTTACATTCGTTTCTCCTCCAATTCAATAAGGAATTGCAATTTTTTGAAATCAACAAAAGGCTTCAAAGCATAAAATTTGCATTCAAATATGGGCAATGGTATTATGAAAATAAAGCCTACGTTGAACAATTCGTCAATTTGAGGCTAGCAAATTTAACAGTTGATGAATATACCGATGACTGTTCAAGGCTACAAGAATTGTGTGGATTAGATGAAAGTGCTGAACATTATGTCATTATCTTTACCGGATGTTTGAGACAAAGTATTCGGAAAAATATGAAAAGGGAATGTAAAGATATGCATGAAGTATTTTGGGAAGCGATCCGTGTTGAGCGTTTGATAAAATGCTGTCGTCTTACACAAGCTAAGATGGAAAAAGAAAAGTCTTAGCAACCCACAGAAGCTCATGTTGTGGAACAAATTGTTGAGAATCACAGTGCTGATCTAGAGCAACAAAAAGAAGGACCAGTTGATTCCACTTTAAATTCAAATAAAGTGGAAAAAAAAATTGAGTCTTCTTTTGCTAGTGTTGATCCACTAGTGTAGGTAATAACTGAAGAAACAATGGACAGTGGCAAATTTAATATAATTAGCAAGCCAACTGGCCATGTGCTAGAATCTATCGTATGTCCACCTCCTAAGGAGCAAAACAAATCATCAGAAGGACAAGTTACTGTTTCAAAGGTTGAAAACGATGGTTCAGTAATTAAGATTCCCCATTTGATTTTATCTTCGGGGATAAGGTATTGATATCAAGAGATTGTCATCTACTTGTACCATGCTAGCAATTGATACATTCGACGGTCAGCTTAGGGGCCAATGTTGGATTCAAACACCAAAAGCTGTCATGCCAACATTCTTTTTCTACTTGGATGAAAAGATTGATTCCAGCCTCCAAGTCATATGAAAAAGATGTTGACCTTGAAGCAGATCAAGGATTTGTAAGCTTGATATTTGATCTTGGAGGACATTTATAGAACTTGAGGTTGAGTTCTCTCCAACAAGGGGAGAGTTGATGCAGGACAGACCCGTGGTTGCCCATGGGTCGACCCACCTTTGGGCCAGCCCACCTATCTTAGTTTATTTAGGATTTTTATTATGTTTTTTATTTATTTTGGTTGGTTGTTTTAATCCTGGCCATCAGCGTGTTTCAATGGTCCATATTAGTTTTAGGTTTTATTAGTTGTCTATATAAGTGATTTTAAGCCTTTTGGCTCCTTAATTATTGATTAATGAAAAAAAGAAAATTCTCAGAAGTGCTTTTGGATTTTCCAGAGTTGTCTTTTTCCTTGCCCGCGATGGGGAGTTGGGTGTGAGGCCAAGATCTTCAAGGATTTCCCTTGATCTATCCCATCCACCTTCCATCTTCGATCTTTTCTTCTCTGCCCGCCCCACCTCTGGTAGCCCACTCCGCATCATCCTTATATTTTTCAATGTACTTTTTCTAGTTTTCTTTTATTGGTGTTGTTGGGTTTGGTGTTGTTTCAAACTATGGAGAGGGCTCTTGTTTATTACCTTTGTTTTCTCTTATAGGAATATTTATGTGATAAGAACCCCTATTTGTAGCTTTTATTATCAACAATTGATGTTGTGTAGAGAGAGTAGGATGTTTAGGACCCTGTATAGAGGGTGGGACCCGTGCATGTAATCTTATGTATTAGTCAACTCTAATATATTGTTTTAATTAGATAGATTGGCATTAGATTATTGACTTAATGTAATTAGTAAAAAATAGTAGGACATGATTCCATGGTTCAAAATAGCTACACAGCGGCTGCATTATTGGCTGTAGTGGTTGAGGCTGTTACGCTATTTTGAAGATAGGTGCTACAGTCTAAAACCTAATTGAGCAAATCAATTTCAATTTAAAACATTGTTTTTCCTATTTCTTCTCCTCAGTAGCCTTTTCCTAAAGCCGTCTCTACCCTTATATGATTAAAGATAAAGATAAAAAAAAATGCAATATTGGCAACTACACAAGATTTGAATTCTTTTGACTGCTTCAAAAATTCACACTGCTTTGCCGCTACGTATCGCAGCAACTGCTACATAGGCAAGCGCAACCTATATTTTGATCATTGTATGATTCATTATAATATTAAGGGCAGCTATTTAGGACATAATGATAGACTCATTGGATTTCCTGAATTGCTATAACTACAAAGGATTTTTATAGATAATTTTGGAAGAATGAAAAGATCGACTTGTACTCTCTCTCTCCTTTCCTCTAAAGTGACTGGTTGCTCTGCAAATAGTGATTGATCATTTGATCTGACTTCAGATCATTTTAATAATGAGTTCTGAATACTCTTTGTTTAGTGGCTGTCTTATTCTCTCTCTAATGAAGCAATAAGGGATTTTTGAATCCCTCATTGAAAAACCTTCTTTGATGATGAATCTGCAACATTCATCGAACTGTCATAGATTAAGTGGGTCCCACCTTTGGTGATCTGATCAAGGTGAAATCTTGCAACAAGGGTCATCTCCTATTATTGGGGTTTTTGGAGATTTTTTGCAATTTTTTGGCATTCCTAGGTTAGTGTGTTTTCTTCCTTCCTAATTCCCATGAGCAATTTTTTGGACAGATTTCAATCAAGCAACATCCGTAGTCCTAGATCTGCAAGTTTTGGACGCAAAGATTTATCAGGTGTGTGATTCAGTGCCCAGTCATGATCTGGGTGATGATCTAAACCATGGTTTTAAATTTCGGTGTTGGTCAAGACTAGGATGAGTCGGTTTTGCTTGTGCCAGTCTGTGTTGCTCGCACTGGACCGGTACAGATGCGCCGATCCTAAAACGTGTTTAAAAATTCTAAAATAATATTTTTTAAAAAAGAAAATAATAGAAAACCGGTGAAATGTAAAAGTTGAATTATTTAACAAGCATTCAATTAAAATTTAGTGATATGTAGAGTAGTTGATCACTGAGTTGTTGATGGTGTAACATATAACTATTAATTTTTAAGAGGCAAACTTAAAGTAAATTCTTGCTTTAATTTTTATCTTTTAATTCAAGGGAGAAGTCATCTTCTTAAAGTAAATTGGTCTAAAATAGAAAAAGGGGGTCTAATTAACTTTTATCAGATCTTATTGTTAGTTACGGGAGATTTTAGTAAATATAAAAACTGAATGAGCCTTTTTATAGTCTTGTCAAAATATAAGTGGGCATTTATAAAAAAAAACAATAAAAAGCAAAAGCATAAGCTCCTATTTGCAAAAAAATAAAAAATAAAAAAATAGAAGAATTAAATTTTAAAGGCAAACTTATATTTTTATCTTTTAATTTAAGGGAGAAGTGATCTTCTTAAAGTAAATTGGTAAACAATAGGAAAAAAGGGGTCTAATTAACTTTTATCCAATTTCATTGTTAGTTATTGAAAATCTTAGGTAATACATAAACTAAAGGAGCTTCTTAGGTCTTCCCTCACACGCGCGCTACTCGTGTCCAAGTTCTTACCAGTTGGCCAGCGCATGCAATTGTGCTTTAAGGCGCAATATATTTTACATAAACCTTATTTTAACCATAAAATTGGTAAACCAGAATTCCTGTGCCGATTCCATACTAGTCATGGCCGGGGCGAGTTGACCCAGTTTCGTCCGGGATTTCAATCCATGATTTCAACCCATTTAGTCAGGATCGTTGCACACTTATTACCAGTTGATTGGTTGACTTCTATAATTTTTGGATTGTTATGATTTTCAATTCCACTTTGAAATTAAACTCGTGGTAAAAACACTCTAGTTGACTTGACACTACTTGTTGTGATAAAAAAACACGCATTTATTGGTTTTTGTGGTGATGATTAATTTCGTGGGATTGAAAATTACTGTGGCTGAGTTCTTCTCTCATTTCATATGGAAAAAGGAGAGAGAATTCTTGTCAAGTTAGATGATAAAAACTGTGTGGGATGGTCCTTTTATCTCAAGCATTTTGTGAAAGGACAGGAACTGGGAGGATATTTAGATGGGGCCACATCATCTTCTTCAGATGAGAAATCTAAAGCCACTTGGAGTCAAAATAACTCATTAACTCATCAGACCAACAAGGCTAGGAATTTTATTTAGATACAAAAATTACCTTAAGTACTATCAAGGGGATAAAATAGTACAAGATTACTAGAGCGGCTTTCTAACTTTATGCAATAAAAAGGATTCTATAACTCTTGCCCCAGTGCCTTCAAAATCTATACCTCATATTCTTCATATACAGGAAGAGTTACACATAAGACAGTTTCTTATGAATCTGAGGCCGGAATTTGAATCAGTTTGTGCTGCTCTGATAAATAGAGAAGTATCTCTAGGTTTCGGTTTCGATACTTTGTGCAGGAAGTCTTAGGAGAATAACGCTGGCTCCAATCCCTGCATGGCTTTTACTTTTTGTCCTGCTGAAGAAGGAACATTTCTTGCACCGCAAGGTTCAAAATTACAATGGTTTGAGTTCAAGGGATATGGTCATGTAGCTTGTAATGGGAAGAAGAAAATTTTCTTCAATCAATGTAAAATATCTTTAAGTGCACTCAACAACCACCTTGGAAAAATGAACAGGCCTGACATAAGACTCCTCAGACTGCTCTCCAGGCCTCCCTGTGACACTGCCTCCTTCCACTCTCTCTGCATATTAGCAAAATACAATTTTTGCATAAAGTAATTGAGAGAGAAGTTTGCAGGAAAAGATCGTGCCACCTTGTGTGGTCAATTGGTGTTTATGAAGAGAATCCAGTTAGTCTGCAATTAACCCCTAATTGGAGGCCCAACATATTACCATGAACCATCTCCAACATATTACAATGAATCATCTCCTACCTTCTTTGACTAATTACATCTAACCAGTAATCTAATTTCAATCTTTCTAATTCCAGTTAATATAATAGAGTTGACTTTACATAAGATTCCGTGTGTCGGTCCCACTCTCTATAAGGTCCTAAAGGTCCCACTCTCTTTACTGGGGGAGTCAATTATTGGTAGTTTAAAGTTATATTTTGGGTTTTCATACAAGTTTGGGCATTGCCTTGGTTGCAAAAAATTCAGGACACAGGTTTTCAATTTTCTTGGGCTTTATTACAGATTAAGGCATGGTTGGGGCCATGTTAATTGGAGATGATGCATGAAGGTGGGGTGCACCCTGTGGAGCCCAAATGGTAGCTGAGTTTGGAGTGCAAAAAGGTTAGATTTGTGAAAACTGAATCAGGAGGAAATAGGGTGAATATGGCCAATATGTGGTGAGGAAAAAGTCCACCTAAAAAACCTTGGGACTTCATTGGACTCTTCATTGATATTGGTGAAAACAATGGATTGTTCTGAAAATTTTCTTTGTTTTAATCAGTGAATTGTTTTTTGAAATCGACTTCTTGCTTTTTTTTTTTTTAACTTGTTCATATACAGTGTCATCAAGTTCACTGACATTTTAAAAGATATAGTTTCATTGACTTATAAGCTATATGCATTTGAGAGTCCGATGGACCTGGAGTTCGAGGTCTCACTTTGCTGGGTAAAGGTTTTGAATTCTATGTTTGGTCTTGACTTCAGCCTGTTAGGCTCATGTTACAGTCCAATCTACCATTACTGGATATGTATGTGGGTGGATCCAGACCCAACCACCTGCTTATGTTGGCAGCCCTAATGGCTGGGTGTCCTAAAGAAAAAGGTTTAGAAGCACTAACGAATGGAATTTCTTGTTTCTCTGATTGTGGTACCAGTGGAGTAATTTTATGATCCTTGAATTAAGGATTCAACTTATCTATCCATCAACCAGCAGTTCTGACAGTTCATAAAATGGACCCCATTGTGGATTTTATTTCGCTAAAAGTCAATCAGAGTAGAATGGATAATCCTAGTGATTTGATTAATTGACAGATATTATGTTGAATGTGAACTGTCACTGCATATTCTTAATGAAAATCTTCGATGTGGAGGTCATTTTTCAAAAGATTTGACTTTCCCATCGATTATGAGTTTTTGACATGGTCCTTTTATGACAGGCCAACTTGGTTGATGGTTTAATTTACCTTATTGTTCCATTTGTATGCTTTTGTGCGTGAGGATTTCACACATCCTTCTGAGTTAACATATGATTCTTGTTCATTGTAGTTATTTCTATGAGCACACATTATTGTATGTTAACTGTTGGCTCGATGTTGTTCCAGTTATTTTAAGCCTTTGTGAGAGCATGATTATTGCTCAAGTATGATTTAACTTTACATCTTGAAAAAAAAGTCATGATTTAACTATTTTCTTGGTGCTTCTATTTCAGGCTTCGAAAAAATAAAAGAAAAGTGGCGATCTTAATTATGACTTTTTAGGACGGGTGATCCTTGCGGTTGGCATTGTTGCTTGGGTGGAGATGGCAAAATCTGATTTTCCTTCACCTCCACCTCCACCAAGATAAGAATATTAAACTCCTCATTTATTTCCAAGTTAGTCTTGCAGGCTTCTAAATTTTTTGTGGGAGAGAGTATTTTGAAAACAGTGAATGTTTACAGCTCCACTTGTAACTGTTGAATTAGCTATCTGCCCTCTGGGCCTAAACGTTTATTAATCAACTGCCCCATTTGTGTGAAATTTTGACTTTAAATTATGGTTGTCATCTTTTTTTATGTGGGAAATTCTTGTCTTCTGGCCTTGTTATAGTTTTGGTTTCATCTCTTCTCTATTTTGCTGGTGAGTTACTGATCAGGTTGGCAAATTACTGGGCATGCAAGTTGCATTTAATGAGTGCCGCTTCACTGAGCTTGTCCATAACATTTCCAGGTCTAATATGTAGGCCTGGTGGCCCACTAGTGGCCCACTAGCCAAGTATTAGGCTTTAGTCCATTTATAAAATATGTAGGCTAGTATGGACTCAGGTTATGCTCAAGCCAGATTTGACACTGGATGTCCCCAGGTTGGCTTGGTCTGGCTGAAAACCTAAACTGAAGATGGGCCACAAACACTTGAATATGGTCTGGCTTGAACAATGGTTACAAAAGAAGAACTATAATGATTGAAGCATGTTGGTTAAAATACACATAATCTATATGAACATTGGGAGCATTCTCTAAGTTACATGATTCTAAGTATGTTTGTTTGGAATCCAATGCTAGTTTGGGGTGTCTGATGTGGCGAATCTCAAAACGTAAGATTGACTGATTCCTTGCAGCATTTTACATAAATTTAATTAAAATTTCATTTTTAACCACTTGAAAAAAAATCAAATACAAGCAATATGCGAAAAGCACTAATAAAGTAATAATCAAACAATTTCTTTCTTAAATTGCCAAATAATTAAGGCAGAATGGTATTTTATCAATTGCAAAACAATGTTTAACCTAGCACTAGAAGACTCCCTGAAGAATTCAACACTGGCATCCGACATGTCTCTGACGATAGTACATGGCACATTCCAAGAAATCTGTGCAACATTGGAGGTCATATATGCTTAATGTTATTGTCAATGACTACAACGAACCAAACCAGCTTGAGCAAGGTTACCCATTTTCTTTGGACTTAACAATGTTTTATTTTCAATTATATATATTTATGCATACACATACATACAAAAATATTCAAGTGAAATCCGTTCACCTGGTTCTTATGACGTTTTATTTTCCAGGCCAGCCCACCTATGATCAAGTGACCCCCTTCAAGCACACTAACCACCTCTGGTCCCATGAATTGCGATAAGCTCAAATTTGACACTCATCCAACCCTTAGCTCACTGTTGGATTGAGATAACTTCCAAAATCATTAAACTTGAAGGTCATGGATCAAGGGGTAGGATGACTTAATGAGGTTGATATTTTGCACACCCTAGATCTATTGAGATCTTTTCATCCTCCACCTCCCACATGATGTGACTGTGGATTAGGGAAAATCAAATGATCCTAGCCCTTACTAGAGGTCTTCTACATTTGATGCAAATTTATGCTCTACTGGTGAAGGGAAGGGTTTGGGGTTTAGGTTGATGTGTATGAAGGGATTGGATCAATTGTAGGTGGTCCCCTTATATGTAGACCCAAAGATGTTCACCCAAAAAATGGGTTAATGGGTTATTTGGAGAATTTTCCATAAGTTGCTAGGTTATAGAAATTAGGCTCGGAGGTGACTCAGTCATCCGCGAGTCTTTGCATGTGACTCGGATGAGTCACCTAGATCCTAAACCCGTAGGACTTTTTTTTTGGAATATATGACAAAAATCTAAAAAAAATGAGAAAATAAATTTCTTTAAGTGTAGCATTTTGGGATTCACCATGTTTTAGTTATTATGAATGAATGTAAGTATAAATGGGAGTTATTACTAGCTTTTCACTCTATCAAATGTACAGTGCGTTTTATCTTTTAATGCTTAGATCTTTCATCAAATGTGATCTTAATCTTCTAAAATCAGTGTAAAAGATCCCAAAAGCCTTCTGAAGCTTCTTCCAACAAGAAAATAGAAAAATAGGGTGTTAAAAGTACTTTCTTTTAATAGGAATCAGAGGAAAGAGGACTCGGGTTGACTTAACCCAACAGGTACCAAGTTGAGTTTCCAAAAAGAAAATAGGGTAAGAAGATGTGTTAACATCCCGTTTTATAAGATTCAGTAGAAAGGAGTCTCGGGAGTGGCTCGACTCAACAAGTAACGACTTTGCCGATTTTAAAAAGCTTGGTTTTCGAACGGTCTGGCCTATGGGCCATTTAGAAGCTACAGTTGGAGGAGGAGGAGGAGGGAGGAAGTGGGGGTTGGGAAATGGGGGGTTATTGTGTTAAAGAGTGTGAAGGGAGGGCTTACTTGCATTGATCATCGGCCTGGTCAGGCCATTTCAGGCTTAAGAACGATCTGACTGTCCAAGAAAATTTGTCCAAACTAGATTTTTCTTGAGCTTCGGACAGTTGGCCTGTGGGATCGGATGATTCACAAATTTTTTTTGGCACATAGGTAGATCTTTTTAAACCTCGACATTGATTTGAATTTTTATAGTTGGGCCCCATCGGACAGGCCTTATCAAGGAAAGGTTGTGTAAGACGTGGCTATCCTTGAAAATTTGCATATACAGAGTGGTTTTTAGCATGACAGGCCCTAAGCTTGGAACAGTTTGGCCTGTGGGGCGTATTAGATGCATGTGTGGCGGTGAGGTGAGTTTGAAAAGTCTCCCTACCTATGTGGGCATAGGTGGGGCACAGAAGAAGCTGTGGAAGATCTCAGAATTTGGCTGGTGGCAACTTGTGTGGGCTTGAAAAATGGGGTTGTGTGCATGTGTTGGCGGGGTGGGGGGGTGGGTTGGGGTGTGTTGGGTTCGGTAGAGTTATCTGTATTGTAGAATTTGGTCAAGTTTGATGCCCTCATTGTAGTAGCTACTAAGTACTACTACCTCACAAGAGTGGGATGGCACATAGGTAGGTCTTACAGAGACCTTTCACACCCATAGATCTCCTATGGTTTGTATGCTTCCTAGCACAGCATGGGCTGTTCTTGATAATGAATGAAAATTAGATGCACATATGTAGAGGAATTTTCAGGTGGGCTAAACCACAGATTTCCTATGTTCAATCCAATGGGATACACAACCAACCAACCAATGCATTGTAAAACCATTAAACTTGAGGGCCACAGATCATGGGGTAAGATGATTTGATGGACTTAAAATTTTGAACGTTTGATCCATTGGAACTAGACTGTTGGAATAGGGGTTAGAACTTTTTTTGATATAAATCCATCAAACTCGTGAGTGATGGATCAAGGGGTTTACAATGTTCCGATGTGCTTGAAATTTCATGCAAAGGTGGGGCCCATCCAGATCTTTGGATCCCCCATATATACAAGGCTAATCGCCAGCACACCACTTATCCTATACACCTCGTTGTGGGGCCCACTTGGGTCACCACCAATCATGGGGAAGGTGTGGATCCAATAATCTGGGTGGGCCCTACCTCTACGTAAAATTTCAATCCCGTTAGATTATCATAACCATTGATTGGTTGCCCACAAGTTTAATGGCTTTATATCAAAAGGATTTTTTTTTTTTGGACCTCAATCCAGCAATCCAGTCCCAACAGATTGTAGCAAGCCCATGGAATCCAATAGCATTTGGGGGAGCTATGTTTGTTCCTCTTAGATTGATGGTCAGGTGTGCCCACTAGGTGGCGTGTTTACTTATACATGTATAGTTGGGAATAAGGACCACCACATTCTCGCTATAATATACAGGGAGGGCTGGCAAACGGGTTCGGTTGGGTCAACATTGGAGTTCACATTTTTAACTCTAATCTGCACCCGATCCGTTTTCAAAATGGGTAGATATCTCTAACCCTCACCCACTGTGGGTCAACAGGCCATAACTCACATGAAACAACCTGACTCATATAGCCTACAAACTCTATGGTGTTGAGATGCTACAATAATCACACTTCTTATCCATTGCTACGGAGAACCTAGATCTCGCTGGTAACTAGATCAAGAATAGTAATTTGGGAGGGTATTATCTAGTAATTTGCTTCTATTGGGTTACAATGCTCGTGTATCTCGTTACTCTTATCTTTTTAGTGTTTCTGCTTTCTTTTTGTCTCTTTTTCCTCTCTCTTATTACTCTAATTTTTGTAATTTCTTTTTATTAATTAAGTAATCTGTTATCGTTCAAAAAAAAAAAAGTTCAAGAATAGGGTTACGACATAACTCTTCTCAAATGGCAAGTATTGAGGAAACTTCAGATGATTATTTTCATTAACTTTGTGTGATAGGTATTTTTTTGTCTTATGTCTTGCCTTTTTTTGATTTATGTCTTCTGTTAAACCATTATCTCTTTGCATTAATTATTAATGAGTTAACTGTGCATATTCAAGAAGAAGTACTATAGTGTATGTTATTTGCAGATGATATAGTATTGGTGGATGAATTAAGGGATGGTGTAAATGCAAAACTTGAGAGATGGTAGGGAGCATTAGAATCTAAAGGCTTTAAAATAAGTCGTACAAAAATAAAATATATGGATTGCAACTTCAACGGACATATACAAAGTGTTGAAACCACTGTCAAAATTGAAACCCATGAGATACCACGTAGAGATTCTTTTCGGTACTTAGGTTCGATAATTAGTAAGGATGGGGAGATTGATGAAGATGTGGAGTATAGGATAAAAGCTGAATGGTTGAAGTGAAAACTAGCTTATGGAGTGCTTTGTGACAGATGAATGCCAACGAAATTGAAAGGCAAATTTTACAGGATAGTAGCTAGACCAGTTATAACATATGGAGCAGAATGTTGGCCAATTAAGAAGACGCATATTCATAAGATGGATGTAGCGGAAATGAGAATATTTAGGTGGATGTGTGGTAAAACTAGGAAAGATAAAATTAGAAATGAGCGCTTTTAAGAGCATTTAGGGGTAGCACCTATAGGGGATAAGATTAGAGAAATCTGTTTAAGATGGTTTGCGCATGTTGAGCGTAGGTCGGTAATGGCACTGGTGAAAAAAAGTTTGGCTATACAGGTAGATGGCCCATCAAGAGGTAGGAGTAGACCAAAGAAAATATTGATGAAGGTCATTGATTCAGATTTGAAGAAGTTTAACTTATCGAAGGATTTAGCTCAAAATAGAACGGAATGGAGAAACAGAATTCATGTATCCGACTCCACCATGGTTGGGATAAGGCTTTGATGATGATGATGATGATGATGATATTTTCCTGTTTTGTTCTTTTTAACACAATCCATCTTTAATTAAAAAAAAAAAATCAACAAAGCAAGCATACATGGAATGAAAGGAAAAGGACTTGCAAGAACATAGTAGAGATAAGTTACCCAAAAAAAAAAAAAATCTAGCTTGTTATGTTTTTCTTTTGATGGATGAGACATTTTATCGTCAAAAACACAGTGAAGACAGATAATTTGAATAAATGCAATTTTAAGATCTCCGTGGTTTGCAACAAACATTTGGTAGAGGGTAAAGCCTCCCAAATTGGAGAGATTTTATTTGAATCATGGAGGATGAGATTGGGAAGAACCTAATCCAAAATCTCTTAAGATTGTGAAACTAGAATAAAAAATTTTCTAAAATCATGAAATTATATATTTTCATTGACAGTTTTGGAGAGTGAGGAGGAAAAATAAATTACTTTCTTACGAGTCAAATACTGATCTTGTGGGTTAAATGGATTATAATCCTAATCCAACCCATTTTGGTGGGGGTCAAATAAACTTTACCTGTGACCGACCCGTATTTTTTGTGGGTTGGGCTACGCAGGTCAAATGCAGGTTGAGTTAGGGTCGGGTTAGTGGGTTGCGCCATGTTTTTCCACCTCTATGCAAGCGGGCAATGCCTCGCAGGTGAGAGGCCTTCACCTGAGTGCTTTTTTATTGTGATCTGGACTGCACTGGTTATCATATTCATGGTTTCACACATAAAATTTCTTATTTTTACGATGGACCCCGCACTGGAGAAAGGTGAAGAGAACTTCCACTAAATGTTCTATGTGGTACAGCACATCAGATCATTTCTGGAATGCAACAGGGAGGTGCAGCTTGTACTGTGAACAAGGTGTGCCATGAATGTGCCAATTCGTTCTTTCAGCACATTCTAGTCCTTGTCTATTTAGGTGTCTGACCGGACCTTGTTATAGTTCTTTGCATGTGCATATGGGTTTTTGTTTCTGTTTGTGGTTCTTTGAAGGCTTATTTTGGGTTTGATTCCTCTCAAGTGGGAGCATATCTACTAGTGATCTCCCTCCAAAAAATATTTACTTGTGATCTTTTCAGGAGTGATTCGATAACCATGGTTTGCCCTTGGAAACAGGATGAGAACAAAACTAGTAAATGATCGTAGATTTGTTAAGGTATTTTCCAATCATGACTTACCAGACCCTGTTAAATGCCATGCCCAAGTCCCTTTCTGAAGCAATAAATGCACACCCCTTTTTGGAGAGAGAGACAGCCATGTAGCTTGCTTTTTTTTTTTTTTTTTTTACATGGTCCCCAGTTCCTATGGGATTCCTCCTTCCCCTTTCTTTATGACACGTGTAGCCTTCATGCATCCTATATCCTTTTTAAATCATTCGTGAGTGAAGTCAAGAATCCATATCTATCCTTTCTGAGAAATAAAATGTGGTCCACTTCCCGATTCGATTCTGGAACTAGGGATACTCTTATCTTTGCATGTGTACATCACTACTAACGGTATATGTTCACTTGTTCATGCTAAAGCTGCTGTCCCTTTTACTAGTGTTAGCATTGATGTTATAGTGGCAGTTGGCCGTTGCTGTCCATGGTGGTAGTGTTATAAAGAGTGGCTTTACCATTGTACAATTGCAACTGCTGTACTGTGATAATGCTCGTCAGTTTATCTTGTATATGATTCTGTTCGCTAGGGTTTGGCTACTGGGCTGCTGTTACTTCCTAGAGATAGTATCATACTTGAAGATATGCATATCTCATCTTTATTCCTTGGACCTGGGTTCTGTACATATGGGCCCAATGATTTGGTCATTCAGATTGTTGATCTGATAATGGCATCTGTGCGAATGATGGCCCCACCAAAAGACCCTGTTTTACAGGATTCCTAGCTATCCAATATTCAGCGTCTTGTGTTGGATGTGGACCATTCTCGCACTTATTTTTTAACCAGCGGTTTGCAGATGCTGTTCTTTAAGCGTTTGGATTTTGCAATCTATGGTATTTTTTGGGGCATTTTTTAACAGTCTAGATCTTCGATCCATTGGACCCCACATTTATAAACTCGATGTCCTAAAAGAATAGAAGCCTCTAAGTTCTGTGACCGACTTACTTCCACACCACTGATATTACGGCATCCTGGCATGATAAAGTTGACAACTTAAGGCCTAGTAAATTGAATCACTTGTAATTTGAGTCTTCCTTTAATTGGTCATGACAAAGAATGAAGCAACTTTCACAGGTAGCTCAGGTTATTGAAACACATGAACCACCCTCATGTACACATCAATCGCATTAACTGCTGTGTTTTTGAAGGTCCATATGAGTTAAATGCACTAGGTTTATCCATAAACCTAATTACATGTTACTCTGGACATCTGTAATATTTTTGGTAAGAACACAACAACTCTTCACTTACATGAACCATCATTTGCATGTTAACTGTATTAACCACACTTGGTTTACAGAGATCCTAATGGGCTCTAATTACTAGCATTACAAGATAACAGCATTACCTCTCTGTTTAAGATAATGACTGTAACAATTATGTTTGATGACTCTTGTAGTTGCTTCTATTTCTTTATTTTTTATTTTTGTTGCTAAAGACTTGCCTCCTTTCATTTTACTATACCTATTGTCAGGCTCTATTGGTAGCGTGTTGTCTATGATTAGCAGCTATGATTGTTAATTGAGATGCCGAGTCTACCTATCTCTAACCACAATAGTGAGCAGACTTCTCTAGAGCCTTTTAAAGAGCTTTATAATATGTGTGTGATTTAAATAGAAAGTGCACAGCTCTTTCCTTGGGACCCACTGACGCCTGTTGCTTACTTCGTTTAGCAATTAGCATGAAGTGGCCTGAGGATTGGCTCGTAAAATGTCCTAGGAAGCAAGAATATTTTGTTGCTGGACACCGTACCATTACTGGAAAGAGATCTCACCAAATGCTTAATTTACTATATCTATTTGCAACTTAAGGTGAGTGTGTGTGTCGGAAAAGGATATACAACAAGGCGTTTGTGTTCTTTTAACTTGATGATAATGCATCATGGCAACAACCCACTTCCATATCTGTACATTTCTTATACATTTGATTTGAGGGCTTCATTTGGGAAATCAAATTAGTGCAAAGCCAACCCACTTTATTTGTATCTTAATCAAAATCCCCCAATCAGATTTCCGTTCCTTTTTAGTTTCTTTCTTTTATAATGGTCAGTTCCTTCTTAGTTGGAAACAATGGGTAGCTTCAGGAAAGCTCTTGCATTAGTAACGAGAAGGTTATAGAAAACTTGTACCCTATGGCTCTGGAAAGTGTGTACCCCCCTCTTTGGGTGAGGAGCTAACAATCTATCATAAAATTTTGTATATTTTCTCTGATGGTGGCTCTGCGTTAAAACATATGATTGTTCTCTTATTGTCAATCTCCACTATAATGTGGTCCTTGGATTGGAAATCTGGTTGATCTTTAGTCAGTTTCACTAATACAGTTAGGTGATATCTTCCTGAATGTTTTCATATTCTGTTTATCCGTTCCCCATGTCATATTAACCATACCAGATAAATGAGGTTCAATTGAGAAACCCAACGTATTTATTTTTCTTGGGGCGGATAGAAGCTGGAAAGGGCTCTTTGAAAGATTCTTTCAGGTCTCTGCTCGTCTGATTGATAAAATTACAATAGTAGGAGTGATCTTTTTGGATAAATTAGATATGTCAAAAAATTGTTTTTGTTATGCGTAAGTGGTTTTCGGATGATCTCTGTTGTTCTAATGGGAAGCAGTGTTTTCTATGAAAGAGAACCCTTTGGACCAGAATCTGGGGTGATTCAACATTGTGCAATCCATCATATGACCAATCCAATGGACCGTCTGGATGGACAGATTGGTACTGATTTATATGGTGATGAGTTGGTTTTGAACTAGAAGCTGGGGTGATTTAACCTGATGGTCCCTGTGTGATCCATGATATGGCTAGTCAGTTGGGCCATGAAGATGGACAGATTGGCATTGATGTATATTATGATGAGTTGCACTGATTGGTTGGCCTATCAAACCAAGAGTTGGTACATCTTTTAATTCTTTATAATTGGAAAATGTGGTAAGTGGGGGTGTTTTTTTAATAAGCTATAGAAAGTTGACACCTTTTTGGAAAGAAGATACCCAACCCGTGATACGAACGAGGAATGGAATGTAACCCACATTATCTTCTTGCCATCCACATTTAATGGATGCAGTAATGATTATTTAGGAGCAAAAGTAAGTGCAGATGTGCCACATTATGAGCCATTCCTATGTTGATTATTCTATATTATTTGGTCTAAGCATGATTGGAAGCTTTCCCAACTTTCGTTATTTGTGGTTGGTCAGAGTATTCAGCAGCCCATGATATATTTTGAATCATCATCTTCAGGGTATTTGTGGTTCATAGCGGTTTCGATCTGAAATTCTGAATCCAGACTGGCCATTTAGTGGTTACATGCCGATTGGGTATCCCTGTGAATTGTCTGGGGCAAGTGTGCCATGGTCGATGTTGAGAACATCGGGAATGATTGGGACTTCTATATTGATTGGAAAATGAATCAATTACTGAATCAGGTGGGCTTCATCATCTGGCAAAACTATTAAGAGGGAATCAGAGTTGAACAGGTGGGACCAAACAGATTGGATGTTTTGTCAATGTATTAGCTGGACTCTTCTTTTTGTTTGGACATTTTGCCCTGGTCAACCAAATAGGATTGGACTAAGATTAAGAAAGAACGAGGGTGCACCATCTATTATGTTCAGATTGGACCCTTTTATTTCATAAATTATATAGTGTCAGTGACTCTATTTCTAATTTTCCAATAAAGTGATCAATGCAACGTTATGATTACCAACTAATTTTGGATTACGATTTTGGGGCGTCCCATATTCCACACGCGACTCAGATTTTCAGTTAGTGTGGGCTCTCAGTGTGAGTTTTTCTCCGAGGCAGAAACTCAAAGTGTATCCAAATGGAGCCCACCTTTGCTAGATCAAAGCCTTGCCTTTGTCACACGCATCACCCTCTTTCCAGAAATTGCCCTAAACTCCTCTCTGACCGAGTGGGTAGAGTGGTAGAAAGTGTTCTTAATTTTTTTTGTTTGGCTAGTCCGGCTAAGAGGGGTTGGGTTCCAGAGAGACTTGCATATAAGAAGAGTAAGAACCTGCAGTCATGGAGAGAAAACTTGTACATGCGAAAATAGATGAACTCCACATAAGAGGAGAGGAAAACTTGCATATACAATTGAACCAAATAGAATTAGGCTCCCAACAAAAATTTTTTTTTTTTGCTATACTGACGGTAGCATGAGATCATCTTCTTCACAGACTTTCCAATTGAAGTTGAACATACAAATGTATTAGACGTTGATGCCCTAGAATAAAGGGTTCCTGCAAGTTGAACTAAAATAAAGGGTTTTGATATTGTAAATGTATTATATTTTTCCATTTTCTATTATCCACCTCTCTCTCTCTCTCTCTCTCTCTCTCTCTCTCTCTCTCTCTCTCTCTCTCTGCCCCAGCAAATGAGGTGAAAATTTAGCCATGTACCACCCTCGGAGAATTGGTTTCATAGGCACTACTTTGAATTGAAGGAAAGACCCCAGTCCCCAACCCACAAAAAAAACAGGGTAGGAGCTTACATGTGATATGAGGAGTGACGAGGTAACCTGACACACGTGTTAGACTGGTAGGACCGTCAGCTCTCTCATGTGTCTAACACACATATCCCTGCACCCTCCTTTATGTTGAGTGGAGAGGGACCTATGTACCAGACTATCATTTCATCAGGTCCACAAGACTCCCATCCAAGGCCCCAGTGTGCACTTGGAGTGGGACCCATCGGCCACTTGCTGCGTCGTCTCTTTACATCCACCAAATGACAATCTGGTGGGCCACCCTCAAAAGGTCACAGCCTCTTAGTGGCCCATTCTTTTTGCTTTCTGCGGGCCCCAGTATAGCACCATTGTGTCTCATCGCCGCCACCGCCAATCTTGTGGGGCCCATGAGAATCCGCATCTGAGGGACCACCCAGCTCAAAATGCTGGAAGATATTTGCTCTGATGCCCGGGTACGTAATTATTCTCATTTATCTTTACAGAGACACCCAAAAAAATTGAGGCCACGCGTCGGCAGAATCGACAACTGGGGCATGTGCACGTGTCTATGAACACGTGGAACAGCATGGGTGGGCCGCTGGGCAAGGTGGGCCCAGTTGTATTATGGCCTACCTACCATAAGTAGGTGCCTTAGATTGCCTTTTTGTTGAACTGTTGCCCTCGCCACGTCCTTTATGATGGAGTTGCCAAACACAGGGGATGTGCACTTTGCCTGTCAATCTCAAGTGTCCATTTTATATGATGGATACAAATGATCTAAGCCGTTGAAGATTTCTCAATTAACAGCCGATTTGGGCTCATGTTGGATGTTAGTGAGTTCACAGTAGTCTGATGGATCACAAAAAGGGTCTAGCTTCTAGGTGAGGATTTGGGTGAAGATCAATGCTTTGCGATGACACAGAAGTTGGGAAAAGATGAAATTTTTGTTTCTGATGGTGAGGGGTGATCTAATCAAGGTCCAATCAACATGGGCCTGTTTTTGGAGGCATGATTCAACATCAATCGTCGTTATTTGTCGGTTTAACCCTTTCTGTGCTAAATTTGAAGTCACTGTTGCATTTAGATAATGATGATAAGGCTACTGGGCGAGAAAGCCAGTGGGGCCACCTGGGTTGTTTTTAAAATAAAAATTACTAGCCAAGGTGGCTGGATCCCTGAGAAATCCAAGCAACGAGGGAGTGAAATCCAGCACAGGCTGAGAGGAATAGCTGCAATTGTATAAAGAGGACCCCTCACACATTCTAGAGCGCGGACTCAGGTATCAAACAGTAGGTAGTTTTTTTTCTTTTAAAGAAACACTAGGTAGTTGGGTGAGGATGGGGCAATTCAACAACAACCGCCCAGTGAGGCCCACCTGCTATCATGCTTTCGTGGAAATTTCCATCAAACACATGTTGACACTCACCAGTACCCGTTCTGTCCATTAAAATTTTAACATATATATATATATATATATATTGTAAACCGTTTGATTTAGAGGCATGCCTCCATCATCCTTTGGACCCGATAGTGGTGGCCCTTACTATTGCATGGCCATCTCCAACTCCCCCACCTCCCTCATCTTGTGGGCTATAAAATGGGCTGAGCATCATAATGAGATTTGGTGGGCCTGAAAGTTTGGAATGGCCTAGTACCTGGGGTTGGACCTTATCTAAGGTTGCAGGTCCAAACATGGGATTGAGATACTCGGGTTTGCTTTTCCTTCTAGGTTATCAGGGGTTGCACCAACAAAGAAACTGTTCTCAAATATGGTAACTAGCTCATCTCAAGCCCAGTTTTTGGGCTGGACTATTCTTCAAACGTGCGATCCAGCCCTTCATGACTGAGTGGGAATTATTTAATCTATGACCCAAGGTTTTTTCTTCACTAGCTTGTAGTCTTCAGTATGCTCATATGGACCCCCATGGTTTAGTGATCAGGGTTCTATAGGTGGATAAACAGTAATTATCCATCCTTAAACTGAAATTATATTTTTCAATCTGAGTAATTTTAGCAATATTTGTGAAACACGATAAGCTGCAGATATTCTAACTCAAAGTTTCAGTGCAAAACTTTTGGTCAACCATTACATTATTATTATTATTTGATGACTGAGGGTATCCATCTGCAGCCAAGCCGATGGACCTAGTCCAACATTTAGACCTTTAGCCTCCAGCCGATGGGTGACCCAATTCTGACAAGCGATGACTCTTCTCTAAGAGATACTTACATGGCCCCACACAGGGTTCCAAGTGTGCTTTAAAAAGTAGGGTTTCAAATGAGTCATTAGATCCGACCCCAATTATATTAAAGGAGTTCCAGCTTTAGGTCCATGTCTGACACAATCCATATGCACTATCTTACTCACCTCTGCCCTATTATGAAGCCTCCTTGGCTGGGTACCAAAATTTAAAAATTTTTACCCGTAAACACAACCTGTAAACTCATAGGTGTGAGGAGTTACAACTCACTCGCATGTTATTTACCTCACACATTGTGAAGAGAGAAACTCACACATGCAATCCCTTAAGACTGGGAAAGAGCAATTGCACATCTTTATAGCCGGCATCCTCAGGCAGAAGAACCTTTGGTTTCAAATGCTTGATGGCATGGTATTGCTGCTTCAATTGGTCCAACCACAACTTCATAATAAAAAACAATAGTAAATAACAAATAAAATCGTAAAATCAGTAACATCTATTCATATCAATTCACTCAAGATCTGTTTTCCGATTTTGGCAGTTTTGACTGGTTCCAGGGCGATTTGGGTTTGACTGGATGATGCGATACATTGGTCAAAAGTAGTCGATTCTAACCATGCAGATATGTACTGTTGTTTACATTTCAAAAGGTCAAAATAAGGTCATACATGACATGCTGCATAAATGAAATAATCCAAAACGGTTTCAAATCTTTGCTACCTAAGGAGGGGACCGAGGGGGTGTGCGGGTTTAGAAGGGCCCACCCTAAACAATTAGCTATTGAATGCCGATCAAATGTGGTCGAGCTGCTGAGCCCCACCTGAATGCATGGATTTGAGGAGAAGGGAAAACTCTCTCTCTCCTTAAGCCAAAATTGTAAGAGTTATTATTCACAATCTCAACTTCTGTTTGTTAATTGGATGGAGTAAAGTAGCGCCAAGTTAAATATTTGAAATTCAAATGTTTTTTATTCTTTTTAATTTTTTTTCAAATTTTTTCCTTCTTTTTCAAAAAAAGTGAAAAAGAAAGAATAATATATGATGAGATCATGATGTCTTTTTGTTTTTAGTTGCTTAATATGAAATCTTTTTGACTTTTTGTATAAAAAGTATAAGTATTTTGTAATTTAGTGATGACTTTTTTACTTCTTTTTTAAAAAAATGAGGAAAATTAAAATTTTTTGAAGAAAAGGGAAAATTTTAAATTTCAACAATTTTATTTTATTCTACTTATTTACTCTGGCCCACAAACACACAGGCCAAAGCATCTATCAAATGTATATCATGCATATCGTACCTTTAGCGTAATGGATCTACCATGAACCCACTTACCCAACCCTAACTTTGTCACTATATAAATGGGACCCATCACAATCCAACCCTTCCACCTTTATTTGCAATCTACAAGTCACATATTTGGCCAATAGGTTTCATAAGTGAATAGATTAGCTAGATTTAATAGGTATCATGTGGGTCTGCTATCATTTAAGGGGGGCCATTATCATCATGTTGTTCACTTGATCCCATAATGATTATATCATTTAGGTGGTCCCACCTCGAGACTTGACTTAATTGTTAGTCAAACAGCATTTTGATCATCCTGCAGTTATTTCTCATTTAATTGGGCGACTCTCAGTTTGGGCTTGTGCCATTTCACGGGGTGTAGTAGTGGGGGAGTACTACTCACGGGAGAAAACGGGTGCTCAGTGCACACAGATTGCTCTCAACGTCGCACTCATTTGAGGAATTTTTTTCAACTACATATACAAATAATTTAAGCTGGAAGCACCACAAATTAATTTACGGATATTTACTAACATATTGTTGAAGTGTTATATATGAATTTTTGTAATTAATTATATTATAATACGAATTTATATTCTAATGATTACACAAATAAGTTTGTCATTCAATTTATTCACGTATTATTATTATCATCATCATCATCATCATCACTTGACTTGAATACTAATTTTAGTTTATTATTTAATTTGTATGAGAGTTAACTCGAGCACCACAAAATGAAAATCAGATGCCCTAATATTATGAATATTTTAGGGCCCATTTTTTTACTAGAATTCTAAAAATTCATTTATGGAGGAATTTTAAATTCTCCAGCCCTATTTCTTTGCTAGAATTTAGAGAATTTCTGCTTGTGGAATTTATGAATTCTCAGACATAGTGGAATTCCTAAATGCTCCTTCATACTCGAGCATCTAGGAATTCTACCAAAAGATAAAGATGTTGAAATTCCTAAATTTTGGTAGGGTAAAAGAGACCTTTCATGTGGGTGGACTTTTGAAATGCTTGAAGAAAAGATATTGCATTTTTAAATGCTAGGGGATAAAATGTTACATAATGTTAAAAAATCCCCAATATAAAGAATTTTTTGCAAAAATTCTACTAAAATCACAGGCTTTGGAATTCCAAATCCTTCCTTTGGTGGAGTATTTGAAATTCTAATCAACTGTCTAAAAATGGAATTCCAAGAATTTCAAAAGATTATTTAAGACTTTTTAGGTGGTTGGAATTTAAAATTTTTTTAAAAGAAACATTGCATTTCAAATTTGGGGATACCATATGTCACATCATATCCGAAAAATCTTAACATACCAAATTCCTGTAGGAATTCTAGTAAAAAAAAAATACACTTATATTCTCTACAAAAGTCATAGCCATTTTGGTTTTTATTTCGGAGGCAACCTGAACACAGAAATAAATGCAATGGTACTGCACTACCCTACACCTTCCAACATTTTTTTTTATTTCTATGATGACTCAGGATATCTCTCACCAACCTAACCTTAAAACCTTTAGCTTCTGGCCTGAGAATTACTTGATTCTAATGAGTATATACATGGTCATTCCATTCAACATTGTAACCCATGATCTAACATTCTAACCCCACTTGCTTAAAATAATTCTCCGTGTATGAGTACCCCTTCTATTCATCCTCTATATATATAATACGAGCCCCCTACCCAAACAATCACCCCACTGAAAGCATCTTCCTCTAGACATTTCCTAGTTGATCTACCTTCACTGTTAGGACCTCTTTATCTTCTCCTCTCCTCCTCAATATTTCCCTATACAAAAGCAACCCACATGAATATGAAGATTCACTCACTAGCCAACCTCTTCTTCTTCACCTGTTGTTTATGTGCCACCAATCAGGCTTCATGGCCCCTTGTACTCGTACTATTCTCTTCCTTCGTCCTTCTCCCTTCCATGTTGAGCTCATGGCTAGTTTCAGGTGGTTTTGCATGGAGGAACACCTATCCACGGGTCATCCGAGGACCCGTCGGGTGGCCTTTGTTGGGCAGCATTCCAATCATGGGCCCCTTAGCCCATCGAAAGCTGGCCGAGATATCAGCCTCGCTTGACAGTAAACGGCTCATGGCACTTAGCTTGGGCTCGACCCGCCTAGTTATCAGTAGTGACCCTGAGACAGCCAAGGAGATACTATGCGGGCATGCCTTCTCGGACCGCCCGACAAAGGAGGCGGCCCGTGCACTGATGTTCGAGCGAGCTATCGGTTTCGCTCCCTCTGGCGAGTATTGGAGGCACCTACGGCGGATCGCCGCGGCGAACATGTTCTCTCCTAAGAGAATTGCCAATTTGGAGGGACTCCGGCAGCGGGTGGCCGGTGAGATGCTGGGAGGAGTGTGCAAGGAGATGGAGAAGAGAGGGGTGGTTGAGGTGAGGGCCATGCTGCAGAAGGGCTCACTGAAAAGTGTTGTGGGGAGTGTGTTTGGTGCATCCATGAGCTTGGAGGGGGAGGAGTTGAGGTTGATGGTTAAAGAAGGGTATGATTTGATTGCAAAATTCAATTGGGGGGATTACTATCCACTTGGGTTCTTAGATTTCCATGGTGTGAGGAAAAGGTGCCACAACTTGGCACTTAAGGTCAAAGATTTTGTGGGTCAGGTCATAGAAGAGAGAAGAAGAGGGGGAGAATGCATGGGAGATGACTTCTTGAGTGTCTTGCTTACCCTACCTGAAGAGGAAAGACTGAGCAATTCTGACATGGTTGCAGTCCTCTGGGTACTTCCTACTACTTATTCATTCATGTAAATATAGTACGAAACATACATATAGCACTTTACCAATCATTGTCTTAGTAGTTTAAAATGTTTAGTTTTAATTTGAGGTTGTTATCTGAATTAAAAAAAGAGCTCACTATATTTATCATTTTTTTAAAAAAAATCATAAAATTACCCCAATGCTGTGTCTCCCTCTTCCTCTCTTTCTCCTCTTTTTTCTCTCCCCTTCCCCACCTTCCATTCCCGGCAACAATCGCAGCTCTGGTGGTAGGATACAATCCCCTTCCTCTCCCTCTTCTTTTTTCTTCTTCTCATTCTCCTCTGTTTTTTCCTATCCCTCATCCCCTCCCTCTTTTTCACTCCCTCCCACCCTATCCCTCTCCCTCCTCCCTCTCCTTCCCAATGGACGATGACACTCCTAGTCACCATCGACTCACTCCTAGTCACCATCGACTGGGAAGGAGAGGGAGAGATAAGAGGGTTGTATGGGGGAGAGAAAAACAAAAGGAAAAGGAGAGGAAGAGGAAAAGGGGGGCATTTGGATAATTTTATAATTAAAAAAAAAAAGGAGGTTGAGTGTAGTGAGCTCTCTTTTTAATTCAAATAGCAATTCCCTTTAATTTTGATTGGTGTGTGACAAATGAATTGAGCTTGAGTACATGTACGTAAAGTTGGAGTGAACTAAAATCAAGTCTATTGAATATTTCAAATCATTTGATCCGTGAAGATGAAAGCAAAGTCTGAATTTCTAACATGATTATGTTTTATCAAACGGCTCGAAAGGTCCAATAAAATTAAGTTTTAGTAGACCCTAATCCATAACTTGCTTATGCTTCTTTTGGGTTAGTGAACCCACTGATATACTACTTGTACAATATGAAATTTGTATATCACATCAAAAGGCTACTTTGTCTAACTAGATATATTATTAAATCGGCTATTAAAATGAGGCCAGATATTGCACATGCATTAAGCAACAAATAAATTTGTTTTCTAAGATTAAGGTGCATGGTTTAATTTGATTGGCTTTTATATTCTTTCTATTAGGAAATGATATTTAGAGGCACAGACACGGTGGCCATCCTTCTTGAGTGGACCATGGCTAGGATGGTCCTACACCCTGATATCCAAGCCAAAGCCCAACAAGAGCTGGACACATGTGTCGGCGACTCAAGGCAAGTGAGGGACTCCGACATCTCCAACCTGAGGTACCTTCAAGCCATTGTCAAGGAAGTCCTACGCATGCACCCGCCGGGCCCACTTCTCTCATGGGCCCGCCTTGCAATCCATGATGTTCATGTGGGGAAGCACTTTGTGCCAGCTGGCACCACGGCTATGGTGAACATGTGGGCCATAACCCATGATGAATCCGTTTGGAAGGACCCGTGGGCCTTTAGACCAGATAGATTCTTAGAAGAGGAGGTAAGCATCATGGGCTCGGACCTTCGGCTCGCCCCATTTGGAGCAGGGCGAAGGGTGTGCCCTGGCAAGGCCCTGGGCCTGGCCACAGTGCACCTGTGGCTCGCGCGCCTGCTGCACCAGTTCACTTGGCTTCCACTCAAGCCCGTCGATCTGTCCGAGAGCCTGCGCCTGTCACTCGAGATGAAGAATCCGTTGCGCTGTCATGCCGTTCGCCGGAACACTGTCCAGTTCCTGTGATCGCAGGTCGTAGAATCCTTGTGCATTTGGGCTGGTTGATGGGCCCATGAACCCCAGGCAGTGTAGATTATTAAAGATGTGGTTAAATAGCAACTGTTAATCAACTTGTAAATTGTCCTGCTTTCCTTCTCTTGCGTTCACTGGTCTTCGGAATCAAGTGACCGAGTCACAGATTTACGGGTTACTAAGTAGGCTCATAGCATTATGAGTCACCTGCTTCTGTGGATACGAGTGCTGTAGTGAATCCGAATATAATGATTGTGATTAAAGATAATTTTGTTGGTCTAAGACATGTAAAATGAACGACACAAGACGTTATATCATATGTGATCTTCTGCATAGAATCTTGGCTTTTACTATAATCTTTGCTTTGCCGTTTGACTATGGTCAAAGAACTAGTAAAACACAAGGTGTTTACATTTCATTCACGTGATCTAAAATCTATTTGGAGAGAGAGAGAGAGAGAGAGCATGATGATATATAGCTTTTGGAATAGACTTTTGATAGTGGAAGAAGAACAAAGATAATGTAAAATGGTGAAAGAACATTAAATAGAACCTATAATTGGGGAACTATGGAAGAAGAGCAAACCAACCTTTGTTTGTACCTTGTTAGGATGTTATTACGGTTTGGGTCAGCCAGAATCCAGATTGGGATGGTAATGGGCCTGGATCAAGAGGTGGCTAGCCTGCCGGGACTGGCCCTTTCGGCTGGTTTTGTAGGACTTGAAGCAGGTCTAAGTTAACAGAGTTTAGCATAGATTTAGTCTAATGAAATCTATTTTAGTTGATTGCTTTTATTTGACATTGATTTAAAATGACATCATGTGAAATGACTTGTTCAAATTTTCTAATGAGGCCGTATTTACAATAGAGTCATTATTGAAATATAAACAGCTCAAAAATAAATGTCACCTCATTAACATATTGACACACTGCAAAATCACTATGCTTCAGATTAATCAAGTATAAAACATGATAATTATTAATTGAATATCTCTTATTCTCCTCACACTTTATATAGTGGTGTAGAAGTGGAGAAACATATTCTCCTCCACAACTTAAAACATGCAATTGTAATAATAACTTAAAAAATACCTGAATAACTTTTTACAGTAAAGATGGAAGTAAGGCAATAAAAAGGGCCTGAATCCAGCCTAGGTCCGAGTGAGTCTGGGCGCACTTGACCTAGATCAGTCGTGAAGTTCGGTCTGATGGGCAGGATCAAGATCTAGACAGCATGGGTCCATGTTTTTAACAGAATGGATCGGAATGTTAAAACGCTTAAGCCCATCACTGTCAAATTAGAATGGAGTCTTTTGTCTGCTTGGAGTTGGATCTTGAGCAGGTGATTGGGCTTTTAATAATTTTGAACTCTTGTATGCTAATCTGACTGGGTCCACACGCCTGGGTGATGGTGTGTTGGCATGAGACTTGGGTTTGCCCCAAGGTCCTGAGTTCAACTCCCACTCCCAGTTTTACTGGAAGGCTGTTTGTGTGGTATGGAGGAATTGTCCTGTTGGGTAAATATCATTTGAAACCTTTGTTTAGAAAAAAAAAATCTGACTGCGCCTGGATTGAACCCTGAAAACCTAAATGGATCCTAATTTGCCTGAAATCCAATCATTGACAGCCCAAAGATCACCCTAACTCTTCCAAATGAATGGCTACGCCTGTCCAATCCGAGTGGAACACTCTGATTATCTAAGGTCGAGCTCACTTGGTGATCCAATTGCACCCGTTCATGCTCGCCAGATGGTGGTCATAAAGCACAAATAAGTTGGATAAATGTGTTTAACTTCCTTAATTATAAATAAATGATACAACTTTTGAAATAGGTTTGTAAATTGCCTACAGGCTAGCCAGAAAGCAATGGCATCTGGGGAATAGTTTATTTTCAGATCTCAACAGCATGAAAGGTATGACAGTCTTGCAACATTGAAAAATATTCTCTTTCTCATGAAAACTTTTTGTACAGAACTCATAGGTCATCACCAAAGCTTAGGCATTTGGAATTATTAAGTTAATTACATGGGTGCATAAAATCTTTAAAAGAGAGGAAAGGATTTATTGTGGATTAGGGTTAGGGAAAAAATCAGCTGAATTCCAACTCTTGAGCTCCGGTCTGAATGTTTAACGAATTAAATTGTACACTATTTATCTATTCAATCCAAAGCGTGACTGACAATGGAGTTTTTGCATTAAGGGGATGAACTGGTCATAGGTGGGCCATTGATAAAGTTCTATGGATAACTTATATGGGCATGATTCTCATTCAATCAAGAGGCCATCATTATAAGGTGATGCTATACATTTTAGTAAACATGGCAGATCAAAAGAAGGTTTTGATCTAATCCCATGCTGCACATCCATAATAGAGGGACCCAATTGGCGGTAAGAATGGATAAAAGGGAGGTCTTAGTGGTTCCCAGGTTGCAGAGCAGCCTAGATTCTTTGGATGATGCAACAATCTTGGAAATGTTACTGTTAGCAACTTAGCATTTTATGTGACCTTGCTTTGCCAAATTAATTAGAATTTAAAGGTTAACCATACAGAACCAATACTCGTCCAGAGTACCCAAACTGGTAGTCCATCAGCCTCCACCACAAAAGGTCTCCACTTCATTTTCTTTATTATTACTATATAAGAGGTTGTCCCAATCGTTTAGTGAGACTAATCCTTTTGACTTAGAAGAAGCCGGGTAAATCTCCTGTGATTCCAATATGATAGTACAATTCATACTTAGAGCCTTTGGGTGCAAACGACGGTTCTAGATCAGTTTTAAAACTTTAGATTAGACACATAACCTGTAATTTGGATAGCCGTGAGAACACTTAACAAATGAGTTTTTTAATATAAAATTGGTAGATATTCTGGATAAAGTACATGAGCAATCTTTCATAGGACGAGCGACTTGCGACGAGAATATTGGTGGAATGTGCCCCAAACCACTCACTTTTACTTGCAAGCTTTGTATTACGTGGACCCGTCTATTTACTCAAATGTTAAGGGCAATTTTCCTAAACTTTCGGCTTTCATGGATCCAAATCTCTCTCCTTCGTTTATAAAGCATGAAAGGAGAAGCCCTTTTGCCTTTTGGTACACCCTCTTTTCATAAAACAACCTGTAATGCTATATGCTTTAGATGCATAACTATGTGTTGGATACAAAGCACTTCAGTACACTTGACAAACTTAAAATCACAAATGCTGTTTGGGGTGTTCCAATGAAATTTGTGTGTTTTTCTTTTCTTTTAACCTTGGAATCATCTGCACTTGCTTTCACATTTCGTACCTTTGCCTTCCTGTGGGCATTTCTTCCACATGTCTGGTTTAGCTTTTTTCCTTTTCCTTTTTCTTTTTCTTTTTCTTTTAATTTTGTTACCATGTTCAAGGGATGGATGAAGTGCCACTGGTGTAGCTTTGAAATCTAAATATATAATGAAGCCTGTTTGAGATAGTTTTTAAAGTTGAAAGATGATTCATGCTGACAAATGTCACAAATTTCAGGATTTTTTTATGGGAAATAATCATATGAGAATTAGTTGTCACCATTTTTTTTATGAAAACTCTAAGTGGAGGCTATCTATGTAGGAAATCGTGTGGCCCGCATGCCACGTGTCCCACGTCAGATCAAGCAGGGCAGATGCCAACAGAGATGCAATCCCACTTTAGTGTAAGACTTGATTTGGGACCCATAATAAGACTCCCAATAGGATCAGTGGATGTGGGCTTCTGGTGGAAGATGTCTCTAGTAAGTGTGACTCTTCGGGACTTGTCTATATAAGGATAAGGGAGCCCTAGGGTTTGAGACGATCATTATTCTCTCCATTCCCGTAAGAAAGATAAGAGGCGAAGAGATCCACGGAGCTTCCCATCACATCAAGTGAAAGGATCTCCAGCCACGTGACGGAGTCTCCTCATCCGGATCCATCAATCTATCACCAATCCAAACCTTGCAATCACAGGGGCCCCCTGGTAGTCACTCGCCCCAAGTTTCGCTCAAATCTGGATTTACTGGATTGTTGATCGATTATACACTAATCCACATTAATTGAATTTGTGAGCCACGGATGAAGAGGTTAGGAACATGTGTTTGTAGTCAAACTTAATATTTGGGGTGATCCCACATATATGTTTCCATCCCCTTTGTCCCATCTCCAAAAGGAACCCCACAAGTGGGTCCCATAAAAAGTTCTCACTATAGGTGCGTGTGAACATTTTTTTTTAATGACTTAGGGTATCTCTTACCAGTCCGGACCTCGGACCTTTAGCCTCCAACCCGAGGGATATTAAATTCTGACGAGCAAAAACTATTCTAAGGGGTATATATATAGCCACACACATAATACCAAGATAATGCAAGGGACAGAAGTTGAACTTGAGACATTGGCGAGCAAACCTAAGTCTTAAACCAACTGACACACCGCCTTAATAGCATTCGTTTATCTAAAGCTATGCGCTGAACAGTTCTCATAGAATTAGAGCCTATTTTTTATTATAAATATTTAGTTTTTATCCTTCTACTTTTAAATATATTGAAAAAGTGAGAATTATGTAAAGAAGAATGTAATTTTTCTGGATAAAATGATAAAAATTCTTTCAAACCAATTTTACATGACTTATAATTAATTTATACTTCCAATAGTTTACTAATTTACCGACCCCAATATAGTTAGGATAAGGCTTTTAACTATAATAGTAAATAATTTACTTATTTAAAAGTTAATTTATTTATTTTCTACAACATTTTTGTAATTATATTGCGAGACAGTCAGCAATGAAATTATTCCAACAACTCCCAAGATGATAATCTCTTGAAAGTGACACTGCTGTGACACTTGGACAAAAAAGGATATTTAAGGTTGAGGTTGAGATTGAGATTGGAGGTTTGTGGGTTACAGACACTGTCCAGCTCATATTAAACTATTCATCAAACGAGTTAACTATTTCAACCCAACTCAGGTCAGCCCAATCCGTGTTTTTAGTCACATGAGAGCAAATCAATTTGGTGGACCATTATTTTGGGCCCGGTTTAGAGGATTGTTAGACAAAACTAGTCCCTAGGCCTAATCAATGTGAAAAGATTTGGAGGCCCCAAATGCATCATTCTACAGTGCCATCCTGGAAAGTGCAGTGCATTCGATCATCACCATGAGATCCTTTAAGTCTCTCAGGTTTTTAGGATACTCCCCTGCTTGGAACCCACTTTGGCAACTTTATTCATTTGATATTCTTATCCTTTTCTGAGAATGACTAAAAACTAACCCACACAACCAATTCCTAATGGAGGCCATTCAAAGGAATCATAGTACTAAAATTCGATTAGACAAGGTGAACTGGAAAGGCCATTGAGCTTAACTCGCCAAGTCTGATTGAGCTTTTGGTGGACTGAGAAAACTGACTACCTTCAATTGGTATGGACTCAGGCAAGTCAGGTGAATCGAGGTTTTTTATTTTTATTTTATCCTTTTTGACGACTCTTGTAAGACGACAACCTTTGGGGCTTTTAGCTATTCTCCTCATGATTGATGGCATTTTTTTTTTTCTGTTTCTGTTTCTGTTCATAGGATTAATATAATTTAACTGGCTAGGATAAGATCTTTATGAAGTAGTAAGGAAACGACGCAATGATGGTCAATTTGCAAGAGAAACCATTGATCTAACCCCAGATAGATGTGATTCAACGATGATGAAGATGTTAATTTGATTGGCTTAGGCTCCAAATCTTAAAGAATTTGTAGGTTTCAGAAAGAGCAGAAACAAACCTTAGATATCAGTGAAGCACCTATATCTTGTTCGACACCTAAAACGTTTTGGCTTTGGCTGATACAGTGTCTTTAAATTGTGTTTCGGTTGCGTCTTAGCCAAAAAATTTAAAAAAAAAAAGAAAAAAGAAAAAAAAAAGCATGGTTGTGAATGGTATGGGCCTTGGCCCTAAACTTTGCATTTATCAGACAAAGTTGGGCCTGTTCAAAATTCACGCTTTCTGAACCCCCAAGACTACCCCATATCCAATCCTAGTTATGCAAGTTATGTGGGCAGGCCGATGCCCATAGCAGATTATGTGGACCAAATCAGCCAGGCCTGTCATCCAATTTTAGGGCCCAAAACAAAGTCTCATGACTGGCAGGGGCGGACCCACATGTGGCACACCCGCAAGATTCAAAAAAACCCCATTGATGAGCCATTAAAAAAAAACTCAATTTTATTATTTCACTTCTCCTCACTCAACTATTGCCCGCACCGGCACCAAAAAAAAATTTTTTTGGATTCGCCACTCATGTCTGGGTGTCCATAGTCAGACTAGTCCTTTTCTCCCTTTGAGTTTTATCCTATTAGAGAAGTCTGCAGGAGACCCATTGCGTGCTCAATCTTGATAAAGCATTTCTAACGGGCTTGCATCAAATTCCCAACCTAATTCCTTTTATCGTATTTTTCTTTCTAGTCTTTCAAAATGATCCCCCATCTGCACCGTCGACAAAACCAGCATGGAATTGTGAACTGGCAGTCATCACGCAAATAGCTGGCTCCCTAGAAAGCCAAATAAACTATTAGAGCTTTATTTGTGTGGAGAGGGCACAAACAAACAGAAAAACTAAACAACAGCAAGAGGCAAGATATTTTTAAGGTTCGGGATTAAAAGCAATGTGAACAAGTGAAGAAAAGAATAATCATCTACGTGCTATATGCGAAGGGAGCTTCTAAATATACTATAGTTGAGACTCTTTATACACAGCCAAAAAATAAAAAAATAAAAATAAAAATTTTCAAAACACCCCTACCGCCTTTTCTCCCTACACACTTTCTCTCTCCCTCCCTCATTCCCTTGACACCTCCTTTTCGGTCGTGACGAGCTACGGCGACGCTAGAGGGGGACACCCCCCTCTTTCTCTCCTCTCCTCTCCCTCCTTCTCAGCCCCGTTCAGCCCCGGGGAGAGAGAGGAGAGGAGAGCAATAAGGAGGGGAAGAAGAAGAGGAAGAGAGAGAGAGGAAGAGGAAGGAGGAATAGGAATAGGAGGAAGAGGGAAGGGATGGAAAGGGGAGTTTCCTTCCACCGCTGAAGCTCGTTGTTGGCCGGAGGGGAGGTAGAGAAGGGGAGGAAGGAGGGAGAAAGCGAGTGTAGGGAGAGAAGGCGGTAAGGGTGTATTGGAAATTTTTAATTTTTAATTTTTGAGCTATGTATAAAAAAATCCAAACTGGAATACATTTAGAAGCGGTCATATAAAAAGCAGGAACAAACCTCCACACAATGTAATAAATAGTGGGAAAAAAAAAACAGTGGAGAGCTATGTTACCGGTTACCACGCATAACACCCCAAACTTTTACCATTACAACAAAACAATAACCCTTTTCTAAACAAAGGGGAGGGAAAAAAATCTCCCTCAAGCCTTTCATGTCTAAAATCTCTCACTTTCTGGACCCTTTTCTACTCTCACTTCGATAAGATGCAGAACACCTATCTATTATGTATGGATACATGTGTAAACATAAAGCAAATAGCTTTCAAACAAGTCACAGGATTTAAAAAATAGCCTCTTACCCCAGTGGTAAGAGGTGTGTGTTCTTATTTGATTGCCCAGGGTTCCAACTCTTGGTATGCTACCTCTTTTTGTGTGTGCGAGCTCCTTTATGAGCTCTCTCTTGGGTCTCAACCTCCTTGGCTAGGTTTAAAATAATTAAAAAAACCACAAGACTTCCAAATGTGAAAATATTTTCCTTTTTTCTAAGTTAATGGTTAGCCAATAGCAAAAGAGATGGATGACAAAGATTGAGTGAACAAGTAACCCTCCTTGACCTAGCACTATTTTCCTTTAACCCAGTTAGGGGGCTGGCACCTGAGAGACTTACACATACCAAGTGATAAGAACTCACGCATGTAAAGGGACACAACCAACACATATTAGGTAATAGATACTCAACTCCCTGACCTAGCACTATTAGTGGCGGCTATACCAGAGATTTTATCATGTTTATGGTGGATATGAGTGCATAGAAAATGACCCAAGTTGGTTCTACCATGCATTCATATTTATACTAGAAATGTAGGGTCCCCATCTTGGGAGCTCGAGTCAAACCATTATTATCATGGTCACGGACCCAGCCAGATAGAAAACTATGTTAATAAACACCTACTGTATATTACATAATGATTATAAAAGTTGTTTGACCCCTGGACCCAACTTGGGGCAAGATGGATATAGTTCCTGGGATCAATAACCCGTTTAGACTGACACCTTGACCCACTTAAACATAAGGATTGAGTCCAGGTTTGGTTGGATTCCTAAATTTTGAGCAATGAACTTTCCTTTACCAGATTTTTTTGGCTGAGAACAAGCCGCAACATTAATCTATGCGAACCAAGATGCGGGACTAAACCTTAATTCATGTCAATGGTAGGGAGATTGAAAGGTCTCCTTATGGATTAAGGTTGGACCATACATTACCGATGATCCGATGACCATAACCATCAGTTTTAGGGCCCAGAGTACAAGCATTAAATTGTCCCCCCATGGGACCAATTCTAATCCACAAGGAGGTTCGGTTAGGTAGGTCCCTTTAACCAACAAGGGTTACATGGATCAAACCTGAACCCAACCCGTTTGTTGATTCAATTAAAAATATCAACCCATCCCGAATTACAGGATTGGATTCAGACCAGATTAGTGGGTCAGATTGCAACAAGCTGGGCCGGGATGTTGGATCTAATCCAAACGAAACCCATTAAATAATTGGGTTGGAAATGTCTGTAACCCTGATTTACTGGACCGGGTTGCTGCCAAATCAAGAATTGTCGCTTTACAACCATTGTATTAGTTAGGCAGCAATCAGCCATCAGTATATAAACCATTGTAAGCCAAATGTTTTATCAAGAAAAATGAAATAATTGTTCTCTTGATTATAATCCAAATGGAATATTTGCAGTAATATGCTAACGGAGCCAATTTGTGCAAGATCATGGCCTGTTCATGAAATATATTTGCAGCACCCCTTCAGTGGGCGACTAGATGTAGATCTATGTTCACGTTTAATCAGTCCAGAATCAGGCTCGTATAATGGATACTCCTGCTTGATTTGTCACCACCAGCTTCAATAGAAGTCAATAGCAGAAAACCCAGTCCCTTCAGTGCGGAGTAATCATATCTAGTCTGGGTTGTTTTATTTTCTGTTAGGGACTGTGGATGTATAGCTTCCTGTTTGTTGTGTTCGTTTCGTTGGTGTCTGTGTTCTGCTACTAGTTGTTCCTCTTTCAAGCAAAATAAAAATAAAAAGAGACGTGTGGCAAGCTTTGGCCCATGGAAGGGATAGAATCACAGGAGAAATGCACCTATGGTACCACAAATTGAGCATTCATGACAGCATGTAAATGTAAGAAAATCATTCCAGTTGCAGTCCCAGTGTACCTTTCTATAGAGCCTATTTTATGGGTCAAGGCATATTCATGATACCATTTGGACGTGCTTTGGCTCCCACTGGAAATCCGGTTTAGCTTTGCTTCTCTGATTTGATTTCTAGATTACACTGCTGCCTTCTAGTGAAGTATCAGAACTCTAGCGAAAACAGTAATCAGCAGTCAACAAATTTATATAGGCATGCCATTGCCAAGACAGGATTTCTACTGTTAAAACAGCAATGCCCAGACAAAGGTAGCACTTGATTGTGTGAGCAAAGATGTGAATTACATCTTTTTTCTAAAATATAAGACACATGATAGTATTCGATTTGGTACTGAAAACAACAAGAAAATGCTGTGTCTGGAATCTCAAACCATAATGAAACTGTCAATGAAGAATCACAAATCATGCATGCTGCCCATGGTGCAAGCAGTGAACCAACTTAGTACAGATATCTAAGTCTCTAATCAGGTGTCAAAAAGCAAAGTGACAGATCTATTATACTCTGGAATATATTCCCCTTCTAATATTTCCAAGTGTCATAGTGACCAGTTTGTTTGTGTATAAGATCAACACCACAACGATCTACTATACTATAGAACATGCCAGCCTTGCAAAATTTTCTGATGTCATAGTACCAAGGGTGCAAGCATATAAGATCATCTGCATGATGGAGTTTCACTACAGTTGCTACTGACCGGCACTCCTCTTGCTCTCAGCTATGCTAGATTCGAAACTAATGGAGAATGACTTGGTTTCTATATAAGAATCAAAATTCAAACCCAAGTTTTCAGGGTTTTACTAAAGTGGTTAGGGAACAGCTCATTCGGTTCCTCGTTTGCGGTCTTTGATAAGCTTATTGCCTATAAAACTGTAGTCTGCAGAAAATGAATGATTCTGTCCTTAGAGAAGGCATCCTAACAATGGAAGCTATCATGGTTAAAGCCACGTGACAATTCATACCAACCTAGTAACCAAAGTCAAATGAGAAAAATAGGAATTCAGATAAAAGAATGCATCCAGATAATACGTTACTGAAATTGAACAGAAATAGTGTAACGACCCCAAAATTCGGATTTCCGAAGAACTCCCAATTTTAAGGTGTTAATGATGAAATTAAATGGATCCGCAATGTGAGATTAGCCAACTGAACATAATCACAGCGGAAACATAGTTGTAAAACCATCATAGGTACCTTCACAAGACAAAGTAATTAATTCTACTCAATTTAATAATATAAATGCATCAAAGTCATGAATAAATCCATAGGTAATAACATAATTCAATTAACTAAATCCTAACACAAATAGCCAACCAAGGGCTTACAACTAATCTAAAATTAAACTCAGCATAAATAAACTAATTATCTAATTATCGTCTCTTTCGCGCAGGCACGATATTTTTAAGCTATATCGTCTGCGCTCCACGTGTAGTTCCCCTGCGGTTCCTCCTCAACCGCCGTTCCATCCGGTTCATTGGAAGGGGTGTTGTTACCTACAAGCGCCAATCAGAAGGGGGTCAGGTTATGAAATAACCTCAGCAAGTATACCTATCCAATTTTCATATTCCATACCATTTTTGAGTAAAAATCAAAGGCAGATAAATCACGGGGTTTTCAAAATAAATTGACAAGATATAATAATACGAGATGTAGATTCATGCATAAAACCAAGTAAAGATTTTACAAATATCATAGCATTCAAAATAAATTGGCGTCCCACATTGGCTAAGTTGTCACAGGTATTATAGCGGCCCCCTTTAACGTGACGGGAACAGAGAACAGAGTTTGGTACCCAGAGATTCAGAGTTATGGCCATTGGCCATCAGAACAGAGTAACAGAGTTTGGTACCGAAGTGACTGATTGTCACAGACAGAAAGTTAACTAATCTGCAGATAGTTTCAGAAGAATAGCCCCTACACAGTGGTGCCCCACTATGCTAGACTTAAAACAGCCTAGTGGTATCGCCTTAATTCAAAATACGGATAAACAGCCAAATAATCATAAAAATAGAATTTATTTACATATAACAGATTCCAAAGTTGACATGTGCAACGTCTAAATACCATAAACCATATAACGGAGAAAAACATATTTTATCATGTCAGAGTACATTTTAGGTTTGATTGAAAACATAAAACCAAATAATAAATTTCCAAGATACAAAAATCAAGATTTTACGGGTCATACTGCACGTCGAGTCTAAGCGAACTTAACCCTATGATATCATGGGATTCTCAAACACCGTATACTTGCCCTAAATCTAATTTGGATGATCGCGAGGATCTCCTCTTTAAATTTGGGTTAATTCTTTGTTGGCGCTTCTGAAGTTGGTTGGTGTTTGAAGAACCCATGACGTCATACCATTAAGTTTATTAACTCTGGGCAAGTTTTAAGCTAATTTGAAGGTGGATGTCAAGCAATGGCAACATGACTTATCATTGCTTTAGATTTAGTTTGGGTACATAAATTTTACATTAAAACTAAATCCATAATCTTAAAGAAAATCCCTAGCTTAATCATAGTTAAGGGTACATGTAATGTCTCATAATCTTATAATCTGCACTAAAGAAAGGAATATCAAAATTGATTAAACACAGATCATGGTTTAAATCAGTCCTTAGTGGAGGACTTTACACATAAGATTAGATTCTCATATTCATGGAAACCTTTTAATAAAAATAGCACAGAGGTTTTATTAGTAATTAATCTAAGATAAAGGGCTTATTTGTAGTCTCTCAGGAGTTCACATAAAATTCCAAAAGAGCTAAAGTGCTTCCTTCCTAACTGTTTCAACTTTGCTGGGTACAGAATGGTCCAACGCCTTTTATCATCAGGTCACTTGGATGATGGGCCATAGTAACACATCTAAAGGAGGTAGGTTTATCCAAGGCTTCCGGGAACTTATGTAGACTAAGAACCAGTCAAGACAGTGCTTACACAGTTTTCTGCAACATGGCATGAGAATTGGGTCTCACGCCTCTGCCATTCAAGCTTCAAAGATGATGGCTCTGAGTGGGACTCGTCACAACCAGACTAAATCCCCAGGGTCGCCCAAGGATGGGTCTTTAGATGGCTGGGCCAGATCCTCGATCATGTGGGTCATATGGGCCCCACAATCCCAAACATAAAAACTGTTGTAAAACGAACCTGACTGGTTTTTTTTTTTTTTTTTCACCGTGGGTTTCTTCTACAATTACAGGTTGGAATGGGAAGAGAATAACTCCTAAGGATCCTTTGTATTCATTAGTACAGATTTGCAAAGTTTCACAAAAGTGTGGTAGGAGCTGCAAGCCTAAATACTACATACCACTGTCGTCAATTTCTGTCCATCTAATGGGCAGATTTTGGTCAGTTAGATGGATGCCCCGATGGGACCCAACCCATATGAGTCCAGGTTCTCTAAGGTTGCCCATAGATCTACTTACAGATCCATGGTTCAAATCTGAGATCCAATGGTCCACCCGGCTCCACAATCTATTTCAAGAAGAGGCACAGAAACAGTCCGGTTCTAGAAATTCCTATTCCAGAAGGGGTTTCCTCTGTCCCATAGGCATACCACATACTACCAGGACATCATCAGAAGTTACATATAAAACATGATGACAGTGATGACCGGCTTGATAAAAATCAATTCACACCATACAGTATAAAATAACACGAATAAGGTTAGAATTATGAAAACCTTATATATTATATTACAAATCAGGTTTACAAAACAAAATCATACACATCACGTTTTAGAGATAAAAATCAGGTAGAAACATGATGGGTTTGTGCACTTGCCTTAATTGCCGAAATTCCAAACCCGTAGAGAGCCTCAAGATATTTCTTCTATGGCTTCCTTTCAAATCCTTAAGCCTAAAGTTGAACCTTCTAGTTGAAGGAGAGAGAACTAGGGAGAGAGAGTTGGAGAGAATCGTATGTAGGAGAGGGGCTCTAGTCATATACATATATATAGAATATAATAAAGGTACTTAGAGTAAAACTAGGAAGTAGAGGTAGGGTGGAATTCTCCTTTTTCCCATATAGAGTCCTAGGATGTCTCTCTAGCCTTAGCCTTATTGTATCCCAACCAAACTCCTACGAAGGTAAATTCTTCTCTTCTTTGAATATGAGACAACCACGTGGTCCCCCACACCACTAGTAGTGGGTTTATTTAAATCTCTATCAACAAGGCATTAGATTAATCCGGATGAGTTCGGGCCTTAAGAGAAAGTTGCATAATTAATTATTCTCTATCCAATGAGCCCCATATTGGCTATGTTTTTAAAATTACGAAAATACCCTTCATATTGTCTAAAAATTACCAACACGCATATAAAATTCCCAGATTAAGTCCTAATCGCGTTTGTGCCCCAATTCTGCCCTAGTTGTTCATCGTGAGTTAATTTCCCCCAATTCGATTAATGTCATTATTTATTTCGTAAATTATTTTTATTTGAATTAAATTTATTAATTTGGGCCGGGATCTTACATCCTCCCCCCCTTAGAAGCATTTGGTCCTCCAAATATAAATAACGTACCTCAGGTAAAAGATGAGGATATTGCTTTTGAACTTGATCCCGAAGTTCCCAAGTGGCTTCTTCTGGTCCATGGTTTTCCCATTGAACTTTTACCCAGCTGATAGTCTTAGTCCTTAGCACTTGATCACGAGTGTCAATGATCCGCACAGGCTTTTCTATATACGTTGCATCATCTTGAATAGCCAAGGGTTCATAATGTAGCACATGGGCAGGATCTGTAACATATTTCTTCAACATCGAGACGTGGAATACGTCATGTATTCCCGCCAATTCTGGCGGTAGCGCCAATTGATATGCCACTGCTTGAACTCGTCTAAGAATTTCAAAAGGACCAATGTATCTTTGAGATAACTTGCCCTTTTGCCCAAATCTTAAGGTTCCCCTCGTAGGTGATACCTTCAAAAATACTTTATCACCGACTTGAAACTCTAAATCTCTTCTCCGATTGTCAGCATAGCTCTTTTGTCTGCTTTGGGCTATTTTCAATCTTTCTTGAATTAATTTTACCTTGTCGCTTGTCTCACTCACCAGAGACGGTCCATGCAAACTTCGAACTCCGACTTCTTCCCAGCATACCGGAGTTCTGCATCTACGTCCATATAAAGCCTCAAATGGAGCCATGCCAATACTAGAGTGATAGCTATTATTGTAAGCGAACTCACATAGTGGTAGACATTCGTCCCATTCTTTCTTGAAGTCCAACACACAAGCCCTTAACATATCTTCCAATGTTTGGTTAGTTCTCTCTGTCTGACCATCGGTTTGTGGATGGTAAGCAGTGCTAAAATTCAGCTTGGTACCCATAGCTTGCTGCAGGGTAGTCCAAAACCTTGAAACAAATTTACTGTCTCTATCTGATACAATCGATTTAGGTGCCCCGTGTAATCTCACAATTTCTTCGACATACTTTTTAGCTAGCTTATCTGCAGTTGCGGCTGAAGTATTGAATGGTAGGAAGTGTGCAGACTTAGTCAATCGATCAACGATCACCCAAATCGCATTGCGACCCCTTTTTGTATTTGGAAGTCCTGAAATGAAATCCATTGTAACATGCTCCCATTTCCATGTTGGGATTCCTAATGGCTGAAGTAGTCCTGGAGGCTTCCGATGGTCAGCCTTGATTTGTTGGCATACCAAGCAGCGTGAAACGAATCCTGCAATCTCACGCTTCATGTTGTTCCACCAATATTGATTCTTCAAATTCCTGTACATCTTGGTACTACCTGGATGAATGGTGTATCTCGTATGATGAGCTTCTGTCATGATTTCATTCTTTAAGTCTTCCACATTTGGAACACACAATCTATTACGAAAGTAAAGGATGTCGTCAACGATCTCAAAGTCTGGTCTCTCCGAGATATGGTCAACGATTCTTGCTAATTCCGGATCATTCCGCTGATTATCTTTTATTCTTTGGATAATGGTTGGCTCGAGAGAGGACATGTTGGCAAGTAATAATTTCTCCCCTCGAGGTTGGAAGTTTATGTCCATGTCTCGGAACTTCTCAATTAGACTCCACTCTCCAATCATGCAAGAAATGGTCACCGACTGCACCATCGAGGTATTGTCCGCTTTGGACTTCCAGGAGTTCAAAATCATAACCTAAAGAGGGCAATTATGACTGAAGCACACCATGCTCGGTATTCCATGCACCCAGGGAGTACAAAAATGTACCGGAATCTACATGGCAGGTTTTGGTGGAATAACATGAAGAGGGACATAGCGGGCTTTGTGGCCAAATGCCTTACCTGCCAACGAGTGAAGGCTGAGCACAGGAAGCCTCCCGGTTTGTTACACCCTCTACAGATTCCTAAATGGAAATGGGAGAATCTGACGATGGATTTCGTTTCCGGACTACCTCGAACAAGTAGACATCATGATGTAGTGTGGGTGATTGTCGACCGACTAACAAAATCAGCCCACTTTATTCCCATCAAGAAAGGGATGAAATTTCAGGAAATGGCCAAGATCTTCATTGATGAGATTGTACGGCTACATGGTACCCCGGTCTCAATTGTGTCAGACCGAGATAGTAGGTTCGTGTCCTCCTTTTGGCAGTCTTTCCAGACGTCTTTAGACACCAAACTCAGTTTTAGCACGGCTTACCATCCTCAAACAGATGGGCAATCGGAACAAACGATACAGACCCTGGAAGATATGCTACGAGCTAGCGTAATGGATTTCGGAAAGGAATGGGATGAGCACCTCTCCTTGTGCGAGTTTGCATATAATAACAGCTTTCACGCGAGCATCGGTATGGCCCCATTTGAAGCCTTGTATGGACGGAAGTGCCGTACGCCAGTCTGTTGGGAAGAAGTTGGAGTTAGGAGTTTCCATGGACCCACTCTGGTAGCGGATACAGCGGAGAAAGTACAAAAAGTGCAAAATAGGCTGAGAACTGCACGATCGCGCCAGAAAAGTTATGCAGATAACCGCCGCCGGCCCCTTGAGTTCCAAGTGGGGGACAGAGTTTTCCTAAAAGTTTCCCCAATGAAGGGTACTATCAGGTTTGGCCAGAAGGGTAAGCTTGCTCCTCGGTTCGTAGGGCCTTTTGAGATACAGAGTAGAGTGGGAGACGTAGCTTATCGGTTGGAGTTGCCACCCTCGCTTGCAGGAGTCCATAATGTGTTCCATGTATCAATGCTCCGGAAATACCTCCCAGATCCGTCACATGTTCTTGAGTTGGATGATGTACAGGTACGGCCTAATGTGAGCTACGAAGAAAGACCCCTTCGTATCGTTGACACTAAGGAACAGGTGCTGCGTACACGAACGATCAGATGGGTCAAGGTGTTATGGAATCACCATGGACAGGAAGAGGCCACTTGGGAACTTGAAGATCAAATCCGGGCGAAATATCCAGAGCTACTACCTAAGGTACATGCATTCGGAGGACCGAATGATCTTAAGTGGGGGAGGATGTAAGGACCCGAACCCTCACTAATCCTAATTACGTTAATTAATCCTGTTTCCTATTGATTAAGACTTGTTGAGGCCCAATTTAGTGTGAATTATTAGGTTTGGACCCCGCTTAAATAGCTAAGGGCTTTTTAGTAAATTTTCCTTATGCCTCTAGGTTATCCCGTCCATCTCCTTACGTGTGATTCATCGCGTAGATCATCTTTTGTGTTGGGCCCGAGTTGATCCGGACTCATCTTAAGCCAATTGGAGCCCTCCCGGACTAAACTGAAATTCCTAGAAACCAGTGGGCTGATGTGCAATTTCAGGAAAAATATGTTTAAAAGAGAGAGACTCAACGTATACTCCCCTTCTTCCTCACGTTCTCTTGGCTGGAGTTCTAGTTTCTGGGTTTCTTCTCCTCTCTTTGATTTCAATCGAAGCATTGTGGGCGTTTGGGAGTGTGCATGCACAAGGGATGGCATGCACCCACATTCTTCTTCTTCCTTGACTCCTTTTTCCATTGTATTCTGGTGTGGAGTGACCTCTCCTCCAAGTTACAGCAATACAAGGTAAGGAATAGGTTCCATTTCGTCTTCTTGGGTTTGTTAGGATCATAGGGACTTCGTTATTGACATGCATGTGAATTCTTCCACATTTTGGGGCTTATGTGTAGAGAACCCATTAGAGAACCCATTACAGTACAGGGAGTTGCCTCTGAGCATACAGCAAGAAGGATCTAGGAAGGGCTAAACACGGTAACAAGGCAAGTACTTAAGCTTATATTCGTTGCATGTGGGATTGTCATTGCATATTAAGCTAGTTGTGCTCATTGTGATTCTTCCTTCTTTATATGTATGAATGATTCAAGTAAGAATGATGGAGATGGGAATAGGAGGTGTGTGAGTATGGGATACTCTCAAGACACTTCAATTGAGCTACAGAACCCCCTTATAAGTCAGTTCTGTAGTGATCCCGCACAGAAAATTTAGCTACAGAACTGTATGTTGATTTTCTGAAGCTTACGGCGAATCTACGGCTAAGCCGTGAGCTCTTACGGCTCAATGTCCAGAGAGCAGTAAAATGAGGTTTTATACTACGGCTTACTTACGGCTACGCCGTGAAATCCACTACGGCTAAGCCGTATCCAGCCCGTATCCGAGCCGTAGGTCTTTCTACGGCGAACTTTCCAGAGAGATCACAGAACCCAGTTCCTTCTACGGCCTGCATACGGCTGCACCGTGAGATACCCTACGGCTAAGCCGTAACCTCCCCGTGACCCAGCCGTAGGCTTAGCTCGGCTAAGCCGTAGGCCAATATACGGTTGAACCGTAACCACACCGAAAATCCGGATGAACTGTGACCCCCTCTCGGCTAAGCCGTAGCCCTGTACACGGCTAAGCCGTAAGAACCCAGTGAATGTAAGATGTTAGGAACCTTGATTGGTAGGGCTTTAGTCATGGTACCTTCTATACCTCCACATTGGCCATTGGTAATTACACATTGGAATGAATGAAGGATTTCTCAATGGCAAGTCATGGATGTTGGCAAGAGAAGGGTGTTCCATATGCACACAATGTAATACCCAGACACGGTAACACAACGACACCGAACATCTCATGTGTACATCGTGCTGAATGTCATTGGGAATTAGGAGACTGCTTCATCTAAATGCAATCATATCATATTGATACATAACACTACCTTTGACATGACTGTTATCGCATTCACTTCCTCTAACAAACCCCGAGGCAATTCAGACCTGAGCTTCTAATGAGTGCGTGTCTGACAAGCCAGAGCTTCTATTGAGTGTGTGCTTGCTAGCCAAGGGTGTAGCTGCGGCTCGGGCCTTGTAGCCTACCTGCATGTGTTTCGTTTAAGTATTCGTTGTTTCATGATTATCTATTCCTTATATATGTTATGATTGTATGATTGACTCCGAGTCGGCACCACTTGGCTTCTGCCCTTTGGGTATTATATGTCACTACTGCAGTAGGTTTACGGAGGGGTTGTCGACGCTCCTAGGGAAGCTAGCTTGATCCCCTAGCGACCCATACGTTATGTATGCTCCCTTTGGGAGAATAGAGCATCGTGGTTGCCAATCAGTATGTATAACACTAAGTTTCACTCATGCATCATGTTTAGTGATTGTTCTTGCTAATGTATTTTGTTATATTAATTCCTATGCTTAGTACTTGCTTAACCGTCGTGTTAACAGTGTTACCCTCGGTATTGCAGATACAGCACCCGCTCCCGACACGAATACTGACGCGGCCCCGAAAGATACCCCAACGGTACCTCGGGGTGTAGGTGAATGGATGGATGGCGACGTTTACTACTAGCCATCCTACGGAGAGCGTCTCTTCGGGGAATATTATGTTGAAGACTTGTGTATCACCTTAAGGACTGATTTTGGGAACGTATTTTTAAGGACTATAACACTATTGTATGTAATTATGCTTTAATAGACTATGAACTTTATGTGCTCTTGATGATTATTGAGTATTTCACAGGTTCTCGATTATGATAGTTTATGTTGTACGTGTGTCAGCTTACCTCACACGTTCCTGTGGAATCTCCCTTGTAGGAATTCGTGCAAAATTCTTCAGGGCACGGATTTCTACGGGATTACGTATCCATGCCCCGGGGGCCCACTCAAATCCCCAAATTCCCGGGATTGGGGCGTGACATACGTAAGTAATGGTATCAGAGACATTTCAAGAAGTCACTTAAAAGACTTAGCAACATTAGGAAGCGTGGTGAGGTTCCGATAGATCCGTTTAAGTGGGTTTCTATTATAATGATAACTATGGTATGACTGTAGTATGTATGTATGTACATCTATTTAAACATATATGATTAATGACCATTGTGACTGCAGAACCATGGCGTCTGGATCCGGTACGAACAACAGCTCCGGTGATAATAACCGTAATAACATTGAGTTGGACGGCGCAGACCCTCCACCACAACCTCCTCCTCAACCCACCTACAATACAGAGGAACGGTTTATGATGTTAATGCATCAATTGGCAGCTAGTAACGCCAATCAGGCCGCCATGCAGTTGCAGATGGCCGCCATGTTGAACCGACAGGATCAGCCAGGAGATCCCAACTCCTTGTATGAGAAGTTTCGAAAAAGGGGAGCAACAGAGTTTACTGGACATGAGGATCCATTACAAGCAGATGAATGGTTTGTCCACACGGAAAATGTTTTCGATACCTTGACTTGCACATCTAGACAGCAAGTGGTCCTCGCAGCATCCATGTTTAGAGACGTCGCGGATACATGGTGGAAGAGTATCCGGGACCACATGAGGACTATGCCGGACGCTACTGTTTGGGAAGCCTTTAAAAGGCAGTTTCGAAAGAAGTTCATCCCTGACCACGTTACTCGCAAAAAGAAGGCAGAGTTTCTTTCCCTGCAGCAGAACCTCATGACCGTTGCAGAATACGTGCATGTATTCAGCCAGCTTTCTCGGTTTGCTCTAGACTTGATTGATACTGAGGAGAAGAGAGTGGAAAGGTTTTTGGAAGGGTTGAGGCCTGCTATCAAGGGACATGCCACTGCCTTCCAACGTCCCGTTCAATATGATGATGCAGTAGCAAGGGCGTATGCAGCGGAAGAAATTGAGAAGAGTTTATTCTTGGGAGAGTCTAAGAAGAGTGCTCCACCTTCTGGGAAAGGTCAGCAGTACTCTAAGAAACAGAAGGGAGTTGCTAGCAGCACGTCCCGACCAGTTTGTGGTGCATGTGGGAAGGGTCACGAGACTAGTAAATGTTGGAGGGCTATGGGAGCCTGTTTCGGCTGTGGCTCCATGGACCATCGCTTGTCCGAGTGCCCGAGAAGGAAGGAATTTAGCCAAGGCTATCAACAGCAGCAGTATCAGCAGCCCCCTCCTGCGCCTAACCGACAGCAACAGCAAGTGAGACAAGGCCAAGGGCAGACACGACAAGGCCAGGGACAACAGAGACAAGGACAGCAACGCCGACCCCAAAGGCAAGGCCGCGCTTATGCATTGACACAAGAAGAGGCAGAAGCGGCAGAACATGCGGTTGTAGGTAAGGTTTCTGTTTGTGGTATTGAAGCTAAAGTGTTGTTTGATTCGGGATCTTCACACTCCTTCATCTCACCTCGGTTCTCTAGTAGGATACAGGAATCGCCAGCACAGTTGCCATATGTGCTGAGCGTTATCACTCCGGTTGGTAAACGGGTAACCTGTGATGACTATTACCCTGGTTGTCGAGTTCTCATCGGAGAAGTTTTTCTCCCAGCGGAACTTATTGTGCTACCCATGCACGACTTCGATGTAATCCTAGGCATGGACTGGCTGACCAAATATATGGCCTGTTTGGATTGCTACCGTAAGACCGTCACCGTAAAGGTGAGTGAAGATGGTCCAAGTGCGGTGTTCCAAGGTGACAAGAAGAGTTCGAACACCAGATTGATTTCAGCACTTCGAGCGGAACGATTAATACATAGTGGTTGTGAGGGCTATATTGCCTTCATCGTAGAAAAGAAATCACCTAAGAAGTTAGAAGAAATACCTGTGGTTTGTGAATTTCCGGACGTATTCCCGGATGAAGTACCCGGCCTTCCACCAATCAGGGAAGTGGATTTTACTATAGAGCTGGTACCCGGTACCGCTCCCATATCTAAGGCCCCATATAGAATGGCCCCGGCAGAGCTACGTGAACTGAAACTGCAGTTACAAGAATTATTGGATAAAGGGTTTATTCGCCCTAGCACATCTCCTTGGGGAGCCCCGGTTTTATTTGTGAAGAAGAAGGATGGCACCCTTAGAATGTGTATTGATTACCGGCAGTTGAATCAGGTGACAATTAAAAACAAATATCCACTGCCTAGAATTGATGAGTTGTTTGATCAGCTACAGGGTGCAACACATTTTTCGAAGATCGATCTTAGGTCTGGATATCATCAACTGCGAGTTAGGGACCAAGATGCATCAAAGACAGCTTTCAGGACAAGATATGGGCATTACGAATTCTTGGTTATGCCTTTTGGATTGACAAATGCCCCCGCAGTGTTTATGGCCTTAATGAACAAGATCTTCTCGTCATATCTTGATCAGTTCGTGGTAATTTTCATTGATGATGTTCTGGTGTATTCCAAGACCAAAGACGAGCATGTGGAGCATCTGAGGACCTCTCTACAATTGCTAAGGGACCACCGATTGTATGCCAAACTGGACAAATGTGAATTTTGGCTGGAACAAGTTGCCTTTCTAGGGCATATAATTTCTAAGGATGGGCTTGCAGTAGACCCAGCTAAGATTGAGGCTATAACTACTTGGCAGAGTCCCAAAACCGTTGCAGAAATTAGAAGTTTTGTTGGCTTGGCCGGTTATTATAGAAGGTTCGTGAAGGATTTTTCCAAAATAGTCGTCCCTTTGACTAAGTTGACACGAAAGAACGAACCATTTGTGTGGTCCGCAGAGTGTGAATCGAGTTTCCAACTGCTTAAGGAGAAGTTAACCTCAGCCCCGATCTTATCCCTGCCAGAAGGGAGTGGCGGATTTGTTATCTATACAGATGCTTCAGGGATTGGGCTAGGGTGTGTACTCATGCAGAATGGAAAGGTAATAGCATATGGATCTCGCCAATTGAAGGAACATGAGAAAAACTATGCCGTGCATGACTTGGAATTGGCTGCAGTAATTTTCGCGCTAAAGATGTGGAGACATTATTTATACGGAGAGAAATTTGAAGTCCATAGTGATCATCGCAGTCTCCAGTATCTGTTTTCGCAGCATGATCTTAACATGAGACAGCGCAGGTGGTTGGAATTCATAAAGGATTATGACTTTCCGATTAGATACTTCCCTGGAAAGGGGAATGTAGTAGCTGATGCTTTAAGCAGGAAATCCACCACCGAGTTGGCAGCCTTGTGCGGTGAATGGTCCCTAGTGGAGGAATTCCGAGATCTGGACGCGGAAGTTGAATTTGTAGACGATAAGGTCATGTTAGTGGCTATGTCAGTCTTCGAACCCACCCTGATTCAGCAGATCAAGGAGAGACAGTTTGAAGACCCGGAGTTTGCCAAGATTCGTGACCATATTTCTGAGAAACCGGACTTCAGGATTGTAGATGGTGTGTTGTACTTCCGAGATCGGCTTTGTGTTCCAGGAGTTCAAAATCATAACCTAAAGAGGGCAATTATGACTGAAGCACACCATGCTCGGTATTCCATGCACCCAGGGAGTACAAAAATGTACCGGAATCTACATGGCAGGTTTTGGTGGAATAACATGAAGAGGGACATAGCGGGCTTTGTGGCCAAATGCCTTACCTGCCAACGAGTGAAGGCTGAGCACAGGAAGCCTCCCGGTTTGTTACACCCTCTACAGATTCCTAAATGGAAATGGGAGAATCTGACGATGGATTTCGTTTCCGGACTACCTCGAACAAGTAGACATCATGATGTAGTGTGGGTGATTGTCGACCGACTAACAAAATCAGCCCACTTTATTCCCATCAAGAAAGGGATGAAATTTCAGGAAATGGCCAAGATCTTCATTGATGAGATTGTACGGCTACATGGTACCCCGGTCTCAATTGTGTCAGACCGAGATAGTAGGTTCGTGTCCTCCTTTTGGCAGTCTTTCCAGACGTCTTTAGGCACCAAACTCAGTTTTAGCACGGCTTACCATCCTCAAACAGATGGGCAATCGGAACGAACGATACAGACCCTGGAAGATATGCTACGAGCTAGCGTAATGGATTTCGGAAAGGAATGGGATGAGCACCTCTCCTTGTGCGAGTTTGCATATAATAACAGCTTTCACGCGAGCATCGGTATGGCCCCATTTGAAGCCTTGTATGGACGGAAGTGCCGTACGCCAGTCTGTTGGGAAGTCCAAAGCGGACAATACCTCGATGGTGCGGGGCGGGTTGTTACAGATGGTATCAGAGCAGGGGATGGCTCTCCTCTGAGTGGTGGAGGGTGAGGCCGTTAGGCCGGACCCCTTGGGGACCACTCGAATCCTGCTTCCCTCTCGAATCCTGCCCTCCACAAATAGGGGGGGAACGAAGGAGGAGGAACGAAGTCCCACATCGCTTATGAGGCCGTCTTCGGTCCGACATTGTGCTAGATATGTGGATATGGGGACATATCCGGCGGAAGCTGGTGGGCCTGTAACGACCCAGTCCCAAAAAGTACATGTGAATGAAAGAATATAAGTAATAATCCGTCCTAAACTGTCGAGGCGCCTTGGCGTGGCTCACTGGTCAAGATCCCGGCTTTGTCTCGGGTGAGATCAGGGTTCGAGTCTGTCCAGGGACAAAATCCCCGCTGCGTACTCTGAGGGGCAAGATCCCGGCTGTGCCTCGGGTGAGTCCAAATGGTCCAGTTAGGTGGAACAATACCTCGCATAGGGTCTACCTATGGAGGCGCCTTTTGAGGACAAAACCGTGAGGACTTCCATGAAAACTATAAAGTTAAGCGTGCTCGAGTCAGAGCAATTTCAGGATGGGTGACCTCCTGGGAAGTCCAAAGCGGACAATACCTCGATGGTGCGGGGCGGGTTGTTACACCGACTTTCTGCTTAAGGCATCTGCAACTACGTTTGCCTTTCCCGGGTGATACTTAATTGGAAAGTCATAATCCTTTATATACTCCATCCATCTCCTTTGTCGCATGTTCAAGTCATTCTGGGAGAACAAGTATTGGAGACTGCGATGATCTGAATATACCTCAAATTTTTCCCCATATAAATAATGTCTCCACATCTTTAAGGCAAATACCACAGCAGCAAGTTCTAAGTCATGGGTTGCATAATTTCGCTCATGATCCTTCAATTGCCTTGATCCATAAGCTATAACTTTCCCATTCTGCATCAATACACATCCCAATCCCACATTCGATGCATCGGTATAGATAACAAATCATTCGCTTCCGGATGGGAGAGTAAGAATAGGAGCTGAAGTTAACCTTTCTTTCAATCGTCGGAAATTCACTTCGCACTCTCCTGACCACACAAATGGTGTATTTTTCCTAGTAAGCTTTGTCAAAGGAGCTGCAATAGTTGAAAAACCTTCAACAAATCGTCGATAATATCCTGCCAAACCTAGAAAACTTCGCACTTCAGACACATTTTTCGGGCGTTCCCAATTTACAATGGCTTCAATCTTTGCAGGATCTGCTGCTAACCCATCTTTGGATATGATATGCCCTAAAAAGGCAACTTGAGTCAACCAAAATTCACATTTGCTCAGCTTGGCATACAATTGATTATCCCTTAACAACTGCAAAGAGGTCCGAAGGTGGTGTTCATGCTCTTCTTTTGACTTAGAATATACCAAAATATCATCGATGAACACGACAATAAATTGATCTAGGTATGATGCGAAGATCCTGTTCATCAAAGCCATAAAAACTGCAGGCGCATTTGTTAGTCCAAAAGGCATAACTAGGAATTCATAGTGCCCATACCTGGTCCTAAATGCCGTTTTTGGTACATCTTGTTCTCGGACCCTTAATTGATGATATCCCGATCTCAAGTCAATCTTGGAAAAATGTTGTGCACCCTGCAATTGATCAAATAACTCATCTATTCTTGGTAAGGGATATTTATTTTTGATCGTCACCTGATTCAATTGACGATAATCAATACACATTCTCATCGATCCATCCTTCTTTTTCACAAATAAGACCGGAGCTCCCCAAGGTGAGACGCTTGGTCGAATAAACCCTTTATCCAACAGGTCTTGCAATTGATCCTTCAGCTCTCTTAATTCAGCTGGAGCCATGCGATAAGGTGCCCTTGAGATGGGTGTTGTCCCCGGCATAAGCTCAATTGTGAAATCTAACTCCCTCACTGGTGGTAATCCTGGAATTTCGTCCGGAAAGACATCTGGAAATTCTTTCACTACTAGAATCTCCTCCACCCCTTTGGATTCTTTATCCTCCGTGATAAAGGCAATATACCCTTTACAACCCACTTTGAGAAGGCGATCCGCCTTAAGTGCCGATATGAGAGGAGTTGATCTCTTCTTTCGAGTGCCTACAAATTTGATATCCCCGTAGCCTTCCCCCACTTTAAATCTAATGATTTTGTTGAAGCAATCCATGTGTGCATGATACCCCGATAACCAGTCCATACCCAAGATTACATCGAAATCATTCATGTCTAGTAATATGAGGTTCGCGGGCATATGGAATTCTCCAATTTCAACTATGCAATCTGGGTAACAAGTGTTACACGTAACTTTCTTCCCCACAGGGGTAGTTACAGTTAACTCATAATCTAAGTCTACATCATATGCATTTATGTTCTTAGCAAAGGAAGGAGATAAGTATGAATGTGTAGAACCAGGATCAAAAAGGACTTTAGCTTTTTTATTACAGATAGTAAGTGTACCTTCGACCACGTGTGTTTCGGCATCCGCATCAGCTTGAGTCATTGCATAAAATCTTCCTGCAACCTGTTGTTTCTTTGTGTTATCATAATAAGGCCACTTCTGTTGGGGTTGCTGTTTCTGCTGATAGGGTGGCTTCTGCTGCTGTTGTTGCTGTGGCCGAGTTGGTGCTGGTAAAGCTAGCCTTATCGGTGGTGCAGGCAGCTGAGATTTAGGAGGCTGTGGCGGAGGTCCTTGAGATTGATTTCTCTTTTGTGGGCAATCCTTCACCATGTGGCCAATTTCTCCGCAACTAAAACAAGCTTCGTTTTTACGTCTGCACAAGCTGGTATCATGGTTCTTTCCACAATGTGCGCATTGTACAGCTTGCTGAGAAGGTGCATCAAGTCGTGGCCGCTTCCCCTGTTGAGGGACCTGATTGCTCGTTTTGTTGACGTGTTGTCCATTCCTCTGCCTTGGCTCTTTCATATGTGCAATCTTATTAATATACTCCTCTGACCAATAGGCTTTCTTTAGATTTTCATCAAAGGACTCAAGTTGTGTGCTAGTCACGTCCTTTTGAATGTCATATCTAAGGCCTCGGATAAAGCGACGGACCTTTTCGGATTCGGGCTTAATGAGCTCTTCAGCAAAACGTGACAACCTTATGAATTTCTGCTGGTATTCGGCGACTGTCATACTTCCTTGTATTAGCTTCTCAAACTCAATTAACTTCTGGGCACTGATATGTTCTGGAATGAATTTCTTGCGGAATTGTTTTCTAAAAGTTTCCCAAGCAGTAGCATCATCAATGGTCTCATAAGGTGCCTCCACACTCTTCCACCAGGATTCTGCTTCTTCTTTGAACATATAAGCAGCCAATGACACCTGTTGGCGCCCAGTACATTTAGACACTTTGAAAATCTTCTCTATCCTAACCACCCATTCATCAGCCTGTAGTGGATCTGTACCACCACCAAACTCTGGTGCTCCCATTTTTCGGAATTTCTCATATAGTGTAATTGGGTCGGATTCACGCGGAGCCAAGGTCACTTGTTGAGGCTGTGAATTCTGCAATTGTTGCGTGACACTCTTAAAGGTATCCAGCAGTTGTCTATTAAATTCATTCTGTGTAACCGTCTGATTTTGCTGAGAAGCATAGAAGGCTTGAAGAAGCGTCTCGAATCTGTTATCCGCGTTATTATTGTCATGGTGGTTGCCACCGTCTTCTGTCGCCATTTATCTGTCAAACGAGTGAGGTCAGACTTATACAAAAATTTATACGTCATTAATCGTTACCCATATAACGTATACCCCGAATCTCACATCGCGTTCTAAGGTTCCTAGAGTATTTTATTTCCTAGATCCTTGCCTGCTTTGATACCAGCTGTAACGACCCCAAAATTCGGATTTCCGAAGAACTCCCAATTTTAAGGTGTTAATGATGAAATTAAATGGATCCGCAATGTGAGATTAGCCAACTGAACATAATCACAGCGGAAACATAGTTGTAAAACCATCATAGGTACCTTCACAAGACAAAGTAATTAATTCTACTCAATTTAATAATATAAATGCATCAAAGTCATGAATAAATCCATAGGTAATAACATAATTCAATTAACTAAATCCTAACACAAATAGCCAACCAAGGGCTTACAACTAATCTAAAATTAAACTCAGCATAAATAAACTAATTATCTAATTATCGTCTCTCTCGCGCAGGCACGATATTTTTAAGCTATATCGTCTGCGCTCCACGTGTAGTTCCCCTGCGGTTCCTCCTCAACCGCCGTTCCATCCGGTTCATTGGAAGGGGTGTTGTTACCTACAAGCGCCAATCAGAAGGGGGTCAGGTTATGAAATAACCTCAGCAAGTATACCTACCCAATTTTCATATTCCATACCATTTTTGAGTAAAAATCAAAGGCAGATAAATCACGGGGTTTTCAAAATAAATTGACAAAATATAATAATACGAGATGTAGATTCATGCATAAAACCAAGTAAAGATTTTACAAATATCATAGCATTCAAAATAAATTGGCGTCCCACATTGGCTAAGTTGTCACAGGTATTATAGCGGCCCCCTTTAACGTGACGGGAACAGAGAACAGAGTTTGGTACCCAGAGATTCAGAGTTATGGCCATTGGCCATCAGAACAGAGTAACAGAGTTTGGTACCGAAGTGACTGATTGTCACAGACAGAAAGTTAACTAATCTGCAGATAGTTTCAGAAGAATAGCCCCTACACAGTGGTGCCCCACTATGCTAGACTTAAAACAGCCTAGTGGTATCGCCTTAATTCAAAATACGGATAAACAGCCAAATAATCATAAAAATAGAATTTATTTACATATAACAGATTCCAAAGTTGACATGTGCAACGTCTAAATACCATAAACCATATAACGGAGAAAAACATATTTTATCATGTCAGAGTACATTTTAGGTTTGATTGAAAACATAAAACCAAATAATAAATTTCCAAGATACAAAAATCAAGATTTTACGGGTCATACTGCACGTCGAATCTAAGCGAACTTAACCCTATGATATCATGGGATTCTCAAACACCGTATACTTGCCCTAAATCTAATTTGGATGATCGCGAGGATCTCCTCTTTAAATTTGGGTTAATTCTTTGTTGGCGCTTCTGAAGTTGGTTGGTGTTTGAAGAACCCATGACGTCATACCATTAAGTTTATTAACTCTGGGCAAGTTTTAAGCTAATTTGAAGGTGGATGTCAAGCAATGGCAACATGACTTATCATTGCTTTAGATTTAGTTTGGGTACATAAATTTTACATTAAAACTAAATCCATAATCTTAAAGAAAATCCCTAGCTTAATCATAGTTAAGGGTACATGTAATGTCTCATAATCTTATAATCTGCACTAAAGAAAGGAATATCAAAATTGATTAAACACAGATCATGGTTTAAATCAGTCCTTAGTGGAGGACTTTACACATAAGATTAGATTCTCATATTCATGGAAACCTTTTAATAAAAATAGCACAGAGGTTTTATTAGTAATTAATCTAAGATAAAGGGCTTATTTGTAGTCTCTCAGGAGTTCACATAAAATTCCAAAAGAGCTAAAGTGCTTCCTTCCTAACTGTTTCAACTTTGCTGGGTACAGAATGGTCCAACGCCTTTTATCATCAGGTCACTTGGATGATGGGCCATAGTAACACATCTAAAGGAGGTAGGTTTATCCAAGGCTTCCGGGAACTTATGTAGACTAAGAACCAGTCAAGACAGTGCTTACACAGTTTTCTGCAACATGGCATGAGAATTGGGTCTCACGCCTCTGCCATTCAAGCTTCAAAGATGATGGCTCTGAGTGGGACTCGTCACAACCAGACTAAATCCCCAGGGTCGCCCAAGGATGGGTCTTTAGATGGCTGGGCCAGATCCTCGATCATGTGGGTCATATGGGCCCCACAATCCCAAACATAAAAACTGTTGTAAAACGAACCTGACTGGTTTTTTTTTTTTTTTTTTCACCGTGGGTTTCTTCTACAATTACAGGTTGGAATGGGAAGAGAATAACTCCTAAGGATCCTTTGTATTCATTAGTACAGATTTGCAAAGTTTCACAAAAGTGTGGTAGGAGCTGCAAGCCTAAATACTACATACCACTGTCGTCAATTTCTGTCCATCTAATGGGCAGATTTTGGTCAGTTAGATGGATGCCCCGATGGGACCCAACCCATATGAGTCCAGGTTCTCTAAGGTTGCCCATAGATCTACTTACAGATCCATGGTTCAAATCTGAGATCCAATGGTCCACCCGGCTCCACAATCTATTTCAAGAAGAGGCACAGAAACAGTCCGGTTCTAGAAATTCCTATTCCAGAAGGGGTTTCCTCTGTCCCATAGGCATACCACATACTACCAGGACATCATCAGAAGTTACATATAAAACATGATGACAGTGATGACCGGCTTGATAAAAATCAATTCACACCATACAGTATAAAATAACACGAATAAGGTTAGAATTATGAAAACCTTATATATTATATTACAAATCAGGTTTACAAAACAAAATCATACACATCACGTTTTAGAGATAAAAATCAGGTAGAAACATGATGGGTTTGTGCACTTGCCTTAATTGCCGAAATTCCAAACCCGTAGAGAGCCTCAAGATATTTCTTCTATGGCTTCCTTTCAAATCCTTAAGCCTAAAGTTGAACCTTCTAGTTGAAGGAGAGAGAACTAGGGAGAGAGAGTTGGAGAGAATCGTATGTAGGAGAGGGGCTCTAGTCATATACATATATATAGAATATAATAAAGGTACTTAGAGTAAAACTAGGAAGTAGAGGTAGGGTGGAATTCTCCTTTTTCCCATATAGAGTCCTAGGATGTCTCTCTAGCCTTAGCCTTATTGTATCCCAACCAAACTCCTACGAAGGTAAATTCTTCTCTTCTTTGAATATGAGACAACCACGTGGTCCCCCACACCACTAGTAGTGGGTTTATTTAAATCTCTATCAACAAGGCATTAGATTAATCCGGATGAGTTCGGGCCTTAAGAGAAAGTTGCATAATTAATTATTCTCTATCCAATGAGCCCCATATTGGCTATGTTTTTAAAATTACGAAAATACCCTTCATATTGTCTAAAAATTACCAACACGCATATAAAATTCCCAGATTAAGTCCTAATCGCGTTTGTGCCCCAATTCTGCCCTAGTTGTTCATCGTGAGTTAATTTCCCCCAATTCGATTAATGTCATTATTTATTTCGTAAATTATTTTTATTTGAATTAAATTTATTAATTTGGGCCGGGATCTTACAAATAGCATATTGACATGGCATGATGCCCAGACACACTACACATAACATTATCTGTTATCTTAGGATCTAATCAATAAGATTACAACAAAATCAATATCAAAGCTCTAGAAGAGAGATTGCGTAACAACAAAATCAATATCAAAGCTCTAGAAGAGAGATTGCGTCTTCACTAAAACAAGTTCTGCTGCAAATAGACATTGAACCAAAGAAGAACAAGCATGGTATAGACAAATCAATTTTTATTAATAGTTTTGAGTAATGAACAACTCTATTCATTAATCAGTAATCGAAAGCCTGTTACATGATGAATGTGCCCCAATTTAATAATAATTATTAGCCACAATAATGATCTGACTGGAAATGGCAGATCAACCGTATTTTTCTGATGTTGTTAGGAAAATCTCACTGCCCCAAACTCATGGTGGAATGGGTAACCATTAGTTCAGCAAAATATTCAAAACACTTGTGATCTGGGTTCCATTCGAGTTTGAGACATACCTACACAGATTCAGAATTTCAGAAAGTCAGTCAGATAGAATAAGCTCCAGCTGATTAACTTGTAGAGACCAGAGAGTTAAGCAACATTTGTTTTGCATGCCATCCAACTTGCATAATACAATGGGGAAATCTAACCCTAATGCAGAACTAAGTCATCCAGTGTGCACATTAGAATTGGCAAAGTGGCACAATGATAGGTGGATCCTTCAGATTAATCTCACTGGTTGGACTGGGGTGGGGCCTATGGGGAATCACAACCATCCAATTTGAGATCCAAATCGCAAGAAAAGCACCACAGATCAGACGAGTAGAATCAATCATTCCATGCTTTGCAGCTAGTGGACAATCCACACAGATCCACCCTATTAACAGTCCACGCAATGGACATTGCATCATGGGTCCAAGTAGGTAAGGTCAGATGTCCTTCCTCAAAAACAATAAAAGAGTTTAACAAAGTGCAGGTCCCTGATTAAGAACCACACCCAACTTCAATTGGTTTCATGTATGACTGGGGATGGACACCTATGCCAATAGATGAAAAAGAAGAGTCAGCAATGCACAGTATTGAAAATGACTGGTGATTCGTTGGTAGTAGACTGTTTAAATGTATAATGTAGCTGTTAGTAAATACGGAAACAGTTTTTTGTAATCTCAACTGGTAAGAAAGGCTAAATGGGATAGATATACATAGTTAGGACCTTTATACCATAAAAATAGATGATGTTTCCTTCCCATCCTCAAAACCTCATCATGGAAACATGTCACTGGCCTCAGCACACTCCCAGCAGCTCCAGTAATATAAATGTTAGAAACCCTGCTTATTTACAATCTATTGTTGCTCTAATAGGCTTATAACTGTTCCCATTTGGCTGAAATGCCAATGATAAAAGCCCAGACTGAAAGACATCATTTGAACTGTTCAGCATTTATTACAACTGCATCAAGCCACAGGACGACTTGTTCGATGGAGGGTCTGAGCCTTGGATCTTTGTTTATGCATTTGCAAGCAATTTCAAGAACATCTAGCAGCTGTTTCTCCTGAGCCTTAATATTACAAAATGATGGGTCAAATATATGTTCCTCTTTGTTCTCGGATTTCATCTGAAGCACCCATGATACCAAATCCCTGCAGCCTTTTGCTTTGCAGATGTCGACGGGCCTCCTGCCAGTAAGAAGCTCTAGCAATACGACCCCAAAGCTATAAACATCACCCTTGAGTGTGGCTGTCAGAGTCTGACTGTATTCAGGTGGAATGTATCCCAAGGTTCCCACCAGATCAGTTGTCACATGTGTGTCATATGGACGGATGAGCCTTGAGAGGCCGAAATCAGCCAAATGAGCTTCAAATCTGGCATCCAAGAGAATGTTACTCGTTTTCACGTCACGATGAACAATATTGGGTTTGCAGATCCTATGCAAATATGCCAATCCTCTTGCAGCTCCTCGAGCAATCTTTGCCCGAGCATCCCATTCCAGCAATGACCCGCCATCAACCCGCTCATGCAGCCAATAATCCAAGCTACCGTTTTCCATGTAGGAATAAATCAGTAGTCTGTCATTTCCATGCCTGCAATATCCTTGAAGAGAAACAAGATTTTTGTGCTGAGCTCTTGAGAGTGCTTCAACTTCAGCCCGGAATTCACGCTCCATCTGGCCACAGTCACCAGACAGCCGCTTGATCGCAGCCTTTGTGCCATCAGGAAAGTCAGCTTTGTATACTAGACCAAATCCTCCACACCCGATTATGTTTGCCTGATCAAAACCATTTGTAGACTTTAAGACATCGTCAATCGTTAGCTCCTTACCTTCTGAATTTTGAAAAAGAAGCACCAACTTCGTTCCAATTGCTTCAGATAATCTGCGTGGCCGTCCAAATTCATCCTCCCCATCATCAACCAGACCTCCGCCCTCCTTCCTCGACATATTAAGCAATACGACAGCCAAAAGTAATGCAATCCCAACACCGATACTGATTGTTATCCCAAGGATGCTGCTTCTTCCGATCTTACCATTTGGGCCTGGTGTATTTCTCAGCCCCCCTTTAAAGTCATCTTTATCACAAGGAGGGAGCGGTACACCACATAATCCCAGATTTCCTTCAAAACTTGAGACAGAGAAGCTAAAGAACTGTCCCCCAACTGGAATCTGCCCAAGCAAGTGATTGTTAGCCACGCTGAATCTTGACAAGAATGTAAGCCTATTCAGAGAGAGAGGAATGGACCCATAAAGATGATTGCTTGAAAGATCCAAGACTTCCAAATTCTCCATCTCTGAAATTGTGTCCGGGATGTAACCGGTGATGTTATTCTGGCTCAGATCCAAGACATGGAGAGCCTTCAGATGCCCAAATTCTGGCCATATCGTCCCATTAATTTGATTGTTACACAAGTACAATGATGGAGGAAAGCCAGAGACCTGGTTGTATTGAAGACCATTTACGCTTTGGTTACGCTTTACATAAAGCGGTATACCAATGAAGGAAGTCACAGACCCTGAACAATTCATCGAGATGAGGCTCTTTAGTTGGGTCAGGTTTCTTGGAATTTCTCCTGTAAGCGAATTGTTTGAAATGTCCAAGTAAAAGAGATCCTCAAACTGTCCAAGCCATGCTGGGATGCTTCCACTCAAGCGGTTCCACGACAAATCCAAAACCTGTAGCCTTGTGCAGTTTGTCAACCAAACTGGGATTTCTCCTGTGAGACCACAATTTCCAAGTGCAAAAACTGCCAAGCTCTCAAACCCATCAACATTGGTAGGAATTTCTTCTCCGTTGAAATTCTTGGTCAGGATAAGAGTAGTGAGATTTCGGCACTTCTGCAATACACACAATGCCTGTGATAGGTTTCCGAAGCTGTTATTTGACAACGAGAGAAATGAAAGTGATGTAAGGTTGCTGAAATTCACAGGAATTTGGCCAGACAAGTTATTCTTCGCAAGGCTTAAGGTTCTCAATTCCTGGCAACCAGAGAGAGTAATCGGGAGGGACCCCATGAAATGATTCGTTGCAAGATCAAGGGTGCTGAGGTGTGGCATTCTGCTGAAATTGAGATCAATTTGTCCCGTAAGAGAATTGTTCCGAAGGTCAAGAACCCGAAGCATTGAACAGAGAGAAAGAGAAGGCGGTAAAATTCCAGATAACTTATTTGAGTGCACAATCAACTGTTCTAGCTTTGTGAGATTGCCAAAAACATCAGGAAGGGGACCCAAAAATCGGTTTTCAGAAAGAACTAAGATTTTGAGGTTCAAAAGTTCACTCACTCTCTCACTCAATTGACCAGAGAAATGGTTGGCAGCTACAGAGAGATGTTCTAGCGATGCCAGTCCAAATATGGATTCAGGAAGATGGCCAGAGAGCAAATTGGATCGAAGATACAGTTCTTGCAGAGATGTCTTGCAATTGGCAAGATTTTCAGAATTGAATATGCCCAAGAAAAGGTTCACTGAGAAATCAAGAACTCTAATTGAATTTGAATTCATGCAGATATTAGAAGGAACATACCCAGTAAAGGAATTGTTACTTAAATTGAATACAGCAAGATTGGGAAAGATGCCAAATTCAGTCAGACTTCCATTGAAGAAATTGCTTGATATATTAATTGAGCTGATAGATTTCATACCATCAAGCATCCTGAAAGACCCAGAGAGCATGTTGTAACTGAGATCAAGAACCTCCAGCTGCTGCAACTTTGACAGCTCCACGGGCAATCCTCCTTCTAGATGATTATGCGAAAGATCGAGTGTTTTGAGCTGATCCAAGCGACCCAGTGAGCTTGATACGATCCCCTTGAGACCTTTTCCACGCAAGGCCAATGTGGTCACCCTGTTCGAGACTGATCCATTCCCATTTCCACAAGCAATACCATCCCAATTGCAGCAAAATGATTTTTCAGACCATTTTGAGCGAATGGATTCATCTGTGAGGTTGCCTGCGAATTCAAGTAATGCACGAATGTCGTCTGGATCACAGGTCCTACCTGAATCACTAAGAGCCATAGAAGCATAAGCAAAGGAAATCAAGAATACCCATCTGAAGAATTTCATTGAACAGATCCCCATCTTCATCTAAAACAGAGAAACAACAGCAAAAAATTTCTGCTTCTTTCCTTTCTTCTTCTCCAACCAACCTCAAATTAATGCCAAAAGCACGAAAGCAAACCTACAAATCGATCAAAAGAGCCAACACCCATTCGATGAAATCAGACTCACATCACAAAAAAAAAACCTGACCTCACCACAGATCAATACTTAAGCCAGTAAGTATCAAGCAACCATCAAAACTGCCATCTTCCCACTGTGTAATATGCATTTTCAAGTTTCCAGCTATATAGAGCAATGACCCATTTGAAGAAATCAGACCCAAATCCCAAAGATACTATAAAACACAAAACCCCACATGAAATCAAGGGATAAAAACAAGAACCCAAAGTTCCAAAATCCAAATCAAATCTTTCCCACTGGCCTATTTGCACATTTCTCCTCAAAAGGTCCAAAACCCATTTGACGAAACTCGACCCACATCCCAAAGAACCCCTCTTCTCAAAACCCCAAAAGCACAAGACCCATCCAACAACTTCACTTCAAGGAGAAGCAAAAGTCCCCCACAGACCCAACACCGCCACCTTCACTGCAAATGGGTCTTCCTCAATTTCGAAAAGCTCAAACACCCCTCTCCCTCTCTCTATTCAATTTTTCTTTTTCCTTCTTCACCACAAACATAATCCAGAGAAGAAAAGCAAGACAGTTCTTTTTTCACTTCCTCAATAGAAATACAAGAAAGCAGATGTGGTCTCAAATCAAGAACACTATAAAAAAAAAAAAACCAATCTTTCTCCTTTTTCTAATCCCAATCTGCCCAATCTTAAAACAGTAATCTCCGAAGACAAACTCCAATCTCACAGAAAATGACGAGTGTGTTTGTTTTTTCCCTTTTTCTTCTACTTGTTTATGGATTTTCAATGAGAGATTGTATTAAAAAGAAAGAGAGAGAAAGAGCTGACCTTTGTAGAGAGAGAGAGAGTTGTATTCAACTGTGAAAATTGCTTTCACAGAGATCTCGCTTTCTGTCTGCTCTCTCTCTCTCTCTCTCTCTCCCCTCTCTATGAAAGAAATATTACCGTACACTGGAGGTGTAGAGTGTAGAATAGAATACGTTTGCGGATATTTTGTCATCATGGGTGTAGCTCAATCCTGGCCGTGCAATTGATATATTGGCTAAGCTCGTGCACATTAACATGGACACTTTTGTCCCAAATTTCACTTAATTCGATTGATAAAACAATTGGATTGGATTGATCCATCTAGGAAGGCCCCATCTATCAAAATGGGGCCAATCTCATGCCTCAATGCTTGATTTTTGGCCCACAGTTTTAATGGCTTTATCTTAAAATGATGTCACCCACGAGTTGGATGAGTGTAGACTCACAAGATCCTATGGGACTTCATAGAGTGCCTGTAATAGTGGTAGTGTTATTATTATCTTGCTTTTCAAGAATATGGATTGCATGGAGTCTAATGAAAGGAGGTTGTTGCTATTTTGGAAGTTTTTCATATCTTTACTTCCTCTTCTTTTCAATAGCCTTTGATTATTGAAAATGATTCTTTGAATTCTATTTCATAGGTGTTGCCAGCTAGATTACCATGGAGGTTTCAATTTTATTTTAATGACATTTTGTCTTTTTCTTCCTCCATCAACATAAAGTTTCAGCATATTGGGCTTAAGGGTAATAGTTTTGCGGACTTCTTGGCAAAACAAAAGGTAGACTGAGTTACGGATTTGGTGGTTGTTTGTAGTGTTCTTTGGTCTTTTTTGTTTTTTTCATTTTTTTTTGTTCTTTCGTTGTCGATGCAATTCTTTTATATTGGTTTTTTTTGTTTTTCCTTTATTGGGTTGACTTATTCCTTTGAACCTAGTTATTCTTTCTTTTAATATATTTATCAGTTGCCGATAAAAATAAAACAATTAAAAAAACCCATAGGATCTGGTATAATTTTGAGGGGGTCTGTGTGTGTGGATGATTTGGATTGATGATAAGTATTAATGCAAGAGGTGTACGTATATGAGCGAAATTCATGGTAAATATCATATTGTTGTCTTCCTCTTTCTAAACATGTTCAATATAATCTTTTATGGCATTTCAATTGGAATGAAATTTGTGATGCTACATAAACATATGATATGAGAAGCTCTTATGGAACAATAGTAAGATGCAAGTGGATAAATCAAATATGATATATCATCAGAACCATAGGTAGGATCATTTCTCACGTAATTTGTCTAAGCCAAGAATGAAACTAATAAACCCCAATAAGGTCCCTAAGTAGTAGCCTAGCTGGTAATAGAAACACACATGTACGAGTGAGAGTCATCGGCTTCAATTCAATTCAGCATTGTAGAGAAAAAAAACATTAATAAGTGCCATAAACTACTAAATACCAACAAGATCCCTAAGCGGCAGCTCAGCTAGTTTGTAGGGCAACATTATAAAAGAAAAGAGAATATATGACTCTAATTGAATATTATATGATAGAAATTTTAGAATTTGAGGCCTCTAATAAATATTAAATGACCATGATATTGTGATAATTGGCTCATTGGAAATTCACATTTAGACCTTCCAATCTTCCAACACCCCACATTTTGCATTATTTTTTTATTTTTTTCTTCTGAGCCATAGTCAAAATTGTCCCGCGAACTCATTCATATCGATATGCCTCTCATCATTTGCCATGATGAATGGCCCTAAATCCTCATTTGTTTGCATTAAAATACATAACAAATATTGAATATATGGAATGGTTGAAAATGAATATAGGTGAACTTTTTTAAATGATTTAGTACAAATGACATCTTCTTTTGATTTTATGTTATTTTTAAATGTTATGTAATGTTCGTGATTTTTTAACTCATTTTTAATTTTTATTTTTAACTACGTTGTACACTTAATTTCTATGTATTCAAATATAAACAAGGGAGCTTCTAAACATACATATGATTTTTCTCTCCTTACACAGGTTAAAAATTTATTAAACAATTTTCAAAACTTTCCAAAATGCCCTTCTCTTTATATATAACTTCTCTCCCTTCTCCGGCAGGCGATTAGCTCATCGCCGGCCGGCGGCTCTCTCTCCCCTTCCTATCTCTCCCTCTCCCTATTCTCTCTCTTTCCTCCCTCCCCCTTTCCGCCGTCTTCCTGTAATAGGGAGACCAGATCGGTCTCCCTACTACAAAGAGACCCCGATCTCGCTACTGGGTAGGAAGATGATCCGGTCTCCCCGAAGCAGGGAGACCAAGATCTCCCCGCAACAGGGAGGCAGGATCGGCCTCCCTACTGCTCGGAGATCTTAGCGGGGAGTTGACGGGGAAGGTGGAGAAAGGGGAAAGGAGGGAGAGGAAAAAAGAGAGAGAATAGAGGGAGAGAAAGGAAGAGGAAAAGAAAGAGGGAGGGGAGGGAGAGAAAGGAAGAGGAAAAGAAAGAGGGAGGGGAGGGAGAGGAAGAGCCCCGGTGAAGCTCGTCGTCACTGGTCGGAGATTAGTCAGTGGGGAGATGCCGATCTCCACGCTGCGGGGAGGCCGGCTGCGGCAATGGGAAGCGGAAGGGAGGAAAGAGGGAGGGAGAGAGAATAGAGGGAGGAGGATGAAGGGGAAGAGGAGGAAGATGAAGAGCATGGAGGAGGAGGGAGAGAGAGGAAGGGAGAGCTCTCCGCTAGCTGGAGCTCATCACCAAAAGGAAAGGAAGAGAGAGAAATGTATATGGTAAAAATAAGTGAAGAGTAATTTGGAAAGTTTTAATTTTTTTCTTTTTCTTCTTACCTTATGTAAGAAGAAAGGAATGGGGAGTTCAAATCGTAGAACTCTATAAACAAACATGCCTCAAACATTTGCCACTCATATGGCATCAGTTTTACAATTTTCGTCTGCTGTGTACTCAATGGATTATGTGTCTTTAGATTAGGTGGAGCAGTGGAGTGATGACCCACTTTCAAAATAAAGTGCATGCGGGTTCTGCAAAGTTCTGCCACGGTCAGGCAGAGCATGTTATGAATCCTTTTTCTTTTTCTTTTTTAATAGAATGGTATGAATCCTTGGGTAATGGGGAGGAGGGGTTAGTTGAGTGGGCCGGTAAAAGGACGGTAAAGTCAAAGATATGGATGGGTACCGACGGCTGAGATTCCACACGGCGGAGGCGGTAAATCGAGCGGCGTTCGGCGGACGTCTCGGGCTGCTTGTGCATTCTCCTGAGATTGCGGGTCAACCTTCTATCCGTGCACGTGAGCCACACTCATTTATGGGATTTTAACTTTTTTGAGGAATTTTTAAAAAAAAATCTCAGTAGCAACAAAGACCTAAAATTTATATATCTACCATAGTAATTTAAAATGTCTTTATTTTTTTTATTGTTCTGCCAAGCAATAATATTTTTTTTCACTCTCATATACGAGCATAAATATCACTACTTCCCTTTTCTCCTTCTTTCTTATCTTTTTTTTTTTTTCATCCTCCTTCCTACAACTCTTTTTACTTTTATCAGCTAAACACTTACACACAAAACATTTTTTTGTATGATATGATCACCTCACTGGTCATAGATTTGGGCAACACATATAAGAGGTTGTTACCAAAATACTCTAATAGCGCATACTCATCTAAATCCATCATCTTCCTCTTCTCTTTTTCCTCTACATTCTAAACAAATTCATTTGAACTCATTCATCTTTTTTCAACTAAATGAATAAAACATCACTCTCATCTCAGAGAACTCACCTTCTCTCTCTCTTGTACCCATCTTTTCTTCTCTTCTTTCTTTCCATTTTTTTCTTTTTCTTTATTCTCATTCCATTTTTATTCTCTACAACTCACTTTTCTCAGTCTCATTTATCAGCATCTTTTTTTTCATCTCCTTGTGCAACCATTATGCTCATTTCCATTCCAGCTCTACCCCACATCATCTCATTGCATTCCCTTTTCATATCCTTTTCTACCAATTTGATTCACAATACATAAACCAACTTCTACTTATTACCAAGACCCATCTCTCACATTTTTTTTTCATCAGTATCTTCAACTTCATTCATCACCATTTAACCTCCATGTAAGTATAATCCACATGAACAAATTTAAACTTTTTTTAATCTGACCTAGGTGGAAATATCGCCACTTAACTGTAAAGAAGAAAAAAAATGAATAAAAATCTCCCTGCTTGTGTGTGCAAGTGAGCAAGGATATTGCTACTCGACAAAACAATAAAAAAAAAACAGAGCCCCCGAGACAACTATGGCGGACACATATCTTTTAGGTCTTTTTTTTATATAAAATGAATATAATCGAAATTTTTTAGTAAAATCCTCTAACTTTTTTTTCTCCCATTTAAAAAAATAAAAAAGAATTAACATTTTTTTCCTTCCAAATTAGAATATTGCATGTAAAAACTTTCTTCTTCTTTTTTTTTGATGAGAAACCTATCAACCCCTTACGGTCGATCATAGGTAAAATTCTATATACACAATTCCACCCACCGACACTGTACATGTAATAACTTTGTGAAATGAGAAATGACGTATCCAGATGAATGGCAATCAAGCAAAAAAGAAAGGATATAGATTGTAACACGGGCTTAGTATAAACAATTTTAGCCAAAAAAAAAAAGATTTTAGCTCTTAATTGAAGACCGCAAAAACACAAAAGCAAAAAAGAAAACAAAATGCTAGGCACCCCATGGCAAGGAAGGCTCCTTGGCAGGCTGCTGCCTAACAAGTTGCGTATCACGCGCCTATTTAGCTTTAAAGCAAAAGGTTCTAAATACTTTAATAGCTAAATTTCATGTTTGTGATTCTGTAAACAGTAGATTTGTAGATAGGGCAGCATACTTTACCCTTGAAGTAGTACTTCTAAGTGTTGTCTGTCTATTAGCAGTAACTAGCAAGTAGTTGTTTTACTTTTTTCCTTGTGAGTTCCTTCTGGAATGTGGCTACCTCTATTAGTGGGGGATAACTAAAGTCCAGAGTTGCTCTATTTCATGCATTACAACGTGGGGCTTACCTCTTCAAAATTCAAATTGATTGCAATCACCAACGCTATATCTAGCAATCAAAATACAAATTATTACTTAAATCAGGTAGATAACCACTGTTAGATTAAAGAACATGCAAAATAGTTTAGTTTTGTGGCTATATAAACACATAAGTAATTTTTTTTTAATAGGAAACTTGGAAATGGGAGTTGGGACCGGCTTGATGCATCCAAATCACTGGGGGCAGGAAATGGAAGTCCCCTCACCGTTGTTTCGGACTGGAGATGGGTCCCACATGAACATGATCTGATGATCACAGCTATAAGTTTGAGGGCCACCTGATCAGTTATATTCCTCTTCACGAGAGAAGCGGATGGTGGGCCCCATTACAAACGCTTAGTCAATCCATATGTACAAAGTTTCAAAGGATCCATGCACGTCGGCAGGAATCACGTTCCCAAGTGGAAAAATGAACCGAAGAAGAGACCGAGACGCAACATTGCTGTTTCCTTTTACTTTTTGTATCCCATCAAGGACCACAATCGTCCACCGCCTCAGATAATCTATATTATGTTTCAGGAAAAGTAGAAATGACCTCTTCCTCCTTTACTATTGTCCACAAGTAGGAATGACCTCCTCTTTACCTATTGTCCACCTCAGCCAAAAGTCATTGCTAACAAAGCCACATCTTATTTATAAGAACTACTCAAGTGGTAAAAAGTGGCAGTTCTTATTAAAATATCAGGGATTAAACCTTTGATGGCTCCCTTTTTTTTTACTTGTACGGACTACCTTTTCACTTTGGTGGGCTTTCTGTAGTGTGTCAAGCTCTCTCTTGGGTCCCACCTCTTTGGCTGATGTCACCTTTCGAACCCAAGATTCGGTCAGTATGATAGACTTATGATGTGACACTCGTAATTCGGTAGTAATTCACGCCGTACTAAGGTAAATATGGACTACTACAAAGGAATTTTCTCAATTTCATATGTGCGGAGAATTGATAATACGTGAATAATCGAATCTAATTGCGGAACTTAGTGCTTAGTGCACCCAATCAACACCTTGTGATAATATAAGACCTTAAACAAATGCCTGTGTAACATTCCATATTTAAACTACTTAAAAAGTTATCAAGATGATCATAATCACATACATAAACTACATATTTGAATGTATATAAAATGATAATGTGCAGAAATGCATAACGGTTAAAGACCGAAAGTGTAATACACATCCTCAAATAAAATAAATATAAACGGAGTCCAATGTCATAATGATATAATAAAACGAGCTATCATAGCTTCAATTCTAATGCTCAACATAACCCATGTCGCTCTATGGATATGCCTAATAAAAGATGTCATTTGGTCCCCACTCAACTAGTCTAAAGGTACCGTTATAGGAATATCTGGGATTACATTGATAACCGGATCAGGATTGGGGCCTACTTCTGCAACACCAAGGATAGCATCCTAAGCATAACAGCTCAACAAGAAATAGGCAACTGGTACACTAAACATATTGTTCCAAATAGAGTTAAAGACAGTATTGATTAAATAGGATAAAAGCAAAATCTAAGCATGTTAACATAAAATAAAGCATAATTATAAGAAATCAAAATAATAGCATATCACAACTACATGGCAAACTACAATCCTCCCCAAAGAGAGATAGATATCAAAACAAAATGGGAGAACAAGTAGCTGATTTGATGGCCCAAAGGAGCGTCGCCTTACTCTACAGAAAACCAACTACAGCGGTGTACAGAATTTCAACTCATAATCAACCCTGCCGAGCCTCATAAAGTCTAGCTCAGTGGTGCCGACTCTATGAATCAATATAGCTAGAACAGATAACACCATGGTGCTCTCATACTTACTTTCTTAACAAAACTTACTAACTTGATATTTATAATAACAGAAGCGTACTAATATCAATAATGAACAGTAATAACAAAAGCAAATATAAAGGTAGCGAAAGGAACATAACTGAACTAATAACATAATAAAAGGAACATAACTAAATTGATAACATAGTGATAGGAATATAACTAAACTAATAACATAATGAAAGAAATATAACTAACTTGATGAAGGATCTAGAAGTCATCGAAACATTTATAATTTCCAATTAATTAAGAAACAAGGATAATTTACAAGCTAAGCTAATGAAGATGTTCGTGTCCTTAGTTTTCCACTTCGGCATGACCATAAGGAATCTGATGCCATGTGTTATTGAAATCTTGGTGTCGCATTGCATATGAATTCGAATACCAGGTTCTTTATACCCATACAAGAAAGGGATAACATTGGAACTAACGAATCTAATAAGGATAAGTCACAGCTAACACTTTCTTTGTTTATCCCATATGATTTTGTTGGACAAGGTTTAAGGTATAATGGTTTCAAGAAACAAAGTCTTACATAGTCATATGGTTCACCTAATAATTCTAAGGTGATACTTGACCACGGGTCAAGTCCAAATGTCCCTAATGAAAGGTCTAGAATAGCCAATTTAATCCAAATAGAAATTGGAAGAAAGTACTTGTATCTACCTAATCTAGGTTAAACTCAATCCAACTACCTATCCAAGACCCGAAACATAACTAAAAAAGATAACACGACCTGCACTAAACTAATTCGCTGGTAAATGACTAAAAAGAACATTAATTAGTCGCTAAACTGGATTAATTAGGATCGGAGTATTACAGTATCTAACAAAAAAATATTTCCTTGAAAGTTTCGATTCCATTTCAATGAATTAGGGAGTTAGTGGCTGCCATCAGTGTTACATTCCATCATAAGGTCCATGGCGGATGTGTTTGTAAAGCAGGGGATTGAGAGGTTTGTTCCTTAAGTGGGTGTAATTGGATTGGAGATGGCGTAGCTCTCTTACACTATCTCCTTTGCTTCTCTTTTGTGATGGTGTGCTCTATATTTCTTTTACGTTTTAAAGAAATCTGTTGCTACTATTAAAAAAAATTATAACAAGGAAGGAGACTACGCCTCGAAGTTGGCTGCTATTGTATCCAACCATTTTAGGAATTTGATAATTTCTCTCCTAAAAATTGGGGTGATTTTTTTTCTCTTTTCTTAATGAAAGTGAGGGTTAGTGAGCAGTGATATTAAAAAAAAAAACCTCCGTGATCACTAACCTCTTAACAAATAAGAGATTTATTATCTTTAAGCTTTTGAGTTTTCTGGGAAAAAATTCTGAATCAAATCTAGTCGTAAAGTTTTCAAAACAGTGTTTTGGGTACTTTTTAAATTAAAAACAGTTCGTGGATGTTTTTTTATTTTCTAAATTGCATTAAAGAAGGAGATTTTTACAGAACACACACTTGTAAACCTGGAATCCACAATTTAGCCTAAAAAAATTTTATATATTAGGGTGCAATATATATATATTTTTTGACGGAATTACCTTCGTGATGATATCATTGCGTGCGTGATAATATTGTTAATGACATGATACCCATTTTCCATGCATCGCACCTTACAAAAGGGACCTTTTTATTTCTCCATCATGAAGTGGGTCTTATTGGTCAATTAAATACATGCTGAATAATAATAATACGAGCTCTTAGTCTGTTTAATATGATGAAGTGGGTTCCATTTGTTACCCTCGCATGTCTAGTCATGGCTAATCGTCAAAGGAACCATAAGGGTGCATTTGGATGTTTCTGCAGAAGAGGAATCAGAAGAGGTACCGACCGTCCTCCTCCGTAGCAACTAAGATCCTGCTATTGATGGTAGGATCTCTGGATTAGAGATCCTCTCAATGGAGGAAAGTATACATTAAGAAAAAAAAACATATATTTTGGGAGGGTTTTACATAAAAAAAAATTTTTTTGGGTGAGTTTTCCGAATTCTTCTTGCTACACCAAACATGTATAAGAGGGTTCTGTGAATTCCGGCACTTTGTCGCACCACTTTTCGTTGAAACTGTTGTTACACAAATAGATCCTAAGTGATCGTATATTTTTCATAGATTTTCTAATTCAACACCAATTGGGGATCAAAGAAAACCCCAGTCATTTCATATTTCTAACAAAACATGGAATATGAGAAATTGCCAGGTACTAAATCCGAGTGAGGACTTTCGTTTTTTCTGAGGGGGGGGAGGATCCTTAGACCTACAGATTACTCACATTTTATCAAACGAGCTCTTATGTAACGGAGAAATTTAAAAAAAAAAAACAGTTTGGTTGCATGGGATATGTGAGAATCAATGCCATGCAATAAACGATATCGCAACATAGTTATGGATATCGTCACACAAGTAATGCTATCCTCATGACTGTAATTCTGCCAAAAAAAAAAAAAAAACAAAAATTGTATTACACCCTAGTTCATCGATTATATGTTTTTCTAGACTAAGTTATGAAATTCAATTTTAAAGCTAATGTTTTTGTAAAATTTCCTTTGAAAAAATCTATAGCTAAGAAATCATTTTTTGGACGTTGCAAAATAAGTTCCTCAGAGCTCATTCTTATAATTTAACTAGTTTGTAGCATAATCTATTTCCTGATAGAAACTTGTCAGCACAGGACTAATGTCAAATTGGCCGTAAGTAATTGAAAATTGATAGTGATACATATAATGTGTAAGATGTCTTTGGGTGGCTCCAGTGTTCCACACAACCACATACATACTCGACTGGATTCACCACGTACAAGATTGCTCTTTTGCTTTTTCACAATCACAACTTGAGTAAGTTTGTTCACATTAAGGGTTGCACTGTTAGTTGGCAACCTCGCATGTCACCTAGCTTATTCAAGAATCAATCCCTTGGCATGCAATTATTTTCATATGTGTGAGCTTCTTTTCTTAAGTGTGTGTGCTGGGTTCTCTTGAGTCCTTACCCATTTCCCCTAGGTTTGGGTATCCAAAAAATAAAAAAAAGCAACTTTCTTATAAAATCCTATGCAAATTTTTTGACCATGATTGAGGAGGAATGTCAAGGTTTAATTACAAAAAAATAAATTTATTTATAACTACTTCTTAAGCAAAAACAATGTCTTTATAACATTAGTTCTACTTCACAAATAATATGAATGAATGGGCATATTTTCAGCATAGTCCAACATAAAGTTAGATCTTAACCCATAAGATTTTCATCTCAAAATTTTTTCATTTAGGCACAACCAACATGTCCACCCCATTTGATGAAATAGCACGATAACCATGTTGTCTCCTAATTTCTTTTGAGGCAGGTAGGTGCTTTTTCTTTTTTTTTTCTACCTGCTTATAGGGTGTAGGTTTCCAACCCTTAGGTGAGAAAAGGAGATTTCGGGTGAGGTAAGAGAGCATGCGGGTAAGGTAAGATAGCCCTCTTGGGTGATGGAAGAAACATGCCCAGGTTCAAACTTGGGCAGAAGGTAAGAAGTAGGGTTATGAATAGGTCGGTTCAGGTCCGGGTCTATGATAGACCCAAAGTTGTTGGTGAGAAGATGGATTCGGAACCGAGATCAAAACCAGTTCAGAACTAGTTTCTTGGATTCGGAATCGGAACTATTAAAGAGAAGATATATCCAGATCAGAAACCGGAATCAAGTATGAGGTTGGTTCAATTCTATATAAAAAATACTTTAGAGAAAAGCTAACTTTTAAAAAAACTTTTAAAAACTTGAAATAATATGCAGGATCTTAAGTCTACGGATCAGAACCAAAGTAAAATCAAACCAGAAATCATTTAAATTACAGGTTAAAAATAGAATTTAGAACCGAATCCATTTACTTATCTAAACCTAAATAAGGACTAAAATCCGATTATTAATAGGTCGAAACATCTGGATGATCGATTAATTGAGACCCATTTGTAACCTTATTAAGAAACGATCCCTCTTAGCACGGAGCCTGTGACGAGGAGGTGAGTACTGTGAGCAGAAGAGAACAAAAGCTTTCCCGCCAATGTCGATGTGTGAGTGTGATGAGTAATTCCTTGAGTGCTTGATAGGTGTCATTTGAAATTTTGTGTCACATCCTAATTATAACCAAAGTTGACCTATTGATTACATTTGTTTTCGGTAAGCGACCTATTGATTACATGACCTCTTAATTAAAATAATAAACCATAAATACTTTAGTGGAAAATCTTGGGCATCAAGACAACTTTAAGGATAATATCTTCTCATGAAAAGACTTCCAGGTCAAACAACATATTGGGAATTTGGGACAAAATTCGTCAGCGAATGCCAAAAGTAGGGCAACAATGTCTGACCCGACCCACCAATCAACCCAAACCTGGCCCAATAGCTTAGGACCTGGCTTAAGGTTGAATTTAGACCACTCTTCTATTCAACCCATGAGATGGACCTAACTTGTATCATTGTAAATCAATCTGGACCTGACCTACTTAGGATTTAGCTTGGCCAATTTTATGTCTGACTTGGGTTTAGATTAACATCTCAAACATAATTAAAAAGTGGTTGGGTTCTAAGTGAGCCCATTGTTACTGACCAACCTACCCCCACAACCCAACACTGCTGCCACACCTGTGCCGACCGCACCCAATTACACGAAGGCATGATTCAAGCGAAAGTGGTGACATACCATTAACTAGCGGTGTTCATGGCCTGGTCAGCTCACATTAGGCTAGATTCGGGCTATACTTTTGGGCTCATATGCTGCACCCAGCTCTATTTTTCTGGCCTGATTACTAAATGGGGTAGAAATGAGCTTGCATACATCCCAAAGGTTCAGCGTCGACAACCTCCCATCCCCCACTAAACCCCATTCAACATAAATTTGTACAGATTTTCTACATAAAATGGGCCGGGTCAAGGTTTTCAACCCGTGGACTGGATCTGTGCTGACTATAAATTTGAACACAAAATGGACCAGGCTTGGTTGAGCATGACCAATGAACACACCAAGCATTTACCTGTTGCCAATTTACCTTTCATGAACAAGTGCCCTTGGATAGTAATTAGTAAGGCCACATTGGGTGATAAAGCCCCATGATTAGTCCTATTCTTTAATCATCACTGCCTATGGCTTTTAGCAAAGGATCTTTATCTTTGATACATTCAACACGAAAGGTGGAAAAAGTGAAAGAGCACTTGTGACAAGCACCAGGTTTACGATGCAAGCGACTCCTTACTTGGGAGGGTGATTCAGCACATAAAAAAGTGAATATGGGTGTGTTGTTCACACTCTACCAAAGTGAGAATTTGATCCATGTAAGTCCAAGTTTATACACTAGATATTTGAGAGAGAGAAAGAGAGAGAGAGGGTGCAATCTTTTGCTCATCAAGGGCATGTCTGAAACAAAAAGTTCGTATAACTCATAGTGCAGACATCTTCAGCTCTGGATTCCACATTCATGGAATCTATAATCAGTTTATTTAAGTGTGGCAATGTACAGAAGAAAGAGAGAGTATGTGTTTTAGGTAGCAAATATCCGTACAAGCTTTGAATAATTGAGAGATAAGGGGGGTGGGGTGGCTGCTCTTATTTTTCATGCATAACATATGAGGTGTGCTTTGGATGTGGAGTTCGTACATGGGTGAATAATTTGTTATATTTACGTATGGATTTATTAGTCGTAAGGGAGTAGTTGGCCAACTCCTTTCAATCTTATCATTACATAAATGAACATCTTTGTTTTGCTTTTTAAGAAAGAGCTTACTATGAATAGGTGGTTCACCTTCCAAAAATTCAACGACACTAGCAACAAAAGCCAAACCCAACTTCAAAGAAGTGCATGGGTGGGATGTTGACATGAGTCATGAAGAAGAATGGACTATTTTCGTTTTTTTTTTTTTTTGACGGTAAGAAGAAGAGTGGACTATGAATTCGGAAGTCTAATTAATTACCATGTTTTATTTGCCCCCGTGTTTGACAAAACAATCCAATATATCTATAATGTTCTAATGGCCATGAGCATGGCGCACGTGAGTTGCCTCTAGTAGAATGGAGCTCAAGTGGCGATTCATCCTTCCATCCTCAAAAACGATCAAGGATATATCTATCAACCATGTGCAGAGGCGTAACCACACATACCGATATGGGGCAATCACCCCATCAAACTTGAGTCTGCATTCAAAACTAAAATTAAATTTGGGGTTCACTTTAAAACCCACAAAAAAATCTCAAATTTGGCCTCTATAACCCACATAAAAAGTCTGAATTTGCCCATAAAATCTAAATATTTGTTTTGGTCCACCTTCCCTCAAATGAAAATCCTAATTCTGCGGTTCGCCATGTGAGTCTGGGGTGTATGTACCATTTCAAAAAAGAAAAGTATTTAAAAAAATCCATCTCCTTTTTCTTAGATCCGAGCCTACTTGTCGAGGTCCTTTGGGTTTACCTACTTTTAAAATCTAAGCCACCCAAATTTAAATGTCCCTCATACGTGGGCTCCATTTATGGGGCATGATGCAATTTGACTCTGTTATGTGTTGAGCCCGTTCTAAAATTTGAAAGATATATTATATTTCCTAAAAATATTAAAAACAAAAAATCATGTCTTATCCATAGTGGAGGCCAAAAGGTTTTCTAACGATCAAGAATTAGTCCTTGAAGGGTATATAAATGATCACACACATATTACCCGGATAACACAAGGGGTGGGAATCAAACTTGAGATCTGAGAGAGCAAACCCAAGTCACAAACCAATTGAGCCACTGCCTTGACAGCATAGTAGATCTCACTTGTTTAAAACCTGGTCATAGAAAATGCCATCCTCCATGCGATAGAGCACCATTTCTCTCTGAATAATTAAAGGGAAGACTATTTGATCATCATTTATAATCTCCACCATCATTCAATTCAAACACTTCTATGGGTCCTTTCTTAAAACTCCTAGGCCCCGCTTGTTTCATGGAATTGAATTCCTGGGAATCTAATAAATGTATTTCTAAGAGTGGATAAAATTAAAAAAAATAAATAAAGGTGAAACGTCCATAAATGGCTATAAAAAATGTTCCCTTTCAAATGATTTGCTTAGGTGATTGTTGGATATTCATTTTCATCTTGGCTCATTTTCCGCCAAAGGAGAAACTATTTGACAGATGGATATTCACCATTATTTATTCAATGTAAGTCACTACTATAAATACAATTCTTGCAATTCCTAAAAATCCAATTCCATGTGGACAAATGGCCTCCGCCTGTAAATTCAGTTCCAAGCCAACAAAAGGGGCCTAGAACGAACAATAAATTCAATAGCCATAGCCATACAATGGACTATCCTAGTTCTCCAATTGACCCCAGCAGCCAATCCAGGAGCACTCTTGATCAACGAGTTTTGTTCCTCTCTATAAAACACCAATTTCATTTTTTTTTTTTTTTGTTAGGTTGGAATTCTCTACAAGCCAATTCCACCTATAGGAGTCTCAGGCGTTAATGATGCACTATTTTGGATGCATGCCATCCATAACAGTGGCACCCCCCTAATGAAATGGGAGACTTCTTGCGCCACACTAACAGAATGTATCAGTTATAAAACATGTGGGTGTAAACGTTGAAAGGCATATCAGAATACAACAATTTTGAAATTCATTTTGCCAGCCATTTCCCCCCTAATGCCTATTATCACCACCAAATCAAACGCCTGTAAAATGTTTAGTTGGACCAAATTGTTTTGAATCCGGATCAAGCATGGGCACAGGGCCACTTCCACAAAACAAATCAAATCTGCTACCACAAATCCGTCAGCAGGCCCACCTTTAAAATTTATGCCAACCAAAAAAGTCTCACAATGTCTTCGCAATGGACCACATCTTTCTCACAAGCAAGATAGGCCCCACCTACTATTGGAGTGAGTTTTGCCCAGTGGCAGTAAATGGGTAGGCCATGGTTTAGATTTCAGGGGAAACATGGATATTTATAGGGCTGGCCCAGATCAAATTCTCAACTGCCTACTTTGACCGATCCACCCAACCGGGTGATACTAGATCGACATGAAATCCACTCTGGGCCAACAAGATGCACTTGAAACAATAGGCAGCTCCCACTGGACCATCTCTACATTCACACTAGCAACAATATGCACTCTTCTTGTGCCAAATAAAATGAAATTTCTCTGAACTTTCAAGAGAGGATGTAATGGTTTTTCAGCAGAAACTCAAACTGATTGTCACTTCACTGTGACTGTTGAAACAACAAAATTAGATTACATGACACCTACAAAATGAAATGCACTTTCGATTGACTCATTGGTAATAAAAGCCAGCAGGTTCTGCATCGTATAAAGCAGAGCTGCAATGGCGTTGTTGGGTCTCAAGCTTAATAGGTCTTCATGAAAATTACAAGATCTGAGCAGCCGTGTTCAATTTCTCTGCAACGCTGAGTTGTGTCCTCGTGAGGCTTGACAGATAAAGTAGAAGCAAATGGTCCTGCAAAAGACAGACATAAAAAAACAATAAAGATAAAGATATCAAAATGCAGTCAATAGTACTACAAGCTTGGTTGTGACACATGTATCCATCTACCTCACCAAGGGGTGGGAAATAATCCCACCAATTAAAGCATGCCTGTGCAACCGTATTTCCTCAGTTAAGGCATGGAAAATCCGGCTTTTTTTTTGCAGAAATTCGGTAAAAAAAAATTTTCACATTTGGTAGGGTCGATTCTTTGCAAGCAAAAGCAAAAGCACAAAAAAATATGCTTAATTTTCCACGTCATAGAAAAAATTTTCCTATGGGGAGGGACAACTTCTTTGTTCCAGCAGAAGAGGAAAGTAGGTCTGGGTTTGAAGCAGGTCTACAGTGTACCTGGACGAAGACCCAAAATGGGGGGATGAATACTCATATCCAGACCCGAACCTTGTGCATGACATGGGTCCTGAACCCGACCAGGAATTAGTGTTCTGCACCCCATATCTGACCTGCACAGGGACTCGAGTCCTTCAAAAGGAACCCTTTTCTACGTCCATCTCAGCTATTGTAGCTATCAGGACTGTTTATTCAATGATTAATCAAGGTGAAGTCTGGCACTCCTATTATAATATCAAAACACAAGGTAAAGAAAAAAGATGATAATGTATGGACCTTTCATATCCAAGTTTGTTCATATCACTACCACCATTATCTTCATCATTACCATCCCACAAAAATAAATAATAAATAAATAAATACATAAAAGCTAAACCCTAAAGGTTTCAATACTAAACCAAACAGAATACTGAATCCTTTGATCAGTATAGCAAAAGGGAAGGTCTAACATCAAAAGCATTGCTATCCATTTGGTCTTTCTTCACATGAGTAGCAAAAATGTTTCTGAGGTTTTATCTCCATAAAGAGGAATGTAACCTCATAGAAAGGAATCAGTGAGAAAATCAAGTTTCTTAGTGCGTGAAAGTAAAAGCATTGAGTCACTTTTTTAAAGGCATTAGACTAGCAAAGAGGAGAGTGGGATGAAATAATTTCAGGCCTGTTGAAGAAGATTGCTCACAGGTTTAATGTAAAAATACAAAATAACAATATTCAAGAGATGAGACAACAGATGCCTCTCCACCTTTTACTGTGTTATAAAAAGGGAAGATGATGCTTGCCTCTTGCTGTCTTCCTGGTTTTGTCTAGTAACCAGAAGGATCTTGGTTTTGAGTTTTCCCAAGATGAGCAGTACTATTTAATACAAAATATCATAAAAAACCCTGTATTAGATTGTATAGTCTGCTGTCAATTACGCAGGAATGCCAGTACAGATCGCATCAACCTGAACCAGAATTTTATCAGGTCCACTACTATGGACCCCGACCCAAATTTCAAATGGGTCTGATACACATAGCTGAAACTGATTTCTTGAGGTTGGGTCCAGTACCAGTTTCCATCCCTACCTGTTAACCCATGCAAGCATTAAAGAAAATACATTAGGATTACTCATTACCTGTAGCCTGTCATTTAAGAGCTTGTCAAAGGCAGCAGGGGGGATTTTAGGAATGGATGCCACAGTGTCTGCAATGAATCTTCCAATATTGTTATCTGGAGCAGTACGCCCTTCCTGAGAAGAAAATAATGTTAGAAACATGCTAAAAGCAGTGGAAGCGCAAAAGATAAAAGGTAAATTTCCATAGCTGACCACAACATCATCAACATATTTGTAGACATCCTCGATCAGAGCAAGCAGTCGATGCATTGAAACTTCCATTCCTTCCAAATCATTGGGAAGCTTGTCCACCATCGTTGACCTTAAAATGTCAACTGCAAAAAAAAATAATAATAATTTATAATATATCATATGATTTTCATGTCAGACGAATCACCTAATCAATGACAAGGAAAAAGGAACAGGGTCTCAAATGAGTCAACAAAGGTTACAAGAAAAACCTTGAATGAAGTAATGAACATATAGCACAACTTAAAGCATAACTGTAGGACAGTATCAAATTTGTAATCCCCACGACCTCTATGATGAAACTATAGCAACTGAGAGAATAAAATGTTAACATGCCAAAAGATTTTTCACCAAACCCTCCGTGAATTTTACTACTACTCTCAGGAAAAAACTATAAATGAATATTCTCAATACAGGATACACCCCTACTAAAAAAAAAAAAAGGAAATACAGAGGAGACAGCCCTCAAATAGATTTGGGGTGCCTTCCTTTCAATCATTATTTCCATATATTTGGAGAACTTGCTGAGCCATTGAAGACCTGGGTCAAACTAAATGAGCAACTCCCTTTTCCTTCTTTTCGAACTTGAGAAACACCAAATAAATGAAGAATATTATCCTAAACATAATAATAACAAGTGAAACTTAATTTTATCTTCAAACATGGTAGAACTAAATAGTAATTAATCTGATGTTACGTTAGGACTGATCATAAAAGACCTGTTTTGAGCAGGGGATAAATCTGGAGAGAGAATCAAGGATCTTATGTGCATCTTTTGTTGAGATTTGTCAGCTGAATCCTCAGACAGAAGAAAAAGTTTTGAGAGAGTTCAATCACCACCAAACAAGTCAACAGTCAACTCATTGCACCAAACTACGTCTACTAATGATTCAGCCAGAAAATGACTTCCGTAAGGAAAAACCTCCTTCTGCAGGGGATCACTTACTGCCAAATAAGTCAACAATCAACTGACTCACTTCACCAGATTGTGCATCTCCCAAAAATTTAAGGCCAAAAAGGCTTCGAATTATGGTTTACTCAAGACTTCATTGCCCTTCGAATTATCAAACAGCCCATTCAAGTTGTTCTACCTACTAAAATACATCTAAGACATCCACCATATAATTGAAAAAGTAGATAATTAGCAACAACAGTTGCATGCATTTGAACAATCCCTTTGAATTGTTAGACTGAACTGTCCACTCCACTGCTTCATCCTCCAGTTCAATTTTTAAAGCATAAGCACCACTCATAGGGGAAAAATGGAGGTCTAAGTTAGATATAGCTAGTAGAGTTGGTACAACATGGGCTAAGTGGGAACAAGTGATGCCGACCAAAAGGGGTGGCCCCAAGATGGGCTTTTAGATCCATGTCACGATCCATTGGGACGAAGCTCATAGACCAGCTAAACACCCATTTGATCAGATGAAGATCCTATATCAAAGGAGACCCATAGAGCCCAACCTGTTGAGTAGATAAATCAATAAGGATTTACCTTGAGTCTTATCTTTGTAAATCAATAGATATTTACTTCCTTTAAAGTTTTTCCTCTATTTATTTTATTTTCTTCTTCTTTTTTCCTGAATTGTAGCAATAGTTTTATTAAAAGATAGATAGCATAAAAGACAGATAGATAGCAAAAAAGACATACATTTTTTTATCAATAACACAAATTCATTAACAAGGAAGCAACATACAAAGAACAGAACAATGGAAAAAGATAGTAGAAAAGTGATGTACCACACAAATCAGATTACATGACCACTCCTGTCCAAGGATACAAACTTTGGACTCCTTGCTTGGCTAAAACATCTGCCATAGAGTCAGTGGATCTAACCTCATGACGGAGAGAAACTAAGTTAAGAGACATGTACTGAAGAGCTCCAAAAAGCAAACCATCTAAAAAGTAGAAAAAGAAAAAGCTAGGACCCTAACCGAAAACCAAATACAAATGGGAAGTTCCCTAGTAGATGAACAGATACCGGCAGCCAACACACTCCTTAGCCAAGGAATCTGCCTCCCCACTAGCACTGCGATTGATGTGGATGAAAGAAGCATTCAGATTCAAATGCCAACTCTAACACCTTCTCAGCCATGTTCCCCAAACAGCGGTCGACCTACCGCAAGGAAGGAAGAATAGTGAACGGGCTACTCTCCATGCCAAATGGCTTACGGTAGGATGTCCAGGTCTCACTCCAAAAGACAAAAGCACTCAACTCACGATAGAGAAGAAAATTGAAATTCTTATTCAATCTCAATATGTCCCATGAGAAGGGATTATATCTTTATATATAGTTAATCTACTCTCTAACTGGGGAAACAATTCATAACATAAAAAACTTCAAATTCAATCCTAATAACAACTTCTAAACATAAGGAAATCCTAAAAAGCTTGAAATCCTAGAAAACTAAAAATCCTAGAATTACGGTCATTGTGAACTCTTCACTGGACCAGGACTTGGACCTGCAGGCATACACCTTCAGGCGGGGGCCCATTATTCAAGCCTACATCAGCCGTTCACCCACTACAAAACACCACTGCAATTTAGTCGTCTATAATTGTTCTTAACCTAGAATTTTTTGTGAATAGTTCATCAAAATATAATATTTCATGATTTAGAGAGAACAAATCAAAGGGATGTGATTTATCCTATAACTAAAATTTAGAAAGAAGATAAAATTGTTTTCAATCCTTAGGGACATAATATAAAAGCATATACTCTCTTTTTTCAGAGGCAGTGAATGAAATAAAATTGTGCCCTCTCTATTTCAGTGTTAAATTTCTATTGGCATGAGAGCAGGACAGGTGTAAATGTGTGTTATAAGGCTCAACTTGGAGGCTAGAGTAGTTATTGGATACCCTTCCCCTTGTTGCATCAATAAGCTTGTAGAATGTTAAGCAATCACCAAGTGCCTGCTCAGATTAAAGATTCATTTCAAGTAACAATTAGACCTAGCATGTTGTATAAATCAAAATATTGAAACGTGAAGAAGCTAAAGTTCATGTGGCTGAGATGCAGATGATCAGAATATTCACAAGAAATGGTGAAAATAGAAACAAAAACATTAGAAAACACATGCGGATGACTGTAATATAAGAAAACATCCAAGAATACCATTTAAGATAGTTTGGGCACCCTTACAAAAGACAAGAAACAATCCCTGTGAGACACTTAAAGGATTACTAGTGGAAGGTACTAGGAGACGAAAGCTATTCAAGATCTCAAAAGAAGTGTTGAGGAAAGATGTCATTATGAGGAGTAATTGAGAAGATGGTATTGAATAGTTGGGTGAAAATGAGAAAGTATATCATTATTAGTACAAGGATCACATTATTTAGCGCACATCATATACAAGGTAAAGAGAATATCACATTTGTATACACAGTCCGAGAAAGACCTTATTTTCCAATTCATCATCATCATCATCAAAACCTTGCCCCAACTATATTGTGGTCAGCTACAAGAATTCTATTTCTCCATTCTATTCTATCCGAAGCTAAAGCCTCAAATAAGTAGCACGTTTTCAAGTCCATTTTTATTACCTTCATCCATGTCCTCTTCAGCCTACCCCCTCCCCTTGGTAGGCCATCAACGTGCATAGCCAAACTCTTCCTTACCAGCGCCATTGCCAACCTGCGTTGGACATATCCAAACTATCTCAGATAGGTTTTTCAAATTTTATCTCCTATTGATGCTACATCTAAATGCTCTCGAAAAAATTCATTTCTAATTCTATCATTCCTAGTATTACCACACATCCACCTCAACATTTTCATCCATTTTATGCAAATGTTGCTTCTTAAATGGCCAGCATTTTGCTCCGAAGGTCAAAGCCGGTCTAATCGCTATCTTGTAAAATTTTCCCTTCGATATTAGTGGCACGCCTCAATCATATATAATTGCAAAAGATAGTCTCCACTTAAACCATCCCACTTTTATCCTATGAGGGTTTTTGGACCCAACCTTAGTTTCCAGTTCATAGTATATAAGTTGGTTTTTGGTCATTTGGTCAGGTAGAATTTATAGCTGATTTGATTTAGGATAGGCTCTAGCGATGATGATGAAATGTCTCTTTGGAGACATCCGATAAGATGTTGATGAAACAGCAGCATACTAATAATTACAACTTTCTAAATACCAGAGGCACAAAAATCTAAAAGTATGTTGGCATCAATTCTATTTTCATAGAAAGTCTGCTAAAAATTATCTTTGGAGATTTTTTTTTAATATTTGGGATTTTTTCATGGAATACATTTTGTGGACAATTTTGGGAGGTTTTTTTTAAATATTTGGGTTTTTTTTGGGGATGTTACAGAGAAAGTCTACTAAAAATAAAACATTTAAAGCTACGTTAAAATCCATCAAAATGTGATGAATATATACATATATACATACATGTTTCAAATATAGAAATGATAGGTCAAACAACTACCATCATGATATTATCAATTAAGCAATATTTTGAAAATATAGATACAAAGTAGGGATTACATCGGCTATCTCATGTAAAATATCATTTGGAGACTGATCATGTCTAACTACAAGACATATCAACGTCTAAATTACATATCCACGTAATTAGCCATTCATCTGAGACAAGTGTGTTTGGTCTAGTGGTAAAATTCTCGCTTCAGTTCAGGCGCACAAGGCCACATGTTTCAATTTTTGCAACACCCCTCTCATTATATAGCTCATCAATTTAACATTTAAAAAAAAAAGTTAAGTTTGCCTCTCATGTTTCACTCCAGTGAAACAATTCTATGAAAATGTATGAATAGAAATTTATATATATATATTAACATTAATATAGCTATTAAACAAGACTATAGGGAGGAGTGAAAAGTGCAGATTGTAGTCCACCACATACATCCAACTCGTTCTGCTTCAACCATTCGAAGGTCCAGAGGAATTTCTTGAAATTGTGCTGCAAGCTGCTGATCCCCCAAAGACAAGTTAAAAGACACATAAGCTTTAATGGTAGCCTCCCCATTTGTAAATCCTGTATCAACAGTCAAGTGAACAGGATTTGTCACCGCTTCTCTTGAATAAAAGTCATGGATCAAGACACTTCCCCCCGCGACCTCAAAGCCTGTAGAGTACCTGGCAAAAGTGGAGAATCACAAGGTAAATCAAACATCAACCAACAGTAGCATGTGGAAGTGAGAATGCTGAAATACATGAATAATAACAGATTCCGTAAAAACTTTAGGTTGAGCTAACCAAACCCATCAGCTTCAGAGTCAATCATTCATTGAATTAGACTAGCGATAACAAATAATTAAATGACAAATGATGATGCACAAATGGTTTCACACATTTTTAAAATATTACTTCAAGTGAATGAGCTGACAGTTAAGCAATATTCCGTGAAGTATTATAGTCTATTTGGTGGTTGTATGTTACAAGCTACAACAATTTGTGTGACTGATGCAATTGGGAGGGCAAAACCTCTCACATCACCAATAAGATACCTAATTTGCCATCAGGCGATCAGTTCTTCGAGGCAAAATCGAGATGCAGGCTCTTGTTGAAGTTCCAAGTTGTGTGCTTTTCTACTCTGCAGTTCCAACTTCCAAATCAGTTCTGCCTCTTTGACTGGGACCAATAGATTCAACAAGGCCTTGCAGCCTCCCCATGTAACAGCAGCAGGACCACCAAATCAAGGAAAACCAGGAACAGACTTGAGGTTTCAAACCTCTGATACGAAACTTCGTGAAATCCAAACAAAACCCCTTTTCATTTTTAAGGTTACAAACAAGCCAAGATCGCATTAAGCCACAGTGCTCGGCATGATTGTGCTCAAGTTGAGCTTGTCTCGATTGCTTCATAAGAAAGCCAAGCTTGAACTATGTCATTTGTCTAGACGTGAGAGGACGTGATGCCTCTCCAAATACCAGAATGACAAGCAACAGCCTCCCCTATTTCCTATCCAGATCTTCTTCTAGATTGATCACATAATACATCTTTCCATAGACCTCACGAGGTATCAACTAGCCTCTAAAGCAATATTCCAAGCAACGCCGCATTTATTTCCTTTGATAGCCTTATCCCGAGCACTCCTTATTCTTTGCCTTACATGTTCACACCAGGTAGTGAGATAATCATTTCGGCTTACACATCCTCTCTTTTTTATCGTTTTTTTTTTTTTTGGTTCGTTTGGTTAGATTTTAGCAGACACATGTAATAATTTTTTATCAACCACAAAATTTGTAAACAATCTGAAACAGTATCATGTTAAAGACATGCCTCACATGCTTTTTAGATGGATACCAGGGAACAAGTAGTTGGTTTGAGTATGTATCAGGGATTGGTGGCAAATGCACTTACTTTACCACTGCATATTGATTACGGGTGTAAATGGGGCCTTTCAGACCCAAATATCTGAAGACCCAACCCAAAAAACAACTTGGTATGGGTATGGGATTTGGACACATTTGCACATATATATATGGGGGGAAAAGTAGGCAGGAAACTTTTTTAACAAAAGGGAAAAGAAAAGACAAATTCATTGACAAAAACTAAAACTAATACCATGGAAAGAAAAGCTCAACACAACATAGGATAATAGGAGCACATAGTAAGGATCCAAATATTGTGACTTCAAACATGTATCAAAGTATTGTACAGAACTTCCACTTTGAACACATAAAAAACCTTTCAATTCAGCAATAAGGGCACATTTATGCAGGAAACAGAAAGCAGAGTCTCCCCAGAAAAATCCCTATTTTGTGGCTCTCTCTCTCTCTCTCTCTCTCTCTCTCTCTCTCTCTCTCTCTCTCTCTCTCTCTCTATGGAAGAGGAAACCCATCTTCAGTGGCATTACACAAACATGCCCTAAATACTCGTACTTGTTACTAATAGATGATTTAATAGTTATCATTTATAAGAAATAGATCATCTAATAAGCAAGGACAAATACGTAACCGCATAGAAAGATAATAATAAAAATTGCAATTTGCAATGAATTCAAAGAAAAATGCATGCTAGCCAATTATTTATCCAAACAAATCACATGCATAAGATCTTCACTTTTTTTTTCCTTTACTTATTGGCAAATGAAGGCAATTGATTGATTTGACTGACGTAAAACTATACACTAATTAATCAAAGGTAGGAACATTACCATCCGACGATTACTTCCTTCGGGTTGACTTTTTGGTGAGACATGAGCATATTATGATGGTAATCAATATCCAATGAAACCTGTTGTCAAGCATCATCAACAAAGTCGTCAACACAAGCAAGCATATTCTTTTTCTTTAATTTTTATCATAGTCAACGCCACTAAACAAGTAGGAATACAATACTTGCATGACAACAAATAGACCATGTTTAGTAGATTTGATGCTAAGGAATCATGAAAGTTTATGCCTTTTTGGCCAAATTGGCTACTGCATGATTTAAATTGTCCCATGTATGAGGACTAAAACAAGAGGAACATCCAAAAGAACATCAACTTCTCAAAACATTATCGTGCTCTTCGACAAAGAACATTCATCCTAAGATTAAATACAAAGGGCATCCACAAAAAATTTTGCATTGGAATTGTGCATTCATGGAGTAAAATACTCCCATTAAATCATCATCATCATCATCATCAAATCCTTATCTCAACTATGTTTGGGTCAACTACATTATTTTGTTTCTCCATTCCGATCTATCGTAAGCCAGATCCTGTACGAGGTTACACTTCTTTGGGTTTATCCTAAATACTTCCATCTATGTCGTCTCCAACCTACCCCTTTCAATGGTGGGCCATCAACTTACAAAGAAAAACTTCCCCTCGACAGTATAACTGCTGGCCCACGTAAGACATGCCCAAACTATCTCAAACAAGCCTCTCTAAATTTATCACCTACTAATGCTGCCCTAAATACTCCCACTAAATAAGCTACTTATTTTACAAAAAACCAAATCATTCAACAAAACAAAAACAATGTTGTCCGTCTTTCTTGCTTTACTAGTTATGCAACAAAGAGACCCAAACCCTAAAACAATCTTTTAACTTCTACGCCATAAGTACCACTACTCTTACAAATTTTGTTCATAAGCAAATAGTAGATGCTCATCCAGTAATTCGAAACCTCAAACATAAAATATCTCAATCTACGCGTAACAAACCAAATTACTAAAAAAAAAAAAACCATTGACTCAAATGCCTTCTCAAAATCCAGCAACTGAAACTAACAAGAGAGATCCATACAACACCAATCCCATCACACGAAATTCTTATGAGATCCAACAAATCAATCATTAAAATGTAAAAGCAGCCCCAATTATCAACTAGAAAGAGATTTCCAAGTGCGTTAAAGGAGGAAGAGAAGAGACCAAGTCGCCTTGCTCGCCATAGGGGACGGCGTAGGAGTTGCGGATGTCGACGGTGCCGTCGGCGGAGACGGAGCCGAGAAGAGTTCCGATGACTCGGTCGGCTTGATCGCTCCGCCTCACGTAGCTGTCGCAGATGCTGAAGATGACGACTGGATGGACCCTGGCGGTCACGGTCGGACCCCAAAGCAGCGATGTATGCTCGCTCGTCGCCATTGTCGCCCGCAGATACGAAGGCTAGAGCTTCTTCTTCTTCTTCTTCTTTTCTAGGGCACGGAAGCGACGGAGGAAAGGAAGAAGATGTTGGAAGAGCAGCAGGGTTTTGTTGGTTCTCATAACTACAAACGTATTAGGGTTTTATTTGAACTCACTCGCACCCGTGACCCGTTCCATGCCCGACGTCGACACATGCGAGCCGGACCTGGAGCGGGCTAAAGCCCTATGGAGGCACCACCTGTGCGCCCTTATCGGGCCCATGGCTAGGACTTCTTGTTACGATATAAAACGGAAGCTGCTATATATACCACTTTAGGCTCATCCTCCGCCACCTAAAAAAGAAAATAAAAAGAAAGTCCCACAATGCCCCATCCCTTCTCTCCCTACATACATTCTCTCTCACTCCCTCCCCTTCCCCACCTCCTCCCTCCATTTCCCCACCTCCCCCTTCGACCGTTGGAGGAGCTCTCCCTCCCCTCCCTCTTCCTTATCCTCTTTCTCTCCCTCTATTATCTTTCTCCTCCTCTCCCTACATCTCTTTTCTCTCCCCCTTTCTCCCTGTCCCCTCAGCCTTGTAGCAAACGATCTATTGAGGGAAAAGGAGAGAGAGAGGATAAAGGGAGAGAAAGACGAAGAGGGATAGGGAGAGGAAGGAGAGGGGAGGTCCCCTTTAATGCCGGAGCTTATTGCCGACCAAAGGAAAGGTGGGGAAGGAGAGAAGAGAGGGAGAGGAAAGTTGCAAGGAGAGAAGGGGTGAGGGCATTTTGGGCATTTTTATTTTTTATTTTATTTTTTAACATGTAAAATGAGCAAAACCTAGTGTACGTTTACCAGCTTAAAAAAAAAAAAGAAAAGAAAAAAAAAACCCCTTCTCATCCTTCCCACACAAATCAACATACTGGATGGTGGCCCACTTCATCTTTCTTTTCTCATTTTTTTGTTCTCCATTTGTTATTATTTCTCTTTGTATGAAAAGGTGACCTGGGAAGGACTAGATGGGGGAGAAGATGGAGTAAGAGAAAGGAGCAGGGAATTGGAGCCACGTTGCTGGCAACAGTGGTTGCTGTCGTTGGAATCAGAAAAAATGGAGAAAAAGAAAGAAAGAGGGGAGCATTACAAAATAATAATTTTGCATGAAATCAGCCCCGAAGACCCAATCTATACACAAATTAACTTAAGACTAATAGCATTTAGTGGCTAACTAAAGAGCTCAAACTTTTATTATGTCAAATGTGCTCTAAGCAATAATTTATTTATTTTTTTCTACATTGGCAATCAAACTCTGACCTCTTATTTAATTAACAAAAAGCTGTTTTACTGCCAAGGCAATAAAAGTAACGGTCTTTTTCTTTTTAATGAACAACTTCACTTATCAAAACAATTTGTTTTTTAACAGACCGTAGTCTTCAAGTCCATAATAGGACCAACATCACTCATACGTGTAAATATAAAAAGGAAGCTTTTAAATATACACTGTTTTTCTCTCTTCTTACACCATTTCTCTTTGCACACAATCAATAAGTGAGCGAGTTTGGTTTTTCTCTTTTTACACACCATCTTTACATATATACCCCCACCCTCCAAACATCAAAAATCCCACTTTCTCTACACAAAAAATCCCTCTTTTTCTACACTTTCTTCTCCAACCAGTTCTGTTCCATTCTTCCTCCATTCCTCCCCAATCTTGAAGGTAACCATTCTTTTTTTCTCCACCATTGCCAAAGGTGTTCTTCTTTCTCTTCTCCACCATTCCAAAGGTATTATCTCTTATATTGTCCACCATATTATTCATTAAAATGGGTTCTTGCATGCTTGGATTGTAATAGAAAAATGTATTTTTTTGCCATTCCATTCGGTATTCGTTATGTCCAAACAAGATGGGTTCTTCCCATCACCATGTTCGGCCTTGTAAGGCCTAACAAGATTCATATTGTTCGGCCACACAAGGTCAAACATAGTAAATGTTGTTCAGCTATTGGTGGTCGAACCCTCTTCATTGTGTTCGGCCACTGATATGATTATGTTCGGCCAACAAGGACCGAACATATGCATTGTGTTCGGTCTACACTGACCGAACACAATTAAGTTGTTCAGTCTATTTTGGACGAACACTTTGAAAAAGATTCGGTCATACAGAGCCGAACACAATGAATATATAAAAGTCTTGAATACACAGAAGTCTAACTCAATTAACGAGCGATTGAATTACTTACAATATGGCTAGTAGTTCTAAAACTCGTCCAACGACTTCTGAAAGAGGACGTCATTAATGCGTTGAAGAAGCAATTATTGAAAAGCCGGAACAGCCGGAAGTCCCGAACTTCGAAGAGAATGAAGATGAAAAGGTGGAAGAGGATGAAGAAGAACAAGGAGAAGAAATGGTTGTGCCAAATGACTCTTTGGTTTTGAAAAATTTTTAAACACACGTTGCAAAATTTATTTGGGAAGGAGAGGTATGTTTTTATATATTTTCTATATTAAAGTTATGTTTTATTTCTTCTTTAATGTATATGCATATCTTCAGGACCATATTCTGCTCAAGTGTTTGAGTCATAGCCAAAAAGTAAGAATGTAGCATCTGAATGAGTCAGATTTATTTAGACAAAAAATTGATAGATCTAGTTTAACGCCGTTGATCAAGACTTCTTACAGATCTGTTTATAAGAGCCTTGTGTCAGCTTTTATGGAAAGGTGACATCCAAAGACTAATACGTTCCACGTGCCTTTCGGGGAGATGACCATTACTCTAAATGATGTTGCCACCATTATTGGGATCCCAATGACGGGGATAACTATTTCATATAATGATGATTTTGGATCTTTTGAAGTTAAAGAGCTACTACACCGAGCATTAAGAGTTCGACACACAGAGGCACATAATGACCTTGCACAGGTGCGAGGTCAATCAGTAAGGTTGGAGTGGTTAAAACATAAGTTTGATGCAGTAATAGATACTGATAGGGAAACAGCCATTGACCAGGCAATGAGAGCCTATTTGCTATATATATTTGGATGTACACTGTTTAGTGACAAAACTGGCACACGCGTTTCAATCATTGATCTTCACCTCCTGATAAATGTTGATAATGTGACTTCATATGCATGGAGTGCTGCTGCTTTAGCCTATCTCTATCGAAATTTGGGGTCAGTTGCACGATATAAAGTGAAATAAATAGCCAAGTATTTGTCACTCCTGAAAGCATGTATATATAAGCATTTTTCATGTTTTGCTAATAACCCAAATCTCATGTACCTTCAACACAACCCTCGAGCATTACTGTGGCATCTGACCAAAGAGTCAAATGAAGATGGCGGTCTTTAATCATTACAAGAAACGATTGACAAAATGGGTAATGATATGGTATTGCATATCTCACTAGTAATCATTTCAAATTAATATGTGTTCTTGTATTTACGTGTTTCTAAATATCTATGTTAATTGATGTAGGTAACTTGGGATCCGTATTGCAATTTAAAGCAGCAACATTCATTATATAAGTTTGCATTCTACTATGGATGCATTAGGTGTTTAGAGGTTGTGGAGCCATATCACCCAAAAAGAGTGTTGAGGCAATTTGGAAGACTGTAAACTATTCCTCCACCACCATGGACTCCAGATCGGGTACATCGAAGTTTAAGTGCTCAGCAGTATCAAATTGCATATCAATGGGTCGATCAATAGTGGCAAAGATGGGAGAATCATGTCTTGTCACCCATAAACCGAAGTCAAATCTTCAGATTTTCATCCGATTATGTACCCAATTATATGAGCTGGTACACACAGATATCATGGAGGACAGTAAAAACCCAATGTATCGATCTACGTGGGGGCAAAAAAAATGAAGCAAGTGGGGCTAGCTCGTCAATAAATTACGAGCAGCATTGTCAATATGTACTAAGTATCGCTGAGCCAATGTCACAACCCGATCCTAAGAATTAAATATTGAAATGGGCCCCCAGGGTGTGGATACGTAATCCCGTAGCAACCCGTGCCATGTGACGACACGCACGAATCACTATAGGAGAGATTCCACAGGAACATGTAAGAAATATCCACCAACACATAAATTAAATCTCAAACATAAAGCAGAAACTTACGAAATACGCCTGTAATAATCATAAGCAATGCATAGAAGGAATATTATATCATCATAAAATAAACTTTAACTCTTTTAGTTAACCATTCCAAAAAACACACATGATCCACAATCACTTAAATATGTCAATCATACAATTTCCATCAACAAGTCCCAACAAAATAAGGAATCATGTTAAACACTAGTCCAAACAACCTAACTTATTAACCCAACAAAACCCCTTTTTGATGCTTTTCGTAAGATGACTTATAGAAAACGTCGTATTCCTTCTACCTTTCTATACCCCTAGGTACCGTTCGGGTACCCTTCAGGGACGTGTTAACATTCGTGTTGAGATTTGTTTCTGTACCTGTAACACCAATGATAACACTGTTAACACGATAGTTAAGCAAATATAGAGATATATAAAACTATCATAATGTATTAAATGAATTAAGGAAAATATTGATTAAAGAAAATAATAACCATAAGTTAGGCATATTGTGCATAAGTAAACATGCGTAGCGAATCAATACGGAATATCAAACATATTAATTGGCATCCACGAGGCTATATTCTCCCAAAAGAGAGCGTATAATCTAAAGAGAGCATATAACATATATATAGGAATTACACTAGAGGATTAGGCTAGTTTCCCGATGAGTGCCGACAATTCCTCTATAAACTACTGCAGTAGTGACATAAGAGATACCTAAATTGGTTCCGTCTAACCTAATAAGGGTATAAGTTAAGTGGTGTCGACTCAACGTATCAAAACCGACTCGAATTCATATCTTTCGTACTTATAATCAATTGCAGTGATCATGCCATATTCATTCATACTTATCATATCATATACGAGAGAGTTTCGGTCTTGAGATCATATTCAATCATAGAAATCAAAATTTACAAGTATCTAATAATCAACTAATACATGTTTAATTGAGCTAATAAAGCTCGAACCCTCTCAACTTGAGCTACACCCATTCGGCTCACGAACACACACTCAGTAGAAGCTCCGAATCAATTGCCCCAAGGTTAGCCAGGAGGAATGGGAACATGACTACATCATATTGAGGGTAAGGTTTCTTACAATAGAAATGCATTTAAATTGATAAGGTATCAAGGAGATTTAATAGTCAATTGTATGCTAGATAATCCGTGATCCTGGGGTCATTCAACACGATATATTCATAAGACGTCCGGTGTCATTGTGTTACCAAATCTTAGCATTACATTGTATATGTAAGGACACCTCTTCTTATGCCAATACCCATGACGTAACGTCAGGAATTCATCTGGAAAATCGAAAGGTATAAGGGACAACTCTACACTTGTCCTCTTTATCATTTAATCACCATTGGGCTAATTTAGTTCAAAAAAAGGTGTCATGTCTAAAGCCCTACAAAGTCATTTGAAATTCTAATATTCTAAGTTCACAGTATTCTTATGGCTTAACTGTATACATGTTACAACTTAACTGAGTGGCTTAGTTTTCCCTCAATTTCATATGCATTTACAGCTTAGCCGTATATTGGCCCGCGACTTAGATGTGTTAAGCCTACGACTAGACTACGGTTGGGCTACGATTTAGCCATAGTACAATCTACGGCTTAGCTGTAGAAGAAAATTAGAATTTCTGGTTCTCGGGAAAGCTTACCGTAAATTTACTTATGGCTTTGATCACGGGATGGTTATAGTTTAACTGTAGTTCAAAAATGGGTTTTTGTACTCTCAGGATTCTGAGCCGTACACACTTACGGCTTAGCCGTGGCTTTGCCGTAAGCTTCAAAAATTTTGGAAAAAACTCTGAAGTTAGATTTCAGTATAGAACTCTCAATTTAAGATTACAATGAGCTTCCTATTGCCTCAAGATACTACTATGGATTTTACAATACTCACATATCCGCCACATTATATAATCATACTCTAATTCATTTAATTCAACACGTATATACTTAAATCAAAGAGAAAAGAGCTATAACTTGAAATTAGAGTGATTAGTTCATGAATAAAAAATTTAGACATACATGCAGTATGTCTAAGACTCACCTTTAACACGGTACTTCACCATACCAACTTCTCCTTGGTGTGTACTTAAAGAAAGCCTTGATAGAAGATGGGTTCTCTACATGAAAGACATGCAATGGGTGAATTCTAATATAGGATGTATGCATGTTGTATATTTAAGTCTCCTTTACTTTACTGAACTCAAAGAATTGAAATAGAGGTAGAGATTCTACCTTAAGGAGCTGTAACTTGAAGAAAATGGTGATTCCAACGAGAGAGATATACAAGAGAAGAAAAAGAAGATTAATGGAGGCTATTACTCCTGTATGTAAGGCTTCAAGACCTTGTTTCCAGCTCCAAATTGAAGTGGAGGTGAAGAAGAGTGAGGAGTAGAAAGGTTCCAACGAAGATCGTAAGAATAAGAGGGAAAAGAGAGACGTTGGCTCCTCTTTTAACTCAATTTTCCTTGAAGTTTACATGCAAGTCCAACATCTCTAAGAAAATTACAGTTTAAGTCAAATGGACGACCTCAATTGGGCCGAGATGGATTCAAATTAAATTGGGCCTAACATGAATGATGGTTTACATGAAGAATTACACAAGATGTAACTAATGAGGTGTCAATATGATGCAAAAACTCTAAATTACAAAGGGGCCCTTACTACTTAGGTAAAGTTTGAACCCAACCCAACTACCCATTCATGACCCAAGCACAAAGAGTTGGAGTTAAATTAGTCTAAATAAGTTTCAATTAGTATAAAACAAAATTAATTATCATAAATCGAGATTTGTTGGGATTGGGACCTTACAACCACTAACAGAGGTTGACTTTTATCGTGACCCGCGAGGGATATACGTTAATGTTGATTGGATGCACCATGTGTTAAAGGGACTTCCACTTGAAGATACACAACGAATTGTAAGGGATGCCAACATGACATCCACTACTTACACACGCCGGAGTAAGAGTGACAAAAGTTAATGTGTCCATGATGATGTTATTTTTTGTTTAGGGTGGGGTTTTTTTTATTTTTGTTAAGTATGTAAGTAGTTCACAAATATCATGTATGAAATTAACAAATGATCTACTAGTAATCAAGGTTTTATATTATCTTCTAAATGAGTACAATGAGTTACATTCAAAATTAGTTACATCCAAAATGAGTTACATGCTAAATTAGTTACATTGAGTGACATTCCAAATGAGCTATAATAAGTTCATCTAATCTCTATTGTTTCACTTGTTCTACATTTGCACTGATAATGTCACGCCCCGATCTCAGGAATTGGGAATTTGAGTTGGCCCCCAGGACGTGGATACGTAACCCCGTTGTAATCTGTGCCCTGAAGGACTGTGCACGAATTCCTACAAAAGAGATTCTACAAGAACGTGCGAGGTATGCCAACACACGTAGAAATATAATTCATCATAACGAACTCCTATGAAATACTCTGTAATGATTAAAAGCAACACTAGAGAAGTCAGTCCTTAGATGTTCATTGATAGATACATATATATATCGGTAGTTAAGTCTTTTATTACATTCCTGCACTCCAACTACTACTTAACGGAGTTACGTACAAAAGATCCAAATTGCACATTCCCGAGGGTAGACCAAAATCTCAACTGTAACACCTCCAAACCGGCATGCTCTGTAGGATGACTAATAGAAAACATCGCCATCCTTCCACTCATCTATACCCCCGAGGTACCGTTAGGGTACCCTCCGGGGGCGCGTCAACAATTGGGTTATGATTGGGTTCCGTACCTGCAATACCAAGGGTAACACTGTTAATACGACGGTTAAGCAAGTATTAAGCATGTGAAACTAGCATAATATATCAGATGAACTTATTAATATACTCTGGATATGAGCAATAATAGTCTACTAGAGTTGATGTGCATGAGTAACAATGAGTAAAGAATTAAATTAAGATATAGTACACACTAATTAGCATCCACGAGGCTCTATTCCCCCAAAAGGAAATATACATATATATGGGTCACTAGGAGATCAAGCTAGATCCCCAAGGAGTGCCGACAACTCCTCCGTAAACTACTGCAGTAGTAACATAATAATACCCAAAAGGGCGCAAGCTAAGTGGTGCCGACTCAGATTTACCTCTTTCGTACTTTATATCATATTTGTCATAACATACATAGGGAATATCTGTCTGGAAATATAATCAATCATGAATACAGACGAACAATGAAACGAAGCATATTTATATGAGCTACGAAGGCTCGAACCTTAGCTATACCCTTTTTTGGTTAGCAAGCACGCACTTGTTAGAAGCTCTGGCTTGTCAGACATGCACTCATTAGAAGTTCAGGTCTGAATTGCCTCAAGGTTTGACTAAAGAGAGTGAATGTATGAACAATCATGTTGAAGCAAGGTATTTAACAATATGAACGCATTCGAATTGAGTAAGGGTCAAAGGAATTACTTGCCTCCCCTATGATAAATAATTCCTTGATCCCAAGGTCATTCAACTCGATGTACTCATAAAACATCCGGTGCCATTGTGTTACCACACCTTGGTATTACTTTGTGTATACAAAGGACACCCCTTTTATTTTATGTCAACATCCATGACTTAACATTGGGAAATCATCCGGGAATTTCTCATTCTTTTTAACATGTACTTACCGTTGGCCAATGTGATGGTAAGAAAGGCGCCAATACTAAGGTCCTCCAATGTCAGTGTAGGTTTCTAATATCCTAGATTTCACTGGGTTCTTACGGCTTAGCCGTATACAGCTACGGCTTAGCCGAGTAATTCAGGTTTCCTCTAATAGTTCAGGCGCATTTACGGCTTCGCCGTATATTAGTCTACGGCTTAGCCATGCTAAGCCTACGGCTAGGTTACAACTTAGCCGTAAGGCATTTCATGGTGTAGCCATGTACCAGCCGTAGAAGAAAAGGGGCTTTTCGAGCTCTCTGGAAAGTTTACTGTAAGAAGGCTTACGGTTGGGCAGAGGCTGGTTACGGCTTAGCCGTAGCTCATTTTACGGTGTAGCCGTGGGTGAGCCACAGTACAAAAGTCAATTTTGTTGCTCTCGGGACTTTGAGGCGTGAACATGTACGGCTTAGCCATGGCTTCGCCATACACTTCAGAAATCTAAACTCGGTTATGTAGCTCGGTTCCATTGCAGGATCAATACGGGACCTGAGTTATGAGGAGTTTACCTGACTTACTTATAGTATACTTGATGGTGTTCAATACCCATAAACTCTTCTATCCCATTTTTTTCTATCACTCTAACTCAATCCATACCACATTTGTACACCATTAAACAATGAAAAATGACTGAACTTGAGACTTAGAGGTCTAACCCATGAATCCATAATTTAATCACACATGCAATACATATAAACTCTAATACTTGCCTCTTAACAGTGTTTGCCCTTTTCTAAGTCCTTCTTGTTGTGTGGCTAAGGGAAAACCTTCCAAATGAGAATGGGTTCTCTACAAATAGAACATGCAATGAAGAATGGGGTTTAGATTCGCATGCATGTTATGTAATTGGGTCCTTAACTCTCTAATAAACCCAAATGAATGTAATGAAAGTAAGTCCTCACCTTAGTGAGCTGTAGCTTGAAGAGGAAGTATTTCCCAAAGAAGAAAATACTCCTATGAAGAAGAGGAAGATGGGTGAAGACTATTCCTAACGCATGCAAGACCCCAAACCCTAGTAGCTCTTCAAAATTGAAGTGAGAATGAAAAGAATCAGGAAGAAAGGAAGCACCTCCAGCAGTTGTAGAGAAGGAGAAAGAAGAAGGAACGTTGAGTTACATCTTTTAAATGGAATTTTCCTGCCCTTGCATGCAAACCCATTTCTTCGGGATATTTACGATTTAAGTCACATAGCCTTAGTTAGCCCAAGATGGATCCAAATCAAGTTAGGTTCAACACGAAAGATGATCTACACGAAAAATTACACGAGAGGCGATGGATGTGGTGTCCATAAAACGCAAGAACAATTTACAAAAAGGCTCTCAACTACTGAAGTAAGGCTCAAACCCTGCTCAACTCCCTGTCCAAGACCCAAACCCAATCGTCTTTAAACTATATAACCTTATGTCACGACCCGAGCCCAGAAATCGGGGGTTAGCGAAAAGCTACACCAGTGACACACGTACTCCCGTGCACGTGTATCCAAACCCAGTCCAGATGCACACACACAAGGGATCTAACACGTGCGAACTAAGCGTACGCGGAAGCTGTACATATCATAGCAAGAAACAAAGGAAAAGCAAAAGCCAAAACAAATGCGGAACGGAAAAGACAACGATATAAATAAAACTCAAAAACCATATACAAAACTGAGTACACGCCAAAATAGCGATATACAACATGATACAGAGTACAAAGTCCAAAGTGTCAAAATACAAAATCTCAAAACCAAACAACTAGGCCACTGATAGTATGCATGCACGCACTCGGCAGAGGTGATCAGGCCCACTCTGCCAACCCGGAGGGTGCCTCTAAACTCGGCCCTGCAGCCTCCTCGACCGCCGGCGAGCTGGGCAAGGGATCTGTGCCTGCAACACCACAGACAACACACATGAATACAACAATCCAGCAATATATAAGTAACAGGGATGAAACACTCATAGTATCAAATAGAATAATGACGACAGAAGATTAAATACAGAGTTCCATCTTAGTATGCTAAGCGAATCGTGCATAGAAGTAAAGCATGATAAGTGAATCAAAACATAGAAATACTGGACTAAGTGGCTACTACGTTAACCATATTCTCTCCAATAGAGAGCAGAGCAAAGCAGAGCAGAGGAGAACACCACTGACGGGGCCAAGGGTACAAGTGGGTCTCAGTTTCCTCGGTTCCGGGGTCCCAAGACAAAGCGACACTGCAGTGATACAGAGATACAGAGATCCAAGCCAAAGGTAACCCCGTCGGGCATCCTAGGGCTGAGGCTGAGTAGAGCCAGACTAATACCAATCAAATCAAATCTAAAAGAAGGGAGATTATCCGCTTTGGACTCACCGATGACAAAGACCGGATCTTATCCTCACGTGTTAATCTCTGGGCAGAGCCACCAGGGAATACCCAATAAATCAGAGATATACAAAGCCAGAGACAGAGCATAGCAGAATTACAGATCACAGATCAGAGCATAGATGAAGTCAAGCACAGCATAGAACGAAGCATAGTGCAGATCGAAGAGTAAAACAGATATACAAGACGAAAGCAAAATGACTGCGGAATGCATAAACATAGATTGGCAGAACAGAGGGCAAAACTGTAAACAATAAACAATATGCAATGCATTTCAGATTAATACGGAGTCAAGGTTCATTACAAGCCAATACTAATCTAGTTGTTCACTGTCACTAACCGGGCATGTTGATGTAGTTTTAAGTTATTCGATGCACCGTTGTCATCCTAGTGTTGCAATGTAATCCTCACGTGCACCGAAGTCTCTTAAACCAACACCCATGGGGAGGTGCTTAACAGTGAATCAACGCTCACATGAATGAGTCACAGCCTAACAAACTATTCATGCGGTCCAAAGAGTCCATTGGGCAGGTTTACGTGGGTGGTTAACCTGTATTTGAGCCCTACAAAGTCTCACCATCATCCTAAGTTTTATTTCAGATTTGTCATGCCTTATGGTTTAGCCATGGGTGACCTACGGCTTAGCCGAAGACATCATACGAACTAGCCATAGCATGCACTACGGCTTAACTAAGGTTTCCTTCCAAACACAGCTAAACTGGTCTTCTTCCACCTCTGATCTGATACATTTTACGGCTGAGCTACGGTTCAGTATACGGCTTAGCCGTAGACCAATCCACGGCTTAGTCGTAGCCACACCGTAGGAGTACTGCATCTGAAAAGTTTCGACTGATCAGAGATTTAATTCACGGCTTAATCACGGTTGGGTCACGGCTAGCTTACGGCTCAGCCGTAGGACAATTTACGGCTCAGCCGTAGCCTAGCCGTAGAAAAAAATCGAAATTTCAGGTCTCTGGAAAGTGAGCCGTACAAACTTACGGCTTAGCCGTACAATACAGAGCACCAATTCGGGATAGTTACAGAAACGGAAATTTGGTACAGAAATGTCTCCAAAACGAGTTCATCTGATCTTAACATCTTAGAATTTGGCTGTAAAACATTCTATACAAAGAATAAGAAGGAATCAAAGCAATCAAACAAAACACCCATATGTGTTAAACAATCCTGTACTTATACTTGCCTCAAAACTCTGTCAATCCACTGAATCAAGCTCCAAATCAACTAAAATCAAAGCAAATCAAAGAAACAACACATGCATGAGATGAAAACACAGCAACAGAGAATGAGAGATACAATTGGAGAAGAAGAAGAAAGAGTTGCAGAGAACCCACTCACCTCAAGCCACAGAACACAGACAGAGATGAGAGAGAAAGAGGAAGAACCCAATCGAATCAACTCCCACACCAACCAGAGACTGAGAAGAGAAGTGAAAAGAAGAGAGAGAGATGAACGTGGCTCTCCTGGAGCCTCCTTGCATGCACGTTGAAGAAAAATTACAGGAAATGAGGACATCTGTAAGATGACTCATATATATAGGTTTTGGAGTTTAAAACAAGATCCAATGAGTTTAGACTATTTACAGTTTAAGTCACACGAAGGTCCAACTTCTCCAATTGACTCCAAACGGATTTGACACAGTTACGGAACTTGACAAGCTCAACAAAATACACATGCTGACACCAAGATGATGCAAAAATGATGCAAGCAAAGCAAAAGCAAAATTACGAAAAAGGGCTTAGAACTACTTATCTCAGGTCAAAGGTTACTCAACTACCTATCCAAGACCCAAAACCAAGTCCGAAAGAATAAAACAACAGAAACACACACTAATGAGCCACTAATCCGGCTCAAAGGGGATCGGAGTGTTACACCTTAATAGGGTTTAATTAACATAGAACGAGATTAATTAGCACATATTAGGATTAGTGGGATTCGGAACCTTACAGATAAGCTATTTGAAACACTCAATGCTACTTGTATATGCAATTGCCATTCATTTGCACATGGTAGATGAAATTCACACCACTTGATCGCAATCGGTGGAATTGGATGACCTAGGTCCAGGAAAAGCTAAAACATAATAAAAGTTAGAAAATTCATTTAGAAATAATAAAATGCTTCAAAAAAAGAGGGATTATAACCTGAACAACGTGATTGCCGTTTACAAAACCAATCGTTGTCTCATTGCAAAAAACTATTAACAGTGGCACGAACTAAAGAGGTAGAAATGTAAGACATTGTTGTATGCTAAAAAAGAATAATACCAAATTATAATGAGATGCGATAATGTGACCCATGTCTGCCATAATCATCAAATGGGAATAACTGGGGTAATTATCATAATATAACAAGGCCTCGATCAATTTCTGAACTCTATTTTCAATCTCATATAGTTGCTAATACTCCATTGAGTAGGCAAGTAATTCATTTACTAAATCTCTCTTAACCTGTAGCCAATCATCTTCGGTTAGCCTAAGAAACCCTGCAATGGCTTTAAAGCTACAATTACCATCAGCTGCAATGTCTTTTACAAGCGTATGTAGTACTAATCCCATTTGGAAATTGCTCACGGTAACAAACAGTAAGCTATGATCTTGTGTGATGCACATTTGCCTTTCCTTTCTTCTTAACTCTACCAGTTACACTTGCTTTGTTGTGAACATCCTTTGCTTCATTAAATACATGAGAATAACTATTATGTACAAATTGCAATATCTCAAATGCACTTGGATCACGCCGGGTCGATGTATCAACCCTAACAGATGGGTGACCTTGGGCTTTTAATTTCACTTCTTGTTCCATTAAGAATGTACTATCCGATTCGTATAACTCTTTAAACTTCCTCAACATTTGCAATTACTTTGTATGATCACTTTCATTAAAAACCTTTTCAACTAATACTAACTCCGCTTTAGTATCCAAACTAGACCACTTCATTGCATTGTTGGGCAACATATTAAGCTTACACCAATGTGGATGTACATAACTAAGGGAAATTAGGTGTTGTTGAGAAATATATTATTCAATCTCATGTGCATAAGGTAAACCATGTGTATGACGAATGATACACATACATGAGACCGGATCAGTTTTAACTTGATCGGCTCTCTTTCTTTTTTATAATATTTTATCCAATGCATTTTATGAGATATTGCCACGAAGTTTATTGAAATAAGAAGGCTTGAAACTGTGTTGCACAACTATTTTACTTTTCTCAAATGATACTTTACTACTAGTATATTGCAATTGGAGCAGATTATAAATCTTTGTCTAGTTTATTTCAAGATTTCCCTGACTTAATCCAAGTTGTCTCTTTAACTGTGTATGTGAACTCTTAGCCCTGTAAGAAAAAGAAAAGTTATTTATTCATATGGACATATTATATAATGAATGTAACTCACTAAAGAACAAATATTGACAATACATATTTGATGTAGTATTCCCCAAATGTAAACAATTATCCGCCCATGCAGACACAAATTTTTTACTTGTATGCATCTAACTATGTACTTTTCACACATTGTAGTGCTTTTGGATAAATATGAAAATCCTTAATTAGTCTATCCAAAAGTTCATTATACTCTTCTTCTGTGGAAGAGGACATCACCATATTCCAACTCATATTGAACTTATCCCACATTTCCTTGGTTTCAAATAACTTTTTACATTTACTTAAGACATTTTTATTAATGTGCCATGTAGACAATAAATGAGTATTCTTCAGGAATACAGTGTCGATAGCCTTCATGAGCCCCAGCTCTCTATCGGTGATAATGACTCCAGAAAGAACACAATCAGCATCGATAATGATAGAACACATAACACCCAATACCTATGCATAATTATCTTCACATTTAGCTTGGAGATAAGTAAAGTATACGAAAAATGTCATTCTATAGACGTAACTCCAACAATCTCCAAAAGAGGCAGTTGATATCGGTTTGTTTTGTACGTACAATCAATTATCAAGACATGTGGAGATGCACGCAACAATTCTAAACTGATTGGGTGTGTCCAACAAAAGTCATCGAGGGTGTCAGTATTATCACAGTTTCTATACCATTTAATGTACTTATGCTTTGCTAATTTGCATAAGAGTTGTTGCATTTGACTTCTTCTACCATGTTCAAAGACTTTCTGCCTATAACATGCATTATAGATAGTCTCCATTGTTGTTATATTTAGTTCACTTCTCTGTTTTAATGTAACCAAAATATCTGTTGGCCTAACCATACTCATTAACAGATCAACTAACAACTCCGTCTCTTCTTTTGATAATTTCCCTGTAAATGAGTGTCCTTCTAGATACTCTACAGCCGAGTGATTATGAACACCACACACAACTTCCAATATTCAATCATCGTCTGTAGCCAACTTCTTGCCCTTGAATGTGAACGGGCATCCACATTTCTTCGTGCCTGTTTGTTTGATCTTCTTTTTAGGAGTCCCTTTGTAATTGGACTTGAACGCATTATAATGTCTAAATCTCTCACATGTAAGGGTCATTTTCGATTTTACACCAACCCCACCTGCATTTGAAGCTCTAATCACAACGACAGTACCGTTTCTCTTGTCAACATCACGAGCCCACTTGATTAAAGCATCCCTGTTCTTGAATATCTACACATATCACCATTTATTTTTATATATCAACTCATGTAATTAAATTATAAAATTATTAAACTTTGCATCTTACCTCATAAGTGGTAAATTCACTTATATAATCCATTACATATTCAGCAGTCACTTGGCTTCATTGTGTAGATGGACCATCCTATAAGTGGAAATGAAATGACATGGTAGCTCATATCTTTATGTTCGCCGAATATACATGCACTGTTCGCCCATAATGAACTAAATATGTGTATGTGTTGGCCATAAATGACTGAACAAATGACATAAGTTCGACCATAAATGGCCGAACATATGACATATGTTCGGCTTTCTGTGTTCGAACATACATATGTATGTTCGGACTTCCGGGGCCAACAACATGCCGGATGATACATAAAAATTTCAGAAAAAAATAATAAAAAAATGTATAAATTTCAAATACACTAACCTTATCACAGCCATTCTCATTGAAAACAACTATTTGAGTGGTAATCTCCTCCTTTATTGTACTATTTGAGTGTTAATTAGTGTTTAATGGGACAAAGAGCAATGAGAAGGAAAAAGAATGTTAACTTATACTCTTAGATAGTGATGCTCTATTAGTGGGAAGATAAAAGGGGGAAGGAGAAGGTCTCAGGGATGCTCTCTTAGATAGAAGAGGAAAGAGGGAAGAAGGAAGATGCTTTTGGAGGAAAGAAGGAAGAAGGAAGAAAGAAGGAAGAGAGTGTATACAAAGAAATAATGAGCTAATGTTGTAAGAGACTAGGGTATTTTAGTCTTTTTATGCTAGGCAAAAATATAAAAAAAGAAAAAAAAAATCAAAATCCGTGTGTAAGAAGAGAAAAGGACAGTCTATGTATAGAAGCACCTGTAAAAAAGATACATACGCATCTCTGCAAGACACCGAAAAAACAAGAGCAATAAAGGGGAAGGTGTTTTGGAAGTCCTCCACTCCCAGCAGCGAAGGAGAGCGGCAGCAGCAGCAGCAGCAGCGGGAGCAATGGAGGAGGCGGCGAAAGCGATGATCGAAGATCTCGAATCTCTCAAACGATCTTTACCAGACACCACCCATCACCAATCCATCTCCAAGGTATTATTTCGTCTGTCGATTCTATTCTTCAATCCAATTGATCCAAGCCCCCAAACCACATCGAAACCCTTTCCCATACCTATCATCCTTTTCAATCAAGAATCCTCGTCCTCACGACAGGCTTCAGATCTTATATTGAAGTCGAAGAAAAATCATGAAATCTGTTTGCCGATCTTACTCGTCAGGCTTCGACCGTTTGAATTGCATTGATTTCATTGCAACTCAGTAAAGATGAAAATTTTCTTTGCTTTTGTTTGAATCTAGGGAATGCTTGAATTTTGCTGTTTCTTTATTTTTCTCTTGATGTAACTGTCATTAGTAGTTTGGCGATTCTTGTGGGGTTGATAATTGCATGGCACCGAACGGATGGGAATTCCTGTTGATTGTGCATTGCAGGCAATAATCTGTTCGTGATCGAATTTGCATGGGCCCACCATGAGGTCCATGACATGCATCAAGTCTCTCTGTCACAGTAGAGCGGACTTGTTGCTTGCATTGGATTGTTGTACGCAGGCTCGAGTGCGCTGTGGGAATTCTTATGCAACAAAAAATGGAGAACTGTGCATGTTTCAGCTAAAAAAATTACGTACATAACCTTTTAATGAACAAAATAGATTTTTGGCATTTCAAGGTTTTTTTTTTAATTTTGTTTTTATAGATTGTTTACACAAATGATAATGAATCCCCATGATTCCTGTGGATCGTCTTTCTATTTTCTACGAAAGGGCTAATGTGAATGATTAAAGATGAATATGCCAATAGGATCATCAAATAGTCCCTCCCCTCCCCTGTTTGATAGGAAGTGAGTACTACATCTCCATGTTAGACCCTTCCACTCCTTACCTATTTAATACTTGTCTGATAAATCACCCTTACTATAAAATTCGAGGAATTCAGTATGAAGCAGGGAACTGAGCTCTTTATCTCTTTTACTTCCATCAAAGTGCAATAAGAACTGGTTGCATGGGTGGAAGGTGCTTCTTGTTGAAACGACGAGCTTGCGGGTTTGATTGATGCTACATACTTAAAAAAAAAATGAAGTGGTTCTACCAGTGGGTTTGCTATTTGCTATTATTTACTAATTGCTGGCTTTGAACTTGGATGCGGACATGTTTTATTGATTGACAAGAATTATGCGTTGGGGGTGGTGGGGAGAGGATGTGTTGGTCAAATATAGCTTCTTCAAGAAGCCTGTCATTTCAGCACACCTGTACATTAATTAAGATATTGGAAAGTGCATTTTAGTGTACTATATTGTAATTATTTATATTTTTACATGTAAAATCTATCATAGGAATAAATAATAAAAGTCCTATAACATATTCACATTATCAATAATGTTTCAAGAGAAATGGTCATATTCGACATCAAGATCATCCAGACAATTTGTTTGACACGTATTGGCTCCTCTTCACTTGATCCAATTCCAACCCATTTACATTAGGCTTCCCCGAGGAGACACTGACTTAGATTTCAGTCTAACCAGAATCATTTTCACCATTGGATTGAATTATATTTGTAAGTATAGGTTTGTGTTTCTAACACGTTACCAATCAAATGGTTCAAATTACTCAAATTAGAGTGCAATTCTAGCCAATGCCTATGAAGATTGGGGTTCGTGATGTGAATGGGTTAGATTGAGAAAAGGTAGGTTCCCCACCAGTCAAACAAGTGGTTACAATGGTATTGGTGTAAAGATACTGATAATTTCTCATATAGCAGAACAATTTTTTTGTTTTTAACTTCCTGTCCGTATGATTCATTTTTAATAAAGGGATTTACTTGTTTGCACTTTATATCCCATTCTCGTTAATCTATGATTGTTGTTCGTTTCATTTTTGTAGCTGCGACAACATGTCGAATGCCTCACAAGTCTCGCAACATCTTCATCATCACGCCGTACCAAAGTCAAGGTCATTAAGCTCAGTAATCCTTGTTCATACATTGCTTGTTTTCAGAATCACCTGATAAAGGTCTCTCTAATTCATGTTATGTGAAATTCGAGCAGGAAATGAGTGCTGAGGTGGTAGACAGCAACCCTTACAGCAGGCTTATGGCACTTCAAAGGATGGGGATTGTGGAGAACTATGAACGTATACGAGAATTTTCTGTTGCCATTGTTGTGTGTATTTATCTCCTGCCCTTTGTGTCTTTGGTCTCCTAATATGCGATTATACTGCACATATGAGCACATTATTTTCTTCCCTCAACAAACTGCTTGTTGTCCTTTGGGATACCTGGCATAAATTCTTCAGATGTTTACAATTATGACTAAATCCAATAGAAAATCTAACATTCATTTAGAAACCTGCTTTTTCTTCGATGAATTTTCTAGGTCCATGTGGGTTGTTTTCCTTAAAGAACTCCATTTTGTGGAGAAGTTAAATAAAAATAAACTAGTTGTGTGTAAAAGCAATGCACAAGAAGATAGAGGTTGAAACAATCATTAATAAAAAGGAAAGGGATGCAGCCTGAAACATTTTTTAATCTGGTTTCCGTGCCCTTCATATTTTATTTCACTGGTCATTTCCGTGAAATTTGAGTAATCGCATGTCCTCCCTGTGGTACTTATGTTCTGACTAAGTTTGGAGATCAAGTGACTTTGTAATCTTGGACGACTTCCATGGTTATGGTTAGTGACAAATTTTTTTCATCACCTGCAAAAACACTGTATAATACTTTTTAATGGCATTCATACTTGTATACTTTCCTGCATAGAGTTTTATTTGTTGATATTTATTATTTTTTTTAATGATTAAATGTATGGGTAATTCTTCACATTGTTATACTCTGATTAATATGCCATTGTTATCAGCATTGAACATCATCAACACCATTTTTTTTAATATCAATTATCGATCTATCAAATGAATTATTATTATTATTTTGTAATGAGCAATTTGAGTGTTCTTTGTGCATGACTGATTTTTTTTTTTTGTATAGTTTTCTTTGTGTAAGCATTTCTTTCATTGTATTTTTCTTATTTAGATATCATATGTATTTATTGCCAATGTTGCTGCTCCATGTTGTCACAAGTACCTTTTTTACAGTTTTTTTGGGGCCAGAAGTACCTTTTGTATGAATGAGCTCTGTATTTCTGGTATTTTTCTTAAGGTTAGAGCATCAATGAACCTTGAGTTTCTTTGACTGATTTTTAAAATATTTAAATCCAGACGACTCTAGTTAACTTCCTAAAAGTTCAATGTCACTATTAGTCATGCAGTTCTTTTTAAGAAATACTATCAGAAATCCAAGTTTATTTATTTTTTCTTCCAGGAGCATGTCTGTGGAGGAATTGTGTGCAGATTTTAATTTTATATGCTCTTGTGATTGTACAGGGAATAGGTGGTGTTGGCAGTGTTGCTGCTGAGATGCTCACAAGGTGTGGTATAGGCCGTCTTTTGTTGTATGATTATGACAAAGTGGAGTTAGCCAACATGAATAGGCTCTTCTTTCGCCCAGAGCAGGCAAACATTCTTTCTATATTTCCACATGCTATTTCTTATTTTTTGATGCATTGTGCTTTGACTTTTGAAACAGTATTATAATTCAAAATTAGCCTTTCAATTTTACTCTTGGGTAAGGGGGCTTGAATGGTAGTAACATTTAGCTGTGCTGCCTGAAGTCATATCCAGTTGGGTAATAGTTGAATAAATATAAGAATCAATCAACAGTTAAAAAATGGTTTAATAGCTCATTGCACTTTTTTTTTTCATCGCAGGTTGGTATGACCAAGACGGATGCCGCAGTTCAGACATTGTCAGATATAAATCCTGATGTTGTGCTAGAGGTAAGTAAACATTTAACGAGGAATACAACCCAAACCAAACCCACCCCCCCCCCCCCCCCCCCCCAACACAAAAAAAAAAAAAAACCCGAATCATTTAGGTACACAAGGTCCTTGATTTTTCTTATTGGCTATTTATATTTTCAATGATTGGTACTAAATGCTAGGTTTAAAAAATTGGGTCAACTTGGACTTGCTTGGACTTGACACATACCGAGTTGGGTCCTATGGAACTCAAACTCGAATCATGTGAATGCCACTTCAGGACTCCACCCTCTAACTATTTTATTTTAAATTAGGACTTGGCCCAACTCAGTCGAGTTGGGTCCCGAGTCTGGTTTTTTAAACCTTGAACTTAAATGTTTATGCATAGTCTATGGTAGGTAGTTAATGCAGCAAGGAAGGGGAAGAATAGTCAAAGGTTACTCTCAAACCAAAACTTAGAGGATAATAATAACCACTAGACAAGGTTTGAAATGAACTGAATTTATTCAACACCAAATTAGAGAAAGACTTCAAGTATTTTCATTCATTCACCAATTTTCAAAAGATAATAAAATACAAGCATGCAACACTAGTGCAACCCCTTGGATAACAAACCAGACACAATCCATCCATTGATCCTATATCTCTTCCCTCGTCCATTAAATCTGGATAACAACTACAAAGCAATTACTATTCTTATTGGACCCTTTATCCTCTAATTTTTCTTTACCAAGATAAGATTCTTCTTATCAAAGACTCCAAGATTATTACAAACTAAAAATAAAGTAAATATATATAGGTTTACTCAGAGAGGACGACTCAAGGTAAATCTCTATTAGTTATCCTTTCACTGGACTGGGCCCTAGAAGATGTGCAGAGCTTGGTTCGCGGGGTGCTTAGGATTAGGTGGATCCTTCTGCTGCAATCCAACTACGTCAAGAATCCTAGTGTGGAGATTTCCTGCCTGCCACTATGTCTGGATTTCATCAGAGAAAGCTTAGGAGAAAACCATTTTAAACCATTTCTTTAAACCACAAAAAAAAATCTAAATAGCTATTCAATCTTACTAGATAAATGGATTTTATCTCCACCCATTTGAGGATAAACCCATCTCTCATACTTTTTGCAAAACATGGAGACTTATGTTGTCCTCAGAGAGTAGAGCTTTCTCTAGAGAAAAGTGATTCTCCTTGCTTTTCTCCTCATCCAAACAACCCCTTACACTCACCCTGCTTTTCATTCCAGAATTTTGTTTTGTAAAGAACAAAGCCAAGGTGTGGTGTGATTGGGTAGACATTAGGGGATTGGTGTAATTGTTATACTCTAAGGTGGTTTCCTTTCTTCTTCATATATATATAATTTGAAAATGAAGTTTTTTTAGGGATCATTAATTGCAATCCTCCTTGTACTAAGTTAATCCAATTATACCATAGGGCCCAATTCTTGACTGGGAATTTATGGCATTCATGTCTGGGAATCCCAAATGTTGGGGTTTTAAAATCCTATTGAGTTCTCTCATGCCCGAATTCCCCATTTCATTCATTCTGGAATTCTTGCATGAGAATTTCATACATTCTGAATTCCCAAAATTCTGTTTCTTAGCTATTATAATTCCAGACTGAAATAACACCTGTGTGTGCATTGTTATATGTGGGGCCCACCTCTAGTAATTATAAGATGGGGCCCGCCTTTAGAAATTGTGGTGTGTGGGGCTCACATTGAAAATTACAGTGAGTGGCGCACCGCAATTTGTTTTAGGATAGATCAAAATGGAGACAAAATTCACGTAGTCAACTCAAACATAGTTGAGCCAAGGCTTTAATGATGATGGGTGAGTGGCGCATCGGAAATTATGGTATGTGGGGGGCCATCCAAAGGAATTAAAACATGAGGTGACATTTAGAAATAACAGTGTGGGACCTGCTTTTAGGAATGCGGGGCCCCACCTTTGTTGGAATTTATGTGGGACCACCTTTAGAGAATGTGATATGTGTGGGACCCATCTTTTAGAAATTACAGTGTGGCCCACATTTAGAAATTGTGGTATGTGGGGGCCATGTTTTGAAATCGTGGTATGTGGGGGCCTACATTAGAAATTACAACACAGTTCCCACCTCTAGAATTGTGTTACATGGGACCCACCTAGAATTATGGTACTTGGGGGGGCCTATCTTTTAGCAATTACAGCTTGGGGCCTACTTTTAGAAAGTGAGGTTGCTGGAGTTTCATCAAAAGGCATCAAAAATTTGTATTTCTAAAAACCTGAAATGGGTGATAGGAATCATAGGATTTGAAAATCCTTGATTTTACTCATTTAGAAATTCTGGAATTTCTGAATTTCAGAAATTCTAGTAAAAGAAAATAATTTCTGGCAGGAATTCCAGAGTTTCTGGACAACTGGAATTCCTGTTATAAATTTTACTAAGGAAACAATCTTATTAGGTTGCTTAGTTGGAAATAATACAAGAGGAAAATGGGCAAATAGAAAAAGGTTTCAAGATTAGTGCCCTCAACCCAGACATAATGTGGCAAGGTTAGTTAAGGATTCGCATTGCATGTCATTTTTCTTCCATTCTATGTTTCTTTTCTCAAAAAGTAAATTATCACCTCTCCTTTTCTTGATCTTTCTTGATTGATTTATCATTATTTAAGTTAATCAGTAAACTTCATTCATCTATAGCTTCAGGCAAACTAAATAAACCAGGTTACTTTCTTTTGTACTTGGTTGCTTTGTTATTCAAGTATTCAACAGTCCACATAATGATGATCTCTGAGCATGAGCTTTCGCTGGGGACTACAGATTTTTAACTTTGTTGCTATGACATTCCTAATAGAGAAAGGATGCTGTTGTATGGCTTTGTACCACTTCCAGTTTGATTTTTAAATGCGTTTGGTTTCATATAGCATACCTTTGTTCTCTTTTATACAAAACATAAGTGATAAGTGATTTTTCACTTGGTGATCGCTTGTATGTAGAGCTACACGTTGAACATCACAACTGTGACAGGCTTTGAAACTTTTATGGAGAGCCTAACAAATAAAAAATTCCGCTCAAATATGCATGGCAGTGGAGTTGATCTTGTTCTAAGCTGTGTAGATAATTACGAAGCTCGTATGGTTGTAAACCAGGTAATTGCAACTGCTATAACAAAGTATCTTTGATTCTTTTTTTTTTTGTTTTCTTATTTTGTTGTGAATCAGCATTGACAACGCCACTGGAATTTTCTATATGGTTAATGGATATTTAACTCCTTGGACATCAGTATTAGTTGGCATTTGGTGCAAAATTTATAATTACGGTTCTATTTGTTTATGATTTATATATGGTATTCTCTTCTTATTTCTAATTGACAATAAATAATATTGGAATGACTTTACTGTTTGGAATTTTATGCATTTGATTCACCTCCAATGCTATTTGATTTCAGGCTTGCAATGAGCTGAACCAGACATGGATGGAGTCTGGTAAGAAATCCCTCTATCACATGGTTTGCCATAGTTATTAAACTTTGTATGCTTCTAGTTGGTTACATCATTTATTGGTAGTACTTTGTGAATCACCTTGTAATGCAGTTAATAGAAATTTAGGGCCTGTTTGGCATTGTTCATGTGTTGCTCCCAAGTTTGTGTTCATATCAGATTGTGTTGAGATCGGGTTGTGCCGAAACTATATTCTACAAAACCTGTTTGGTAACATTATATTAAAGTATTCTGCTAAGAATATTGATGCAGGCTAAATTCATGATTAACCAGGCCATTGGACTCAAAATCAATAAAGCCCAGTAGATTAGAATAGATTATATTATTAATAGTTATTTTAGTTGCTTTCTTAATATTTGGCAATTTCACTCATGTTTGGTTTAGGACTTCTTATTTGTTTAGAATTAGTTGTTTCCTTTCTTAGATGATGTCTTAGTTATAAATAAGGATGTAATCTCTTCATAGGATAAGACATTGATATTGAATAAAGAGTTTGAGTTTGGTTCTCAGTTGAGAGAATTTGTTTGTCTTTGGTGAGGCGCCTAGACATTCTATTCCTAAGCCTTTTGGCTTGGAGATTAGTCCGTTGGCTAATCTTCTTCCCCTGCACTGCTTTAAATATGCCATATGGAACTTATTTGATAACATTATACAATTTTGCTCCAATGAATGGAAGCAAGAGAATCATAGGGTTTAAAATGTGGAACCCACCTTTTATTGATTGTGGTACTCTACTGTTGTCATACATGGGACCTACCTTTAGAAGTTAGAATGTGGTACCCATCTTTAAAAATTAGAATGTGGGGCCCATATTCATAAGATTTATAAGGTGGGCCTACCTTTTATAGGAATCATAATGTATGCCCATCTTTTTGTGAACATAAATATAGGAACAATTCTTACAAATTACAACGTGGTATACACTTTTAGAAATTAAAATGTGAGGCCCACATTAATAACATTACAATGTGGGTCAACCTTTTGTGATCGTGACTATATGACCCATATTTATGAAGCATGGGTATATCCAAAATGTACACGTACTTGTATCGGATACTTACCTATACACGTACTGGGTATGGGTACGGCAAAAAATGTATTGAGTACAGTCAAACATACTCAGGATGTTTTGACTTTGTGGGTATGGGATGGGTACGTTTGTGGTTGTAAGATGGGTACGTTCCTGGTACTTTTGTAAGAGTTTTTTTTTTTTTTTAGAAACTTTTGTAAGAGTTTGAACCCATCTCAAATCCCCTTGTTTTCAACGGAAAAAAAGGAAAATGAAAAAGAGGAGGAAAAAGAAGAAGGAAGAAATGCTGGATTATGAAATATAAAAAATAATATTGCTGTTGCTCTTTTTTTTTTTTTCATTAGGTTGAATTTGTAATGGTTTTAAGTAATTATTGGCTTGTTGTATCTAAGAATTATAACCTATTTTAATTATTAGCATATTGCATTATTAAAATTTTAAAAAACATAATTCTTTAATGGACGTACCCTAACCGTACCCGTATTCTTTTTTTAAAGATTTTGACGTATCGGCATACCCATACCGTACCCGTATTGGTGCCTGTACCGGTACCCGTGCTTTATAGACCCACATTTAGGAATTACAAAGTGGCGTCACATTTTTCGTAATTTTATACAGAGGACCCACTTTTAGAAATTACAATGTAGTGCCAACCTTTAGGGCTTGTTTGGATGCAAAAGAAAATACAAAAAAGTAATATTTTGTAGAATATGATCTTTTATTTTTTAAGAAAAAAAGTCTTGCCAGTTTGGTAACCCAAGAAAAATACTAAGAAAAGATTATTTTCTTTTAAAAAGCTCAATATTTTTTCCTATAACTCTTCCATGTAGAAAACTTTCTACAATATAAAAATCTTTCAAAATGGTAATTACAAAGTGGTAGAGTAAAGTGAAAACTTTACTTCACTAAATTTATCATGATGTATTTGTTTACAAATATGGTAAAGTAAAGTGAAAGTAAATGTCACATCATGGTAAAGATGAGGTAAAGTATATGCTGAAATAAAGAGAGAAGGACTGGTAAAGTAGTTTCTTTTTGTTTCACTTTACTTTATCATATTTTACGGTGGTTTTATATGGTAAATAAAAAGTGCTGGTTTTTATGTGTAGTTAAGTTAAATAAAGGTTAATTTCACATCATGATAAAAGTTGAGGTAAGATAAGTTCGATAAAGTGGCAGAGTAAAGTAAGGATTTTACTTCATCAAATCTATCATGAGGTGTTTGTTTACATATATGGTAAAGTAAAGGTAAGTATCATATCATGGTAAGGATGAGGTAGAGTAAAAGTTTGATAAAGTATATGGTGAAGTAAAGTGGGACGGAATGGTAAAGTAGTTTCTTTTTGCTTGACTTTACTTTATCACATTTTAGCGTAGTTTCATATAGTAAATGAAAAGACACTTCTTTACATGTGTAGTAAAGTAAAATAGAGATTAATATCACATCATGGTAAAAGGTGAGGTAAAATAAGGTAAGGTAAAATAAATCAAATAAGGTGTTAAAGTAATGACTTTACTTCGTCAAATCTATTATGATGTATTTGTTTACATATATGGTAAAGTAAAGTAAAGGTAAATGCCACATCATGGTAAAAATGAGGTAAAGTAAAAGTTGGATAAAGTATATGGTGCAGTAAAGTGGGAGGGAATGGTAAAGTAGTTTTTTTTTTTTGTTTATCTTTTCTTTATCACATTTTACTGTAGTTTTATATGGTAAATAGAAAGTGACTGTGATCAAATAACTTGTTGACATATGTTATAAAGTAAAATAAATATTAGTATCATATCATGGTAAAAGGTGAGATAAAATAAGGTGAGATGAAGTAAGTAGTGAAATAAAGTGGAAAAAAGAGTTGTAAAGTTATTTTTTGTATTTGCTTTCTTTATTACACTTTACTATGATATTCCGTGATAAAAGAAAAGCAGCTTATGGTAAAAAAATATTGCAGTTGAACTTTACTTTACCACACTACTTTTTTATCTAGATGATGTAAATTACATATAAATTAAAGCACTTAACAAGAAATTATTCTAATAATGGACTTTACTTTAATCGTAGCACCTTCCAAACAACAAAACTTTAAATCTGTAATAGTATTCAAAAATTGCCAAACAGCAAAAATATTATACTATTCTATTCTAAGTTATTTTATTCTTATGATATTTAAATCTATAAATATTTTATTCTGTAAACATCTAAACGGGCCCTTAGAAATTAGAACAGATTATAATGTGGGGACATCTTGTTTCTTGATTGTGAACACGGGACCCATCTTTAAAAATTACGTGGTACCCACCTTTAAAAATTAGAACATGGGACCACATTCATAAGATTCACATTATGGGCCCACATTCATAGGAATTACAGTGTGGCTCCACCTTTTATGATTGTGACTACCTTTGAGAATTGTAAAGTGGGGGCACCCTTTTGTGATTTTGGACATGGGACCCACCTTTAGAAATTGCATCATTATGCCCACCTTTAGAAATTAGAACATGGGGCCCACACTCAGAGAATTTATAATGGGGTCCCACCATTATAAGAAATTAAGAATTATAATATGGGCCCACCTTTTGTGATTGTGACCATTTGACTTACATTTAGGAATTATAAAATGGAGCTATCTTTGAGATAAGTCAAGAGATAAGTAGAAACAACTGTGCCTTGTATTTTTTTTTTAAATAAAGTTTTTCTGATGCCTGCGGGCTAAGATTTTGAAATTCCTTCCAGCGAGGTCAAAATTTGAAATAGTGGTTTGCACATACTAAATATATTTTTTTTAACCTTACTTAGTGGGAACATGGGAACATTCAAATGACACAATGTCAAACGCTCCCTTAGGAGCTACCATAGAAGACCAATTGCTGTACGTACCTCTTCTACAGAATTTTAACAACTAGGTACAAAATTGACATATAAAAAAAAGATGACATTGACAAGTAAAACAGCAAATATCTGCACTTTACCACCAGGAAATTTAAAATCAAGCAAATGATTGGGTTTATCCATTCGACTATCCAAACGATGGCTTTGCAGATGGATTCTTGGAATCACTCAAAGCAATCAATTTTTTGTCACTTTGCGCGTTGATACTAAGGCTGATGCAGTCACTAGTATCCTTATCTCTCAATTTATAATTTGAGTGTTTGATAAACATCTCATTACAGGTTATTTTAATTTGACCTTATTAGGAATTAGTGGCGTTACTCTCTAAATTATTAGCTGAGGAGCAGAGCCTTTTTTTTTTATTTGACCTAACTGTCTTAAGGATGCGTTTGTCCAGTGGTAAGTTGCCATGGAAGAGGAACGCAATATACAGGTCCTTTGGACCAAGATGCATATTAATCGTGTTTTAATAAGAAAAATCAATCCTGATTAGTGTGTCAATTCATGCCCATATTTGATCACCACCAGATCAATGAAATCAAGTCCTTGGGCTTGGCCAAGCATATGCAAAGAACTTCCCAAACAAAAGAAACTTTCAATCAATCTTCTCTGCTCAATGCCTATTATATTCAATTAAATCAACTCTGTTATGACTTGTAGTCTTGGTAGTGGACTTTGGGCCTTGTTATTTTGGATTGGGCTGGTTTGCAAAGACTTCTCAGACTGGACTGGATTTTGGGCTTCCTTTTGAGTCGTCACATTGAGCTTAGGTCCATGTAGGCATGCATCAAAAACTCTAGAATTAGAATTCTTTGATAAAAAATTGAAAAGATGAGAATAAAGAAACAATACATTCCTTTATCTTTGGGCCTGATCGACTGATGGAGAGATTATTGGGCTTTTGGAATGCCCTTAAATAGGACTGGGCTGCTTATGATCAACCCTTGAAATGGGCCTGGACTGTTTTCGCTAGGGAAAGAAGGAACCGAATCTTGGTGGCCTTTAAGAAACCAGAGACTTCCCTAATCAAAAGATGAGTCACCTTTTTTTTTTTTTTGTGATGCGATCTGTTGCCCTTGCTCTCTTGTCATGATGTATTCGTTTCTTCATTATCTTCTTGTGTATTACATCCATGTGTAAATTTCCCTTTGTGATAATTTTCCTTGTTACTGATAAAAAGGGTCAACCCTTTCCGAAGGATGTGCCCTGTCCTCAAATTGTCTTCAAGACTTCAACACATGCGGACGCATGATGCAGGCCGACCTGGGGTTTGGCCTAGATCCCAGGCTCGCAGACATTGATGGGCCCCACTTGGTCCTTGATCTGTCAACGATCCCTATCCTTAATTAGATAGTTCCTAATTAATAGGTTTATTTCTTATTTTATGTTGGATTGATATTTAGTAATTGCTTAATAGGATTTAGTAAGTGCTTAAATTGTTTTAGTAAGCTTTGGTTATTTAGAAACAGTCATTCCTATATATATATACATATAGAGGATTCTTCCATTGTAATGGAAGGCTTCTTCCAATCAATTAAAGTTATCTTTTGAGATTTATCTCTTATAGTGTTTTTCCTCTTGTAAGGGTGCCCTAGCGGCTTGAATCTATCTTTGAATTTGATCAATCCTTTGAGAGATTGATCTACACTCAATTGGAGATCTGGGGTTGCACCGACGCACCTATCCAGGGATAACCCACAATTCTATTCAATTATCAAATCTTGAAAAATAACCTACTATAATGCAATATATATAGGAAAAGCAAACTTAGGCCCTAAGAAAACCTACACAAAAATAGAAACTACCCTAATTACATTTCAATTAATAAAAATAAAATAATCCTAATCTATGATGTAGGGGGACCACTTGTGGGCCCGTTTTGCATCAGTTAAGCTTACAGTTTATGATTTTGAAGAGGTTTTAGAGATACATAGGGACTAGGATGTCATTTGAGCGTTCCAGTTTACTCGTGCAACATTGATGATTTGGATATTTTTATTTTATCTTATTTTATTTAGAAAGGAAGAAAACAAACATTGCAAATCATTTGTTTTTTCTAGCAACATTGATATCTTAAACATATTTAATCAGATTATATCATTTATGATATGCTAAATAGTATCCTATGATTTGCTATATGATTCGTGAATTATTCAATTTAACCTCTTTAATGATTGGTGATACAATTTCGATTTTTCGAACAATGGGGAAACTCACTAGACTCTCTTGCTGCATTGAAGAAGATGACATTCACTTTGGAAAACAACATCATAAAAAAGGGATAATGGACTTCATGTTTTTTACCAGATTTCTTGATGTCTTCCACCAGTAGTGGTCTGGTGAAGGAATTTGATGAATCCTTAACACTTTCCTAGGCCTCGTTGCATGTACGAAGCCCTTCTGTTTCCACTAGTAATAATTACTCCCAAACTAGCTGTTTGAGGTTATGAATGGAATTCAAATGAAAGATGAGATTGCAAATTATATTTTTATGCCACTCAGTCAAATTCTGTGATGAGACTGTAAACGTTTTTATCTGTTTTTCATACTACAAAACAAGTTCTTGATTCCACATTCTATCAAAGGATCTTATTTGACGCAACATCTTGACTGCTGAACATTGAATGATTATTGTGGCTGAACTCTGAAGTTATTGTCTAATCATTAGGATGAGAAATGTATATTTTTCTTATTTGACTTACATTATTAAAGCATTCAAGTAAGAAGACACTCATTTCAATGTAACTTTTGGCAGGTGTATCTGAAGATGCAGTTTCAGGCCACATACAGCTGTTGATTCCTGGCGAAACTGCTTGTTTTGCTTGTGCTCCCCCATTGGTAGGTACATGTTTATTCCCTGAGGACAAATTCAGGAAACCATATGATGGTACTTCTTATATGTAGGCCCTGTTAATGTGTGCGTGCAGGAAATCTTACAATGGTACTTCTTATATGTAGGCCCTGTTATTGTCTTAATGGTGACCAGATTGTCCCCCAATTCCCATTTTAAAAACCATCTGTTAGAATGGTCTGCATGTTCTGGTGGTTACAACTGCTTCTTAGGTTCTAATGACTAGGGTTCTAATGACTAAGGATTTAGTCATGATGACCATTTTTATACTCTATGGTTGACTGACCACCAGAAGGACATGTTATCAGCCCTGATGCTAGGGAATGCCACTCTCTTGTGGTTGACTCCTTGACTTCTTGGTTTAGAATAATGATTTTTTGCATATGGAATTGGAAACAAATTTGCCTAATGTTTTTGTAGTTTGTGCTTATTTAATTAGTATTCATGTTATCTTGGGAAGATGGCTTTTCTCTTTGCTGCTGTTAAAGTTGACACACTTTGTGTAACTTGTTTTGAAATTTAGATATGGAATATTAGGTGGTGAAATCATTATCTATGACCAGATGCTTGGATATTCCAAGGGCACCTATGTTAGACAGGATGACAACAATCATACTGATTATTTTATATAGTTATATTACTTTTCTTACTTTTCAACGTAAAAAGAATATGAGAAAGGAATCTGAACAAATGATAATTTCATTAATTTAGAAATTTCTGAAGAAAACATTTAATATTTTGTTATTAAAACCTTAATACGTAATATGAAATTCCATCTCATGAATAGGATGGATGTATTCATATTTATTTCCTAGATTCCGATTAGTGCAGAGTTGTGTCCTCAATACCCATACCCGTGCCTGCATTCAGAGCTGTATCTGGGCATCATAGATCCTTAGCAGGCACACTAAAGTTCTAGTTCAGTATGTTGTAATATTTCTGGCAGATGATGAATTTTTTATAGTATACATTGGTGATGTTATTGAATGACCTTCTATACACATTCAATCTTTCAAAAGCACAGTTCATTATAATTTTTGAATTATTGAATTACCACTTTACAAAATTTAGTTAAATGACCTTTTGACCTGCGATTTTTTTTTTCTTATGTTAGGTTGTGGCATCGGGAATTGATGAGCGCACCCTTAAGCGTGAAGGGGTTTGTGCTGCATCATTACCAACTACTATGGTGAGAAAACAAATTTATCACTGCTTTTCTTATTCTTTAGAAAGGGTTATGAGGTATTGTCATGATATTTTAGGGTCTGAATATTATATGTTTACATGGGATTGTAATGGCTCTTGTATGCTTTACATACTTTTTGTATTGTTTCTGATTCTCCATGGAAATCATCGAGTCTAATAAAGGCTTAAACCATTTAATGCATTCATTGTTGTGCCAAGTCTCTTCTATGATTTATGAGAAATTCGACTCTGTAAAAAAGAATAGGAATCATGAGTAATATTTTGTGGTCTTCTTGATGTGATATGACATGATTTTGTTTTGAGTATTGCATTGATTTTTATTTGAATTCTTCCCTGTAAAATAAGTCATAGATTGAGAGTCATTTTCTTCTATGTATGATTTTTGTGCAAGATGATCTTTTTACACACACACAGACAGAGAGAGATTTTAAAAGGCCTCATTTTACACGTGGTGATGAGTTTGGCAACTAAATATATTAGACATTGTCTATGGAAGACATCCTTACTGTTTGCTATTGCAAGTTTTATCATTTAGACATTGGGCAACTTTTGCTGCTGGTTAATTGATAGCGTGAATTTGGCTTTGCAGGGTGTGGTTGCTGGTCTTCTGGTGCAAAACACACTGAAATACTTGCTAAAGTTTGGACAAGTTTCCCCATATTTGGTAGGCACTGAAGGCTTTTTGTCCTTTCATTTTCGTAAATAGAAATCATTCCAAAAGTAGTTCACCCATCAGCAGATGTGGCTTTTGGGGTATAGCTTGTGTACCTCACAACATCATGGTTTTTCTTCTCAATACAATGAGAGATCAAATCTATGGTAAATTATTTTGTGAGAACTGGGTAGCAATCATAACTTCTATAGCGGTTTTGCTTATTTTAGTGGATAGGATAGGTTTATCTCAATCTTTTGGGAATCTCAATGAACCCAAAGTCTTCCAGACAAAGGATCTTATCATCCAAGATCTCCCTTTTCCCCAGACTGCAGCTGTGTATTTGTGCGTCTGAGGGCATGAGTGTGCATGTATGAAATGACAACTGTCAATTTTATTTCCACCAAACAAAGTGCATCATCAAAATATCAACAATACCAACCGTAATCTAGATGGAGGAAAGAATCTGGCAAACATGTCTTCCTCATCTTTTGTCTTTGCTGAGAATCTGCTTTCTCATTTCACTTTTCCTACAATATTCTTTGATTGCAGGGTTATAATGCTCTTAAAGACTACTTTCCAACCATGGAAATGAGGCCAAACCCTCAGTGCTCTAACTCAGCTTGTCTGGAGCGACAGGTATTGGGATTAAGATGTAATCTATCAGTGTATCTCTTAAAATAGCTGTTTTCATATATTTCTTGAGACACAAGCTAAACCAATATGTGGAATGGACTAGATCTGGTAAGTGTGTTGTTTCAAACCTGTGTTCAGCTTTTCTGATGCTTCAGAAACCACCAATCAGCGAGTGTAAAGCACTGAAAGAAGGAGAACTCAGATCAAACCTACATAAATACTTACAATTGCATAGAAACCACATACCCCAAGCAACCCCAAGCATTTAGGAGCAGAAACACATCCCTCTTGGGCTGTTTCGAAGTTTGAATGAAAAATCCCAGTCAATAATTCTGGTTTTGACTGGTATATTGTTAATCAATAAACTTTTTGCCCCTTTCAGAAAAAAAAATAAAAATAAAAATAAAAAAGGAACAAGTTAGTCGAACTGGCATGCTGTGTTATATATTTGATTACAGGGTCGAACACCTAAAATCAATTTAGGCTGTTAATCAGTACTGAAGCAGTCCTCCGATGCTTTAGTCTTGACCACAAACTTAATAAAACAGTAAAAAACTCCTAAAGCTAAAGCAAAGAAATTAAACCAATTAACCAAGAGGACTGCTCATCCAGGCCTGGTACCCTACAATGTGGAGTCAATAGTCCCCCATTGGCCCATGACGACTGAAACTTTGACTCCAAATAGGCCCATGTTCCAGTAAACCAGGGTTCTAGACCATTTTGCTTGGTCATAGGCCTCCATCTGTAGAGTGGGGTTTGGCTTGTCTTCATCACTTGTTTCTTGATTGATGGTGTGATCTTTATCTTTTTTGCAGAAGGAATACATTCTTATAAAGCCAGCTAAAGATGCTGCTGTGAAGGCACAAATGGAGGCTGAGGCATCAGCTGGAACAGAATGCCCAATTCACACGGAAAATGAATGGAACATAAGGTATTGTTACCAGTATGATAATTGAAATCGTTGTAAGCATTCTCATTTTGGTTCTCCAGAGTGTAGGTTTTGATGCAGTCATGGCTTTAAGAAATCCTGATTGCCGAACCACTCCACTCTTGCAATGAAACTGCTGCAACATTAGGTTTCTGACTTGTCAGTATCTAGTTGACATCAATGTCACCAACGGAAAATTTCAGCAAGCAATACACACTTGTGGAGTGAATTTCACCACTAACGAACTCAACCAACCACTCAGACTCAACCATACTGAACTATGGCTTGAACTCGAGAAGACAGCATCCATCAATCCCAGAAGAAAAGATGAATCTTTATTCAAATTTCTATGGAGAAGATACCCATGTATAACAAAAACCTTAGAATACCCTAGAAAAGCATCAAATCTCTCTTCTCACTCATATTAAAATTATTTCCTAACATAAAGGTGCTACATTATCCCAATTAGAGGGTTTAAAAGAAAAGAAAATCAAGGAAAGAACTTAATTTGCTGTGACTGGATTGTCCAGAATAGTCTGGATGATTTGAGCTGCTGCCTGTGGGCTACATGGTCCATCTTCTGGAGAGGTGGGTCCCATCCATTTGAAGGCCGCCTACGGGTGACCCAAAGGGTATTAGACTATAGGGCCCTAGTGGGTTTGGGCCCTCTTTGGTCCCTTATATTTAGGCCCAAACTAACAGCCTGTGTATTGTTCTTTTCTGCAACTGGTTCCTGCAAATTGCAGAAAACCCTCAGCAGTTTCAATATTGCAAACAGTCCTATGTGCTCGATCACACATCAGTTCGGAGCTCAGACCCCTATATGCTCGATCAAACGCCTCCATATAAGCTAAGCCTTGGCCACTATTATATTTTCTTGTGGTTCATTGCAATCCGCACCAAGATTTAGAATCCAGTCATTGAAAAATAATTGAAACCTTTGTCAGCATTCTCGTGACGGGGATGCCAATGACTTCTAATGTAGGTAAGATTGAAAATTGGAACCTTTCCAAAGAAGAATCCTAAAGAGGGAAGGCTCTTTAAAAATTGACTTGCATTAGAAGTCACTGGGTACCCACATCATGTTGGGCTATGGGTTAGAAGTCATTGGATATCCCATATCATGTGTGCTATGGGTTAGAAGTCATTGGACATCCCACATCATGTGTACTATGAGTTCCACGTTTTCAGCATGTAGAGCCAACAATGGAGGTGTGCACATGGCCTTAGCACTTCATGTCCATTATAGGCCTTGTTAGGATTCAATTAGGTCTGATTTGGGTTCACATTAAATTCAACATCAATCTCTTTTGTTGCTTAAGTAAAAAAAAAAAAAAACTTTCCATACTGATTCCAACTATCCTCATTCTGGTTTATAGACACCAGTTTATTAGACTTTCTTCACAAAATACTTCTTCCTACAATCAGTCCCATATGAGTGAAGTCAGGAAAAAACTTTTGAAGTATTTCTTTGTACCCTTTTTTGGTCAAGACAAAAAACAAATTTTCTTTTGATTTTTACTCATAAGCAAGTCATTTTTGACTTGTGGCAGAAAGGATGAGATGGTAGAAGTTGTTTGGGGGGAATGTTTCGCCAACAAAATATTGTTCTCTTAGAGAACAATGTCCACTATCCATTCATAAAAAAAAGAAATCTCCAAGATCAATCTCCATACATTGTTTTTATAGCTATCATGATTTTGAAGGGTTATTTCAGTAACCATGGAATTTTTATATACAAGGTTTAATATTTAATTTCTTTCCAGTGTTGTCGATGACTCTGAGATGGAGAGTTCCAGTGGTCACAAGCATTCAGGTGATCTATTTTATTCCATTCCTATTTGAGCGTTATATGATTGGACTATTTACTTAATTGAGGTTGGTTGCATCTGTTGGTGTTGAGGTGGAATGCGTCTTTTAATAGGTCATTGGTCATATATCAAGAGATGCATCCAACCTCAATTTAGTGAATAGTCCAATTTCTATAGTGTTTATTGTGCTTTTCACGTGGAATCTAAATCTGAATGTCCATAGCCAATTTCACCTGTATCGTTTTGTTGAAAAAAATGCCGATGCCCTTTTGTACTGACTTGCTTTAGTAATTTTTTCCCCTTCTGTTGAATGGTTTCTTTGGTAACTTTTTAGTAGAGTGTAGTATAGTTTGCAGACCTTTCAAAATTCAAACTTCTATTGTTTAGCAACTTATGGGTGGCAAAAGAATTGCCTGAGATCAACACTCGGTAAGTGGGTGAAGATGGGATCCTTGTTGGACAAGGAAAATACTTAATCATGCATGACAATTTTAATGTTCACATTTACATCCGATATTCTTTTCTATTTTTTGTAATTGTTTTACATTCATATTCTTGTAAATATTCAGTGTATAGACAATTTTAATAAGGAAAGTCATTTTTGTAGTGTCGCAATGAATCAAACGTGATCTAGGCAAAAAAAAAAAAAAAAAAAAACTTCCGTTGAACCATAAAAAAACTGCTGACATTGGTTTAATGAATATGTCCATTCCAAGCACATATGTAAGGTGTCATTAGTTTTATGTACGGCCATATGAATGCTGTGGTGCAGCCTGTGATATATTAGCGAACCTCATAATGCAAACTAGGAAAGTAAGGGTAGTGTTGCAAATATCATTATGGATGTAATATCGGTTGGATATACTTCTGAATTTCCAATCTTAGATAAATATATAAAATATAAGAAACTGTATTGGAAGAGAGTTTTTTGTGTGTGTGTTGTCATGCCATGAGAAGAAAGTCCTTTATAGGAAACGTAAAAAGTAATGGATTTTTAAATTATTCTATATATATATCAATAACTGCTTGATAGCTAAGTGGTTGGATTTGTCAATTTTCTTCCTAAACGAAGCCCATTCCTTCCTCATCTTACTTTTCATATGAAAATATCATAATATCATAAATATTTCAATATTATCATAAATATTGTGAGTGTCTCTCATTTTTCACCTAAGAATATTGCAGGATTTTTGTAAATACCATGTTAATATCACAATACAAATGAATCTGACATTAAATTGACCTTTTCATGGTAATATCATGATAAGAGATTTTTGGGAAAATATTGTGCTAATATCATAACATTCAAACTGTCAGTGATATCTGCACTAGTAAGACCTTGAAAATCCTTTCTTGTTAGTCTCCTTATATACTTCCAGATGGAAGTTAAACTTAATGAGTAGAGACATTTCTTTTTCACAGAACGTTTACAGACGAAAGCTAACAGCACTCTCTTTTTCCCCACTTCATCTGCTATGCAAATTACTCTTTCTTTCATGCATGAATATGTGAGTTCTCCTCTTCCGTTTTCTTCTCTCCTGTAGCTGCTCTTCCTGAAGGTCTTGTCCATGAACTCCCTAATGCGGACGATTTTCAAAAGCTACCAATGGAAGAACAAATAGATGATGTCTCAAATAATCTTGACGATCTGCGAAAGCAACTTGATGCTCTTAATGCAGGTTTATAGCTGCCCGGTAATGAGGAAGTAATTTATCATGCTACCTCAATGGCATGTTTGGTACAAATATCAACTCCAAAATCAGCTTGATGCTCTCCTGATGCAGATGATTTTCAGCTGGGATCCTTCTCAGGAACCAACATTTTTGTTATTAATTATCATCGATCATGTTGTAGCATTAGATTATGATAGGAATTAATAATGTTGATCATAAACTTTAGTTGGATAATTTATGCAGATATTTGTGATGAACCCACAATGGATGGTGATAAACATAGCACGGATTCTGACATGTTTGCTCTGTTTGACCAAATTACTTGAGTGTTTACCAACACCTGCTAATTGTTCATTCATTTACATGCTTGAAAAAAGCAATTAGCTGTCTAATTCTACAATTAATCTTGCACTTTTTTGGGTGTTTGGGAGTTTAGACTTTTTTTTACTTCTATTATTACTATTATTTGGGAATTTAGACCTTTTCTATCTCTATTATTATTATTATTATTATTATTATTATTATTATGGTAGAAAGGACATGCACTTAAACTAACATAAACAGGGTCAGTGGTCCCCAATAGAGCATCACTTGAGTCAGCTACCCATGACAGGTAATTGAGGCAAATATGGTAATATGGTAGGGTTGTAAATGGGTCGAATCTTGGGGATGGAAGTGGTAAAATGATTTATCCGGATCCATTTCTGAATCTGGCATCAAGTGAAAAACTGATCCGATTCCTTACCCAGTTGACAAGTAGTGTGGCAAATGTAAGCATGCAGGTTGCTGGGTCCCAAAACAATTCTATCCAAGTATTGGAGAGGTTCTCTTAATCATGGCAAGATGATCCAAGTGTTAAAAAAGACTTTTAAAATGTACTTCAAAAACATGGCCACAGATGGCATTGGTCCGTGAACAACGGCCCATGTAAAACCGGCCTAGGAACTCTCTCCCTCGAGGATCAAAATAGATACAGAGAGGCTGGTATCGGTCCTTTCGATCCTATAAATAGGAAAAAATTATCACTAACATCTATATCAGCCTGTGGCCGGCTGATAAATAGGTGTATGCCTCATACAGATCTAGTAAGGGCTGGGCGGATTCGTACTGATATGAAAAGGGGATGACGGAGGACGAGTCATGATTACCGTGATTTGTATCGAGGGTATTATACAAGGGATACGGTCAATAACAGGGGCAATACTTCTAAATATACGTTCTATATGTAGTATTGCAGCAAGAATCAGCAAAATTGGCCCTCACCCGGTGGCTCAGTTGATTTGAGCTTTGAGTCTAACCCCTTTCAGTTAGTTTGAGCTCCGAGTCTAGCCCTTTGTGTGATTTAGATATTATGTGTGCGGCTATGTATATTTCCCTGAAAATAGTTCTTACTCATTATAATTTTGTGGCTCGGGTTGGAAGCCAAAGGTTTGAATTGAATGCTAGTTTGGCACGAGACACCTAGTTCAAAAAAGAAAAAAAAAGCATCATAATTGGGCCACTACAATCAATATGCCTATTGTCTACCCAATACCCTAAGATCCCAATAAATGGTTTCTTTTTATACATTTTTTTATACCATCTGCCATGTTGTAAATTGGTTATTTAAGTTTCGAGATGCATAATATGATTTATCGCTGATAAATACGAATATACTTGAACAAACAGATCACTGTTATTATTTTATAATCAAATAACGATACAGGCATCAGGACCTTTATGACAGCGGAGGGTTTGATACATCACTTAGTTACTAATGAAAATAAAAATTAAATTCTCTATTTGGATTTTTTACTTGATTTTTAATTCATACAGATACTGATATGTCTGGCTGGTTTACCAAACAACGATAATAGTAATAACTGATACAATGTCAGTTTGGCTGTGGGCGGTACCGATGTTTTGATTTTTGTTAACTCCCTAATAGCATGTAGGGTCTACATATGATTGCACAGTTGCAACCATCAAAACTACAGAACTACGGCCCCGTTTCCTGGTTTCACTAGACTCAATTTTGACATATTACCGTGGCTTATATATCATGACATATTAAACGGTATATACGCTTAAATGATCCCATGAGCAACAATCCCTGTGAGGCTCTTCCTCATTTATAATGTGCCCCATCAGACAAGTTGAGATGCAGATCAAGCATGGGTTGCAATTAGATAGAGGATTGCTCATCAGACAAGTTGGACCATATTTTTCAGTCTGTTTTTAGCTGTGACAATACAAGGGGGTATGATAATTTCAAAATCTTGTGTCCACCACACTGGTGCTACTCAACATGAGCCACCAGCTTCTGATATATCCATGTCAGCACAATCTTCTGGTTGAGGATTCCCTCATTAGATTCCTAATGCCACGTGGCAGAACACGGGCTAACCAGGAAGCTCTCCTCCTATCTCCAGGAGATAAGCCCTTGCCTGCATTACATTAACAGGTCTCCTGCACACACAACCCAAAGACTGCTGGGGCAATGGCTTCTGTTTGTGCTTCTTCTTCTGCTGTTGCAGCTGTTGCAATCTCTTCTTCCAGGCAAGAACACCCCTCAAACCCCAAACTACACCAAAATGTGATGGTTCTTCATAAATTTTTGCTGCCTCTGTCTACCTTCTGCTTTATTATTGTTATGATTATTATTATTTTCTATTTCTTTCTTTTTTCATTTTTTGAAGTCAACAAAGGATTTATACCAAAACTATTTTCTGTATTATTTGCCCATTAAAAAAGAAAGTACTTGGGCTTTTGTATTTCTTTTTCCTGATGAAATGAAGAAAAGAGAAAGAGTCTTTCATTTCTTGTTGCGGCAATTCATTTCAGGGCTGAGAATTGAAGGAAGGAATGGGTTATTTCCTTTCCTAATAAAAGTGATCATTACTTATGTGTGTCTGTGCTTGTAATAATCCAAGATGAATGACTTCTTTTGTTTTATATTAGAAACTCTATTAGAGGCCTATATGATTTTATGCCACTCAAAGGGGAAGGAGGAGATGTGTGTTACATCAGGGTTCGACTTAACTGTTCCAATCATATTATCCTATACCCCTAGAGGTCCTTAAAGTTTCTACGCTTGGATAAAGTGATTTCTTTGTTTTTTAAATTCCAACAGTCTATATTGATCCAATCAGTGTCAAATTATGGGTGAGTAACTGGCGTTACTGTAACAATTTTGGTGATTTGAAATAAACAAAAAAACGGTAATGGGTTTTGCTAATGATTTTTCGCTGAACATTCAGGCTGTTGGTTTTTGTTGTAAAACTTTAGCACAATCTAGAAAAGGAGATATATATATATAAGAATAAGCGATTTGAAACATTTTTCTGTAAAAGGGAAAGATTAGAGCAAGTGATGAATTTACTTTTCCTTTCACTCTTTGCTAATCCATGAGATATTTATATTGGAATGGTGTAATTCAGTTCTCAAAAAAGTGGAAATGGTTTGGGAGCCACCAAGGCTTCTTTCCTAGGAGGACGCAAACTGAGGCAGGGGAAGTTGGCAGCACCAGTGGCAAGGCAGTCTTTTTCTGTTTCGGCAGCTGCGGCCCCTGAAAGACCCCTTTGGTTCCCAGGCAGCACCCCTCCTCCATGGCTTGATGGCAGGTTGAGTAGCAGCAGCAATGATAGTAGTTTTAACCTTATCTGCTCTGTTCTTTTAAAGATATGGGGAGAGTGTTTAATTTTTGTTTTGAATTTCTTGAATGCAGCCTTCCTGGAGATTTTGGGTTCGATCCTCTTGGCCTTGGTAAGCTGAATTTAGAGCTTTTCTCTTTAATGATGAAGACATATCTTCTTAGAACAGAACTACTAGAACTTGATGTCATAATAGGCAGGCATGAAAACACATTGGATACAGCAGAACTACTAGAATGTCAAGTTAAGAGGCAAGTATAAGAGGCCATACAACATGGATAGCTGAGCGCAAGTTACATGATTTATCTTAGAAGGAAAAAAAGGGATTAGCATTCTGTGTAGGCGGTGCTTGCCTTCTCTAATCTAGATCACTCATCTTATAAGAACTACTGTTGATGGGCAATGGTGCAAAGAACCACCCCATAAAAAAAAAAAAGGCTGATGATTGGGTCAAGCAATGTCTGGTACCTCTATTTCTGTACAGGTGATTTAGTACTCATGAACACATTAATCCTATAAAAGAACCCTATATATTTTTTATGATCATCCCAAACAGGTTTCTGATATTCATATGCAAGTTACTAATTAGTTTGACTGGAGACCCTGTGAGTTGTTAATTGCTTAAAGAAGAACGTCTTCCAGGAAGCGAACTGTTTTTCTGGAATACATAAGAAAATTTGGGGTGCTGTGTGTTTGAGGATACTCCAAACCAGAAGTTGTTTAAAAGTTTCAAGCCATCCATTCACCTATTCATTTGGGGTGACACAAAATGAAATTAGGTGGGAATTGCATCCTGTTTTCCTTTTGTTTCCCCCCAAATTATTGTTAATAGTGATTCTCTAAATAGAATTGGAGTAGAAAGTCAAAAAACAGTATATCCCTTGTAATGCAGCTTCAGCTTTCTGCAATACGAACCAAACGAACAGCAGAAAAAATGCCATCCATTTTACCAGGATACTCAAAACCAATTGCAATTTTGGAGTACCCATCCACTCTCTCTCAGTTTAATTACATGATTTCTTAAACTACCAACCCCTCTATCTGATAAAAGATAAATCCAAACAATATCAGTCTTGAATTTTTAAGTTATGATCCTCATTCTGATTCACATTATCATTTTTCTATTGCATTGATGGGTCTTATCAGGATCTGATCCAGAGAGCCTACGATGGAACCAACAGGCAGAGCTTGTGCACTGCAGATGGGCCATGTTGGGTGCTGCTGGCATTTTTATCCCTGAGTTTCTGACCAAGATTGGTATTCTGAACACTCCTTCATGGTACACTGCTGGAGAGCTGGAGTACTTCACGGACAAGACCACCCTCTTCATTGTGGAGCTTATCTTCATTGGGTGGGCCGAGGGGAGACGGTGGGCAGACATTATCAAGCCCGGGTGTGTGAACACTGATCCCATCTTTCCCAACAACAAGCTTACTGGGACTGACGTCGGGTACCCTGGCGGTCTTTGGTTCGACCCACTCGGTTGGGGCACGGGTCCTCCTGAGAAGCTCAAGGAGTTGAGGACCAAGGAGATCAAAAATGGGAGGTTGGCCATGTTGGCTGTGATGGGTGCATGGTTCCAAGCCGTCTACACTGGTACTGGCCCTATTGACAACCTCTTTGCTCACCTTGCTGACCCTGGCCATGCTACTATTTTTGCTGTAAGTTCAGGCCTCAAGTTCAATTCTAATGCAACACTAAACTATATGCATGCATGCATGCTTAGTACATATATTGGTATTTAGTCAATTGGAGATGAGATATACTCAAAGGCCTCAGGATAGCATGCTGTAGATTATAGATATAATTAGCTTGCAAGTGCATATTCCTAGTTGATGCATTACTAAGTCCATACGGAAAAGGAGGGGGGGCGGGGGGTGTGAAAATCAATAGGTACATCGTACATACACATATCCAACAGTATGAACTATAATATCATGCATGATGCATACATTCATATATTTATTAAAGGAAATGATATGTAAGCAATACATAAATGTATTTATATATAGCCTAGATAGTATATGTATGAAGTATCTTTCTTAATTGCTTGTGTTCTGTTTCAGGCATTCACTCCCAAGTGAAGAAAGCAAAGAAGGGCATTGACTGGAATGAAAGTGGAAAATTATGATGTAAATCTTTTGAGAGGATTAGTATTGAAAGAGGGGTGTGATTATGTGTATCATTAGAAACTTGTACTGCTTTTGTTCATGTCTTCTGTAGTAATGTCCATGCAATGTACAAATCCCTCTTTCATGTTTGCTTCCCTAGAGCCAAAGCCCCCACGGCATGAACAGGTAGTAGTGGCAAACACTACTGGTTTTAGTTTCCCCTGATGTAGTAAGGTTGCAGCCATCTTAATAATTTTAATGATTCCTAAACTCCCTTTTTTGAATTCTCTCTCTCTCTCTCTCTCTCTCGGCATAAATTGAACGAAAAAGACATAATTAAATCGAAGATGTTGAGTTGATATTTTATAGATAACTAATGGTGGGATGAAAAATCTCCCATAGGATGATCAAGCCCAAGCCATACAAGTTGGTGGCCCAGATTTAATTATTGTATAATGCATATGATATCCGTAATGTCAATGCTCTGGCCAATTTGGGCACAAAAGGCCTCATCGGCTATCGTAGGCTTGACCCAGATAACGATCTTGAACTTCAAATTTAATCCGAACCAATCAGACCCAACCTGAATTAACATGCAGGCCAGGACATGCAGGCTTGGACCAAGCTGTATCCCCACTTACATGCCACGTGGCTGGTATAAATCTACCGTTTGATTATTAGCAAAAGCTATATTTTCTGTCTAGTTGTTTCATCACAGCTGCCACCACCATCGTCGTTATAAAGCAAAATAGTAACAAAGTGTGTAAACAGGGGTGGCAATTTTTAACCAACCTGCCTTCTTGACCTGGTAATTCTGCCTTAGGGTTGACCCTTCTTATTTTGGATTTTTTTTAATCCAATTAATACATACGGTTGGTTCAGGTTGGGGTTAAATCTATTCTTGAAATTCAACATGCGTACTTGACCAAAAGCTGACCCAATCACCAGCCAGCGGACCTGACTTGTTGGATAAGAGGTTCGCTTGACTCTTTTAACTTCTTGACAAGGTAAAGTTGACATTTCAAACCCTGTTAGCGAATGGACTAGGTTTATCTTGAGCTTTTTCTTGTTACCCATTGTGTTCAACCCAATCCAAACTAGGCCCACCCAACCCAACTCATTGTCATTCTTGGGTTGGGCATTTGTTGGGGAAAAAGGATAACTCTCTCTTTTCCTCACCCATTTGGGTAATTAAACGGGTAATTCACTTATAAAGTGAATTTGGTAACTTAACCTAGCTACATTAGCGAAAAAAAAAGAGTTATTATTGACATCTTAACTTAAATGTCCATGACTCACTAAAAGTCTATCATGCGTGATCTTACTTTTACCTAAGGGCCCGTTTGGCAACTGGAGAGGAATCCTCAATACCATGAAATTAGACTTTTTTTAGTGAGGAGTTACGAAGGAGAGAATTCGTCGCATTCGACGTTTGGCTAGCATAGAAAAATCAACGATGATTCCTTCAAAGCCATGTTTCGTAACTAGAGAATAATCCATTGAAAAAAATAACAAACAAACTGTTGATTATCTCCATCTCCCATCTCAAAGTCATCACCACCACCCATTACATCTTATATCTCTCATCACCATCTCCAACTCAAACCGCCACATAGCCATCTCAGATTTTCCATACTCATCTCAACCCATTTAAAGGCCTCATTCACTATTCGTTATTTACATGTCAAAATATATTTCAAGCCCAGTCATCACACCCTCTCATATCCATCATCACATCCCAAAACTGCCTTGCCCCATAACCCAAATCCACAAACATATTTGAATCCGAACCCAAAAAATATTGCATATCTTCTTCATCATGATGTCCAGCTCATTCACTGATCCCATACCCACTAAATTAAACAAGCCAATCTTACTGCCATAATCAACTTCATGGCTTGAAATACATTCAAGCTGAAAAACTCAGTATATCATAATCAATAATGGAAGTCAGTCGATCATAATCAATAATGGAAGTGCAAGCTAGGTTTTGTCTTGTATTTCAATTTAATGGATAGTTTATCTGAGTTAGCCAGGACCAAGGTTCAGAGTTTGTGCTAATATCAAAACATTGTGACTGCATGTTAATGTCATCCCACCATCTTCACATATCAAATATACAAAAAAAGGCTCTTGTATTGTAGTGATACCATTTGTTATCTGAGTTTCATAACTTCAAAAAATATGCAAAGCAAACCCATCATTCTGTATGAATGTTAACATACCTAGAAACCACTCTGTACACATACTTTCTCAACAATTCAAAGCAATAAAACCAAAACCCAAATAACTTTAACCGTATGAAAATTTTACACTTTAACCGGAACAGTTCAAATAATGAACAAATCATGCAAGACTATCATACTACTTCCTATCCCACTTCCGATCCCTTGCCGGTTGATAAGATTTCAGAGGAGATCGTAGAGGTCCCATCAGGACTTGATGAGTGGACATGAACAATCCACCCCGGAGAGTGGCATTGCTTAGGATAGGCTTCATTTTGATATGTGGGATACATTTTGTTATGTATTGGAGTACACCTCCTTGCATTTTGTGTATTATAGAAACTTGCTTCTTTCTTTCTTGTAAATACATGGTTTTCTTGCACATATTAACAATGTTCTTAGTTTTGATGTATCCTCTTGTTATGTGCGCGTACAATGGTATTGCACATGTGACTTCCCTTGTGTGTGTGCATTTGGACTGGGTCTAGGTGTGTATGCACGGGAGTACGTGTATTACTATTGAGTTTAATCTTAATCTCTGATTTTTTGGGCTCGGGTTATGACATACGTATTGTATGGTATCATAAGATAGTTTTTGTTGGTACATCGGATGAGTATGTAGGCATCTAAGAACGTGGTGATGAGACGATCTCAAAGATTTGACTCGAAAGTCTGATATTTTGATTCGTTATGGGGACATGTAGTTTGGTACGTCTTTTGTAAGAGTGTTGATGGTTTGAGTTTTTGCAGGTTATGGCATCTAGACCTGGTACAAATAATAACCATGAGGAGAACATGACTCCACCCATAGAGAGTGGATCTGCTCCCCAACAACCGCCGACTAATATGGAAGATCGTTTCATCATGATGCTGCAAGCAATTTAGGCTCAATCGCAAGCAATGTAGTCTTTGCAAGCACAAGTGGCTTCTATTGTGGACTGGTAAAGCCAAGTATCCATTTCACCACACGTGGAGCAACAAGTGGTTGTTCAACCAAAGGATGTGACCCTAATGCTTTATATGAGAAATTTTGAAAACGTGGGGCTACGAAATTTTATGGAAAAGAAAATGCTCTGCAAGTGAATGAGTGGTTGGAGCATACAGATGATTTGTTTGACATAGTTGTTTGTACCAATAGATAGAAAGTCTTACTCACAACTTTGATGTTTCGCGGTGTAGTAAAAACATGGTGGAAGAGTGTGAGAGACTCATATAAAGACATGCTCGGTGCGGCAGTGTGGGAGACGTTTAAAAAACAGTTTAAACGAAAGTTTATCCCGGCTCATGTGCAAAGGGCGAAGGAAGTAGAGTTCTTGGCCTTGCAGCAGCAGCAACTGTCGGTGGCAGAATATGTGCATACGTTTACTCAGTTGTCTCACTTTGCGGAGGATATGATCAACATAGAAAAAAAGAAGGTCAACAGATTTATCATTGGCTTGAATTCCATGTATAAGAACTATGTTACAGCTTTTCAAAGGCCAGTTGCATTTGATGATGCAGTGGATAGAGCCTATCTGCAGAGGCAAATATTCGATAATAGATAGCTGTGGACCCCAAGAGAAATACGTCCTTTGATGCAAAAGGGCAAGCACAAAAGAAGATGAAGGGCGAACAAAGCACTCCAAATAAAGCTAGTGTCACATGTGGGTACTGTGGCAAGCCATACAAGGCGAAGTTATACTGGAGAAAGACAAGATCTTGTTTGGTTTGTGGTTCCATGGCCCATTTGATGGCTCAATGTCTCAAGTACAAGTCCTCTCAGCAGACAAGGCCTATTGCTTCCATAGCTCAAGGCAAGCCACAATAATCGCGTCAAAGCCAAAAGCCAAATTGTCAGACCACACGTGCTTATGCCGCCACTCATGAGAGCGTGAAGGATGCGAATGTGGTGGAAGGTATTATTTCTATTGCTTAAGAAGAAGCACAAGCTTTGTTTGATTCAGGGACTATGCGTTTGTTTAAGTAGCACCTCATTTTGCTGGGAAGTTATGGTAGTTGCTTAAGTCGCTACCGTATGTATTGATGGTGTCCACTCCTGGTGGCAAGAGAGTGGAATGTAGTTTTACTACCCTTAATGCGATGTGCGGATAGAAGGTCGTCAACTTTCAATTGACTTAATCTTGCTGTCGATGTTAGATTTCGATGTCATCCTTGGAATGGATTGGTTAGCAAAGTATCGTGCTTGTGTGAATTGTTATAACAGGACAATCTGTTTTGGTTTAGGGAATGGGTTCTGTTTTGAGGGAAGCAAGAAGAAATACCACAAGCGCGTTATCTCTGCATTCAGAGCGGATAGACTGATACGCAAGGGATGTGAAGGCTTCATTGCCTTTATTTTGGATAAGAAGGAACACAAGCAACTTGGAGAGATTTTGATGGTACGTGACTTTTGAATATTTTCCTCGAAGAAGTTCCAGAGCTACCTCCTATTGAAGAAGTAGAATTCTCTATTGAACTTGCGCCAGGTACAACACCAATTAATAAAGCTCTATACCGTATGGCCCCTACAGAATTAGTGGAGTTGAAAAAGCAATTACAAGAGCTACTTGATAAGGGTTTCATACACCCGAGTGTGTCACCCTGGGGTGCTCTGGTGTTGTTTGTAAAGAAGAAAGATGGCACATGTTGACTATGTATTGATTACCAACAGTTGAACAAGGTAACGATAAAGAATAAATATCCTTTACCACATATTGATGAATTATTTAATCAACTTCAAGGTGCAGCATATTTCTCGAAAATTGATTTGAGATCTGGGTATCACCAATTAAGGGTAAAGGAAGATGAAATTTATAAAATTGCCTTCAGAACAAGGTATGGTCATTATAAATTCCTCATGAAGTTTTTTGGATTAACTAATGCACCTGCTGCGTTTATGTTTTTGATGAATCGTGTCTTCGCTCCTTTCTTGGATCATTTTGTTGTAATTTTCATTGATGACATTTTGGTGTACTAAAAAACAACAGAAGAGCAGGCAGACCATTTGCGAAAAGCCTTGCAATTGTTGAGAGAACATCAGTTATATGCCAAGTTGGCAAAATGTGACTTTTGGCTTGAGCGGGTAGCGTTTCTTGGGCATATCATTTCACGAGAAGGTTTGGTAGTTGATCTAGTAAAAGTTGAGGAAGTTGTTAATTAGCCAAGTCCAAAATCTGTGACAGAGATCAGGAGTTTTATTGGACTTGCCGGGTATTATTGAAGATTTGTTCAGGACTTCGCAAGGATATCAACTCCTTTGACGAAATTAACTCGAAAGAATATTCCCTTTATTTGGACTGATGATTGTGAAACCAGTTTTCGGACTTTGAAAAACAAGTTAACGACTACTCTAGTATTAACTCTACTTGATGGAGGTGAATGATTTGTGATCTATTCTGATGAGTCTATAGTCAGTTTGGGGTATGTGTTGATGCAGCAAGGTAAAGTGATTGCATATGGTACTCAACATTAAAGGAGCATGAAAGGAACTACGCCACACATGTCACAACCCGAGCCCAGGAGTTCGGGGGTTAGCAAAAGTCAAACCAATGACACATGTACTCCCGTGCTTGTACATGTAGACTTGGTCTAAATGCACATGCACAAGGGAGGGTTCACACGTGCCAAACATGTACACGGAAGCTGTAGATATCAAAACATCACACTAAACAATGCAAGAAGAGAATAGAAAACAGAACTGACATCTATAGATGAAGGTTTTACAAAATGAACAAAATAAATATGTACAAATCATGATAGAATCAAGCGTGACAAATCTCAGAAAAAAGGAAGACTCCTATGCCATGAATGTCCAGGGCACTTTCCGGTGGAGTGATCACATCCACTCCTCTAGGCCTGATGGGGCATCGGGGGCCTTACTAGGAGTCTGGCAGACCGACGAGGGGTCGGCAGGGGTATCTGAGCCTGCAACACAAAAAACAATTCGTGAATACAACGATTCAGCAAAGTATAAGCCATAACAAGTAACACATGCTGTGTCTAATAGAATAAAGAACATCATATAAATCATAACAGGTCACATTTGTATACTAAGCTGTCGTGCAAAAAAGAAACATGCCATGTGAAACAATGTATACATGCTGTGTACATAACTAGTTGGCGACTACATTGCCATATGCTCCCAAAAGAGGGATCTTCTATCCGTGCAGAGAACACCATTGTCTGGGCCAGGGTACGAATGGGTCTTGGGTTCCTGGGGTCCGGATTCCCCAAGACGTTTCCTTACTGCAGCAAAGCCATGAAAATTACACCAAATTCACCCTGTCGAGATCCTAAAGCTGAGGCTAAGTAGTGCCTGACTATACCGAATCAATCATGAAAACCCTGAGTAGATCGTGACAAGCATATCCTGCGTGCATATCCGAGATCATGTCTTATACGTGCAAGCATTATAACATAAATACATACATACTTAAGGTGGACACATAGTACGACTTCGATATTACATACAATAATCCTAATAAAAAGTGGAGATCAACGATCGAAATACAACATGTTATGCAAACAAATCGTATCATATCGAATCACCTTCATTTACTAACCAACTCTAATATAATTATCCAGTGTTTCTAACCGTGCATGATGATGTAGTTTTAAGTTATCCGCCGCACAGTTGTTTAGTGTTGCATTGTATCAGCTGGTGAACCGAAGTCTCTTAAACCAACACCCATGGGGAGGTGCTTAACAACTGGATAACGAACATGAATGATTCGCAGCCCTTGAGATCATTCACGCATTTACATAATCCATTGGGCAAGTCCATGTTGCCAACCTTTTATAGCAAAGGTCCTATGAGTCTCATGTCTTTCCTACCTTTCTTATAGTTTCTGTCTTCTGGCTCAGCCGTGGGTGACCTTATGGCTTAGTCGAAGACACCTTATGGCTTAGCCGTAGAAGGCTTCACGGCTTAGCCGTGGCTGGGCCGTAGAAGAGTCGCAAAATTGCATACTTTCAGTTATTCTCAGGTTTCACCCTGTATTGATTTACGGCTGGGTTCACGATTAGGTCACGGCTTAGCCGTAGTGAATTTCATGGCTCAGCCGTAGCACATTTCACGGCTTAGCTGTGCATGCACAGGATCGAATTCTGAATTAAATACAAAAAACCTGTAACGACATCAGATGTGCAAAATTCCAACAGAGAAAGGGAGAAGGATATCAAATTGGGCTGTAAACATAGTTTCGCTGCAAACTCATGTGAATTAACCAAAATCAAGCAAATACCAACATGGGTTCATACATATTATGCTTATACTTGCCTCAATTGAATTTTTAATACTTCAATTGCTGTCCTTGGGGCTCAATTCACATCCAAACACCACTCACAGCTATCATGCATGAGAAAAAGAGAGGGAGGTCATGAGCACAATCATGGAGATGGAGAAAAAGAAAGGAGAGAAGGAACCAATACACATATACATACCATGAATCACATGAGGAAGGAGAAAGGACAAAAGAAACTCTAAATCTCCTTCTTACTTGGCCGAATCAAGAGAGAAAGAAAGAGGAAAATAGAGAGAGAGATGAATGTGAGAGAAGAGAAGAGAGCGAGAGAGTGAATTAAGTCGGTGGAAACCTTATACAAGATAAACTTAAAGTCCAAAGTGCAAACAAGTCCAATGGATAACCCAATTTACAGTTCGAGTCAAATCCTAGTCCAACGGAATCAAACGACATTGGTTACAAATGACGTAGTTACGGAAGTTAACGAGCTCAACGAAAGACACGTGTTGACACCAAGATCATGTGAAAATGACAATGTCTTAGAAAAGCTAAAATTACGAAAAAGGGCTTGGTCTACCTAATCCAGGTCAAACTCAACCCAACTACCTATCCATGACCCATAACGAATCCAAGACAAAAGCAAAACACAATTAACAACTAAAACATCCGTAATTAGTCGCTAAACAAGGTCAAGCTGAGTCAGAGTGTTACAACACATGATCTGGAATTGGCAACTTTTGTGTTCACTTTGAAACTTTGGGGACATTATCTGTATGGCGAAATGTTTAAGGTACACTCAGTTCACCATAGCTTACAATATTTATTCAAGCAACATGATTTAAATTTGCGACAGCGCAGGTGGCTTGAATTCATCAAAGATTATGATTTTCCCATAAAGTATGATCCAAGAAAAGGGAATGTTGTGGCAGATGCTTTCAGCAGAAAGTCAGAGAATCTTAGTGTTGTAGTAACTCCAATTTATTTCTACAAGATGAATTCAAAGATAGGCCTGTGGAAGTGAAATTGGTGGATAACCTAGTGATGTTTGTAAGTACCCATGTTTTCCAGCTTGAGGTAATCCAACAAATTAAGGATCGGCAGTTTGAAGATCTGAATTTGGTGCTAATCAAAGATCATATAGGAGATTGACTAGATTTCCAACTGGAGAAGAGTATTCTATATTTTCGGAATAGATTGTGCGTACCAGCAATTGATGGCTTGAAAGAAAATCTAATGACTGATGCACATTATGCTCAAAATGCGATGCACCCAAGGAGTACGAAGATGTACCGAAACTTAAAGGATTGGTTTTGTAGAACAATATAAAAAGAGAAATCACAGGGTTTGTCGCTAGGTGCCTTACCTGCCAAAAGGTAAAGGCTAATCATCAAAGGTCTCCTGGTTCTTTGCACCCATTGCATATCTGTAAGGTTCAGAATTTCACTAATCTTAATTTACGCTAATTAATCACGTTCTATGTTAATTAAACCTTGTTAAGGTTAATCTAGTTTAAAAATGATTGGGTTTGGGTCTTAGATCGGTAGTTGGGCGAAGTTTGAGCCTTACTTCAGTAGTTGAGGACCTTTTTATAAATTGTTCTTGCATCTTGTGGGCACCTCGTCAATCACTCCTTTTGTAATTTTTCATGTAGATCATCTTTCGTGTTGGGCTTGATTTGATCCGAACTCGTTTTGGGTCAATTGAGGTCTATTTGGCCTAAACTGAAATTTCATAAAAAGATTGGACTTGCATGTTAAATACAGGAAATTTTAAGTTAAAAAGGGGACTTAACGTCCCATTTTCTCTTCTTCCTCCTTTGGTTACTGGAGCTCTTCCTCTCTTTCACAAATCCTTCATTTTCACTTGCTATTTGAAGTACTATAAGGTTGGGAGTCTTGCATGTGCTAGGGACTGCCCCACTTACCTTCCTCCTTTTCATAGGAGTGTTCTCTTCTTTGGGGATTACCTCCTCTTCAAGCTACAGCTCACTAATGTGAGGGCTTTACTCCCCTTCCATATATTAAGGCTTGTTGGAGTCAAGAGGACTCAAATCTATGACATACATGCATTGATGCATCACATTCACCATTTATATGTTGCCATGTAGAGAACCCACTTCTCCTTGGAGGTTTTTCCCTAACCACACGACAAGAAGGACTTAGGAATGGGCAAACACTGTTGAGAAAAGTATTAGAGTTCTTATGTGTTGCATGTGTGGTTAAGTTATTGATTCTTGGGTTATATCTCTAAATTCTCAACTTCAGTCATTTTTCATTGTTTTAATTGTGTACAAATGTGGTATGGATTGAGTTAGGATATAAACATGGAATAGGAGGGTGTGTGGGTATTGAACACTTTCAAGGACACTATAATTGAGCCATAGAAACTCCCCATAATGCAGGTTTTGTACCAATTTGTATTAAAATTGAGATACAGAACTTACTTCAGGTTTTCTGAAGCGTACGGCGAAGCCATGGCTAAGCTGTACATGTTTAGGGCTCAAAGTCCAGAGAGCAACAAAATTGGCTTTTATACTGCGGCTTACCCATGACTGCATCGTGAAATGGACTACGGCTAAGCCGTAGCCAGCCCGTGCCTAAGCCGTAAGCTTTCTTACGGCGGACTTTCCAGAGAGCTCCAGAAACCTATTTTCTTCTACGGCTTGCACACGGCTACACCGTGAAATGCCTTACGGCTAAGCCGTAACCCAACCGTAACCTAGCGTAGGCTTAGCACGGCTAAGCCGTAAGCTGATATATGGCTAAGCCGTAAATGCGCCTGAACTATTGGAGGAAACCTGAACCGTTCGGCTAAGCCGTAACCATATATACGACTAAGCCGTATGAACCCAGTGAATTTAGGACATTAGGGATTCTTCATTGACCTTATAGGGCTTTAGTATTGGCACCTTCCTACCCCCCTACACTAGCCCAACTGTAATGATACGTCAAAAGGATAAACGAATTCCAGATGATTTCCCCAAAGTCAAGTCATAGATGTTGGCATAAGAGGGGTGTTCTTTATGCATATAAGGTAATACGAAGACGAGGTAACACAATGACACTGGACGTTTTATGAGTACATCGTGTTGAATGTCCTTAGGGATCATGGGTTACTTGATACAGGGTGGATAATGACTTCTTGAATAATTACTCAATCCGAATGCATTCATATTGTTAAATTCCATGCCTTCAACATGATTTGTTTATGCATTCTTTCTCTAATCAAACCCTGAGGCTATTTATACCTGAGCTTCTAATGAGTGTGTGTCTGACAAGTCAGAGCTTCTATTGAGTGCGTGCTTGTTAGCCACAAGGGTATAGTCAAGGTTCAAGCCTTGTAGCTCATCTGTATATGCTCATTTAATTATTCGTCTGTTTCATGACTGGTTATACTTTCAGATTATTATTCCTTATGTATGATATGACTCATATGGTTAAATCCGAGTCGGCACCACTTAGCTTGTGCCCTTTTAGGTATTATTACGTCACTACTGCGGTAGTTTACGGGGGAGTTGTCGGTACTCCTCGGGGAACTAGCTTGATCTCCTAGCGACCCATATGTATATATGCTTCCTTTTGGGAGAATAGAGCCTCGTGGATGCCAATTAATGTGTACTATATCTTGATTTGATTCCTCACTTATTGTCACTCATGCACATCAAATCTAGCAGACTATTATTGCTCCTATCCAGTGTATATTAATCAGATCATTTGATATATATTATGCTAGTCTCATATGCTCAATACTTGCTTAACCGTCGTGTTAACAGTGTTACCCTTGGTATTGCAGGTACGGAACCCAATTCCAACCCAGTTGTTGACGCGCCCCCGGAGGGTACCCCAACGGTACCTCGGGATATAGATGAATGGAAGGATGTCGATGTCTTTTATTAGTCATCCTACGGAGTGCGCCGGTTCTGGAGATGTTACAGACACTCTTTTGGTTTACCCTTTGGAACACGCAAATTGAACCTTTTGTACCCAATTTCTTTAAGCAGCAGTTGGACTGTACGACTTGTATTTAAGTCTTAAGCACCGATATATATATATAACTATATCTATCTATGAATATTGGAAGATATGTTTCTCTTGTTTTGGCTTTTGATCATTACAGAGTATTTCGTAGGAGTTTGTTATGATGAGTTGTATTCTTACGTGTGTTAGCATTCCTCACACGTTCCTGTGGAATTTCCTTTGTAGGAATTCGTGCACAATTCTTTAGGGCACGAATTACTACGGGATTACGTATCCACGCCCTAGGGGCCCACTCAAATCCCCAATTCCCGGGATTGAGGCCTAACAATATCCCTCAGTGGAAATGGGAACACATTATAATGGATTTTGTTTCAGGACTACCCCCAATGAGCAAGAAGTATAATGCCATTTGGGTTATTGTAGATAGGCTAACGAAGTCAGCCCACTTTATTCGTTTCAAGAAAGGTATGACATTTTCTGAGATGGCCAAAAAGTTTGTGGATGAGATTGTAAGGTTATATGGTACGCCAGTATCCATCGTTTCTGATCACGATAGTCGATTTATGTCTTCATTTTGGAAGGCTTGTCAAGAAGCTTTGAGTGCCAAACTCAGTTTCAGTACTGCATTATCACCCGCAGATGGATGGGCAATTTGAATGTACTATTCATATCATGACTCGAGCCCAAAAAATCGGGGATTAGGGTTACCCCAATCAGTGACATATGTACTCCCATGCAACTCACACCCAGACCAGAGTCTGAATGGACTTATACAAGGGATATTCACATGCTTACACATGTAAAGTGCTAAACAGATTATCTGTCTAAACATTCAATGCACAAAAGCCTGTTAATATTGCCTATAATTTTTCTTCAATTTCTATATAACAATTTAGCAAGCCCATCACAACCATGGAACAGTCTAAAGATTAATATTTAGGAACAAAATTAGTAAATTAATTATATACACTACCCGTACCATCCAAACATGATATGTTCATGCATGCAAAGAGATCAAGGTTGTCATTTTATGAAAAAAAATACTAAAAGGTGGAGACATCGATAACAAGATCAAGTTAACAATGCGATCTACATGAATGCACTTATATGCACATGCTAAAAGACCCAAAACCCAGTATGTACAATTCGTAGCTATGAGTGAGTCATTCTCGCCAAACAAGACAGTCAACAATATCTGCTGTCTTCCAATACCATCTGAAGGAACCATTGCGGTCTCCCTTCTATGATACCTGGGTCTGCGCCAGACCGGGTTTGGGAGTTGAACCTGTAACACCAATAAACAATTTGTGAATACGACGATTCAGCAAAGTATAAGCAAAATTAAGGTAACACGCGTTGTGTCTAAAAGAACTAATAACATACGATTGACAAAGTTCAAGTTTTGTAAACTACGCATATCATGTATTTAAAATAAATCCGCTTCGAGTCAAGGAAACCGCACGGCTTTGCTTCTGGTGGGCTGCACAGCCATGCCGATCACCTTCTCCCACCAAACGCATTACCTCAAAAAGAATTAAAGACCTATGATTAATAGAGTTTCAAGTTTAATGAACTAGGCACGTCATGCATTTGAATTAAACATACGATAAGGATCAATGGATGCAATACATACTAGGTAGCTACTACATTTGCCATATTCTCCCTTTAGGAAGCATGCGTTGAGAATACGATTAACGGGGCTAGTGTACAAATGAGTCTCTGGTTTCCTGAGGTCCGGAAGTCCCAAGACATGAGCACACTGTAGCGGCAACATACAAGCTACACCAAAGTCAACCCCGTCGGGTATCATAAGGCTAAGGCAGAGTAGCGACAGATCATTTTGATTCAATCATATATTTGAGTAAAAAATGCAATACCAAACCATATATGTTCAATTCAAGCGTGCAATATACTCATACTCAAGTCAATACCAATAGTCGATGTAATGTATATCAAGAGCATATCAAGTGGATCTAATTCCATGCATAAGAGTGGAGGGCAATAAACGTCGTCTAATATGCCGTGCAATTCAATTTGATCGAATCAAGGCAATTTTACTAGCCAACCATAATCTAGTCATCCACTGTTTCTAACCATGCATGATGATGTAGTTGTAAGTTATCCGATACACAGTTGTCTTTCTTTGGTGTTATACTGTGTCGGGAAGGTGTATCGAAGTCCCTTAAACCAACACTCATGAAGAGGTGCTTAACAAATTGACGTCACATGATCCAAACCTAAGGCCCTACAAGGTCTCACAATAATACCTATTAATCCTAAATTCTCAGTGGACTTACGGCTTAGACGTAGGTGATTTACGGCTTAGCCGTGTGCATTTTACAGCTCGGCCATATTATGCACTATGGCTCAGCCGTATTTACCCAAATTCCCTCGTAATTACGGGTGAGCCGTTGCTGGATGTACGGCTGTACTGCGGTTGATGTCACAACCCGATCCCAGGAAATCGGGGGTTAGCAAAAACCTAACCAGCGACATACGCACTCCCGTGCATATGCACTTAGACCCGGTCTAGATGCACACGCACAAGGGAAAACACACGTGCAACAAGTATGCGGAAGCTACAAGTATCAACATGTGACACAAGACACACAAGAAACAAAAGGAATGATATCCAAAGACTAACATAAAGGTCTGAACATACAAATTGGGATCCAAGCACGATGTATAGAACATGAGTACAATCAATGACATGAAAAGAAAGAAAGCAATATGCATGCATGCAGAGAATAATCGCGCTCTGGTGGAGTGATAACACACACTCCACAACCTGAAGAGACGCTGGAGTCTCCCCTGCAAACTGACGACCGACAAGAACACGATCGAGGGTACCTGAGCCTGCAACACCAAGGACAACTCATGAATACGACGATTCAGCAAAGTATAAGCAGTAACAAGTTAACACGTGTGGTCTCTAATAGAATAAAAGATATAAATAATCATAACATGTTAATGTAGTAGTCTAGGCAGTTGTGCATTCAAATTAACATATGCTCCGTGAATCAATATGTAAGTACATACTAGGTGGCTACTACGTACGCCATATGCTCCCAAAGTAGGGATCTTGTAAACGTGCTGAGAACACCATGGGCCAGATGGGTCTCGGGTTCCTGGGGTCCGGATTTCTCAAGACATGTCCTTCTGCAGTAAGGCAATACACACTATACCAAAGTCACCCCGTCGGGATCCTAAGGCTGAGGCTCAGTAGTGCCGGACCATATCGAGTCAATCAATATAAGAACATGCATAACTTATCATAACGTGCATCAGAACGTGCATATCATACTGTGTGCATAGCATAACATGTATCTCTCATCAGAACGTGACGTGCATGTCTTGTTAGGCAGATATCAAGCAGATGCAAGAGATCATACGAGTTCAACTAATCAACAACCACATCAAACTGAACAGATCAAACAAACAATATAATAGATGCCAACAGAGTAGAAAGCATGCAGGTAACCAAGGATGAAGACATATTAGCTCATGTGCATCAATTAGTAAGATCGAACATGCAAGATCGCTGTTCCACCCGGGATTGACCATAGACAGAGCTAGCAATATCCAATCGTGTGCCCCAACGCAGAACGCGTATAAGAGGGCAAGAACCGAAGTCAATATGCCATGCAATCGGATTATCTTTCAGGAATTACGATCTTTCACTAGCCAATCCTATTCTAGTCATCCAGTGTTTCTAACCGTATATGATGATGTAGTTTTAATTTGTCCGATGCACCGTTGTCTAGTGTTGCATAGATCCGAAGGTGCACCGAAGTCCCTCAAACCAACACCCATGGGGAGGTGCTAAACAATCGGATAACGTGTATGAATGATTCGCAACCCTCGAGATCATTCATGTCATACATTCAGACCATTGGGCAAGTCTAAGTGATCTACATTCTATCATGAAGGCCATATCAGTCTCTTTCTTATGCCTATCCTTGTTCTTCATGTTTCAGGGGTGATATGGCTTAGCCGTAGGTGAACTTACGGGTTAGCCGTTGCATCTTACGGAGTAGCCGTAATCTGCACTACGGCTCCACCGCGGTTTCCTTTACTGTTCATCTGCAATTACGGTTCACCCGTAATTTGTTCTACGGTTTAACCGTGTACTGTTCTACGGCTTAGCGGTGGCTGGGCCATAGAAGGTCTGTCAATTGCTTGCTTTCAATTAATTCAAAAAAAGGCACCCTGTATTGATCTACGGCTGGGTCACGGCTGAGCTACGGCTTACCCGTAGGACAATATAGGCTTAGCCGTGTCCTGGCCATAGAGGAAAACTAGATTTTTCCCTCTCTGGACTTTAAGCCAAATGTGACTTACGGTTTAGCCGTGGTACACACGGAAGTCTTTTCTGAACTGATTACAGAAACACTGAAACGTAGACAAACGGACTCAAACACATGAAATAGAGGGAAACAAATACAGGATGGGCTGTAAACATCATTCATAAGCAAGAATACTCAATGTAGTCACAATCAAACACATACCCACATGGTTTAGCCAAGTTATACTTATACTTGCCTCAAAATGGGGTCTAACACACTCTTTGTTGTCCTTGGGCTTAATTCACACTACCAACAAGCTTCAAATCGCCATGCATGCGAGGAAAGAAGAAAAGAGAACCATGAGTACAATACCAAGCGATCATGAGAACAAGAGGAAAAAGGAAGAGAAGAAGCACAGCAAGAAACTCAAGCTCACCTCCAATCACACGAGGGATGCTCAAACATGGACATGCACAACTTCTTTCCCCAGCTAGAGCAACGAAAAGGAAAGAGGAACGAGCAGCAGAAGAAGACTCCTGAGAGAGAGAAACAGAACAGTGAGAGAGAGAAGGAGAAGAAAAAGGTCGGTGGCTTATAAAGATAAACATAAAGCCAATTTGCAATAAAGTCCAATCGTTCCAATTTAATTTCAGTTCGAGTTAATTGCGGGTTTAACGGAAACAAGTAACATATTTGGCAAACGACATAGTTACGGGAATCGACAAGTATAATAAAAGACACGCGTTAATACCAAGATGATGCATGAATGACGACGTTGAACAAAATCAAATATTACGAAAAAGGGCTTATGTCTACTTAAACCAGGTCAAACTCAACCCAACTACCTATCCATAACCCGAAACCAACCAAAAACAAGAACAAAACACAATTAGCAACTAAATCATCAGGAATTAGCCGCTAATCCAGATCAAATAGGGTTGGGGTGTTACAGTTGATTTATGGTTTAGCCACGGGTTGCTTACAGCTAAGTCGTAGCACACCATACGGCTTCACCGTGACTGGACCATAAAAGTTTCTCTCCTTTTTACTCCTATCTGGACATTAAGCCATAGCTTGACTTACGGTGGGGTCACGACTAGCTTACGGTTTCGCCGTAGTACATTATACGGCTTAGCCGTAGCCTGACCGTAGTGCAGTCTCAAGGTTTTCTGCTCTCTGGAGTCCTAGCCATATATTACTTATGACTTAGCCATAAGCTTCAGGTCGTGTCAGGCGATTTCAAGTCAGAATATAAAAAGGGTTGCAAAAACACATACAATTTGACATATTTGCAAGAATCATAAAGTACCAATATGCATTAAACCAAAATTTGCTTATACTTGCCTCCAATTAAGCTTCTCAAGCTCTTAATCCTTTATTTGGCTCAGTTTGGGTATTTAGACCTATTAGCCATGCATGCCAAAAATAAAGAAAAAGATGAGTGCATGCATAAAAGAAGAATCTTCTTGACTCCATTAACCCAAAAGATCAATGAATAAGAGTCTTCTTACCTTAACAGTGACTAGAGAGCAATTTGAGGATGAAGACCCCACGACTTCAACTCCAACAAGGAAAAAAGGAGAAAGAGCTGAGCTAGAGTAGTTGCTTGTAACCCCACTTGGAAGATTTTTTATGCATAGCAAAAGAAGAAGAAGAAGAAGGAGAAGAAAGAGAAGGAGCACGATGAAAAAGTTGCGGAACTTGATAAGATCGAATGAGGCGATGGGTTTTGGGCTTATAAATATATTGTGGTGTTTAAAAGAAAGTTCTCCAAGTTTGTCTTATTTCCAATACAAGTCAAATGGGGGTCCAATTGAATGAAATGACGTCTAATGCTTTCGAGTCAAATACGAAAGTTAACGAGTTCGACAAGACAAACGTGATGGTATTAATATGATGCATGTATGATGTGAAATCAAGAATTATAAAATTATGAAAAGGGGCTTTCACCTACTTAGGTAAAGTCAAATCAACCTAACTACCTCTCTATGACTGGAACTTGTCCCACTAGGACCAAATGAGAAGAAAACTTTATTAATTAGCTAGTAATTACAAGTAATTACTTACTAACCAAATTTAGTTGGGTCGGAGTGTTACAATTTAGACTTTGGAAGACATGTTACGAGCCAGTGTCTTAAACTTTGATAAAGAATGGGATAAGCATCTCTCGTTGTGTGAATTTGCCTATAATAACAGTTTCCATGAGAGTATTGGTATGGCTTCGTATGAAGCATTGTATGAACGTAAATGTCGGAGTCTAGTGTGTTGGGAAGAAGTCAGAATTAAAAGTTTTCACATACTGACAATTATCGCTAAAACTACCAAGAAGGTGCAAAAAGTGATTGAGAATTTGAATGTTGCTCAGTTGAGATAGAAGAGTTATGCTGATACTCGTAGAAGAGCCTTAGAGTTTCAGATTGGTGATTAGGTTTTTCTGAAAGTCTCTCTTATGAAAGGTGCAATACGTTTCGGTCAAAAAGGCAAATTGGCTCCGAGGTACGTTGGCTCATTCGAAATCAAGAGTAGAATCAGTGATTTAGCATACAGGTTGGCTCTTCCAGTGGAGTTCTCTGGAGTACATGATGCACTTCATATGCTCTGCAAGTATGTTAGAGACCCTACCCACGTCATTCGATTCGATGATGTGTAGATTCAGCCGAATGTATTATACGTCGAGCGTCCGCTCCGTATTGTAGGTACAAGAGAATAAATATTGCATACCAAGACCATACAATGGGTCAAAGTTCTTTGGGAGCATCATGGTCCCGATGAAGCCACCTGGGAATTGGAAGAACAAATAGCTCGACAATATCCCAACCTCTTCACGCAGGTATGTGTTCATTCAGAGGACTGAATGATTCATAAGTGGGGGAGGATGTAACACTCACAACCCTATTAATTCCCTTTTTGGTCATTTTCCAGCGAATTAGTTTGGTGAACATCCTTTTGTCCTTTTGAGTTATGTTTCGGGTCATGGATGGTAGTTAGGTTGAGTTTAACCTGAATTAGGTAGACACGAGCCTTTTTTTCGATTTTAGACTTTGTAAGATTTCATCATTCATGCATCATCTTGGCATCATCATGTGCATCTCATCAAGGTTATTTCTTCCCGTACTTCGTGTGTCTCCGTTGGACGTTTATTTGACCCAAATTGAAATTTCCTTGAAACACTTGGACTTTCTTATAAATTTCTAATGAATTGCCTTATATAAGGAGCCTTACATAAGGAAAGCACTGACTTAAGGACTCTCCAGTGACTTTTTCTTCCTCGTTCTTGTCTTCTTTCTTCTCTTGTTGTTTTCTCATCATCAAGAGAGAGAGAGAGAGAGAGAGAGAGAGAGAGAGAGAGTTCTTTGTGACTTGTTTGCTCCCTTTTCATCATATTGAGCTCACCTCTAAGTTGTGAACCAGGTATGACATTGTTTGGTTTACAGCACCCTCAACTCTTAATTCACTCCACGCACTCATGTTTGTCTCAATTCTTGCATGCATGATTTTTAGGTCTAGTTTTACCTAAACTGAGACAAAGGACGAAGTAAAGCTTGACACACTTCCTTGAAGACAAGTATAAGCAAGTTTTGGATGAACATATGTTGGTATACTATGATTGTTTAATTCGTCTAAATCTTTCAAGTTTCTTATGTTTTATAGCCCCTCTGTATATGTAACATGCTCTTGTTTCCACTTGTATAAAATTCATGCAATTGGAACTGTTCGTGACATCCTTGAATATTAGAGCTTCTGAAGTTTACGGCTAAGCTGTAAGATTTTCACGGCTCAAACTCCTGAGAATAGCAAAACTGCCATGTATACTACGGCCAGGCTACGGCTAAGCCGTATAATGTACTACGGCTGAGCCGTTAGCTAACTATGATCAAACCTAAGTCAAGTTACAGCTTGATGTCAAGAGAGTAAGAAAAAGAGAGACTTTACTATGGTCAAGTCGTGGCGAAGCTGTATGGTGTGCTACGGTTAAGCCGTATCCGAACCGTGGCTTAACCGTAGACCATATACAGCTAAGTCATAAGAGAAAGCACTGTTCAACCGTGGTTCGCCGAAAGTGCGGAAGTAATTTTGGGGAACTATGGCTGAGCCGTAGTGCATAATACGGTTGAGCCATAAGATGCCTACGGCTAAGCCATAAGTCACCCACGACCAAGCTGTGAGGCCACTGAAAGCTAAGGAAAAAGGTTGGTACTATTAAGAGACCTTATAGGCCCTTTGTGTTGGATTTCTGTACTCCTTAACTTGTCCAATGAAATATGTGAATAGCATGAATGGTTTTGAAGGCTGTGACTCATTCATGTATGTTGTCTAATTGTTAAGCACCTCCCCATGGGTGTTGATTTAAGGGACTTCGATACATCTTCTTGCTACAATGTGACACCAAAAGACGGACAATTGTGTATTGAATACCTTAAAACTACATCATTATGAATGGTTAAAAATAATGGACAAACTAACTTAGGAAACAATAGACAAACTAGCTTAGGGTTGGATAATAAACTATCGTGATTCCATGAAAATGAACTGACTTGCATAGTATGTTGATTCCGGTTATTGCCTTCCATTATTTTACTATTGCTTTGACTTGCATAACTATTGATTTGACTTGAATGATCATGTTATTCATAAGTAAGCTTATTGCGGTATTTCTTGAGATATATGTTCTACTTTGATTTGAATTGAATCAACTTGCCTATGAATGCATTACTCAAGTTCACATGTATGACATGATTAATACGGTTTGGCTCTACTCAGTCTCAGCCTTATGATACCAGGCGGGGTTGACTTTGGTGTAGCATGTTTGTTGCCGCTCCAGTGTGCTCTTGCCTTGGGGCTTTCGGACCCCAAGAACTAGAGACCCATTTATATCTTGGCTCGGTCAATTGTGTTCTCATGCATAAATCTCTAAAGGGAAAATATAGCAAATATAGAAGCCACCAAGACATCAGTTCTATTTATTGAATCTTATGGCATGCACAATTCAATTGCACCATATGCTTGGCCTACTAACTTGTAAATCTATTTGACCACCTATCAATGATTCTGTAGACACAACAAGTATTACTTTAATGTTGCCTATGATTTGCTAAATAGTCTTATTCATTGGTTGTCCTTTGTGTTACAGGCTCAGATCCCACTTCCGATCCCTCGCCAGTCGATAAGACTTCAAAGGAGATCGTATAGGCCCCATCAGGACTTGATGAGTGGATATGAACAATCCACCTCAGAGAGCGGCATGGCTTAGGATAGGCCTCATTTTGATATGTGGGATACATTTTGTTATGTTTTGAAGCACACCTCCCTGCATTTTGTGTATTATAGAAACTTGCTTCTCTCTTTCTTGTAAAGACATGGTTTTCTTGCACATATTAACAATGTTCTTAGTTTTGATGTATCGTCTTGTTATGTGATGATACTGACAACTTCTGCCTATAATGGTATTGCACGTGTGATTTTCCTTGTGTGTGTGCACTTGGACTAGGTCTAGGTGTGTATGCACGGGAGTACGCTTGTCATTAATTGAGTTTAATCTTAATCTCCGATTTCTTGGGCTCGAGTTGTGACAAATTTTTCCATATATCATAAATGTGCGGGGCCTGGGACTGACTTTCTGTAGGTTGGCAAGATTGGGGCCTGAATTTTGTGCCCAAAACTAAATAAGCCAGGGATGGGCAAGCTTCAGAAGGCCAAACTTGGCCGTGACGGTTGCGCAACACTGACAATGGATGATGTGCCTGAGAGATGTTTCAGTCCGCGTTAAAGGATGGGTCTCAAATTAGCCGCTAACAGGTCACAAAGGGTCCATGTAAATTGCCCTGCAGCATTTTTTATGTTTCCATGTAAAGTTTTCATTTATTTCTAAAATGTGACTTTCTTAATCAGTGTCCATGTGAATTGCCTTGGGTCGGACATGCTGTGCTAACAATCGCATAGTTGCTGTTATTTTAGCACAACAAGATCAACTACTAGGCTCCAGATCCAGCAAATGGGCCTAGATCAAGAAAAAGTTTATCACTGATCAGTTATGCGGCCCAGTAAATGGATATGGATATTTTGCTTCAAACTATGTATTCTACTTGATGTCAATTTGATAAAAATGATGGATTAAGAGGGTTGATCACTGTCCATGCAGACGGCCCAGTGAATGGACATCTTGTCAAACTCCAACAGGTTTGGGTCGATGTTACTAAAGTAGGGTTGGATTTGGCTATATCAGGACATGGATTCAAGTATCAGTTGTGGGACTTATCTCGGCTTGGTTAAGAAAAGATGCGTATCACCAGGTGATATGCAGCCCAGTAAATGGACTCCCAAATTTGCACTCTAATTATGCATTCTGATGGATGTTAAAAAATGGAAAAAGGAAGGATGATCACTGTCCATTAAGAGGGCCCAGTCAATGCATGGTCATTTGGCAGACCATCATTGGAATCTAATGCATGTTAATAGGGCCTACAATAGATTGACTTTGGGTAGCCAAGAAGGGTTGAAGGATAGATAAATGGCCCCCATCGCCTGGGCAAAGCAAATATATACCCGGGAGTTTTTAAAAGTGAAAACAACACTTTTTGCACCGAAAATGAGATTAAGAATGTGAAGAAGCAATTAATGTTACTTTTAAAACGGAGAAAAAGTCACCACATGACTTGTTCCTCATTGGAGGATAGAAAGAGGGCAGAAATGCCCCTTTTGAAATGGGACATTCCTGAGGATTATATATATATATGAATAGCTAACTGATACATTTTCTTATTTTACCAAAATTGATGGGAGAAAGCTCAAATGATGATGATGATCATCATGATATCATTTTTACTTTTTGGAAAACCATATTCATTAATGAAAGAAGGAAAACAAGACAACCAAACAACAAAGAGCAAATCAAAATACATAGAAGGGCCCTTAACCCATACAATCCCCATCCCAAAGGAAGTCCCTTTGTAAAGACTAACCTAGGTAGCAAATGAGCACATCCATTCAATCTCCTAGGAATAAAAACAAAAATCACATCATTAAAAACTAAGGAAAGAGCTTTAATATCCAAAATAATTGAGTTAATGACCCAATCAAAACCACCATTTAAAGCTTCAACCACCTCCTTTGCATGTGCATTCGACAAAATGCAAACTCTAGGAGACCTTTTTCTCGAGCCTTTAATAATATGAAGAGGATCACCCTTGTTTTGGTCTCCTTAGAAGAAACCTTTGGCCCTTGAAATGCATTTGCACAAATAAGAGAGCCCTAGAGTAATCATGAAGTCATAAGAAGCTTTACCATTTGTTGTTCTAAATGTGGCATCAGAATAAATTAAAAGATTCTTTTCCTTAGGAATATCCCTTAGAATAGAGTTAACAGTGTTACCTTGCTAACAATATGTCAAAGCGGGGTTCTAACTTCTTGTAACATCTTTTCAACTAAGTGCAAAACATTGGTGGGGTTCAAGGGAATACCTCTGAAAAGGAAATTATTTCTAGCTTTTCAAATAGGCCACCAAGATGTTAAAATCCACATTTTTGAAAGATTGGTACTTGGAGGAAAAGAAAGGTCATCATGTTTACAAAATTGCTTCCACCAATTCTATAATATTTGGACATTGAAAATTGTGGGATAAGAGACCAAATATCCAAACCAGCAAGCCCTTGCATGGTCACATTGGACAAGTGTATGCTTGACTGATTCTTCTGCACAAACACAAATAGGGCATCTCGCATCCAATGATTGGATTTTAGAGTTAATATAAGACCTTACCAAAATTGCTTTTTTGAGGCATTTCCATCCTAACAAAGAATTCTTTGAGAAAGAGGAAGTCTCCACAATGCCTTCCAATTTATAAAGTGAAGGTATAGAGGGAACATTATTGTCATCCTCTGTGCATTTTGAAATCACCAGGCCCATTTTTATTACAAACCAGTTCCCTTATCATCATTAGTCTGCACTAGGATATAGATCTTACAAATATCCTCCACATCAATGGGATTATCAAAAAGGCTTCTAATAATAGATTTACTCCATTTTTTTTATCAGTATTCCATAAGTCCTTAACAGTGAGATTTGGATTACCCATATTGGACATTGGCTTTCTAAGAGCATCTCTAAGGGAGATGTTATTTTGGAAATGTCAAATTTTATTTGATGGCTTATGTGGCATTTTGAAGGTTTGAGATTTGGTATACTTGGAAAGTAAGAACTCCAACGAACATGTCAAATTATTATTTTATTATAAATTTACATTCTTGTGGGACCCACATCAAAAGAAACTTTAGAAAATCTTTGCATTCTTGTAGGGCCCATGTAATAAACAATTTAGAAGTAAAATTGGCATGTGACTTTATGGTATGTCAAATTTGACATCCCAAAACCATATGCCAAATGTCACGTTACATTTGGCATTTCCATTGGAGAGACTCACATGCCTTTTTTTCCTGAATAAAAATGCCATATCACATTTGGCATATGGGTTGGAGATGCTCTGAGCCCATCTTTACAAGGAAACCAATTGGAGCTCCAACCAGGTATGCTTTCACCATTTCTAATTATCCATCCTACATTATTATTAATGAACTTAACACCCTTAACAAATCGTTTCCAAAACCATGAATTACCTTTTCTATAGTTAGCTTCCCATAAGGGCTTCTTAGGGCAATATTTGGCTTTCAAGACTCTTGAATATAAAAAATCCTTATCATTAAGCTATCTCCGGCATGTGTTAGCTAAGTGATTATTAAGATCATCATGATAACTAGGTTCATAAGTGATTATTGATTATTATAATGTTCTTGGTGTGTCTTGGTTCCATCCTTATAGTCTTGTGTCCATCCTTATAGTCTTGGGATCTGAACAGGTCCTAACCCAGATCAAAGTCTTCAGGTCTAAACTTGGACCGAAACACTATAGTTTGGGTGGGTTCAATTGGGTCCACGGCCTAACCTCACCCATTTCCAACCTTTTTCTAGTAGGAGATGCACTATCATGGCAATGTCATGTGGAACAATCAAACAATAAATGATAAAGTAGAGATTACACCAGAATAAGGCAGATCTTGAATCTTATGAGATCCTCACATCTAAGTGGGAAAAGGGGCTTTTTGTTACAATTTAAAGGCAGCATGCAATGTTTAGAAAGTTGAAGACAAGTTAGTAACCCAGCAATATAATCCATGTATCTATCTGTAAAGCATTAGAAAAGGAGATTGATCTCAAAGTAAGCATTGTTTTGAGTTTGCCATCATGGATATGCCTAACCTCATGTGCTTAGATTTTTTTGTATAAAAAATCTCTCTCTCTCTCTCTCTCTCTCTCGTGTGGCTCCTTGGAGAAAGGCTTTTGAGCATCTACAAAGAAAGAGAGGTGGAAAAAACTCTTAAAGGACACGGTATGTAGTGATAGTATATATGTATGAATTGGTCTTAACCACACATGGAGTCTTCTAAAAACATAGAGCTGGAAAAATATAACCTAGCTTGCGAAACCAACCTGACCTGACCCGCATATGACTCGCATAACCTGATCTGCATGATAGATAAGTCGGTCACAGGTCAAATTAGGGTTGATCCGCTTAACCTGTATTAATTCTTATCTTTACTAAAACCTACTTAAGAACTAAGTAAAAAGTGTTCTTCATGATTATCTCTACTTCCGTCATTTCACATTCATTAGTTGTTTCCTTGCTCTTTATTTTCTTCCTTATTTTCAACTCCTATTTACATGAACTATGCTTGTATCGTTACTAAAATTTTGATTTAATAAATGCTATTAACGTGGGTTATGCAGCCCAACCTGACCCACATAACCGGCATAAGCTCTGCGGGTTAAAGTAGGTCGGGTTGGGTTCACCCGTGGTGGGTGCAAGCTAGGGGTTTCTAATCTGTTTAATAAACCAATTGGATGTGGGTTAGGTTGTTCTAATCTATTTATTGAACAGGTCTAACCTATTCCGCCCAACCCGACTCAATTGCCACCTCCATAAAAAACATATGGCAAAATTGAGTTAGAATCTCATGAGCCAAAGCAGAATATCTATGGGTTATCTTGGGTCTCAAGCCCCTTGGCTTGGCCTACCAAGAAAAAAGAAAGTTCTAGGATGGAAATGGGTCTGGTGAAGATCAGGTCTGCTGTGTATGTAGACCAAGACCTAGTTAACTTTTCTAGTTAACATAAACATATTATTACAATCTCTCCTAGATTTTTCTTAAGTAAAACAGAGAAAACATGAATATTGGAATTCTATAAAAAATTGTTCATAACATCACTATTTATAAAAATAAATGACTCATGATAAAAAAAAATAAAAAAAACCTCACAACTTTGACTTAGCAAAAATAGTAAAGATATCTATCCAGACTCAATATCAGATTAAAGCACATAAATAAGTTTCTTAACGAACCAAATAATATAAGAAATTCAAAAAAACTAAAATTGGACTCTTATAGCGATGGGAATATTTGCAAATAAAAGTCTATTTGACATTCTAGGCTAACCTCCTATGAATTCCTTATCTTGGTGCCAAGACCAATGCTAGATGCAGCCGTAGGGGACTATCAAGGAAATAGCTAAATTTTATAAAATAATCACCCTGTTAAAGCTAATTGAGTTCCAACTTTTGTTCAGTTTCAATCTAAATGAACAAGATAATCTGTGTAAGGTTCGATAATCGATCTAGACCAGATTATAATATTTGCAGCCATTGCTTATTGGGCCCCATGGATCTTGGCCCTTGAACCCAAACCCAACCTGGTCAATTATTGGGTCCCAAAACCATAAACGAGGGCTCAAGTTTTTCAAATTTCTGAATAAAAAGATAGGAATTCAAAAGGGAAAGGGCATTTAACAGAGAAAAATAATGTCTTAAACTTGGATCGTCTTGACAATTTGTTTGACTGATGTAGAACCTACCTTTCCTTAATCCAATCCACTCACGTTGTACGCCTCTTTTGAATGGAAATTTACCTAAATTCCACTCTAATTGAGCAATTTACACTTTGTTTTATCTTGCATCAGGAGAAGCCAAGCCATACACCAGTGTGAATCACTCCAATTAAAGTGAAATTTGAGCTCAATTGTAACTATGCATATTTGAGAGCTAAGCATGATCGTTTATCAAGATTGCATGATGTCAAATTACTTGAATGCAAGACTTGGGAGACTCTTTTTCTAGCCGCGAGGCTTCTGTGAGTAAGAATCTCCCATTGACCAAAAAAAAAAAAAAAATTCGTCTTCCTCCTTTTTAAGAGCATGGGTGAACTAAGGGGCAGGCAGGGATTGGTGTGGAAATCTTGTAAAAGAAAACCAGTTTGAAACTTTTATTTAAACAAAATTGTTAACCATGCCCCCATCAGAAATAAGAATAGGACAATTGACAGTCACTGAAGAACATGGCAACCAACAAAATGGTGTGAAAAAAATAATAATAAAAGCCCCAAAACAAATCCCAAATACCTGGTAAGGTTTGGACCACGACTATGAGGATGATATGTATAGTTTGATACTTTAAAGAGCTAAACAAAACCATGTTTTAGTGTATTACAGAGAGAATGCTAGGACATTTGAAGCTTAGAAATTCCAAAGAAAGGCATGTTCATAGTGAAGCATAAGAGCACCCAATCTGTATCATTTATTGAGCTGTGTTCTATAAACAAAGAGACAGATTTGGACCCAAGAAAAGTCAGTGAAAGCCCAAATCTCTTTATTCATTGTGCCTGAAATCCTAGCTCACTCTTTCCTCCTACGCCCCACCAATTGGGGCCCATAAGCAGCGATGGCAATGGGTTGGGCTTTAATGAGACCCACACTCGATGGCAATGGGTTGGGCTTAAATGAGACCCACACTAACTTGCTTTCATTAGGGGCGGATTTGGTAATGTGTTGATTGGATTTTATATGGTATGGTTTTCTTGGCATTGACCCAAGTCATGTGAGTCATGTTTAGGATGTGCTTGGCTTTTGGCCTAGTTTAACCTGATTACCAGGTTTCTCTTTAGTTTATATATTATGGGAAAGAACACACAAACTAGTCAACTCATGGTAGTAGGCAGTGTTATGTTCCCACATGTTGTAGGTTGTGGGTTCTAACAAGCTGACCCATGACCATCATGGTGCAGATTTGGTATCGCAAGATACAACACCACTTGCAGGTCGAGTCGAGTGTAGGACACCTAAATGACAATCAGGGTTTGGGTCCGAGTTCGTGTTTGAAAATTGCTAGTCGTATACCTTTGTCTTGGCCTGCCGTTGGTTATTAAGGGCCAACTAGATCAATGACCCATTAAGCCTCCACTTTTGAGAGGGATACTTAGAGTGCTAATACTCTATCATGAATTTTTTAGAAGATCAATATGCAACAATTAATTAATATGATACGTATGGACCGATATTTTAAAATTAATAACATGTATGTATGGCCTTCCAACAGAGATGGACCAATGACCCTGGTCACGTGTGAGTCGACAGCCAGGACTGGGTATCCCTGTCTTGGCCAAGACTCCACTTTTGGGAGTTTTAGGTTAGGCTTTAGTGGGCGACCATGATAATTAAAATCATTGCCCAAAAAGCAACCCACTTCACTGATCACACACATACGCACCATCTGGACTTTAAGGGCTGCCCTAAAAAAGCTGGCCATTTGGGGCACCAACCTCACATGCCTGATGCCCCTCTCCACCCAGCTTTTCCCCAATAAAGCAAACCCCACCCTCAGCTGGAGACAAACAGATGCCAACGTTATCCGTGGGGCCCTACACCCAGGCCATGGAGCCCACTTAACTGCCCTCGGGTAGCTTCACACGTGTGTGCAAGCACTAACCATATTGGATTGTCTTGGGTTGGTGTCCATTGTTTAATTCCAAAGTAGGGATTGGGATATCTAGCACAGGGATAACCTATTTAATTTTGTTAAGGGGTGGGGTTAACTTATTTCTCAAATAAACCAATCCCAATTGGTAAAAAGGCAAAATGATCAACGGTCAAGATTCAATCAACAAAATCAGCATGTAGGGCTGATCATGGGCTGCGTTGGGTTGCGCTTTCAAAGCTTGTCTAAGCCAAAATCTAGGCTGTCTAGCAGCCCCAGCCTAGCAGAATTTTATCTCTTTGTGATCAATATGTTGGACAGGCTTATGTTCTGATCTCTGAGTATAATAACACAGCTCCGGCCCATTTAGAAATTGGGCCATAAAATAGATCCAACATCAGTACATAGGCCCAAAAGGTAAAATCCAGCCCAATGCCTTCTGCACTGAGGCTGGACCATGACCATCCTAATCAACGGTTTGGCTTACATGATCAGAACGATTTGTTGAAGTCTAGCACTCGCTCTGCATGTCATTGCTTTATTGCATGAACATATACATCCAGGGGAGAACGTTCCCATATGAGCAAACTGCATGTCCAGTCCGGCTCTAGCATGTCCAGTCCAGCTCTTAGAGCCTACCTAGGCCTCCTTTTGATCAATTCAGCCCTTTGATTCTCTTCTCATCATCTGATAGGGCATCAAAATAAAATGTACACTCATTGAAGCTTCATTGACCGATGGATTGAATCTAAACAAAATCTAAGACTAAGATGACAATAAAGTTTAATATTGTTGAACCAAGGGCTAGGATAATATGATGAGGCTGATTTTTGGGTTTTCCTTCTCATTCATAAGACCTTTCCAACTCTCCTTCCTCAATTAATTAACATATTTCTAAGTGAACCTCACAAGTTTCATTAATTTCAGGCTTCTCATAGGAGAATCAGAATATTGTCCCGTGTGAAGGGCCCTAATAAGGGAGTGGAACGATTAGTGCTTTTGTAATAAATTAAAATCATTGTTGGACAAAAGTACTACATAAGTTGAGATGGCCGAGTTGGTCTAAGGCGCCAGATTAAGGTTCTGGTCCGAAAGGGCGTGGGTTCAAATCCCACTCTCAACAAATGTTTTTGGTTTTTTGCGGAAGTGGAACCGTTTTTGCTAAAATATCATCTAAGTTCAACAAACCTTAACCTTTTTGCTAAATTTCGTAAAAGTTCAATGAACAGCAAGCCCAAGATGTTACACTGACTCAAATTAGTCCCTAAACATTTGCTAAATATTATAAAAGGTTCAACAAATACTTATTCAATAGTTCATTAGTTTTTGATGAATGTCAAAAAAGAACCCAAAGAATAGTTGCACTTACACTATCACTTTTTAAATATTAGAAAAGAGCCCAACAATGTTGCCTTGACTCAAAGAAGTACCCCTTATAATATTTCAAAAGCACTTAACACTGAGTCCCAATATTTTACTAACTATCAAAAGAGCGCTCTTATGGATATTGCGCTGAACAGCAGAAAATAGCTCAAAGAATGGTGAAGCTTCTGAAAATATTAAAAAGGGGTTCAAAATGGTCATCCAATCAGGTGCACCTTTGGTAGACTCTGCTGAATTTCTACGACTTGGTTCCAACCTTTCACCAATTGATCATGCGAATGAATTAAAAGAAAGGAAAGCCTTTATAAAGTTTTAGATGTGATCAATCTGGAAATTGGCCCAACTCCTGTAATAGTGCTACATTTTACAAGCAAAAGCATGAGGGAGAGTGATTTTGAGCATTTGGTTTTGGATGCAGGTCTCAGTGATTGCCTCATGGCTATCTTGATAGAATCCTATTTTATTACATGCATTGATCATAGCTATTTTTATTATATGGCTAAACATGTAGATTGAGCTACTTTTAATTAGAAAGAAAAGAAAAATGAAGGCAGCCTTTTCGGGCCGTATAACGATTATTCATCTGATCATGTTTTGTTTGGGCCATAACATGAAGTCCCTCCTCTTGATAAACAATCGATATGAACTGATGCCACGAGGGTGGCCCCTTTGCCATCCCAAGTCCCAACAAAAGTCACTTGTTAGAGTGTCTCAATGAATTTAACTTCCATAATGCGAGAACATTGACAGTTTTCACTTAGCTGTTTAGGATTGCAACTTTAGATATCCCTTCACGCTCTTCAGAAGCATTGGCACTTTGAATATGCCACTTTTTTTTGACATATGTATGCTTTCTTTTTTTAGTGTAAGCTAATGTTCTTCTGTGTGTGAGCTTTCTTTTTCATGAATGTGGACTTTCTTTCCTGTATATACTGGCTCTCTCTTGAGGCAAAGGCAATTCCACATGCAGATGCTCTGTTTGCAGCTGGAAAGAGGTCACCTGGTTTCCCACGCACGTGCCGGTCTGCCCGAGTTGTAGCTGCCCGAAGAAGTTCACCTTTTATAAGAAGGGCGGACAACGAAGGCCCACCGAAAAGCCCATTGATCGGACAAAAGTCATAGTACCCGCCCGCCACACGTGCGAACGTAATTATTACCCCGGCCTCTCGTCAGAACACTATACCAAATAACTCGATCCGTTTTCCTCGTCCTAACGGGAAATTTTCATCTCACACCCCGTACGTCATATTGACACTAATGCCCCTCAATGTTTAATAAACTATTAAAATTGCCCTGGCAAATCAGACTATACCTAGCTGATCCCAATTTGCCAGGGGTAAAATGCAATAAATGATAATTTTAATTTTGGATTGCTTGTTAAGTGGTTATAAGACTTGTTTTTCTTATTTCATTCATCTAAGATTTCAGGTTGTTAAATTGATGGGCTATAAGGCTTCATTCCTCATCTATTTTTGAGGTCGATATTGGATTGTGAGATTTTTGGGTCACAACAATCCAAGAGGATCTAGATTTCAACACACTGATAGATCAAATCCGGAACCTGAATCATGTATATTGTCTAATGAGGCAATCCATGGACGACCACTCCGGGATCTTGCATATATGGGTCCTAGATTTCTCAAAGTTTGCCTAAACCTTTCTTTCAGTGTTGAATGTGAATCATTGGAGTATTGTCTCTTTCTCACCTTCAACAAACTAGGATGTTGTTGATTGGAAGGTTAAGATTATCTTTGACTATGTGAGATTGTTTTTGAGGCAAGGCCTGTCCACCATGGTGTTTGGACTGCTAAAACATGAACCATACGCTTTACCGCCCACATTTCTTCAGGGGTGGACCACACATTCCAAGGCTCAAATCTTATAAGGATCTGTTAGATTGGCCTGCAAAAGGCACCAATTATCAAATGACATGAACTGCTCCATGGATCATATGATTAACTTCGCATCCGGTGGGGCGTCCATCACATGAACAGTCAGGATAACTGGATCCCGGCCACCTATCAAACACAAGCGGAAAGTTCATCCATCAACTACGAGTGAGAAGCTGGGGGTATTTCTGTCAGCACATGGAACTGAAGCATCCTTCCACTCACGATCATGGGTACTTTGGGTAACAAAACAATGCAAGGACTTGTATATATATAGTAACCACTGCTTCTGCCACCCTTGCCACCACTCAGCACCTCTGACTTTCTTTCTCTGCATCACTCAAATGGCAGAAGAACATAACAGAGAACTGCAGCTACTCCCTACCACCTCATCAAGCCGGCTTTCTCGTCGGGCGTCGAATTCTTCTGGCAACAACCAGACAGCGATGCCCAATCCTTATGAATCGCTCAATCTACAACTGTCGATGAGCCTCCAGCCAGTTCAACCACCTTCAGACTGTGTCATAATTGACAGTTTGGAGACCCACCATGGATATAACGATGTGAAGAACTATGTGGAGGCGCTGAAGCAGCATGCGTCGGAGCAAATCCGACTAGCCACAGCCGAGAAGGCTCATGCAGAGAGGGTGAGGGAGCTTACAAGGAGGGAGATGGAATTGGCGGAGTCTGAGTTTGCGAGAGCAAGGCACATGTGGGACCGAGCGAGGGATGAAGCAGACAAGGCAGAGAGAATGAAAGAGAAGGCAACGAGGAGGGTAGATCCTACATGCATGGAGATCACTTGCCAGTCTTGCCAGAAACGGTTCCGGTCATAGTCCTGAAAGTCCTAGACTTAGCTCAACTTAGTAGATGTCTTTCCAAAATAACTCAGTTTGCCAATCACCCAAACTCAGTCAAACATGTTGTGAACATGTTGAGGGGATATCTATATGATCTGATCATTTTGCGTTTAGGCCCATGGAAGAAAAGGGTCTCCGGCTAGGCGGTGAAGAGGAATTGTACATTATACTTGACCTGAGGGTATCCTTGCGTGTCGAGTCATCTAATGAGGTCCATTTTGGATGGATAATGCTCCAAAATTCTCCTCAATGGCACAGCCATAGTCCTTCCGTCAACAGAATGCAAATAGAGCTCTGAGAATTTAAGTCACACTCAACAATTGGAGATGTCAAATATTGAATGGAAGATCCTCAAATCTGGGTCACTTTAGGGGCATGTACTATCCACAGTGGAGCGATCAGATCAGGGGTCTGGTGCACCAAAAAATGGGACCTTGTGCACACAATAGAAACCCATGGCCCATGAAGACTATGAATACCCTCAGGTGAATAATCTCAGTGAACCTAGGCACTGAACCCTGCTTTTGTTCATGTGAGAAAATTGAAGACGGATAGGGGTAAAAGGTAGAGCAATTCATTCAGATTTATGGAAAAAAAAAAACCAAAGATAGTGCAACATCTTTTTCTTTCTTCTGAGACTGGGGACACGATTTCAACTGAAAACAACACTTCTAATCTGAGAGAAGCTAGAAAAATAAGCTGCCAATCTTTCTTGACATGGTTGAGATGATCAAATGTTTGTTTCCTTTTTTCCTCTTTCTTTTGTTAAAAAAAAAAATCATGTAATAGAATCACATTCAGTTCACTTGTCTAATATTGATATTGATTCTTGAAGTTCTGATGTATTCTGCTAAACAATGATCATCTTTGCAAGAAAACTGCGACGCAAGAATAGAAACTTCTGCATTATCTTCATCTGTGAAGATCCGTGGAACTCCTGCAAGATAAGAAGATAACATTAGATATGGGTTACAAATTTAAACAGTAGAAGATCTGTAATGTACCAAAAGAATAAAGAAAGCCAACGTTATCTTTCTTTGGTTTATTTTGATGATGATCATATCATTTGTTTGATGTTAAGCAACTTTTGTCTTGTTGGGCATCAAACTGTGATAACGCATATAATTTACTGTCACCTTTACAGAACTATAAAGAAGCAATAAGATAGATTTGGTTTTTATTGTCATATTTTGGTACTTTCTAGTGGTTTATCCAGCGAAAAGTGATCCAGTATTCCAGTTTCGTTCCTTTTACAACCTCATTTTCCGTCCAAGGCTCTTTTCAGTTGAGCTCCACCTTTAGGACTCCTTTTTCATACTCTCTTAATTACATAGGCACAATTAACGAACACTGTCATTTCTGAAGAAAATAATTTTTTTCTTTCAAAGCATGGATTGTGAAAAGGGGATCTGCTGCTCTGCACAAGTTGATGCAGCTGGTCAGGATCCAACCGAGTCAATACGCTTACTTCATTCCAGCTGCAGAGCACTGCTAATTGAATATTGATTATCAAATGGCTTATATTCTGACCCATGATTGGCAAAGATGACCCAACAAAACTCAAAGAACAGCTTACGAGTGGACCAAATGTAAACTGTGTTGGTCGCTGGATGTTTATTAACATTCAAGCTACATAATTTTCTTGCCAACAACTAATCTTAATAATTCTTGATCATCTAAATGGGTGATGGATTGTTTAGATGAGACCTTCCAATTAACGTGAAATTGGGCTATGGCTCATCCAACCAATGGTCCATTATATTTATTCAATTTGGAGGCATAGCCAAATGTAACATTGATATAAAAGAGAAAAAAGGGTTGCATTTCACAAAATCAAAGATGGGTACGGGCTTACACATATCATATCTAATACAAAAATATAATAACAGAATATCCAGGAGTAAAGATATGGTGAACCCATCACATCAAGCACAGTGGGATATTGTTTGATCTACATTATACAAGCATCCATGCATTATCAGGTGTTGATACAATAAGACGGCTATGATAATGTAATCAAATAAGCTAGTTTTCATTTAGCATTCTGTGCAATTCAGGACTGAGCAACTGTCAATGTTGACATGGCTATACCATGGTTCATATTCCACACACTTGGGTGGATATAGTTGAGACAAACATCATCAATCAATGTCAATATGAGATAGCTGTATCCAATAAATTTCAACCGCTTGGCTTTTGCTCTTCAGGGAACAAGCCCCACTACCATGTTCTGGATTTGACATAAAAGAAAGAATACAGCTAAATGCATAAGACACAACATGAAACCACCTTGGGATACAAGCAAAAGTTAACTTCACAACCAGTTCGGCACCAAAGGTTCAGATAAAGAAGGAATCAAATCATAGAACCAATCACCAGAGATGATGACAGAAACTTTTCAGAACTGTAACATGATTTCTTGCTACAGGCAGAGCATTACTCACGTCATAATCTGTCAGAGAGAACTGCAATGATGGACCTAGTTAAGCTCACTGGGAAACGTAGTAGCAATTTTTTTTAACCTCATTCAGGAAATTTCAACCCCCCATGAAAACAGACCAAAAACACGGACAAGATGTAAATGTCAACCAACATTTTTCTTCGACCAAAGGCATCTTACTCACGGAGCACCAAAATGTGGCCTTAAACTCCTTGACACAAATAAGGCATGCCCTTCCTCATTGTTACAAAATATAGATCCTTGAAGTTGTAAAAGGTGAGAATCAATGTGTATTACAACACAATTCTCTCATACGGCACTGGAAAACAAATACCAGCGTCCTATATTTTGCAGGCATGAAGAATGTAAAAGTGCGATAAGGGGGTAAGGGTGAAAGAGATAACAATAATTGCTGACAGTAGTCCACACTAAATTCTTGAAGAAAGAAAAAAGCTCCTTCGATAACCAAAAAGCTCGTGGCATACACTGGATATATATCCTTTGGAATGCAACAAAAAGGTGATGCCACTTTTGACTGTGACTTGGCTTATGAGTTGATCACAGCCAGAACTGGACCCATTCCACATTTTCCATGAAACAAAAGATAAAAATAAAAGTGATTTTTAAGAACAACCCACATGCACACACCACAATGATGGCCTCAGGAATATTAGAACTACAGCAGTGCTTTAGGTGCAACTTTTATAAAGGGCAAGTTTTACCAGCTTCATCAGATCATTTCCCCAAAATAAAGTTGAAATTACCATCCCCAATTTATAGCTCGTACATTATCAGCACTGTGCATCAGTGCATGTCTTAATCATATTGCTCTCATTATCATACCTACTGTCACACGGACCTTTAAACATGCCCACTTGTATTTTAGATTCTTGATCTGTCTTCTTATACTTGGATACTTTGAAGTCGAATCTCAACTTGTCAAATCTTGTTTTTTGGAATGAATTTAACATGTCTTTCAAGACCCCATATAGGTATTGAGCGCTGGTCTAGATGTTTAAGTATAGATACGGTTGTTTGCAGCAGTTACAGGTAGTTTCCAGGCACAAGGATACATTTGAAAAGAAAGGTTCTTCATAAGACACTACAAATGCCACAATTTCCCATTTTTGTCAGGAGTAATGAGAGACTGATGTGCCACGTGTTCAAAGCGTCATCATATATATGAGGGCCACAATTCATGATCAAGGGGTGTGAAAAGGTTGGGCTCAGGTCTACATGTACTTGTTCCTAAGGGGCCATTTGTTTGCAGTGAATTACATATGTAAATGATTCCATGTGTAATAGTTACACATCATCATAGTTACATGTGTAATAGTTACACATCATCATGTTTGTCTACACTCAATTACGCATGTGGTGCCTTAATGAGGTGTGAAAATGGATGTAAGTCGGGCCATTTACATGCCAAAACTTACATATTTAGGAAGGCAGTAAAATCATTTACACACCTCTATTGCAAAGGACACTAGTACAGATTCCACATGGCGATTTATTTTCTCTTGCGGACCCTATCAAAGACTTTTCATTCATGTGGGCCTCATATTGTAATCCAACCCATTCATTTTGTTTATTGAACCAAAAAACCCTAAGACATTGAAGCTCACTATCTTAAATCTCCATAGATTTTGAATAATTTGTGAAAAGTCTCAACCTATAGACATAATTTATGCACTTTTGTTGGCCTCCAATTCATGATCTGAACAGTTCAATATCCTTGTATTAATGGTAAATATCAGGACATTTAGTTTCATATTATAATTCTTCATAGATTTTGAGAAATTTGTGAAAAACGTCAAATAACTCCAAATACATCTAAAACCGTTGGATGTACTCATTTACTTGTGAAAAAATGGTGATTTTGACAAATATGATAATGTGCTTCAAATTTGTAACGTTTGCTTATATAGCATTTATCTACAAAATCTCATTTCCCTATCACGTCTTAAAGGCAAACGACCCCTATCCGGAATTCTCCCCTTTCAAGATCCAAATTCAGAATAAACTGAATTGTGGGTTCTACAACTTTCACCTCCCATTTTTCTATCTACTTCTCCAACTCAGCTCTTCTATTTTTCTTTTTGTTCATCTTAAGGCTTTTCCCACATCTAAAGAAATAATAGAACCTGGAAATGATCAGAAAAGAATAAAGAACTTTCTGGTCATGTTGCATTTACAATTTCTTACAATTTATAACTACAACCCTTGTAAGTTGTAACCATAAAATTTGTACATCATGTATCTATGAATGATAGCATCAACGTAGTTGAGCCAAGGCTTTGAAGAAGAAGAAGATGATGATGATGACAACAAAGATGATGATGATGATGATATCTACAAACTATAAAACCCAACCCACTTTCTAATAGGGTCTTGAAAATAGAACCAGAAACCCAAACCCAACCTCAAACATGACAAAAAACTGCCTATTATGGATTGGGCTGAAATGCCCATTGGGTTGCTCAAACTACTTGCACATTGAACCAAAGATTGGATGACCAGAATCTTCCAATTTGGAAGACATCCACCATCCACTGTGAGGCCAATCAGATCAAGATCCGGATCAAGGGAGAGGCCCTGTTTGCACAGAACAGTGCATTCAGGACAGTATGCACAGTACACAATCTGACACATCAACAGCCAACAATTCATCTTTCAGTGGATTATAAAAACAGAATACATGAGTCAAATGTCATACTGACCATGGAAGCATTCCCTTGCTTGCCCAGCCATAAGCACAACATCACCACTCCGAAGGAACATTGCCACTGGTGGCTCTTCTCTGGACTTTCCACCTAGGAGGAAAATAGCCTTGCAGCCCAAACTGTAAGAAAAAAAAATGAAGAAAGTTTTCCAGAAACCCTGTAAAAGGAATTTAGCAATTTAGCACACCAGAGCATTTTTATAAAGCAATACCTTATGCTTACTATAGGCTTACTCCAATCTGCTTCCATGTCATCAAGGTGACCACCAAGCATATCCCCTGTGAAAGAAGGATTTGTTAAATTTCTAGCCTACCATCTTTATATTAAAAAAAAAAAAAAAAAAAAACCTTCCAGCCTTGACTATGGCTATCAAATGATCCTTAGTAATTTCGTTTTAATTCTAACCTAAGAGTGAGCTAAACAACGCCCTCAAATTCTAAGAACCTACAACAGAAAACATGTGGAGAAAAGGAGAGAAAACTGGCACTGTACAAATTTTGATATGTAAATAGTCCCCTCCACCTTTTCTCCTCATCCAAACAGACATGATTTGGATAAGTTTAGCAGAGGGGTTGTTCATCCCAAAAATGCACACGTAAGGTAGAGAAAACAGAAACAACATTAGGCAGGATATCACTTTTCTGCAATTCATAACCCCAAAATATTCTATTCATTCCAATCGTCAATATTGATCCAGGGTCAATATGCTGAAAACAAGCAGCTACCTAATGTGACTTCTGAATTCTGGCATAGCTTAAACACACAGTGGAACAGATTCACCATCGCATCTAAAATGAGCAAATTATATTACTAAACAGGAAAGTTCTTTTAATGGTTGAAAGAACTCCTGAACTAAAATAAGTCATTATAACAGCTTATGGGTGCTATTATAGTCACCAATTTAAAAAATAGCTTCCAGATGCACATAAAATGACCATTAGCATGTATAAGCAGCTAACAAAACTTTTTGTATCTCGTTCGCTCCCAATACACAGTGCTAGTGTGTTGTGTATCTGGGGTTTCACCAATGATTAACCGTAAGTGGGGTCAGCAAGTTCCTCGTTATCCAAAAAAAAAAAAAAAACTTCATATCTCAATATATCTGACCTACATACCTGAACCAAAATAATTCACTATAGCAGCTTCTGGCTGGAATTCTTGTTCCACCGGCAATCCAGGTGCAGCCATTTTCTTTGCAAGCCGACAAAGTGCATTGGGGATCTTGTTATGCGGCAGAGAAACATCATAGTTGCGCTATAAGATGACCATTTATACATTTAGGAACTATGTCAATCAAACTTTAGAAGCCACATTAACTAGTAAATAATAAATGAATATTGATAAAGACAAAATGTATTAAGTTCATTTGGATGAACCCACTGACAGTGGCAACCACTTGTTCGTTATCCAAGCTATCCAGATTGGTGAAATTTTGAAGAAACCAAATTAGGGGTCCACATCAGATTCCAGAGGGAATCAAATAAATAAGGGTTTATGACTTTGCATGCTTGGCATAATAAAATAAAAGGTGTTCAGTCTTTATCTTATTTATCACCTCTTCAGTGCACTCATATGATGGGGCACCTTCCCATCAACTGCAAACCCTAGTTGGTTGAATGTTCCATTTCTAGTCTTGGTGGTGTCTGTGCTAGTTCTTACTTCATGTAAGAGTCCTAGGTGTTTTGAATTTTTTTGAGTTTTGAGATTTTAATCACAAGAGTTCTCGTTAAATGAAGGCTTAAGTCTATGTTTGCTCTGATTTTAAGAATGAGAACCAATTTTAGACTAATTTGCGTGTTTATATTTAAGGTCGAGTAATTCCAGAAAGAGGAAAGTACTAACTTGCGTTAATGGGTTTCAAAGAGTTTCTCACTTCTCTAGCAACAAATATTTGATTGCTTGTCTAGCAATATTGCATGTTTGGTTTTTGTGTAGACCCCTAGCTGGTCCAATATTGAGGATACTACTGTTCCCCAGGTAGGTGATGGTTCCTAGTTCACATAGAGAAGCCCTTAGAATTGAATAGAGATTATAGATTGCATCAATTTGGCATCAAATTGGAAATCCCATCGTTTTATCTATTTTTGCACCCCCTCCCCCACATAAAAATAAAAAAAAAGCACGAGTGCAGTAGCGCACACACATACACACAAACCCTCATTTACTTTTGTGAAAATTCTGAATTCTGCAAAGAACCACACTTTCCATCCCAAATCACAATCACAATCCCTGATCAGCTGCAGAAAGTCACCAAATTAAACCCCTCAGACCCCATCCCTAAACCATCCAAAACCCAAAATCCAGATCCTCCACATGAAACCAGCTCAACTCAACTGAACAAAACTATCCCACAAACTTCCCTAAACTCCAAACCATATCTTAACCAAAAACCTGCACAAAATTCCCCATATCCTCAGTAGAATCCCACTCAATTTCAAATCCTAGATCAGTCTTGTTCATCCATTCTGAAATCCAAACGCATGCACACACACCCGCCCACATGCACACACAACCCAACCCCCATACCACAGAAAAGAAGGAACACTTGTTACAGAGCAAGAATATAAGAAGGCATAGCTTTTCATTTCTTTTTTTCTTTTTGGAAAGTATAGCTTTTCTTTTCTTTTTTGCTTTTCTATTCTTTTTTTGTTTTTTTCAATAGCAGCATTCTTCAAGAGAACCCCTGAATGATGAGATAAGATAAGATGATAATGATTAGTACATCTGCATTAATATTCTATAACTAATATAATACTATAATATTACATCAAAAGCAAACCAAACTCGAGGCGAACTCAAGCCTTGCTTGTTTCAATCTCAGGTCTAACTCAAGCTAAGCTCAAGCTTGAACCCTCATCATGCTTGAGTCAAGCTGGGCTAAGCTCTGTCCAGCTTGTTCAAACCCTCATTCATCACAAAAGAACGTTCAAAACACTTACAATTGAGGATGCATCCAAATGGCCACCAAAGATAATCAACCTACCAAAGTTAAGCACTAGAAACAACTACAAAAGGAAACATGAAGGGACCTTAGACCAGTCAAATTGTAATCCAAGCGTGCTCCAACGCAGCTTCCGCAGAAGAGTTGATGCTGCAATTGAATTGCAAGAGTCCGTCTTAGGTATGCTTTCACTCTTTGCATAAAAAGTCCATTTACAAGCATCTAAATTCTCTTGGCCAGAAAGCAGGTCATCTTGTGCATGTACACCTCTATTCTGTGCTCTGGTCAAAACCTTTCCATTTTGAACTGCAATGAATAAGTCATGGATGGTTCCATAAATTGCATTGTGATTGGTTCTGTTTGGTGGCTGAGGAAAGCTTGTTAAGCTCTCCCTCGTCCAGTGGCTCTGTTCCTCAATGCTCAGTGCTCCCGGAATAAAATAGAACCCTGCATTTAAGTTAAAAGGAGGGTAAACTTTTAAAACATTCAGAACCCATGGCATCAACGTCATTAAGCAGGTATATATTCACCCATGTATGTGTTTGCTTCATTTGACAGAAATTTTTTCTATCACGGATGTTTAGTGCAATAAAAAAATGTTAAGGTAATCGCAATAGGGTTACAAAAAATTATCACATTGCGATTCATTGGCCATAATAGCAAACGAAATAGTAAATGTGATTCAAAGTTTTAATCGATGGAATGTATGGACAATCTGATTCAAATTTTGAAAATCGAGTTGTATTGTAAAGCTGTAAGGGGCACCAATTGTTTACTGTAAATTGTAAAATTATAAGATTCATAATCATGAAAGAAACCAAAAATCAGGAAAGTTAATTATATAAGCAAATATTCTTTCATATTTGTATCTTAAGTTACAGCAGAAGCCATACTTAAAAAGAGAAAATCACACTATTATTTGGACCAATTAGAAAAGTGCAACCAATACAAAAACAAGGGATCCTAACTGGACCTAGCTGGAGTAAAAGCTACATAGAATAAGTGTAGTTTCCATGTTGAATGATGTACCATCATAATCTGATTCCGATACTTTTCTTAATTAGTATTTGAGATTGCATTAAGTGGTCTAACTAGAGTCAATGCTATATTTCTACTACTGGTGTCATCATCCCAAGCTTGGTAAGGAGCCAGCTTGGCTCTTAGGTTGGTTAGCTTCAAGCTCGGGTCATGAAATAAACAAGTCAACTCACAAGCCTAAGCCTTAAGCTTTATTCAAATTGTTTCAGCTTGAGCTCAACACATTTTATGACCTTTTTTTAGATATTCTTTTTAAAGAAAACTGGATCTGGCCTGTGGGGCCCACCTAGAACCCTCATGATCAAGCCAACCCTTTTAGAGTCACTACCCCACCATGAATCAGCAATAAGTCCAATTCGACACTCGTTTGAATATGACACACTTGGATTGATATGCAGAAAACATTTGAAAACTCACTTCATCTAACGGCTTAAAATTATCTTACTTACCCTTAAATCAAGGGTCGAGAAAACGAGTGATGCAACCCTGGATTGCGAAGAAACAAGACCAAACCCACAGCAGGGATTTGGCCAAATCCAAAAGGATTGAAAAGCAATCACAATCACAAGAAAATACTCAAATCTCCAAAACAAATTTCAATTCATTAATCATCAAAAGGTGTCTCTCCCAAAAAGGGGATTTGCAAATTATAGAAAAGTAAGCAACCAATTCCTACTAGAACTCAAATAAGAAACTAAAGCAATATAGGAAACTCATTAAAATTGGAAGCTAATAAGAATAAAGCAACTATCTAATCCCATTAGAATTGTGGGCTGATCCAATGGGCTTGGGCCAGATTAATCAAATAGCTCATGGGCCTGGTCCAATGGACTTGGGCTTGGCTCGTCCTGCATTAATGAGATTGTCCTTTCTTCGAACAACCTTAGGTCACAAAGGACCCCAACCCTGTCCCTCTTCTTCTCTCCCTCCTTCAACTTGTACCTAAGTGGGGCCCCATGGGACAAGTCGTGACTTACCTAAAACACCCTAGTAGTTCCTGATAATGACCAATATTTATATATTACATGTGTTACATGTATTATAAAACTAATTATTTAGTTTCAAAATGGAATTCTAAAACTTAGACTTAGCCCCCAACTCAACTAAGTGGGGTTGAGTGCCAATTTTTTTTATTTTTGAAAAAGAAATCTCCAAATTCTAATGTTTCTTTTTTTTTTTTTTTTTTTTGGCCTGGCATGTGAATTTGGTTGGAGGTGGGTTTTAATATTATAGAAAGAAGAAGAAGAAGAAAAATAGTATTGAGCAGGGGTTCATCCAGCTCATCATGCCCATCAATCCGCCCGATGAACCATCTCCTACCTTAGCAATCTTGGCCTTTTCCAATTCAAAGACATAAGAACCCCTATCTCCTCTTTCCTCAGATCTAATGTATATTCTAGTTGTTAGGGTTTGTTAGGGCTTGATATGGGCACACAAAGGGATTGAAGATACTGAGGAAGATGTCAGTTTTGAAACTAGGATTTTAGGAAGGGAGGGTGGGTATGTGTTAGGGATTGAATGTGAATGGGAAGAATGGAAAGGGGTAGAAGATGCAGGATTGACCTCAATGGCCACATGTGTAGGGCCCAAGTAGATTTAGGATTTTAATTTGTCATGAGTTTCTTTATTTAAATATTGTAATTAGGTTTAGGTTTCCATATTATTTAGTTTCCTAGATTAGTTAGGTTACTTAGTCCCTAAGTTTCTCTTTTTATTTCTATGGCATTTTAGAGATCATAATCTCAGAGTTTTGAGTTAATAAAATTTTCCCTGTGGGATTTTATCGTTGAAGACTTGTTTTTTTCGTATGATTGTTTCTGCTGAAACCCTTCATTGTGCCAAGACACTTACGATTGCAAATCCTAACCCCAGGATTGCATCAATAGAGAAGAGAGAGTTTATCTCCATCAGCCTCCATCTCTGCCAATTTAGACAAAACACTTGCTGCCAAACAGAAATCCCATGCTCCACAGGTTTCAATTAGAATTCACAAGCTTTTGAAAATCTCACGAGATAAGGAAAACACCTTCAAATCCAAAAGAGGTATAACATGTTCCTGCAGGATTTCATGCACCATCACAAAGGAAGCCAGCAATTTTAGGGGATTTTAAAGTTATCCTCCGCTGGAAGGATTTCCTCAACCAAACAAGTGTCTGCCTTCTATTTCACCATAGGACTCTTCTAAAGGGGTCAACGATGTGCAAAACAAGTTTATTCCATCTCCTTCAACCAAGTCCCATAGGACTCAACTCGACTCAATAATGACCGAGTCCAAGTCAACTTGAACTTGGCCAAGTTTTAGAACACTATTTCAAAATCAAATTAGAGACATTGTTCTCTCTCTCTCTCTCTCTCTCTCTCTCTCTCTCTCTCTCTCTCAACGGTGATTTGCCTTCTCTTTTTGATAAAACGGCTACATGATATTGTTTGCTTGTATAGCTTTGTGGAGCTTTGGTTTTGTATGTTATCCAAGGGTTCCCCTTCTGCCTCAGGCTTAAGAACATTATCAGAACAAGCTCAAGCGCAGCTTTGCTCGGCCCTATTTCCAATAAAGCCAAGCTCAAGCTCGATTCGGTGCAATTGATCTAAGCTCAAGCTCGACAAAGGAAGCTCAAGTTGATGTCTCCCATGTTCAACCTGAGGTTGAGCATAAAAGCTGAGCTAAGCTCCACTCAGCTTGGCTAGTCTACAGTTACAACTAACACCCTTAATTTTTGTTGTATAAATACACAAGCCTCTTATTTTGTTAAGTGTTAAGTTGAAACATGGCATTGGGTTCCACCTGATATTTTCTATGCAATAACATTTTAACTCATTGAATTTGAGGAACAGAGAGGATGCATAGTAAAATTTTATGTCATAGTAATAATTTGGTGGATTGCCCTCAAATTTGAATTTGAGGGACAGAGAGGATGCATTGTGATGATGTTTGGAACAGTGAGTTCATGGAATTGTAAGAAGAGAGAAGAAATCAGAGGCTTTCAAGTAAAATCAAACTAGCATTCGATTCGACCCCGTACCGGGACGATCCTCGAAGCAGAAAACGGGAAGATGGAAATCACGGCGGCGGAGGTTGAAGATCCCCGGTGGAGTTGTCGATTCCTGCTCGAAGGTCTCGAGGACGGATCTGAAATCGTGGACCTCGGACAAATCAACGGTCCGGATCTGCTTCTTCCTGAGGGGATCAAAAAGGAGGGTGAGAAACGAACAAGGGGATGTAAAGGAACATAGGCGGAGATCGCGGGGGCAGTTTGGGAATTTGGAGTGGTACCTGGACTTGGGAGCGGTGGCCTTGTAGAGTTTGTATTTCTTCTCGGCCTTTCTGAAAGCGGTACGGTCGGAATCCGACGGGTGATCCGCGGCGGAGCCGTACATCCTTGGAGGAGGATTGGCCGGGTTTAAGGCAGGGGCTGTCGTTACGAGGCCGCGGGTTTTAACGAGAACCGGTGTGATTCCGAGCGTGTGGAGTGGCACGTGTGAGTTGCGTGTTGATTCTTGGCTGATTATTCTCTACTTTATTTTATTTATTTTTTTACTGTTGACTGTTCTCTCCCATTGACACCTAGACTACCTGGTTGCTCAATCTTTTTTCCTTTCTTGTTTTTTTTCAATATGATCCAAAAGCCCTTGTTGCTTAAAGTTGGAAGAAATGACGAGCCATTTGGAAACCTAATCTACACATGGGCCAATGTCAATAATATCATGCTAGCTTGGGATTAGACTATGATAATTGACATCAAAGCTGTGGACGACTCTTATTTTGGTTGGAGTTAGTGAAAGAATTCAGCCCAGGCAACCCTTCTAATTATATTGGGTGAAGCATGTCTACCACAAGCTTAGACGCAATTCCTACATTAGATATGAAAATTCAAATCCTTGGGCTTACAAGTCAAACCTTGTTTTAACACAACATAAAGTTCTAGTTTTTAGGTTCTAATTTCTGTATGACAAATAAGTCTCACGTATGAAAATTATTCTAGAGAAAGATGGCAAGTGGTTTTTTTCCCACTACATTAAAGAATCGAATACACACTCACTTCCACTAACATACGTATGCCTCGGCCAACCAACCGAGCTATAACTTATGACAAATAAGGGCATGTTTGGCTTCTATAATTGAATGTTTGAACCCTGATTTTTTAGCATAATTTCTTACAATAATTTATAATGTTGTAAATTTTTGAGCAATGATGTGATGGTTGACCCTTTTACATTCTCAAATTGCATGTGTGTTTGTTAGATCTTTTGAATTTCAATAACTTAAAAAAAAGGTACTTTCTTACCCTTTGAAAAGTTACTTTTATACTGAAGCAATCCACCTATGAAATGAATTTTTTTCAAAAATTTCTCGTGGATATGGAATTACCATGAAAACTAAGCTAATAAGCATGGCTGACGTAGTAAGCATAGCAAGTGGAATCAAGCATAAATGAATTAGTATCTAACTTTCACCTTACATGAGTAAAGTGAAGTGGATTTTACACTAGGGATAAAGTAGGAGAGGAGTGGGTTGAAGTTACGATAAATTACTTTACTTTACTCTGTTTAGATATTTAATACAAAGTAAAATGTGAAATTACAAGTTTGAATGGCTTTGGTACAAGTGAAAGGAAAAGGCACTATTGCCATAGAAAAAATGAAAGGGACCAAAGCATACTTTCGAATAAAATCTACTTTTACTCCAAGATACAAGAGTATTTAGGGTGAACATAGTTAAATAGAGTACACTTGGGCCAAGGACAATATTTCATTTGTCAAGATCAGCCCAATTGAATTTTATCGGCAAGTCCCATTTATTTCTCTTTCTTTTTTCCTTTTACCTCAAAAAAGTAGATCAGGGATAGGGTAAAATAACCTTTTAAGTGAGATAAAAACAACTCTCGAACATCATGCAAGAATTAGTAGGCCTTACCACTGTGGTGAGAGGCTATTCTTATCTCCACTTAGCCCCCATTTGTTAAGATAAACGGCTTATCGATAGTCCATAAAAAATTTAAAAAAATAATAAATAAAAAAAAGGGCCCGCATGCGCAACAGATATTTTCTTCAGGCAACGAAAAAGAATCAACCGTTAAATTTCCCATTTCTTGGCGGTTAGGTTTAGTACATTTCTCTCTCCGCACCAAAACTGACAAATTAAACATTCATAGCAAGCAAGTGCTAAAAGCAACAATTCCTCTTTGCTTCCGTCCCTTCCACGCCATAAACATTTTATCTCCCTCCATTCCCAAAACCCCCTACCAAAAAGACCATCATCATTTTCATTCAAAACAAACCATGGCCTCCTGTCGAATGCCCTTCCGTTCTTCCTTCTTCTTGTCCGATCCCTGGCGCCCCTTTCTCCCCAATCTCGGTTCCATTTTGATCTCCTCCTCCTCTTCTTCATCATCATCCTCTTTCAGATTTGCTCCTTTAGCTATCCCGCCGAGGATCTCCTCTAGAGCTAGGGCTAGGGCTAGGGTTAGGGTTTTCCACAGATCTGTAGCTCCCTTGAAGTGCTCCCATGAAGGAATCACACCTCCTTCGCAGCCGCAGGACGATCAGGGCCCACCTCAGGAAGCCATCCTCAAGGCAATCTCCGGTAAATCCTCTCCTTCTTCCAAATTCCAATCCAGGAATGATCATTGACTAGCGCCGCTTGTTTTGATAGTTCGTGATTTTGCTCACACACACAAGGACACTAATATCCTCAAAATATGCTTTTATCTTGTACCTGCTGGTTGTTCCTGCAAAATTTATAGTTTCTCATTCTTTGGTCCAGAAGTGTCGAAGACAGAAGGACGAGTTGCGCAAACCACGAATGTTGTTATTGGAGGGACTGTGACAGATGACTCTACCAATGAATGGCTTGCTCTAGATCAGAAGGTAAAGTGCTCTTTTGCCGTCGCGTACATCTATACATTATATCTCTCCAATCTCCATAGCTGAAATGCATTTGAGGTTTCCTTAGTTGGCTGATCTAAAACCAACTTATGATGAATGATTATCAATTTTTTTTACTAGTGTAATAATTATCAAATGTTATTGCCACAATGTAACTTGTTTACACCGAAATTGCCTTTGCATTCGTGCGTGTGTGGAAAAAAAGTTGACATGGGTAAGAGATTCTTATGTTGTTCTTTTGATTGCATATGAAATATCAAGACTAAATTTTAAATGCCGGCATGTGAAAGATTGGAGTTTTGGACATAAATTTCAACTGAAGAGAATTTGGAAGGAAAAGATTTGTAGATTGTTCATCCAAAAGGAATCAAAGGTGGCTGATGTCTTTGAACAATGGGCATGAGACTCCATGGCTTGAGGTTGAGTCGTTTCCCTGATGGTTGCTTCTGCAACTGCTTGACTCTTGAGCCAGCTGGTGAATTTCATTCAAATGTTGTATTCAACAGTGTCATCATACATCAAATATCAACACATAATTCGTTTTTGAATCAATGGAGAATCTAGCACATCCTCGTTGACATGCTGCTTTCTATTGAATCAGTAATCTGAAGAGATTTTTAATAATAAGCGGAGATGAGTGTTTTTTTTTTTTTTCCTTTTTTCTGAACCAAGATGAGCGTCATTGACGTGACCCATGATTGTACGATCATTGACTTCTGTATGTATCCTTGGGGAGAGTGTTCCTTGGTGCAAAGCAACGAGTTTACCGGAGATGCGGTTCTCATGGTCAAGTGAGAAGTACTTCTCATGAATGCATGCCATCATGGTATCCCAATTGCAAATGGGATCGCAAATCCACTCTATTTTTTCCTTCCTCACTCCATCACCAAGCATTGCCTTCCATTTTCATTTTCTCAAGTTTGAGCCACCTTCCATCGGCCATGAAGTTCCAATCAAAGTAGTCTCTCCAACAAGGAACTCAATTTGAATCTTCTCAGTGATGTCAACGACAACCACTTGTTGTTCAATCTTCAATGTGGTTAGTCACAATTATGTGCAAGATAGTTTTTTTTTTCTTTTTTTCAATGCCTTTTCTATATTGAATCCATTGTTGCATTTTAGTGATGTCATTGTTGACCACTTGGTGTTCATTTTTGCTAGTCTCAGTGATGTGCAAGATAGATTTCTTAATGCTTTGTCTACCATTGAAGCCATTCTCGTGTTCACCCTTTTTGATATATATATCTTCTTGATATATATATCTTCTTCATTGTCTTCATGTTGTAGAAGGTTGTCTTCTATTACTGGATCCTTCTTAATGTTGCAGAAATGTTACCATCATTTGTCCCAAAAATGAAAAAAAGAAAAAAAAAATACAGATGATTCAGCCATGCATAGATAAATCAGAATGGGCAACGCCGCAATCAAGTTTTGTAGTAATGAGAAGCATCTTTGCGTGATCTGAGAATTTCATGGAATATAGAAGTTGATAAAATTCCCTGCTCTTGAGATCAGGTACCTGCCAAATATAGCCAGACACTCTTGGGTATTGGTCCATGTTAATCGTCCCCCATTAGTGGCAATTTAATCAATTCACATGATCATTGATGAAAGAGGGAAATCTCTCCATTGCTGGTATGCTTTGACATTATCCTTTTTTCTCTTGAGAAAATCTAATAACATTGAAGTCGCCAGCCACGCACCACAATGAGTTGGAACTTCTGTAAGCATCATGAAGCTCTTCCAAACAATCTTTCCCCTCTTAGTTACCATTATTCCTGAAAACATTGGTGAGCAACCATGTGCATTCATCATCCTTTGCTTTGACATTCATTGGTTTAAGAATGACCTTCACACCATCTCTCCAAAATGTGTATATCTTTCTTTCATGTCATGTTCAGTATTTCTGTTATATTGCCATGGCCTCCCTAACAACAAATGGCATCATCCATGGGCACCATAGTGACAACAAAGATAACCCCAATCAAAATTTTGCTCCAGTTTGACTGCTACTGAGGTTTTAATTCCATAATATAACTGACCCTCAGGTTCTTCTTGAGATGGGCTCCAGCCTCCACAAACGTCCTTTGCCTGTTGAACCTGCACATTTCCCTCACTATGCCTTGATTAATTTCCTACAATTTTTTATTCTTGAATTAATAACGCCTTTTTCTTTTACAGATCATCTTGATGTGTACCTTTCTTGCTAGCACCTGATATTCTATAAAACGAACTTCATTAATCCAATATTTCTTCATCATCACCCATTTCGTTGTGGCCCTCCCTCAGCAGTCGCTGGCTGTTTGTTTGTTTTTTGAAACATTGGTTTTCTTCTCATCTCTGTTTTCTTTTCCTCAATCTTGAAATTTGCTAATGTTTTCCTTCTCTGACTCTGTGTAAAGAAACCCCAATTCTTAGTCCCAACTTGTGAATTGATTCTGGCTTACAATCAGAGGTATTGGAGCTCTTTCCTGCCCACTAGGATTCCACTGATACAAATAGCTTGCTTTGGATATCCATTGTTCTCTTTGCAGCCCCCTTCAACTAAGTCTCTTCTTGCCTTCACAGCTTCTTGTTCCCTGCAGAGCTGGTATAGGCTATTGAACAGATCTGCTGGGCTCCAAAGTTGGGTCAGGCGAGAACCCAAATCGATCCTCTGCCCCTGCTAGAACTAGGCCAACATCTGAAGATCCACCAGCCTCCCTGGCTCTTGCAACTACTGGGCCTAAATCTATGGCCCAAACAGACACTGGTTCTGAAAGCCTGCTCAATGTCTGTTCTTTCCACTCAATGTCTGGAAACAGGTTCTTCACTTCAGTACCTTCCCCATGAATCAATCATTCTTGAAGGAAACTTGCTCTTTCTACTGAAAAGAAGGTAGAAGAAACTTGCTCTAACTGTCCAGTTAGGAATCCCAAGACAGCTAATCTACGACTCTTGGTTCCATTTACTACCTGTTCTGGTTCTAGGCTGCGAAAAAACCTCCTTCCTAACATTACCCGTCACCTATGATGCCCAAACAGCATGGATACAACATGGACATTGCAGCAATATGAACTTTACAAAAGAAAAAGAAGTGAAGTATCAGATTCTAGATGACACAATATGTTGCTTATTTTGAAGTATCCATGCATCATGGATCATCACCCTTAATCAGTTTCAGGGCTTCATCTTCTGATTAAATCAAGTAGGACTCTTCGATTGCAACCTGCTGATCTTAGCTATATGTAAGAGATTTTATTCCTTCCAAACCTCAGCAATCTCTACGACTACTCCTGAAGAATAGCAATGACCCTCTCAGAATCTTCTTTACAACCTTGAGTTCTCCTCCCTACCTTTTCATCCACCACAATTTCACCAAATTCTTCCAGTCATCATCTTTGAAATCCCCTGTTCACTACATTCTCAAAGCTGGGCTCCCCTTTTATCAATTGTGTGTGGACAGCCTTCACCCTTTTTTTTCCCCTTCATTATATCTGCACTGTGATCTACTTCTTCTTTATATGTCGCACACTTTTCTTAGGGCTGCTCTGTTTTTCCATTTTCTGATCCTGTCGATATGCAGCACTTTTTACAACTAATCTTTTGCCATCAACGTAGCTGCCATTGAGCTTTCTACATGCCATTCTGTACTATTACAATAGCTCTCTATTTGCATCCCATGAATTGGAACAATTCGGTTCTACTATTACCATTAGTTGCAGAAACAAGTTCTATAGATGGTTTCATTTCCTTGCGTGTGATAGGTATTCTTGTACCAACTTGGGTTGCAAAGATTTGATTTGATTCTTTATAACAATATTTTGCTATTTGCATCCTATGAGTTGGAACAATTTGGTTCTACTATTACCAATAGTTGCAGAAATACGTTCTATAGATGGTTTCAAGTCCTTGAGTGTGACTGTGTGACTGCGTGATAGGTGTTCTTGTGCCTCCTTGGGTTGCAAAGACTTGATTTGATTCTTTATAACGAAAGTTCTCTATTTGCATCTTGTGAATTAGAACAATGTCTTTCATTGCGAGATAGCAAGCTTGTGTAAGATACCCACCTCTATTGTGTTGGCATCCATAATTTTTAAAGGTTTGACACTTTTTCTGCAGGTCAACTCATATCCAACAGTTAGAGGGTTTACTGCCATAGGAACTGGAGGTGATGATTTTGTGCAAGCTATGGTCATTGCTGTTGAATCAGTGCTTCAACAACCAATCCCAAAGGTCAGTAGCTTTGGTTGCCTTTTGCAAAATCATTCTTTTATTTATCTAAGTTTATGACATAGCTTGGATTATTTCAGTTGTGACTAGATATGGCTCCTGTTGGCTTGGCTGGTGAGAGATACCTTGGGTCATTAAAAAAAAAGATATGGCTCCTGTTTTGGAATAGAGAAAACTCTCTTGAAAGCCATTCCCTAGCTGTTAGATTACCCCTGAGGTTTTTGTCATTCTAAAAAACACGCTAATGTTTAATAAATTCTGAATTACTCCATTGATTTGAAATTTTTTTTTAAAATCACTGTATCCTGATTTTTTTTGTTGGAAATTACTATTTTGTCTGGTTTTAAGTGATAAAAGGGACCAAAGTACTGCTTATTTCAAACCATAGTACTTTCTTAACCCAAATTTATCAACCTCAACCCAACTTCCTTTTCATACCATGCTCCACCATCAGGCATGCCATGACCAAATTTCTTTTGAAGATGGGCCATCATTGTCACCAAGGCAGAGGAAGATAAGCCAGGCTTAAGTTACTTAGGTTAAGGCAGGGTTTTGGGTTTGAAATGAGGGGCATTTTAATCTTTAATTGCTTAAAATAAATTCGCCCGTTACCATTCAAAAAAATAAATAATTAAAAATCCAGCCATAGGTGAAAATAGTTTCAAAGCGATGTTTTTTTTTAAAATAATTTTGTTAGAAATCAGGGTTTCTTTTAGAAAGATTTTAAGCTTCAAGGGGGTTTGTAAAAAAATCTTTTTTATTTTACTTCTTGTTAGTTACCTGCTTCATGTTTGGCTAATTTGTATGCAACTTTGTACTTCTCATTTCTGTAATTGTCATACTGCAGCAATTCATTGAGGTAGGTCATTTTTCAGTTCATCCATTTTGTAATTATTCATTGACTACAATTCTAGTTCATTTAATTTAATTCAATTGGTTCACTGGTCCAGTTCAACTAATTCATTAGTACATTTTAAGGTTGTCCTCTTTTCACAAATTCATATTTGTGTAGTGGTCTATGAAATCAATCTTATGATGTGTTTTGATAAATTCTCTCAAAAGTATACCCATTCCTGACTAAAAGCATTTTAGAATATTGTATACAAAGAGATAAAAGGTACAGATTCAATACTCTCAATATGAATAAAAGGGAAGATGAAAGAAGGTTTCCAAGATGCAATGTTCTTCCAAAAGCTATTTTGGGCAAGAATCTGACAATAATTCAAATAAGGCTTAAAAAGAAAATCATCTCTTATCGTAGCCCTTAACTAGATGTAATCTAATCCCAGCCATCGAATACAGTTGTACAACTCCAAATCAAAGAGCCTACTCTTAACAATTGAGCTAAGAGTTCAAACCACAAACATGAAGAAATGACTTGCAGCACCGAAATTAAAATATCCTCTTGATGAAATTAATTGCTCATTGCCTGTGGATGAAGAGTATGTTTTATGTTCACTGACATGTGCAATATTCCCATCCTAAAACAGGGTCGTGTGACACAGAAATTGTCTTCAAGGGGTAAATATGTCTCTGTGAACATTGGACCCGTTCAGGTTGTTTCAAGTGAACAGGTTGGTCTCTCTCTCTCTCTCTCTCTCTCTCTCTCTCTCTCATTCTCATGCACACACACACACACAGAGAAATACATGCACACGTGCATGCTCTCTCACATGTGAGCATGTGCACATACAGCTATGCTCATGCACATTGAGCACCTCTCTATCACTAACAAGCAAGTGCATGTCTTCTATTGAACTAGTTCGTATTGTTTTGAACACCAGACTGGTAAGATAACCTGCAGCCATTTCTTCTTGTCAGCATTTTATGCCATACCTTTTGTTTTATGGGAGAGAATCCATATCGAATAAATACGCTCTAACCAAGAGGAGGGAATATGGTCCTCACAAGGAGCGTACAGTTTTCCAAGCAGGCAATAAATCCAAAGCTTCTGTCAGTTAATGATTCAGTGGGGCTTAGATGATCAGAAGCAACCAATCATAGTGATTCAGTGATCTTGAGGGTTTTTGCCATTTTATCTGGATTCCTATGCTGTAACCCTTTTTAACTGTTTATTTTCAGGCTACTGCCAATTTAATGGTTCCATATCTTTCAGTCAAATTTTTAGGGGCTCAAGAGAAATGCCTAGTCAAATAAAATAATAGGGATCATCATTGGTTGGCCTTACACCTGTGAGATTAGGGATGGAAGGTTTATTGTTAAATGAGGTTGTGGGTCCCTCTGTAAAACTTTCCTCAGAAGGAATGCTACTGACATGGAAATTGGTTGTGTTTTTCAGGTTCAAGCAGTGTACAATGCTATGAGGAGAGATGACAGGATGAAATACTTTTTGTAGAGTTTGGATGCTTTTCTGTAAAAGAAAAAGAAAAATGCATGTGTCGTAGGTTGTGCGCTTGACCTTCAAATTAGTTCGGATAACACATGCGATATGTGATGGGTGAAATTAGTGAGGTTCAATTGATTTAAAGAGTTTAGTTCCCTTTGTAGTTTTGTATTGGTTCCGACATGTCATCCCCATATGATTTGGCATTTTTAAGGGTCCCTTTGTTTGCATGGCACTTCTAAGGGCTGTGCTCCGGTGTGGGACGGTCTGTGAGGTCCACCTAGGGCCCCTCCAATTAAGGATGAGGTGGGGGATGGAAAGATCCAGAGGGGACTAGTTCATATGTGAAATTTCAAGTCAATGCCATCTTCCTAACACCTCCTTGATCTATGGCCCTTATTTGACAGTTTTAAGAGGCAAAATATTTCTTGATTTCAATCCAACTTCCTAGTCCATTGGGATCGGCTTAAACAACGATGGGGCCTGTGACATATGGGTTGGTGGCGGTTTTTGTTGTAGGGGGCTGGGGCTAATGGTTTCTTATTAACCAAAGCATGGGGCCAAGCGTTCTTTCTTTATAAAGCTAATTATAAATGATAAAAATGTAGTGAGATATAAAGAATTCTAACACGAAATGAGCAACACTAAACTGTTCGCCCTTACTAATATGTTTTTAAAGAATAACTGCCCGTCTTCAATCTTCATGGAAGCATGACAATGAAATGGAGATGTTTGAATTTAGATTAGGAAGGATCAAATCTACTAAATTATCTCGGCCCTTGGTTTTGAGAACTTAAAGTTTAATGATATTTGCTGCCAACTGTATTATTGATAAGATAAATTTTAACGGTGACGATGCCGGATTGACGCCTATGTAAAGGTGACGGGGGCCAAAATAGAACCCATTTTTCTATGATCCATCCGTATTTTTGACGGGGAAAGGATAGAGATTCAGATTATTTGAGTATCCAGTATCTGGTTTGAATAAAGTGGTTATGGACCAATTGTGATACACACATAAAATGCATAATTGCTTGTGTGACACTACATGATAATAATTGTGTTTTACTTTTTATTCCTCTTTCTATGAGATAAATACCTGCATGGGATAAATACACTTGTGTGCATTTTGTGTGCATTTTCGTGTGTGTACAAATAATTATTACTGATATATGCATCTTGTGCTATTGTTTGGGAAGATAAAAGAAAATTTGCTTATTCTTCTCTCTTAATATAAAGTTGCATGTCTGAGTTGAGGTAACATGATTTCCTTGTACAAATCAAGATGGGGCAAAATTTTTCCTTTTGAAACGAGGAGTTTTTAAGAATTTCCTTTTCTCATTATATTTGGGAATCCAATCATATATCATATCATAGTGCCACTTGCATATTAAACTAATGCATTGTACGTCTATCTAAAATTGAGTTCACTTATTTAAGTTGATTGATGGTGAATTTGGTTGCAAAACAGGATTCGTATTGGATCTGAATTAGGAGCTACCATGGTTCTACTCTAAATCTGATTTCTTTGCAACTGTCATGACCTCTGCTCCCTCTTTACAACACAAGAATGTTGTATAAAATTTCATTTCCTTTGAAACGAGAGTAATGAAAATTTGGCTTAGGCCTTGTTTGGTAGGTTTAGTCTTTTTTTTATAGACCATTCAAAATAGAGCTATTTAAAAAAGATCTATAAAAAAAAGAGACTAGAATAAAAAAATGTGTTTGGTAATACACAGATCTATTTTAAATAGACTATTTGGTATACCCTCTATTCGCCTCATTTTAGAGGGCTTGTCTCTTATTTAGAAGGGTAGTGTATGTCATTATAGAAAAATTAAATAGACTCATATACTTGTATTTCACCCTCCATATATCTTTCAAGAACACATTACAATATGTTCCATAAAGATTATATTCAACATATCATTTAAGAACACATCCATTATCTATACACATATCATCATATCATAATGCCCTATCATTTGGAAAATAAAACAATTGTCCATCATCACACATCATTACACACCACCACACACCATCACTTCAATTCATCCAACATCACAACCCATTCAGAAAAAGAAGTACATGCTTAAGAACATGCATCTTGCCAAATGGCATCTGCAATTAAATTCCTCTTGGCATCCATCTCTATCTTATCTGTGACATCAAAAGTGTAAGAGCTCACATCTTCCTGAACATTAGTGTCATGCTCTATTTGGACATCTTCACCAGAAAATTGTGAAAACAATTGATCCTCCATATCCTCTTTCCTAATGAAATTATGCATGGCCATTGCAGCAATTACAATGCTCTGTTGAACAGGAAATGGGTAAGGACCCATCCGCTTGAGGATAGGAAATCGAGCTTTCAATACTCCAAAGCTTCGCTCGATCACATTCCTTAATGATGAATGTAATCTATTAAAATGCTCCTCCCTAGTACGAGGAATAGCAACGCCTTGAAAATCCGGAAGCCAATATCGAACATTTCGAAATGGAGAAAGAAACCCTCTCATGTTTGTGTAACCAGCATCAACCAAATAGTATTTACCTATAAAGAATTAGATACAAATGTTTAAAAGTAACACTTGAGTAAAATGTTGTAGCATACATTTGATGAGATTTAAAGCAATTTAAATGCTTTCTTACCAGGTGGAGCATGTGGAAACTTTAGCCTTTCATCAGAAATGGTGTCAAATAAAATCCGTTGATCATGAGCTGTACCTTCCCATCCACATACTACATAGGTAAAGAGCATGTCAAATGAGCATACTGCCATAACTTGTTGCATACAATCCCCCTTTCTATCTCTATAAGGGATTTGTTTCTTTGGTTGGATAATAGCATGCACAAAGGTTCCATCTAGTGCACCAATACAATCCTACAAAACAATGTGAACAATAAAAAATTTATAATCTATAGAAAAAATAAAAAAGAGCTGCTAGTATTCTGGAAAGAGAGCAATACCTTAAAATATGGCTCAAAACGTGGATTCAAAAGAATTTCCTTCGGCACTATATCCAATGGAGGTGGCTTTATGATGTCTTTTGCAAATAGCATCATTGCTTTTAATACCTGACGAAAGTGTCTATGAACAGTTTCCCCCGAGTGTTGAAATCTATCTTGTATTATTCTGTTCATATGGGCATGTGCAATGACCATTATGAACATGGCCAGCTGCTCCTCCACAAGTATATATTTGCTGTCTTCCAAGAGCATCTTTCTCTAAAATACATGCATAAACGCCGAAATACATGCTGTTCCATACGTAGTAACTGATGACAGATAATGGGGTTACCATTCAAAATGATTTGGACATGACCATGTCCGGTTATGATTGAGTTCCTACATGGTTTCTTAATCAAGTATCGTTGCCGCTTCTTGTACAACAACATAATTAAAAGTATTATATTTCGCCGTAAAATTGGATCCATGTGCTCTGTATATGTCAGACAAAATATAACCATTCATTCATTCATAATGAGTTTAAAAAGTAAACATTCAACAAAAACATTGACAAAATATTCATCATATATACAGAGTTTAACAAGTATTCATTCAAAAAAACCTATTTCAATCCAAAATAATATGATGAAATATCCATATTTCCCAAAAAAGAAAGTTCGATGATGTTTCAACCCAAAACAATATTAAGCCATATTAACTAGCTTTAAGATGCATTCCCATTCTGTTGTTCCATTTGAGCTTTGAGCCAAATCATCCTTCCCTCATCTAACCTAAGTTTCATCTAGATAATTCTTTTCTCTTTAACCATAAAAGAATTAAGACCAGCCATATACAGTGGGTTATTGTCAGTCAAATGGGGCATGGCATGTAACAAGTCAATGCATTCACTAATGGTATCTCCTTCAGGTTGAACAGGAGTAGCAGCTAACTGATTTGATGCCTTCACTGATTCTGCGAGCTCCATTATGCATTTATCTATTGCATCATTACTTGTCCTTAATTGCTTTCTAGAAGGCCTCGGTCTCTTTCGCCTAATATTTGCCATCAGGGCATCTGTACCAACCTCACTAGCACTTGAGTTTTCTGGCATGGTGGACTGGGGGGTTGTTTGATCTGGGGATGGAGTGTCTTCGTAACGATTCAAGTTAAAGAAATTTGAATTCATTTCTATAGAAATATCTTCAGGCAAACCATCCATCGTCGGAGCCCATTTATCATCCCCTCTAGCTAAAATACCATCAAACAAAGCAGCCATCTCTTCAGGAAAAGAAAGGGGCTTGCACTTAAATATTTTGGCATCTTTATGTGTCTGCAATGAAGTTCAATTATAATTGTCAAACGCTAGAATCCTATTATATTAACACAAAAACAATTACAACTTTTATATACCTTGAGGTATTCCGTCCATCGGTCCTGTGCCATCTCCACACAGCCTGTATGCGGGTTGAATCCTATGCCAGTTTGACTAGTCAAGTGTAACCAAGCATTGTAAAGTTTTTTCAGATGATCCAATTGATTCTTCAACTGCTTTTGGTTGAAACTATGTCCAGTCCTATTATTAAAATTTTCAATTATCACCTTCCAAGCTTTTGTGCTAAATTGTATCCCAGGCGCGACCACCAGACTTCACTTGTTCCAAACATATGTCAATGAGGCATTTTCTCATACTATCTGATCAGTGCGCACGATCAACGTCATCAATTTCTTTTGTCTTTTCCTTATTCGCCATGATAACTATACCATAAGATTGATTTAGGCCTAACAAGGAACTCAAAATAATACCATGAACTGGTTTAAGTAGACATAAGCCCTTTTTCGTAATATTAGATTTTGTTCAATGTCGTCATTCATGCATCTTACGGCTTAGCCGTAATATGCACTGCGGCTCCACCGTGGTTCCCTTTACTGTTCATCCGCAATTACGGTTCACTAGTATTTTGTACTACGGCTTAGCCGTGTGTTGTTCTACGGCTGATTCACGGCTGAGATACGGCTCAGCCGTAGTCCATTACACGGCTTCGCCGTGATTTGGCCGTAGAAGAAAATTGGGTTTTTCCCTCTCTGGATTTTAAGCGGAAGGTACTGAGGACCCATTTTTATGATTGAACAAACTTCAGCAAAATGGTGAATCCAGTGACATGCACACAACTACAATGCATACAACTGGGGTGAGATTGAGAAAAAAAGAGGGGTTCATATCGTAGTTAGGGTTTTGATTCAAAAACTGAGAGGATTCCATCTATTTAGGTTCGAAGTTCTTCATCGCTGCTGATTCCTCCTTGCTTAGGAATTGAAAAATAAAAGAAAACTAGAGTAAAAGAGGAAGAGAAACATACCTGCTTGAAAGATGTGGATCTTGTCTCCCTTTCCTTTTGCGTTTTTTTTTCGGTGCTCAAGCTCTGGCTCCTGCTCCAACTCTCCCGAGGTTTTATAGCAGAGGAGTTTCGGTGCCAAATGAATTTCCGTTGAGGTTATTTCAGTCAAACAAAATGCCGTCCGCCTCTTTATTTTTAAGACCCAAAAGGTCTATTTTTCACTTGCCATCAATTTGAGTATATGAATTTTAGAGGTTTTGGAGCTGAATGTCTAAAGTGGGTAGAGGAAAAAGTTTTGTGCCAAACGCTCTATTTTCTGAAACTTCTGCCCATTTTATACATTTAGAGAAATTGAGAGAAATTTTAGACTTACCAAACAGGGGCTTAGGATAGATTCAAATGGCAACCAAAACATTGTATTGCGTTGGGACAAGGAATCTGATATCTCTCTCCTCAGCTGGGCCCCCAAACACCCGAGTCTCATTTTCTCACACCTGTGTTCCCTCTCTGGAGAGGGGAGACGTCGCCTTTTTTCGTTATTCTCTCCTCTCTGGCGTTTCTCACTAAACGAGAAGAAAGAAGAAGAGGAAGAAGATGATGAGCAACATGGAGAAGGAGAAAAAGAAGCAGAAGCAGAAGCAGAAGAAGCAGTTCGAGTTCTGCAAGGTGTGTAAGCTCAACCACGACCAAGGACGTGGTCACATCTACTTCCCTAACCACAAGAAATCCCTCTCTTCATTCCTTTCTCGCTTCCTCTCCAAGCTCTCTGACCTCCGCTTCTTCCTCACTAACCCTTCATCTCTCCCCCCTCAAAACGCCCTCTCCCTCTGGTGCGTCTTCTGCGACTCCCACATCTCTGACCTCCATGCCTCCGTCGCCTGGTATCTATCTCTTTCTCTCTCTTGCCTTATTGCTTTCTAGGGTTTTGGGTTCTCTTTGTTTTTACATCTCCTTGTGATTTCTCTAGCGAGAATTCCATCAAACACCTGGCGGGCGCGGAGCACTTGAACAATGTCAGGGAATTCTTGCGCAAATATGGTGGAGGAATGGATCGAGTTGATTCGTTTACGGTTTCTGAGTCGGATCTCGCCAAGGTACTGTTAGTATTGGTCGAATTTTTGCTTGGGTTTTGGGTTTTGGGTTTTTTTTTTTCTACTATCCATTGCAATTGCTGTCTGTTTGTTTGTCACTGTGCATTGTTCTTTTCAGGAATTTAAGGTTCTTTTGGGCCCGTTACGTGTAGACTTTGAGATTGGAATTTCTTCTTCTTGTATTAAATTGTTTGTTCATTTGAATATTTTAGTGGGAACCTCGAATGTTATGAAATTGATGATGATCTGGGCAGTAGGCATGGCACCTGCCAGAGTTATTTGGACACCCATTTGGACCCTAAAGTTTTTTTTTACATTGGAATTTGAGGGAACCTGTAAAATGTTAAGAGGTTAAATATTTGGGTTCCTCTAATAGGTAACTCCTTCACTTGAAAACTATTTGATGGACTTACCCTTTTTTTAATTGGTCTTAACATTTCTAGCAGGTTTTGTTTATGTTTGATTCTTAATTTTGCTTACTGGAAATTGTCCCTTTTGTCAAAACTTGCAATGATGAACATGTCATTGGGAATTTCTTTACAGCATGGGGGCGTTTGGGGCCTGATGGCTTATCCAGTTGGAACAAAACACCATAATCCTTTTCGTTCGGGCAATCCAAATATCCTTGTCAATGTTTTGCAATTGAACATGAGATTAACTATACTTTCTTGCTATCCATCTATGTGCAATCCAATTATCAGATGTGTAACACAGGCCTCACTATCTGAATGATTTTGATAGGGCCAATTGCATGGATTTATCAAACAGGAACATTTTGTTCAGTTGTAATGTGTATATATATCTTTCAACCATTCATACATACATACATAAATATATATTATGCCTATGTGATCAGCATCCTGTTTGATAAAAGCATGCTTGATGTCCATTATCTTTTCTTCCTATGTTTATGTTGTCAAAAATTGCTTAAAGTTGATGACTTTCACATTTGAAGTGCAGTGGGAGAAGAACTGCAAATCATTGAAGAATGTGGCTTCATCATCAAGTGAAAGATCCTTTGTACAATTATCTGGGCCTTCAAAAGATATCCACTATAAACTTAATTCTGTCACTACTGATAGATTTGAGAAAACTTCAAACTTCTCTTTTAAATCAAGCTTTTCAAACAGTGTTATGCCTTTACAATGTCATACAAATGAGAGCTATCAGGTATCTCATCCAGAGGTTACTAGAGTTGCAAACTCTGCTGCTGCACCATATGATGCCATTCCTTTGTCCATGAGCACCCATAGAAATGTGGATGTCCCAGGAATGAATACTATAGAAAGCACTGCCGGTCATCACACAGGTGAGAATGACTGCATTTTTTTTTTACCATAACAATGGTCATATATATATCCGGTCTTTCAGGTTAGTTTTTCATTAGATGACATCCTCTCCAATGTGTTTTGTCTTGCTTTTCAACTACTTTGCACATAATGCAGTCTGCATGGAAAGCCGGCATGCATGCTTCAGCAGCAGTAGAGGAAGCACAGTTACTTCTTTTCATAATGACTCATTGGTAAGCTTGTCTATGCTTAAATTCAGTTTGCCTGTGAAACTCGTTCTCCTATTGAGCATGGAGCTTTTGAACTTTTTGTGATTTTGTTCTGTTTAAAACCAGTATATGCTGTGACATCTCAACTTGGTGATATGGTTATATTGGAATGTGTGCTTTTGAATTTCTTTATTTTGACTTTTTTTATTAGCAATTTATTTTACTTGTGTTGGACCGAGGAAATTTGGGAAACTTGATATGCTTAGATGCCTGTATAAACATAACTGCATTGAGGATTAATTTATATCTTGTCCAAGGAAGATACTAGTAGAAGGAAAAATGCACTACAATCTGGAAAAAAATGAGGCAAGGCAATGCATGAGTGAGATTTGCCTATTTTGGCAAGAGTCATCATCATTATCATCATCATCATCATCAAAGCTTTATCCCAACCATGTTGGAGTCGGCTACATGAATTCTATTTTTCCATTCCGTTCTATTTTGAGCTAAATCTTTCGATAAGTGCAATTTCTTCAAATCTGAATTAATGACTTCCATCCATGTTTTCTTCGACCCACCCCTACCTCTTGATGGACCCTTCACCTGTATATCCAAACTTTTTCTCACCGGTGCCATTACTGGCCCAAACCATCTTAAACTAGTTTCTCTAATCTTATCTCCTATTGGTGCTACCCCTAAATGTTCTCGAAAGCGCTCATTTCTAATTTTATCTTTCCTAGTTTTACCACACATCCACCTAAGCATTCTCATTTCCGCTACATCCATCTTATGAATATGTGTCTTCTTAATTAGCCAACATTTTGCTCCATATGTCATAGCTGGTCTAACTACTGTCCTGTAAAATTTTTCCTTCAATTTTATTGGCATTTATCTATCACAAAGTACTCCCGAAGCTAGTCTCCACTTCAGCCATCCAGCTCTTATCCTATGCTCCCCATCTTCGTCAATCTCCCCATCTTTACTAATCATCGAGCCTAGGTACCGAAAAGAATCTTTACGTGGTATCTCATGGGTTTCAATTTTGACAGTGGTTTCAACACTTTGTATATGTCCACTGAAATTGCAATCCATATATTTTGTCTTTGTACGACTTATTTTAAAGCCTCTAGATTCTAATGCCCTTCGCCATCTTTCAAGCTTTGCATTTGCACCCTCTTTTGATTCATCCACCAATACTATATCATCTGCGAACAATGTACACCATGGTACTTCTTCTTGAATATGCACAATTAACTCATCCATAATTAATGCAAAGAGATAAGGGCTTAAGGATGATCCCTGATATAAGCCTATAGTCACGGGAAATCTGCCCGTTTCTCCACATGTGGTTTTCACATTTGTTATTGCACCTTCGTACATATCCTTTAAAATTTCAATATAACCTCTTGGGACATTCCTTTTCTTTAAGACCCACCAAATTAAATTCCTCGGTACCCTATCATAGGCTTTTTCCAAATCGATAAAGACCATATGTAGATTTTTCCTCTTTGCTCAGTATTTTTCCATTAATTGCCTAAGTAAAAAGATAGCTTCCATAGTTGATCTCCCTGGCATAAAACCAAATTGATTTTCCGAAATCTTTGTCTTTTTTCTTAGTCTTTGCTCTATTATTCTCTCCCATAACTTCGTAGTGTGACTCATAAGTTTAATCCCTCGATAGTTTGTACAATTTTGTATATCTCCTTTATTCTTATATATAGGTACCACAATGCTTCTTCTCCATTCATCCGGCATTTTCTTTGTCACAAGTATCTTATTGAATAGTCTACATAACCAACTTACTCCAACCTCTCCTAAGCATTTCCATACTTCTATCGGAATACCATCTGGGCCTGTTGCCTTTCCTGTCTTCATTTGCTTCAATGCTTCCTTCACTTCCACCCCTCTAATTCTACGGAGAAAAGTATACTCTTGTAATGAAGTATCCTCCTCCACTCTTGTATCGCCCAAATATTCTTCATTTAAAAGTTTACTAAAATATTCTTTCCACCTTTCTATAATATTGTTGTCCTTCACCAAAATATTTTTCTCATTGTCCTTGATACATTTGACATGATCTAAGTCCCTACTTTTCTTTTCTCTTATTTTTGCAAGCTTAAAAATATCCTTTTTTCCTTCTCTTGTTCCCAACCTATTATAGAGGTCATCGCATGCTTTGAACTTTGCACTACTTACTACTTTCTTAGCTTCTTTCTTTGCCTTCTTATACAACTCAAAATTTTCTATACTCTTAGTCCCCTGCCAAACTTTGTAGCAATGTTTTTTTTGTCGAATAACTTCCTGAACCTCCATACTCCACCACCATGTTTTTTTTATTAATATGTCTCTTCCCTTTTGATTCTCCAAGTACCTCCTTTGCAACATTCCTAATGCAATTAGCCATTTGATTCCACATTACTGTAGTTTCTCCTTCAATATTCCATTCTCCTTTCTCAATCATTTTGTCTTTAAATATATTTGCTCTTTCCCCCTTCAAATTTCTCCACCTTGTTTTATGGTCCATTTTGTTTACTACTGCTCTCTTTTCACACTTTCTTCTAGTCCTACTTAGGGAGCATATGCATTAATGATATGAATTATGTCTTCCTCTAGTACTAGTTTAATTGCTATAATTTTATCACCAAACCTCTTTATCCCCACAATTTTCTCTTTTAAATCCTTATCTATAATTATATCCACTTCATTTCTTGTATTACTCTTTCCTGCATAGAAAAGCTTATACCCATCCATAAGCTCCTTAGCTTTATTCCCTTTCCACCTTGTCTTCTGTATACAAGCCACACTAATTCTTCTTCTTTTCATTACTTCAACCAACTCCATGCTCTTGCCTGTCAAGGTTCCTATATTCCAAGTAGCAAGTCTAATTTTCCTATTCCTCCTCTTCTTCTCATGGACTAACTTCTTTAACCGCATTAGCCCAAAGTCATGCGGTAGCCCTTGCACACTTTTCACTGCAGCCGGGCGATGCTGCAATGCGTCGCTTAAAGCGGGGAACGCCCTAGCCTTATCGTGAAATATCATTTGTTCAGAATTTATATTTGGGTTGTGACAAAGTTTTACGCTGGCTTTCACCTACCTAACGCAACCCTCCTCCTTTACCCGGGCTTGGGACCAGCAGCAAAACTGGCGGAGTTCTATTTTGGCAAGAGTGTGCACCTTTATATTTGCCTCCCAGTAAACAGTATGGATTTGTTGCATATTCTAAGGGTGGCCTTTAATGTACTCCACCTCAATTAAGAGCCTCATGGGTAAATACTGTTTTGATAGCCTTAGTTTACAACTTTTCTTTAATCTCCTTCCACTTGAAGGAGTCGCGTCCTAGCACTAGCTACTGGGAACTGCCTTGAAAAGATAAAGAATTCCCCCAGTTGTGGAGTCAGTCACCCAGGCCTACCCGGAAAAACCCTTATAAAACTTTGTACTAGTCTCTGTTTATACTACCTGCACTTGTAGCACAGGTATTATTTTTTGAGCAGTTTTTTTTAAAGCAGTTTCAAGCAGCCTTCATTCAGACACATCAAAATAATGAGACTTCGTTTGTTTTATGAAACCACCTCCTCTTATCTCCTTAAAAATGCTGTTGGCGGTGTAGGAGTCAAAACAATACAATGCCGACGGCCCAAAACAACTTTTCAGCCACCACCTTGCAAGTTAAATTGGTTCTCTGTTAGTTCAAGTTATTGTGTTCCTCCCACGAGGATCATAGGACTGCTACTGGAGAGAATAGAGAGCTTCAATAGAATTCCAATCATTCCAGAAAAGGCCTTTTATTTTACTATATCTCTGAGTTTTTGCATCCCAATGTTATAGTGATGTGTTTGTGCTGTTTATCTGAGGAAACACTGTTACGTCTGTAGATTATCTCTAGGAAAATGTGGTTGCATGCCTTTTATCCTCACCAGTTTTTTTCATCATTTCTTTTATAGTTCTTTTATACTGTAAAGCTTTTGATCAATACAAGTTACCATGTCAAAAAAAAAAAAAAATCATTTCTTTTACTGACTGTGAGGTCAGTTAATCTGTCAATTTTAATCAAACTGGTAACATGTGACACTGTTTATGGTACTTTTATTTTGCACTCTAGGTTCAACAAAAAGATATTGGAGAGAGTACTATCCAGGGTATTCATCTTATATTTCATATTGCCTTTTTTTTCGTCTTTTCTTTTTAAATTTGTACTGATGTGAAATTGCTGGTCACCTCTTATTCCTTTTCGCCTTTTTTTAGTGTTGCAGACTTTCACTCAGATAGGTCAATTGCCTGAAGAGCCTATCGCTAATGTGCATTCTGGTGCTCCTCCTCCCTGGTTGGAAACGGGGGAAGAAAGTGGGATAAACCTTGGAGCGACCAAGGATCTGTATATGAATGATGTTGTTTCTCATTCAGATCAGTTACAGAAGTCTCGGAAGTTGAACCCTAAACGGGTGGGAGCTGCATGGGCTGAAAGAAGGAGGATTGAGCTTGAAAGGGAGAAAAGAGGAGAGATTATTTCTGGCAATTGTGATGACAGTTGGCTCCCAAATTTTGGCAGGGTTTGGCAAGCAGGAACTCGAAAGGAATCTAGAAAGGAGTTTGAAATGGAGAAACAAAGCTTGTTCAACATTGAGAACACATCTGAGGCATCTATTGCTTTACAACCATACAAAAGCAAAAGGGCGGTAAGCTCTAGAACCCCAAAGATTATGCTGTAGCAGTTGCAGTGGAGGTGACACTCTTGTAAACAGTGTTCTGACTAGACGAAACCTTTCTTAGTAAATTATTTTCATTTGATCATGGAGAAAACTGGCTAACACCATTAACCATTGCATTGGGTGGGTGTTCAGTTCAAACCTGTTTAACTGTTCTAACAGGTTTGATTTATGATGTCACTAGGAACCAATCCATCTCATGGAACTGAGATCTGGGCCTACTTATGTACAAAATATTCTTTTTGTGGTAAACATGTCATGCTAGGCCTTGCCACCTAGTTGGGCCTTTGGCCACAGATCAGCCCAGGAATTGAGCATCTAATTCTGTGCTGGAAAATAAGGCACAGGCTTAACTGCATAGCTAAAAACGCAGCTCAAATCCAGCACAATGTAGATCAGCCCAGGAATTCACTTTTTAATTCTGGACAAGAAAATGAGGCACAGGCCTACCTACATAGCTAAAAACACTGCTCAAATCCAGCACAATGTGAGAGGAACTTGTGAAAGGCATGGGTTGGCTCCATGAACGGCCCTAGTGATAGCCTAAGAAGCACGGACACTTCTAAGAAAGTGATGTGTCCGTGTCGGACACGTATCGGACACCGACACTCCTCGGATACTCTCGAACACGTGTCCGATACTATTTAGCCGTGTCCATAATTAAGAACTAAAAATCTTAATTTCGGACACTTGTTCGACACTCTTTTTGCAACATGTCCCACAATTCTTAGCCCGTATCTATGACTAAAAAATAAATATGTGGCTGATATCTCATGGACACTTTGTTAACATGTGGTTATTAAAACTTGTAAACTTGATATATGACAATTTTGTACCATGGAAAAATGTATGATTATAAATATTAATCATATCACAAGCTAAAGACAAATAAATATTTCACTAAAGAATAGGGCTCAAAATAGGCTTCTTTTTTGCTTTTTTGTTTTTTTTTTCTTTTTTTTTGGGGGGGGGGGGAAGAGATTATCCGCCTTTTTCTTTATATGGATTTTATGAAACTGTGGATATTTCATGTTTAATGATTATAAATTATGTTTTAGTGTTGTATTGATATTTGATAATTTGATATGTTTGTTAGTTAGTACTCGAATTTTTATTTTTTTATTGCTAAATTGATTAAAAAAGTTAAAATGATATTATTTTTTTAGAAGATAATTATATATATTAATATATATTATTAATATGTCCCCCGATGTGTCAGTGTCCTACTTTTTTGAGAAATGCCGTGTCGGCGTATCCGTGTCGTGTCGTATCTGTGTCCCGTGTCTATGTCCGTGCTTCTTAGGTGATAGCTTTCTTGTTTTGACAATAATTATATGTTTCATCGACTAAGAAACAAAAGGTCTCCTATCAAATTCCAGCAATTTTTTTTTTCTGAAAGAATTATTTTTCACTCTATTGGTATCTGTTCTTTGATTATGTTGCTGGCATCCTTCAGCACATGTGATTGATATTTTAAATGTAGCTGGTTTGTTTCCCTCTTTCTTAAGTTGCATAAATCTAGTGGAATTATATAATCCCCAACCAAGAATATGCATAATATTCTCTGGGTCCATTCCATAGCAGTGGATCTTTGTTTCCATGGTACAGACTGGTGAGCCAATCGGCCCATCCATGATTCAAAGTAGCCAATTGACTGGATGCTTAATAAGAGAATTATCAGTAATTCCCTCTGTATGTTAAAACCGGCCAAATATTAGATCACTATCCTTTTAAGGTGTGTCATACTTCCTTATGGGGCCTGGCCATATCTAGATTATCAAACCATGCACATATAGTTGTCCTTGTTAGGTGTTTTCTATCTTATCTCATCATTGGGCCTGTCAGTATCTGCATCACCAAATCTTAGACCCACATGTGGAATCTGAAAAGTTGAGATAGATGCTGGTATGACATCCTTGGGTCGAAGATAATATGGAGCTAATAGATCTGCTGGTGCTTTCATTGGCCTAGATTAGGTACACCTTGATTTGCTTTAATTGTATTGTATGTGGGATGTCAGTAGAATGCAGCTCTACAGTTCGCTTATCGTTTGTTTTTCCATTTAAAATGCAGCGAAGGGATGCAGGGGAGAATGATGGCACATTTCATTAACATGGTCATATAGGAGGAAGTACAGATTCTCTCTCTCTCTCTCTCTCTCTCTCTCTCTCTCTCTCTCTCTCTCTCTCTTTTAAAAGAAATCTGCTGACATCTACCCATAAATGGTCTTCTACTGGTGGATCACACATGATTGATGGTCTGGCTCACTGAATATGCCTCACATAAAAGCTCAAGGATCAGCAATGCTATATTAACTCTGGCTTGAAGCCCATTGAGTTCCTCCTAATCTGGTGTGCACAAGTTATCGGCGATGTTGTTCCTTTCATAGAAAGCATGTGACAAGATCAAGCAGTGGATCTATCCTATTGCTGAACTTCTAATTGTTTCTCGCCTTTATAAGCATGAAATTGACTGACTTCATTGAATCAGTCTCTAGAATGATTCTTGTTCTTGTATCCTTAAAAAAAAAAAGAATTATTGTTCTTGTGAACTAACATCCACTGAAGGTTTGCATGAGCTTGCCTGCATTGTTTCCATTCACTGTACATAAACCTCTGTTATTTTTTCGATGCCATATCTGCAGTCACCACTGAGCTCTTGTTAATATGAGCGCTTACAATACAATACAATCTACCTTATTGTACTTACAATACAATACAATCTACCTTATTGATCACCCTGTTCTGTGCTTTCTTCTACATTTTCTTTAACCATGCTGAAATTCAGTCTCTACTCAACATCTGATGATGCATGGCAGCAATGAGAACTAACTGTTGATTCAAGGACAGAGACCAGAGTTGTTCAATCTTGATTCTTAACTAGCATACTCATGGATGATAAATAACTGAATCAGTAGTAAGGTTTTCCTATTTCTTTCATGTTTCCATGACAGAAGAATTAGACAACTCAATATGAAATGTTGTGTTTGGGCAAAAACTAGTTGATTTCAATTCACCCACAATCCTGAAGTGCCACAATTTCCCTTTTGAAGCTATCAAGTTTTCTTCACATAAATACTCCCACGAGTACCACTTCTCAATTGTCCGATGTATGTCATGGACCACCACATCGGTCATTTTACTGGATCTTGCCAATATACCAGCACTGTAGATTACTGCCATTCTACCTGGTGCCTCTGGTCTGTCTCCACTTGGGCCATCAATCATCACCATGTCCCACTCGCGATCATACACTACTTTCGGCAGTGACGTCAGTGCCAGGGGGCACCTTGAGGCCTGTAACTGTCTGGTATGAGGTGTGCAAGAGGGATCTTTTCTTGCCTGCCTGAGCAACTCGTATGCTTCACTGGCTGCCATCCTGTGTTCAACCTTGTAGATATGTGTAGCTTTTAATTTTGGAGCACTTGCTTTGATCTTTTCGACGTCGTCTTCTAGAAAGATGGTAGTGCCTCCAGTGTTGAGCAAAGAGAGCTGAAGGGATTGGGGTCCAAGTCCGAAGATGAGTATGTTGCATGGTGCTTTTATGGAGATGAGATCTGCTAGAAGGTGGAATTCCTTGTTGGTGAGGGTGGCAACAGCAGAGGAATTAGTATACTGTTTGAGGGTATCTGACACTCGTGAAGATGGCTTCTCCCCACATGTATTTGATGGAGAGCGGCATAAGTTCGTAACAGACAGTTTTCGAGTAAGAGGTGGGGGAGAGGAGGTGTTACTCACAAATCTGAGGAGTCTGACAATGGAGGCAGCTGAAAGGATGAAGAAGATGGTGAGAGAGAGTTTCTTCAATTGCATTCTTCTTTTCATTCCTCCCCTCTTTGCTGCTGCTGTTACTGGATTGGTGATTGTGATTCTGAGAAGTTCTCAAGTTGGCAGAGAGATGATTAAATAAAGGCTTTGGTTTCTGGAATTTTTCTTGAGTTGACAGGGACTAATTGCTTGCTCAGCAAATGCATAGCCTGCTCAGGTTATTCCAGGCCTTTCATCTGTCGGGATCTTCTGTGCACAGGCGATGGCTCAACATTCCAATATTTAAAGAATCAGATTTCTGTGCGCTGGTGATGGCTCAACACTCCAATATTGGAAGAGTTTTCACTCTTTTATGATCTGTTAATGATATCATAGGAACAATAGGTTACAAAAAAGATCAAAGGAGTGGATGGCTAGGATCTTTCAATCGTGGAATTTGTTGGCACATCATCCATGTTGCAAAACATTAGATTACTGATCTGGGTCACCATGGTCACCACATTTGAGGAGCCTTGTGTTTGTGCAGGGCAGAGACCTTGGCTATTCCCTTATTTTCATGTTCCCACCTGGCTCTCCTTGTTGTTGAGGTGGGTTTTCTTGACAGTGAAGAGAGTTGTTTTGCTGATGTTGCAAGCATTTCTTTTATTGTGTGTTGCCATCCAAACAAATGCCTAGTTTTTCTGTCTGTTCTTTCTAATTGCAGTTGTTGCTTCTTGTCTAATAATAAAAAAAAAAAATTGTTAGGTGTTCACATAATTCAGTTTTTTACGGGTAAGCAGAAGAAGCCTTGTCAATTTGTTGAAGTTAAACGAGGAGGTGCATTTCTTTCTTCAAGGGATATGCTGTGCATATGTCCCTTTCCTTGCTTTCTTTTTTCGCTTTTGGCCCTTTGTTATTTTTGAGTGAAATTGAAGGATGAGCAAACCACCAATGACTTTTGGGACCTTTTCCAGTGAGTCGGCAGATTGACCTACTCTTTCAAATTAATTAAGCATTCGTGGGACTCACCTCCCTAGGTTGTGCAACCAATGGGAAGGGTGGACTCACCTTTATTAACTGGCTTGCTTGCTCTTGTCATGTAAAACTTCCTTTATATGATGCGGGGGGTGAGGTCATTGGTGGTCCCGTACAGTGGGCCCCTCTCGACCAAACTAAGTGGGTGGCACAATGTGGATGGGACCCGCTGTACTGGCCAAATGATTGAAGTTCTAGAATCGTTCTATTGTGGTTTCACTTCCCCTCTGATGCAGGATTCTACGTGTCACATAGGTAGTTGCTAATCTCCAATTGCGAAAAGACGAACCTATTTGAATGTGTTGGTTAGGATAGACCCATGTATCTAAACTCATTAATTAATTTGGTGGTTTAACATTTTGGACCCATGTATCTAAACCCATTAATTAATTTGGTGGTTTAACATTTTGGCAGTTAAAATAAACTGTTTTGTATAGAGTGTGAGCCGAGCTTATATTGTGCTTTTTTCTTGGCTTGCAACTCAACCCAAATATTGTCTTAATATTTAAAGTGAATTTGGTTTGAGCCAAATATCTATTGCTTGGGTTGGGTTAAATGGGTTGACCTACATTGAATGCAAGTTTTGCAAGTTGCATCAGGTGCAAGTTGAAGCTACTTGACTTGAAAAAAGATGGATCAAGTATGGGTTGAACCCCATAAAAAACCCTTGCCAGCTCAACCTGTTTTAACCTGATCCAGCCCAACCCATTTTCCACCCTAATGGACATGGTGAGGCACATTCCTCTCTCTCTCTCTCTCTCTCTCTCTCTCTCTCTATATATATATATATAAACGACCATAGTTTGATCTCGAGTAGTAGAGTTGATGGTTAGAGACTTGGATAGAATGTTGAATGGTTAGAGACTTGGATAGAATGTGTGAGAGTGGGGTGTGAGTTGTACCAAAGAAGATGATAGTAATAATAATCAGTATATAATCTGTAGACTTGAAAAATCACATGGCCCTTTCACATACTAAATAAAAAGAAATGACAACCTGACTTGGTTAAATTGGGGATTTTCCCCGACTTGGTTCTATTAGAGCAACTTTTGATGGTGGTTTGGCCTAGTTAGAGCGGAATGAGTTCATAAACTTATATCTTAGCTGGAAACTGGGCAAATTTGGGCTTTGCCAACCCTGAATTGGTTTTAGTTCTCCCTGTAAGAGTCATACGCGAGTGGGAACAAGAAAATCCGTCTCCACCGAGGAGGCCCATTTGCATGAACAGTGGAGATTAAAAAAAATCTTACTCTGGATGAATTGCGGATTCCCGCAAAAGAAAATACTTGTCCCTAAATCATCCTGCTCCATTGTAACACGTTTACAATTTATTTTGGTGATATTATATACAGACTAAAATTTCTTTAAATAGTTTATATTCTTTTAAATAAATAAAAGAATATAAGATAACCTCTAACCAAACCAAATTTAATTGTACCATTACGGGCGGACACAAAAATTTACCTTCAAGGAGCCCTGATGAAAAAAAAATAAGAATAAAATTGGAGGGGGAAATAGTTAATAAGAAGGTTTCATAAGAACGGGCTGTAAGCTACACCCTCTAAGGTGTATACTCTACAAAATTTCCTTTCTACATTGAAAAAGAATCCAACTTTTATTTCATTTCTATCTTATTCAATTGAAAAACAAGGATCGAATCAAATGACAAATGATTAAGGTGCATAAAACATCATGATTTTCTCTCTATTATTAAATCAGGTCCGACCTGATTATGAGTCTAAACTTTGGCCTGTTTGATAAATTTACTAGTGAATTGATGGGATATTCATGACCTTACCTTTCTCACTGATTTAAAACCCGACCTGGTGCCAATATCCCTAAGTCCAACAAGCCCTTTGAACATGGCCCAACATCTTCCATCTCTGAAGATACTGATTCTAGTAGTCCTGCTAATTAAATAAAATGTATATTGCATGAGCTCTTTGTTGTTTAACCTAATCTATTTGTTAAAAATATCTAATTGAACAACGGGTAACATCACTTGCCAAAAAGTCTTCAGGTGGGCCCATCTATATGCCACGTGTCGTCTTTCAAGTTCATGAAATGTAGGGTACGATGTTGGCATCGTCTCGACCGCTTCAAAGCAGAGATAGAGGATCGCTGCATGCAAGTGCTTGTTCCTCTTACTACAGGTGCACTTCCACGTGTTCGTCTTGCCATGCTTTCTTTGCCACGTGGTGAAACATTTTACGTGTTCGAATCGCTAGTCATTGACGTGGCACGCACAGAGCAATCGAACAAAACTTGTTCAAAGCGGAAGGGAAGGAGGAAAAATATAAGAAGACCAATAAAACCTGTCGAGCACGAATTTACAATAACAGCCCACAAATGATAGTTAAATTTTCACTAAATACAAATACAAATCGAAGGAAACAGTTCATTTAAGCTTTCTAACAGTCATTGTCCCAACCATTAGGCTGGTGACCCAGAAGTACTACCATCTCTAGTGGGTCCCACAAGTAAGGGATCCACCATTTTGGACCATCCACATCTTCATCATCCCCCGAATACTTCCATTTCATGGGAGTGTCCATAAGCAGGGGGAGTCGCACTGGTCACACCATTGTATGCTTTTGAATCTTATATAAAAATTTTAATTTGCTGTAAAAAAATCCAATAAAAAACATAGGCCCAGCTTTAACATCCATGGAAAAAATTTTAGTTTATCTCTAGAACCAAACTATCAATTAGAATCCTCACCCAGCCAATAAAAAATTTTGACCCTACAGCTACACATGAAGACGTTTAATGTTAATTTTATTAGGCCTCTATTTTCATCCTCTAACCATTTACAATTATCTCATGCTCACCAAAGAAAATACGTACTAAGTTTTGCTTTAATCAAGGTGATAGAAGCAGTTCAATTAATCCATTCATAGACATTAGAAAATAATCTGATTTCAAATGTTCTTTTCACAAATTGACTCATTATTCATATTAATTTAGAATAATTAGGGTGGGGTTTGAGGAATCATTTATTAGAGAAAGTATAGTTAGATGACTTAAACCTAGCAAAAAAGGCCCACCTATGCGAAAGGAAGTTATGATCTTCATGATCTACTTATTATCTTTCCAAAACATTGATATATATTAAAAAAACCATCATCATAAATTTGAATTTGATGTTATTTCTATTTCCAATAAAAAAAAGCTCATGCCACTATTGTAATTGTTTAGGACACATAGTTACTTTCATCTCAACCTTAAAATACAATTGAAAAAAAACCACACACACACAACTTCCTATCATTTCCTCTTTCAAGAACATACTGCTCTCCTTCTTCCTCCTTTCCCTCTCTCCTCACTCCCATTCCCATACTAGCAGCAGATATAAAAAGATATAGAAGAAAATCTCTCTCTCTCTCTCTCTCTCTCTCTCTCTCTCTCTCTCTCTCTCTGAAAAACCTGTCCCAACCCAAAGTTGGAAACAATACAAGAAGAAGAACCCAGAAGAGGAAGAAGAAGGAAAAGGAAGAGGAAGTGGAAGAGAAAGAAGAAGAAGATGTCCGGTGTCTCTCTTGCCGTTGGTCCTGGCTCGGACCTCAATCCATCAGCCCCAAAGCAAACTCCCCAGAGCCACCAACAGCGGCCACAAACCGCCCCGAGCCGAGGCATCATGGGCTCTCTCCAAGTCATAGAGCTCCAACTCGTCGCCTTCATCATGGTCTTCTCGGCCAGCGGCCTCGTCCCTCTGCTCGACCTCGCCTTCCCGGCCTTCGTCTCCGCCTACCTCCTCGCCCTCGCACGCCTCGCCTTCCCCTCCCACGGCCGCTCCTCCAATTCTCAGGAGATCTTCCAGGGCGGCCGCTTCTTCCGCATCTACGTCGTGGTGGGGACGACGGTCGGGCTGTTTCTGCCGCTGGCTTACGTTCTGGGGGGCTTTGCGAGAGGCGATGAGCATGCAGTGAAGGCGGCGACACCGCACCTGTTTTTGCTGTCGTTGCAGATTCTGACAGAGAATTTGATAAGTGGGTTGTCGCTGTTTTCGCCTCCGGTGAGGGCGTTGGTGCCGCTGCTGTATACAGTGAGAAGGATTTTTGTGATTTTGGATTGGATCTATATTGTTTGGGTCGACAAAACTCTGCCTGCAAATGCTCAATTGAAGGTTAATTTACTAACACTGCTGCTGCTCATGCTTCTAAATGGATGGTGGTGTCACATGTTGTATTTTAAATTTTTTATTCATTATTATTATTATTGATTTATTTTTTGGATTATTATTATTATTATTGTTATTGATTTATTTTTTTATTTTTATTTGTGAATAGAAAAATAAAATTCATGTAGCCGACCAAGCATAGTTGGGATAAAGTTTTAATGATAATGATGATATTTATGAATAAAGTCTTTGTGGAATAGAGCATATATATGGGTTTGATTGTGAGGCCCACTGCCATGGGGGATCTGCAATGTATGGGTGATCCTCTCCCCATCAGGAAGCCTCTTAGGTAGCCCCAATGACCCTATTCTCTGTATTGATTGTTCAAACAATGTAATTGTAAATTGCTGAGAATTTTAGCCAATCAAACCCTCAATTTTGAGGATTTTGAGGTTTGATCCCTCACATAGGATTTGAAAATTTTCAATTTTGTGGATTTAGCACCGATATGAATTTTCTTAGCCATTAGCATTGATATTGAGATGAAATCATTAGCTATATAAATTCGCGGTGAGGAATTTTTATTCCCAGGACATGGCACGAAATGATTTCTTAGATCATATTTGATAAAAGGTGAATTTCTCAAAAAAAAAAAAAAAAGAAAGGGTTTTTCTTGCTTGTAAGGATTTGTATAATTGAGGATTTTATATTTGCATCCGTGCATATCACACCGGATTTTCCATGACTTTGTGGAGATCTTTTCTGTGAGAATTTAATGCGGAACACAACCTCAATGATTAACTATTTTCATTTTACCATATAAAAAGTGGCTTCTCTATTTTCCTAGAGGGAATTTTTCTTTGTGCTTTATCTTTATTTAAAGATCTCTTCCTAAATCATCCACAATCTAGTTTCACTGTAGAAACTATTCAGTTTTTCCTTTTCTGTTTTGTTTCTTCTTTTTTCTTTTCTTTTTCTTATATTCTCCCAAGGTAAAAGAGGAGTGAGTCTACATGAACCACACAAGCATACTCACTTGTGATTGAACACCAAGCAAAAGGAAATTTGAAGAGAGTTATTTTCTTCTGTTGGAAAATGTGTTGCATACGGCGGTGGACCTAACTACAACCATATGGGACTGCTTTAAAACCATACTAAAAATGTTGGTTGTGCTTTGAAAATTCACTTAAAAATTCTGCTTTTGCCTAAAAGCCCACGTGAAAATTCTACTTGTCTGTTTAGTTCAGCACCTCCCAAACAAAAATGGTGGGTCCGCCACTGGTTGTGCAAAGATGTCCTTGTGTTGTCCTCAGGGGCTTAGGACAACACAAGCCAGGGGCATAGGACACATTACTCCAGCTATGTTCGCTCACTATAAATGGTTTTCTGAGTATGATTTTTCCTTCTGAATGTTCTTCATATAGCATTTTTAGATATATCTTCATCATTTTACTGTAGGATGTGGCATGGTTGTGGTTTGGAAAGGTGCTAGCGGTGGCGAACCTAGCTTACTTCTCCATCAATCTCTTTGGTTTCTTGATCCCGCGGTTGGTGCCAAGGGCGTTTGAGGTGTACTTCAAGGAGAGGGATGAGATCTCAGCGAAGACGGCCGAGGACAAACGATCGACATTGGCAACACAAATGTACCCAGATGATCAACAATCTGACAAGAAAGCTGATTGAAGAGCAGAGAGATCTAAGCTAGCTCTTTTGTGGACATGTCTGGTATAGTTGTTATAGCTCTGCACTTTCAGTTGCGACAAGGTGTGTGTGATGTGTCTCAACAATAGCTATGCAACAAATGTGTTCTTCCTTTGAACTTGATGATACATTTTCAAATTAATGCGAATTTGTTTTCTCGACTTTAGGGTGCATTTGTATATAGCATTTTCCATGAAAATGAAAATTAGAAGAATTTTATGTCGTTCTTTATTGGCATTCCCCGTAGTAGCATTTTCCATATTTTTTTCCGGGAAAATGATTCAGACACAAAAAAACCAGATGAGAATTCATTATCTGCAACTTAAATACTTGACTTATATTATTACCGTTTTTGGGATGTTGATCGTGTTTTCGTTTTCAATAAAAATCACTTAGATCTATTTGGATACGCAAAAAATAGATTAGAGTGAAGTTAAATGAGTCATAACAGCTTTTTTTATTTTACCCTGTTTGAATGAGTTTGGTTTAATAGATGAAGTATTATTATCAGCCCATATATACTCCATTTAACTTCAACCCCAAACACTTCAATTCCTTTCAGTAAAAGTCAACTCTACTTCAAACCATTTTTAAATTTCACTTCATATCAAGCATCCAAATAGATTAAGGTTGAGTAATATACCTTAACTTCAACCTAATTTTCCTCTACTTCACTTTAACCTACTTCTTATTTATCCAAATAGGCAAGGCATATTTGTATAACGCTACTTTCTCATACGTACTAGAGAAAAGAATTTGCTATTATGCATTCAGATAGGATACTTTCTTTTCCAAGAAAAAGTTGTAAAAGATCAATTGATTTTTCCAATAAAAAAAGAAAGTACATGGAACAGTGTTATGCCATGGCATCACTCAAAACATGCCCAAGTTATGCAGAGAGAATTGCATTTATTTCACATCTGTACTGTGGAGAGTTTTCTCCCTTTTTTTTCTTTTTTCGAACATCCAAACAATATTTTATTTTGGAATCATTTTAAAATAGGAGTGGCTGTTGAATTTACACTTTCTCAAAAAGAAAAAAAAGCGGAAGAAATGGAAACTTTACTTACAACTGCCTAAAGTTTCTAATATTTGCCCCGTGGGTAAGATGTGCAGTTCTTCCGGAGAAGTTGGGAGAAGTTCGACCTTAGCTTACACTTTCTTTGCACACACAAGGTTTTCTCCTTACATGTGTAAGTTTGTGCTCTCCTTGCATTGAGTTTCCTTCTTTTCACATGTGTAAATTTTCATCTTCTCACATGTGCAGTCTCTCAAGGGACTAGCCCCTAAGTTGAGTCACCAAAAACATATTTGAACAACTGCCCCAAGTTTTCGTTTCTTTGTACAAATGCCAACGTAGTAAGGATATTATTGTCAACCTTTTGATGACATAAATTTTGATCATAGTAAAATGTTTAGGCACTTTTTGATTTAGCATTATTCTTGCAATGGTTATCAAAATTAATTTTTAATAGATGACTAATCACACGATGGATTTTGGATTTGTCTAGCAACTGACAATGACATATGGATGGCAGTGGAACAACAAAATACTTTCAATGAATGTCCAATAAGATTTATTAGCAGCTGTTAGTGAAACATCTAAAAGGACAATGGCTTGGGATTTGTTTGTTCCAATCTGGGAATGCAACATGTTTTGAGCTTATATGAAATCTCATGTTGCGGAAAGTTAAAAAGGTTGTGGGAGATTTGAAAGTGTTCTCAGAGGCCTGAAAAAATGTGAAGTCTCCCAACACACACGTTTTAAAAAATGTGAAATCTCACAACACACAAAGGTTAAAGAAAAGGAAGCAGAAGATAGTGTCGGATTCACTTTTAGCCACTACAGGTGAGATGAGAGTTATATTGAAGAAAATAAAATGTCATCAAACAATGACATGACCAACCATGCCATAAAAGATTAAGAAAGGTTAAAAAAAAAAAAAAAAGAAGAAAGAAATACAATGTCCCAGGCCAATGAAGTTCAGCAGATTGGTTAAGAAGCATGTTCCTTTGCAAAAATGAAGATCGCATGCTAATGAAGTTTGTAGAAGCATTGGACCTACCACAATGTCGATTATTTGGAGGCCTTATATAATGGGCTGCTGGTTTGTGTAAGAGGAACCCGAGAGACTAGTTAGTCGCAGCTGAGTGTCCGGGGACTTCCACTTTTATTTTTATTTTTAAAATATTTTTCTGTTAAAAAAGCAATTTCGGACCAATATCAGACCAGATTAAGATCTAGTCGGAGACCCAATTCAGCCAGGCCAATGTTATATTTAGAGCAGATTGTAGAAACCTCGGAAGGTCCACCCAAAGTTTAGATAGGTCAGGGCGGATCCAAGTTTAACCCGCGTGATTTGAAAAGCCCTCTCATATAACACTTTTAAAAATTTTAATTTTCTTATCTAACTTGTTCATTTAATCATCGCCTACACTACTTAAATGAAAATCCTATCCTAGGTCTGCCATTCGTCATAAGGTAATTGGATCTCTAACTCCCCCAGCGAGCCTGCCTCTAATTTGACAAAGCTTCCCCCACATCCCTTCCTAAAGCGCCATATAATTAGGGTGTTTGTTATGGAGACATCAATAAAAGAATACAAAAGGGTCCAAATTTGTCGGAGTTCCTCCAGGTGCAGACCAGCCCTAGCTGAGGACCGGTTCGTATGGCTCGATGCCTGGTCCCCGCAGTCCACGTGTGATCCAACCACTTCAATTTTTTTAATGGTTTTCACAGGCTAGGTCGCATTGGCAAAAGATGCTTGTTTAAGCTGAGATTACCCAAGTTGATTATAGTTCAGGATCAATCTTTTAGCCAGACATCGGTGCATCTTGAGACAAATTGGGTTGGGTTTGAACTTGGCCCAGTTCGACCTACATTTGCAATTGTCAATTAAAAATTGTCCTACGTCGTGTTTGGATTTGAAAACATATTCTATGCACTACATATTAATATATAATGATTAAGAATACTTGTAGAAAAACTGTTTAAGACCTATGCTTGATTATACTCTGAAAGTACTTTCTTTGCTCGATAGAGCTGTCTTTAGGCATATATTTTTTCTATTTGCTATTATCATGATTATAATATATATTATTTTCGCTCCCACTAGCATATTTTATTCATGAATTTTACAAGAAATTCATCTAATGACACCCCTAATATGAATTAAAAATAAATGTCTCTTAAAAGATCTTCCATGGATATTATTCGAATGTGCCCTTAGCTTTTAAGTTTTAGCCTTTAGGTATGCATCATTAACATTAAACATTCTTCTAATTCTATCATAGTTATCTTTTGTTTTTACTTTTATATTTTAGGAATATATTTTTACTGGGAGCTACAAGAGAATTTTTTATTCTTCCTAAATTTTACTAACCTTCACATTTATAGTTTTCAAATTTTGGAATCTATCGATACTATAAGGACTATTTTCTTTTTTATGCGTATACATAATGTGATTTAGTACAATTCGTTAAGCCAGAATAATATTATTCTTCAATGGAAAATAAATAACAAGTCTAGTTAAGCCAGTATAATATTATTCTTCAATGGAAAATAAATAACAAGTCTAAAAAAATAAGAGGAAAAAATAAAAAATAGAATATTATTCTTCAATGGAAAATAAATAACAAGTCTAAAAAAATAAGAGGAAAAAATAAAAAAAATGGAGAAAAAAAATAAAAAATCGATATGTCTGAGCCCGGGTTCGAACCGGGGACCTCTAGTGTGTGAGACTAGCGTGATGACCAACTACACCACCCAGACGATTTGTTTAATGACTATATCAAACTCAATATATGTGGGGCAGAACTTACCTTCTCCATTTCTAACATCCCAGCTAAGCTTGACATCTATGAGTGAGAAGGAATGGCAAATACGTTGCCTTTAAGTTTGAAATGTACAAATGTGGCTGTTGTTGGTGTTGAAAATGGGAATTAACGAAAAATATAAAGCGTATGAAGCCAATTTTTGGGCTTCGGAGAAATTTGGATTTAGAATTGAATCAAAGCAGATCGGATCCTAAAATATTGGGATGGAATCTAGTCCTTGTATGTAGAAACACAAGGATCCAAACCCAATATGCTTGCATCCTAGTATTAAAAAAATATAACCTACCTTTGAGGGCCTATGTAACTAGGCTCATATTGATCTTTCAGAGTTTACTTGGCTCTAATCATAGACTATCTAATAGCCCTACTTATAAATCCAAAAATCTATGTTGAGGTTCTTTTATCCAGATGTTATTTTTTATTAGGGTCTATTGTACACGTCAAGAAGTGCGTAATTTGCGATCAATCAAATAAAGCCACACACAAAAGTACACATGAGAGATTTACGTGATTTCGCGATGCGCCTATGTCTACGGTTAAAAGAGAACTCAATTCTTTTACTATACATTTTTGCTTAGGTTTATGATTATAAGTTATATTATATATATATATATAACTTTTTCTTTCTTAGTCCCTAAGAAAGCCTAGTACAAGGGCTAAAATACCATAAATCCTAAATCTGGTCCAAGACTAACCTTGTGAACCAATCCGGTGAATTCGGAATACAAGACATAAACCCAACGATCTTCATCTTTGCTTGAATTTCATAGAACTCGAGTCAGCAGAAGAACAACCAATAATATCTTCAGCTCTACGTGCCTCACTAAAAAGTACATCCTTGCACCCACCATTATTAAGCACAGTCTTTATTCTTCAATAATGAATGACATGAATTAAGTCCAAGCAAAGCTTAAACTTGTCCTTAGGTAATTTCATCGTGAATGCCCTAAATCGATGATACCATTATCCAGAAGCTTGCTTTGACCCATACAATGATTTAAATAAATTGCATACATGATTATAAATTTAAAACTTCACTCTACCTGAATGGGAAGTTCCTTCATTGTCCTTGTAGACTCACTTACATCAAAATGGCCTTATTGCCATAACCAAGAAATTGCATCTCTTCATCTATTATTGCTGCCTGTTGACGACTTTCTGCCCTTCCATTGACTCCAGATTTGTAGATGGCTCAACCATAAATGCATATACAATCAGATCATATATCACCAACATATCCTCAAAATCATATCTGACTGGTGGTTTCTTCACTCTTTAAGATCTACATGTGTGCTGCTCAGTCTGACAATCATCGGCATCCCGATAAGAAGTCGGATGCACTCCCATTGTAAACTAGGATGTTTGACTCTACTTAAACGGTGCCACTGCTGCTATCTACTTCCAGATTCTTTATCTACTTTCTTATATCGAGTAAAGCATTCTCATGAAATGTAACATCATCGCTGATGATAAATCTGGATAAATCATAATCGGTACACCATAACCTGTATCCCTTCATTCCATAAGCATATCCAGCCAAGATGCACATCACAACTTTTGGTTCTAACTTATCGGTTTTCATATGAGCATATGCCAGACAATTAAAAACTCTCAGTTAGAATAATTAGTTGGAATACCTGACCGCTTTTTTTTTCGGTGTTTTGCAACAAATCCCTAAGTGTAGAGACTTGTTAACCAAGCAGCCTGCAACATGTACTACGTCAGCTCAAAAGTTCTTCGACAATTCTGTAATAAACAACATATAACAAGCTTTTTCTAAGATCGTTCCATTCATATAAGAGTCATTGTGTTTCATTGTGTTTTACTTATTTAAAAGTTGGTAGAGTGGCATAACACATCAGTTTACTCCTCATGATTTGTATTTAAAACTCTCCCAAATTTGATGAGTGTACATTTGTGTGGGTTTATAACTTGCAACATGGAGATTAGTCTTGTTTGTAAAAAAAAAAAAAGAAAAGAAAAATAATTCTATGAGAATTAATCCTCACCACTGTATTGTTAGAAGTCTAGGTGGGACATAGCTATCACTCAATTCAAATTTTGGAAACATAAGAACCTCCCATAGTCACACCTCTTAACTTTCCGTTAAATTTGAATTTATTAGACTATTAAATCGATTGTGTACAAATTCGAATGAATTGAATTTGTAGGCCTTAAATGAAGATATTAGGGACATGTAATTGGAGTTAAACTTAATATTTATGGTAGTCTTATATAAATCCTTTTATATTCCCAACGAAATGAAAACTAGAAGTGGGCCCCACAAAATATTTTAATGGCAGGTGTGTGATAACACTTTTCTTCGGATTACAGCCCACTAAATAAATGTGATTGGCCAAAATAAATCAAGAAATTTTTTTTATAGATAAGACAACCTTTTATGGTCAGTTCTGTGTCCATGTTCGGACATCGGCGTTGATGGCGATGGCAGGAGGAGGAGGAGGAGCAGCAGCAGCAGCATCGACAGGCATGGAAGGCGTCGGCGTTGGCGTCGGAGACGAAGCAGGAGCGAATCAGACCAAGGTAGAGCGTCTGAACCAAGCGGTCCAGCAGCAGCTCAACCTCGAATCCGTAAAGACTCGAGCCCTCGGCCTCTTCAAAGCCATCTCTCGCATCCTCGAAGACTTCGACGCCATCGCTCGCTCTAATTCCGTCCCCAAATGGTATTCTTCTTCTTTTCTTCTTCTCTTTTGCGCGGAAGGTGTTTGTTTGATCCGAAACCCATGATCTGAAAACTGAAAAAAAGGCTAATCCAAGTCACCATCACCATACAAGTATTGGGGTGAATCGTTACTCTTTAGTCTCTTTTGATTTGGCAGGCAGGATGTTTTGGGGCAGTTTTCAATGGTCAATCTGGAGCTGTTTAACATTGTTGAAGACATAAAGAAGGTTTCCAAAGCTTTTGTGGTGTACCCCAAGAATGTAAATCAGGGGACTGCAACAAGTAGGTGGACTTCTTGGTTCCCTTTAGTTTCTTTCAGGACAGTTGATGTTGTTGTTCTAGGATTCCAAATAATCATATACATCTATTTACTATCCAATTCCATAAGAACAACACCACCGCCACTTTGTCTTAAGATAGGAAGCTGGAGATGTTTATGATGATCCATGCTTTCAGAAAAATTCCTAATACCAGTGAATTCCTAATAAGGGATGCTTTCCACGGAGAGTCTGCGTGCTGCGAAAAGTGGGTGAGTTTCTCTGGAGGTGTTCTGCTTTAAGGGAACCCCCTTGCTAATCATACTTGTCAGGATGGGTCCTGGTGAGGAAGTTGGCCCAAAAGTTACGTCCCACCTACTGGAATGTAGGTGCTTAGAATCTTAGATAGATAAGAGTGCTAAGTCAGTGAATACTACAATGAGGAGGATTACTAGATTGGTAAAACTTGTATGCAAGAGATTCAGACGAGGGAATAGAAATATCATGCAAGGATACTTCAAAAGGGGGAACATATCGTGTCATATTGTATCCGATACTTTACTGTTTATGTGTAAAATCCATGAGAGAGAGAGAGAGAGAGAGAGAGAGAGAGAGAGAGAGAGAGAGGTATGACACAAGAAGTGAGGACACCGTACCTAGGATGATGAAAAACTTAGCTTTAGGACTGGATAATATCCTAGTCAATGCCAGGTATTCACGAGTGAAGTTGGGGTTGCTTGGCTAACAAAATTGAATTGAGTGCAAATGGAGAAAGTGCACTGTGGTTACTTTCTATGAGATATTCAGAAATGTACAATGTACAGAGCCTTTAAACTTTGAGAATGAGACTTTGAGGGAGCATGACAAAGTGATATGTGCAATAAGACTCAGAACTCATCTTGGTTTATGCTAGGAAGGTCTACTACAGCAATTTCCCAATAAGAAAACTTGAGAAAGAGTTTAGATGGAAATGGAAAATTTTGTGGAAGGTTTTATCAACCTATAGAATCATGCAAGTGAAATCAGTAGCATGAGAACTGTATGTGGGATCAGCTCTGAGGTTCTTGCTGTTCATTTGTACCAAGGGTTAGCTGTGACGCTTTGAGCCACCGTTTATTTACCTTGATTGTGGATAAATTAACCATTGATTTTCAGGATGAAGTGTTCGTGGTGTATTGTAGATGATGTGGTGCTTATAGACCATACAAGAAGGCAGGGGAATGAAAAGTTAAAACTTTGGAGAAAAGTGTTCAAGTCAAACAGGTTGAAAATAAACATATCATAAACAACAAGGTGCGAGTTTTTTCAGAAGGATCGAAGTTCAGACGTTTCAAATTGAAGACAACTTAGAACTGAAGTTTGATAGATTTAGATTTCAAGTATCAATTGAGCAACAGGACAGAAGATTTCTCTTGACCATAGCAAATAAAGTCACTTGGGCATAATAGAGCTAAGCTAGCAGAGTGTCATACAATTATGGAGCACCACTTTGGGTAAAGAATCATTTTTGTAAGATGACAATTAACCTATTCTATTGTACTATGGAGTTCCATGTTGGCAACAAAGAATGAGGATAAATTACAATACAAGTGTCTAAAACGTGCATTTTAAGAAGCATTTGTTGAGTTACTAGAAGGGATAAAATTGTGAGCAAATATATAATGGGAAACCTAAGGATAGTTGCAATAAAAGTGTTTATCATACTAGGGTTTCACAATGTTGAAGATGGGCAGGTGCATCCTTACCTAGTAAGAGGGTGAAACTCTATAACATGTATTTACTCAGTAGAGTCAGAAAGAGAACTTCTCATTCCAACACATGAGGCCCTACATTCTTCACACACACATTCTCTCTCTCTCTCTCTATATATATATATACACACAAGTGACTAAGTGAGGAGTTCTAGAGTAGAACTTTTTTAGCCAACTACAAGTTAATGGGATAAGGCACTGATGATGATGATCATAGTCATGGAATATTGGTTGAGATGACATGTGGATATGCGTAGAAGACCATAATTGTACGTTGTAAAAAGAATTGGAGGGTACCTTGTAAAAAGAATTGGAGGGTTACATGTTCAAGGAACTAGAAGGGTGACTGGGTGAGACCTGAAGGAGATGAACAAAGACATTAGGTGAACTGCTGAGCAAAGACATGCCATTATTGAAGTTACTAATGAAAGTTCACATTATTAAAACCCTTTAAGGCTTGAATCAACCTAAATCCAGTCATTGTTGGGATATCTAATTCAATTTGATGCAACTTGACTGAATGATTTGTATAAGGTTAATTGACTGCAGGCTGGATAGGTGTTCGTAAGAAAACAACCTGGTTTTCAAATTTGTAAATGCTAAAAGAAATGAAAATTGAATGAAGCAGTCTATTATGCTACCGGATCATGCTCTATAGTCTAGACTAACTTTGGACAGGCTATCCTTTCCAACTCTTTCCTATAAGTCGCTTGGTGTTTAGAGGGACTGGTTGTTGAAGATGAGATCCTTTCGTTCCTTGGAGATTGCAAGGGCAGGATAAGATGAATTAATTTCACTTTGATTAAAGCTGGCTGGAAATTTTTAGAGAGGGATTTCAGAGACATGTTGGTTGAAATTTTGTAGAGGTTACTGCACAAACAACTCAATACAGGTTAACTGCACAAACAATTCCATACTTTTTCAGCACTATAGGCCCATTACCTTGTTGTGCTGCATTCAAAATTTCTATCTAAAGTGCTGGAAATATTGTCTAAAGAAGGCATTGCATCTTAGTTAGCTCATTCTGAGGTTCTTTTGTCGGAGACAAAGCTGACTCAAATTTCTGTTCTTTTCACCGAGACAATTTATATTTAGTGGATGATTTGACCATTTGCTTGAGTTTTTTTTTTTTTCATAACAAACATTTTGATTTAATTTATCATTTATTTTTTGAGGTTTTCTTGTTTTCTTCCAACACATACCTTGTCAATTTTTATCAACTTTTATCAAGACATTGTTCATGTTATACTGTTTCCATTTTGCTGTTCCTTGGAAGTGTTTGTGACATTTGCTTATTGTTACAGTACTACCTGTTATGTTGTCGTCAAAGCTACTACCAGAAATGGAAGCAGAGGACAACTCCAAGAGGGAGCAGTTATTACATGGGTTACAAAACTTCCCTATCGCTGCACAAATTGAAAAGCTTAAGGTGTTTTGAGATCAGTGTAGCCACAAGTGTTGTTTTATAAATTCTCTTTCATCCCAACATATGCATTCTGGAATTGTACAGATGCGAATTGATATGATTGGAGCAGCATGTGAGAGTGCTGAAAAGGTCATAGCTGGCACCCGTAAAGACTTTGGTTTGGGTACTCGTCAAGGGCCAACAATTGTTCCAACTTTAGACAAGGTGCAAGCTGCAAAAATTCAAGAGCAGGAAAATCTACTTCGTGCTGCTGTAAACTTTGGAGAAGGTCTCTCTCTCTCTCTCTCTCTCTCTCTCTCTCTCTCTCTCTCACACACACACACACACACACACACACACACATGCAGGGTAGACCTATGGTTCCCGTGGGTCAACCAAGCCTTTTGGGCCCAATCCATTTATTTTATTTTATTTGATGCCATTTATTTTATTTTATTTGATGTCATTTAGAGTTATTTTTATTTTATTTATGGTTTATGTTTTAAGTAGTGAATGTTTTAATCCTGATCGTCTACGTGTTTGGACGGTCAATATTAGTTCTAGGATTAGTCATTTCTCTATTGAGAGCTTTTAAAGCCCCATTGGCTCTTTAGATTTGGTTAATGAAAAAATTATTATGTGCTCTGGCTATTTTCTTCTTTCTCCTGCGATGAAAGAAATTTGTCTTCAGTGCTTGGAGTTTAGTGTGAGGTCAAGATTTTCATGGTTTCAAGTCTGAAGAGCTAATGAGGCTTTAAATAGAGTAAAGACTAATCCTGGAACTAATCTTGACTGTCCAAACACATCAACGATCAGGATTAAAACATCCACTACTTAAAACATAAACCATAAATACAATAAAAAAACTCTAAATGATATCAAATAAAATAAATGGGCTGGTCCCAAAGGCTTGGTTGACCCATGGGGACCATGGGTTTGTCCTACATCACCCATACACCTGTGCCTGATCATTCTTTATTTCTCAATAAGTAGCATTGACTTTCAGGTCTGCGAATACCTGGAGATCAGAGGCATCTTCCGCATGTCCTACCCATGCATTTGGTAGATGTGCTTAATTTTGGGGATGGTGCACAGAATTTAGTAGATACTTCTGGTAAGCATTTTATCATTTGCTTTTGTCATCTGATTAATGAATATCAATTTAGTTGACTTGAGTGTTGCATCTCAGGTTTCATGTTTCTTGATCTTGTGCAAAAGTTAGTATATTGAATGCACAAATATACTGGAGTTCCAATTTTTGTGTTTGCAGGTGGGTATCCTAAGAATGCTCCGCCTTCCATGCAATCTGGCAATGCCAATACTCAGGGATCCGTACTCCAGGTTGGGTTTATTGACTAAATAAGGACTTCATGTTAGAGAAAGGTTGATTCACAGATTATTGTGAAAACACATTCATGTCTTATTTGCTTATTAGCTTAGTTGAAAAATCCTGAAAACTTTATTTTTTTCCTTTCTTTTTTTTTAGTAAAAGCACTGAATCCATTTTCATTGAAAGAACACTGAAGGTTTTATGTTTTTTTTGGCTAAGTTATTCACAATTTTGTAGCCTTCTGGCAGTGATCTTGCCACATCACAAATGAGTCAGTGCCGTAGTGTTACCTCAAACCTGTACTTGAATCATTTGAAACATGGAATCCACACTTGACGATAAGAATCAAGCCAGCAACATGCCGGCATAGCAATTATCTTGTTGTAAATTTTAAAAAACTTTTAATTGTCAACTTGGGAGCATTGGCGTGGGTTGGGGTGGGGGGGCGCGCACGATTTAAGTACAGGTACTTCCAATATGTACATGTACTTAGTATGGGTATGACAAAAAACATACCGGGTACAGTTACGTTTTGACTTTGTGGGTATGAGGTGGGTGCATACATGGGTACGTTCCCGGTATGTTTGTAAGAGTTTTTTTTTTTTTTTTTTTTTTGCTGTAAAAAGTTTTGTAAGAGTTTGAAAGAGCTAAAAATGTAATTTTTAACTGTAGCCCTAACCCATCTCTAACTCCCTTCTCTCCAGCGGACAAAATAAGAAAACGGAAAGGAGGAAGAAGAAGAAAAAAGGAAGGAATGCTGGATTATGAAATATAAAAAATAATATTGCTGCCGCTCTTGTTTTTTCATTAGGTTGAATTTGTAATTGTCTTAAGTAATTGTTAGCTTGTTATATCTAAGGATTTTAACCTATTTTAATTATTAGCATATTGCATTATTAAAATTTTTAAAAAATATAATTTTTTAATGTATGTACCCCAGCCGTACCCGTATCCAGTTTTTTTTTTTAGAATTTTGTCATATTGGCATATCCATACTGTACCCATACCGGTGCCCATGCTTCATAGGGGGCGGCAACTATTTGATAAACGATGCACTGTAAATTCACTACAACTTACTTTGTTGTGTTTCTTTGCACAATTATATTATATTGACCTGTTATTGGATTCTTGAATTAGTATCGCATGATGATGACGATGCAAAGTTTCTCTAAAAGAATATTTTCTTGTTTATTTGTTTGTTACAATTTATTTATTTGTGTGAAGGGTCCGGGTCCCCAACTAATTGGGAGGTCAGTTCCATCACCATCTGGTGTTACTGGAGCCTCTTCCTTTGATACTTCATCTGCATCACCCTTGCCGTATGCCAACTCACCAAGATCGGGCACTGGTATGATGAACACACCTTCACCTCAGCAACAGACACAGCAGCAGCAGCAGCAGCAGCAGCAGAGAAAAATGATGCAATTACCTCAGCATCAGCAACAACTTCTTGCTCAGCAAAACCAACAGTTGAGGCAATCTTCAACACCAGGAGGCCTGGGGCAGGTACAGTTCTGTGTTCCTCCCTTCTTCTTTTTTTGGGGTTTAGTTTTGATGCATTGTGCTTTTTCTAACCTTGCAGCTTTTCTTCCATGTTATTTTTGTTTCTAGTATGAATGGCAAGTGTGAATGCCTTGGCATCGGTGTTAATTCTCAGAGTAGAACTCATGCTGAAGCATGTCAAATTTATTTGTTCACCCGCACACACGTCCCATCCTTCCCCTTTTGCCTCCTTGGCCAGGCTTGGGACTGGCATATTATGAAGTAAAAGCACGTGGCTGATTTATAAGCTAGTTCTTTATATCCTAGTTAAAATAATAGCATAGAAAATGTGCACATGGTCTGACACAAACAGTGTTGCTTTCTTGTTGCTATATCTATTGTCAGATTTGGATCGGACACAAATGCTTTGCCCTCAATTATCACTATTCTCACAGTTTATATGGACATTTTGACCACTATGTTTTTTTTTTTTTTTTTTTTTTTGTAGTCATCTAAGTAGATCAGGAAATTCATTGTCTTCTCATCTTATCATCAATTATTTGCTCAAGTAGATTGGTTGCGTGTTAAATCATAAAGTCACCTGTAGAGATAGATGATTATGAGACCTTGTTTGCAAAATTCATATGATACAGCTTCTATATTGTTATACTAGAAGGTTTGTGTTAACTTTTACATTTTCTGTTGCAGAATTCAGTTCAACAACTGCAAGATTTAAAAGGGCAGGCACAGCAGATGTTTCAACCGGTATTCTATTGTTATTTATTATTATTTTCATTATTTTATCTCAATCGAATTTCCTTATTTTTGCATAATTACTGTGCTGCTCATCTGTCAGGATAACTTTAATTATTGTTCCATAGCAATTACATTTGTTCTCTCTTATTAAAATTAACAGAACAGCACCTCGGTACTACTAGGTACATGGACAACATCAGATGCAATATCCTCAGCAACTAGGACACCAGCAGTTTCAAAGCAGGCAAATGCAGCCTGGTCATGTTCAGCATAACATTGGACAAAATCAAATCAACCAGGGGAATCAGCTGAGGGGTCATTTGGGACAGTTTGGTGGAGCTGCTAACAATGCCTTGTTCAATGCTGCTGCTCAGTCATCGCCAAATTCTCAGATGGTCAGTCTTTATTCAACATCAGTGGTTCATTTCTTAAGTCCCATGTGGTTATTCTACAAAAAGAATTATATATTTGTTGTTTGAGTTTTTAACTACCTATTTGATTGGTTATGATAAGTTTTCCATTTTCACTGATGAGTGATCTTCTCCTGGCGTAGTTGAATCTAGGCTTCACTGTATGTTTAAAAAGTTGCGCTGACCCATCTTCCATTAAGAGCATGGCAGTAGGCTTCCTTGCTATGGCTTTTGACAGTCAAAACATTTATAGGAATGAAAGTGGGTCAATGAATGCCTGAATAACCAAATACCTAAAAAGGAGCCTACCCTGATTATTTGGGTTTGGTTCATGATCTTGACCCATATTGAACTTGGGCACCGGTCTGCTTAGTCCACTGCAGGACCCATATGTAGGCTTACCTGTGTATTTAAAAAGTTGTGCTGATCCATCTTTCATTAAGAGCATGGCAGAATCCTCCCTTGCTATGACTTTTGATAGTTAAAGCATTCACATGGATGAAAAATGGTCACTGAATACCTGAAGGACCTGACCTGTAACATTGAGTCTGGTCCAAGTGTTTGCCCCTTTTTTAATTTGGGCCAGGTCTGCATCTTGGTCCACTAACAAAACCCAAATCAGATTCGGTCTTGGTGCACAAGGCAAATACCCTCAGACCCAAGTATATGGGACATATATTCATTTCTTAATCTGCACGTGAGCCCCCAAAGTATTTTCTTTCTTATTCTTTTTGGCAATAGTGACTACATTGATATTTTAAAAAAAGAAGAAGAAAAAACTGTATAGTACAAGAATAACCCTAAGCAACCCCAGCAGGTCATTTTTTTTTTAATGTAAAAGCCCAGTAGGTCAATTGTTATAGTGTTCTTTGTCCCACAATCCCCATATTCCCATCACTAAAACTAAAGCCTAGGAAGTGGGCCTAAAAGACAATTCCTTCTTTGAAATTAGGGAAAATAGCAATTTACCCCCTTGGTACTTAGATCCGATTGCAAAGTGCCCCCCTGTAGTTTAAACTTTTGCACCAAACCTACCTAAACTCACAACTTAAGTGCAAAATGGATGTCTTTTAATGGAACTTATAAAAGTATTAAATTACCCTTCTTCTCTATTCGGTCTTTCCATCCCTTTCCTCCCTCTCACATCAAACCCACCTCAGAGAGACTAGACCATCCCCTACATCTCGGTTGGAATCCTTCCTGTGAACTTGTTATTGGAAATAAGCAGCATAGAGAGATTAGAAGCAGAGGAAATCTTTGGAGAAATCGACACACACCCACAGCAAAGATAGATGCTGTTCACGTCTGCCTTTAATTTCACCATGAAGAATTTTTCCTTCCTTGCTTGACATGGTTTTTTCTGCTTTGCTCATGTCTAACCATGCCTAGTGCCTACTTTCTTATCATCCATCAGGTGGCTCACCACATCAACGACTCTTATTTACGACGACAATAACAACATCAATATCAAAACATCAACCACATAATATATATTCCGATAACCACAAGACAGCAAATGGCTTAGGTGGTGTGGATGATCTTGGGATGCTAGATTGAGCTAGTTTAGTATGTTTGATTATTTCAGTAAGCATGCGTTACATAATTATGTAAATCTTTAACTGTTGGCTTTTGAAATTCTAAATAGATCCATGACCACCTTTATTTTTGTTTATTTTCTACATGATTGATGCAAATCCTCCTAGACTTATATACCCAGTGGGGAATGTTCTCTTCCGCGCAAAATGCACACTTATCATATGCAGTCTTACATATCAAGTGGGGGTGGGCTACATGGAAAGGTCATGTTGTGGATAAGGGTCAACAGAAAACTTAGCTCCTTAGATCATTTTAACCTTTTAGTTGATTGGGAGATAAAGGGGATGGTACCCAGGGCAGAGTGAAACAATGAACTGGGGCATTGGCATGAGCTCCCACCCCCCACAGTGCAACAACCTTGTGCCTATACAAAAAATTTTAAGGATATTGCAGAAAAAGAGGATCACAACATCAATGATAGAGATGAGAGAGATTGTAGATCCATTGGTAATGATGAGACAGATCACAAATTCTTACATTTTAGCAAGCTGCACATTTTATATCTAAATTGAAGACATTATGAAGAAAGTGGATTCCTATTATTTCTTCTACTTTTTGTTATGGGTAAAACCTGCATTCAACATGACCAATCCAATTGAGTAACAGGCTAGCAGCAAGAAAGCCAACAGAAAGGTGATGCGAACTTAAACATGGATCGAGATTGCTGGGAGCATCAAATGCAACTAGAATGTCCATTTGTTGGCCCCAGAAAACGAGTTGAGGGAAGTGATGGAGAGAGAGGGGTTGCTGGTGACGCCGGTCTAGTTGCATGGGGTGGGGTCGTTTGGGTTCCAGCTGGAGAGGGCTTGGGAGGAAGGGGAAGGGAAGAAGAGAGAGAGAGAGAGAGGGAGAGGGTGAGAAAGGAAGAGGAAGAGGGAGGGGAGGAAGTGGGTGGGGGTATTTTGGGGAAGCTTTATTTTTTTTTTTAAATAAGTGTGTAAACTAAGATATTGTGTGTTTAAATAGAAGCTCCCATCAAAATAAATGGAATCCGTCACTTTTGCACTTTAGTTTTAAGTCTAGGGTAGTTTAGTGCAAAAGTTTAAAGTTGATGGGGACACTTTGCAATGGGGTCAAAGTACAAGGGGTAATTTGCTATTTTCCCTTGAAATTAATTATAGAACTGCTACTTGTAAGGGTTACTGTTCCAAAAGGGTGAGGTATCTATGTTGGCACCGTCCTTTCTTAGTTGTGACTTGAAAGGAACTTTGCACACAACTTTTGCCAAGGATATGTTGTAAAGTTGTGCTCACAGCCTCTCACACACACCCGTATGCCGCAAATTTGTACATGTTTTTTTAACATATTCTCATCGCCGAGAGGAGTGACGGTGTCAGAGATGGTCCCTTTTTTGCACAGATAGACACATTTATGTACACTTTTTTCTCTGTTGTAGTTGTTGGTCTTTTCTGCAGAAATAAAATTTACTGTTAAAAAAGAATAGTGCTATTTATTTTTCTTCCACTTGGGCTTCATTGTATGTTCTGAGAGACAGATTTGCTGGATAGTAATTCTGAAGTCCATTATCTATCATCCTTATGATAATTATTTTGTGTCATTTCAGATCTCAAACATGTCGGCTGGTATTCCATCACAGTCACTTTTGCCAAGAGTGCAGGAACGGGTAAATTAATGTTTTTCTCATCATGGTTCTGTGATTAGCTTTTTTCCCTTTCTAATCTGTAACTAGCATAAGATCCATCCTATGCAGGTGACACAATGAAAAATGGTGTCAAATCTGAAGTGGGTTCTTTTACAGCATTATAAATGGAAGTGAATATTTTTTGTCATGGAGCCTGTGCATCCAAATCTGCATTCACCACTCTATTCCATGAAAAGAAAAAGATGTAGAAGTACATAGAGAACAATGATAATGAGAATGGAATCGACCCACTTATATAATTTATCCATTTTAAGTTTTTAGCTGTTTCTCCTCTGAAAATGGGCCTACAATGGCCACTTAATGGATCAAATTAAGCCCTGTGGCATACAGGCCCTATGTGAATTGTAACAAACATGAGTTTGAAACAAGTTGTATCTTGTTAGATTTGAATAAGGGGGTCTTGTTAGATTTGGATATGATCCCTTAGGACCTGTTTGGATCCATGTAAAACTGTAAGTGAAGTGGTATTTCAGGTTATGCACATCTCTGGCATTCAAGCAACACATAATCACTGAGTTGCAGCAAAAATCTCGTAAATACCCTCTGATAAGCGAAAGTATGGGGGAAATGTCAAGAACTCTCTAGGTAAGATATATGTAGGGATCCAAACAAAATAGGCTGCTTGCAACTCTTGTAGTCTCGTAGCATTTAAAGGAGCTCAGAGGAATCAGAGTTGTTGGGTAATTAGAGTTAGGGGAATCCAAACAAGCTCTTAGGGCATGTTTGTGTAAAGACCATTTCCGCAGAAAGAGGAAATTGCCACATCAGCAATTTCCATGGTAATTGAATACCTCAGAAAATGAGTTCCATGGAACCATAAAACTTATGTTTGGTGTGAAGTGTTTTTCTTTGATGAAATCATGTAAATGTTTCTTGGTGCAGCTATGGATTCCTTGTTGAAAACTAATTTTTTCTATTTAGTGTAGCAGTTTTTTATGAAAAACTTACCTAACCTACGTATAATTAAGTTATTCATAATAATTTCTTGGAAGTCCAATTACCAACAAGAGCCCACAAAATTAGATGTGGAAATGGAATAGGAAATAAGATTATAAAGGGGGGCAACTTTTCCACAAAAGTGGAATTCCCATGCACGCCCCCATAGGAACTCCATTTCCTACCTTACCAAAGAAAAAGCTGACATGGCAAAAAAGTAGTTACATGGAAATATGTTACACCGAACACAGGAAAAGTGAGTTTACCATGGAAAACCATTTACATTTCTGTGAAAAAGTGTTACACAAACATGCTCTTAATGTTTCAAAATTTAGTGGAAGTTCAAACTGAATCATGCAACATTTCTAGATCTTTATTTGGATTCATAGCTCTCTGAATCTACTTCTGGATAAGAATTTCTGCAAGGCCATGTGTGATTACCCCTCTCATCACCTTATCTTCACCATTGAAGCTTTTTCCCATATATCCATAGAGGGTTGCCGTTGTGAGATCTTCACCCACCCTACTTAGGGATAACTTGTTTGTCAGCCCATAACTTATCATTTCTAACTACTACAATAACTTTATCAGCCTCCCCCTTTCCCTTGTACATGAAGCACTAAAGTTCTTTGTTGGGAGTAGTTTCCTATCGTCTATTCTTTTAAATTTGTTTTATATTGAAGTCTTCAAGATACCCTCAGAATTGTTTTCATTTTTTTTTATTTTATACCCTTTTTTTTCACATGCTTGTCTAAGCATTTGCACTATGCCACATAATTTTATAGAAAAAAAAATGCAACTTTTAAGTGCTATATAATAAAAAAAGTTCATCCAATCACTATGATGTTTGATTACTACAAAGCACTCCAATGCTTGTATCCACTTTACCTATCCTACAATAATCCTGAGCACAATGTCTTTGTTTCTCCTTCTCCTAATTTCCTTCTTAAGTCCTTTATTTTGTTGTACTATAGTTGCTCCAAACTATCAGAACCAACACATTGCCACACTAAATGATTTTAACCTGATCCTCCAACCTATCTCAGAACTGATAAACTTCGTGGCAATATATTTTATGCAAGTAAGCTAAGATAAGCCAAAATTCATGCAAAATAACAAGGAAATGGGAAATTCTACATGGTTTTTGCAGTGCAGCAGATTCCTTCATGGGAATGCCATGAATCCTTCTACTCATCATTCAAACAAAAAAAAAAAAAAAATTTGAATCTTTCACTCATACAGTAGCTCAAGTTAATTATGATGGTCACTTTTTTCTGTGCAATATCTATCCTTGAAAAGGAAAAAGAAATCTCTTGGCAGTATTCTTTTTTTTTTTTTTCCTTGTGTGTTTGTGAGACTGAGCAAGGGGGATTTGGTAATTTTCTTTACAATAGCTAAATGGCATTTGAGATCTCTTGACAATATTATGTCAAAACAATATTATGTCATTAAGTTGTTCAAAACTTGCCATAGTGTTCCTTACTTTGCTTTTTCTGTCATTGATATGTGCATTTTGGTAAGTTTGGATTATCTAGTGGACATCCTCAACGGAGTCATGCTTCTCAAATCCTTGGCGATCAAAGTAAGTATACAATGTTCCATTGCACAGGGTATGTATATGCTTGTTTGAGTTTTTAGATTGTATGATTGAACCTGGTATGGTCCCTGAACTGGGGGCCTCAAACATATTGAACAACCAACTGAACTATATATATGTTCATCTCATGCCTCATTTTTCCTCTATCCTTATCTGTTATTATTTTTTTTCTTTCTAAACTAAAATGATTTGGGTCAAATCTTAGACTAAGTGTTCTTTAAATTTCATTTCAGTGTTTAACATGGGAGTAGCAAATTCTTCTAACATGGTGCCAATGCAACAGCAGCAGCACAGCACACAAGGTGGATATGGAAACATGCCAACTAACACACAGAATCTGCAACCTGGTATGGTAAACCTTCAGAATACATCTCAGAATCCGAACTACCCACAGCAGAGACAGCAAAATCCTCAGTGATGTCTTATATTTCTTCCCTGATGTTTTCCTGTTACTCCTTATTCCATGTAGTCTGATGATTCCTTGACACTGAATCTTTATGTGAACCCCATGGTGGAATCCAGATGAGTAGTATTCATTTTTCATGCCTAATTTTGAGGATGAATTGCAACTTGAGGAAAGTTTTAACTGGAGCAGTATTCACTAACATTTGTTTTTTGGACTACCACTATTATTCTTCTCCGCCCAATTAAAGAGTTAGGATCTTCTAACCTGGGAAACTTTTTGGGACATCCTTCACACATTCAGGAGGGACCAATCAATGATATGCATAATAGGATGCTGTGCCAAACTGTACATTATTGCTGGTTGCTGCTACCAATTCCCTACAGTTACGTATCCTTGCAAAGCATTGACTATCCTGTAGCTTTCGTCTGTAGTAGGTTAATGTAGATCAGGGAAATGTTCTTAGTTGTGCTGAATACATATTGCAACACTAGTGGTCACTTACAACAGTCTTTTGATTGACTGATAATTTTTTATATTTTGATTTTTCAACTGGGATGTGAATTGTTCGTGAGTTTAATCATTTATGAATTATATTAGTTGTGTTTGCATATCATCTGTGTACCTGGTGAGCATGTGAACAATGGCTAGGGGGAGCTGAATAGTAGAACCAATTAGATGGGCCCATAACCCAAAGTTATTTTGATCTCAGAACCTTTTTTTTTCCTCTTTGGGTGAAGAATTGATCTCATTCTTCAGAGTGTATGATGACTCACAAAAAATGTCCATACATTATTTCCTTGATTCAAGCCTTCATGCATTCCTGCTGCGCAGCCAACGGACTCTACCAAAATGGTTCATGGCCCAAACTCACACAAATGTTGCTGAAAAGTGTCTAATTTCGACCGTTGTAGTCTGCTGTCTAATTTCGACCGTTGTAGTCTGCTGTCTACTGTCTAGTTTGCTGCCCAGGTATCAGATATATATTTTTTCTTTTCTGCTTCATTGGGAACTCGAATTCACTGCACTCTAAACTGTAACTTGCACATTTATGTCGCTTACCAGCTGAACCGCAGCTTGAGGACAGTTTCAGATCATTGCTTGCATACTATTTCATACTTTCACGTATTGTAATGTATCACCATTCGTGGTCATCATCATCAAAGCCTTGTCCTAACTATATTGGGGAAACTGTATTACCATTATTCTTTGCAATTTTATTATTATTATAAAATTAGGTTAATGTTTAAATTTTGTTTCATACTTTTGCATATATGATTTCATCACCATATCCTCAAGCAAGTTCCTTTGGAAGCCATATTTTCAGGCAATTATTTCAAGATGAACTCAAGTATTTACCTTCCTCCATTTGTTATCTCTACCATCTGTGAAATTCAAATTGCTCGTCGAATCATATACTCTGTTGCAGCATTAAATTTTACAACTTGGGCTGTTGACTGCTGGACCGCAGCTTGAGGACAGTTTCAGATCATTGTTTGCATACTATTTCATACTTTCACATATTGTACTGTAACACCATTCATAGTTATCATCATCAAAGCGTTGTCCCAACTATATTGGGGGAACTGTATCACCATTATTCTTTGCAATTTTATTATTATTATAAAATTAGATTAATGTTAAAATTTTGTTTTATACTTTTGCATGTATAAAGAAGTGTCGCTTGGCCCAACGGTAAAGGCTTACCGGTAGCATTATGGAGGAGGGGGCTTCAAATCATGGAAACAGCCTCTTTAAAATGAAGATAAGGTTGCATACATCTTGCATTCCCCAGACTCCGCAATGCGGGAGCCTTGTGCATTGGGCCGTCCACTTTTGCATATATAACTTCATCACCATATTCTCAAATAAAATCCTTTGGAAGCCATAGTTTCGGGCAATTATTCCAAGATAAACTCAATTATATACCTTCCTCCATTGTTATATCTACCATCTGTGAAATTCAAATTGCTCGTCAAATCATATGCTCTGTTGCAGTATTAAATTTTACAACTTGGGCTGGTGACTACGACGGAATGGAAAGCTTGGTGCAAACTGGTTCTACCACTAGTCCTATCCTGTCCAATTGCGACGCTTTTAAAATGCCAAAAAACAAATTGAATTGCCCGTCTGCCTGGTTGTTCGGACTGCAGCATCTTTTAACATAAGAATGGGTTAGGACCCCAGGTTGGATCAAGTCCGGTCTATGGTTTTTTAAAATTAGACTTGTTCTGATCAGTGAAGTCAACTTTGGCTTGGTAGGTCATTTGAGTCTGGTGGGTCGAACGACTTTGATAAAGTACTTGGGACTTTTGATAAAGCACTTGGGGCTGACTTGCCCGAGTTATTCTGCTCAGTAATTCATCGTGTGAGGCGCGGTCTGGGCTTTTAAACTATGGGTCCAACATGCTAGTCTTGGTTTTTTTTTTTTTTTTTCAAACGAGGGTGTCCGTTGTCCGGCCATTTTTGAGAACCGACTATTTCCCTGGGCACGTAAAGTCCTAGCCATGCACTGGGTGAGTCAGGCCTTTTTCTGGACAAGTAGCCTCATGGAGAGAGAGTAAGTTCCAAACCGCAATTAAATATACATATTTGATTTTTAGAAAAGGCACGTTCTTCTTATTCTTCTGAAAACAGTGGAGCCTCCCATAAATCATCACCACCATCCATCCCTCGAATAGTTTCACAATGGATGAGTCAATCTTGTGGCAAGGGCCACCCAAAATAATACATATGCTTTTTAGGTAGTGTAGTATATGCAGTTATTTTTTCAAGGTCTAAAAACATAGTGTAGTATATGTAGTCATTTTCTCATGGACCTACTCAAAATAAATAATGGTATTTTCGGTCTTCTAAACGTATGACGAAATTTGTTTACAGGAGAAAAGATTGGCACTCTACAAGATGTATTTTGAAACATTTCAGCAGGAGATGGCTTTTCCATTTTTGACGCTTTGACAAGTATTGATTTCATAGGGTGTTACAAATTGGCAAAAAATGTAGTGTGCTGACCTCGTCTCTTCTTTTCTTTTTTCTTTTTTTATTCTTTATTTATTGGTCTTAAAAGCCTCATGGGTTATTTAATTAAGTAGTGCCTTCTTTCGGTACTATTTTCTTTCTTAACCCCTATTATTTAAAATTTTAAGGAACTTGATTCTAATAGACTCACTCACATATTAGAATTGGCCAAAAATAGATAACAAAACCTTTAAACTGTATGACGAACTCAAGACAGTCACCGCAGGTGTAATATGTACTGGCCATCTTGGAGGACTGTGGTTTAACCCTATAGTCTTATGTTTTCAGAATGGATGAATTTGGCTTAGATGATGGATGATAATTTTTCATATCTAGTAGTTGATCTGGTGACCACCTGAATGCACTCAATCACAAGGATAAGAGGAATGAGAGTGATGTAATGTGGTTAAGAAGCCAAATATGAAACTGTAAAGAATACAGTAGCAGAGATCGGGCAAATGCACTTCACAGATGTTGGGCGGTGGACACACTAAACCCAAGATGGCCCGGTCAAAAACTAATATGTTCCGAGTCATATCAGCATATTGTATGAGTTTCTTGACATACCTATGTGCCTTAATTTCGCATTGTTTGTTGAATAGTGATTCCGTCTTTTGAGACAAGTTTGAAAAGAGACACAGTTTTGATTGGTTGGTGAAGAACATTTGATATAGTTAATATTCTTTTAATGTAGGTTACCAACATACGACTATTGTCAACTTTCACCTCCTTTCAAAGCGCCTCATAGTCTATAGATTAAAGTCATTTTTTCTAACATAGCAGCTACTGTTGTAGGGTAGAGCATGGCACCTATTATATTAGGATTGATCTCTGTGTTCCCCAACTTGGCTAGTCCTTTTGTGCTATGAGTCTGCTAAGAAAATAATTAGTTCTAACTTCTAGCCCATATCTACTAGTTCCACATTGCAGATGAAACTTTCAGTCTAGATTGGTTCATGAATCAACTCAAACACAAGCCATTTGTTAATCAGGCTGGACTGGAATATCACGATTATCACTTACTAATAGGACTTCTGTTGAGATCATTCCTTCATATGAGCTTTCAATCCTCTGACTCCTTAACTTTTGCTCCTTACATTAATTAGTATTATGTGTGTAACCATATTATATTATTTAGGAAATAGTCATTGCTCATTAAAATCGAATAATTCTAGATCGAAGACCAAAGATCTAAAAACTAAGCTAGCAAAAAATACCGCCTGATAAATAAAAATATTTTTTACCGTCAATCTTCTATAAACAGACTGACTTTCTATAGGTGCTTTATTGATATGGTGCAGCCAAAGAAAACCGACAATCTACATGCCACATATGGGCCCCACCAACATATCAACATGAGTCATGACATCTCTAATGCAATTGTTGTGGGACCTACTAGCCCTGCAGTATGCGGTACATGTTTTTCTGTCATTGTTCCACATATCCATATTGCTAAAAACAACTTGAAACAGATGGTCGGTGGTTCCATGGGAAAGGAGGGAGATGCTTTTCCTCTATAAAGAAATAGTAAGTTGGTGCCAGAGTAATCGTTGGAAAAGTGGTGTAAAGCTAATCTTTTACAGCGAGGACAGACATCTATCACTTCTCAGTGCATGTCTTTCGTTGTCTTGTATATTATGCATCCTCTTCAATTATTAGATCAGATTCAGCCAATGAGCCCCAAAGATTTGAAGATTAGATTCGGCCACTGTGCGCCTAGATCCTGGGATATTTGTTAATTTAACTATTAAAGTGAAGTGAGGTCATGAACAATAATTTTAAAAGATTAAAAAAAGATATGAATTAAATTACTTTTGTGATGAGATCTAATCTTTTAGTGAGAAGAAAATATATGTTTTTGACTATTTGTGTTAAAAGTAAATATCTTTTTGTCAGTTAATAGGATCCGAAAGTAGCTTTTTTACCTTTTTTGTGTAAAAAGTAGAATTTTTTTTTGAAATATAGTATTTTAATTTGACTATTTTAGTTTATTGTATCTTGAAATTATAGATGACTTTAACTTTGCTTAAAGGTGAAATTATCAAACAACCCCGAAGCATATTAGACCATGCGAACTACCCTTGCCTTATCCTTCTTTACATTCTCTTCACCATTTGAAAATGGCGGTGCAAATGGGTGCCTACCCATCTCAATAAAGTTTGTACATATAATTGGTTTAACCAAAATCCTTTCTATTAAATGATCTTTTTTCTTTATATATCTTGCTTATGGCAAATACCCATGCACCAAATCTAAGTCACCATCATAAGTAAAGATTGATTTCCAATTGTTTCTAAAGAGATGCCTAATCATTGAACTATAAGTGGATTGGCCTAATAAAAAGACAGTTGTTGGCTGTTTTATCAACGTCATCAATCCTATGTAAAAATCTTCAATATCATGAACCGATCATTGTCTTTAAAGCCTTATCTATCTCAAATTGGCTACTTAACACTTACTTTTCCACTCAACGTCGCTTGGGGTCATGTCTTCTTAACTCAAACAACTTTGGCAAATGGGATTTTCTTTTAATACAAAGGTAGATAAATAGGCGATTCTAAATAACTAACATCAACATAATTGTGAAAAGGCTTTGATAATGAAGAAAATAAAGAGAAAGAGGATGATGGCAATAAAAATGATATATGCACACAATAAAATGCACACAAGCTCATGTGGCACCACACAATAGCAGATACACCTCACTTTTTATAACTCTCTTTTGTACACACCAACGCTAATGCATGGGATAAATACATTTGTATCTAATAACAAGTGGACCCCACCATCAGTACCGTTACTTTTCATACCCATTGTGAGAGGGCACATGCAAGGTGGGCGCCATCAGATGAAGAAACCTAATCCATGCATTGGGCCCACTTGTTATTGGGTACAAATGGATTATCCCAAGCTTTGATGTTGATGTGTGTGAAAAAAAAAGAATAAAAAGTGGAACATAGATGCTATTGTGTGGAGTCACATAAGCTTGTGTGCATTTTAGTGTGTGCACATATCATTCTTGTAGTGGTAAAAAAGTTTGGAGTCTCCTCATATGGGATTCACATTCAATACTAATTTTACTATTTTCATTTTCCAACAGGATTTGAAGGCTGTTAAAAGGAGATCTTTTTTAAATATGTAGTTTCCAATCTCATCCTTTTGCTGTACCAAAAGATAGAAAAAAGGAAAAAAAACAAATCCTCATCCTTTCACAACTGGAAAACTAACTTGGATTAGAAATTTAATCCTATGAACTTATCAAGGCAAACAAGAACGGCTCTTGACCCCAGACCCAAGAGCTAAGGAGAGGCACTTTTCACCCGTCTATGGAGTGTTCCAATACTACATATGTTGACTCTTTTTGCTTGTAAAGGTTATTTTTCCATTGAATGGTTGTCTTTCCGTATATATCTCTTGGCTCCCAGCACCCCTTGATGGTGTAAAAAAAAAAAAAAACGAAGGCAAACAAGGGGAGCCACCCAGCCCCATGTATCGTTGGTCCACCTACAGGACGAGGCAAGTGGGTCCCACATGAAGTCCACTAGTGCTGACTACATTCCCATGAATGACAAGTGACAATTTGGACCTGTATTTTTGGAATTTGGATCAGTGAGTTGATTCCAGTTGGATCTGGTTCAGCCAATGGGCCTTGTGAGCATACAATGTGCTCATTTCTAAATTTGTTAAGATATAAACCATAATTTGAAAAGTGAGAAACTTGTTTGAACTCAAGCCATCACCTAGCTGAATAACTTGGGTCGAGTTAGCCCATACTTATCTAACTCGCCTAACTCAGTGACTTCCCAGGTCAAGTTGATTCAGGCGAGTGGGGACAAGTTTTTAAATTATGGACACAATCAAAGTGAGTACTTGCAGTAACATTTTTGTTCCATTTTTTTTTCGGGGCAGGATCCACTGCAGCCTGCAATCTCTTAATATGTAAATGGGTCAATATCAGGTCAATTGCATGGTGGTCCATACCCGATTCTTGGGGTTAGTTCCTTCTGCGAACTGGTTGCTCATGCTTGTGTTAAATGTGTTTCCTCCAAAGTCCGAACAGTCTTATTTCCACTTCCATGTGCCACAAACTGTGTAGGCCCAAGTAGATAGGAGCAGTTCATTTTAGATGTAACAATATTAGTGGGCCATGGCCCAAAATTGCATTTCAGTGGATGGTTGTGGTCAAGTGATCATTGGCTCATTGCCTTAATTGCCAATTGTATATAAACCACTAATCTGATCATCTTTTTGCAGGGCTAGTAGCTATTTAAGGCTCTGCCGCTGATGTTCCTCTCTCTCATGCTATTGGGTAGCATGAGAGAGCTGAACAGTCTCCATCTGTTGGCCCACCATGTGACAAGACTTGTGGTTTTTGGCCATTAACCAACGATGGCAATAAATCCTGGGAGGGCCCACCTCTTAAAGGTCAAAGGAAGGAAGCGCTCAAGTAGTTTTGTCATTCAAGCCCTCTTCGTACGGCTGTGCATCCTGGCGTGATGGTGTACAACTAGGGCTGTCAAAGGGCCGGGCCCGGGCCGGGCTTAGGTAAGCCCTTATCCTACCCTCACATGTGCGGGCCGGGCCTAACTGAGCAAAAGCCCTCGACTTTTACAGCGGGCCTATAATTTTTAGGCCCTTACCCAACCCTCAAGGGCTAGGGCCGGGCCAGGGCCGAGCCACGGCCAAAAGAAAGGGAAATTCTTTTTCTTTAATGGAAATAAATCTTTTATATGCAACAACCTATGCCACCATCACTAACCAACTTTATACAAACCCTCCTCCTTTGCCCGAGCTAGGGATCGGGAATGTAATGCAAAAGGCAGTATGGCGGAGTTAAAAACTTTTTTTTTAAGGCATTGGTGGTGGGATAAAATCATTTTTACAATATAAAACATAAAGTGGATAATAATAATTCTATAAATGATAATAAATATATAACAAATAACAATAATTCTTTATTTAATTATTTAATCTACTTTTAGAATATCTAAAAGACCATTGAATGTATTACATCATTGTGTTGCTGCGTACGTATCCAATCTTATGTGCAAATTAAGACTTTTACAGTGTCAGATTTTAAACAACTCCTATATTGATCAAATACTCTTCCTCCCGTACTAAATGTTGATTCAGAAGTAACTGTAGAAATAGGAATTGCGAAAATGTCACAAGCTATTCTAGAGATAACTGGATATTTTGTTAAATTAACTTTCCACCAATCTAATATATTGAAAATTTCAAATTTATCCCTTGGCTCCTCCAAATAACAATCTAATTCCGATTTTTCCTCTACAACTATCTGAGTCATTTGTTCCTTAAAAGCTAAAAAATCATCTTCAAACTCATTAGATTTCTTTACCAAATCAACTTTATCCATATTTGACAATGTTTTAGTAGGTGCATCATAAACCAAATCATCTTCAAAGTCATTGTGGATATTATATATTTTATATTAAAATTTAATAAACAACGGGCCGGGCCGGGCCCCCTCGGGCCTAATTAGTCAAGCCTAAGCTCAGCCCTCTAGATGCGGGCTTTTAAAAATAAAGCCCTACCCTACCCTCGGGCTTTAAATGAAAAAAATAAGCCCTCGTTTTGAGGGCTTTTGCGGGCCGGGCCGGGCAGGGCCCCCTCTTTAAAGGGCCGGATTGACAGCCCTATGTACAACCCTTGTATAACCATCATGTACAATGGTCATCCTTCTTGGTCTTTTGTAATGAATTTCATTGTTGTCGTTTTTTGAATATAAAAAAATAAAAAAATAATCATCATGTACATGAATGATTTACATACAACAATGATTGCAAACAAATAGCCCTTAATGGGCCATTTTACTTGTGGAAGTCTGACCCATTTGGATATATTCGCATATTTATCGAAATTGTCATTTTCATGTAACTAAATGAGTACACCCAGTAGTTAAATTTCTTGGAAACAGATATCCCTCAATGTGTCATAATTTTACATTCACGCATGGGATAGGAAGATGCATTTTACTTACAAAAGTCTTACCTAGTTAGAACATATTACTATGTTTATCAAAATTGTCATTTTTACGTAGGTAAATGAATACACCTAATGGTTAACTTTCTCAAAATCTATAAATATTATATATATAACCAAACATCTTGATGCTTAACATTAAAATAAAAATATTGAATGATTTGAACAATAAATTAGAAGCCGAGGAAAGTGTAGAAAATTAGATTTTTAGATTAATATTATTTGAATATTTTTACAAATTTCTCAAAATATATAAAGATTTAATATATGAAATTAAATCGCTATCGTATTTAGCTCTATATATAAAGAAGATTCACACCTCGATTAGCAATTTGGTGCACACCAAAGTGAAAAAAAATACAATTGAAGAATTCAATCACCTAACTAATAGGAAAAGAAATCTCTATTATGACCTGCACCACCACTTGCTTTTCATTTTCACACGTAATTCTTTGCCATCTCCTAAAGCATGCAAACAAAAGGCTAAAAGTAATGTCATTTGCATATCATTTTCACACATCCTAAGAATTTATATGTATATAACTATTATGAATGTGCGTCATTTACAAATATAAATATGAGAGCAAGTAAACGTTCAAGTTGGCTTCCTTTCCTTGTAAAAAGGGAAGATAAAAACATGATTAGATGAGTTTCTCAAGTGGCAATAAGACTTCAATTCTTGACATCAAGGTCTTTGCCAAGTGGTCTCGTAGACTTTGGGTGAGGTGAGGGAACTCATTGGTAAGTAAAGTAGATCTCAAGTGACGTATAACAAGTGTTGGATGAGAAAAAGGTGACTGCCCAAGTTTTGGTAAGAACTATGTTGGCATCTATGATGGGCTCACTCATGAGTAATCCAAACACAAAGAGACATCCTTACAAAGTGTCTATTTGAATAAAGAGAAGATGTGTTAATCCGTCTAAGACGCAAACTCCAATTGAGAAAATCTAATCCAATTCTCATTCCATATCATATTTTAATTTAAATTGGAGTTCATCAACCACTAAGTTATAAATACACGTGGTATGGTAGTTGCAATATATTCTCTCATTTCTCACAATCAAAAGTCTAGAAATAAGTCATCCATCACTATTTTCTTCAATACGGTATCCATCTTTGCCTGAGATTGTAAAAAGTGAATCCTAAATAGCTGATCACTAATAGACAATTAAAGACCTCTATATTTATTGCTTGATCTAAGCTGACGATGTCCTCATCATAATAGCGTTGTAATTTTGATTTATGCTTATTCGACACCTAAAGCTATTAAACTATTAAGAGATAGGTTCCGCCTAATAGAAAATATTAAAAAGTATTCGTACCGCTACCCTAGTGCTTCAAGGTCTCGATAGGAGTAGTTACGTGAGAAAATTTAGTAAGTACCAGTGGTGCTTACTTATCGGTAAGAAAGCCTTTCTTGCTCTTTTTACAACCTCGTTAGGGCTCCACTCCAAGTGCAGCCTTTCTTGATCTTTTTACTACCTCGTTGGGGCTCCACTCCAAGGGCACCTTGATTTATTGTGCTCTCGCAAAGCACTGAAACAGTGTTTCATGAAAGAAGAGAAAAAGGCTAGCTAGAGCTACCTCGCTGAAACACCCCCACTGTCCCTCACCGCCTCACTCCTCCAATTAAACACTTCAGGCTCTCTCTCTCTCTCTCTAAAACTCTCTCTTTCTCTCTCTAAAACATAACAGAAGAAGAAGATGAAGAATCTATATACAAAAAATGGCAAAGGCAAAATCCACCCATCTCCCCCTCTCTCCGCCCTCAGCCTTCTCCCCTCTGCCATCCTCACCCTCGCCTCCGCCCTCTCGCCGGACGACCAGGAGGTCCTCGCCTACCTCATCCTCCACTCCACCACCACCACCACCACCACCACCACCACCAAAAAATGCACCAGACCCACCTTCCACTGTGGCTGCTTCGACTGCTACACCCGCTTCTGGATCCGCTGGGACTCCTCCCCTAACCACCACCTTATCCACCAAGCCATCGACCACTTCGAAGACTACCTCTTCCGTTCCGAGCTCCCCCAAAAACCCCAGAAGCCGAAACACAAGAATCGTCGCGTTTCGGCCGACAAATCTGTCGTAGAAGCCTTATCGGGTCCCAAAACCGACATACCCGCTGCCCCAGCGCCTGCTCCTATTCCTGCAGCTGCAGATGTAGAGATGAGTGTGGAAGAGAATAGTGATGAAGCAGAAGAGCATGATGAGGTGACCGCCGGGAACCGGCTGAAGGCGGTTGCGTCCGTACAGATGCACGTGGTGGGAAGCTGTAACCATGGTGGGTTGGTGAGGAAGGTCTGGCCGGATGTGTTGGGGCTGTTCAATTCGCGTTTATGGAGCCTTTGGAGTCCGAATGTTTGACAACAGAGGGACCAAAGTGGAAAAAAGAAGAACAACATGTGGTTGGATTTGTTTCGTGCACTGAAATACAAATATTTCATGGTTTTTTTTTTCTCATTTAGAAAAGAAATCTTTTTGAAATGTGCCATTTTTATGGTATTTTTTTTAATGAAGTTAAGTGAGAAAATGGTAACTTACATGCTCTAATGTCACACTTTGTTGAAGAGGGTGTGAGAGTGAGAGTGTGAGTGTGAGAAAGTGTATTAACATACCTTGTTTTAATGTTAAATGTCTAGTTTATATGGGTCTTCTTGCTTCTTTTCTTTATTTTATGTACTGCTCTTGTAGAAATATGTGTGTATATTAACATGCTAGGGTTTCATGGTGATGCTTATCTCTTTTAATTGGAAATTATGAGAGTGCCCTTGTATTGTTTTGAGAATGGCTAGGTTTGGCTTCTTCCGAAGTCTATCAGGATATATATATATATTTATATGGGCTGATTGGGAGTATTAGAAGTGGGCCATCAATGTGGGGGCAGTATAAGGAGGAGAAATCAATTCAGGATGGTTTGGTGATTGACGGTGATGGACTGCCTTGGAAGAATGTAATGGGTGTGCTGGGATGTTGGTGGGATCTCGTTTTTGAATTACTGGAATGGGAGACCCGCAGACCCAGTTGAGGAGAATGTTTGGTGGAGGGTGTTTTTTGTGATGTTTTTAGAGGCTTTCATCTTTTAAAGATAAACCAAGTTCAAGAGGCCTGATAAGTGAGCCGTGGCTCCCACATGCAGATGCCTGCCGAAATCGGACGGTGGAGATTACAAGATCAAGTTTACTGCCTTGGTGCACTGCAAAAAGCTGCAGCCATCTCTCTCTCTCTCTCTCTCTCTAAAACATAGGGGACTGAAAGGGTGTTAAAGCGATTTTGTTTTGAGGGAGAATATTAATGTGGATATGTCTCTCATCATTTTATTAAAGTGATTTTATTTTAAAGGAGACTATTAATGTTAATGTAAATACCTCCACCTTTAGTGGGCATGGTTGGGTTTTGGTTCCTTTGATTTGATTATGCTCTCTAGGAGCGTGGACTGAAGAAGGTGGAGGGACTTTTGGAAATTCGTAATTCAAAAAGGTCAGTTGGAACAATTGGAAGACTTGGCTTTTCGAGGTGTCACTAGGGAGCGTTTAGTTCCTGGTCTGAGGATGGGTGGAGAAATTTTTTACAATAGAAGAATCCTGCAATCTTTTTAAGCGCTTAAGCCATGTTTGATTATTTGCAGTCCACGGTCCTCCTCTTAGGAGAACGTTGCCCCTCTTAGTAGGCAAGGTACTACCTACGAGTATATTATTAGTCAAATGATGTCCCATCATGTAACTCTATCATAATCCAATTTCTATTGAAATAAAATTTAAATTATCATATACTTAGCGTCCATTTGGAGCCAACTTGAATTTTTAATAAGCGGTCATTGTATACACACATAGAATGTATTTGGAAGCAGGATAAGAGGTTAAATGGGGAGATAAGTAACTTTTTGCATCGTGTCCTATTTATTCCTTGTTTGGTTGTAATTTTAGTGTTAGAGATTATACTATCTTACTTCTGACACTATAATGAATTAATACCTAGTAGGGGTCTTAGATAATACTACCTGAGATGTGGGATAATTTCATTTGATTTTGAGTAAAGGGGAGATTATATTTTTTAGGTTTTTATGCTCCTTTTTTTCCATTTATCCAGACCCAATCAGATATCATATTTGATTTATTTATGAGATAAATGGAGTTTCATCCCATGTAATAATATTATTGTATGTGTTTGGATGGTATTAGCTATTTAATTCTATCAAAAGTTTATCCAACTTCCAGAGACATTTATAGAGTTCATACCTATATCCCCCATGTCACATTCTTAGATAGATGACCATGGTTATGGTAGGCCTTCACATGGGTAGGCCCATTGGTCCGCAATTACAGCTATTTGACATTGCATGTCCCTCTTATTTGGTGCAATTTGAAACCCTAACTCCACTCTTCATCCCAGGCGTGGTCCCCCAATCACAATTGGCGGAAAATAACTTGTGGCTTGCCATTTCCATATGAGAGTACCATGCCCATTAATTGTTGGGCAAATGTTCGGTAAGCCCTGTTAACCATCAGACTGATTGTCAGATGTCCACTGTCTGATTGATTGGCAGACCTTTAACTGAAAATGGCCTGCTATCTTTATTGAGGCCCTCGCAGTATATGCAAGTACTGCGCTGCATTTTGTTCGAGTTCAGGCACTGCTAAGTACTAAACTCAACAGTGGGGGCCTGCTTTCGACATTTCAAAATTCAAACTGTCTGCAAATTTTGGGCTCTCATTTGGTCTTGTGGGGTCTACTCGAAAGATGTCAATCATTAGGTGATAACCGGTGCCCATACCATGGAGTAGGGACAGCAAAAACTTAGCCAAATCAAATTATCCTAATTCTTAATTTAATATTTCAAAATTAAATGATTTTATAGCTATATAAGTTTTGCTACAACATGATAGGCGTCAGTAGGAATAAGGAGGGTACTAATTATTTGGAAATTGAGATTATATGTAATTAAGTACACAAGACCACTCACAAGGTAACGTGGTGGGCTACGAGTGGTCACTGACCGCGGGTATTCACTCATAGGATTCTGACTCATTATTTGGGCATGGGGCAATGAATATAAGGTGTCATTTCACTTTATGGGATGTTAATGATGAGTACGGATGTGCATGGACTGCCATTGCATTTATTGTATGTTTAACATGTTATTGATTTAATAATATTTTTATATAACCAAGAGCATTTAAAATTATATAAATAAGCCTATATGATTTTAGTATTATAAATAGTGCATTGAATTTTTCATTTTAATACCTTACATGTCCCATAAATCATAAACTTTTAAACCATGATAAACTTTATAGTGAAATAACACTTTTGCCCATCCTTTTATCCCTATATGCATAATTTCAAAAACTTTAAACTTATTTTTCTCTAACGCTTAACTTAATAACTATATTTAGTGGCAACAAATAACTTTAAATAAATATATTTTTCTTATTATAAAGCCCATTTCATAAAGTCTAAATCGATACTAATGACAATCAACACATGTACTTATAATAAATACAATTGATTCAATCCATGCAAAACCAACCATTGAATTGATGAAAATTTAAAAAACTCATGATTAAACTTGATGTTCATGAGAGCATTATTAAGAGAGGTGCTGGGACTAGAGACTAAATAATTATATTTTTATAACTAATAATATACTTGTTTTTGTTTAATGAGTATAAGGGCTAAGTTACCATATTTATAAACATATTTAACACATTCTCTTTAGGTAGACTAATTTTGAAGACATAGTAGGTACTAAAATGAAAAGGTAGGGGCCTTTTTACAAATAATGAAATCACATGGCCTATTTACAAATCTTTAAAACCTTTGAGGGACTTAAATAAAAAAAAACTCTTAACTTGATCACTTTTCTAAAGAATATGTAAAAGCACATGATCAATCTAACATTGTGTTGGCATCTGTGATGGAGACCACTTGTGTTTACATGTGGGTGGACCCAACATAGATAGACACCCTTCACAAGGATAATATTTGAATTTGAAAGAAACTTTTAATCTTGTGTATTGATAAGGATAGGACTTGTGTGGGTTTTATTCAACTCCTCTATCCTTATTACCTCTCCATTCAAATTCAAATTGAGAGAATTTGATCCAACTTTCTATCCATTCAAACTTGAATTGGAGTTTATCACCCATTAAGCCAAATGCTATAAATACATATGTTAGGATGGTTGCAGTCTTGCAGAGCATCTCAATACATATAACAAAAAACTAGATGTAAATCATCTATCACCATTTTCTACATTAAAGGTGTCCATCATTGCCCTTGGATTATAAAGAGTGAATCTCAAGTGACTGATCTCCCATAGATAATCACGGATATTTGCATCTAGTACTTAATCCAAGCTGACATTGTTCTAATCGTGTTTGTAGCTGCCCTACAATGATAAATTTGCGCTTTGGTGGCAACTAAAGCTATGACTATGGACCACACTATGATGGACTTAAAATTGGATTGCTGCCAATATAATGAGAGCTAAGAGTTTGTAAAATGTTTGCTTTTCTAGGTGTTGGGACCCACTCGTGAGTTTAGATGATGCCGGCTGTGGACCTTGGGATTGATAATGGACATGAAGAATATAGTTACCGCACAATAGTCTGAGTAGCAGCAGCAGGACTGGGAAACTTTCCTTGTAAGGGCTACTCTGTATAAAATTATCATTATTATCGTCAAAGCCTTGTTTCAACTATGTTGGAGTTTACTGCAAAAATTCTATTTCTCCAATCCATCTTATTCTGAGTCAAATCCTCAAATAATTCAAACTTCTTTATATCCTATTTTATGGCCTCCATCCACATCTTTATCGGCCGACCCTTTTTCTTTGGTGGATCATTTACCTGTATAGTTAAACTTTTTCTTACTAGTGTCATTACCAGCATGGTTTCAATATGTCCAAATCATGTCAAGCAAAATTTTCTAATCTTATCTCTTATTGATACTACTCTAAATGCTTTCAAAAGCACTCATGTATCATTTTGTCTTTCCTAATTTTACCATACATCCATATCAAATATTTTCATCTTTGCCCCCATTTTAGGGATATGCTGCTTCTTAATTGATCAACATTTTGTCTTATAGGTCATAGCGGGTTTAATTATTATCTTGTAAAAATTTTTCTTTAATTTTATTAGCATTCGTTTGTTACAAAGCACTTCATAAGCAAATCTATGTTTCAACCATTCCACTTTTATCCTATATTCATCATTCTGTAAAAGAAAAAAGAAAACTTTGGTAGGCCAATTTAAACAAAATGCAAAAAATTTCTATAACATTCCGGAGTTTTTCCAAATTTTAGGGAGGCATCTTACAATATTATTGGTTTTCTACAACATTGAAGCAGAGTATCACTTAACTAACCAATTTATACCAATATGGAGTAATTCAAAGTTATCTGTGTATTGTTTGATGCATTTCAGCAATAGAATTGAACTATACAGGCTAGTACAGGCTTATGGCATCTATAACTGGGCGTCTGGTTTTGCCGTGTGGCCCTTTGAGACAGACTCGCTTGGCCAAGAGCGCTCCCATGGTGGAAGATTTTGCTAGTTTTTCTCCGTAAATGAATAGGCTTCACATTTATATGGTAGGAAAGAGATGTCCTTGTTTTTCACCCCCGCTTAGGGGGCTGGGAGCCTGGGTCTCGTGAGGGAGTCCTTGGGTGACGAGAGTAACCATGGGTGAGGTGGTGAGCCCTCTGAGGAGGGAGGTGCACCTTGGTTCAGATAACATACTCTCCAGGTGAGGGATAGGTGGAACCCTGGGTTGGCAGGAAAAGATGTCCTTGAAACACAGAAAGCAACTCCTTCGAAAATGTCTCTGACATCCAACATTCGTCTGTATAATGTACTTTCAAGTATTACATGAAAGAGAGGAGAAAGAGAAAGGGAGGTTTCTCCTATGAAATTATAAGAATGGAAAGAGATCTAGAAGATCTAGAATCTCATGTAAAATTAGATGAGATTGATTCATATAAACAATATTTAATTTCCATATAAGGGTGCTTGATCTTACCCATTACAATCTTTTCTATCAGTTTCATATGTATCCCATCCCCAATAATTAAAGATGTAATTTTACAATACCATCTTCAATAATAACTAATCCACGAAATCGGCATCACAGATAATTCGCATGCTTTACATACCGTTATCCTCGCACTAGCATTTTATTGCATTTTAATTCAGCATACAATCCTGGGCGTTTTGGTCTTAGGGTACTGTCAAATGCCAAAAACTCTGTTGCCTAGAATCTGGATGCAGCAGATATGGCATCCTTTTCTGGCAGGTGAGTAAGTCAGATAGGGCATCAGATTCGCTTGGGATGATAGCAATTGGAGACCTGTGACTGTGATGGAGACCACAGTCCATAGTCCACACCCATGACATCACCATCATATGAATGGTTCTTTACCTGCCATGGATTGGGCATATCCCAAAAAGACAAAAAATACCTGATCCCTCTAATAAGCAGTGTTTCTCAGTCTAGTTGCATGGTTAAGATGAGACCAGTGTCTGAGAATGGCCGTACGATCAAAACGGTAACTACAAATGGCTTAGAAATGGATTCAGCAGGCCACCATTCACCAGCCGTTCATCTTGTTCATCAGTGGATCAATTTAGATTATTTAGTAAATCTAAACTTTTGAATCAAAATCTAAATCCCATGTATTTTTCTTTATTTTGGTAAAAAGGATAATTCATTAAAAACAAACGAACAAAAAACAAAAATGAAAACACAGGAAAAGGGGGAAACAACTTAGCCCCCAGCAAAAAGGATACAAGAGGCCAATTTCCAATCTCCATCCTGCTTAATCGAGAAGCAAAACTTAGCGAGTCTGTGCTTGCCTGTTGAGGGCTCTAGGGATAAAATCAAAATCTAAGGAAAGAAATAAAGAAACCAAAGCTTTAATGTCTAAAATAATTGGGTTGATGGACCAATCATAGCCTCCCTTCAATGCTTGGACTACTTTTGAGCATCCAACAAAACATTAAGCCTAACAAAACCATTCTTTATATCTAAGGAAAGAATAATGGTGCCAGGCGGTTAATCCAATGAAAAGGAATCACATCTTAAACGCATCCATTCAATGGTGAATATCAATATTGTTGAAGATTATTCTCCGGTTATAGTGATTTAGTGCAGTCCACATTGCCTTTATGTTACCACAAAAGACAGAACAGGAAAGAAAAAAGTCAAAAAAGATCTCACTTTAAGCATAATCAATAATCATGCTCTGAATAAGATATTCAATAATCAGAACCCACGTAAATAGGACTAGTTAGAAAAGACACTAGGGGTGCTGATAAAAGCAACAGAAAGAGGCCTAAAGGCAGGGAAAGGAATCACTTCTCATGACACTGATGCCTCTGATACATTATTTAACTTCTAGTGCTGGCACATTCAACAACAATGCTAACTACCTACCCCCAGTGCGAGGTCCAACCAGCACACAACTAGTATGGGGCCCATTTCTTTACCTTCTCAACAAGCTTGAAGTACATAAATGTCCCAATTTGGAAAGAACCAAAAATTCGATATCTGTACAAATGTGGAATATATGTTACATGTTTAATTCAGGTGCAAGTCATAGTTGTCTGCATAGACCTGAACATGTTTGGGTATAGATGAGCAGATGTCATCTTGATGTCAGTTTCATTAGAATGATCTATGATTGGAGCAGGTTCAATCCCACCAGCACCTTCAGTTGTTCGATGACCGGTCCATTTTAAAACATTGATCCAAATGTAAACACAGACCTCACATCATGCCATATTTGTGACTTGAGTCTGAACATCAAGAGTCTATTTGTAGCTGAAGAAAAAAAAAGGGGAAAACAAGCAAAGAAAAACTGCATATGGTATACGTGTAACTTTGAACTGTAGACAGATTTCTCCACCTTGATTTTCTCTAGCCTTCAAAATCATCTAGACATTGTTTGGATTGCACCGACAGCAATGAATAATCTTATCCTTCAATCTATGAATCAGCAATCTGAAATGTAACAGAGATTTTCATGCATATCACATGTACCTGCAAAAATAAAATATTACAAGAAGTGGAGCTTGACTACATTTCTTCATGGTTTTGATTTAAGGGTTACACCATTGATAATGGGTGAATTCTAAAATTGCCCACCAATAATGTGTGATCCTTGAGAATAAGTGGCTCCATCATTTTGCCATCTGAACCATTCATCTTTTGGGCCCACTTTGGATAATGCACCAAAAAATATACCAACTCTGCCACTGCCAGCCTCCCAGCAAACAGACAGGGAAAGGAGGTATCCTACAACCCACAATCCAGGTGAAAAGGAAACCTTATTTTGGATAGCTGGGATTTTCGATTCAAGGGATTCAATCTGGGAACATGGCCTATCCATGGTGAGACAAAAACAACACTACCAATCACCAAAAAGTCACCCCAAATGGTACAAATTCAAGGCTTGAGGATATTATGCATAGGTCTGGATCAACTTTTATGACCAAGGTGTTTTATGTACAAGAGTAGTTCAGAAGAGCAAATGAATACTAACCTAAACTGGTAGAGGTTCTTCCTTCAGAACTCCTCCCATTTCCATCTTCCATGATCGATCCACAAGAGATGATAATTCCCTGAAAAATTTTAACTGATCAAACCACAAACTTGAGAGATTTTATCAATGAACTACAAATGGCAGTTCTCTGAAAAGTTCAACAGCCATGATTATATCACAAACTAAAAATATTTTATAATACACACATCAAACTCCTAAATAAGCAAGGATAGATCTGATGTAGTGCAACCTATTGGAGAACTTGGAAGTAGCAAGGATAGGCTAGAAAGGAGTAGAATTCATGTACTTAAACCCAACATAGTTGGGACGAGGCCTTGATGATGATAGTGTGACTTCAAATTTTCGTTCAAAATGCATCTTGAAACAGATATCAGCTATATATCACTTCTTGGGATAAGAGTTCATCCAAAGACACCTGTATTAACTATAGTCATAATCATAATTAAACCGTTACTTTACCTATTTTATAGATAGCTTTGGGACTACTACTCCACTTATTATCTGTATTTGGGTTAATATCTTTGCAACGTTGCAAGCTGGCATGGAAGTCCTAACCTTTTATTATTATTATTATTATTTTTTAAATTGAACTCCTAACATTCCAAGTTGACATTTGTCTCCATTCCATATAAAACATGTTTCCATCTTCTTCTTCTCGTTTTATTTTTATTTAGTTATTTATTTTGAATGGTTGTTTCCATCCTTCTTACAAGCAGCTAGAATGGCACCTGCATTAAATATAATGAATACATGAAAAACACCTCGGAAGACACAAAAACCTATGACTAGGATTACATTAGCAGACAATCCACTTGCTATGGTTGAGCACCTGTTAACTCTTAACTAAATAACAAGTTGGAGTTCAACATTAGCAATGCGTATTGCAAAATTATTTTCTATGTAGAATAATTATAGGATTTAAGTTAAGGGAGTGACCCAAATTCCAAACGGTTAACATAAAGATGAAAGAGTTCAATACCAATTTGCATGAATTACATGCCAATAAATGTCATCAAGTCACATCTCAACAGGGTCTAAGAATACTACTCAAATTAGAATTGTATGATACCTGAACTAAAAATACTGTCAGAGAAGCAAACACGCCAAAAATTACAAATCAAAATAGGGTTATTTAAAAAAAAACGTACTTTAAGTCATGGCTGACAACAAGTATTGTAAGTTCCTTTTTTAAATGCTTCAGCAACTTGACAACATCAGCACGAGCTTTCCAATCTGTAACATTGATGCACCTATCTGAACTTTTAACACTACAAATAAAGAAACAACCATTGTTCTGAAAATTGAAACCACATCACAAATCATCCAAGGGGCTAAATCAAATCGAATAGTGAACATAACGCACATAGTAGATTTTTATTTTTTTCATAAAAGGAAAAAAAAATCTAAAAGAAGTTAAGCCATCTATATCAACAAGACAACAACATAAAAACAATGACAAATTTAAGTCATGACGGTCATATTAAGAACATCATTGACGTATGTTAAAATTTTATAAATGACATATGTACGAATCGTTAAAAAATGTCTGAGATATCTATCAACCACTACTAGGAAAAATAAAGAAGTTGCAGTTTTCTTTTTTGTTTAACCAAAAAATAGAAAAAATAAAATCTAAACCATGGATGTTTCGTGGTTGGGGTGTGTCTCATGAACCTAAAGAAGTGTTCATGTCGACACAATGGCCAAAAAGAAAGAATTAGACTTTCAAAATTGATTTTGATAGGCACAAAAGACTACAATGGGAGTTAGATCTTGGGTTTTAGATTTTCTTCTTGTTCTTCCTCTACTTCTTTTTGGAGAAGGCAACCTTGTGGTTGTGACAATTAGCACCTCCCAGATATGCAACGCTGTTGTCTACATTGGGTTTTATCTTTGAAAGATATTAATGGAATTTTGATGTCCAATTTGCAGAGATGTTGGACTAAATGGTACCATCTCAAATTTTCAAGGAAAGAAAATTCATATTGGTCCTACTCGAATAACTCAATTGAGGGACAAGTTAACATGGTAAATCTAGTGATTCATATCAATACAACTAGTCCCATTGTGAATCACATGATTTGACACTAATTGTATGGAACACAATTCAGGCAATTCGTCCAAGCAGGGATAGCAAGTCATACAGCTATTTCTAGTCATTTTGTACTCTCTCTCTCTCTCTCGCGCGTGTGTGTTTCTATTTTTAAACGGTTACCTAGTGATTAAGGAAACCTCTTAAGATAAAAATTTATGAAAATATTTGGACGTTTTAGAGAAAAACAAGGGATAGGCGTGCAGCAAGAACTTTCAATATATTTATGGATTTCATCCAACATTCTTCTCTTTTCTAGTAATTTTCATTTCTTTTCATGAATTACTTCTTTAACTTCAGGAGACACACCTTAACCATGAAAATTTGATGATTTGATTTCATTTTTGGATCTAATGAGTACAAAAGCTTGCAATTAATTTACTTTTCCTAGTTAACTTAAACAAATTCACCTGTTTACACACATTATATATGATATATTTATATATTGTTAAATTATATTCTTCATCAGATTGTATCACTATCATACTTGTCATGTGATGTCGCTATGGATGGAAAATAGATAGACTATGAGCTGTCAGGGAAGAGTGATCGTTGGCAATGCTAGCCTTTTGTCTATCAGCTGAGGAATCAGTCGATCACATATTGGTTAATTGTATTTTGGCACAAGAGATAAGAAAATTGGTTCTTAGCTGATTTGAGTGCAGTTGGGTGCTCCGATCTCTTTGATGCTTGGAAGTTTGTGGTAGGAATGGGAAGGGTTATGAGGTGATCCTCTTTTCTAACTGTCATTTAGGCCACATATGGAAGGAGAGGAATCAATAATGCTTCAAAGGAAAATCCTCCACCAAAGCAGATGTCATTGATGTGATGAGGTTCAGTATTGCATCAGTGGACTTCATCCTTCCTAAATTTCAGTGTTAATCCATAAATCCCATTTTGTTTAATAGGAGTGAGGTCCCCAATTTTGATGTCTTTTTTGTAGGGGCTGTTTTCCCGGGCTTCTTGTTTGTTTTGCTTTTTTCCTGTTTTTGTGGCTTGTAGATGTCTTTGTAGTCTTGCATTCTGCTTTTGCTATTGGTTTGCATGGTTGTTTTAGGTCTGGGGCTTTTGTGTGTATGCTCGTCGATTAATATAAGTTACCAATTCAAAAAAAAAAAAAAAAAAGAATGGACAATGAATAACTACTATTTTTCTTATGTCTTACACTACTTTGTTTAATCTCATCATTCAAAATAAAATAAAATAAAATAAAATAAAATATTATAATTCATGATACAATTCAATTCATTCGACAAATATAACTTGAATAAGTCTTGAGTAGACACACTGAGATTTAAAGCTTTAGCTCATGTTCCAAAAAACAACAATAATAATAAACCTTAAGCAAAGTTGAATTCAAGAAAGTATAGATGCAACTTCATACCAAGACCCGCAAGAGGCTCATCTAACAGCAACAAATCTGGAGTTCGCACCTAAAAATGGTTTACAATCACGTTCATGCCACACTTAAGCAAGATTTAACAGTACTACTAATTGTAGAGGAATTACTAGGGGCTTTGTCCGGAAACAGTTGAAGTTTGCTCAAACATTCAATCTAAACCATAAATATGGACCCTACAGCAGACAGCCATCCTAGATGGGAAAACCCTTGCCGTAAGAGTTTTGGGCTATTTCTGTTGAACTCCAATTTGTCTACATCGATACCATGGTTTAGTTGTTGAACTCCAATTTGTCTACATCGATACCATGGTTTAGTAATGCAAATCATCAATAGGATGGGCCAGCACAGTGGATGTCCCACAAGCAAATCTCCCAGATGGGAAGCTACTAGCCATTGAATTTTTGTGCTTTTCGTTTCATTGTATCACTTCTGTATTTTCTTTCTCAACCATCTGTTTGCTGTCCAAAATTAAAGGGTCAGGATCATCCCATCTGGGAGAATCTGATTGCATAGGCCATCCATGCAAAGGTTTATTATATTACCAGATTAAATAATTGGACTGTTGGTTCCATTTGTATACACTGGAAACCCAAACAAAACAAAATGTACATATTTCTCAGCCCCTGCAATGTACATTTCTTCATAATTGCATCCTGCTATACACAATTGTCTAGGCCCAGAAATAAATAAAGAAATAAATTAATGATGTTTTTGTTACATAGGCCCAAAGCCCATCTGAAAAGAGCCCATCTGAAAGCCCATCTGAAAAGAGCCCATCTGAAAAGAGGAGCCTTCTTTACTTGGAATACTATTGCTGTAATTAGCTGTAATTAGTCTTCCTTCTTAACTTAGAATCCTAATTGATGTAAATTAGTGAGTTTTCCTTTCTTAGAGCCTAGATTAAAGGTAATTAGCTGTAATTAGTCTTCCTTCTTAACTTAGAATCCTAATTGATGCAAATTAGTGAGTTTTCCTTTCTTAGAGCCTAGATTAAAGGCATGTAAAGATATATATATTGATGTATAATCTCAATAGAAGGACACACAAATTAATACATTCTCAAGAGAATTCAAAATCTCTTCTCTATGATCGTGAGTTTGTCATGGTATCAGAGCCCTGATCTACAGTCCTCTTCTCTTCTAATCTTCTTCTTCAACTGGTTTGTAGAATCTTGGTGATAACAGTCATTGGCATCTTGTCGTTGATTGTTCGTGCATGTTACATCAGCAGACCCTCCCATCCTGGTCGACCATTCATCCTGGAATTCTTGGACATTTTTTCAGATTTTTTCGATCATCAGAGGTAGGCCATCTCATTTCTTTTAGTATTTCTGTTTTGTCCAACAAAGTTCATCTTAGCTGTTCAAAATTGTGGATTTTGATCCGTTTTGAGTGAGACCTCTTCCAGCAGTAGCGAAATTTGACTACCCTTCCATCCCCTGTCTTTGATCTGTCTCGAGATCACTTGGTGGGGTCCACGTGCTACCTTTTCCCCTGAAATCAAGGACGTACTACTTTCCTGTTGTTCTTTTTTGGCCAAAATCAATTTTAATCTAACATTAAGATGGACAAATCTGAGGTTACCTTGATCAAATTCACTGGACAAAATTACCCTGCATGGTCTTTTCAATTCCAAACCTACCTCGAAGCTAAGGAATTGTGAGGTTTTGTTTCTGGTGCTGACCCTAAACCCACTGAGGATGAAAAAAAGATTTCCTCTTGGCAGACAAAAGATGCTAAAATCAAATCCTGAATTCTGGGATCGGTTGAGCCTTATTTGATAATGAATCTCAAGCCTTACCCCACTTCTAAAGCCATGTGGGGGTATTTGAAGAAAGTATACCATCAAGATAACTCTGCGCGACAGTTCCATCTTGAATGTGATATTGCTGAATATACCCAAGGGACTTTGTCAGTACAAAATTACTATTCAGGTTTCCATATACTGTGGTCGGAATACGACAGTATTAAATATGCGGATGTGGCTGACAATGTGTTGGTGGTAATTCAAGACCTTTAGGCATCTAGTCAGCGAGATCAATTTTTGATGAAACTGCGGCATGAATTTGAAAGTGTCCGATCTGCTCTGATGAATCGGTCGCCCTACCTTCCTTAGATGTATGCTTGAATGAGCTCTTACGCGAAGAACAGCGCCTTACGACCTCGGCTCATATTGCTCAACAAAAGACTGAAACCTATTCAGCCGCGTTTTCGACACATAAAACTTCTCAACCTCGAGACTTGAGCAAAACCCAATGCTACAGTTGTCAGAAATTTGGGCACGTTGCCTCTCAATGCAAACAAAAAGTCTGCAGTTATTGTAAAAAGTCGGGACATATCATCTTTGAATGTCGTCGCCGTCCTCCACGTCAGTCGACACAATATCAGACTCCACAGTCTCCAGCATCGCAGTATCCTACTCCACCGTCTCAAACTCCGCATGCTTATGTGGCTTCCTCGGTTATGCCTGTTCTTACATCTGCAACCCCACAGCCTAGGTCCTCCTCATCTCTCACTCCTGAATTGGTTCAACAAATGATTATCAATGCCCTCTCTGCTTTTGGTCTATCAGGTAAGTCTTCTTCATCTTCCACTTGGTTTCTTGATTCCGGGGCGTCTAATCATATGACGTATTCCCACACTCCTCTCTCCAATATGACAAGTTACACTGGCCCTCTTCAACTACAAACTGCTGATGGAGGACATGTTCCCATTATTGCCATTGGCGATATCCCTGGTTCCATCCCATTGAGAAATGTTTATCTTTGTCCTAATTTAACTTCCAACCGATTGTCAGTCGGACATCTTGTTGAAAGTAATTGTAACATCTCTTTTTCTTCTTCTGGTTGTGTTGTGCAGGACCAGATGTCCGGGAAGGAGATCGCGAGGGGGCCTAAGTGTGGACGCTTGTTTCCGCTGGATCTTTCTCAAATTTCTAAGAATCAATTTTCCAATAATGTGTTTTGTTTTTCTCTTAGAGATAATTGCCGGTTGTGGCATAATAGACTCGGACATCCTAATTCCAAGGCTTTGTCCCTTATGTTCAATTCTGGTTTATCAAATAAATCTCTTCATCTGTCTTCTTGTGTGCCTTTTGATTGTGCTACTTGTAAAATGGGAAAGAGCAAAACACTTCCGTTTCCACAATTCACTTCTCACACTTCTCAGTGTTTTGATTTAGTTCATAGCGATGTATGGGGAATTGCTCCCGCTCTTTCCCACGCTCACTATAAATATTTTGTGACCTTTAGTGATGATTTTAGTCGGTTCACATGGGTCTACTTTCTGCATTTCAAATCTGATGTTTTTCATGTTTTTCAAATTTTTTTGGCTTATGTTGAAAATCAATTTTCCACCTGCATTAAAATCTTGCGAACTGATTCTGGCGGGGAATATATGTCATCTGATTTTCAACAGTTTTTGCAAACCAAAGGCATTATTTCTCAAAGATCTTGTTCTTATACTCCTTAGCAGAATGGAGTCGCTGAACGGAAAAATAGACATCTTCTTGATGTCACTCGTTCCCTTCTTCTGGAATCCTCGGTTCCTACTCGTTTTTGGGTTGAGGCACTGGCTACAGCAGCTCATCTTATCAATCATATGCCATCAACCTCCATTGAGAATCAAAGCCCATATTACCGTTTGTACAAGACTGCTCCATCCTATGATGATCTTCATGTTTTTGGCTCCATTTGTTTTGTGCACTTGCCTCCTTCTGAAAGGACAAAACTCACGGCACAATCAGCTCAGTGTGTGTTTTTAGGTTATGCACCCTTCCAGAAAGGGTTCCTTTGCTATGATTCTCACATTCGTCGGTTCCGTATCTCTAGGAATGTCGTTTTCTTTGAACATCAGTATTTTTTTCAAAAACACATTGATCCTCCTGACTCCTCTTTTGTGTCATTACCTGGTTTTTCTGAAGACTCGTTAGTTGTTCGTTTTAATCCTAATTTTGTGTATCACAGACGGAACAGCACAGCGCATACTAGTGATCCCCCTCCTGATCTTCCTCCGGCATCCGGTTCTGGCCATACTTCATTGCGTCGCTCCACTCGGATTTCGGTCCCGCTAGACCGTTATGGCTTCTCCCATACTTCCTTAATGGCCACTTTGTCTTCTTCTTCCATTCCACAATCATATTCTCAAGCTGTGCAGGTTCCGTGTTGGAAAAAGGCTATGCAAGATGAATTGGATGCGTTAGCACAAAATCATACGTGGGATATTGTACCATCTCCTGTGGGTGTCAAACCTATTGGCTGTAAGTGAGTTTTTTCTCTCAAATTAAAATCTGATGGATCTTTAGATCGCTACAAGGCGCATCTTGTTGCTCTTGGCAATCGGCAGGAATATGGCATTGATTATGATGAGACCTTTGCTCCGGTTGTCAAGATGACCACCGTCCGTACTATTCTTGCTGCTGCTGTATCTCAATCTTGGCCTCTCTATCAAATGGATGTCAAAAATGCGTTTCTCCATGGTGATCTCAAAGAAGATGTATATATGCGCTTGCCTCAAGGATGCTCCTCCGGCCCCGGTATGGTTGCTAAACTTCATTGCTCCCTTTATGGTCTGAAACAAGCTCCTCGTGCATGGTTTGAGAAATTTCAAGCTGTTCTTCTCCGCTTGGATTTTCATCCAAGCCCGTATGATCCTTCTATGTTTTTACATCATGCTCCATCCGGGATCACAATACTCCTTGTCTATGTTAATGACATCGTCATTACCGGTCCTAATGCTTGACTGATTCAGAAGCTCCAAGCGTTTCCTCGTGAGTCATTTAAAATCAAGGATCTTGGTCCTCTCCACTATTTCCTCGGTTTTGAAGTTCATCAATCGCTTAAAGGCATCGTTTTCCATCAGCACAAATACACTCTTGATCTCATCGCCTTGGCTGGTCTTACTGCTTCTGCTCCTGTTGATACGCCAATAGAACTGAATGTCAAACTCAGTCGCGACGAAGGTGATCTTCTTTCCGATCCTACTGCCTATCACCAGTTGGTTGGGAGCTTGATCTACCTCACGATCACTCGACCCAATATCTCTTATGCGGTCAACCTGATGAGTCAGTTCATGACTGCTCCTCGTCACCTTCATCTGGCTGCTGTTCGCCGCATCATTCGTTACCTTATTCGCACACCGACTCGTGGGTTGTTTTTTCCATCCAACAATCCTCTGACTCTCAAAGCTTATTCAGATGCTGATTGGGCTGGTTGTCCGGATACTCGCAGATCGACAACTGGATGGTGCATGTTTTTAGGTGATAGTCTCATTTCTTGGAAATGCAAGAAACATGACAAAGTTTCCAAATCCTCTACTGAGGCAGAGTACCGCGCCATGTTTGCTGCATGCTCCGAAATTCTTTGGCTCCGTGGTTTGCTTTTTGACATTGGTTTTCCAGCAGCAGGAGTTACCCCCCTCTATGCGGATAATACTAGTGCTATTCGGATTACTGAAAATCCGGTTTTTCATGAACGTACTAAACACATCGAGGTTGATTGTCACTTCATCCGTGATGAGTTTAAACGTGATGTCATCAGCCTGCCACATGTCTCCACTGAACTTCAACTTGCTGATATTCTCACCAAAGGCCTTCCACGACCGCGCCATCAGTTCTTGGTTTCCAAATTGATGCTTGTCGATTCTCCCGCATCAATTTGAGGGGGGGTGTTACATAGGCCCAAAGCCCATCTAAAAGAGCCCATCTGAAAGCCCATATGAAAAGAGCCCATTTGAAAAGAGGAGCCTTCTTTACTTGGAATACTATTGTTGTAATTAGCTGTAATTAGTCTTCCTTCTTAACTTAGAATCCTAATTGATGTAAATTAGTGAGTTTTCCTTTCTTAGAGCCTTGATTAAAGGCATGTAAAGATATATATATTGATGTATAATCTCAATAGAAGGACACACAAATTAATACATTCTCAAGAGAATTCAAAATCTCTTCTCTATGTTCGTGAGTTTGTCAGTTTTACCAGTTGAATAGCGAGGGCAAGACGCCGCTTGAAGCCACCGCTCAGAGAGTGTGGGTCTTGATCCAAGGATATTCCATTCAACCCAACCTATAGAGTTGAGATGTCCAAATATCAACTGACGTCTTTTGCAGCAAATTATATGCATGAAGCGTTCAAAGGCAAATCATATTAACATTTCGACTAAATCATATGAAGACTCAAAGCATGATGGCAAACAGCATCCTTTACAATAGATAAGCTAGGATAGCCATAGTCGGGCATAACAGTATGATACAAGGTTGATTCAAGTGCTATTACTGGATACCACATATAATCATCATCTGAGCTTTATTGCACAAAACTGTGCGTGGTGATGGGAATACATATATTATTGAATCTCTGCAGGTATGATATACCTGCGGCATGGCATGACAGTGTGAATTAACCTGTGATATACCTCTACCATTTTCTCCCCCAAGAGATTGCACTAGATGATTTTTAACACTGGTCGAGACTCAACAGGAATTTTACTTGCTTTAAATTATAAATACCACGTAGAGAGATTACATTCAGTTCTCTAGTTGGGCAACATCAATGCTTTCTTTCTTCATAAATTTTTCGTTCATAAGGAGCAAAGAATTTACTACTATCTTGGTCATCATCAACTTGGAAGCCATATCCCATCTATCTTTAGCTGGCAGTTCTCTATCTAGGTCATGTATACAAATCCAGGAATTTAATCCCTTTTTTTTTTACTTTTTAAAAATGCTATTTAATCAATGATTTCTTACTGCAAGATGAGAATCTGGGTAATGCCACCTGTAACAAAACAGTGTTCTATCAAATACACTTCAAAATTTTTTGAACTTGTAATGTTCTCCTAAATGATGTGATACAAATACATATTTGCGTCCTAGATTTCCAAAACTGCAGTGTTCTAGACCACCTTTAAAAATGTGTCTCTCCATACATATATCTCAAGCATCATAAATATTTAAGAAATAGAGAAAAACTACCATAAATTCTTTCCTTTTTCTCTGAATGATAGTGTGTCATAAACCTGCAACTTTGTGGTTGAAACACCTAGCATCTTCCAATTGTGCTATAGACTTTTGTCAAATAAACTATTAAAATTAAAATGAAAGAATCACCTAAGAAATAGAAAGACTGGGAGTAAGAGAAAACGTGCTTTATAACAAAAACATGTTCTGCCCCAAGAAGAACAAAAATACCGAATAGATAGCTGTTTGAAGTCCCAAAGCAAGTTGTTCTTTCAATTGAGGGCTTGCTTTCTGCCTAGGCCATCCGAATGTGACTTCCTCGACAATACTATCTGTTAAAAAATACCTACCAATGCAACATACCACAAACTGAATTAAGTATTCCTCATGAACACATGAAGCATCATGGTGCGGGTGCACATGATGGAAGCTGAAAACGGCAACAAAACCAAAATAAATGTTGCATATCCAACTAATAACACAAGAATATAAAACATAAGTAAAGAAGTATCACAGAACTCAATCTATGATGCACGGATACTTCAAAATGGCCTACGTATCATGTCGTGTCGTATCTGATACCTCACTTTTTATGTGTAGAATCTGTGTCCCTGCTTCGTCCATATCATGTCCCTGCCGTAGGCATCCTAGAACTCAATCCGTACCATGGGTTCTTTCATTCAGTTCAAGGATTCCATGTAGGTGAACCATCTCTTAATTTTGGTGATCCATATTGCTAATATGGTGGGACCCACCAAGCATAACAAACATTGCAAAGAACACATGGATAAGGTCGACAATTTTCTAGCCAACACTCATGGTTAAGTGGCAACAACACTAAATTCACACATGCCTCAATCCCTTGGTCCACAAGTTAAAAGTATCATTCCTACATCAGTAGCCCAATATAGAGGGAAAAAAAAGGTGGCAATTGACAATCTTAACGATGAAGCTCATGAGTTGGCAGACTCTAATGAGACAAGAGGTTGATAGGAATTCCATGTCTGTTGGTTATTTGTTATAGTTATAACTCTTTGGATGTCATCTTCAGTTTTTATTGATTCATATTTTATGAATTGGTGGTATAGAGCTCTCCACCAATTTTTCATGCTTCCTCTTCTTCAATAAAGTTCTCCATTACTGATAAAAAAAACAAGTTGACATCTGATATTTGGTAGTTTAGAAGAAAATATATTAAAAAAAGAGAACCTTTTTTTTGGCTATCCAATATCCACAGTGGGTCCATACCTTAGTCGCCAATTCCATTTCAATGGCTATTTCTGTTTTCTTAGCGGACAAAACATTTTGGTCAATTTGCATAAACAATAACAAAAAAAATGATAGATGTCTTTGTTGTGCATCAGCAAGTAAAAAATGGTCATTGTAAGCTGCGAATTATCACCAAAGCTCCTCAGTTAAAAAAACAGATCAGAAATAGCCTTTCCTGTGCATGCATTGAGACTTTGGTACAAGAGAAGAGAGAGAGAGAGAGAGAGAGAGAGAGAGAGAGAGAGAGAGTGTGTGTGTGTGTGTGTGTGTGTTCTTCTGACAAAATACATATTCCAATGACTCCAAGAGATGAACTGATGGACTTGTCAATGGGGAACAAGCAACATGTTGTTAGGGCCCACAGGTTCTACTGGATGGAAGAAATGTTTGTGGATTAAAAAAAAAAAAACTCATTGGACAATGCTACTAGCCACCTATCCAATCAATCAAAATAATTTCAAATGATTTCAGTTGTAGAATGTGATGTGACAGTGGACAAAACAGATTAGAAATAGAAGAGAAAATCCTCTTCCTTGTTTCTTCTGTATATCTTGAACGGTTTTGTTCAATGCTCAGAATCAAAGTATTCAAATGAAACACAGGTGGCACAACTGTAATCTGGTAACTATAGAAGGAAGAAGAGAAGGCTGTAATTAGATTGCTTTCTTCCACTCTACACAATTACTGTGAACCGTAAACTGGTATCTAATTTAAACATCCATTTTTTCTACCAAAAAAAAAAAAGTATCCATTTTATCACCTTTAATCAGACAGGTAGCATTGTGCATGTGGCTGATTTTTTGAAGATGGATCATCCAGATTGCCACCATCCCCTCTCCCAACAAAAATGGTAGGCCGGTGACATGCTGTATGTATACTTTCAACACCATTTTCAGTTCATCTCACAGTTGTCGGGCTGGGAAGATTCTTTTATCATTTATGTCCAGAATGTGAATGAATGGTTTTTAGTGCCTAACACTCAAACTACCAGCCAAGAAGCCTGAAAAACAATGGTGTGTAGAAACATCGTGGATTAAGAAGGGACACACAATGGAGAAGCAGCGGCACAGATCTCAGACATAAAACTGAGGCATCAGATATGATAAATATAGATGCATTACCTATTTTGAAATATGAGGTATCAAAGCTGAGGAAAAATAATAACGGAATGGAAGGGCTATTTGGCTGCCAAGCAGAACTGAATTAACAACTACTGTCCCAAAGATGAACAATATCATAAATCACTGAAAAAAAAGCCCCAGCTCCACACAAGCCCAGTATGAATGACAGTGCAAGTCACACAGACTGAGGGTGAGAACTGCATGATGCATTACTAAAAATACTTAAAACCAATTGAACTTAGCATTCGATAAGTTAAAGATATAGAGTCCCAAAACAAAATAGCAAAATATAGGCACATCGGTGATTCAACACAACAGTAAGGGGAAAATATCCACCAAAAGAGCAACATTGTTCCATTTCCAAACCAATATGAAAATTTCAAATATTGTCACAACAAACCATCTTACAATGAATAAACTCAACCCAAGAAAAAACATACAAATAATACCATGTTCTCTCCGAATTAAAGAAACAAACAACAAAAATTTGGTAAACAACTTCTATTTTTCAACAACATAAATTTGGTATACAACTTCTATTTTTCCTCATAGACAATGTGAATATTACAAAACAGAGAAATAATATCATACTGAAAAAGAACCTAAACCAAATATTCAGATAGTCAAATGATCCTAAAAATTCATTGTTGCCTGGTGTGCACAGGCTGTAAATATTCATTTGCAAACCATAACAGCAATAATTATCCAGTAAGGGAGATGTTAGAGAAGCACCCTTCTTGTTATTGCACCCACTTGATGAGCAGATTTGATATTCAAAAGGTGGATCCCTCCTATACAGTTGTTAGTAGAAGTGAAGGGTTATGTTTCTTGCTGCTGAGAAGGTATGATACCTTATCTCATTGAAATAAGGTATGATATGATGATTAGAAGTATGCTGACCCAGTGGGACAAGGCTCTCACGATGATGGTGATGGTGGTGGTGGTGATCAGAAATTTTCATCATAAAAAATAGTCCCTAACATTTTATACCTCTCGGGAAACTGAAAAACAATGCCGACCCTTTCTGCTGATAATGTTTCAGGAGGTTGATTTGGGCTGCCATCATTTCTAAACTTTTTAATATAAATTGATCCGGATGTAGGTTTTGCCAGCCCTGCAAGAAGCTACACAGAGGAGAGGAAACAATGGGACCATAAAAACTGCGAAAACTACAAAGCTATAACCATGGTAAAACTAGTGTACAATAAAAGAGAAGTGAAGAGGCAAGCCTGCAAAAGAGTCGTCTTGCCACTTCCACTCCGTCCAAATATCAATCCAAAGCTGCAGACATCAGTAATCATAAAGTCAACCAAAAATTATAAGCCTTCATGTTACAATATAGACTTAGCTGAAATGCAACATAGGTCCCATCACTTATTAAAGATGTAAGATACCAGACCATCTTGCCATTTACCTTTTCTTAGGAAGGGAAAGATTAACATCATTCAAAAGGTTGTGCTGGGTTCCTGGGGGCCGGTAACCGATGCCTCTCACCTTAAACAAGCCCGCTGACTGTTAGAGGACTCAACATACACCACAAACACAACTAAAGAGAGGAAATGGTTTAAACGTATCCAGAAAGACCACCCATACATTCATATACTAAGTTCAGCAGGAAAAAAAATCACAAATAAGCTCTACGATGGCCAATCATTTGTTTCTATGGAACCGGAAAACTAACCGAAGGATCACTTTTACTCATGGAATCAGGTATAATACAAGATTAATTCATGTAAACTAATGATAAAAGTCAATCATGTTCATGTATTCCATTCATGTAAACTAATGATGAGCCTGTGGCATGGTTGGGACTTGGGAAGCACTCTGTCATTACCACAATGTTGTGGGTTCGAATCATGTTATATATCAAAAATTAAAAATTAAAAAAAGTCAACATTTCAACTACAACAGAATTCAGCAAACAGCTTATATATAAATATATCTATCTGTATACATCTAAGTGAAATTCGTCAATGTTTTAACTTGTAAATGTTTCACATATGTCACAGACAGTTTCATCCAGTTTTTTAGACAGTTTCAGACATCATTGACAGGGTGTGTACCGGTATAATCTACATCCCAAAAGAAACGAGTCATGGTCCAAACCAAAATTTTATGATTGGCTGAAAAAACCATTATTAAAACCAACACCCATATTTTGGTCCCACTTCTCACTTGCAGTAAATTTTAACTACCTGAAAAAGCTACCATCTCAACTCTGGCTAAAAACCGATAGTAAGAAGAAAATAGAACCAACAGCTACAAATTTAAAAGGTTAGTCATTCGGAAAATTGCATCAGTTAAAGGCAGAGACTTGTCGTATTGGCCATCCACAATATTTCCTCTGCGAAAGCAAAATGCCATACATTATGTAGCTCTAGGATGACCCATACTAGCTAAGAACCATACATGCCGTCTTACCCGGAGGTGTACCATAGTAGGATTTATCTTCCTGATAACCTAGGAGATAAGAAATGCGGCCTAGAGTAGATTTCCTGTATCCATCCCTAAGATGATGTGAACTCCATCTTTGTAGAGGAATATCCACCACCATCCGATCAAAGCCTTGTCCAGACTATGTTGTGGGGTTGGCTACATGAATTACGTTATCCATTCTAATCTTTCCTGAGCCAAGTCCTCCAATATCTGAGAAGCAGGTGGCACTCCTCAAAGTATTGCAATTGAGTCCAAGCATTGTGTAAGGACCTAGTTTGGGTGAATTGGGCCTCATTGCAAGTTTCATTTCCATTCTTTATTTTTAAACATTTCTCACCATTTGCTGTTTCCCACAAGAGGTGATTGAGTGCTACTCTTTTCAAGGTATGCTCAAAATTTGGTTTGACAAGCATTGTTAGTTTTTATCAGAACACCATTATTTGAGAGTAAGAGGAAAGAAAGTACCTCAAAAGAGGTTTTGTAATCAGATTCTGTGGTTTTCACCACCCCAGACTTGGCAGAGGCAGAGATCCTGCAGAAAGAAAGAAAAGCAAAATAAAAGACATGAGAGAGAGAGAGAGAGAGAGAGAGAGAGAGAGAGAGAGAGAGATAGTGCCTGCAGCGTTTGGGTTTTGATGATGGGGAGCTTTTCAACATAGAAAATGGAACAGCGAGAAGCGAGGAGGAAGATGACGTCATCATCTCCCCCACTACCTTTCTTTTGCCTTGCACCTCGCAGGAAGGCCCAGCAAAATGTTTGCAGTTTCAATTTCCGCCGAGTCCGGATGTTTTTCATTATTTCGTTTTTGAAGCGAGTGGTGTTCATGGGCAATTGGGCATGGCCCGGGGTTGGGTCAAGCTGCGAGCAAAAGTCAGCCTGACTGGACTTTTCGATATATTGGCCCATATCAGGCCCAACCCCCACGCATACCAATGATGTGAGGTTTAACTTAACTTAATCCAGGCTGATAAAAAAAACTTAACTAAGGCTTTTTGTCAGCCATACAAGCTTTCCTAGCAATTGTTGGGATAAATTATGCTACAAGATTTGGTACAAAAGAACATTATATGATCTTTTCCTGAAAAATGACCTAGTAGTTCCTACATGGAAAAGGCTTTCTTGCCAATTGATTGCACAAAAAAGGATTTTATAGTTCTAACCGCAGAAAAAAAGGCTCTCATAGTTCCTCCGAGATAACCCCTTATTTTTTTTTCTTTTTGACTAATGGATGATATCATCACTCGTTTCAATTGAGCAACACCATCCATGTTGTCCTTTTCTTCTACCCTCCTCTTTTCCATTCTCTTTCGCCATCTCCCCACTCATTTTCTCAGCCAGCCCACCATCCCCAACAATATAATGATCCTTTTCATATATGAATGTCAATAGAAACGTAGACTCTCTTAGAAAATGTATTGTGTAAAATTCAATATGCTTACTAGTAGATGCATCAACCAACGGTTGGAAATCACCTTGGCTTTTAAAGCAACACAAACTTAAAACCAAAGGAGACCTACATTATCAACATGAATTACATTTTCAAGGGTCCACAGTTGGGTTGGGTTGGGCTCAATATCTAGCCTGCCGTTTCCTTTAAAAATATAGGCCCATAGATGGCCCAAGCTTGCAATGGGTTGTAAATGATATAGGATTAGGCCCCATACCTCTTGTTCGGAACTGGGTTAGGCTAGGTCAGGCTTGGGTATGTTTATCATTTAATCCGAGCCTGGCCCAAATGTTTAAGTGGACAAACAATCTGAATCTAGATAAGATCCAAATACAAAATGCTCCATGGCCGAGGCTGGCCCTGCCCATTACCACCCCTTAAAAAACATTTTCATCCAGTCAACCAGACACAAGTTTGGGCTTGACTAGGTTCAATCTGCACCCTTCAACTCAGACTCCCTAGAATCAAGCAAAGAAATAAATCGTCGGGGTTGCCAAATGAGCGGTGTAACACCCTACCCACTTACAAACATCCCCAGAATTGAGCCCCCCAAAGTGATCAAACGCAAACAATTGACCATGCTAACTGTGGGCCCTACTTTGCAAAGATTAAAACTCCTGAGCGGTTAGGATTTAACAAGTGTGCCCCACTGGTGGATTAATCATCTGCTTAAGTGATTCTCAGGCACGAGGATCCGAACTTGGGCTCGAGGGTTTTTCTCCTTCCGGCTGCTCCTGCTATATAAACTCCCACAAGCTCAAACGCGCCACCAGACGCAGCGCTCGAGAGAGGGCATAGCAGAACAGAAGAGAAACGAAACGAAACGAAACGAAACGAAACGAAACGAATCGAATCGAATCGAATCGAAACGAATCGAATCGAATCGAAATCGCATCAAATCGAAGTTAGTCAGAGAGAGAGAGAGAGAGATGGCTCAGTCGCTGGAGTTGCTATTGATTCAGTTTTTGATGCCAGACAACGACGCGAGACGACAAGCAGAGGAGCAGATAAAGCGTCTATCGAAGGACCCTCAGGTCATCCCAGCGCTCGTCCACCACCTCCGCACCGCCAAGACCCCCAACGTCAGGCAGCTCTCCGCCGTCCTCCTCCGCAAGAAGATCACCGGCCACTGGGCCAAGCTTTCCCCCCACCTCCGCCAGTCCGTCAAATCCGCCCTCATTGACAGCATTACCGTTGAACACAGGTACCCCACTCCCCTTTTTCACCCCCTCTATCTGTTTGATGATATGCGTGTTCCAAAAATGGAGGAAAGTTGAGTTCTTGATGGGGTAGAAGCAGTTTTGTAGATTGATTAGTGGTGTTGTTGTCTTCAAGATTTGAATAGAAACCGTGTCTAGAGAACCCATGTGTTGCAAATATCGTATTTGTTGATAGTAGCGCGGAAAATCAACTTAATGTAGGTGTTTGATGCAATCTCTCAACCACGAACACTGTTAAACCCTAACTATTTTGGAAGTAGCAAAATTCCACCCTCGGTCACCTCATTATAGAAGTTACTTATGACTTAACATCATTTCCATTTTAGTTCTTTGGATTTTAGATCTGTCAACGACGAAGAGGTGGACTGTGGGAGTGACCGTATATTTATCAACCCGTCAAAGGTCTCATGAAAATTAAAAAGGTTAGAGCTTAAAACAAAACACTCAACCGCTACTACTGAAGATATGATTCAAAATATAACTGAGCTTAGAAATCAAACATTATACTATAATTTAGAACTCAAGTCCTCCTATAGGGTTTCATTGATTTGCATTTTAAAGACATAAAATTGTTGGTCCTCGGGACTTCAAAGTTGAGATTAGCTCCAGCTTTGTTGTTTGGGGTCCTTAATGAATGATGGAAAAAAATTTAATATATCATAATTCATACAATACAGGTGCTAGAAAAGAAGAGGAATAAGAACATCCGGAATGACTGATGTAAAACAGAATCAATATATCACAATTCATACAAGTGCTGGAAAAGACGATGAATAAGAACACTCCCTAATGAGTAATTAGTGTGATTTTCATTTTTTTTTAATAAAGAACAAAATGCCTCGAGATGAGCCACCGACTTGACCAAACTGGAGGGGTCAAGTGGAGTCTTGACTTGACTAGGTGGGTCAATTGGGTTCAACTAAAACTAGTCCAAAATTAGTCCAACCCTGCCCGGTAACTTAGTATGTGACTGGTCGAGTTGTCTCAGGCTCTGAGCAATAATTGTAGTTGACACATCAGGTTGGAAAACTATGCTTGTAACATCCCCATATTGTTATAGATTAGGACTGTTACAGGAGAAGCTTTCCCTTTCTCCAAGCTCTTTCTCAAAGCCCTACTCCTAAGGAAGAATAAAAAAAAAAAAAAAGTAGTATAAAGAACCTACCTTTGTTCCTTGAACAAGCAGATTCTTTCTCCATTCTTCCCACTTCTCCAAGGTCCTTAGCTAGCCTTTCTTTTTGAAGAAGAGTTTACCTTTCTTCACCTTTCTCCAAGTGCTGCACTTTACCTTACCTTTCTTTCTCCTTTCTTTTCCTTCGTCCAAGGGCCTTGACTAAACCCTTTGGTATGCCTACACCTGCATTTGACTGCACTGTTCTCATCGTTTTTCATGATGCTAAATTCCAGGACATCCAACAGGCTCAAAAGCATATGCAACAACTGTAATATGATGTAGTCTTTCCACCCGTCTCTGCTAATCTGTTGGCATGATTCAAGGTGCTAGAAACACTTAACTACTTACTAGCATAGTCCTCTGGTATACCTTGGCTCACCCTTTTGGTTTTTAAGATTATTCTTATTGGTATGCCTAGGTGCATTTGATGTGCTGTTTTCGCGAGAGTGTTAGTATTTTTGATGCTTAAATTGAGGAAATCCGACAGGCCCGAAATGGAGATAGTAAAGAACACATTTGGCTGTGCTGTTTTCACAAGAGCGTTGGTATTTGTGATGCTTGATTTGACGACATCCAACAGGTCATCAATGTAGATAGTAAAAAAATATCCCACCTTTCTCTGCTTATCTACTGCCTTGATTTAGGTCTCCTTCTTACTTGTTCTATCATGGATTTATGGTTAATTTTTGTGGAAATGTCTTGTGTCTCTCATTGAATTCATATTTTTGTGGACGGGCATTTATATATTTCAATCAAGTGTGCTTGTCATATCCTTGTCAAGCAAATATACAGCCAGCAATTTGACACAGGGATAACTTGCACCATCCTTAAAAGCCAATTTGGTGTGCTCTTTTGCAGTCCTCTGGTGAGACGTGCAAGTGCCAATGTAGTGAGTATAATTGCTAAATATGCTGTCCCAGCAGGGGAGTGGCCGGAATTGTTGCCTTTTCTATTTCAATGCAGTCAGAGTCCCCAAGAAGATCATAGGGAAGTGAGTGCATTATCAAAGGAAGCTATCTACTTGTATTATACTTTGAACTGATTATGTTCATTTTCCTTGTTATTGTAGTTTATGCTAAAATATGAACAGGCTGAGGCATATAATAGACTTTTGTTAATGTGCTTTGGTTCAAACAGTTTGGCTTGAGTGCTTTATTCATTTTAACTGGATTGAAACCTCCTGATGATAATAAATTGAGAAGAATCCACTAGTCTGGATCTCTCTTGAGTCTTTATATGTACTTTTGGGTTTCATGCCTGTTTTGTTGAAATGATCAGTTTGCCCTTGTGATAATCTCTAAATGCGGAACGATTATCCCTGGGCTATCAGCAGTTCCACCTTTGAAGATCCTGGGCTTGTCCTCATCTTTTTTGATAGAAAAGCTTTCATCATTTCCGATGAAGTGTGCAAGTGGTCCATAAGTTCAATCCATACGCTGCATGTTTTGAGCTTCCTGCTCTTGTTTTTCGTTTCTGTTATTTGTAATATGGCTTAGAAGCTATGGTACCTGGATACTTGTACGTGCCCAGCATATCTATGTCGGGCAGATACAGGACTAGCACCAGTACTTTGTACTGTATTTCTGGGGTACAAGTTTATTATATCATATCATACTAAGTATGTTATTTCATATAGTTCTATTTGTTTTCTACTTGTCAGCACAACTTTTTTAAGGGAATGTAAACAATGATATTTTCATCGATTTAGTAATGTTCTAAAGAAAAGACAAATCTGGACAGCCATATCCGTACACGTGTCCTAGATTGTAGAGTCGTATCCCTGATCCCGTCATCCTTATTTGTAGCCATACCCATATCTGGACGTCATAGCTTAGAAAATAAGTACTAATTTAGATGTCGTCTTTATTTTATATTAACGTTCCGTAGATTAATAACTTATAATTAGTTTTTTATTACTGATAGTTATTTGAGATGGGCTTTAGCAGTACTGTTATGTTTCAAAGGCTTGAATACTATGAATGGAATTGGCACAAGAACTCTTTTCTTTTTTGCATATATGTTTACTTTGTGGCAAAACTGAGAATTTAGATGTGTCATTGTGGCCCTGTAAGGGCTATATTTACAAGCTTATGCTGTTATCTCAGATCTTTGTTGCTGCAGTTATATCTATCTTGTGGGTTCAAATCAGGCTAAGTGAAAACTTGTCATAAATGAGATTTTACGTGCATATGAGATGAGAGAGATATGTTAATATTTGACATATTCCCAATGGAGTTTGCTATTTGAAATTAAAAATGGACTCGGTACACTCACAAAAAAAAAAAAAAAAAAAAAGAAGCCTAAACTACCCCACCCTTTTCTCTCCCCACTCACCTTCCCCACCTCCCTCTCCTCTCTCCTCCCTTTCCCCACCTCCCCGTCTTGGCCAAGATCCGTGGCTCCGGCGGAGGGGCCACCGGATCTCCCTCCCTCTCCCTCTCCCGCTTCCTCTCCCTTTCTCTTCCTCTTCCTCTTCCTCTCCCTTCGCTCTCCCCCTCTTTTCCCCCCTCTGCTTGATCTCCATGCGGCAAGGAGATCAAGGTCCCCCCACTCCCCTTGCCATTACATAGCAAACACAACACCCCCCCCCCCCCCCCCCCCCCCCCCCCCGGTTTGGCCATGACTGGCTGAACTTTGTTTTTTTTTTTTTTTTTTTTGCTTGGCCCTGCAGGGCTGAACATAATATGTAATGTTTGGCCTCGCAGGGCCAAACATGTTGGAAATGGAAGAATAGGGAGAGGAAGAGGGAGAGGGAGAGGGAGAGGGAGAGAAATTAAAAAGGAGAGGAGGACGGAGAGGGAGAGAAAAGAAGAAGGAGAGGAAGAGGGAGGAAGATCTGGTGGCTCCCTCTGCCAGAGCTGCCGACTGTCGTCGAAGGGGGAGGTGCGGAAGGTGAGTGGGGAAAGGAGGGTGGGGGTAGTTTAGGCATTTTTTTTAGTGAGTGTACTGAGTCCATTTTTTTTATTTCAAATAGCAAACCTCTTCCCAATTAGCAAAGTTAGACTATCAGACAAAACCCAAGTGATAAGTCTCAATTGATCCAAAACATCCTCAAACAAAGATCAAATCTACCTGACTCAACAATCAAATATGCAAAACAAGGAACAAAATAGAAGATAGTTTACACCGAATCGCTAATCCGTTACTTGAATAGTCTTTAATCCGTTTTTTTTTTTTTTGAACAGTAATAGTCTTTAATCCTTGCAGACATACTTCACACCAATGGAGAAGAGATAGAAATGCATAAACATGCAATTCTCAATTTTCAAATTGCTTGCATTAAGTGTTATTGGATGCCCCATTTTATGTGGGCTACAGATCCCACCTTTTGAGCATGTAGAGCCAAGTAAAGAGGTGCACACATAGGGCTGATCCTACATGTCCATTATGGGTTTGGTTGGAACTCAATTGGGTTTGATTTGGGTCCACATTAAATTTTGCAATTTTGTTTTCTAATTTGAAACCCAAATTTAGCCCATTGTATTTTAGATTTGAGCCCTTATATTTGATTGGGCCGCGATTGAGATGTGTCAAGACGCCATTCAACCAATCAAAGTGACCCAATTAATTGAGGGCCTGATCAACCATGGGATCTGCAAAATCTAGACCTTCCACTCCTGCGTCAGTATTGGACACTCACGGGGAATACAGACTGAGTCTGATCTGTATAGTCCAAAATTTTGACCATAAGGAAACTGTCAGATTGAAGGATTGTGAACATCTTATTTTACTTATTGCAGCTGGAGCGTCATTCAGTGAAGTTTTTATAGTGCAAACTGTAAACACGTGATGTGTTTAAACAAACTGTAAACGTGTGATCTGTTTAAACATATAGAGTGTCAATAAGCTACCACAAAACTGTTTAAAAGAGCGGCACAGTTGGATTAAGGATAGCATATAGATTGCCTTTGTGAAATCAGAGGACTGGAAGTGCATGAATTCTGAAATGACATTTGTAGGATCTCCTTTGTCGGTCTATCAAATAGAAAATCCACAAAATCCTGAACCTGTTCAGTCACATAAATTGCAGTGTTGCAAGCCGGCTGAACTGCTAGATTTCACTTGTCTCAGAATGGACTTTTCTGGGACGGTAACCTCTGGATAGTACTTCAGCAGAATTATGACTTGAAGACTACAAAAGCAATAATGTGGAACTGTAGTAGCCCAATTAAAACTGTATGTTTGAGTATTATTTCAGCAAATAAGCAGCTGAATTGATGCTCGGAGTATTCCTATTTGAATATTTGCATTGCAGTTTTGCTCCTTTGTTCTAAAACCTTTATAATGGTATTAATTCAAAAGATTTGTGGAGTTCCATGTTTCTCTGCTATCAAAATGGCGAGGAGCCAAATGTAGCATTACAATGTCTCATGTGGACACACTACTGGTCATTCTCATGAGCTTCTCAACTATCTGAACAAAGTTGACAGTTTGACATCTACTGCTTTTCCAGTTTGATATTGCTGTTGGTCATGGTTATACGATTGCATCTCAGTTGTTTTCTCTGAGTTCTTTATATGCCTTCATTCAATATCTTAAAGGATTCACTGCGCGCATACACAGACACACAAAAGAAGAAGAAGAAGAAGAAGAGAGAAATGGATTTTTATGGATTATACATCTCTGCTTATATTGCTTTCTGCTTTTATTTTAGGTGGCGTTGATCCTTTTCAGCTCATTGACTGAAACAATTGGAAATGCATTTCAACCACATTTCACGGATTTACAGTCTCTTCTTTTGAAGTGCTTGCAAGATGAGACGAGCACCCGTGTCAGAGTTGCTGCTCTCAAGTAACTATTTATTTTCATTTTACTCGGTGTTTGCAAACCACCACTCACACAACGTGCACACACACAGACAACAATAATAACGAGGAAAGATTATTGGAAAAGACACTTCCAGTGTCGTTCAATTTGCATAGGTTTTGATGTTTTACACTTGAAAACAGGAGGTCGTTAAATGATCTGGGATTTCTTCCCTCTCTTATTGTCTATTCCATGTTATATTATCAGTTGTTTTTTCCATGTCATATTATCAGGGCTGTTGGATCGTTTTTAGAGTTCACCAATGATGGGGCTGAAGTGGTAAGTTTGTTATTGAATTACATAATCCAAAACATTTTGTAATATATATATATATATATATTTAAATTTTAAATGTCTCGCATAGAAAGGACATGCCTATTCAGCCATTTGATCTGGTGTTGTCCTTGTTGCAAGTATCTTTTTTAATATCTTGCACAACCATTCATTATAGTCCCTAAACTCTTATCACTTTTGATACGTTCCTCAATTCAGCATGCACGTTGTGGTTTAACACACTTATTTTACAACCTTAGCTTTAGCAGAAGTGGATTTCTTAAGGTTGTAGAACAAATGGAATGGAAGGGCATGATTGTTTTGTTAATGCGACAGTATATTATTGTTGCAGCATGGATGCTGCGATCCCATGTTGAATATAATTTAATTTTGAAGGGAAATTCAAAACTGATGACAGTTGCTTCTCTTTCGATGGACAATCATCAGCTAAGAAGTGGTATCTTGGTGGGGTCCACTAATTCGACCAGATGCACAGGTGGGATTTGGGTTAGATGTAGCAAAAATTATCCCCAGTGGATGCTCCCATCAGAACCACTAATCACGCTAACTAAACACTGGTTCACCCTTTTGAAAATTTCCAGCCAAAATTTCCAAATTCATCCCATCATATCCCAAAATTTTAACCCTACCATACCTCTTTCAGATCCAAACTTGAACCAACCCAGATACCCTCTGGCTGAAATCCTATTTTCCCCCAGTTTCTTCTGATCTGCAGAAACAATATATGTGCACATCTGGCTCAGTCTCTTATTCCTATCTTAGTTTCCAAAAGGCCTCAGTTGGTTCTAAATCAAACCCTAATTGATGCCTTAACTTGTCCCCATCAAGCCTCACCCAATACCAGCCAAACCCTAAGTTGAAATTCCCTACAAATTTATCCCAACCCTGCGCACCTTCTCCCAGTCCCTGTACAACCCATCCCCATGGGGCCACAACAGTTCCATTCAAGTTCCAAAACATTGAGCTCCTTTTTTACGCTATTACACCCCTCCAAAATCACCTAGAAAATTTGCTCCATCTGCTGCTCTGCAAATAGCCCACAAGGAGCCACTTGCCATCTCAAAACAAGGCCCCAAACATCCTCTAAACCTGAACCAAACCACTCCAAAATTGGCTGAAACCTTTACCAGCCCATCCCATACCTGTACAATTGCATATTTCTTCTCTAGTTTGCTGAGAAATCTCGGATATTTCAAACAAGCTGCCACTTGAAAATTGTGACAGCAACTGTTTGCAATTTGCTATATCCCTAAATGTTTATAGTCCTCTCCTACTTTAACCCTAAATTCAATAAACCAACCAGCCCCCACTACTTTCCCAGATCAACTTGTTTATATTTTTCATAGATGTGTATGATTGAATGTCTACTTTCTTCAACAGTCACCACAACGCCCTTCATTGGCTGATGCCTTGAAACCCCTGTACTAATACAGTTGACCCTGTGCATGTATCTTATTTCTCACTCATTTGCTTTTCTATGTTGGTAGTGTATTATTCTGTGAACTGATCATGGGCCATGTTTGTTGTTTCTGTATAGGTGAAGTTTCGAGAGTTCATTCCTAGCATTTTGAATGTGTCGCGGCAATGCCTTGTGAATGGTGAGGAAGATGTTGCTGCAATTGCTTTCGAGATTTTTGATGAGCTAATTGAATCTCCTGCGCCTCTTCTTGGGGAATCTGTAAGATCTATTGTGCAGTTTTCTCTTGAAGTTTGCTCTAGCCAGAATTTGGAGATAAACACACGTCATCAGGTTGGAAAAATTTTCAAACATACTCCATCAATTTCTCTGTCTTTCCTTTTCGTCAGACTCCCTTGATCACATTCCCCCCACCCCCAATTTCTCTTTTCTTTTTTTTATTTTTCAAAAATTATTACAGGCTATTCAGATAATTTCATGGCTGGCAAAGTACAAGGCGAATTCCCTGAAAAAACACAAGCTGGTTGTGCCCATCCTACAAGTGATGTGCCCTTTACTTGCAGAATCTCATGGGGATGAAGATGATGATCTAGCAGCTGATCGAGCTGCTGCAGAAGTTATCGATACAATGGCTGTAAACCTTTCAAAGCATGTCTTCCCACCAGTTTTTGAATTTTCTTCCTTGAGCATTCATAGTATAAACCCAAAGTTTCGGGAGGCATCTGTTACGGCCCTGGGTGTAATTTCTGAGGGTTGTTTTGAGTTGATGAAAAGTAAGTTGGAGCCAACTTTACATATGGTCTTGGGAGCATTGAAGGATCCAGAGGAAATGGTTCGAGGGGCTGCATCCTTTGCTTTGGGTCAGTTTGCAGAGCATATGCAACCTGAGATTATTTCTCACTATGAAACTGTTCTTCCCTGCATTTTAAATGCTCTGGAAGATGCATCTGAAGAAGTGAAGGTAAATAATGGTGGCTAAAATTATTAATGTCAGATGACTATTCTGTACGTTTATTTGCTCAGCACTTTGTGTTTTGCAGGAGAAATCATACTATGCATTGGCTGCATTTTGTGAGGACATGGGTGAAGAAATTCTTCCTTATATTGATCCTTTGATGGGGAGATTACTTTCAGCTCTACAAAACAGTCCTCGTAATCTGCAGGAAACATGCATGGTATCATAGTGATAGTGTCTTCTTTAAAGTTTTAGATGTTGATGATTTGGCTGTTTTACCATTTTTCTTTGCCAATTTTATCTTCTTTTATGTGTGGCAATGTCTTTGCAGTCTGCAATTGGTTCGGTAGCAGCTGCTGCAGAGCAAGCCTTTATCCCGTATGCGGAGAAGGTTTTGGAGCTGATGAAAGTTTTCATGGTGCTTACCAATGATGAGGACCTCCGCTCACGAGCAAGGGCTACTGAGTTAGTTGGAATTGTTGCGATGGCTGTTGGACGAACGAGGATGGAACCTATATTACCTCCTTTCATTGAAGCTGCAATATCTGTAATTGCCTTTACAGCCTTATTCATTTTGGGTACTAGAAATTTCTGTAGTGATAGATTTATGCCTACTGTATTCTCAGGGCTTTGCGTTGGACTTCAGTGAGCTTCGAGAATACACTCATGGATTCTTCAGCAATGTTGCAGAAATTATGGATGATGGTTTCACACAGGTAAATGTTGCATTGGCATTTTGGCAAACTGGCTTTATGTATATAAGTGATATGTTTAAATCCTGATAAATGTCTGATTAATGCATATTTAAATATGCAGTATCTTCCTCATGTTGTCCCTCTGGCATTTACTTCATGCAATCTTGATGATGGCTCTGCTGTGGACATTGATGAATCTGATGGTGATGATGTTATTAATGGATTTGGGAGTGTGTCCTCTGATGATGAATCTCATGATGAACCGAGAGTCCGCAATATTAGTATAAGAACAGGAGTCTTGGATGAGAAGGCAGCTGCAACTCAAGCTATTGGCTTGTTTGCACTGCATACAAAAAGTTCTTATGCACCGTATCCTTCATTTTTACTATATTGAATGCCATAAAATTTTTTGTTCATAGTTGCTTGGTTTCTTTGATGGGCAACAGCTATTTGGAGGAATCGTTAAGGATTCTTGTAAGACATGCTGGATACTTCCATGAAGATGTTAGACTGCAGGCTATTATTGCTTTAAAACGTGAGTTACTCAATGTACACTTGGTTATAGTATTATCATCCCTACTACATTTCAACAAATTAGCAATTCTCTTTTTTTAATAAATGCTTTCTGAATGTTCGCTTCCATTCATCCCCAAAATTATTCAACATATTCCTATTTGCAGTCTTTATAATTTTAAATGAAAAAGGCTATGAATTCTTTCTTTATTTCTTTTTTTTCATATGATAACATTACTCAAATCGACAATCTAAAGGTTGCATTATTGAGCACTTCCAGTAGGAAAAATTATGAGTATGGGAAAAATGCCTAATGAATGGAGAAAGAGCATAGTTGTTGCTTTCTAACTGATTGAAGGTGGCCTTTGGGACTCGTCAAACTACTGAGCTATAGAATTATGAGTTAAACCTTGGAAATAATAGAGTACTACCTACAACATTAGTGTGAACCAGTCTGTGTTTATGTGAAGTAGATTTACTATAGAAGCCAATTTCGGACAAAGACAGTTGATGGAAAGTTGAGTAGGAAAAACTTTAATATGGTTTTTGTGACTTAGAAAAGGCTTAGGGCAAGTTGCTGAGGCAGCTAATCTGGCAAACACTGAAGGGTTAAACATGAACTCTTATAGGTATATGGAAATTATGTAGGACTTTATCAAGGGGCAGTTGTGAGCTTGGGAATTGTTTGTGGAGGTGTTGAAGCTCATAGTTAAAGTTGGATTGTGCCAAGCGTCTGCATTGAGCACTTGTTTGTAACTTTGACAAATATTCAAGACTGGTCCCATCAGTTGGTCAAGAATGCAAGAATGATAAGCTTGTAACTTTAAGGGAGGTGTCTGAAAGACATGGATTAAAATTTAGTAGAACAAAAACAAAATATAAAGAGTGCAAGTTTGAGTGGAGTTAGGAGCAGCTAAGTTGAGTTGGTTGCATTATGATAACTCAGTATCACAGTGTGAGAGATTCCAATCTCTAGGGCCAGTTATCGAAAAAATGAAAACTTTGACTTGGTTATAATGAATAAATACAAACCATAATTGGTGCAGTTGTGGACTAAAGTAGTATCTATGACTCTATTCTATCTTGAGTGCCTCTTTGATTGAAGACTAAGATGTCAGTTTGACCTGTTTTCCCATGTGGTGTTGAATGTAGAGCAACAAAGAAACAGGATGAAGCTGAAGTACATGTAGCAGTACATGAGAATGCTAAAATGGATGAGTTAAAGGAATTGATAGAGTTTAGAATGAAAACCTGTAAGTAGCTTCAATAATATTTAGACTGAACGAATATCGTTTTAGATGTTTTGGTCCTCTGCACAAAGGATTGAATTGGCCATGGTATGTGTTGAAAGGTTAGAAGTTCGATGTACTTCTATTAAGACCTTTGTTGAAATAGTGAGAAAAGACATGTTGGATTGTGGAGTTCCTATGCACAACACTGTGTGACCTTGAATGAAATTACAAAGGCAACCCTAGATAATTAGGATCAGGCCATGAAGATGGTGGCAAACTCGCAATATCGATCTTGTGAAACTGCAGTCCTTTGACTGCACTTTTGTGCACACATATTCACTTGCACAGAGTGGAACCACTCTTTTGAAGCTATGTTAGGTACATAGTTTTTGGTCTGTCCTTTATATGTAGTTTTTGGTCTGTTCTTTATATGTCTGTTGTGTAGAACCCATTAAGCTGACCCCAGATTATGGGAGAAGGCTATTATGATGATGATGATGTTTCCTGTGTCCTCTACGTCCCCTTATTCGTTCTTTTTTCCTTGAAACTAGGTGATCTAGACAAAGAAACAGAAGGTGCAATGTGGTAAAATGTATTTTATTTTACCCATGTACTTTTGATATAAAAAAAATGTTTCCTATTATTCATAAATTTTGTGGCTATATTTACCTGCATTTCAAGGTAGCCAAGTAGATCAAAGTAAAATGTAGTTGATACTGTAAGAGTCTCAGTTATGGTAGGGGCTTTTATTATGACCTATATCTAAGGGTCAAGAGAATGCCTTCTGTTTAATTTTGGAAGTCCAAGAAATGGTGGCTGAATGTTATCATTAGTATGAAATGTATGCCCAACCTCTAGCAAGTTGCAGGGTTGTCAATGGACTTCCGATTACATGGTGAGCTGAAGGTTTCGACCTGAAGATTTCGAGTATCGGCTCTCGCTTTTTGTACCTATTCTGGATGCTTTGTAGACCCGATTGATGATTGGGTTTGGGTGTGGTGGGGCCTGTGCCTGAATGATAACAATGAAAGACTCAAGAACATGGATGGTAGGGTTCTGTGGAGGACAAGACAAAGTTATAGGATCTAATCTTATTGTTTAAATCTGCTTCAGATTTTTAGTACATACTGGTTTGAGTATGGCCCAAGCCAGGTCTATTGGAACTGGAACGAAGTCCAAATATGCACATGTAAAATTTTTTGGGCCTAGATTTGGGTCCAACATGGATCTAACCTGATCCTGACCCACCATTTACAGTTGTGAAATCAGTTTAGTCTTTATATACATGTATTTGACCAGTGTGCTGGGATCAGATAGTTTACGTTTAATTTACAATAATACACGCGCGCGCGCGCACACACGCACACACACTGTGCAGTGTCCTGTGTGAATCCAATGAACTGTAAGTTAGGCTTGTAGACCTATCAACATGAGGCTGAAACCCAATGTGCCAAATCGAGGGGCCATTTGGCATTTTGATTTAATTTACATTGCTAAATGGTTTTAATTTGCTTTCAAAACTTTTATGAATTTTCAGTATCTATAGTTTCATCAAGTTCTTTCAATTACAACATGCCATCCAGTCTTTCTTTAATTTGAATATCTTACATAAAATTTTAATGTTTGTTGCAGATATCTTGACAGCAACACTTGCAGTACCTCCGAGTCTCAATGTAAGGATATAGATAGGTTCTGTTTGAAAATTTTATTTTCTGGTAGCTATAAAGATCATGTGTAGTGGTTAATGCAGTGAGCCACAAACATTGATCACCACTAGCATGTGTTGGGCATTCTCTTTAATAAATAGTTTCCTTTGGTTTTTTTTTCTTTCTTGCGTAGACGTCTCTTCCGTGTCCAAATTGCTACCATAAAATACAAGTCTTTGGAATTCACTTTTCCACTGAAAGCATGTGTCCTTAATATGCCTACCACTGAGTACCTGTGACAGTATGAACTGTGTGCCGGCGCTTCTGTCACACATTACTCAAGGGTGGTCCCCACCCTTTGGATGCCCCTGATGCACTGTGTGCATACACTGGGAATATTGTCTGACATCTATCTTGATTTTTTAAATGGGTAACATGATCATCTATATGATTATAAGAAGATCGTGCACAACGCACATATAATACAAAATGGTGCGATCCATGTGGATAGTGGCAGAGCTAGGATTTTCTCTCCGGTGGGGCAAAAATTCTCTTAGCAAGGAATTTGAAAATTAATTAAGAAAGTTCGTTTCTTCGTTCATTCAAAAAATGATGTGAAAAAATTAACGTAAATATAAATTAGTTAACATAATATCAAAATTTTAAAATCTTACATTTAATCCAATTTAACTCATGAAATAGTTATTAATTATCCCCAAAAATGATAAAAATAATGAACTCGTATTGCTTTCCACATCCAAGAAACATTCAATAAAGGGCCCAGAAGACTTGAGAAGAATTGCAAATTTTCTGATTTTAACAAATTTACTTGTTAGCACATAATTATAATTACTGATAAAATTAAATTAACTGATTTTCTTGAACATTATAATATGGATTTCATAATCACATCATCCAGAAGTAATTTACTTTTTAATTATCAACCTATGTAAATGCATATATTGGTGACATTAATATCAGTGAATATAGAATTTTATAATGCATAAGATTTAGTTAATTGAAATTTGATGAATTCCCATTAATAGCGCCAGGAATCCGCTTGAGCAGCTTAGATTTTCATCAAGTATGCCACATTGTGGGTTCCACTCCCTACACTCACATGAAGCATGTGGGAGATCACTTATTGCATCTAGGCTTTCTTTAGACGTGAATAGGTACAGAGAGAAAAAAGAGAAATTAAAACCATATAATTCCAATGGAAATGGTAATTGGATAGCTTTGATGAGTTGTCTTTTGGATTAAAGTAAATGACAAAATTGCCTTCTAGTGTTCTAAAAGTTATATTTTTTACTTGGGAGGGAAAAAATTCTTGAGGGGCAAACAAAGAAAAAGAAACCAAGTAGAGGACGGGGCGAAGAGGATAAGATCAAATTAGGCATGAGAACATTTAAAATCTTTTCTTTCTATATTAAAGGAAACCAAAAGGTTGAGGAGTGCGACTCTCTGTGGCTCTGCCACTGCATATGGAGTATTAGAAAGGAAATCTCCAATAGCAAGAAAGTACTTCACCCTGCACTGTCTTTTGTTGGTATGTACCAATGAATTTGCCTCTCTGCCCACATGCTTGAAAGATATATTTGGTCTATTCAGCATGTCAGGTATTAGAAAGAAATCTTTTTCAGTGAAGTTCTGCTTCATTTCTTGTTGAGTACCATATTTCATTACTTGAATTTCATTACAATGACAATCTTTCCAGGCAGATACTATCCACAACCTATCTGGTGTTTTTTCCCCATCTAGTATTTCATCCTCAATCTCACCCTACAGGACTTCAGAAAGTCATCTCCATGATGGCATCAATACTGCAAGGGCATGGGTTTCTCCTAGAAGCTCCATCAACTTTCCATTTCCAATAACCTTCTAGCTGTCATTTCTATCCATCTTCGCTTCTCATCTTCAATTGTCCTCTACATGACAAAGGCGTGATCCTTAACACAAATCGAATGCATAGCCATTTGTATTCCCTCCCTTAAATGGATTACTCCCCATTATTTCCATCAAATAAGTTTTACATGTACGCCCGTTTGAGTGAGTTCATGAAAATGGCTTGGTTGGCCTCCAGTGAACTGGAATTTGGAACTAAGGGGTATACCAACCTATACTCATACTTGTAGTTCAAAATTGTGCTCATGGTCGGTGTCTCGCCTATTGATGTATTTTTTTTTAACCCTTGCAGGATGAAGTGGCAGCTAAAAAGAAGGAAGTTCTTGGTAATAAATTGTGCCGTCAACTCTGAAAAAGAAAGAAAGAAAAGAAAATGCTTTCTTTTCTTCACCTCTTACGATCTAAACTGCTTTAGATGATATTCTTTTTCCTGCCTGGTGTCTTTAATCTAATTCAGTTGTGGTTATTTGTAGATACTGTGATGAGCATATACATCAAGGCAATGACTGAAGATGATGATAAGGAAGTTGTTGCTCAAGCATGCATGAATACAGCAGATATTATCAAGGAATGTGGATACATGACCATTGAATCTTGTGAGTTTAACTTCTTTTTTAGCTATTTCTCCTAATAATTTGTATATTTACAGCAAATGAAGACTCAAGGAGCAAAAAGTCATCACAGGTTCCCTTCAACAAACTAATTCATCACCTTGATGGAGGCATATCTATCTCTGCATGTGTTTTCTCCTTTTCATTTGTTGCTTGCCTCTTTTATTAATTTTATGTGTTGCTGATATACTTTAATAATGGTACTAACAATGATATCAATACGTACTGATTACATACTACTACTACTGCTAATAATAATAATTTCCACTTTTGTGAAATTGGATTCCAGACATGCCTCGGCTTGTTGAGGCAACTTTGATGTTGTTGCGCGAGTCTTCTGCTTGTCAACAAATTGAATCTGACAGTGATGTTGAGGATGACACTGAGCATGATGAAGTTCTTATGGATGCAGTATCTGACCTTCTTCCTGCTTTTGCAAAGTCAATGGGATCTCAGTTTGAACCCATCTTTGCAAATTTGTTTGAACCCCTAATGAAATTTGCGGTATGTACTGTTGTTATAGGCTGCATTAGTTTCTTCCTCCCATCTGTGAACATTATCATATTTGCTTACCTGGAAATGCAGAAAGCTTCACGCCCTCCACAAGATCGGACTATGGTTGTGGCTTGTCTAGCAGAAGTTGCTCAGGAAATGGGTTCTCCAATTGCAAGCTATATTGATGTAAGGTTTTAATGAAATCAAAATATTTAGGCCTTTTTAGCTTGGGTTTTTCTTCCATTTAGAATTGGGGAAATTTGCATTTTGTTTTGAGGAGCACACACGTTTTTTCCCAGAATGTGATGCCCTTGGTACTGAAGGAACTAGCATCATCAGAGGCAACTAATAGGAGAAATGCTGCATTTTGTGTCGGTGAGCTGTGCAAAAATGGTGGGGCTGTTGCCCTGAGGTATCCTTTTTTGAAGTGAAATGGAGTGTTTGCATTGTCGGGTGTTCTTTTGGAGATTTTGCTTTCACAGATGCCTGCATGGATGTCATGTTGTTTTCTTCTTCACCGACCTTTATATCATTCCTTCTTGAGGTTATGGAGAGGGATCTTTGAGCCATTTTAAATCGTATCTACTGAATCCCTAAAAGCTACCTTTACCAGTTGTTCCCTCAGTGTCCTCTTAACTCTACACCTAAATGGCATGAGTATTGGTTGTGCTGCAATCCAATACTGGTATGGGGTGTCCAATTTGGTAAATCTCAGTTCATATGATTTTTGGGTTCATTATGATATCAAACAGACAAAAAAAAAAATCTTTTCAGACAAAAAAAAATCTTTTCTTAAAATATAAATTATATGGAAAAATATAATATCAATAAAAGTTGTGAAATTTTTTTATTTTAAATAATCAAGTATTGTATATTTCAATATTGTAGTTGGAGTAGAAAATGTCTAATAATTAAAAAAGTGTAATAATGCCTTTCCAACCTCAAAATAATTTTTAAAATTGTAACAGTATGGAGTCCATGAAGGATCCAGCATGGTGTAATGTCAGTGGTGTTCATGGGTGAGCTAGGCCAGGCATGGTTTTGGGCCATGGGTATTAGTACTCGGGCTAGACTGGGCCATTTAATATTTGGACTGGCTTAGATTATAAGTGGTAGAAAGTCTGAAGCCTGGCCCGATTAAGTTGTGCTTGTAGTTTAGTGATTGATTTGCCCAAACAAGTGTTAGAAAGCTTGGACTGGCTCAGTCTGACTAAATGGGAAGGCTTGGGCCTGTCGTGTTTGAGGCGGGCTGGGCTCGGGGCCGGGCCAGACTTATGGCCTTTGTCAGGCGTGGGCCTGGATATGCCTGTCATTATAGGATCTGTGTTTCTAATGTTGGGTGGGGCCTGGATATGCCTCAGCGCAACCCCACCCATTTACACTGCAATGGACACAGTTACTTTGTCACTTCACACTGTGCGACATACCTTCATACTTTTTCTGCTCAACTTTTTCCTTACATCCATTTTAGATATTATAATGATATTCTTCGTGGGCTTTACCCATTGTTTGGAGAATCTGAACCTGATGATGCTGTGAGGGACAATGCTGCCGGTGCGATTGCAAGGATGATAATGGTGAATCCCCAATCTATTCCACTGAACCAGGTTAGTCTCAAGAAATTAGCTGCTTCTGCCTTTTTCAAATGCTGGTTCTAAGCAATTCTCGAGGAGTTTACACATGACTTCTCTCTAGGTGCTACCGGTGTTTCTGAAAGTTTTGCCATTGAAAGAAGATCACGAGGAATCCATGGCTGTCTACAGCTGCATTTGTAATTTAGTATTATCTTCTAATCCCCAGGTAGGAGCAATTTTCCATTGATTTGATTTTAAAATGGGATTTATTTTGATTGTTGAAAACTCTAATTTTGCTCATTCTTGACCTGAATAACAGATTCTCTCTCTGGTCCCTGAGCTGGTCCATCTCTTTGCTCAAGTTGTTGTATCCCCTGCAGAGAGTCCAGAAATTAAGGGTCGCATAGGCATGGCTTTCTCTCATTTGGTTTCTCTTTACGGTCACCAAATACAACCCATATTGACCAGCCTTCCACCAATCCATGCCAATGCATTGGCCGCCCTAGCAAGTAAAAGCTGACACCTCATTGAACCAGGGTCTCTTTATACTACTAAGCAGTCGGTGCAGAATTTATATTCGTTATCATGGTTGAATCAAGGTTGTGCTCATCTGCTTTGTTAAGGTACCTGCAGGTAGTTTGGATCAGTCACATTTGTTTAGCTTTCAGAGTATGTTTGGATGCACCCATGGTGGAGTGTGGTCCCTTTCTCTGTTACCAGAAGTGGTTGGAAACTAAAGACCATCCGTCACTTTACCCTGCTGCACGGTGCGTGATCTGGCCCACCTCATAATGATACCTTTTTCTTAAGCGGTTTGAATTCTGATTCACACTTCTTTACCAGCCTTCAGGATTTATATACTGCTGGCTCCAGTTTTTCCTGCGTGGAAAGTCGTTCCATCCCCTATTTATTTTTTCATGATGTTTAAAATTGTTTTTCTTTTCCTGTCATTTATTGTTACATTATTATTTTTTTCCTCTGGGTGAGCTTGTCTGTATGATTTGATTTATTTCGTTGTCTGTTGAGGATGTTGTTGGTTTGCATGAAGATTCTTCAAATTCAAAAGATTTACCTTTGTAAGTAATAAAAGAGCCTCTCTTAAGGTCATGTTTTTGGTAATTTCTATGCCTCTCAGACATTTCAATAATCAAATTCAAAACATTTACCTTTGTAAGTAATAAAAGAGCCTTGGTCTTTATCGATTTGGAAAAAGCCTATGATAGGGTACCGGGGAATTTAATTTGGTGGGTCTTAAAGAAAAGGAATGTCCCAAGAGGTTACATTGAAATTTTAAAGGATATGTACGAAGGTGCAATAACAAATGTGAAAACCACATGTGGAGAAACTGGCGGATTTCCCGTGACTATAGGCTTACATCAGGGATCATCTTTATGCCCTTTTCTCTTTGCATTAATTATGCATGAGTTAACTGTGTATGTTCAAGAAGAAGTACCATGGTGTATGTTGTTCGCAGATGATATAGTATTGGTGGATGAATCAAGAGAGGGTGTAAATGCAAAGCTTGAGAGATGGCGGAGGGGCATTAGAATCTAGAGGCTTTAAAATAAGTCGTACAAAGACAGAATATATAGATTGCAATTTCAGTGGACATATACAAAGTGTTGAAACCACTGTCAAAATTGAAACCCATGAGATATCATGTAAAGATTCTTTTCGGTACCTAGGCTCGATGATTAGTAAGGATGGGGAGATTGACGAAGATGTGGAGTATAGGATAAGAGTTGGATGGCTGAAGTGGAGACTAGTTTCGAGAGTACTTTGTGATAGACAAATGCCAATTAAATTGAAGGGAAAATTTTACAGGATAGTGGTTAGACCAGTTATGACATATAGAGCAGAATGTTGGCCAATTAAGAAGACACATATTCATAAGATGGATGTAGCGGAAATGAGAATGCTTAGGTGAATGTGTGGTAAAATTAGGAAAGATAAAATTAGAAATGAGCGCTTTCGAGAACATTTAGGGGTAGCACTAATAGAAGATAAGATTAAAGAAATTCGTTTAAGATGGTTTGGGCATGTTGAGCGTAGGCCAGTAATGGCACCGGTGAGAAAAAGTTTGGATATACAGGTAGAGGATCCATCAAGAGGTAGGGGTAGGCCGAAGAAAATATGGATGGAAGTCATTAATTTAGATTTGAAGAAGTTGCACTTATCGAAATATTTAGCTAAAAATAGAATGGAATGGAGAAATAGAATTCATGTAGCCGACCCTAACATGGTTGGTATAAGGCTTTGATGATGATGATGATGAAGAAGTAATAAAAGAGCCTCTCTTAAGGTCATGTTTTTGGTAATTTCTATGCCTATCAGACATTTCAATGATCGGTGATAAACATGTCTGTCAACCATAATCAAGTGGATTATGTTGTCATTCAAGAGTAATTATTGACTGGAGACCTACTTTTTGATGTGTTTGGTTCCCGTATAGGTGACATGTACGTTAGCAAACACTTTCTTTGATGGGGTGGAAGCAAGTGAGGCTTCTCGATGCCCCGTGTGGGCCCTATCAACTTTATGTTGCTGGCCAGTGGCAGTGCATAATGGAAGAGGTATATTAATTGCAGTCCACAAGCACCATTTGAGGCCAAATTAATACTAGAGGATGCTGTAAGCCTATCTGCTAACTGTGACAATACCAAGTGCACTGGTATCTGGCTACGTGTTGCTCTAATTATAGTTTAGTCCACCCAGTGAAGTAGTTACTTTTATAATGCTTGTTTAACATAGAAGAGTGAATAAAGTCCCCGGGATGGATTCATCACATAGTAAATGCATGATTAAAATATTAAAACTGGGGTACATATCATGTGAATAACTTTTGTAAGTGATTAACCTAGCAGTCGGCCAAATCTGAGTCATGCAAAAGTTGGCCTTATATCCAAAAGGGGGGTCATGATTTACAGATAGATTTATGATCTCAGCATGTTTTAAGAAAATTTTAAGTTCCCTTGATAGAATCATATGAGGACCATTTTTCTGATAATGATGTTTTGAAGCGGAAATGTTGAAAAAAAAGAAAAAAGAGAAAAGAAAACACATGTTTGTGTGGATTGTGGTATAAGTCTAAAAAACGCGGTAGGAGCAAGACTGCTGTTACTGCCCAAGTAGCAGGAGATCAGCATCTTCCTTTCGCCGATTGGAACTATCAAGGCATGGTACTTTCCATTTTGTACTTAACTTGGTTTTATGTTACTATATGCTGAGTCATCATCATTCTTACCTTTGATCTATACATCTTCTGTGGTCCTTATAATATTCAGTTGTGCTCCCCTCCGAGAATTTTACTATTGAACCTTAAATTAAAGAAAGAATTTCAATCTATTCATCTTTTCATCACCAACCTGAATTCTACCTCCTAATTACGGGTTTGAATTAACATTTTCAAACGGTTTAATAATATATGTTAGATTTGCCTATGCAATGGCAGAAATCGGTTAGAGTTGAGCCTCTAGATTTTATTCACGCCCACAATGCGCAGCGCAACATAATTCTCTGCCACCTCCACTTCGAAATCAAGAAAATGGACTTGAATTTTGTTGAATGACAGATGCAAATTTGGATTGGAATTGCTCTATGCTCCCCTCAAATTCCATTTCACCCTGCACAATCCAATCGAATAATCAATTTTCACATAGGGGTGCTGACTGTTTATAAATTACTGATTCTGTTTTGTCCATGAAAATTCAATGGAGGATATTCGTTTAATTGGGGTGAAATGTACCAATAAAATGCTTCATATCTGGATCAGTGGCTCTCAGTAGTTTGATGACCTTGGAAACAAATGGCAAAGATTTTACTTTGTAATAAAACAGTAGATTCAGCTCCTATTCTCTCTCATGAAAAAACGCTCCTTTTTTAGTCTCAATTTTTTTGTTGTCATGCCGTGTTGGGTTAATTTTTTTATGCATGCTACCCTCTCACGAAGGAGCATAAAATTAAATTTGACGATCATTTAACTTTTTCTCACCATTAAATTGAAATGGTAAAAAAATTAATGCTCTTTAGCTCATAGGTCAAAAGGTTAAAATTATCGGATGGGCTCAAGATTTTGTGTATCCTAAGATGTCATATGGATCTTTCCGTACAATGGACTTAGCATGATGATCATCTCAATGGATGACAATCGTCCCTCGCTTAAGAGAGTGTAAGGGATGGAAAGAAGAAGAAGAAGAAGCTACAGAGAAAACATAATCCCTCTTCCCTTTCTTCTTCTTCTTGTTACTGCTCTGAATTAGTGCTTCAGAGCCCCTAGGGCACAGCTGAAGCCCTAAAATCCTCTGCAGAATTCCATTAGTCCATCACCACGGATCCGGACTCCTCCACACATCCTTCGGATTCTCCGCCCGGATCCCCCGGCGACCCGGCTGGCGCTGCTTCGTCCTCCATCAGATCCCCCCTGGGCTGACGGTCCCATCATCGCTGAAATCGCTTATCAGCTCCGGCCTCGCCATCGCCGCGGCGGCCAAAGGCGTGGCGTCCACTCGCTCGGCGGTGAGCTCGGCGCTTGCGCATGTCGCTGCCATTGCTTCGGGCGCTTGTTTGTCGACTAAGGTCGATTTCTTATGGCCTAGGGTTGAGCAGCAACCTGGTATGGTTTCTTGCTGATTTTGAATTGAATTTGGTGAATTTGGCTTGCAGTGTTTGAATCAGGAGATTCAGTTTGATTGAGCACCGTTTTCTCTATGCATTGAAGTATATGCGAACGGAGCTCATCATGTTGATTCTTTGACATTCCAGGCATTTCTTTCTCGTCTTGGAGGGAGTGGATGCAACAGGATATCCAGTCTTCAACAATGCAGAGGTTTAATATCTTTTACTTGTATCAATGACTCGCAAATATTCCTAGTTGGATGCCTCTAATATGGTACTCCCCATTAAGGCAGGTGCAGAAGGCTATTGTTTTTGCAAAGAAAGCTCGCAATGGCCAGTTAAGGAAAACAGGAGAGCCATGTCTCACTCACTGTATCCATACAGGAAGGATCTTATGGAGAACGAGTATGTTTTCTGTCTTTATAATACTGGAGTTCATGATTCTCGCGTGTTTTGATTCAAGATTGCTGTGTAATGCTGATATGTATTAAAGTTAGGATTGCAAATGGGTATTTGATTCTCCGATTTTTTTAAGGTTTCGACTCATTAATAACCGGTTTTGGGTCCATATTTAGGTTCTTATTAGTAAATGGGTCCGGGTCTGACCTAAACGGTTTCGGATCCAGTTATTTCTTGGTTTCAACCCATGGACTCGAGAATCGACATATTACCAAAGTCTTTAACAAAATTTTTTAATAATAAAAAATAAGTTTTTCTCTAAAGCAATCTCTCCAGAGAACTGGACCCGGACCTGGACGCGCCTCATACATGGAACCGGTTCCGGTTTCAGGTATTTATTTTCATTAACGGTTTTGGTTCCAGAGCCTAAAATTTGATTCCGAATCCATCTTTTCATTAACGATTACGGGTTTCAATCTACCATGGAACCAGACTAGCGTCGACCCTTTTGCAACACTACTTAAAGTGCTTTCATTTTATACAATTAAAAATAATTTTATTTTAACCTCAGGGGTAGCTAAGTTGGCCTAGGACCATGGTCTGCTCCTAGAGATTGTGGGTTCAACCCAATTCTTCCTAGTCAAACCTTGGGGCAAAATCAGGCGAGAGCCTTTGCATAGCATGTGATAAAGGCTAGCCAAGGTCGAGAGGGTTCAATTAATTATAACTGTGCATTGTTGAAATCAGTTTTTACCCAAATCCAGTTACAGTTATATGTTCGGTTATGAATTCCAGATTGATATGACGTGGGGAGCAAACTCTCGCCTTTTGCCACTCCACCTACTCCCAAGTGCGCGGCCTTTTTGATTAATAATGCTTCTTTCATCTAATTAATATCATTATATATCCTTTTTTCTCCTTTTACATAAGTGGCATAGTAATCATGGCCTTGTTTTATTATTTCATCCCTTGCTCTTTCTTCTTTTTCTTCCTCTTGGGTTTTCTCACTTCAATAGCCGAATGAGAAGCAGGAAGTGGTTAGAATTGTAGTCTTTATGCACTTTCCAACATTGAAATCATAACTCCAAAAATCATTTTCCAGGAAAGGAAATTGTTGTAAGGAATTTGCATGGTGAAGAAAATCCTTTTTCTAAGGATATACAAGCCTACAAATATTTTCTTTAGTCTAGGATTTGGGGAGTGCTGATGATGTAGGCCTTTGGGTTAGGGCTTGCTTGGAAAAGTGCCGAAGCACAATACCAAGTGCAAAAGAACAATCCAAAGTCTCCATAGAGAAAGTCTAGGTTTTAAGCATCCTCCAATGCTTATAATTAGGAAAAGAAAACTTAGTGCCTAAGTTACTTAATCAAACTAGAAAAGGAATTGATAAAGGACAAACCCATGGTCCCAATGGGTCGACCCGCTAATGAGCCAATTTGCCTCAACCAAGCCTTTGGGCCCAGCCCATTTATATTATTTAGAGTTTTATTTGTGTTTTAGGTTGTTTTAGTAGGTTCTTTTAATCATGGCCATCAATGCGTTTGGATGGCCCAGATTAATCCTAGTGTTATTTCTTTCCTATATAATGATGTGAAGCGTCTTTGGCTAAAGAGTGATGATTAATGAATAATAAAATTCGACTATTTTGGGATCTTTTCCAAGTTTTCTTTGAGGATAACTCTAAATCTCTAATGCCTCTTAATCGGAGTTCAGTGAGAGACTAATTTTTCCTATCTCTTCATCTTCTAATTTTTCCTCCTCGTGAAACCAGCATAAAAATCGACAAAGCAAATATACTTTTTTACAGGAATAGATCTTTGGAAGCCTGAAATGCCAAATTTCTGCTTCTTTGAAATCAAGTGAGGAAACTTCAAGGAGGATTCGAATGGGTACAAGAACATTTTCACTAATTCAGAGGTATCCATAAAAGGAAATATTAGAGAGATGTTCGGTTGTACCATTAAATAAGGGACATAATGCGTTTGTGCACATTGAAAAGATTTGGAGTAGGATTGGCGAAGGAGATGGAGAGATTTTAGGGCGGGAGCATATATAATATTTAAAGATAGAGTTAAGGGGGAGAGATGAAATCGAGAACGAAGAGGAAAGTGTTCCGTTGCATTAAGGGGTAAACGTAGAAAGGAAATGTAGGTTCTACTAGGCAAGCGAATAGAAAATGAGAGTCAAACTTTAGAGTGGAATCAGGCTGAATTCTCAATTGAGTTCAGTTTGCTTCGTATGTATATGTATATATATATAAATATATATATATATATATAATTAGCATTTCAGATGTTTTTCCTTGGAGAGTTAGATCTTTATTCATAAAGATGGATCATATTATTCAATAATTTCACTCTGTTCACTACTTCCAAATTTCTTCCATTGCTTAGAGGCTTGTTAAAAAGATTAAAAGATTGTAGTTGGCATCAATTGTACTTGATACAAATATTTGTAAAGCTTTATTAAATAAAATCTGATCCTGAGTTGTGAGTTTTTTGAATTGCTTGATTTAATTTCTTGGGGTATGCCCCAGTTAGTTCTTTTTTAAGAACTATTGTGAAAATTATTTTTTGGTTAATAAAATGATTGCTAACCTTTGAAATATATATATATATATATAATTGGTCTTATTGTGTCAACCGGGTTAGACTTAAGTTATGGATAGGTAGTTTGGGGCCTGTTTGACCTCGATTAGGTAGTAAGAAAGATCTTTTTTTTTTTTTTTGTAATTTTTGAGTACACCATTGCATACATCTTTTCGAGTACATCATCTTTCATATAGGACCCCACTCTATTTAACCTCATTTGGACCAAATTAGCATCAAATTGACTCAAAATGAAATAACACAAAATAGTTGGACTTACTTATAATTTCTAGAGATATCTCTTAAAAAACAACCCCTCCTCCTTCCCATTTGATATTTCTGAAACTCCAAAGAGCTAGAGTTCTCCTGTCTTCTTTCCTCTCCTCACTTCGTACTTGGAAAGTAAGACAATGCCCTTGTATGTGAGATTGGAGGATCCTATCTTCAACACCACCTTCTCCTTCACCTTTCCATAACATTGAATTTCCCCAGCTCATCATATCTTCTTTCTTATTGGAAACTAAGGTAAGAACTCTGACCCAATTATAGAATTTCTGGTCCAAATTGAGTCAAAGAGGCTTATGAGGATTTTAGTATGTTGGCTAAATTCATGGATTTGACAAAACTCTAGTTTTAGTCAAAGTTGTATTTTTATTTATTTTATATTAAGAGTTTGAAGAGGTTAAAGAGTTTCAGAAGAGTTATAATAAATGTCTTTGAATTAAAAATATCATATCTCACAAAACAAGTATCAGATATGGCAAGTAATTTACCTTTGGAAATTTTGTTTCGTGTAGATATTAGTAGGTTCCAAGATTGTATCAATCCGAGTTAAAACGACAAAGTTATGTCATCGAGAAGTTTGCGGAGATTGTGCTATCCAAAATTATGAAACTACTATTACGCAAATTTTTATTTTTATTTTAGGTGGGACTTTCCTATTTTGTATCAATTCCTATTTTGGTTAGATTATTATTATGAGACACGAAATTAGGGCTATAAAAAGGGGTTCTCTTTCAACCCTAAGATAAAGATCTTATTGTTTTAAGTGGAAAATATATTTTAGAGATTATCTTTTCTAGAGCTTTAATTGAAAAGTTGAAGGGTTAAAGCTCTGCTATAAAGATCTTTGTCGTTTACATCTCTTTATGAAAGATTATCTTCTAAGCATAGAAGATTTAAGGAGTCAAGTTAACAACTAGAAGGCGCCTAGTTAATTGGATTTGTAACAGGCAATGATAGATGGTTGTTGTAGAGTGATTTTTTACAAGAGATTGATGCTACAAAATTATGCGAATGTCCGTAAGTAGCTTGTAACTGCGTGATAATTCATAGTGCTTGATTATTGGTCCAGTACGGACTCATGGTTTTTCCTCGAGTTGGGTTTCAACATAAAAAATTGTGTTTTCCCGTGGTGTGTACTTTTGTGTTAATTTGCTTATTTTATTTCCGCTGTATAGTTGGTTATTTATACATATATTGTTAAAGTTGATTGCATTGATCGATTCTAGAGGTTCTCCCAAAATTTTCAAGGGTCATCTTCATTGCATGCATCAATGCTCATCTTCATCTTACATGCTTTCATTGTTAGGGTTTGGCAATTAGGATTTTGCTTGCTTTTGAGTCAAAGAATTCTGTAGATCTGTAACACCACAAAACTAAGGCAAGTATAAGTAGGTTTTTAGCTTAATACATTTTGGTATTGAGTTGTTTTTTTTTATTTGATTCAATCGATTTTATATTTTGATGTGAATATAATCACTCTACTTAAAAACTGCAAGTGCACAGCTATCCTGTTGAGATAGTGGCAAATACAGGTTGTTCCCACAGAAAACACTTTTGAACTTTTTAATTAAAAATATGATTTTTTTTCAAAAGAAAAAAAAATAATAAAATAGAAGTGTGGTATGTAAATCAAAAACTAAATAATTTAATAAAATATAAGAAATAGATCAGAACAGCCAGAATCCACTAATTTATTTAAAATCCAATTTATGCAATTAATTTACCCTTTTTTGTCTCAACTATTACTTACATTAGAAACAAATCAATGTCTCTAATTTGTATGATTTGACTATTGCAAGAATCAGTTTTTAATTAAGAAAAATAAAATCAATACTCAAGACCTCCTTTCACCTCCTAAAAGAATGAACATTACCTATCAAACTAAGTATAGACTATAAAAAAATAACCAAAGATTTAAGCAAAATTTTTCAAAGTAAGTATAAATGATCGAAATTTATTTATTAAAAACATAAATCAGAAGTTTGCCTTTGGCATGAAGAGGGATTTATTATTATCTTTTAAAAGCACATTAACAAGAGATAATAAAAAAAGAGTAAAATAACAAATATAAACTAGAATATTAAATTACTTAATTTCATCCTTTGCTCTGATCAGAAATTCAGTCCATCATAGCAAATAACCTTAAAAATAACTTTAATAATATCCTCTTCTTATCCAATGGTCTCGTATAATTCTCTCTTCTAAATCTTAGTTTTTAGAACAAGGCTCCAGAATACTTTTAAAATAAAATCAGGACTTAATGGAGGGGAGAGGTGGAGAAGAGAAAGAGATCTGGGATTTCTAAATCTAGTTGGGAATGAGGAGGAGCCTCTCATGATGGCTTTCTTTTATAGTTTTTTGGCTTTTCAAGTTCATTGAATCTGAACATCTTTTTGGTGGATTGGGAGATAAGATCTACTGCTTGTTGATTGGATTTATATTCTTAGATGAAAAAGATCTTGGAGATAAGATGAAGTGGAAACTTTTGGCATTCTTATCTAATCTTCACATGGGGTCCATAGAGGAATGTGCAGCAATTATACTTTAATGGTATATGTACAATTGCAATCCCGCCTAAAAATGTACTTGAAAATGTTCAAGCCCATAACTTTCTCATTTTAGCTCTAATTTATGCAATCTTGGGCTCCACGAACATTTACTCTAAATAAGTTTTCCAAAGGTGAGCATTTATATGTATCTGACATCTGGACCGAGAGTTATGGTCATTTTAAGATAAGCTATCCTAAGAAAAACGGGATTGAATTTTAAATTCTAATTTACAATGGACTCTATCTCTGCAGTGGTTGTGATTTGTTAGCTAAGTCAGAAGAATATTCCTTAGCACAATAAGATGAGATAAGATCTTCTGAAAGCCTTAGCTGATCTGCAAGTGGGATCCACGGGCAGATAAACTCTAAGTGTGTGGATCTTCAAGCAGTGGGACCAAATCATCTCAGAGTTCTGTGGGTCCTACAAATTTTATTTTCCTGCATATTCTAATTAAACCCATCAAATATCAAAAAGCCCACATTGAAGCGGGACTCGTCTAGACAGAGTTTTACTCCAACTGTAATTCTTCGGAGAAAAGTTGCAAACATTTTTAATTAATACATAAAATGTGCAAAAATTGTATAAATTTCAATTTTTAGGTGAAAATGCATGAAATAATGAAATTGAATGAATAATGATGCATTTAACCTAATTAAGTCCCTAATCCAATATAAAATGATGCATAAATCTTGCAAATTCATGAACTTAATATATTTTCAACCTCCTTTCCTGTAAATTGACATGGGTCTTCTCTAATGAGTTGATGAATGACATATTAGTGGTAGTAATGAGTTGATGGTAGTAATTGATGAAGAAGTGAAGATTTTATGGGGTGGAATTGGAGGTTCCAATGCAAGTTTCAAAAATGGAAGGAGAAGAAGAGTTTTAGAATTTTGTTTCAAAAACTTTAGGAGCATGCGCTCAAGCGCCCTTGAGCATGGACTTTAATGGGCTTGACAAAATTTTGAAGGTTAAGAGGATTTTGTTATAGGCTGGAGCGGGTACAAGACCGGCTCAAGCAAGGATACCTCTTGTTACGCCCCGAGCCCGAGATTCCGTGATTAAAGTAGCTCCCGAGGCGCGGTATACATAATTCCGTAGCAATCCGTGCGGTACTGAGACACGTATGAACCACCACAAGGGAAAAAGTACAAATCTCATGTGTAAGGACTGACACGTAACACGTGTCCTTTTAAAACATTTGCGGAAGCCTGTCTTTTTACCTGTACTTAACAGCATCCTGTACATTTTAGATTTTGCAATATGGTATTAAACATAAATTAAGTCTATTAAATAGAAAATTGTAAACCAAAGATATAGAACCTAAAAAAATCTTTTATACAAAACATAATCCAATGCATAATTCTACATGACCAAAGTACAAATGTCTATATGAGTGATCTAAAAGAAGAATACATGGTGTGACCAAATTCATAGGATTTAAATACAACCTGAATAAGAGACATACATGTCTATCAAATCAAATAACATAATGACAATATGACATAATGGCATGATGCATTAACATAGCCATGCCCATGGCATGTTCTAATATGTCCCAAAATATACCCATAATGCTCTGCGAATTAGACAACTGGAGAATGTTGTTAAGTCCATACTACTATACTATACCACGGGAAGTATCTTGAAACTCTTCTACGGGTACATTTGAGGTGGAATCAGTACTTAAACCTGCTTGTAATACTAAGGGTAACACTGTTAACACGACGGTTAAGCAAATATAGGTGCATATAAAACTATCATGTTGTATCAATTGAATTAGAGACATATTAATTGAAAAAAAAGCAATAACCGTAATCTAGGCATGTTGTACATGAATAGGCATGAGTATCGAATCATAAACAGGATATCGAAATATACTAGTTGGCATCTACGAGGTTATATTCTCCCCAAAGAGAGCGTATCATCTAGGGAGAGTGTATAACGTACGTATGGGAATTACGTTAGGGGATCAGTCTAGCTTTCCGAGGAGCGCCGGCCAACTCCTTCATAAACTACTGCAGTAGCAACATAAAGAATACCCGAATTAGTCCCATCGAACCTAACAAGGGTGCAAGCGAAGTAGTGCCGACTCAATATATCAAGACCGTCCAAATTCATATTGTACATATTAACTTATACTTATCATCGTTTCTTACATAAGGGAGTTTCGGTCTTGAGATCATATTCAATCATAGGATTCGGAATCAAACAAATAACTGATAATCAAACAATGCATACTTAAATGAGCTAATGGAGATCGAACCCTCTTAACCTTAGCTACACTCATTTTGGCTCACAGGCTATACTCGATAGAAGCTCCAGCACTGATTTCGCCTCAAGGTTCGCTAAGAAGAATTGGGTACATGATTAGATCATGTCGAGAGCAAGGTTACTTAACAATATGAATGCAATTAGATTAAGCAATTATCAATGATAGTTACTAGCCAACCCTATGCTAGATAACTCGTGTTTTAAGGTCATTTAATACGATGTATTCATAAAATGTTTGGTGTCGCTATATTACCAAAATCTCGATGTTATAATGTATATACAAAAGGCACATCTTCTTCTGCCAACATCTATGACGTAACATTGGAACTGATCGAAAAATCAAGAGGGAATGAGCTATAAATTGGCATACATATAGAGTTTATCAAGAATCAACCTATTTAACATACATGCAGTGATCATATGCAACTATACTTGCCTTAACTCAGTGCTTTACCCAAATCTAGCTCTTCCTTTGGTTTGATGGTGGAGAAAACACAATTTCTAACCATAAATAAAACCCTATATGAAAATGGATGAAATGGGACTGAGATGGGTTGCATGCAACAAGATTGAGTCTCATTGACTCTATGAAAACCAAGGAAATGCAATGGTGCTGGGTTTTTCTTACCTCAAGGCTTCTACAAGCAAAAGGGAGGAAATGATGCCTTAGATTCTAAAGAAGGAGAACAAGAAGAGTGAAGAAGAAGGAGAAGAAGCTCAAATCCATTGCATGTAACATTTCAATCGCCCAATCTAGAGAGAAAGTGAGGGAGAGAGCATGGGAGAGGAAGAAGGCTCGTGCTACAGCAGAAATGAAGGAAGGGGACGATGGGTTTGGGTTTTTAAATGGATTGGGTTTCTGGAGATTATAAACAAGCCCTCAATTTTTATATACTTCCAGTTTGAGTCGGTTGGGCTTAAAATGGGCCGAGATGAATCTGGATCGAGTTGGGTCAAACATGAATATTGACCCACATGATGAGACACACTTAATGCAATTAATATGATGCCGTAATGAAGTGAAACTATGAAATTTTAAAATAAGAAAAGGTCCTTGACTACCTAGGTTTGGTCAATTCTAACCCAACTACCTATCCATGACCCAATGAAAATTAACAACAAGATGAATTAGGACTAAAATATATTAATTAATAGGAAATCAAGTTTAATTAATATAAATTAAAATTAAGTCGGGTCGGGACCTTACACCTCTATCTAGGATGTGCTCTAGCACTCCTGGCGGGCTTGAGTGGACCTAATAAATTTTCAGGGGTCCTTTTTTTAGAAAAAAAAGGGAGTTTCATTCCTACCATATATTGTTCATTACCCTTCATAATCAACCCCAGGGATGATTATGATGAAATTACTATTAAGACCATTAGGGACCTTGAATACTAAAAGACCTTATAGGCCTTAGAGATGGTACCTTTGACCCTTTAACACTAGCCAGTGGAAATTATAACACATGAGAGGTCTTGGGGGCTGAGATTATCTCATGTATATTATTCGACTAGTCAAACACTTAACTATGGGTGTTGGTTTAGAAGACTCCAATCTGCATAGCATATACAATGTAACGCCAATCAAAGGTAGCCTGTACTGTGGATAACTTAAAAACTACGTCGTAATAAAGGGTTAGAGACAACGAGTAATTAGACTAGGTTAAGCTACTAATTTACTTTGATTCTTCTAAATTAATTGCATTACATATTGAAATTTCTAAAATTGCCCCTCAAACAGCTGATATGGTTATTGTATTTGCTTTACCTTACATTTGTTATTTGTTCACTAGCAGTTTTTCCATTTTATGAAATTTTAGATTGAATTGGTTTGGCATTTGAACTGAGTAAGAATTGATCTCGGATTGAATCGAATTGTGAAGAATATAATTAAATTGAATGATTTTACTCAAGTTCTATTATTAGATTCAAATGGTCGGGCACTACTTAGATTCAACCTTACTGTAACACTCCGATCCCCTTTGAGCCGGTTTAGTAGCTCATTAGTGTGTTTTTTGTGTTGGTTAATTCTTTTGGACTTGGTTTTGGGTCATGGATAGGTAGTTGAGTAGCCTTTGACCTGGGATAGGTAGTTCTAAGCCCTTTTTCTTAATTTTGCTTTTGCTTTGAATGCATCATATTTGCATCATCTTGGTGTCAGCAAGTGTATTTTGTTGAGCTCGTTATTTTCCGTAACTGTCTCAGACTCATTCGGAGTCAATAGAAGGAGTTGGACCTTTGTGTGACTTGAATTGTAATTAGCCTAAACTTGACAGACCTTGTTTTAAACTCCAAAACTATATATATATGAGTCATCAGCCAGATGTCTTCTCCCTGCTCATTTCCTTCAACGTGCATGCAAGAAGACTCCAGGGAGAGCCTCGTCCGTTATCTTCTCTTCTCCTCTTCATTTCTTCTTTCCTTCCCTCTTGGTTAGCATTGGATTTTCCACCCAATTCGAATGGGTTCTTTCTCTCTCTCTCTTTCTCTGTCTGTGCTTTGAGGTAAGTGGGTTTTGATTTCTTCTTCTCCAATTGGATTTCTCCTCCAAGCTCTGTATCTCTCATACATTTCATGCATGGGTTGTTCTCTGATTTGCTTGGGTTTTTAGTTGGATTGGAGCTTAATCTCAATGGATTTGCTAAAGCTTTGAGGCAAGTATAAGTACAGGATTGTTTAACACATATGGGTATATTGTTTGATTATTGTGATTCTCTTGTTCTTATATGCTTGGCATGATCTACAACCTAATTCTATCACTTTGGATTCATTGGAGTTTGTTTTGCTAAATTTGCACATGATTTTCCAGTTTCTGTAACTATCCAGATTCGTTTCCTGTATTGTACGGCTAAGCCGTAATTCTGTACGGCTCAAATTCCAGAGACTTGATATTTGAATTTTGTTCTACTGCTAGGCTATGGTTGAACCGTAATTTGTTCTACGGCTGAGCCGTAAGTTAGCCGTGACCCAGCCGTGAATTAACACTCTGATCAGTTGAAACTTTTCAGACATAGTACTCCTACGATGAAGCTACGGCTAAGCCGTGAATTGGTATATGGCTAAGCCGTGGACTCCACCGTAGCTCAACCGTAAAAGGTATCAGATTAGACGTAGAAGATGACTAGTTTAGCCGTGTTCTGAAGGGAACCACGGCTAAGCCGTAGAGCATGTTACGGTTAGGCCGTAAGATGTATACGGCTAAGCCGTAGGTCAACCATGGCTAAACCGTAAGACCTGAAAAATCTGAAATTAAACTTAGGATCATGGTGTGACTTTGTAGGGCTAAAAGACAGGTTAACCATACATGTAAACCGGCCTAATAGATTCTTTGGAACGCCTGAATAGTCTGCTAGGCTGTGACTTATTCATGTGAGCGTTGATTTACTTTAAGCACCTCTCCATGGGTATTGGTTTAAGGGACTTCGGTGCACGTGAGGATTACATTGCAACACTTTGATGGCAATGGTGCATCGAATAACTTATAACTATACCAACATGCACGGTTAGTGATAGTGAACAACTAGATTAGAGTTGGCTTGTAATCCTCCTTGATTCCGCGTTAATCTGAGATGCATTGCATATTGGTTACAGTTTTGCCCTTTGTTATGCTAATCTATATTTATGCATTCCGAGATCATTTTGTTTCGTTCTTTATATTTGTTTTATTCTTCGCTCTGTACTCTACTTTGATATATGCTGTGCTTTGTCTTAATTTCCGCTATGCTCTGTATATATTCGATTCAGTGGGTATTCCCTGGTGGCTCTGCCCAGAGATTAAAACGTGCGGATAAGATCGTGCCAGTGTCATCCGTGAGTCCAAAGCGGATAATCTCCCATTTTTCTTTTGATTTAGTTGATTGGTATCAGTCTGGCTCTACTCAGCCTCAGCCCTAGGATGCCTGACGGGGTTAACTTTGGCTTGGTTCTCTGTGCTTTGTATCGCTGCAGTGTATTTCTGTCTTAGAACCTCGGAACCCAGGAAACCGAGACCCACTTGTACCCTTGGCCAGGTCAGTGGTGTTCTCATCTGTCTGCTTTGTCTGCTCTCTATGTGAGAGAATATGGCCAACGTAGTAGCCACCTAGTTCAGTATTTCTATGTTTTGATTCCTTTATCATGTTGTACTTCTATGCACGATTTGTTTAGCGTACTAATATGAAACTCTGTACTTAATCTTCTGTCCTTATTTAATTAAATACTATGAGTGTTACGTCCCTGTTACTTATATTTGCTGGATCGTTGTATTCATGGTGTTGTCTGTGGTGTTGCAGGCACAGATCCCGTGTCCGGCTCCCCGGCGGTCGAGGAGACTACAGGGCAGGACTTAGTAGAGGCTCCCTCCGGCCTGGCAGAGTGGGCTTGATCACTTCTGCCGAGTGCGTACATGCATATCATCAGCCGTTTATTTGTTTTGGTTTTTGGAGATTTTGTATTTTATCACTTTGGCCTTTGTCACTCTTGTATTATTTTGTATATCATGATTTTGATGTATTTTGGTGTGTATTCAAACTCGTACTTGGTTTTTGCCATTTTTAGCTTCCTCTATTTTTTTTGTTGCTTGCTATGATATGTACAGCTTCCGCGTACGCTTAGTTCGCACGTCTTAGATCCCTTGTGTGTGTGCATCTGAACTGGGTTTGGATGTACGTGCACAGGAGTACGTGTGTCACTGGTTTGGCTTTTCGCTAACCCCCGATTTCTCGGCTCGGGTTATGACACTTACGAGGCTCGACAAAGCTGAGTTCGGTTTTGAATGGCTCTACTCAGCCTCAACCCTAGGATGCCTGACGGGGTTAACTTTGGCTTGGTTCTCTGTGCTTTGTATCGCTGCAGTGTATTTCTGTCTTGGAACCCTGGAATCCAGGAAACCGAAACCCACTTATACCCTTGGCCAGGTCAGTGGTGTTCTCATCTGTCTGCTTTGTCTACTCTCTATGTGAGAGAATATGGCCAACGTAGTAGCCACCTAGTTCAGTATTTCTATGCTTTGATTCCTTTATCATGTTGTACTTCTATGCACGATTTGTTTAGCGTACTAATATGAAACTCTGTACTTAATCTTCTGTCCTTATTTAATTAAATACTATGAGTGTTACGTCCCTGTTACTTATATTTGCTGGATCGTTGTATTCATGGTGTTGTCTGTGGTGTTGCAAGCACAGATCCCGTGTCCGGCTCCCCGGCGGTCGAGGAGACTGCAGGGCAGGACTTAGTAGAGGCTCCCTCCGGCCTGGCAAAGTGGGCTTGATCACTTCTGCCGAGTGCGTACATGCATATCATCAGCCGTCTATTTGTTTTGGTTTTTGGAGATTTTGTATTTTATCACTTTGGCCTTTATCACTCTTGTATTATTTTGTATATCATGATTTTAATGTATTTTGGTGTGTATTCAGACTCGTACTTGGTTTTTGCCATTTTTAGCTTCCTCTATTTCTTTTGTTGCTTGCTATGATATGTACAACTTCCGCGTACGCTTAGTTCGCACGTCTTAGATCCCTTGTGTGTGTGCATCTGAATTGGGTTTGGATGTACGTGCACGGGAGTACGTGTGTCACTGGTTTAGCTTTTCGCTAACCCCCAATTTCTGGGCTCGGGTTATGACACTTACGAGGCTCGACAGAGCTGAGTTCGGTTTTGAATGGTTTGGCTGCTATAGTGGATAATAAATGGAGTTTCTAAGACTCCAGGCGGGTAGCCAGATGTACCTTTGGCCAAGGCACTAGTGGTATTCCCAACACGTGTTGCTCTCTGTTAGGAGGATTTAGCTAAAGTAGTAGCCAACTAGTAGGTACACCTCAAATTATGATTCCTAAAGCATATTTATTCTTAATGCACAATTTGCTTAGTTGACTTAAATTGCACTTTTTTAATTAATTGTCTTTTAAATCTAATTGATGCAACGTGTGTTACTTAGTATTTGTTGAATTGTCATATATATGGTGCTATACTATTGGTGTTACAAGCTTAGATTTTGATCCTGCTCCTACAGAGGCCCTAGAGATACTGGAGGAGACCCTAGAGGTTCCTTCAAGTTTGAAGAATGGACCGTTGAAGACGTTTTCTAGTCTATAAATCCAGTTTTGTTGCATTTTGTTATATTTTCTTCTGAATTCTTTTTTTTTTTTTAAGTTCTCCTGTTGATGAGTTATAAAGAATATATGTCTTCTCACAGTAGACCATCTTTATCGAATTGATCATTATTTATAAAAGTAATTCCATTTTGTATTTGACATTTTACACTATGGAAAATTTTTCATTGGTTTTTTTACCCTTGCCAAGCACGAGCACATTTTACAAGTTAATATGAAAGGGATACAATTGAATTTTGAAATTTATGTCAAAACTCGCAATTGATTGAGAAATTGGATCCAATTGAGCAATTGATTGCTTGATTTTAAAGAAGTCCAATTTAGCTTTAATTCATTGATCAATTTGTTGATTTTAAAGAGTTCAATTTAGCTCTAATTCCCTAATCAATCAATTGATTGATTTTAAAGAGTCCAATTTAGCTTCAACTCCTGAAAAATTAAATTTGGGTAATCTCATTTTATAGAATTTTAAAAAGGGCCCAGCGTAATCTGCATCCCAAAGCACGATACTAAGTTATGCATTTATAAATTAATCTACCATTGGCTCAACAAATTCTCAAGGGGCCCACATATAAAAGATTCATCCCTGGTATCCATGTTGAGCCCACCATAACTCTTACCACCATAACTCTTATCACAGAGCCACGATAATAAGTTATGCATATGTAAAGTAATTTACCATTGGCTCAACAAATTCTTGAAGGGCCCACATATGAAAGATCTATACTTTGTATCGTATTTTGAATTATGGATGAGGGTGAAGTAATGGTTAATACACATTTGATTGTGTCCTCTACATACACGTGGTAATGTGTGTTGCCAAGACATTGATACAAATTTAACGGTCTGGATTGTAGATAGTTATCATTTTGTTCACCCTTGCTAGCTACTCCAGGTGGCCGGGCCCATACAAGGTCCAACCTCTTTTTGGGTTAATTGTTGCGCCCAAAGTGGATGCCAGAATGTTTTTTAAATGGCTAGGGCCTGGGGTATTTCTATCTCGATGCCTCATTGAATGTTCTATATTATTACTTATATATGAGGATTTTACGGAAAAAAATTCATAGATGTTTGTTACACATGAATGGACTTTTATTGAGTATATGCACTATTAACGTCCTTTGGGTCTGATTTTGTGCAAAAAAAAAAAAAAAACATTTGTTTGTTGGGCTAGCATCATTTATCTCTACATACAAGAAAAAAAGAAAAACTAAGTTTCTGTAGGGAAGAAGGGAAGAAGAAGAGAGAAGGAAGAAGAAGGGAGGATAAAGGAAGAGCAAGAAGAAGAAGAGAGAAAGAGTGAGAGAGGAAGAAATAAGAGAAAGGCAGAATACTGCATTATATATGATATTAACATTTATAAGCTCTACTAGCAAAACAACCCTTGCTAACCACTCCACTTACCTAGGTCCCCGGTCTCCACTACATTTCATTACTTGTGACATTTTTTTTTCATGTAAACAATTATATGTTGATATTTTGTGGTATAATAGTAAGATTAGTTATTTAAACAGGTAGAATGTCATGACTTCCACATCTCATAACCTATAGTTTTTTTGCTTTCTACCGATGTTCAATGAAAGAGTCAAAATTTAAAAAAATATGGCTAAAATTGAATCGAAAACCCTTAACTTTAATATTTTATAATTTATAGTCAATTTCAATTTAAAGTAGACACAAAAGTTAGAACAACTGATTCAACTCTTAACGAAAACACTAATTTTGATAATTTCGCACATTATGGCACAATTAATTAGGTTGGCGAGTCGCTACGAAAAAAAACCTCTTACCTGAAAGTTTAAAATCTAGTAGGAGCTATGAGACCAAACACCTTATTCACAGGGCCAGCCTTTTCTTTCAATAAGTCCTTTCTTGTTAACCAAACCAACTCATAATGTCATGTGCAGGGACACTCTGACTTTAAAAAATCTAAACTTTAAAAAAAAAAAAAAACTTTTTCATCACATGGAATTGTCCGGACATTTGATGACTAGATTTTGGTGAAAGGGCAACTTTAATAAATTATACAAAGGATGTTATATTTATAGAATACAAGTTATACTATCAATTGGACTTTTGCATCAGACAGAGGCAATAAAATAATTTTTACTTTGTGAAAAAAAAAACACTATTAAGGGTAGGGCAAAATGGTAACTTCCATATATTTGATGGATAACAATATGGGGCCCACGTAGCATGTTTGCGGGCTCTCTTCTTACAAGCGGGGTTGCCTAGTCTTCCAAGCGCCAACCACAAAAAAACGACAAAAAAATATCCAAAAGTAATGTTGATGGAGACACGATATTTCGTTCCAATTGCCCGCGCGTAGAGATGTGCTGACCCAGCCCGGCACGGTCAACAACACCGCATGAATCCGCACGGCTAGGCACAACATGGTTTGCCAGGCCGCAACGATTCACACGGCACTGTATGATCCAACGGCTTCATTTTTAAAAACTTTTTAATAGTTAAATTACTATTAATTGAGGTGTTTTGACTATTTTATCCTTCCCTAACAGCCATAAACCACTAATTTTTAAGCATTTAAGGTTATTTTGATATTTCAAATTTCAATAAATATAATCTCCCTCTCATTTTACAATCACAACTTATTCACTCCTCTTGTTCTATAAGCTCTCGAACTCTCATCTAATTTTTCATGTCTATGTTGTGTGCTTAATATTTAAAAAATACAAAAAAGGAAGAAAAAAAAAAGATCCTACAGTGCCAAATTATGTACGGCACGATTGGCATGACAAATGGCCAATACGGCCCAAGTCATGTTGTGCTGGGCTAGACCCCTGGTCCATTCACAACGTGCAGGCACGGCACGAGTTAATGGCATACCATGCCAACACGACATGAGGCACAGCCGGGGCTAGCACATATTGTGTCGGCAGAGCCCGTTTTACATCTATACCTCTAATAGAGGTGTAATGCAATAACATTGTAGTACGCAGCAGTAATCCAAAAAAGACTAGAGTCGGCAGAGCCCGTTTTACATCTCTGCCTCTAATAGAGGTGTAATGCAATAACATTGTAGTACGCAGCAGTAATCCAAAAAAGACTAGAGTGTGGCCACCTTTAAAAAATCCAAGCCGTGTATCGTTTGCAACACCCATTTTTGTATCTTCACCAAAACTATTGTTCAAATCAGCGGTATGCACACCGTCGGGTTAACTAGATTAAGAATATGTGATTTTACTTTAGAAAAAAAAGATGGGCACATATCTAAATCCAAGTGGCCAAACTAACGTTGGGCCCAATGAAATGAACTTTTTAATTTCTGATGCTACTGGCAGGATGGGTATAAAAGGTGATGAGCGGTTTGAATTTTTTAAAAGTAATCTCACCTGGTTATGCAAGGCGCTGCAGTATGCTACAATGCAGCGCCCCTGCACCGAAGGTCTGTTGGTGAGCCAACTGTACAATGAAATAGTTCAATGGTCCTAGGTTTTAGGCCCCTCAATTAAAATGACTAATATGCATAGACCAGCTGATTACTAATACAGCTTTCTCTTTTTATCTTTTGTTTTCTTTTATGAACAGGGGGTTGCTATTCATTTGCTCCTAATCTAAGGTCTCCCAACTCAACAAATATGTCAGAACTCATTAATTAGGAGACCTGATGGGACAATCATCCTGGTCGATCCGATTTGGAAAAAATTAATAATTATAACTACACATGCAATAGTTAGGCCATTGATATTTGGCCACTTAGTTACTGGGCCACACGGCCTTTCCATGATCATCCCACCAATATGTTTGCCACATTGACGCCTGTTTGTTTACTGGGGTTCGGAATTTTACATTGGGGACAATTCTTCTGTTGCTTTCCAGAAATTCCTCATCTAATCAAAATACAACTTAGTATTACAGAAGCTAAAATTTAGAGACATTTGGCATGCAATAATAGCTTAACATCTTAAGACAAGAGTTTACTATATTATCTATGTAGATAGAATGTTAGTGAAAGTCTAAAAAAAATGAAGATGTAGATAATATAAACGTTGCATTTGGTTGATCAGGCATTTGATGCTACATAAAGCCGATTTTTTTCTTTCTTTCGTTTACACAGTTGATAAGATTGTACCAACAAAATACCTACAAATTCAATTTGCCATGTTGCAGTGGTTAATCGTAACAATTGTTATTGTTGTTCTTTGGTAAAAAAATTTACTATATCATTTTCATGTGGGGCCATAATTATTATTGGCAAAACATGCAATTATCAACTATTACAATTTCGTCCACTCTTGGATGCAAAGCCGCCCGGCAGATTTCTATTGAAAAATGCAAATAAATTGAATAAGATTATTTCATATCATAATTATGTGAAACCATTAAGCTGATAAATTCATGATTAAGCCTCTGATCCCGTCCATTTCAACTTATTTGCATCTATGGACAGATCCGTGGGTCCAAATTTAGAGTAACACAAAGTAGCCATTACCCCAAGATAGGAAAAAACATTTAAAACCAGAAGCCTTCTGGTCTTTGTAGATCGTAGGCAGCTGGCCAGGGATGGAAATTAGGGCAAGTAGGTCTGACGTAGAAGTCTTCACATTCCTCTGTGTGTGTGTGTGTGTGTGTTTTTTTTTTTTTTCATATTGTATTAATTGCAGTTGCAGTTGTTACTGCATATGCCCATGAACGACGGCCAAACTGCAGTTTTAATTGCAGTTCCGAAATGGTCTTTGGATAAAATGGCTCTGGTATGTATCAGCTGGTACCCAAAATTAATTTACCTAGGCTATTTATCAAATTATCATATAAAGAGGTGTAATATTATCTTTTCTGTAATATTCAAGTGTTTAATGTAAAAAATTCTCATATCCACACCAACTGTCACCAAAGGTGGGACCTCCCAATTTCACTAGTTCCCTTGTCACGGATGGCACCAATGTGTAGTGTACACCTGGGAGAAAATTGTCTCGTGTTTAACAGTGTGAGATGTGTGTGTCCCCTCATTTTTCCACATGCATGAGTTGAGCGTGTGCCTCATATGAACGAGACTCTATTACCTCGCATGTGTTAATAGTTGTCATGTTGGTGTTCGTAGCTGGATTACTAAAAAAATAAATTTAAGAGTGGTCCAAACTCAAGTGGGAAATATTATAATAAGAATCCCTTAAGAAAGATTAATTTATTTTGATGCAGTGTTAATTTCTACTAAGTGGGCCGCACCAAAGATTTCCTTATTCTGGAGCCATAACATCTAGATTTTTTTTTCTTGTTCATGAGATTGCTGTTTTTAGTGGCTCAATTTATGCAAATTCCTTCGCTTTAATCGCGTTGCCTAAAATTTTGGAGATGAGGTTTCAGAAAAGAAAAAAAGACAAATGGCATTTCAGTGCCCTAAAGTGTAAGATAACATTTAGTTGATTAAGAATATAATTAATCAACTTCGATCTTACTGCTAACAATAGTGGATGATGATATGTTTATTTTATAAGATAAATTGACCATTTCGGGCATTCTATCTAAATATTTATTCTTTTTGTTTATTAAAAACTCATTCTATTTAGATATTGTTTTTAAAATAATGCATGATCAATTTCATTCATGCAACGCAAATTAATGGGGCTAAAACTATGTGAACTCGAAAAAAAACTCAGAGAATAGAGCCCACTTGTGAATTTTTTTTATTTTTTATTTTTGGCAGAACACTTGTGATCTTTTGAAACTCTCATAAGACATTACCAATTTACCATTCAGTGTTGGATAATAATCCGGCCATTATTTCACTTTGGATTGAATTGCAAATAAAAAAAATGCTCTTATAAATATACTTTTTAAAACTGTTTTATTTTGAAGCTATAAATTGAGGGGTTAAGCTATCTGAGCTCCTCCTCAATTGGTTAGAGACATGTGAAATTCACGTAAGTATGTGCAAAAAGAGAAAAAAGAAAAAGGAAAAAAAGATCAAGGGGTCAAGATGATCCAATGTGGTGAGGCTATGGATTCACGTAAACATTCCTCATATATATATATATATATAGAGAGAGAGAGAGAGAGAGAGAGAGAGAGATGAATGATTTAATTCACACATTTTGCATGATGCACACCTTTTAATATGGCTCACTTGATTATTCCAAATAGTGTTGGAAATATAGCTACAGAAAGTTGGGGCTCCTATAAAAGCAGAGTTATCGAACAATTATACTGATGTGTAGGAAAGCCGTGTTAACTATTGGTAGAACTATTGTCAGCGATTGTAGAGAATTGGCGGCTTTAACAATCGGCCGAGGCACGTCATCAAACGCTTTCTTTAGAACGAGTTCTGCCCCTTGGGAGTAAACCCAAGTGCAAAAGGTCTCAACAGCAATTCCCCCCATATTTATAATTAGCATGAAACAAAAATATATGTAAACTGACTTCTCTCACGCACACCCCGGAGCTTGTGCAGTAGCACAGGGTGTGAGTTTGCTCTCCATATTTTGCATTCAAAACCACCCAATAGCAGGCCCAACATAAGAGATTAGTCATTAATAAATAAATAAATCCAAAATGGGAATAGACACAGGTGCTAACAAGCCTACCCAACTCAAATTGGAGTTTTTTTTAGGGAAAACTTTTTAGGACGTTACGAAACATGACAAATAAAAAGTCAACATTTTGAACGGAGGGATGTCTTTTTCATCTCTGCTTTCTCCAACTGCCCTTGATCTCCTTCCTCCATCCTCATCTTGCCTCCATCCATTGTGACCACCAACCATTGAAAGTGACCAACGATCATGTAAATGTGTGGGTCCCACTATGCCTGATCAGTCTAGCCCAATTAGATCAGATGGTCAGATGTTCATTAATTCTAGACAATGTTCATTTTTCTCCTCTCTCTCTCTCTCTCCCTCTCCCTCTCCCTCCCTTTTTCCTCCCATCCCCCCTTTCTCCTGTTCCCTGCGCGGTCTCCCTTACGCAGGGCGACTGGGATCTATCTGCGCAAGGAGATCTCGGTCTCCCTGGGCAGGGGAAATCCTGGTAGATAGTGCGGGGAGCAGGAGAAAGGGGGGAAGGGAGGAAAGAGGGAGGGAGAGGGAAAGAGAGAGAGAATAAAGGGAGGGAAAGGGAGAGGAAGAGGGGGAGATAGAGAGAGAAGGGAGGGAGAGGAAGAGCCTGCCGACCGGAGCTCGTCGCCGGCGGGAGGAAGAAGAGGTGTGTGTATGGAGAGAAGTTGTGGAGGCATTTTGGAAAATTTTGAAAATTTTTTTTTTTGCTTGTGTAAGGAGAGTAATTTCCTATGTATATATAGCAGGACTCAAAAATAAAAATAAAAAGTTTCCAGAATGCCCCCACCCCTTCTCTCCCCATACCTTTTCTCTCCCTCCCTCCTTTCTCCTCCCCTTCCCCACCTCCCCCTTCGGCCGGCGACAAGCTCCAACATTGGAGGAGGCTCTCCTTCTCCTTCCCCTCCCCGATCCTCTTCCTCTTCCTCGTCCTTTCCGTTTATTCTCTCACTCCCCTTCTCCCTCATTCTCTCTCTTCCCTCCCCCATTTGCCGCCTCCAGATTAGAGCAAGTTCAACCAAAATGCTTAGATAGGTGTGGTGGGTATGTCACAAGGGGTATATACTCAACTAGAATCCTATGTGCTCCACACCACAAAGCCATTCCTATGCTTGATTGAAAAGGGAGCCTTCATTTGGCTATTAGTCAGTGTCATTAATTGGACAACTAAATTTACTTTAATACTACTACCAATAAAATCGATGGCCAAATATGAGTGAGTGCCATTAGAATGCATGCCAACCTCCACGGGATCTCCGATTCAATGGCCATTTGGATTAGAATTAGAACATACATGCACTTATGGCTGTAAGGATTCATGTAATCGGTTAATTCATGGGTTAGACAAAACTTAGGTCCATTGAAATTGTATTATATATTTCTTATAGTTTGAATTGAAGTTCAGTTTGCAAGAAAAGCTGAAGAGATAAAATATGAAAATAAATAATCAGGGTTAACCAATCGATTGAGTGTTTTGTCCAATTGATCAAATTGGAGGCAAAGGCGATGCAGATCAATCGAATGTTGGTCCGATTGATCAAATAGTGTTCAGAAATCTATTGACCTTATACGGAATAATTTCTTATTTGTGCTAGGTTTAGCAAGTTGAGTTCTACAAGGGCTATCCTTATTAGGCATGAGTTGTGGGTTATCCTTAAAGGGTTCCGCTTTCAACCTGAAAGCATAGATTTCATTATTCTAAGTAGAGAATATACATTGGAAATTATCTTTCTTCTCTAAAGCTCCATTGGAGAGATTTTGCTAAAACATTGAGTGCTAGAGTTTGGTGCTTCTACTTCCTTATAGGAGATTGCTTATCCTGTGAAATCAAGGTGATTGGATCAAACGCGAAAAATAGGGCGCACAAGGCATAGTTATGTTGTGAATTCTTACAAGAAGAACTATATCTTGGTGGAGGGATTGACTAGAAAAGGCTGTGAGTATATCTTGTAACTGTTCGGTATTAGTACTTGACTTTTGTTGGTCTGGAAGGGCTTGTGGTTTTTACCTAGTGGAATTTTCCATATTAAAAATCTCCGCATCTTCTTATTGTGTGGTTGATTATTTGTTTGCAAGTTTAGTTTTATTATCTCACTGTATATTGTTTGCCTTACAATCAAGAAATCCAAGGCCCAATAAACTTTTATTGGCTACTTCTATAACAAAGCCAATAATAATGTTTCTTCACTAAGATCCTTACATCCACATCTACAAGTCTGCCTAGTGTTGAAAAGTGATAACTAAGATAAGGTCAAGCCACTTCCTCACAAAATGGGAATTTCAAACCATAACTTGTCCATTTATCCAAATTGCAGCATTTGACATGGTCAGCAGTAGGGATGGGTCTAATCTTGCATTGATGCCACCCAAGCCGGCCCTTGGGGATGCAGCTGAAGTAGTGGCTTGGGGCCCCCCATTTTTTATTTGCTTAAAAGAAGTTACACAACCTTAGAAAATTGATAACATTTTCAATCTTAGAAAATTAATGACATTATACAACCTTAGAAAATTGATGGCATAAAATTTATCTATAGAAATTTCATATGTATACTAGCTTATGACATTAGACTTAAATTTCCACAGTCTTATGATCTAAATTTATCTATAGCAATTTTTATGGTCTGACATTAGATATAACAAATGACTAATGTCAGACTATGCAATAAAAGAGGTAATTGACATTAGACTCAATTATGACATGCATATAGATGGAAGGTCTATTATGTTCCCCTCGCTTATATATACTTTTTTCATATGATTAATAAAAATCTTTTGTAACACCAAGGCTTACCCAAAAATGTAAAACTACATTTTAATGAAAATTTTACTCTAATGTTTGGACATCCCCATTTTGAGAGTTCACTTGGGGTCCCAAAAATATCAGGGCAGTGCTGATGCCACCAACCTCATTTTTGCAAGAAAAGATTCTTGTAATTCAATGTCTTTGTAGACATGCAAAGTGAAGAAAGAAACATGTGAACAGAAAGTCAAACACCAACGAGGTTTTTTTTTTCCAAGTCACTGAGACTTGTAGTGGGGCATCTCAAACTTTGGTGGGTTGCTAGGGCTGGTACCTAGTCCAGTCTCTCTGGCCCGGGTATAGAGTATGGTCCTTGGAGTGGTAGATGAACTCATCATCCTTTCCAGAGAATTTCTCCTTGTTTTCTGTTGGGTTTTATGAGGTTTCAAAATTAAGTTTTATACATGAGAGGTTTGTGGTTTTCAAAAGTCCCACATTGGAAAAGTACACATCCTTTGAAGCACTATATATGCATATCTTCTCATTTACACTTCAAGTTATTTTGGGCTCCTTTGCTACAAGCCCTATGCGCGTGCACGAGTAGAGTTTGCTCCGAGGATCTCGATCCGGAAATCATTTAACCAGGTGCGCCTGCGTGATTATTGCGCGCACGGGGTGCAAATCCCGGCTGACCTTCCTCGGGGGACCCATATTGTGATATAGAAATGGCATACTTTTGCCAAAAATAATTTTATTTTTAAATGTTTTACATTTTATTAATGGGTTGATTAAACTTCATTAAAACCGAAGTTTGAATTCGAATTTTAAATGTTTTTAATTAAACCAATTCAATGGGACGTTGGGCATTTAATCTTCGTTTGAATTTCGAATTGTTTTTAATTAAACCAATTTAATGGGACTTTAGGCATTTAATTAATGGAAGTTAAAAATTTTAAATTCAAAATTTTCAACGCCTTTGTAATGGTTTTTTATTAACAAAACGTTTTTTTTAATTGCCTTTTAATGGTGATTTTAAATGCATGTCATTAAACCCAACGTCTATTTTTACTATAAAAAGGACACCTGGGTTTAAATGAAAAATACAGAACTTTCTTTCCCTCTCTCTTGTTTCTACGGTTTTTCTTTCCTTCGAGCATTCTCTGCTGAAGTCTAGTTCGTTTCAACTTGGTGTGCGACCAGGGGAGATCGTACTGTGGAGGCCATTGTATCCTAGGGGCGATTCCTACTGAAAATCTCATCGCACCTGAGTTTATCCCGAGGGACGGAACTCGTCCTAAAGAAAGTGTCCGTTGACGTGCCTCGGCCAACAACTGCTGTTCTTATTTTCACAGATTTGAGCCATCACAACAGCCCTCCACAGCACTGCAGATAATTCGGTACTATTGTTTCAGTTATTTGTATTTTAACAACATCTTGTAGCTTTCATTTCAACAACATTCTCAACTCCATACCTCTTGAGTTTCATCATCAAAAGCTGCCATTCCAATAAGTAAACCAACAACATTAGCCTAAAAGTATCAGACAAATGAACAAATATGTGATATAACTAATGGGCAGAAGTTAAATGATTTGTGGAAATAGTAACGAGATTCATTTGCTAACTGAAGATGTTATCTGGCTGATATTTAAGAAGAGCTAAAAGAATGTCATGGAGAAGACAGAAGCAACCATTTCATGAAGAAAATTCAATGTTCAGAAGCAAAGATCATTAGCTTCCCAGAGGTGAAGACCAATGGCTTTGTACAAGCTAATTGTGTGCAGTGTTTTGAAGGGAGTTTGCACACTGCACAATCTTCCTAATGTTCCCTATCTACCATGTAGTGAACATCATGTAATTTTACATACAAAAGCATCCCTAGTAATAAATCTTGAAATATGTGGAAAAGGACTGGTGATCAGAGACACAAAAGTTCCCACGAAGTTGGAGAATAAATTCAAAAATAAAAAAAAGCCCGACAAATTTATGTAAACCAAAACAAGTAAGTTTTTCAATCCTGCCAGCAATCAATACGGGGCTGACAAAAAAACACACTAATCAGTTCTTCAATCATGCTGGCAATCATTATTGGGATGGTAAAAACACACTAACCAGTTCTTCAATCATGCTGGCAATCATTATTGGGATGAAAAAAAACTTTCCTCATCCCCAGTGTGGTCCGTGATAAAGTGCAACTAGCCATGCCACTCAGGGGGCACTTGAGATACATTGTAACGGCCTTCATCTCCATACTCGACATACCTATGTCTTCCTGTAAATCTTAACATACTCATGTTAGAATAACTGGTTATATCCCATGAAAAGGTGGAATGGACTAATCCTCTCAATCTTAGGAGATATCATTGGTGTCTGTGCATGAGAGAGATTTATACACAAACCACGGTTAGTTTTTGTGGAAAAAGTGGAAACTTCTTAAATGAGTGCTGTCCTAAACCAACAACAACAACAGCCCTACAGAACCTCCAGTACATTTAATCCAATGGATCATGCATTACAACAAGAACCAAGTTGTATTAGTAGCAAAACGAGAAATAAAATATACAGACCACTTTGAGAAGCTCCAAGTTTCTTGTAATACTTATTCCCGAACTTATCAACTCCTGTAAGTGTTACACCTGTGTTGTGGATTTTGGTTTGCCTGTGCAGATAAGTGGGCTGGGATTATAATCAATGAAAGCTCAATGGAAAAGTAAATGTTAGTTTCATGAATACTTGCAGGTGGGGAACAGTGAAATGGATTAACTTTTACAATGAAATAAAATGCCAATGTACCATTTGCGCATGAGTCTTCAAACTCAGAAGTCAGAACAACATCTATTGCGTCATCAGAATCTCATTAAATGAAGTAATTTCTACATTTCCATTTCCATGACACCATGTTGGAGCAGATATAGTGATATACACCTGATGGTATCTACATATATATACAAGAGGCAGGCAGGCTAACAGCTCACTCAAGTAGCTCTAATACATTACTGTTGGGTTTGGCTCAAAAGGTTCTTATTAGACTTTGAGAGGTTTACATTAGGGCCTAATTAATTAGGACTAATCCAACAAACTCTTTCAGGGTGTAGTCCTTGTAGCAAGCAAGAAAAAAAGAACATAGAGAGATCTTATAAAGGGGGTGTGAGAGGGAGATTTTTTTATAGTGAAATCTTTATATCTGTGGATGTAGGCAATATGGCAGAACCACGTAAATCTTCGTATTGCATATGATTGCATGTGGTTGGCCTATATTTAGATCTAATAATTGGTTCAAAGCTAGAATCTTTCTAGGGTAGAGTTGTGCACACGATCAAACAAGTTATGCAGATTACATGGAGGTGACGGCGAGTCACATCCAACCACGAGCGTGATCCAATCTAAACGAAACCTATATCCACGGTCACCGCCTTTACACAGAGACAGAGAAGAACTCCTGTCTTTTATCGTAGTGGGTGTTAAAGAAGACAAGTGACAAGAACTTTGTCTATTTTTGCTTTTGCTGGTTGGGTCCTTATTTTTTTTAAATCAGAGAAAAGGGTTCTCAAAGTTACGAAGGAAACATCGCAGTTTGTCGTTGTTTGCAGGCCGGAGTAGTTGCCGGAAAAGGCATCTCGCCGTAGTCATTGTTGTCAAAGAGGTCGTTGCTGCGGCCAACGTTCACCGCCGATGCCACGTGTCCAGCAGTGTGCACCCCTGCAGACTGTAGCGGTTCTGCTAACAAAACCATAATCAAATAGGAAAGAAGAAAAAGACCCAGTCTGGGTCAGTTCCAAGTGCAGTCCAGGTCGGGTTGACAGGACCCGTTCAGAAACCTAACCCAGCAAAGGAGGAAGACTTGGTTTTTAGGCCAGTTTTGACTTGACCCAGTCTAGAAGCCCAGCCCAGAGCAATCTGCAAAAGCCAGTGACATCAGCAGTAGGGTCAAAACAGCCAGTTTGACTATCATCATTCAAATGCAACTTTTGGAGTCATTAAGACTCAGAATTGAGCTCCATTTTTTCTAGTTGACTCGTGACAATGAGATCTATAAAGTTAATGGATTAGATTAGTAGTTTGACAAGTAGAAATTTGAGTGAGTTTTTGAAACATCTTCAGATATATAATGGCCACAAAGGGAACTTATACTGCAGGAGATATCAAATTTGAAATTAAGGAATTTGATAGAAGAATAAACTTTGGTTTATGGTAGCGAAAGATGAGAAATATCTTGATTTAACTGGATATCAAGGTAGCATTATTAGGCAAAAAAAAGAACCTTAAAAAAATAGAAGATGTTGATTGGGCAGAAATTGATGAAAAGGCAGCCAACTCTATTCAATTCTATCTCTTTGACGAAATCATGTACAATGTCATCGAAGAGGAGATAGCAAATGGTCCATTAGAGAAGTTAGAGAGTCTTTACATAGGAAAGAATCTCACAAATAAGTGACATCTCAAGAAACAGTTGTATGGGTTGAAGATGGAGGAAGGTTGTAATGTGCTGGAGCACATAAACACTTTTAACAGGATGATTAATGACTTGTTGAGGCTCAATGTGAAATTCAATGATGAAGACAAGTCCTTACTGTTGCTGAACTCTCTTCCTGACTCATATGATCATTTTGTGACTATCCTGTTGTATGGAAATGATACACTCAATTTTGAGGATCTTAGGTAAGACATCATCTCCAATGCTGCGAGGAAGAAGGCTACTAAAATTAGTTCACATGCAGAGGGACTTCTAGTAAAGAAAGGCTCTAATGAATATGGCAGGTCCAATGACATGGCAAGTCAAGAAGAAACAACTCTAGATTAAAATCAAGAAGCAAGAAAAATTCAAAATGCTTCTTTTGCAAGAAGAAGGGACACTGGAGGAAAGATTACTGGAAATTCAAGGCAACTAAAGATGGGAAGAACAAAGTTGGAAATAAAACAAACAACAATGACTCTGCTAACATTGCTTCAGAAAGTGAAGTGGAACTCCTATTTGTCTTACAAGGTAACCATCTATTTGATGTTTCGATTTTAGATTCCAGTTGTTCTTATCATACGTGTTCTAATTGTAATTAGTTTGATACCTATGAGCAATGTAGTGGTGATAGTGTTCTAATGGGTAATGATGCACCCTGTAAGACCATTGAAATTAGCACCATTAAAATTAAAATAGCAGATGGAGTTGTGAGAACCCTGGGTGAGGTGAGGCATGTGCTAGTACTTAAGAAAAACCTAATCTCTTTAGGCTCACTTGAATCCAAAGGGTACACATTCATGGCAAAGGATGGTGTGTTTAAAGTGACTAGAGAAGTTTCGGTATTAATAAAAGGTACCAGAGTGGGGAACAATTTTTATAAACTTATGGGAAACACAGTTATAGGCAGAGTTGTAGTCTCCACGGATGACAAAACCAATGATGATGAATCTCAGTTGTGGCATATGTGTCTGGGCATATAAATGAGAGAGGCATGTTAGAACTTTATAAAAGATAGTTGTTAAAGGGTGTAAAAACATGTAAGCTAGATTTTTACAAATACTATGTTTTTGGCAAATAGAAAAAGGTGTCAGAGAAAATTGTAAGCAATAGTCGTTGAAACAATAATATTATAAATTACATTCACTCCGATGTGTGGGGACCAGCCTCGATTAAGTTGAAAAGTGGAGCATACTACTTTGTGACATTCATTGATGATTTTTCAAGAAAGGTTTGGGTCTATTTTATGAAAGAGAAATTTGAAAATCTTACCAGGTTTAAAAAGTGGAAGGCAAGAGGAGAAAACCAAAAAGGTTGAAAAATCAAGTGTTTGATATCAGATAATGGGGGTGAATAAAGAAACAACATGTCTCTATAGTTTTGCAAGGATGAAGGTATCACAAGGCACTTCACTGTTCCAAAGAATCCTTAACAAAATGAAGTTACAGAAAGAATAAATATGATACTTTTAGGGAGAGCAAGAAGTATAAGACTTCATGCAGGGTTATGTAAAAGTTTTTGCGCAGAAGCAGTTAATCCGCATACTATGTGATTAATCGGTCACCATTAAAGAAGTGTGGACAGGTAAAGAGGTGGACTATTCTTCACTGAAGGTATTCAGTTGTCTAACATATGCATACATTCCTAGTGATAAGCGATTCAAGTTAGAATCTAAGTTACTCAAATGCATTTTCTTTGGCTTTGAAAAAGGTGTAAAAGGGAATAAATTGTGGGATCTAGAAAGTAGGAAAAAGATCTGCAGCAGAGATGTTATGTTTGATAAAGCTTTTATGCTGAATGAGGAACATAACAGTGAAGTCAAAGGGCATGGTGCTGAAAAAGTAGTTACAGAAGTTATTTCTCTTACAGAGAATACAACCAAGGAACAAGTTCAAAGTTTATCAGAGGTTGATAATTTGGAGGTGAGGAACAACATGAGGTTTAGCAGGAACCTTTAAGTTTAGCACAAGGAAGGGCAAAGAGAGCCATGAAGCCACCTCAAAAGTTTGGATGGGATGAGAATGAAGTACATTTTGCTCTATTACCAGCAGTGGTAATCCAACCTCATTTTAAGAAGCTATAGAAAGCAGTAAAACACAAGGTTGGATGGGTGTTATGATGGATGAGATGGAATCTCTCCAGAAGAACTCAGTCTAGGAGTTAGTTTCCAAACCCAAAGACAGGACAACAGTTGGCTGTGAATGGGTGTTTAGGAGAAAGGAAGCTTTGCAAGAAATTAAAGAACCAAGGTTCAATGCACGTTTGGTAGCAAAAGGAAACTCAGAAAAGGAAGGAGTTAATTATGATGAAATCTTTTCCCCAGTTGTAAGACATACTTCTATCAAGATGTTGTTGGCATTGGTAGCACAGTTCAACATGGAGCTCGAATAATTAGATGTAAAGACTGCTTTCCTTTACGGTGACTTGGAGTAGGGTCGGCTCGAGACAAGTTGAGGCCTCAAGTGATGATTCTAAATGAGGCATTTTTTTATATTTTTAATATTTTTATAAATATTTTATCTAAAATTTATTATTTTTTCTTTTTTTGTAATCCAATATTATTAATTAAGTTTTTATATTTAAGTTTTGCTAACATATCTTTTTCAATTGATAGTATGGCTAATTCACTCAATTTTTCTTGTGACATTTTTTAATCTAAATTAGGATTTTATAAATTTTAATTTTAAAAATTTTCTTTCTGTAAAAGTAACAGTTGCAAGTATTATCAATATTTTTCTAGTAGACATATTTAATATTTATAAATTATAACAACTAATGTTTACAAATAAAACAAATCCAACTATGATAAACATATAATATTGGCTTGGAATTAACAAAAATTAAAAGCATAGATCCATAGGACCTAATTTTGTAATATATAGATATAGATCACTTTTGAATTTGATGCAGTTTTTTTAATATGAAAACAAAAGATTATATTTGAAGTTATCTTATATGAATTTAACAGCATAGATGTAGAGGGGAAAATGCGTAAACTGGAGAATTTTTAGAACAGAAAATGATTTTTTACTTGTTGTAATTTTAGGGTTTTCTGTTTTTCTTTTAATGGCAACATTTTCTCAACGGTGAAAATGAACTTTAATGTTTTTTTTTTTTGCAATATGAAAAGATAGTGTTTTTTTTAAATGTAAAAAGATGGTAGTTGTTTTAATTACTTTTACGATGCCTTATTTTTTACAAAAAGCAAAATGATGACAATTGCTTATTTTGAAATTTAAAACAACTTAAGTTGCGTCAATTACTTTTATGAGGCCTTGGTTTTTGGGATTAAAAAAAAAAGAGATGGGAATTCTTTTTTTTTGGCCTTATATTTGGCGGGGCCTAAAGCAAGGGCTACTTTTGCCTAATGGTCGAACCACCCTTAACTTAGAGGAAATAATTTACGTGGAGTAACCTGAAGGGTTTAAAGAAGTCAGAAAAGAAGACTATGTGTGTAAATTAAAGAGATTATTTTATAGGCTGAAACAATCTCTAAGACAATGGTACAAGCGTTTCGACTCTTACATATTGCAGATTGGCTACCATCGATGTGAGTATGATTATTATGTTTATTACAGAGTACTCGATGATAATTCTATTATTATTTTGCTGCTTTATGTAGATGATATGCTCATTACATGTAATGACATGTTAAAAGTGGATAAACTCAAATTTCAATTAAGAGAGGAATTTAATATGAAAGACCTTGGAGCAGTTACAAAAATGTTGGGCATAAAAATTAGGAGAGACAGAAAGGTTGAAAAACTGTAGTTATGTAGAAAAAGTATATCTCAAATGTACTTGAAAATTTTAACATGATAAATGCTAAGCCTATGTTTACTCTACTTGCAAGTCACTTTAGTTTAAGTGCCAGACAATGTCCTAGTGCTGATGAGGAAATTGAAGAAATATTCAGAATACCGTATGCAAATGCAGTGGAATGTTTAATGCATGCCATAGTTTGCACAAGACCAGATATAGCTCAAGCATCAAACATAGTTTGCACAAGACCAGATATAGCTCAAGTAGTAAATGTAGTGAGTAAGTACACGGTGAATCCAGAAAAAGAGCATTGGAATGCCGTAAAGTGGATTCTGAGGTACTTAAAGGGTACGAGAGACTTGAGAATTTTGTTTGAAAGAAAACATGGGTCAGAGTATGTAGTTAGATATGTAGACTATGATTTTGCAAGGGACCTAGACAAGAGAAGATCCACTATAGAATATGTTTACACGTTTGCTAGTGGGCCGATAAGTTGAAGATTGGTGCTTCAATCTACAACTATATTATCTATAATAGAGGTAGAATACATAGCAATTTCAAAGTCTTCTAAGGAAGCTATCTGGTTGAGAGGTTTGGTAAATAACATGGGTATCAAGCATAAATCAATTTTGTTACACTGTGACAGTCAGAGTGCAATATGCCTATTCAAGAATCAGGTACATCATGCAAGGACGAAATATATAGCTGTTATTTATCACAGAATTCGAGATTTGGTTGTTACAAGTGAAATCTCCATTAAAAAGATTCACACAGATGAGAATGCAGTTGATATATTTACCGAGCTAGTTACTATAAAAAAGTTTAAGCATTGCTTAAACTTGCTCAATCTTTTCTCTTGTTAAAGTGTGAAGGTGCAATATGCCTATTCAAGAATCAAGTACATCATGCAAGGACAAAATATATAGCTGTTATTTATCACAGAATTCGAGATTGGATTGCTACAAGTGAAATCTCCATTAAAAAGATTCACACAGATGAGAATGCAGTTGATATACTTACCGAGCTAATTACTATAAAAAAAGTTTAAGTATTGCTTAAACTTGCTCAATCTTTTCTCTTGTTATAGTGTAAAGGTACACCTTATCTTTATTGGGGTGCAATCATTGTGGGATGGGGTTCTCATAAGGTATATATGTTATAAACACATTTCAACAATTCTTCAAAGGGACGAACATCTTTTCGTTAAGGTAAAAATTGTTGGGTTTGGATCAAAAGATCTTTATTGGGCCTATGAGTGGTTTACATGAGGGCCCAGTTAATTAGAGTTAATCCTATATGCTCTTTCAGGGTGTATTCTTTGTAAGAAAGCAAGAAAGCAAGCAGCGAAAATGGAACACAGAGAGATCTTGTAAGGAGGGGTGTAAGAGAGAGATTTCTTCATAGTGAAATCTTCATACCCGCAAATGTTGGCAATCTGGTCGAACTACGTAAATCTTTGTATTGTGAAAGATTGCATGTGTTTGGCCTAGATATAGATCTAACAAATACTAGGTCAAAGAGAGGTTCAGGTAAGCTTGTCTCCTTCTGGATCTGAGAGCCAAGAAAAGTTCTCAATTTCTGGTAACTAAATGCTTCAAGTAGAATCACCGAACGCCTCAAAATAAGACAAAATTCTCCCTCTCCAAAACTAGGTAGAATCCGAATGCAACCTAAATGTTGTATATGTGGAATGTTAGTGAAGTACAGTTCTAAATAAATTGTTGTGAAATCTAGCACTAAATGGAACATGAGTATGCATTCATGCAATTGTGTAAATGAAACCATTCATAATTGAACCAGAAAATCTGTTAATTAAGGATCCTTCTTCTTTATAGATAACAATAAATTTTATCGAAAATCTCATAGCTAAGATCTGCTTGCATTTTACTTCAAAATTTCTCCCTCCAATCATAGCAGAATAAGGAGCTGTTTGTGCGATCCGCTTTTCCGCGGACGTGGAGCACAGCGGGAAATATGATTGCGTGTTTGGTGCAGACTTGGTCGGTGCAGAAAACAGACAAACACTCCAGTTTTCCCCACTAGGATGGATCCGGCATTCCTACCTAATGAGTGGGATTGAGGTTGAAAAAAACGTACACAACATTCACATTTGTAAATAATTTATTCAAAAAATTATTGATTTGAAGGTCAAAAATATAGTGGTCAATCCAATGGTAATTAATGGATTGAACAAAACATCAAGTTTAAACTCAATTGAATCAAATGCAACGGATTAGTGCAAAATGAAACTCTAGGACCTATTCAACAACCATCGAGGTCATTACAAACCTATAAATATAAACCTAAATTAGGTTGATGGTAATATTTAGTTTGGGTCAGGTGTGAGTTATCTTCTAATGAAATTAAAGTAAGAATATTTTACAAACTCTTTTTAACAACGATAATTAATAGAAATTTTATAATAAGGTGGCCGGTAAAATAACTATAATTCTTTAATTGTAGAAAATTTTTGACCATATTGATAAGGGTAGCAATTTTGACCCAACCTCCCAATCTAACTTGAAACAACCCCATACTCCTACAACCAGTGATTGATCCAATGTTGTTTTTATGGAGGTGAGGTACTTCACCACTAAATTCTAGTGGATTGGAAACTTCAAACCACTTAGTAATTCAAAGTTAAATTCATTCTTTTGTTAGGTTTGAATTAATGTTTCTCTAATCCAATTAATTAATGGATTGGATTAAAGTCAAAACATGATATAATTTGATCTCTTAACCCAACTTTACTTACCTTATTCTTTGACCGTCCAATAATTTAACTTGAATGCGACCCAATATTAAATGTTGAGCTAGGCTTTATAACTTGAAAGAGGCATTTGGACCGACATTTTTGTCATAATTAATGAATAGGTAAACTTCAAGTTGAGAATTCATGCTACTGGCCGCTAAGGGTGGCAAATGAGTCCGGCCGTTCTAGTGTCAAGTTCGGGTTATACACCTTCAATCCGCACCCGACCCATTTTCAAAACAGGTTGGGATTCTTTAACCCACACATAGGGTCAGGTCAGGTTGGCCAACCTGCATTATGTTGAGGGTTGATTAAGGTCGGCCCAAGTTAGACACTTCACTTGAATATGTAGTTCTCATACACAATAGAAACTACAAGACATCAAGAGAAATTACATAATCGATGTATAAAGCACAATCTATTGCATGGTATTCTTACACTTAATTCACAGTTAATGATTTATAATATTACCTCGTCTTCATTTTCTTTTCTTTTTTCCTCTCTCCTTCTAATTGTTGTTGTCCTTCCAACTCATTGCACAAGGTCCTCCCATTTATCTCATAATCTAAATCGTGTATTCCGAAAAAACAAATAAATAGATAAATTATATCCTATATTATTTCTAATAATTCCTTATGGAATTAAATATAAATATAAAAGACTATATACAGATCATGCAGATTAGGTGGGTCAATCCTAACCCAACCCCTTTTTTTGTGGGTCAGAAAAACCTAACCTGTGATCGACCTGTATTTTATGGGGGTCATAGATGGGTCAGGTTGAGGGCCGGGCCTCATTTAGCCACCTCTATTGGTCTCTATTCAATACATTCAGTTTCACCTCTCTATCTTTAGATAATTACTTTTTTTTTGTTGACGCTTGTTATCATCCTTTTGGTATAATAATCTAGACGGGTGACACATGGAATCAATTTTTTTCATAGCACTTAGATAGATGACACTTGTCAATCATTAATTTCCTATCCTTAGACTTCATTTTCTTATGTTACTTGTTATCGTCTTTTTTTACATGGAGGTTTAAATGAGTAACAATTAGAGTCACAGCCTTTTAATATGAACTGAATACATAACACTTGTCAATCGTCTATGACTCTGGTAACTAATAAATATCGTATGCTCTTCCTTTTAATTCAAACACTTTGTTCATTTTCATCTATTACACTCCCACCCTCACCTACGTTTTATTTCATTTTTTTTGAAAAGTTAATATATTGGATAGCCCAAATTAAATAAAGTTGACTCTAGGGGTGCTTGAGTCCATTTACTAAATGAATTCTTTAACAAATTTCATTTCAAAGGTCTTACTCTTGAAGCAAATTCTTGAACAAATTTAACAATTTACTCTTAATGAAATTAAAGCTTTGTTTCATTAATGCGGGTGTAATTTTCTATATTTATTTTTTCAATTTATGCTGATCCTATTATGAAAATTTTAATCTCATGCTTTTGAATATCTTCCATGATAATGATGAGTTTATTTTTTAATTAAATTGTAAGATTATTTATCAATTTATTTTTTATATTGCAGTCATAAAATCTTTATTGAAAATGGGTGGCATAGGAAAAAAAGGTATGTCTAAACTTTTTTTAGTGAAATTAATTTATATTTTAAAGTAATCTCATATATTTTTATATTTTTTCTATTTATTTAATAAATAACAAATTTTCTCATAAGTTTTAAGATTATGAATGGAAAAAAATATGTAGAGTAATTTGATTCAAAGCCTCGTCTCAATGATGAGTTTTAGATCAGCTTTCAAAAAATGTTTTTCTGTAACTTAGCTCATAAAATATTTCTTCTATAACTTAGAAGATTGAAGTCTTAGCTGGTGAACATGGTGAACCTTGAATTTTCTTCTAGATGGCTTTTTTTTTTTTTTTTGCCTAAAACTAATTGTTTTTTTTTTTTGTAAATATCTTCTTATTGGTAAATAAAAAATTGATTATTCCAGACCGTGGCTTTTAAGGTTACTGAGTTACCAGGTATTTTATTTAATCAAACACAACTGTTTTTATTTTTTTCCCTCTCTCAACTAATGAACATATTTGTTATAAGCCTTCTCACTTACTGATTTATGTTCTACTTTAACTTTCAGATCAATGAAATTCATTGCATGGAAACACAAACGATTGTAGCCCCATCAACAAAATTCTAAGGACGCAAACGCAAACAGTGGATTGTAGCCTGATTAGCAAATTCATAGCATGCAAACACAAATAGTGGATTGTATCTGGAGCTGTCGATATGTTCATCAATGGAGCAGATGATATGTTTATTCGTCTTTATAATTATAACACCATGAACATGTTTATTAAACTCAGGGATTGGGAAAAGGGTTGTTAAACTCTGGGATTGGGAAAAGGGTTGGTTAGACTCTGGGATTGTCCACATGCAAGTAGTATTCATTCGGTTTTCATCACATGATTAGATTTAAAAAAAATAGGGTCATTCACATTATGTGATGAAAGTAATGTTCAATTGGTTTTCATTACATAATTAGATTTAAAAAAATAGATTCAGGAAAATATTGTACATCAGTATATATCAATCAAAATAGCCCTATGGCCCCGTAATAGATGGAATAGAGACTTTGAGCCATTGCGTTGGATTCAAATTTGTCAATTGAGATTGGGTGAGATTTTCTTGGTTTTCCTTGGTTCATCTCCATTTTTCTATTCTTAACAGGGATTGGCATTTTTCTATTCTTAACAGGGATTGGCTTGCTGAACAATTTAAAAATAGATATTCTCAAACAGGATAGATATGGATAGAAATTCTTTGTTCAAATATATAAAAAAAATATTCGGCCATGGGCCTGCCTTAGATCTTTTTTGATCTACCTACTTTTTTTAGTATAATCCTATACTAATACAGAGGCAGGTTTATATGGTACATTTCTAATAGTATTACTATTGGTATGGGAACAGAGGTAAGCATATTGGGACTGCTTGTTTCTGTGAGGTTAGTGATTGGTGGTCCTTTTTTAAAATAAAAAATAAAAAAAGAAAGATTTACTTATTAAACCATTCAAAATGTTAGAAATTGAATCCTAGCAAGAAAGAAATATATGAAGTAATCCTAATCTAACTTAAACAACTAACAATCTAAAAGGGGAAAGAGTTTTGTTCCCGATATGCGGAATGTATGACTGCCAATCTTGGATTCGTAACTTGTATGAATTCATTGCCTATGAAGTGGTGCCATATGTATGCATAAGGATCTAACATTAAGTGTAAACAGACATGAACACTGAAAATTATTTTCTGTATTTACATTTTGATATATCTGGTACAGTGCGACTTTGATGTGGATAAAGTTTGATAGATGGAAATGAACGACACTCATACGTACCTATCAGTTGGAGTCACCCATCCCTTGGCCGAGTCCCGTGGGTAAAAAGGGCCAAAACTAATTTTCTTTTCTCCATTTTGGTGTTGTAAGAAGATATCGGATGCTTTTGGGCTCCTTTTAGACTGATATTGAAAGATGAAAGTCTCATTTGTGGAAGATCTTTGCATCCAAAGATCGTAGGTACTGTTCATCCATTTCGGTGAAAATCAAGTGCAACCACATTCTAATATTTGATTCCTTTCAGAATTCCTACACCATCCTCGAGCATGAACTTTACACTGTGCTCACTTGGACATGTAGGAAAAAAAAATCATTTTAAGGTGTTAAGTTGCAATTTAATATTGCATAAAAAGCTTGGCTTATGAAAGAATGATGATCACAGGTTGTGATTGAAAGGAATTTTGTATATGTTGTGATTTTTTGAACATCACCCGTTGCGCGCATCCACGGAATCACAAGATCAACAAGAACAAGCCACACAAGAAGAGACACCGAGATTTACGTGGTTCACCCAAACAGGGCTACATCCACGGGCACAGGAGGACGAACATCTTCACTATGACAAGTAAAGCATACAAGAGATTCTCACTCTTTCACCTCATCTCTCCTACGTGGTATGGGAACACCACGGGCAGCTGCCGCCGCCGCCGCAAGATCTAGGGTTATAGACTATACAATATATAATCTCTGCTTTCTTGGCCACCAAGAAAGCTCCGATACAATTATCAAAATACCCTTGACCTTAAACCAGTCCCTGGCTAACCCAGTGACTCATCCGGCTAAACCGGAATACAAGACATAAACCTAACAATCTCTACCTTGGCTTGAATTCCGTACAACTCCGTACAACTACTAGGAGATAAAACCGGCAATGTCTTCACGTACCTTGCTGAATGGTACGTCACTGCACTAACACAGTCTTCTTCAACACTTTGACATGTTGATCCAGCACATGAACTTTGAGCAAAGTTCATCTCGTCAAACTCCACTTCGAACTAAAAGCTCGAAACTATTGACGAATCTGAGTGATATCTGAATCACTCACCATCTTGCCCCATCTTCAACATCACCATGAAGATCCAATCACCACAAGCATGCAAGCAAAACAGATCGGGAATACAAGTCCAGATGACTCCATTGCAGAACAACCTCTGCCTCCGAGCGGTCAAAAAACTCCATTTGACCGGGCCTCCGATCAATCAATCAAACAAATGTTTGATAACTGCTGACACATCAGCTCCTCCTTGCTGCTTTTCCGGCTTGGCTCTGGCAAGATGAATAACATCACATGCGATCATGTGAACCCCAAGCGAACAACTTCGTTTGGATCAGCAAACCCTTTGCAACTAGGCCGGCGACTCCTATTATTAAGTTTGCAACAACAACCCGGTCGAGTAGACCCGATTCTAGCCTGAATCCACATCTGTTCAGATCTCCTCCAAATTTCTGCATCAAGTTATAGATCTCGTCACCACGTGCACGCTGGAAGAAACGGATCTGAAATCCGACTCAGGATGGCTCTATATCGCAGAAACAAGTTTCTGCGCTCCAATCTGTCAAACCTCCTCCTTGACTGTCAAACAACCAATCAACCTCTTCCACTGCGTAGATCTGCTCGAAACGAGTCTGTAGGCGCAAACGGATCTCCGATCAGACATCGGACAATCAAGATATCGCAGAAACAATTTCAGTCGTTGAAACTGGTCAAACCTGCCTGTTGACCGATGCTGACGTCACTGCACTGTATGCTGGGCTTCTGGAGCGGACCCGGGTCTGGTTCACTTGACCCGGAACTGAACTGCAATATGCACTGGGCTGGACCGTTTGCTAACAGGTCGGGTCGGACTTGACCTGACCCGGAACCGAACTTGCTTTGGTGCCTGGGCTGCGCTGTAATCGGGTCAGGTCGCACCTGACCGGACCCGACCCGGAACCTGCTGTGCTGCCTGGGCTTTTAATCCACAACGGGTCAGGTCGGAACGACCTGACCCGGACCCAACACTCTGGAGGTCGTCTTCAACAGGCGCTCTGCAACTGCGTTCTGCAACCCAGTTGCAGATCGGACAGTCAGGCCGCTGTTTGACTGGTCCGGCTACCAGTGGCGAGGCGCGGCGACGGCACGTCGACTGCGACGGCGGGGCGATGGTGGCTACCGGCAACTGGAACGACAACGACGCAGCAAATCGACCGGCGACGACAATCGCAGTGGCTGCGGCACAAAGAGAAAACCGGCAGCGGCGATTTTTTTCTTTCTTTCTTTTTGTTGCAGCCGTCCTAACCTTCCACCGGGCTTCTTCCTCGGTAACAGTGATGAAGATCAGCGACAAAGTCTGGCACTGATCCGGTGATTGCTGCGATTCAGATCCGGCGAACTTTCCGGTGAGTCTTTTTGTTTTGTTTTGTTTCCCAAATCAAAGACTTCCCAGAATCTGCAACAGAGGAACCAAATCAGCCTAGAGTTTCTTCCTCTCTCTGCCTTCTCTGTTTTGATGCAACAGATCCGATCGAAACTTCTCCTCTTCTAATCTCCTTTAGCAATTTCTGCTTCTGCTGGCGGCCTCTTCCATTCTGTTGCACAGCGGCCCACAAGAGATCACGCTTGATCTCTTCTCCTTGATCTCCCACGCACGACATTGTTGTGGCCAACACATCACAGCCGATCTTCTTCTCTGTTTCCGGAAAAAACAGAGAACAACGCAGAACCCAAATTCTTTCTTCTTTCCCGATCGTGTGTGGCCCAGCAGATAGATCACAATCGCAGCAACTGACTTTGAGAGATCTGAAACAACCTGTGAATCTTTTTCCTCCGATCCCAACAAGACCAGAGAACCCAATCTCGTCTTCTTCTTCTCCGATGGGGACCTAACCAGGATGCGCACAACCTCCAAGCCACCGAGCGATCTCCACCTCGCTCAGAAACCCGAGGAACACCAACCTCAGCTTTGATACCAATTGTTGTGATTTTTTGAACATCACCCGTTGTGCGCATCCACAGAATCACAAGATCAACAAGAACAAGCCACACAAGAAGAGAAACCGAGATTTACGTGGTTCACCCAAACAGGGCTACATCCACGGGCACAGGAGGACGAACATCTTCACTATGACAAGTAAAGCATACAAGAGATTCCCACTCTCTCACCTCATCTCTCCTACGTGGTGTGGGAACACCACGGGCAACTGCCGCCGCCGCCGCAAGATCTAGGGTTACAGACTATACAATATATAATCTCTGCTTTTTTGGCCACCAAGAAAGCCCCGGTACAATTACCAAAATACCCTTGACCTTAAACCAGTCCCTGGCTAACCCAGTGACTCATCCTGCTAAACCGGAATACAAGACATAAACCTAACAGTATATTTGCTAAATTCATGAATTGGATAAAACTTAAGTGTTAGTTGAAGTTGTATTTTTTTTTATTTTAAGAATAGGAGTTTAAAGCTGTTGCAAAGTCTCAAAGAGCTAAATCGAAGAAAATCTGAAAAAATCGAAGGGGGATTCCTGACCGATCAAGCAAAGATTCAATCGATCAGATAAAAGGTAGTGGCTGAATTCGATTGATCGGACCACTGCCCGATTGATCAGATCTGCATGGAAAGTCCACGGATTTGCGAATTTCTAATCTGATTCTAACTAAAACTTTCTTGTTGGTGACAATTTTTTTCTTGGTTGGAATACTATTATGACGCACGAATTTGGTGATGAGGGAAACTTTTAAATGAGAGTTAAACTTTTAAATGAAATCTCTTAAACTTTTAAATGAAATCTCCAATAGGAGATAAATTACACAGAACTCTCAGATAAATTTGTTTAAAAGCCCCCAGCTTGGTGATGAGGGAAAACATGGCCGAGAAACAATGCGATATTGCACAATGTAGAATTAGAAGAAAGCATATACTTAAATAATATAAATATTTACATATATCCATACCAGAACTCCTTCAGGAACAGCCTTAATTGTTTTAGACGGAGTGGCCCAGCGTAGAGAGATTTAAAAGGTGCCCCTATAACATTCTCCCTATAACATACCTGTGTGTGAAATCGAACCCATTTAATCAAAATTGGTATTTTAAAGTCTCAAAGTTGTTAACATTTCAATCACTAGATTAGATCCCATTTTTGGCCCAATTTTACATGATCTATCAAAAAACCAGGATGGATTATCACGTGTGAAAGCATTAGATTGATTATAGTCATAGACACCAAGCGGGTCCAACAGTCAAGCCCATTCTTGGCCAAAGACTACACTCCTCTTGTAACTTCTGCGCATGGATCTCTCCTTCTCTCTCTGTATATATACATATATGTGCATGAACACAACTTATTGATCAATATTAAGACCGAAGCACGTTGACCAAGGCTTGTCTCCAAACTGAAGTATCTTTGGTCACTCTTGGTAATCAGATCCTAGAAAAAATTTTCACTTTCTAGGTTACGGGACATTCACCTTGTGTCTAATTATAAACTCTTGAAGATTTGGACAAATGGAAATTTTTGTTTTCAGGATATCCAACCTCACCCCATGATAGGATTTAGAATCCTCTTTTTTCAGGGACTACCTTTTTGAGCTATAAACATTGATATGCACCATTACAGATGTGAAACCTTCCCCATAAATACTCCATGAATTTTTTTTTGTTTATTTTATGGTTTGTGATTTAATTATTCTTTGTTGTTGTTTGCTAATGTTCCAAAATGAGAGCAACCCATTTTCTATATTATTCCATGAATCTTTTGTATATGATTCACTCCCTCTAATTATCTTATTTCTCTCTCTAGCTCTCTTTCAAAATTTTCTACTTAGTCCTCTTCTTATTCTTATTTTTAGTTAAGTGATTGAGTTTATGATGTGGAGGCAAAAGGACGACGTGCTTTTGATGGCTCAGTCGCTGGAGTTGCTGTTGATATAGTTTTTGATGCCAAACAACGACGCGAGCTGACAAGCAGAGGAGTAGATAAAGCGTCTGTCGAAGGACCCTCAGGTCATCCCAGCACTCGTCCACCACCTCCGCACCGCCAGGACCCCCAACGTCAGGTAGCTCTCCGCCGTCCTCCTCCGCAAGAAGATCACCGACCACTGGGCCCGCCCCACCTCCGTCAGCCCGTCAAATCTACCCTTATTGACAGCATTACCGTAGAACACAGGTACCCCACTCCCCTTTTTCACCCCCTCTATCTGTTTGATGATATGCGTGCTCCAAAAATGGAGGAAAGTTGAGTTCTTGATGGGGTAGAAGCATTTTTGCAGATTGATTAGTGGTGGTGTTGTCTTCAGGATTTGAATAGAAACCGTGTCTAGAGAACCCATGTGTTGCAAATATTGTACTTGTTGATAGTAGCGCGGAAAATCAACTTAAAGTAAAGAGGTGCACACATAGGGCTGATCCTACACGTCCATTGTGGCTTCGGTTTGGACTCAATTGGGTTTGCTTTGGGTCTGCATCAAAATTTTGCATTTTTTGTTTTCTAATTTGAGACCCCAATTTGGCCCAGTAAAATTTGTATTTGGGCCCTTATACTTGATTGGGCTGTGATTGAGATGGGTCAAGGGGCCATTCGACCAATCAAAGTGACCCAAATAATTGAGGGCCATTGATTGGGCAGCATAGGAGATGTATAGTATAAATTAATAGTGCAAACCGTAAACATGTGACGTGTTTAAACATATATAGTGTCAATAAACTACCACAAAACTGTATAAAAGTACGACACAAGTTGAATTAAGGATAGCATGTAGATTGCCTAGTGAAATCAGAGGACTGGAACTGCATGAATTCTGAAATGACATTTCTAGAATCTCCTTTGTTGCTCTACCAAATAGAAAATCCACAAAAATCTGAACCTGTTCCGTCACATATAATGCAGCCTTGAAAGCCGGCTGAACTGCAGGATTTCACTCGATCAAACCTGTCTTAGAATGGGCTTTTCTGGGATGGTAACCTCTGGATAGCACTTCAGCCGAAGTATGACTTGAAGACTACAAAAGCAATAATCTGGAACTGTATTAGCCCAATGAAAGCCGTCTGTTTGAGTATTATTTCAGCAAATAAGCAGATGAATTGATGCTCGGAGAATTCCTATTTGAATATTTGCATTGCAGTTTTGTTCCTTTGTTCTAAAGCTTTATAATGCTATTAATTCAAAACATTTGTGGAGTTCCTTGTTTCTCTGCTATCAAAATGGCAAGGTGCCAAATGTTGCATTAGAATGTCTTATGTGGACACACTACAGGTTGTTCTAATGAGCTTCTCTACCATCTGAGCAAAGTTGAAAGTTTGACATCTACTGCTTTTCTAGTTTGATATTGCTGTTTGGCATGGTTTTACAAGTATATCTCAATTGCTTTCTCTGAGTTGTTTATATGCTTTCAGTCAAGATCTGAATGGATTCATTGCACACACACCAAAAACAAAAAAGAAATGGATTTATATGGATCATACATCTCTGCTTATATTGCTTTCTGCTTTTATTTTAGGTGGCATTGATCCTTTTCAGGTCATTGACTGGAACAACCGGAAACGCATTTCAACCACATTTCACGGATTTACAGTCTCTTCTTTTGAAGTGCTTGCAAGATGAGACTAGCACCCGTGTCGGAGTTGTGGCTCTCAAGTAACTATTTATTTTCACTTTACTCATCGTTGGGTTTTGCAAACCACCACCCACCCAACATGCACACACACAACAACTACGACGAGGAAATATTATTGAAAAAGATTCTTCCAGTGTCATTCAATTTGCATAGGTTTTGGTGTCGTACACTCGAAAACATGAGGTCGTTAAATGATGCAAGATTTCTTCCTTTTCTTATTGTTTTTTCCTTGTTATAGTATCAGGGCTGTTGGATCGTTTTTAGAGTTCGCCATTGATGGGGCTGAAGTGGTAAGTTTCTTATTGATAAGTTTGTTATTGAATTACATAATACTAAACATTTTGTCATATTTTTTTTAATTTTTAAATGTCTTGCATAGAAAGGACATGCCTATTCAGCCATTTGATCTGATGTTGTCCTTTTTACAAGTATCTTTTTTAATATCTTGCATGACTGTTCATTATAGTCCCTAAATTTTATCGCTTTTGATATGTACCTCAATTTAGGATGCACCTTGTGGTTTAACACACTTAGTTTTAGAACCTTAACCTTAGCAGAAGTGAATTTCTTAAGGTTGTAGAACAAATCGAATGGAAGGGCATGGTTGTTTTATTAATGTGACAGTATATTATTGTTGCAGCATGGATGCTACGATCCCATTTTGAATATAATTTAATTTTGAAAGGAAATACAAAACTGATGACAGTTGCTTCTTGTTTGGTGGACAATCATCAGCTAAGATGTAGTATCTTGGTGGGGTCTTCTCAAGGTTTAAAAAATCGGACTCGGGACCTAACTTAGTCATAACCGAGTCCAAGTCGCATGGGACTTGGCCGAGTCCCATGAATTGAGTTTGAGTTGGGGTCGACCTGAGTTGGTTTGGGCTGAGTCTGAGTCAACTCGAACTTGGCTGATTTTTTAAACCATAAGTCCACTAATTCAACCAGATGCATAGGTGGTATTTGGGTTAGATGTAGCAAAAATTATCCCCATTGGATGTTCCCATTAGAACCACTAATCACACTAACTGAACACTAGTTAACCCTTCAGAAAATTTCCAGCCAAAATTCCCAAATTCATCCCATTTCATATCCCAAAATTTTAACCCTACCATACCTCCTTCAGATCCAAACTTGAACCAACCCAGATATGCAGATACCCTTTGGCTGAAATCATATTTTCCCCCAGTTTCTTCTGACCTGCAGAAACAATATGCCTGCACATTTGGATCAGTCTTATATTTCTATATTAGTCTCCAAAAGGCCTCAGTTCGTCCCAAATTAAACCCTAATTGAAGCTGTAACTTGTCCCCATCAACCCTCACCCGATACTATCCAAACCATGGATCAAAATTGCGGTATCGGCCGACTCCAAAAACCGATACCGTCACGGTTCGCGGTCGTCATGGTGTGAAAAAAAAAATTTTTAAATAAAAAACATTGATTTTTTTTAAATCTAGAATATTGTAAAATGTTAGAAAACATTGTTTGTTTGTTTTTTTTTCCCATTAGGAACAACTATATGTCAAAATATCGGTCTCCCTAAGTCATGAGATCATGCATCGCTATCTAATCATTAATTATTAAATATGTCAAATTTTAATGTAAAATCTATATGTCCATTCTTATAATTTATAAATCTATTAATGTAGCCATCTCTAAAATCCCAACCATTGAAATAATTATCAACTCTTGTAATAGCTTTGTAGCAATTTTAATCAAATCATAGTTGGGCCACAATTCAATTGGTTATGCTACATGGTTTGAATCATTATACTAGATGTCTTATGAGTGATTAATTTAGCGGCCCTAAGTCCTGTTTGAGTAAATTTATTAAAGTCCTACACAAGAAGCGGCATTTATCTTTGAGTGGTTTAGAATAGGCCCTTTTAATAAGATTTAATCAAAAAATAGTGACTTTTGTTTGGAAATCTTATAGGCTTCATAGTGGACCCACCTACAAAAATATAAACCCCTCAAAATAGTTGCCCTTCTCTTAGAGGGGCCCTCATCAAAAATTCATTTTATTAGGAGATGTGTTGTTATTAGATTGATTTTTTTTATAAAAATTGGTTGATTGATTAATCTAATGGTAGACCAATTACCAATAAGAGTGAAACTTTCTCTAGGCATAATGAAGGAAGAATCATTTTGAACCATTTGGATTTTTTGTAGGTGGGCCTCATTGTGGGACCCACAAAGTGACAAGTTTTTAAAGTTTCATGCATGTATGTAACTTGTAACTCAACTGAGCATAGAAAAGATACGGAAACCCTAAAAAGACATTTGCCATTTGCCCTTAACCGCTTTCATTTCGTCACTCACCTAGTTGCCCAAAACAGTGAATGGAAGAGGGAACGGGGAAAAAGAAGAGGGGTTTTTTTTTTTTTGGTGGGGGTGGGGGGGGGGGGGGTGGTGGTGGTGCGCGAATAGAAGAGAGGAGGGGAAGAAGACGCCAGATGGAGTAGGCAGGCCTGTGCCAAGTGGTGGCAGCAGCGGCAATGGAATCATGGAATCCAGGTTTTTTTCTCCTCATCCTCCCATCCAATCTCTCTCTTTTATATATACTTTTTGTTGTCCTTCTACTACAATATGCTGGGAGTTTTTTTTTTTTACTTGCAAGAAAAGAGCATCAGAGAAAAAGATAACAACAGCATTCATCAGCTGAATTTTGAAAATATCAGCCAATATGGACCAATTTTTTGGCGAATTTTTGGCCTCCCAAGTCCAAGACCTATTCCCAGCGAAATATCGGAACGGTGTTAACTGATACCGATACGTATCGGCCGATATTTTAAACCGTGATCCAAACCCTAACTTGAAATTCCCTACAAATTTATCCCAACCCCGTGCACCTGCTCCCAGTCCCTGTACAACCCATCCCCACAGGGCCACAACAGTTCCATTCAAGTCCCAAAACGTGGAGCTCCTTTTTTATGCTATTACACCGCTCCAAAATCAACTAGAAAATTTCTTCATCTGCTGCTCTGCGAATAGTCCACAAGCAGCCAGTTGCCATCTCAAAACTAGGCCCCAAAATTCCTTTAAACCTGAATCAAACCATACCAAAATTGGCTGAAACCTTTACCAGCCCATTCCATACCTGTACAAATGCATATTTCTTCTCTAGTTTACTGAGAATTCTCAGATATTTCAAACAAGTAGCCAATTGCAAATTGTGACAGCAACTGTTTGCAGTTTGCCATATCCCTAAATGTTTATAGTCCTCTCCTACTTTAACCCTAAATCCATTAAACCTACCAGCCATCCCTACTTTCCCAAAACAACTTGTTTATATTTTTCATAGATGCATATGATTGAATGTCTACTTTCTTCAACAGTCACCACAACTCCCTTCATTGACTGATGCCTTGAAACCCCTGTACTCTTACAGTTGACCTTGTGCATGTATCATTTCATACTCAGTTCGTTTTCTATGTTTGTTTGTTAGTTTTTTTTTCTTCCATTGATAACAGTAAATTTTATTTCCACAGAAAAGAAAAACAAAACAAAGCAAAGAAACTGCTCAAACTAGAACAGATCTCCAAGAAACAAAAAAGAATAAAACATCTACTAACATAAAAAAGAATAATAGAAGTGCGTGAAACTCCCTCCTTAGCAAGAGCATCTGCCAAAACATTTGCCTCCCTTGGAACATGATGAAAAGAGGCTCCCAGCGGATTAGAAACAATTTGCACTGCTTCCACCAAATCTCCAAATCTCCAAGGATAAGCAGCTCTTCAGAGGCCCATTGAACGGCTAAAAAGGAATCACCTTCAAGAATTGCATTGATACCTCTCAATCTAAGCAACTCACGGCAACCAATCAACAGAGTCGAGACTTCGGCTTCATTTGCAGATAATGAGTCCACAGGGCCAGAATTTCTAATCACATTATCCTCACAATCCCGAATTACTCCTCCAGGAGCACCTTGATGAATATTGTGAAAGTTCAACTTGAGAACACCAGGAGGAGGACTTTGCCAAACACAACTTTATTATGCCAAGATCCCTGCAGGAAAGGAACCCATGATCTAATAAGGTCATCAAGAGAAACCCTAACAAACTCCTTTCACTTGGTAACCAGTCAGACACCGTCCAAATAATTGATTGAGCAATATCCATTACTGTTTTGCTTTGATTGCAAAAAACTCTATTATTCCTTTCTTTCCAAATCTTCCAACAAGTAGCATAAAGAATTGACTTCCACAAAATCTTACCGGGAATAGACCTGCCTCCCTAACATCCATTGAAGAAAAAGGTCTTCCATAGTCTTTGGCATAACCCAGATAATGTCAAATCTATTAATGAGGATAATTCAAACTCTATAAGCAAAAGGCCAATGGATCATCAAATGATTTACTGTCTCTTCATCTCTCCAACTTAAAGGGCAGCCATTAATTATAGCATGATTTCTTTTACATAAATTATCAATGGTCAATATTTTATGCTGCTTAACCACCCAGCAAAAGGCCAGCTCTCTAGGAGGAACATAGGAAACCCAAAAGCTGTACCCACCTTCCATTGTAACATTTGAAGCAACCAAAACCTTGTAAAAAGATTTAACTAAGAAATGACCTTTCACTTTTGGTTTCCAAATCCTAACATCAGACTTCCCACCTGACAAAAAGCACTTTCCAAGACAACCAAGTAAATGAGCAAAATCAACAATTTCATCATCCATCAAATTTCTCCAAAAAGAAAAATCCTAAACTACACCATTTGCCGATGAACTGAACAATTCTGCTACTAAAGCGTGCTGTCTCAAATCCAACCTGTACAAAGAACGAAATTGTGTATGCAAACTGGATTGGCCACACCATTCATCATGCCAAAACTTGACACGACTTCCATCATTTACCCTGAAACGAATCCACAAGTCAAAGTCTTTCTTAATAGAAAGAATAGACTTCCATATATCAGAAGTAATATAACTTTGACTAGGCACACTCCAACCGTCATTATCCAACCTATACTTGGCAAAAAAAGATCTTCCACAACCTATTGCTTGGTTCTCCCATCCTTCACAACCATTTACCCAATAAAGTTTTATTTACCTTCTCAATAGACCAAATACCCAAACCTCTTTTAGCCAAAGGTTTGTAGACAGTCTCACACTGCACTAGGTGATACTTTTCAACAGAATCATTCCAAAGAAAATCCCGTTGAATTCTTTTAATTCTTCGCACAACATTTTTAGGACATTTGAAACAAGAAAGAAAATAGATCAGAATACTAGCCAACACCGATTTAATCAAAGTAATGCGACCTCCTATTGACAAATACTTCCCTTTCCACGAACTTAGTTTTTTACCAATTCGATCCACCACTGTATCCCATAAAGATTTCTTTGGAAGCCCTAAACATAAGTGCATACTTAAATGCTTTGAAGGAAATCTCCCACTCTTACAACCAAAAACTTTGGCAAATAAATCAACTTGGCTAACTTCCATCCTCACCCCGATGAACTCACATTTCTCATAGTTGATTTTCAAACCCGACAACAGTGCAAACCATTTCAAGATGAGTTTCAAATTATTAATTTGGGCCAACGACACATCAGAAAAAATAACAGTATCATTTTCGAACTGTAAATGAGTTACCTCATTAGCTTCAATACCAACAGAAAAGCCAGAAACAAGCGTCATATGATGAGCTCTTACCATCAAAGCATTACAAGCTTCTGCCACAATAACAAAGAGCATCGGAGATAAAGGATCTCCTTGTTGACGAACTCTAGAACTTTTAAAATATCATTTAGGGGAGCCATTCACCAAAACAGAAAATTGAGTTTACGACACACAACTGAGAATCCACTAACGTCATTTTTCTCCCAAACCCATTCTTTCCATCAAGTATTGGAGAAACCCCAGTCCACCATATCATGAGCCTTCTCAAAATCCAATTTGCAGACTAATCCTGGACAACATTGACGATTCCTTGAATCAATACATTCGTGGGCAGTAAACACGCTGTCCAATATCTGATGACCATCCACAAAAGCTCCGGGAATATCTGAAATAATTTCAGGAATCATTGTTTTCAATCGGTTAGCAAGAACTTTGGCAAGGATTTTATACAGACTACCAATCAAACTGATAGGCCTATAATCCTTCTAAGAAATAGCTTCATCTTTCTTAGGAATTAAAACAATGAAAGAAGCACCCAACTCCCCTGCAAAGATACCATTATCGTAGAAATCATCACAGAAAACAAATAGATCATCTTCTAATAAATCCCAAAAATGTTGGTAAAATACTACAGGAAATCCATCTGGACCTGGAGCACGATCACCACCAAGATAAAAAACAGCTTGTTTGATTTCATCTTTGGTAAACATCGCTTTGAGAGCCATAGGGTTAGAAAGCTGTCTAAAAGGTATCCCATCCATCCTTGGTCTGCGCTTCATATCTCCTGTATATAATTGTTGAAAAAAATGAACAACCTCTCTTGCAATGTTAACTCTGTTATCCCACATTCTTCCTCTAGCAGAAATAACATTTATACGATCAATCCGCCAAAAGGCATTGGCAATCACATGAAAAAACTTTGTATTCTGGTCACGTGCCTTTAACCATTTATTTCTTGATCTTTGCTTCCATTTAATCCCTTCCATTTTCTATGTTAGTAGTGTATTATTCTGTGAACTGATAATGGGCCATGTTTGTTGTTTCTGTATAGGTGAAGTTTTGAGAGTTCGTTCCTAGCATTTTGAATGTGTCGCGGCAATGCCTTGCGAATGGTTAGGAAGATGTTGCTGCAATTGTTTTTGAGATTTTTGATGAGCTAATTGAATGTCCTGCGGCTCTTCTTGGAGAATCTGTAAGATCTATTGTGCAGTTTTCTCTTGAAGTTTGCTCTAGCCAGAATTTGGAGATAAACACACGTCATCAGGTTGGAAAAGTTTTCAAACATACTCCATCAATTTTTATATCTTTCCTTTTCATCAGACTCCCTTGATCACATACCCCATTTTTCTCCTCTCTTTTTCTTTTTTTTTCTTAAAAAATATATATATACCAGGCTATTCAGATAATTTCATGGCTAGCAAAGTACAAGGCGAATTCCCTGAAAAAGCACAAGCTGGTTGTGCCCATCCTACAAGTGATGTGCCCTTTACTTGCAGAACCCCATGGGGATGAAGATGATGATCTAGCAGCTGATCGAGTTGCTGCAGAAGTTATCGATACATGGCTGTAAACCTTTCAAAGCATGTCTTCCCACGAGTTTTTGAATTTTTTTCATTGAGCATTTATAGTATAAACCCAAAGTTTCAGGAGGCATCTGTTACAGCCCTCGGTGTACTATCTTAAGGTTGTTTTGAGTTCATGAAAAGTAAGTTGGAGCCAATTTTATGTATGGTCTTAGGAGCATTGAAGGATCAAGAGGAAATGGTTTGAGGGGCTGCATCTTTTGCTTTGGGTCAGTTTGCAGAACATTTGCAACCTGAGATTATTTCTCACTGTGAAACTGTTCTTCCCTGCATTTTAAATGCTTTGGAAGATGCATCAGAAGAAGTGAAGGTAAATAATGGTAGCAAAAATTACTAATCTCAGATGACTATTGTGTACATTTATTTTCTCAGCCCTTTGTGTTTTGTAGGAGAAATCATACTATGCGTTGGCAACATTTTGTTAGGACATCATCATCATCATCATTATCATCATCATCAAAGCCTTATCCCAACCATGTTGAGGTCAGCTACATGAATTCTATTTCTCCATTTTGTTCTATTTTGAGCTATGTTTGGGTTATGACAAAGTTTTACGCTGGCTGTCACCTACCTAACGCAACCCTCCTCCTTTACCCGGGCTTGGAACCAGCAGCAAAACTGGCAGAGTTCAACATTTTGTTAGGACATGGGTGAAGAAATTCTTCCTTATATTGATCCATTGATGCGGAGAATACTTTCATCTCTACAAAACAGTCCTTGCAATATGCAGGAGACATGCATGGTAACATAGTGATAGTTTCTTCTGTAAAGGTTTAGATGGTGATGATTTGGCTGTTCTACCATTTTTCTTTGCCAATTTTATGTTCTCTTATGTGTGGCAATGTCTTTGCAGTCTGCAATTGGTTCGGTAGTGGCTGCTGCAGAGCAAGCCTTTATCCCATCTGCGGATAAGGTTTTGGAGTTGATGAAAGTTTTCATGGTGCTTACCAATGATGAGGACCTCTGCTTATGAGCAAGGGCTACTGAGTAAGTAGGAATCTTTGTGATGGCTGTTGGACGAACAAGGATGGAACCTATATTACCTCCTTTCATTGAAGCTGCAATATCTGTAATTACCTTTACTGCCTTACTCATTTTGGGTACTAGAAATTTCTATAGTGATAGATTTATGCCTACTGTATTCTCAGGGCTTTGCGTTGGACTTCAGTGAGCTTCGAGAATGCACTCAGGGATTCTTCAGCAATGTTGCAGAAATTATGGATGCTGGTTTCACACAGGTCAATGTTGCATTGGGATTTTGGCAAATTGGCTTTATGTATAGAAGTTATATGCTCAAATCCTGTTAAATATGTCTGATTAATGCATATTCTAATATGCAATACCTTCCTCATGTTGTCCCTTTGGCATTTCCTCCATGCAGTCTTGATGGTTGCTCTGCGGTGGACATTGATGAATCTGATGGTGATGATGTTAGTAATGGATTTGGGAGTGTGTCTGATGATGAATCTCATGATGAACTGAGAGTCCGCAATATTAGTATAAGAACAGGAGTCTTGGATGAGAAGGCAGCTGCAGCTCAAGCTATTGGCTTGTTTGCTCTACATACAAAAAGTTCTTACGCACCATATCCTCCATTTTTACTATTGGATGCCATAAAATTTTTTGTTCATAGTTACTTGGTTTCTTTGATGGGCAACAGTTATTTGGGGGAATCATTAAGGATTCTGGTAAGACATGCTGGATACTTCCATGAAGTTGTTAGACTGCAGGCTATTATTGCTTTGAAACATGAGTTACACAATGTACACTTGGTTATAGTATTATCATCCCTACTACATTTCAACAAATTAGCAATTCTCTTTTTTTAATAAATGCTTTCCGAATGTCTGCTTCAATTCAACCCCAAAATTAATCAACATATTACTATTTGCAGTATTTATAATTTTAAATGAAAAGGCTATGAATTCTTTCTTTCTTTCTTTCTTTCATATGATAATATTACTCAAATCGACAATCTAAAGGTTGCATTATTGAGCAATTCCCGTAGGAAAAATTTTGAGTATGGGAAAAATGCCTAATGAATGGAGAAAGAGCACAGTTGTTCCTTTCTAACTGATTAAAGGTGGCTTTCAGGACTTATCAAACTACTGAGCTATAGAATTATGAGTTAAACCATGAAAATAATCGGGTACCACCTACAGCATTAGTGCGAACAACCAGTTTGTGTTTATGTCAAGTAGATGTGCTATAGAAGCCAATTTCGGATGAAGACAGTTGATGGAAAGTTGAGTAGGAAAAACTTTAATATGGTTTTTATGACTTAGAAAAGGCTTAAGACAAGTTGCTGAGGCGGCTAATCTGGCAAACATTGAAGGGTTAAAAATGAACTTTTATAGGTATATGGAAATTATGCAGGACTTTATCAAGGGGCAATTGTGAGCTTGGGAATTGTTTGTGGGGGTGTTGAAGCTCCAAGTTAAAGTTGGATTGTGCCAAGCGTCTGCATTGAGCACTTGTTTGCCTGATTGAGGTTGGTTTAATGACAACAACAAATATTCAAGATGGGTCCCATCAGTCGGTCAAGAATGCAAGAATGATAAGCTTGTAACTTTGAGGGAGGCGTCTGAAAGAAATGGATTAAATTTAGTAGAACAAAAACAAAATATAAAGAGTGCAAGTTTGAGTGGAGTTTCAAGCAACTAAGTTGAGTTGGTTGTGTGATGATAACTCAGTATCACAGTGTGAGAGATTCCAATATCTATGGCCAGTTATCGAACAAAATGAAGAGTTTGACTTGGTTATAACAAATAAGAGCAAACCATAATGGGTGAAGATGTTGGCAATATCGATCTTGTGTAACTGTAGTCCTTTGACTGCACTTATCTGCGCACATATTCTCTTGCACAGAGTGGAACCACTCTTTTGAAGCCATGTTAGGTACATAGTTTTTGGTTTGTTCATAGTTTTTCGTTTGTTCGTTATATGTCTCTTGCGTAGAACCCATTAAGCTGATCCCAGATCATGGGATATGGCTATTATGATGATGATGATGTTTACTGTGTCCTCTATATCCCCTTCTTCGTTCTTTTTTCCTTGAAACTAGTTGATCTAGACAAAGAAACAGAGGGTGCAATGTAGTAAAATGTACTTTATTTTACCCTTGTACTTTTGATTTAAAAAAAATGTTTCCTGTTATTCATAAATTTTGTGGGTATATTTACCTGCATTTCAAGGTAGTAGCCAACTAGACCTAAAGTAAAATGTAGTTGATACTATTAGAGTCGTAGTTATGGTAGGGGCTTTTATTACGACCTATATCTGAGGGTCAAGTGGTTGCCTTCTGTTTAATTTAGGAAGTCCAAGAAATGGTAGCTGAATGTTATCATTAGTAAGAAATATATGACCATGCTCTAGTGAGTTGCAGTGTGTTCAATGGACTTCTGATTACTTGGTGAGCTGAAGGTTTTGACCTGAAAATTTCTGGTATCGGTCCCTGCTTTTGTACCAATTCTGGATTCTTTATTGGCCCAATTGATGATTGGGTTTGGGTGTAGTGGGGCCTGTGCCTGAGCGATAACAATGAAAGACTCAAGAACATGGATGGTTGGGGCAATGGAGGACAGGACAAAGTTATAGAATCTAATCTTATTGTTTTAATCCGCATCATATTTTTAGAACATACTGGTTTGAGTATGGCCCAGAGCAAAGTCTATTGGAACTGGAACCAAGTCCAAATATGCACATGTAAAATATTTTTGGGCCCAGATTTGGGTCCAACTTGGATAACCTGATCCCGGGCCACCATTTGCAGCTGTGAAATCGCTTTAGTCTTTATATACATGTATTCAATCAGCCTGCTGGGATTAGATAGTTTACGTTTAAGTTACAGCAATATATATAGGGCAAGCCTCTCTTGAGATCAAGGTTATATAAGAAATTCCATAAGCTGAGCCCTTGGGGCCCACCTTTGGTCTATCCAAATGGACCAAACACATAAACCACCCCCCCCCCCCCCCCCCCCCTCCCTCACGAATTGCACATGCCCACCAAATTTTGGTCAAATCTGAATTTAGTGGACCGTTGGATTGACTATGCATCGATCCAACTGGACCGTTGACCCTACTCTGTAGTGTTGTGTGTGAATCCGATGAACTGTAAGTTAGGCTTGTAGACCTATCAACACGAGGCTGAAACCCAATGTGCAAATTTGAGGGGCCATTTGGCATTGATTTAATTTTCATTGCTAAATTGGCTTGAATTTTGCTTTCAAACTTAGATGACTTTTCAGTGTCTATAGTTGCATCAGGTTCGTTCTTTCAATGACAATCATGCCATCTAGACTTTCTTTAATTTGAATATCTTGCATAAAATTTTAATGTTTGTTGCAGAAATCTTGACAGCAACACTGGAAGTACCTCCGAGTCTCAATGTAAGGATAGGGATGAATTCTGGTTGAAAATTTTATTTTCTGGTAGCTATAAAGCTAATGCATAGTTTTTAATGCAGTGAGCCACAAAAATTGATCACTACTAGCATGTATTGGCATTCTATTTAATAAATAGTTTCCTTTGGTTTTTTTTTTCTTGCCTAGATGTCTCTTCTGTGTCCAAATTGCTACCATAAAGTACAAGTCTTTGGAATTCAATGTTCCACAGAAAGCATGTGTCCTTACTATGCCTCGCACCAAGTACCTGTGATATTACAAACTGTGTACTGGTGCTTCCATCACACATTACTCGACGGTGGTCCCCACCTTTTGGACGCACCTGATGCAATGTGCACATATGCACTGTGCAGAGCAGAATATTTCCGACATCTATCTTGATTTTAAATGGGTAACATGACCATGTATAGGATTAAAAAAAAAAAGATCATGCACAATGCACATATAATGCAGAATGGTGCGGTCCATAGGGGGACTATGGCAGAGCCAGGATTTTCTCTTTGGAGGGGCAAAAAATTTCTTTTAGCAAGGAATTTGAAAATTAATTAAGAAAATTAGTTTCTTCATTCATTTAAAAAATGATGTAAAAAAATTAACATAAATATAAATTAGCTAACGTAATATCAAAATTTTAAAATCATATATTCAACCCAATTTAACTAATAAACTAGTTATTAATTATTCCCAAAAAGGATAAAAAATGATGAACTCGTATTGCTCTCCATATCCAACAAACATTCAATAATGGGCCCAGAAGACTTGAGAATAATTGCAAATTGTCTGATATTAACAAATTTACTTGTGAGCACATTATTATAATTACAAAAAAAAATAAATTAAATGATTTTCTTGAACGTCATAATATGGATTTCATAATCACATCATTCAGATGTAATTTACTTTTTAATTATCAACATATGTAAATGCATATATTGGTGACATTAATATTATTGAATATAGCATTTTATAATGCATAAGATATAGTTTATTGAAATTTGAGGAATTCCCATTAATAGTGCAGGAAATCTGCTTGAGCGGCTTAGATTTTCATCAAGTATGCTGCATTGTGGGTTCCACTTCCTACACTCACACAAAGCATGTGGGGGATCACTTATTGCATCTAAGTTCTCTTTAGAATTGCATAGGTATAGAGAAAAAAAGAGTAATTAAGACCATATAATTCCATTGGAAATGGCAATTAGATAGCTTTGATGCGTTGTCTTTTGGATAAAAGAAGGTGGCAAAATTGCCTTCTAGTATTCTAAAAGTTCTATTTAATACTTGGGAGGGTAAAAAAATTGTGGAGGGACAAACAAAGAAAAATAAACTATGAAGAGGATGGGGCAAAGAAGATAAGATCAAACTAAAATCTTTTCTTTCTATATTAAAGGAAACCAAAAGGTTGAGGAGGGTGACTCTATGTGGCTCCACCACTGCATATGGAGTGTTAAGAAAAAAATCCCTAATAGCAAGAAAGTATTTCACCCTGCGCTGTCTTTTCTTGGTATGTACCAATGAATTTGCCTCTCCACCCACATGCTTGAACGATAAATTAGGTCTATTCAGCATGTCAGTTATCATAGAAATCTTTTTCGTTCAAGTTCTGTTTCATTTCTTGTTGAGCAACATATTTCGTTACTTGAATTCCCTTACAGCGACAATCTTTCCAGGTATTTAGATGCCATCCTCAACCTATCTCCGTTGTTTTTGCCTCATCAAGTATTTCATCCTTGATTCCCTACAGGACTTCAGAAAGTCTTCTTCATGATGGCATCAATACTGCAAGGGCATGAGTATTTTCTAGAAGCTTCATCAACTTTCCATTTCCAATTACCTTCTAGCTGTCATTTCTATCCATCTTTGCTTCTCATCTTCAATTGCCCTGTACATTACAAAGGCGTGATCCTTAACACAAATCTAATGTGTAGCCATTTGTTTTCCTTCCCTTAACTGGATTAATCCCCATTATTTCCATAAATAATCAATCAGGAGGGAGGGAGGTGGGCAGGGTGGGAGACTTTCTATAAGTTTTACACATACGCCCCTTTGAGTGAGTTCATGAAAATGGTTTGGTTGGTCTCCAGTGGAACTCAATGGGGTATATCAACATATACTCGTACTTGTAGTTCAAAATTATGGTCATGGTGGGTATCTCGCCTGTTGATGCATTTTTTTCCTCTTGCAGGATGAAGTGGCAGCTAAAAAGAAGGAAGTTCTTGGTAATAAATTGCTCTGTCTACCTCGAAAAAAGAAAGAAAAGAAAATGCTCTCTTTTCTTCACATCTTATGATCTAAACAGCTTTAGATGATATTCTTTTTCCGGTCTGGTCTCTTTAATCCAATTCCGTTAGTGGTTATTTGTAGATACTGTGATGAACATATACAACAGGACAATGACTGAAGAAGATGATAAGGAAGTTGTTGCTCAAGCATGCATGAATACAGCAGATATACATGGCCATTGAATCTTGTGAGTTTAACTTCTTATTTAGCTATTCCTCCTAATAATTTGTATATTTATAGAAAATGAAGATGCAAGAAGCAAAAAGTCATCACAGGTTCCCTTTGACAAACTAATTCATCACCTTGATGGAGGCATATCTATGTTTGCATGCATTTGCCGTTTTTCATGCCTCTTTTATTCATTTTTTATGTTGCTGATACACGTTAACAATGGTACTAACAATGATATCAATAAGTACTGATTAAATACTTCTACTAATAATAATAATTTCCACTTTTGTGAAATTGGATTTCAGACATGTCTCGATTTGTTTAGTGACTTTGATGCTGTCGCGCAAGTCTTCTGCTTGTCAACAAATTGAATCTGACAGTGATGTCGAGGATGACACTGAGCATGATGAAGTTCTTATGGATGCAGTATGCCAGTATCTGACCTTCTTCCTGCTTTTGCAAAGTCAACGGGATCTCAGTTTGAACGCTTCTTGTTTGAACCCCTAGTGAAATTTGCGGTATGTACTGCTGTTATAGGCTACATTAGTATCATCCTCCCATCCATAAACAATAACATATTTGCTTACCTGGAAATGCAGAAAGCTTCACGCCCTCCACAAGATCGGACTGTGGCTTGCCTAGCAGAAGCTGCTCAGGAAATGGGTTCTCCAATTGCAAGCTATATTGATGTAAGGTTTTAATGAAATCAAAATATTTAGGCCTTTATAGCTTTTTAGGTTGGTTTTTCTTCCTTTTGAGAATTTGGGAAATTTGCATTTTGTTCTTAGGAGCCCACCCCTTTTTTTATAAGAATGTGATGGCTTGGTACTGAAGAAACTAGCATCATCAGAGGCAACTAACAGGAGAAATGCTGCATGTTGTGTCAGTGAGCCGTGTGCAAAATGGTGGGGCTGTCGCCCTGAGGTATCCTTTTTTGAAATGAAATGGAGTGTTTGCATTGTTGAGCATTCTTTTGGAGATTTTGCTTTCACAGATGCCCGCATAGATGTCTTGTTATTTTTTTCTCACCGACCTTTATATCATTCCTTGTTGAGGTTATGGAGAGGGATCTTTGAGCCAGTTTAAATCATATCTGCTGCATCCCTAAAAGTTGCCTTTAATAATTGTTCCCTCAATCTCCTCTTAAATATCTACACTTAAATGGCATGACTATTGTTTGTGTTGCAATCCAATACTAGTATGAGGTGTCCAAATTTGGTAAATCTCAGTACATATGATTTTTGGGTTCATCATGATATCCGACAGACATAAAAAAATATCTTTTCTTAAAATATAAATAATATGGAAATATTTCAATATTGTAGCTGGAGAAGAAAATGTGTATAATAATTAAAAAAGTGTATTAATATCTTTCCAACTACAATAATTTTTAAAATTGTGACAGTAGAGTCCACAAAGGATCTAGCATGGTGTAACATAAGGGATGTTCATGGGCGAGCTAGGCCAGTCCTGGCTTTGGGCCGTGGGTATTAGTACTCAGGCTAGACTGGGCCATTTAATTTTTGGACTGGCTTAGATTATAAGTGGTAGAAAGTCTGAAGCCTGGCCTAATTAAGTTTTGCTTGTAGTTTTGTGATTGATTTGCCCAAGCAAGTGTTAGAAAGAGCGAAGAAGTGATAGAAAGCCTAGACTGGCTCAGTTTGACTAAATGGGAAGGCTTGGGCCTATCTTGTTTGAGGCGGGGTGGGCTCAGGCCAGGCACTTATGGCCTGTGCAGGCGTGGGCTGTTTATAGGCATGTGTTTCTAATGTTGGGCGGGGCCTGGATATGCCTGAGCCCGACCCCACCCCTGAACACCGCAACGGACATGGGTACATTGGTCATTAGTGATTCCACACTGTGCAACATAGTTTCTTACTTTTTCTGCTCAACTTTTTCCTTACATCCATTTTAGATACTGTAATGATATCCTTCGTTGTTTGGAGAATCTGAACCTGATGATGCTGTGAGGGACAATGTTGCCAGTGTGTAGGGTTGTCAAAGGGCCGGGCCCGGGCCGGGCTTAGGTAAACCCTTATCCTACCCTCACATGTGCGGGCCGGGCCTAACTGAGCAAAAGCCCTCGACTTTTACGGCGGGCCTATAATTTTTAGGCCCTTAACCAACCCTCGAGGGCTAGGGCCAGGCCAGGGCCGAGCCAGGGCCAAAAGAAAGGGAAAATTTTTTTTCTTTAATGGAAATAAATCTTTTATATGCAACAACCTATGCCACTATCACCAACCAACTTTATACAAACCCTCCTCCTTTGCCCAGGCTAGGGATCGGGAATGCAATGCAAAAGGCAGCATGGTGGAGTTAAAAACTTTTTTTAAGGCATTGGCGGTGGGCTAAAATCATTTTTACAATATAAAACATAAGGTGGATAATAATAATTATATAAATGATAATAAATATATAACAAATAACAATAATTCTTTATTTAATTATTTAATCTACTTTTAGAATATCTAAAAGACCATCGAATGTATTACATCAAAGTGTTGTTGCGTACGTATCCAATCTTGTGTGCAAATTAAGACTTTTACAGTGTCAGATTTTAAACAACTCCTATATTGATCAAATACTCTTCCTCCCGTACTAAATGTTGATTCAGAAGCAACTGTAGAAATAGGAATTGCTAAAATGTCACAAGCCATTCTAGAGATAACTGGATATTTTGTTGAATTAACTTTCCACCAATCTAATATATTGAAAATTTCAGATTTATCCCTTGGCTCCTCCAAATAACAATCTAATTCCGATTTTTCCTCTACAACTATCTGAGTCATTTATTCCTCAAAAGCTAAAAAATCATCTTCAAACTCATTAGATTTCTTTACCAAATCAACTTTATCCACATTTGACAATGTTTTGGTAGGTGCATCATAAACCAAATCATCGTCAAAGTCATTGTGGATATTATATATTTTATATTAAAATTTAATAAATAACGGGCCGGGCCGGGCCCCGTCGGGCCTAATTAGTCAAGCCTAAGTTTAGCCCTCTATATGCGGGCTTTTAAAAATAGAGCCCTACCCTATCCTCGGGCTTTAAATGAAAAAAATAAGCCCTCGTTTTGAGGGCTTTTGCGGGCCAGGCCGGGCCGGGCCGGGCCCCCTCTCTAAAGGGCCGGATTGACAGCCCTGCCAGTGTGATTGCAAAGATGATAATGGTGAATCCCCAATCTATTCCACTGAACCAGCTTAGTCTCAAGAAATTAGCTGCTTCTGCCTTTCTAAATGCTAGTTCTAAGCAATTCTCGAGTTTTTTTCACTTGACTTCTCTCTAGGTGCTACCGGTGTTTCTGATAGTTTTGCCATTGAAAGAAGACTGTGAGGAATCCATTGCTGTCTGCAGCTGCTGTTGTACTTTAGTATTATCCTCTAATCCCTAGGTAGGAGCAAATTTCCATTGATGTGACTTTAAAATGGGCTTTATTTTGATTGATGAAAACTCTAATTTTGCTCATTGACCTGAAAAACAGATTCTTTCTCTGGCCCCTGAGTTGGTCCATCTTTTTGCTCAAGTTGTTGCATCTCCTGCAGAGAGTCCGGAATTTAAGGGTTGAAGGCATGGCTCTCTCATTTGGTTTCTCTTTACGGTCACCAAATACAACCCATATTTACCAGCCTTCCACCAGTCCATGCTAATGCATTGGCTGCCCGAGCAAGTAAAAGTTGACACCTTATTGAAACCCGTCGTACTAGTACTAAGCAGTTGGTGCAGAATTTATATTTGTTTAGCACGGTTGAATCAACGTTGTGCTCATCTGGTTTGTTAAGGTACGTGGAGGTAGTTTGAATCAGCCACTTTTGCTTAGCTATGTTTGGATGCGCCCATGGTGGAGTGCGGTCCTTTTCTCTGTTACCAGAAGTAGTTGGAAACTAATGACCATCTGTCACTTTGCTGCACGGCTAGTGATTTGGCCCACCTCATAATGATACCTTTTTCTTAAATGGTTTGAATACTGATTCACACTTCTTTCCCTGCCTCTAAGGATTTATGTACTGCTGGCTCCAGTTTTCCCTTGCTCGCTCCGTCTCCTATTTATATTTTTATGACGTTAAAAAAATGTTTTTCTTTTCCTGTCATTTATTGTTACATTATATATTTTTTTCCTCTTGAGTGAGCTTGTATGTATGATTTATTTTATTTCAGGTGTCTGTTGACGTCAAACAGATGAAGTTGGTTTGCATGTAGATTCTTCAAATTCAGAACATTTACCCTCTACAAGTAATGAAAGAGCCTCTCTTTAGTTGATGTTTTTGTAATTTCTATGCCAATCAGGCATTTCAATAGTTGGTGATAAACAGGTCTGTCAACCATTATCAAGTGGATTATGTTGTCATATCAACAGTAATTATTTAACGGGCCTGCTTATTGATGTGTTTGGTTCCCGTATAGATGACATATATGTTAGCAAACATTTCTTTGATAGGGTGGTAGCATGTGAGGCTTCTCGATGCCCCGTGTGGGTTCTATCAACTTTATTGTGGGTTCTATCAACTTTATATTGCTGGGCAGTGCATAAGAGAAGACGTATGTTAGTTGCTGGGCAGTGCATGAGAGAAGAATTATATTAGTTGCTGGGAAGTGCATAAGAGAAGAAGTATATTAATTGCTATCCACAACGACCTTTTGGGACTAACTTAATATCAGACAATGCTGTAAGCCTATCAGCTAACCGTGACAATACCAAGTGCACTGATATCTGGCCACGCGTTGCTCTAGACTTGGTCCACCCAGTGAAGTAATATTACTTGTAAAATACATGTTTGAAATAGAGGATTGAATAAAGTTCAAGGAATGGACTCATCACATAGTAAATGCATGATTAAAATATTAGAACTGAATGGAGTAAATAGCACGTCAATATTTTCAAGTGATTAATTCGATGGTTGACCAAATTTAATTCATATAAAATCTGACCTTATATGCGTAGATGGGGTCATGAATTTTTTTTTTTTTAGTTTATTTAGAGGGGGTTTTACAGATAGACTTGTAACGTCAGCCGTCTTAAGAAAATTTCAGGTCCCTTTTTGCTATGTCTAAGGAATAATTATTCATAATGATGTTCTGAAGGGAAAATGTTGAAAAAAAAGAAAAAAAACATTTGTTTGTGTAGATTGTGGGATAATCTTCAGCTGTGGTCCACTTCAAGAATTTTATTATTGAACCGTAAAATAAATAAAGTTTAGAATTTCTATCTATTTATCTTTAATTCATCACCAACCTGATCCAATGCAACAACCTTCATGACTCATCAAATCCAACCTGAATTCTACCTTGTAATTCCGAATTTGAATTAATTTTTTCAACAGGGTTTATATATATGTATATTCAAAATTACTATACATTTATACCTCATCTTGTGGTGAGGAGCACTTTCATATATAGAAAGTATTGATGCGTAAGAAAATAAAATCATCATCCTCATGACTATGTGTATATGATAGATTTAGCTATGCAATACTAAAAAAAAAAGAAAAAAAAGTTTAGAGTTGAGCCTCTAGATATTACTTACTTTGTGCCACCTCTACTTCAAAATCAAGAAAATGGATTTAAATTGTGTGGAATGAGAGATGCAAATTTGTATTGGAATTGCTCTGTGGTCACCTCAATATCCATTTAAACGTGCACAATCAAATCAGACAAATTGCAATGGAGCAAGATGGCCCCCTCAAATTGCCTCAGTTTTCTTTTTGTCACGGCATACGTCATGTACTTGTCCTTTGGCCTCTTTTTTGTCACGGCATACGTCATGTACTAGTTCTTTGTTCTCTTTTCTTGTCACGGCGTGGTGCTTTAGGTACCCTTCCGCTTCAGCGCAAGAGGCCAAGATACCGCGTTTCTATGAAAACGACGGAACCGCGCATTCTGTTAGTGCTTTTTGCCTTCTCTTCAATTATCTAGAGGACACTCAGGATGTACGTCTGGGAGGGAGACGAGGGAAAATAAGTAACTTTTTGTATTCTGTTCTATGTATTTTTCTACGTTTACATTTTTAGTGATTGAAATTATATTATTTTAGTTTTGACATTACAGTAAATCAATATCTAATATGGAGGTTTAGATAATCTCACTTTGGAGGTAAAATAACTGGGGTTGGCTTTAAGTGGAGGGAAAGATTATATTTTTTAGGTTTTTTGGTCCATTGTCTTCCATTTATCCATATGTAACTAAATATGGGATTGAAATCATCTCTTGGATAAATAGAATTTAATCATATATAATAATATCATTGGGTGGGCTTAAATAGTATTAGCTATCCAATCCAACTAAAAATTTATTCCGCTTTTAAATACAATATCGAGAAATCCAGAGTCTGGACTCCCATGGATGATCCCGAAGTACTCATGCAGTCGGCTCGGTTTTTTACAATAAAAAGCACTTAAATTTCCAATTAATGAAAGTTCACTCTAATAATACTAATGCTTACCATTGTTTTTCCTTTTATTTATCAAGTGAGTACTCAATTCATGCACCCACCCACACATAATATAGAAGTACCCATGAATGAGCGTTTCCATATATATATATATATATATATATATATGGGTTTGGGTTGCCTTGTTGGACTTAGGTATACCTTCAAAACTTACATGAAAGTCTTAAGTCTGCCTCTAGAACCCATATAAAAAAGTTGTGGATTTATCCAAATTCTAATGAAAATCGTGAATTTGCTCACAAAATCTAACTACCTGCTTGGGTCCACCTCGGAACCACCCCCCTTCAAATGAAAATCTTGGATCTACCATTGGCCTACCCTAATTAATAAAGCAAAAACTAAGTGAAGAATATACCTTATCACCAATGCATTAGTGGTTGGCCGTTTGCATGGAATTAAATTTTTTGAAATTTTTGGTAAAATGGATATAATGAAGGAATGGATACTCTTACCAATGTTGTTGAACTTAATTTTTCTTCAAATATAATTGAGGCAACTCCATTCTTGCTTTTTCTTTTCCTCTAACTATGAATTTTCTTTTCATCTCCTTTACCAAACATTTGATCATTGTAACCTATGTGGCCCACTTTTGTGTGAACAATCCACCTTTATATGTTGAAGTAAAATATGATACAATGAACATATAGGAAGTGGTTTTTCATATGATCAGCTTTGAGCAATAAAAAGTAGACATCGAATAGGATAAATTAATTATTTTTCTATTTATTCTTTTTAAGAAAATTGGTCTTTTTCCCATGACCTAAAAATGTATATTTTTTGAGTTCTAAAATAAAAAATCACATTGATAAATGGTGAGGATAGAAGACTCATGAGATTTTAATTGCCTATCTTGCTTAGGGTCGATTTGATTGAAAGAGAATAATTGTTATGAATTATAAGAAACCACTTTAGCACTAATTTCTTATCTTGAATATATAACAAGGTTTGTTTATTTGCATGTAATTGATTTCTCATAGCTACACAAAAATAAATTTATTATCATTAAAATTTGATTAGGCAAATCTATTTGTTGGATCTATAATTTTAAAACTCAAAGGAACCCATTATGCCATGAAAGATAGAGCCTATTTATTCCCATGAAATTCAATTCCTACAAACTCAAAGAAACTTTTTTCACCATAAATTCCCTTATCGTGAAAATTTATAACATGTTTGTTTGCATTAGTAGAATTTTTAGAAAAGAAAGAAACCTACTTTACTATGAGTTTCTTATCTCGAAAATGTAATTGGATATTTTTTATTTTCATGGAATTGAATTCTTGTATTTTTTTATTGTCTTGTCATTTAAAAAAACATTGAAACAAAATCCTAAAGTTATTGACTATTTCTTTGATTTGAAAATTGAGGTAAATCTTGAACTTAGCATTAATTATAATATGGGATAATTGGCAAATAGCTCAATTTAAATTCTATTGTATTGTTTTGAAACTACCAAATAGCAATACTATTGAAAATATTGTAATATTATAATATTTTTTAAATCTAAAAATATTTTAGTTTGTACATATCCAAATAGTTCCTAAGATCCAAAATAATAAAGAAAATGCATATTAGATCATCACTTCTTAATTATATAATAAATCTATACATTTCCATCCAAACTCATTTATATATGCATCTTCAACTCACAAATGCCACAATACAGGTTTGAATATTTTCATTGACCAAAATTTCAAAATTATTCACAAGAGTGTAGTTTTCTTATGCCATAGGCCACAATATGGGTATTTTAGTCCTAAAATGTTGTAATAGTAGCTATGGGGAAATACTTGAACTTTGGGATAGGGGGAAAAATCATCTCTAAAGGTAAGCTATAGGGAAAAACCTCTTTTTAATTTTATTTCTATGACTTGTGTACAAACACAAGAAAAATAAAAATAAAAAAAGAAGAAGAACGGAAACCCCCATCTCCGTGCTAGGAAAGTGGATATAGTGGATTGAAAATTTGAGCTAGTTAAGCCTAGAAATGCATTTTATGAAAAAAAATGGAGAAAAAAACATAAAAGGATATTTATTTTAAGCAACTTGAATTTTTAATTAGTGAGTTTTATTATGGAGTTCCACTTTTATTACCCAAGATTTCTTTGAGGGCATGGTTTTGCATCAATGTGAAAAAATCGGTTTTGCTGACAAGCTTTTATTTATTCAGCATAAAATGCATTTTGACCCATCAAAATGATTTTTTTCACATAATCTCTAAAATTTTATTTTAATTTTTTACTCTTTCTAGAAGAAAAGTAGTTACACCAAATGTGCAACTTTTTCACTTATTTTGCACTTTTTCTATGGAAAGTGGTTGCAGAAACATATATAAAGTCAAAAGCTTTAGAGGATCCATATGCTAAGAAAATGTTTGGTAACAGACAAGTAATTTGAAGATTTGACAATATCTCACTTTTCCTAGAATATGACTTTCTTTATTGAGAATTACTTAGGTTATGTTTAGTGATAGGTCAGGAATTCAAGATTTTGAGGATTTTATACTCTCTCCCTTTAGTTGAGGATTTTCACATCATTTGGTGGCCCTTGGAGATTTACAATTGTCCAATATAGGTTTTCCATGGCTTTGTGGAAAGCCAAAAAAAAAAAGAAAAAAAACCTCCAAAGATTTGGTTGTCGAACGTGACCTAAAGAAAAATGCACTTATTAAGACCTAACTAGATGCATTGATAAGCAAATGAATCATGCCGGTTGGTGCTGTACTAGAATTTTTGGGCCCCATGTGAATTCCTTCTCCCTGGTGCTAATTTCTATTGCGGCCTAGAGAGAATGATTTGTTTTTTGATCGGTTAGAGAAAATGATTTGTTTTGTTTTGTTTTTTTGATTGGCAATAGAAATTTTATTAAAGAAAGAATAGGAAACAAGTACAAGAAAAGAAAAAAAAATAAGAAAAAAACAAAGTACAAAGAGGTGTAAGAGCATTATACCCCAAACACCACCTACTAGAAAGCACTTTCTTAAGGAGAAAATTTATTAACCCCTTACTTAGCTAAAGCATCTTCCTTGAAATTGGCTAATGTAAACCCATGATGGAAAACAACACTAATATATGTTAAAAGAACCTAAGTTTTATTGAAGATGAATTAGAGTTTCCGAGGAAAAGCCTTCCGATTCGAAACTCAAGTGATTGCATTATAAGAATCGCTCTCCACAATAAAGTGTCACGACCCGAGCCCAGAATTCGGGGGTTAGCGAAAAGCTAAACCGGTGACACACGTACTCCCGTGCACGTGCACCCAAACCCAGTCCAGATGCACGCACACAAGGGATCTAACACGTGCGAACTAAGCGTACGCGGAAGCTGTACATATCATAGCAAGCAACAAAGGAAAATAAAATAGCGGAAGCCAAAGCAAATACGAAACGGAAAAGACAAAGACAATTACACTGAGATAAAACCGAATACACACCAAAATCAATATATACAAAATATACAGAATACAAGTCCAAAGTCCAAAGTCCAAATACAAGCTCTCAAAAACCAAAACGCAAAATAAAAGCCACTGGTATGCATGCACGCACTTGGCAGAAGTGATCAGGCCCACTCTGCCAGACCGGAGGGTGCCTCTACACTCGCCCCTGCAGCCTCCTCGACCGCCGGGGAGCTGGGCAAGGTATCTGTGCCTGCAACACCACAGACAACACAAATGAATACAACGATCCAGCAAATATAAGTAACAGGAAAGAAACACGCATAGTATCAAAGCGAATGAAATAGGAACAGAAGATTAAATACAGAGTCCATCTTAGTATGCTAAGCAAATCGTGCATAGGAGTAAAACATGATAATGGAATCAAAACATAGAATACTGAACTAGTTGGCTACTACGTTAACCATGTTCTCTCCAAAAGAGAGCAGAGCAGAGCAGAGCAGAGGAGAACACCGCTGTCCAGGCCAAAGGTACAAGCGGGTCTCGGTTCCTGGGTTCCGGGGTCCCAAGACAAAGCAACACTGCAGTTAAAACAGAGATACAGAGATCTACGCCAGAGGTAACCCCGTCGGGTATCCTAGGGCTGAGGCTGAGTAGAGCCAGACTAATACCAATCAAATCAAAGCTAAAGAAAGGAGATTATCCGCTTTGGACTCACCGATGACAAGGACCGGATCTTATCCTCACGTATTAACCTCTGGGCAGAGCCACCAGGGAATACCCAAAAATCAGAGATATACAAAGCCAGAGAATATACAAAGCATAGCATAGATCAAAACAGAGTACAGAGCGAAGAATAATACAGATATACAGAACGAAAGCAAAATGACTGAGGAAATGCATACATAGATTAACAGAGCAGAGGGCAAAACTATAAACAATATGAAATGCATCTCAGATTAATACGGAATCAAGGTTAATTACAAGCCAAGCCTAATCTAGTTGCACCACTATCACTAACCGTGCATGATGATGTAGTTTTAAGTTATTCGATGCACCGTTGTCATCCTAGTGTTGCAATATAATCCTCAAGTGCATCGAAGTCCCTTAACCCAACACCCATGGGGAGGTGCTTAACAGTGATCAACGCTCACATGAACAAGTCACAGCCTAACAGATTATTCATGCGATCCAAAGAGTTCATCGGGCCGGTGTACGGGTATGGTTAACCTGTATTTGAGCCCTACAAGGTCACACCATTAGCCTAAGTTTAACTGATATTTAACAGGTCTTACGGTTTAGCCATGGGTGACCTACGGCTTAGCCGTGGCATCCTACGGCGTAGCCGCAATATGCACTACGGCTTAGCCGTGGTTCCCTTCAGAACACGGCTAAACTGTCAGCTTTTCCACCTCTGATCTGATATATCTCACGGCTGAGCTACAGTCAGTATACGGCTTAGCCGTAGACCAATCCACGGCTTAGCCGTAGCCTCACCGTAGGAGTACTGATATCAGAAAAGTTTCGACTGATCAGAGAATTAATTCACGGCTGGGGTACGGTTGGGTCACGGCTAGCTTACGGCTCAGCCGTAGAACAAATTACGGCTTAGCCGTAGCCTAGCCGTAGAACAAATTCAGATTTTCGAGTCTCTGGAAACCAAGCCGTAGAAGTTCACGGCTTAGCCGTACAATACAGAGATGAATTCGGGCTGAGTACAGAAACTGAAATTTGATACAGAAACTGAATAAAATGAGTTACAGAGGTTCCAAATTCACAAATTGTGGCTGTAAAACATGCTAGACAAAGAATAAGAGTGAATCAAAGCCATCAAACAAACACCCATATGTGTTATCAAAGCCTGTACTTATACTTGCCTCAAATCTGACAAATCCTCTGAAATCAAGCTCCAAGCAACTAAAATCAAAACAAATCAAAGCAATCACACATGCATGAGATGAAGACAAAGCAACAGAGAATGGGAGATGTAATTTGGAGAAGAAATACAAAGAGTTGGGAAAGAACCCACTTACCACCAAAGCCACAGAGAGAATGGAGAAACCCAAATCAAAGAAGGGAATAGCAACCCAATCGAGAGACCCAATCGAAAGAGAGAGAGAGAAGAAGAGAAAACAGAATTGAAGAGGAAGAAGAACGTGGCTACCAAATTCTCCTTGCATGCAGCCGATCGAGACAAATGGTTAAGGAGAATGACACCTGGAGCTGAATTACTTATATAGGTTTTGTAGTTTTAAAACAAGGTCCAATGGGTTTAAGCAATTTACAGATTAAGTCACACGAAGGTCCAACTTCTCCAATTGACTCCAAACGGATCTGACACAGTTACGGAAATTGTCGAGCTCAACGAAATACACGTGCTGACACCAAGATGATGCAAAGATGACATGATCAAAGCAAAAGCAAAATTACGAAAAAGGGCTTAGAACTACCTATTCCAGGTCAAAGGTCACTCAACTACCTATCCATGACCCAAAACAAGTTCAAAAGAAATAAACAAAACAAAACACACACTAATGAGCCACTAATCCGGCTCAAAGGGGATCGGAGTGTTACATCCTCCCCCACTAGGAATCATTCCGTCCTCGGAATGACTACCTACCTGCGCAAAGAGATGGGGGTACTGGCGCGCTAGCTGCTCCTCTAGCTCCCAAGTAGCCTCATCCGGACCGTGATGCTCCCACAACACTTTAACCCATCTGATAGTCCTGGTACGGAGAATCTGCTCTCGTGTCCCAACGATGCGAAGCGGACGCTCAACGTAAGTCGCATTAGGCTGAATCTGAATATCATCATAGCGAATCACATGGCTCGGATCTGGCACATACTTACGGAGCATCGACACATGGAACACATCGTGAACACCGGAGAACTCAACTGGAAGTGTCAACCGATAGGCTAAATCTCCAACTCGGCTCTTGACTTCGAACGGTCCTACATATCTCGGAGCTAACTTGCCCTTCTGACCAAATCGAACTGTGCCCTTCATCGGAGAAACTTTAAGGAACACCCAATCTCCGACTTGGAATGCCAAAGGTCTCCTCCGAGTATCCGCATAGCTCTTCTGCCTGGACCGAGCAATCTTCAGATTCTCTATCACTTTCTGCACTTTCTCTGTCGTCTCAGCAATGATCGTCGGACCATGGAAACTTCTAGTTCCAACTTCTTCCCAGCACACTGGGGTCCTGCACTTGCGTCCGTATAGAGCCTCATAAGGTGCCATACCAATACTCTCATGGAAGCTGTTGTTGTAAGCAAACTCACACAATGCTAGATGCGTATCCCATTCCTTCTCAAAGTTCAGCACGCTAGCTCGGAGCATATCCTCCAACGTCTGAATGGTACGCTCCGACTGTCCATCGGTCTGGGGGTGGTATGCCGTACTAAAACTCAGCTTCGTACCCATAGCTTCCTGAAATGCTCTCCAGAATGAAGATACAAAACGACTGTCTCGATCTGACACAATCGATACTGGGGTGCCATGCAATCTGACTATCTCGTCAACAAACTTCCTGGCCATCTCCGTGAATGTCATCCCTTTCTTGAACGGAAGGAAATGTGCTGACTTAGTCAATCTGTCCACTATGACCCAGATCGCATTGTTCTTTCTACTGGTCGGCGGAAAACCGGAGACGAAATCCATCGTAATGTGCTCCCACTTCCACTGCGGAGTGTGCAATGGATGCAATGATCCTGGAGGTCGCTGATGATCAGCTTTTACCCTCTGACAGGTCAAACATCGAGCTACGAACCCTGCGATCTCCCGCTTCATATTGTTCCACCAAAATCTATCCTTCAAGTTCCGGTACATCTTCGTACTCCCGGGATGCATCGCATATCGGGCATCGTGCGCATCTGTCATCAATTTCTCTCTCAACTCATCCACAGCGGGAACACACAATCTGTTCCTGAAGTACAAAACTCCATCCACCAAGCTGAAATCCGGTCGATCTGAAATCCGATCTCTGAACTTCACCAGGAGGGGGTCCTCAAACTGGTGATCCTTGATCTGCTGAATCACCTCAGGCTGAAACACGACAGTAGTAGCTAATGTCACCGAGTCTCCTACCATCTGAACCTCTACAGGCTGATCATGCACAAGCATATAGAATCCTGCTAACACCTGAAGACTGTCTGTCCTCCTGCTGAGTGCATCTGCAACTACATTGCCCTTGCCTGGGTGGTACTTGATCGGAAAGTCGTAGTCTTTGATGAACTCCAACCATCTTCGCTGCCTCATATTCAAGTCATGCTGATCAAACAGGTACTGCAAACTGTGATGATCGGAATGGACCTCAAACTTCACACCGTACAGGTAATGTCGCCACAACTTCAGTGCAAATACAATGGATGCTAACTCCAAGTCATGTGTGGCATAGTTCTTCTCATGTTCTTTCAACTGTCTGGATCCATAGGTAATCACCTTCTGATTCTGCATCAGTACACAGCCTAGTCCCACTCTAGAGGCATCTGAGTAAATCATGAATCCCTCACTACCATTCGGGAGAGTCAACACTGGCGCCGTAGTGAGCTTTTCCTTCAGCAACTGAAAACTACGCTCACATTTCTCTGTCCACTCATACGGGACCTTCTTCCGAGTCAACTGAGTCAGCGGGGCTGAAATCTTCGAGAAATCCTGCACAAACCTGCGGTAATATCCCGCCAAACCCAGAAAACTCCGAATCTCTGTCACTGATCTAGGACGGGGCCAATGGACTACTGCCTCAATCTTCGCCGGATCCACCATCAATCCATCTCTAGAAATCTTATGACCCAGAAATGTAACTTGCTCGAGCCAAAACTCACACTTGGACAACTTTGCATACAACTTGTGATCTTGAAGCAGCTGCAATGCCTTCCTCAGATGGTCTGTATGTTCCTCAGCAGTCTTCGAATAGACCAATATGTCATCTATAAAAACCACAACGAACTGGTCCAAGAAGGAAGTAAACACCCTGTTCATCAATGCCATGAAAGCTGCGGGTGCGTTCGTCAAACCAAACGGCATGACAAGGAACTCGTAGTGTCCATACCGAGTCCTGAAAGCTGTCTTAGGAACATCCTCATCCTTCACCCTGAGCTGGTGATATCCTGACCTCAAGTCAATCTTAGAGAAGTAAGCTGCACCCTGAAGTTGATCGAACAACTCATCAATCCTAGGCAATGGGTATTTGTTCTTGATAGTCACTTTGTTCAACTGCCTGTAGTCAATGCACATCCGGAAACTGCCATCCTTCTTCTTGACAAACAATACAGGAGCTCCCCAAGGTGAAACACTTGGGCGTATGAACCCTTTATCCAACAAATCCTGCAATTGTTTCTTCAATTCCAACAACTCTGCAGGTGCCATACGATATGGAGCTCTACTGATGGGTGCTGTACCTGGCATCAAATCAATCGCAAACTCTATCTCTCGAGCTGGTGGTAACCCTGGCACATCCTCCGGAAAGACATCCGGGAACTCGCTGACTACTGGAATCTCACTGAGCTGTCGCTGATCTTTCTTCTCTGAAATGAATGCAAGAAATCCTTCACATCCCCTACGAAGCATCCTGTCTGCCTTACAAGCAGATATCACACGCCTGGGGCACTTCGTCTGGCTGCCCTCAAATCGGAATCCACTGCCTAAATCAAAATAAATAGCCTTGCTGTAGCAATTGATACACGCATGATATCTCGCAAGCCAGTCCATACCAAGAATCACATCAAAATCCAGTGTCGTGAGCAACACGAGGTCTACTGGGAGCTGATGACCAGCTATCCGCACATCACACTGAGGGTAAAACACACTGCACTCCACCCGCTTACCAACCGGAGTGGACACTAGCAACAAGTATGGAAGTGGTGTGGGTCGCTGTCGAAGCTGCACAGCAAAATGGGGTGCTACGTACGAACGCGTAGACCCGGAGTCAAATAAAGCTAAAGCTTCTGCATCGGAAATTAAAATTTTACCTTCCACTACCGTGGCCTCCTCCGCGCCCTCATGCGTAGCAGCATAGGCTCGGGCTGTCTGGCGATTCGGCTTCTGACCTGGGCGAGCTGGCTGAGATCTGCCCTGTGCTGTAGGTCCTGTCTGTCTCGTCTGTGGAGAGGACTGAAACTTCGGGCATTGGGCCCGCCTGTGGTCCGTAGAGCCACACCCGAAACAAGCCCCACTCTTCCTCCAACATCTATCGGTGGGGTGATCCTTCCCACAGTGACTGCAAACCACCTGAGGACTGCTCGAACTGCCCTGCTTACCCTTGAACTTCTTCTGGAACTGACTTCTACCACTGAAACCTGCTGCCCTCTTAGCCTCTGTTCGCTCCTCCTCAAAGATGGCCTCTGCATCATAAGCCCTGTCAATAGCGTCATCCAAGGTAGCCGGCCACATACAAGCAACCACGTGGCGTTTGTGTCTCGGATTTAGGCCGTTGACGAAGCGAGTCACCTTCTTATGCTCCGTGTTCACCATATCCTCTGCGAAATGAGACAACTCTGTAAACCTGTGTACATAATCTGCAACTGACATCTGTCTCTGCTGAAGGTTGAAGAATTCCACTTCCTTGGCTCGCTGAATATGGAGAGGCATGAACTTACGACGGAATTGCTGCTTGAAGGTCTCCCAAACTGTGGCACTGGGCATAGTCTGAAATGAGGTCTTAACACTCCTCCACCAAGTCTTGGCTACACTCCGAAGCATAGAGGCTGTGAGAACTACCTTCTGCTTGTTACTGCACACGATCGTATCAAAAAGCTCTTCAGTCTGCTCCAACCATTGCTCAGCCTGCAATGCATCTTCTATCCCATGAAACTCGGTCGCCCCTCGCTTACGGAACTTGTCGAAAAGAGCATTAGGATCTGATTCCTTGGGCTGGAAAATCACTTGCTGATCTATACGAGGTGATGCTACTGCGGCAGCCTGACTCTGTCTATCTACCATGGATGCCATCTGCGCCTGTAATGACTGCATAGACTGCATCATCATCATCATCCGCTCCTCACTACTGATTTGTGGGGGTACCGATCCACTATCACCGTTATGGCCCTGTTGATTCTCATCTCGAGATCCTGATCCTGATGCCATCCTGCAAAAAGGAAAAGAAACACAACACACAATATAAAAGGCCCTGAGTTAGTCAAACCCCAAATCAACATATGAGACCTCGAGTCAAATAGTTGATATCGTCATCTCACCACGATCTTAGATGCCTACATGCTTATAACTAGCTCGCTCTGATACCATACAATACGTATGTCACGACCCGAGCCCAGAATTCGGGGGTTAGCGAAAAGCTAAACCGGTGACACACGTACTCCCGTGCACGTGCACCCAAACCCAGTCCAGATGCACGCACACAAGGGATCTAACACGTGCAAACTAAGCGTACGCGGAAGCTGTACATATCATAGCAAGCAACAAAGGAAAATAAAATAGCGGAAGCCAAAGCAAATACGAAACGGAAAAGACAAAGACAATTACACTGAGATAAAACCGAATACACACCAAAATCAATATATACAAAATATACAGAATACAAGTCCAAAGTCCAAAGTCCAAATACAAGCTCTCAAAAACCAAAACGCAAAATAAAAGCCACTGGTATGCATGCACGCACTTGGCAGAAGTGATCAGGCCCACTCTGCCAGACCGGAGGGTGCCTCTACACTCGCCCCTGCAGCCTCCTCGACCGCCGGGGAGCTGGGCAAGGTATCTGTGCCTGCAACACCACAGACAACACAAATGAATACAACGATCCAGCAAATATAAGTAACAGGAAAGAAACACGCATAGTATCAAAGCGAATGAAATAGGAACAGAAGATTAAATACAGAGTCCATCTTAGTATGCTAAGCAAATCGTGCATAGGAGTAAAACATGATAATGGAATCAAAACATAGAATACTGAACTAGTTGGCTACTACGTTAACCATGTTCTCTCCAAAAGAGAGCAGAGCAGAGCAGAGCAGAGGAGAACACCGCTGTCCAGGCCAAAGGTACAAGCGGGTCTCGGTTCCTGGGTTCCGGGGTCCCAAGACAAAGCAACACTGCAGTTAAAACAGAGATACAGAGATCTACGCCAGAGGTAACCCCGTCGGGTATCCTAGGGCTGAGGCTGAGTAGAGCCAGACTAATACCAATCAAATCAAAGCTAAAGAAAGGAGATTATCCGCTTTGGACTCACCGATGACAAGGACCGGATCTTATCCTCACGTATTAACCTCTGGGCAGAGCCACCAGGGAATACCCAAAAATCAGAGATATACAAAGCCAGAGAATATACAAAGCATAGCATAGATCAAAACAGAGTACAGAGCGAAGAATAATACAGATATACAGAACGAAAGCAAAATGACTGAGGAAATGCATACATAGATTAACAGAGCAGAGGGCAAAACTATAAACAATATGAAATGCATCTCAGATTAATACGGAATCAAGGTTAATTACAAGCCAAGCCTAATCTAGTTGCACCACTATCACTAACCGTGCATGATGATGTAGTTTTAAGTTATTCGATGCACCGTTGTCATCCTAGTGTTGCAATATAATCCTCAAGTGCATCGAAGTCCCTTAACCCAACACCCATGGGGAGGTGCTTAACAGTGATCAACGCTCACATGAACAAGTCACAGCCTAACAGATTATTCATGCGATCCAAAGAGTTCATCGGGCCGGTGTACGGGTATGGTTAACCTGTATTTGAGCCCTACAAGGTCACACCATTAGCCTAAGTTTAACTGATATTTAACAGGTCTTACGGTTTAGCCATGGGTGACCTACGGCTTAGCCGTGGCATCCTACGGCGTAGCCGCAATATGCACTACGGCTTAGCCGTGGTTCCCTTCAGAACACGGCTAAACTGTCAGCTTTTCCACCTCTGATCTGATATATCTCACGGCTGAGCTACAGTCAGTATACGGCTTAGCCGTAGACCAATCCACGGCTTAGCCGTAGCCTCACCGTAGGAGTACTGATATCAGAAAAGTTTCGACTGATCAGAGAATTAATTCACGGCTGGGGTACGGTTGGGTCACGGCTAGCTTACGGCTCAGCCGTAGAACAAATTACGGCTTAGCCGTAGCCTAGCCGTAGAACAAATTCAGATTTTCGAGTCTCTGGAAACCAAGCCGTAGAAGTTCACGGCTTAGCCGTACAATACAGAGATGAATTCGGGCTGAGTACAGAAACTGAAATTTGATACAGAAACTGAATAAAATGAGTTACAGAGGTTCCAAATTCACAAATTGTGGCTGTAAAACATGCTAGACAAAGAATAAGAGTGAATCAAAGCCATCAAACAAACACCCATATGTGTTATCAAAGCCTGTACTTATACTTGCCTCAAATCTGACAAATCCTCTGAAATCAAGCTCCAAGCAACTAAAATCAAAACAAATCAAAGCAATCACACATGCATGAGATGAAGACAAAGCAACAGAGAATGGGAGATGTAATTTGGAGAAGAAATACAAAGAGTTGGGAAAGAACCCACTTACCACCAAAGCCACAGAGAGAATGGAGAAACCCAAATCAAAGAAGGGAATAGCAACCCAATCGAGAGACCCAATCGAAAGAGAGAGAGAGAAGAAGAGAAAACAGAATTGAAGAGGAAGAAGAACGTGGCTACCAAATTCTCCTTGCATGCAGCCGATCGAGACAAATGGTTAAGGAGAATGACACCTGGAGCTGAATTACTTATATAGGTTTTGTAGTTTTAAAACAAGGTCCAATGGGTTTAAGCAATTTACAGATTAAGTCACACGAAGGTCCAACTTCTCCAATTGACTCCAAACGGATCTGACACAGTTACGGAAATTGTCGAGCTCAACGAAATACACGTGCTGACACCAAGATGATGCAAAGATGACATGATCAAAGCAAAAGCAAAATTACGAAAAAGGGCTTAGAACTACCTATTCCAGGTCAAAGGTCACTCAACTACCTATCCATGACCCAAAACAAGTTCAAAAGAAATAAACAAAACAAAACACACACTAATGAGCCACTAATCCGGCTCAAAGGGGATCGGAGTGTTACATAAAGTCTCTATGAAAAATCCTCACAAAGCAATGAAGAGCTTCCCAAAAAAGAGAAAATGACTTGATGTGAAGTGGAGAGAGAAAATGGTTTGGTGCGAAGTAATGTATTCTTTCCTCTTTGTGTACAATAAAGCACGCAATGATTGGTGGTTTTTCCTTACGAAATCTCCCAACTGTGCACAAACCTGACCTAAATAGAAGAAAGGGATTTTAAGATGCTAAAATGTTATTGTGATTGAGACATGGGCATGCCAAATTAATGGTCACAGCCTATTTGATAATTTTTCTAATGGTGAGAAAGGTAAAAAAAAAAGTTCAATCCCGAACTGCAAAGTAGAGCTTGAAAAAAAAATATTTAAATATCCATCAATGAGGCCTAATTATGAGATCCAAACTATCCATAATCATTATCCCAAATTGTTCGATTTGAGCTAATGTTTTCTACAATCTAAGCTCAAACGACTACTGAATCAATCATGAGTAAAGCACATGAATTGTCACCGTTCGTGTTTTTCATTTTTCACTTTTAATTATTAATTTTGATATTATCAATTTTATGATTGCCATAGCTCTCATAGTATGAAATTTGGTCCAAACACAAATTCAAAAACAATGATTTGGACTAGAGGGTAGACCCCCCACATGTTGGCATAGCTCCATAGGCGTAGTCCAACCCAGGGTTGGGCAAGGTCAATTGGCGTGAGTATCCCCTCCAGATGTTCCTTATGCTGCAACAATGGGGAATCAGAATTTCATCTCTTCTTCTCCTGTTCATCCTCCATTCTTCTTTAGAGATGGATTTTCTCCCTCCTCGGGAGGTTCCTTCCATCACGACATCACCTACTTGTCCTTCTCAAATTGGTCAATCATGGCTGCTGTAGAAACACTTGATTAACAATATGACGAATAATGTGACTCATGTATGCTGAAATGGTGAGGATGTTCATTCTGAGTAGCTCAGATTTTCAATAGGTTGGCCTCAATGTGAGGTTCCACTACTTCAACTGAGGAGAGCTCTAATCCATTTGAGATTAGAGACGATTCAAGATCTTTGTCACACTTTGAGCCCACCTATGAGCTGATTTGTCATTGGATTTCATGGGTTTGCACAAATCCATTAGGACTCAACCATTGGATTGAGGGTCAAATTATATAAATAAACTCATTAAACTTGTGAGCAACATATCAAGGGCTTAGGGCCATTGGATTCACCTGAGATTCAATATATAGATTGGTCCCATATCGTTCTTTTCATGCTCTAATCCTATGATCAATAGTGCCCCATGTGGGTCCTAGCATAATTCACCTCTTTCAATACCATACAAGGTGAATGCACATGCGAAGGGTCTTTTGTAATATATATATATATCTGTATATATGTAGATGGGGAGTATTCAAGTGCATCCATCATGAGGGACATTTTCTTTTTTGACCTATCAAAGGTTAAAAAAATGTTTTTTTTTATTTTTTTACATATTAATATTTACAAAAAATAGAGTGTTCCTCATTAAAATGATGAGGGATAGATGCACTTGAATATTGCCATATATATAAAGAGAGGAGGCACGTGGACAGTTAACCAATGCCCTACGTGAATGCACATGCGAAGGGACGTGGACAGCTGACCAACACCCTCTAGAAAACGATGTTTCATGGAAAAATCACATTCGTGTTTCAAATTTAAACATGAGGAATAATTTGGTTCACTTTACCTTTATGATAAGTTACAGGTCTTTTCTTTTTGGCAGAAAAGGTATGGGTCGTAACCTACTATTACTCCATAGGTGATGGATGCAAATAACCCATAAAGAGCATTAAGTAACACATAGAAGATGTACGGGCGCCTTATGATGAGGGAGAGATGTAAAAGTGTTTCATAATAATTTAGGTGTGAAAATGACATTAATTTACACACTACTATAATCCTATTACACCTTATTTCCGGATCATATATATATATATAAATATATATTATGACCCAAAGTATGTCTCGCCAGTGCAGTTTTCAGACCTTTGATATTTGGCCTAGGGGTTACTTAATTTTGACGAGCAAAAACTATTTCTTTGAAGGTACATACATAATTGTACACATAATAATTAGATAACGCAAGGAGCGGGAGTTAAACTTGAGAACTTATGAAGCAAACCCAAGACTAAGACCAACTGAGCCATGACCTTGATAGCATAAATATATATATATATATATGAGAGCCCCTCTGCTGTCTAGTGAGGCCCACTACGGGCCCCACTTGGGGATGGGATCAGGGGGATCGAAAGATCTCCCCTCTACTTGCCCATTTATGGTGGCAAAAGTTCAAATCATCATTTTTACCATTTGCTCAATAGCCAACAAATTTTCACTGTCCAAATAAGTGCAAGCCGATCTAATAGTCCAATCCACTTAGATGGATGCAAAATTGGGATCAGTGACTGTCACAGGGGGTACTTATTATATGGTCCACTTAGATGAATAATAAGTTGGTCTATCCTAGTATTTTGACATATGATGCACACCTTATCGTGAGTACTGAGCACCATATATATATATATGTGGAGAATGTTAGTATGCATCTATCCCTCATCACAGAGCAAGGGACATTTGTACAATTGGAAATATTTGTATGTAAAAGACAACAAGGTATATGTAAAACATGAATGCTTATGTGCAAATAAAGAAAGCAATGTAAGCATGCTATGTAAGCACCTCTTATTCTATGACGAGGGATGGATGTGTATTAATATTTCTCATATTTATATAGGGTAAGACTCTCCTAAGTTCAAACTTATATAAGAAATTTTGCAAGCCTGAATCATTGGAGCTCAATGGACCAAAAACATGACCCTCTTGAATTGTACAGATCTATTAATTTTTGGTCAAATATGAATTTACTAACTCGTTGGATTAACTGTGCACTGATTCAAATGGACTGTACACCATTAAATTTTTTGGGCCCAAATGGAGATGATAGAAACCACGGTTGGGGATTTTTTTTTTTTGGCAAAGAGGGGGTCATAGGGAGTCCTTTAAATCCCCCTATCCCCATCTACATATAGGTCTCTAGGTGGACCCTATGGGCGTAAGTCACACACTCAAACTTATATTATCCTAAGCTTAAGCTTAGCACAGGGGGCTCCCATCTATCTCCCAACCCCAAGTTTTGGTCAGATCTAAATTTATTGGACCATTGAATCAACTGCACAACAATCCGAATGGGCTGGTTTTGTGGGCCACGGATGAACGGGTTATGAACATGTGATTGCGGCCAGACTTGATATCTGTGGTGGTCCCGCATGGATCTTTCCATCCCCTTTAGTTCCATCCTAAATGAGACCTACAAGTGGGACTTATAAAAAGTTCTCACAGTAACTACATGAACTATTCTCACCTGAATATTACCCTATAACATATATGTAAATGAGCACAAAAATACATGATAATGTGTGCAATGCACATGAAAATTATTTGCATATGTAACTGGGTACAAATAAATTACTCCTAAGTTTTCTCATTCTAATTGGTGAGCCTATCATATGAATTTGCCCAATCTTTTCACACCAATGGCAAAGGCAGATTCTATAATAACAATCCTCATGTAACAAAGGATGCTTTAATCAACAACTAGAAAACTCAATTGTCATAATTCTTGAATTGGGGCATCGTCACAAATATTGTTCACTTGACTGTTATCTCTTGAAATATAGATCCATTCTAGACGACCTCCCAAAACCTTCAAAGTAGTATGGAATGGACAATCCTTTAACAACAGAGTGTGGAGCAAAATTGTATTAAACCATCAGTAGGGTATAGAAAAATACACTGGGCAACCCCACCCCACCCCACCCCCAACAACTAAAAGTGGAACATATCTTATATATCCTTGTCAAGAGATGATGATTTTTTTATTTGGATATCCTAGCCTTAAAAGGGGCTGGAACCCTAGTTCTCTGATGAGGGAGCCCTCAGATGAGGTTGGGAAAACCTTTGATGAGGGAGGAAGACCTCAAGTAAGGTAACAAGTCTTCGGTGAGGAAAGGTGCCTGTCAAGGTTCGAACCCTGACTAGATAGGTAAGAACCAGCACTTCTTACCACTAGGGTAAAAAGTTGTTCTTAATAGGCAATAAATGGAAAAAGAGTCATGCTCAATACACTCTCCATCTTATAACTAATTTTACAACTGTCTGATATGGCAGTTTCACTCTCCCTCATCTCTAGAATGTTAAATAATAATAATAATAATAAGTTAGGCTTGTCGCATAGGACGATTGTGAGATGAGTTGTGAAATGGAAAATGTGGCTTGCATTATTCAGCCTACCTATTAAAAATCTGAGCCATTCAAAAGAAACACACTCACCATTTCATCATATATTACTTACATTATTCATCATATTGTCAATCTTACTATGGGTCAACTCAAGTATAGTCTTTGTTTATCAGAATTAGATGACCCTTGAGCTGGAAGCCAAATGTCTAAATGTTAAGTTGACGAAGGATACCTTTGGTCATAAAAAAAATAAAAAAAACCCTCAAGTATAGTAAAATTAAGAGATATTCATAAGCAAGGGTTGACTTACATTTAGAGGGTCCTACGTAGGAACTAGATTTTGCAAAAAGTTGAATGGGCCATTGCCCACCCTGCTTACATGAAAACCATCGCCCCAGCTTCTCTATGGCGGTGAAAAGAAAAATGAAGTAAAAATAGACACTTTCTTCATCTTGTTTCTTCTCTTCTCTGGTGAGAAGGCCTGAGTCTCTTTGCTGCCAATCAATCTCATCTCTTCCAGCCACGAAGTATTTACACCTTTGGTTTTACAACAGGTCAACTTTCATTGAATCATATATGAAAAAAAATATTAAAAAAATAAAATGCTAGTCTACTATCTCCAAATCTAGAGAATGATAAAAATGATCAAATGCTAATCTATCATTTGCCCCACCTAAATGAAAATCCTGGATCCGTCACTGTTCATAGATGGGCCTAGGCCCATATATCTATCTCATCCATTGTTTAGCGGTGTAGGTTTGAATGGGTGGGCCTAGGCCTATTATATATGGAATCGGGATCGTTTGTTACATTTGTATTATTGTGACTGTGAGTAGATCAATTACAGTCCGCCACATCACCTTGAATAATGCCTAAGTTTGATGGGACATCAGCCCCACATAAATGGCAAATACTGTTTGGGTGACATAGTGGACCGTGATTAATCTATTCACTGTCACCCTGGGTCAAGTGCAGCAGAGGATATAGATGCTTATAGATATATATATATATATATTTAGGATCTTTTATCGCACTTGTCTTATGATGAGTGTAAGTGAATTAATCACGGTCTGCAACATTATTATGAATAGTACCTAATTGGTTGAGGTAATAGCCCCTTGTAAATAGCAAACAGTGTTTGGGGTGACATGGTGGATTGAGAACAGTGGCCGAGTTGGATGGGCAATAGCTCCACATGAATGGAGATTGGGATGAGGTGATGGAGTGTGATTGATTCACTCAAAATTAACTCATGTCTAGTGCACAGGATCCAGACTCATTTAGGGCCCGTTTGTTAATTTTCCGTCATTGTAAAGTTAAAGTCATTTTTCATTTCACCACACAACAACCCAAAAAAATCAAATTAAAATACCACATTTCAAAAAAATTCTTTTACCTTTTTACACAAAAATTCATAAAGTTACTTTTTTATCCCACTAATAAATAAAAAATATCTACTTTCAATACAAAAAGTCAAAAAGTTTTATTCTCTTTTCACTAAAAAATAAAATCTAATCATTTGATTGATTTAACCTCTCTCATTTTTTTTATCTTTTAAAATTACTATTCACCTCACTTCACTTTACTAGTTAAATTAACAAACTGATCAAGGGTTGCGAGGCGTTTCAAAAATTCAGACGCTGCCCGCTTTTTAGCTGAAAAGAAGCATTTATAATTTCCCCATCTGATACGCCGCACGAGGACCCGCTCCTCTTCACACTTCAAAGCCGTTGTCTTTGATCTGAACGCACAACTCTTTTCTAAATTATGACACCAAACGCACAGCTCTTTCAAAACATTGACTTTGCAGGACGCAAACGTGATCAATGGTATTACTCTTTGGCCACCCTGAGGCCTTGATCATTGTCAATCCATCGGCCAAACTCTATTCATGTTTTTTAATGGGGAATAATAATAATAATAATAATAATAATAATAATAATACCAAACTGTTAGTAATGGGATGTAGCGCGCCTGGTTGAGGATATATTTTTTATTATGAAGGCATCTCCAGGGGTGTTTCACCTAACATGACTATTTTCCTAAATGATGTCAGTTAAATCCACACAAACACACAACAAATGAATTTAGAGCGGGTTTTAAATACTAGACATAAGAGCAAACCTAGACCATATGATATTCCACCAAGTCTAAAATCAACAATTATAGCTGTTGTTGGTAATAATGGCCAACTAGCATGCTTTTCTCTGAAGCTAAAATTGAAAGTCGCAAGGCAATGCAATGTATGTTGTTAACGCTGGGTATCAAGAATCTAATAGGTATGGCCTACATCCATATACATTAATGTTTTTCGTGGTCATCCATGCCCTATCCATGAATTCTATTCAGTGGCCATCAACTTATACAGAGAACATTACTTATCAGTGGTGTCTTTGCTAGCCTACTTTTGATATATCCAAACTATTTTAAATAATTTTTTCTTAATTTTAATTAATTAATTTAAAAATAATTTTATTTTTATAGCATTTGTGCAATAGTATTTCAATAAAATTGAAAATTTGAAGCATAGGAATGTTATACACTACCAATATTATTCCAAAGACAATATTTGCAACATACTATGAATAAAGGAGTTAAAAAAAATTATCACAATTGGTGGTGGAATGGGAAATTTTTGGTTGGAGGGGGTGCATATAAAATTGAGACTTTTCATTCAAAATGGGCAAAGAGTTTGATAAGCACCATAGATCAATTTGCACGTTAAAATATGCGGCGCCACAGCAACTCCGTACTCCCAACAGATTCTTTCACCACACAGTTGGTTTTACTGCAGCTGTCAAGTACTAAGTTATAACGAACTTGCCAACCAACCCAAACTTAAAAATTTAGCATTGAGGTTGAAACTTTTTTTGGCCTTTGTTTGTAGAAAATTTAACTGAGTTAATAAAATAATTAAGTTCGAGTATATCCATTTTACTATTTAATCGACTAACTTATCTTAAATCTAGCCCAACTTCTGTAATTACGTAATGACCTACTAATCCAAACCAAACTTGCCTCAAATTAAGGCTTCTACCTGAGTCACATTTGGACTAACAATTCCAATCTAACTAAGAAATGTGTTTTGTTCAAGTTCAGATAATATGTTTAACCCACACTGCTCGACGGACTATAATATACTCATTGCTTTTCCTAATCCCTAATCTATCCAAACAAGTCCAAGGGCCTATTTGTTTTTATTTTTTTTATTGTTTATTGTTTGGCTCATTGGTCAAGTGTAAAACTGTCAAAATTAAGAAGCCAATCTTTAGATATGTGTGTAATTCCAAAGTGACAACACTATTCAACGGTGATTGTATTGACAAGGAAATGACTTAATCACATGGAGGTTTTTGAAAAAAAAATTCCGGACAACAATGCCAATTGCATATGAAATTCTCTCCATCTTAATTTCTAAAATGCTTTAACGTGCTCGAGCATTTGTGAATCTATTCAATGCATTCAATGCATATTCGAACGAAACAGCCCAACCGAAATTTCACAGGCGGTGAGGTGAGGCCTGACCCAAGTAATGTCAGTGGTCAACACATTGTCAACGTTCTTAAACCCTGAGACACGTGCAGGCAGGTAAGTAGAGCCAACCTTCGCATGGCCCACCCAACCTCCCACCGCTGGACGTTATCAATTTAAACTCGATCTCTTTCTGGTCCATCATCCATTTTCATTTCCTCTCTCTCTCGCACGCCAGAGAATCCGATTCACATCCTTGCAAGAATCTAAAAATTACCATCTGTTGTGATCTTTGAAAGCGGTAGATGTATCTTCAACTACTATTTTTTTTATATATCTCTTCTTATAGAATGATACCAAAAACCGTTGATTCTCTTGTGTTTTCTTCTCTGACTTGTTGATCTTCTCCTCCTTGTGTTCTTGTGGGCAGGTGGGATTCTTGGGTTGTGTCCAAATGGCTAGTCCTAATGGGAAGAGGGTCCTGATAACATCTAATGGAGATGATATTTCAAGGAACATCGCGTTTCATTTGGCGAAATGCGGATGCAGGTGATGAATTTTTATTTTTACATTTTTCTAATTTTTGATGGGCATTGTGTATTGGGTTTTGGTTGTGTTTGTTTGTTCTTGTGGATTTCATTGGTTTTGAGGAGTTTTGTTGGGCTTGTTATCAGTTTTAGTAGGTTTTTGTGTCTGGGGTTTTCTTTCTCATTTTCTTGGAGTGGGTTAGTCATATATCTTGATATGGTTTCAAAGAAATCTTTTTTCTAATCTGAGTTGATAGGTTCTGTTAACTTTCCAGCTGTGATGATGATCTTTAATTGGGTTGACCCATCTTTTCTTTTTTTTTTTCCCCCTCTCTTCTTCTTCTATCTTTCTCCTCTTTCTATAAAGAGAGAGAGAAAAAAAAAAGGTTTCCTTTACAAGTGTGGCTTCTTCCCTATTTGTGTTCAAAATCTTCATGCAATTGGTTTTTGTTATTATCTATCAGAAGATATTTGTATATTATTAATTTTTACTGGCTTTTTTTTTTATTTTTTACATTTTCTTTTGTAATGGGTATGTAGTTTTTTGCCCTGTTGATGGATTTGAATATTTTTCCATTATTATGAAAAGTTGATAATAATATTGATGTTGCTGGTGGTGACTTTCATTTGATGGGTTCTGTTGGTTTGTTTATACTGTTTTTAGATTCATCTGTATAGTGCTTTAACTGGACCTATAAAAATTGATTTTATTTATTAAATTTTAATTTTTTTATTCTTTTTTTTTCTTGATCTATTGTTTTTCTCTATTGATTAATTTGTGACTGTTTGTTTTGCTTTATGTTATTCTTATTTATCAAATGATGGTTTCCATTGATTTTCTTTATCTCTGCTGTCCTCCCTTCTCTTTGTAGGTTCGTTTTCTTTGTAAATTCTCATTTTGACTCTGTTTATTTTTCTTCTTATCTTTTTTGGGTGACATTTAGGCTAGTTTTGATGGGAGAAGAAAGCCACCTTTGGACTGTTGCAGAGAAGATAACAGGTTCTTTAAATGGAATCACTCCAATTAAAGTGGTTGGAGTGAATATGGAGGCAGAGAAAGAGGCTGTCTTTGATGAGGCAGTGGAAAAGGCCTGGCAACATCTTGGGAGTTTGGATGCTTTTGTAAATTGCTATGCCTATGAAGGTTGGTTTTGAGATTCAACAGTTTCTGCTATTTATAATGCAACTCTGTAGTCCAATCAGTAGATGCCCTTTGTTTTCAGTTTTTTTCAGGGCATGTTCTTATGTGGCACTTTTCTTTGGCAATTTGTTTTTATAATCTAACATAGGTGGGACAAGGCTTTAATGATGATGATGTTGATAGTCATATATATTTTTTTACCCCGGTAAAATGGAAAATGAGACTTCATTGTCTATCGTTTCTACCCCTTGGGTTGGAATATGCTTTATGAAAAATTTGCAGAAAATGCTTTTGCCTTGGAAAGTGAAAAGCGCAGAAAATTTTAACACATAAGTGGAAACTATTCTGCCCTGGAAACTACTTTAATTTTCCAGAAAATTCTCTGCACAAATGTGGCCTTAGAAAATGCAACATTCAAAGGCTCTTGATAGTGAACAATGGAAAATCATTCTTTTGTCTAAAGAAAATGTTGTGCGCAAATATTCCCAGTTAAGATGAGAAGAGGTGGAGAAAACTGTCCATGTTCAAATTTGTACTGGGGACAGTTTTCTCAACCTGTTTTCTGTACCTGTTCTGTCTCTGTCCAATTGACTCCCAAGGGAACTGTTGGATGAGAGAAAGGGTAGAGATCCACTTTTTTTTTTTTACTTGTTTTCTCCACATCCAAACAATCATTAATATCTATTTTGATGAGTTGAAAAGGCAGAGAAATAGAGTTGGTACTGTGCACTGTCTTCACGACATCTGAATAATGCATAAAACTTTTGTTCTTCTAAAAGTGATATTTCAACATTCCCTATTCTAATAGTGTGATAATGGGAAAGTTCACTCCTTTTTGTTTAAAGAGGATAATATACAGAGCTCTTTATAAGGTTGATTACTATTGTACTTGTAAGAATTGAATTGAAGGATTGATTCCCATGTTACCCGCAAAGTTCATGACATGGCTGTTGCAACTCTGTCTAATTTATATAGAATGCTGGTATATCTTAAACCCTGAGTCCCTGTATACTACCAAATATAATTTTAAAATAATTTTATAACTAGTGTGGATATTAGTCATCAAATACCTTGGTGTTTCCTGAATTGCATCTTTTTGATTAATGATTTTGTTCATCATTAAACAAATTTATAATTTTCTGTCGACTATAAGGGCATTTGTACATGTGATGCTTTTACTCTGTTATGTATGACTGGGATATCCTGTTCAATTAAATTAAGTTATAGAAGGAAAGAAAACAAAGGAAAATAAGTAAATACACAGACCCTTCTCTTTAGAAGTTGGCATGTGGTGGTTTCATATCTTCTTCATAATCTTAGCAGCATTTAAAAAGTTGGTGGATGGCTTATCTGGCACTTGTAATAGAGTAGGTTGAGCTTTGACTATTGATCCAAATAATTTCAGTGCTCGAGTGATTCAAGGGCACTTTTAGCTCAATTTGTTTCAAATAGGTAATTTTACAGTCTTATCATGCACTGAGGAAAATTAATATGGTACCAACTTACAAGCCCTTCATTGTTTAGTTATGGTGAGTTCAGCCAGACTTTCCATGAATTGGATCAACTCTTGGATGAGCCATAGCTCCGAAATCATACTGCTTCAAAGTTCATAACCGAATGATCCAATACCAATCATCGGTCGTAAAAGAACTTATAGATCAGCAGTTCATAAAAGAGTCCATGGATCATACTGGCTAGAAAGGAACAAAGGGAGTTACAGCTTACAAAATGGAACTTGACACAAACTGAACCCAACCTCATTGTAAATTCTTATTCTCTGATCAGTATTTGGACCTTCATTCTGATAATTCTGTGGGGAGATATCTGTTGGTGATTGTTTGCTCTAGCACATGAAATGCTGTCCCATTTATATTGCAAGGACTCCAAGTGCTGAAGCAGAGCTACCCTATATATGCTCTATACCATGTGTCACTAGTATTATAGCATGATGATGACACTAGTGAGAGAGAGAGAGAGAGAGAGAGAGAGAGAGAGAGAGAGAGAGCAGAATAGTATCACTGCAGACTGTAGGATGGATCCCACTAGGCAGCAGTAGCACCTAAATTTGTCATTCGAGTCTTGATAAAAACAAACCTTGAAGGAATGCGGACACATTTGTGGTTGAGTTTTGTTCCAAAAGCTACCCATCATTGTCATCATTTGCAAATGATTATTCGATCAATTTGGGATCGGCTAAAAACAATCTATTCTAGAATCTGAGAAAAGCCCCTTAAAGAGAGCTAAGACCACAGAACCTGTTACAAAATGACAAGAATACTTCTCTCTCTCTCTCTCTCTCTCTCTCTCTCTCTCTCTCTCTCTCTCTCTCTCTCTCTCTCTCTCCACCATCCGATTTGTTCGCATGTCACATGCTTTAACCTTTCTGAGTTTTGTTCTTTTTCTCAACATTGAACACCATGCTTCTAGGTACTCCACAAACTGATGTGTCTTTCCTCACCACTTTACCTAAGGTCTTGAGTACCCTTCTTCATCTCTAGTACCTTCTACAAGTAGCCCTTCAATTTATCTTTGACCAACTGTCTATTCACACCTCTGATCTATCTCAAGTGATAGTCTTTGATTTTCTCCTTAGTTGTAGGTACCCAGAAATTACTTCTAATGTTCTAGTCTCTAATGCTATCCTTCTTAGTTGACGCGGCATATCCTTCTGAGCATGCACCTCTTGGCCGCATGAACTTTCTTAGACTACCACTTAAGCATGGTTGGGATTCCAAATTTTACTTGAACTACTTTCTTAACACAATTTCCTAACCAGCAACTGGGACTTGGACTGGGGACTAGAAAGTAGGAACAATGGCTAAGAATGCTAAAGCATAATGCCTAAACACAAGAATAACATTATGACTCAGACTTTAAAACCTGTAACCACAATATACAGTATCATAGAATGAGCCTAAAGCACATTACCTATGGTGCAGTTTATTTAATATGTATTTGAGTTCACAATTTGCAAATTGGTACCTGTCATAGTTTGCCAATTCATTGGGGTATGTTCATTTAGTTTGATTTTCAGTTCGCCCTATTTGTGATACTGGCTCAGTAACTTTGATGAATGTATTTGGTTTTTCTAATTAATATAGTTTGATTCAGTCCTTATGGTTTATAGTAAATTGCTACATATCTGAAAGAACTAGTTTGCAGTTCAATGCTAGTTAGCATGGACTAGGTAACTATAGCTTAATCTTCTTCAATATTTGGTAAAATTACACCAACTTGGCTCAATGGAAAGGTGATTTTATCACAATTGCATTTGTTTTCATTGTCATTTAAATATCATTGGACACAACAAGTATGGCCTTTATATGAAAACAGAAATCTAATATGTTGGTGGTCATTGTATATGGAAACCTTGGGTTCTGTGTCCTTTGTTGAGGACTGGTTGAAACATCTTTTCGTTTTAATATTAGTTATTGTTACCGATAAAAGAAGTAATCTTTGGACACTTGGCAGGCTTTGTGCTTTCATCATATTGAGGCCACAATTTAAGCAATTAATATCTCTATGTTGATTTGGAACAGGGAAGATGCAAGAGCCTCTAGAGTTGGCTGAAGATGAGTTCAAAAAGATAGTAAAAATCAATTTCATGGCAGCATGGTTCCTTTTAAAGGCTGTTAGTAGAAGGATGAGAGATTCCAAATCAGGAGGGTCCATTGTATTTCTCACATCAATTATGGGTGCCGAAAGAGGGATCTACCCTGGCTCTGTGGTTTATGGTTCTTCTTTAGCTGGAGTACAGCAGTTAGTGAGGGTATGTGGATTGTTATTTGCATGTTGTCACTTCTCTTTTCATTGCTGTATCATTTCATGGTATTTTATTCAACCACCATGTTATGCACTAACTCATGCATGAGTCTTACAAAGACAATAGCAATTACTATGGTATATTTACTTCTTTCATTTGATAGCTTTAAGTTGTCTATTATGCACGAGCACACCTATAATGTGAATGGTTTAGGTGTCTTGGGTGAATTTGATGTAACCCAATTAGTTTGTTTGAATGTTGGATAAGTTTGTGGTTATCCATTTTGCTTGGTGCATCGCTACAGTGCACAAATAAAAAAAAATCTTGTTAGGTTTGATACTTTCTTGCTTGGCCCTTGAAGGTAAAAGCTTCAAGATTTCAAATATCAACAGTTTATTTTATTTTATTTTATCTTTTTATAGAATTAACATATCTCAAGGAGATCTTTGGACGTAAAATGTTTTAAAAATCAAGGATTTCTGTCTGTCCTACTATAGTAGCAATGACAATGAGTGGCTGCAACAATGACAGATGATGATGTGGGCTATGATGTGGGGATGGGTGTGTTTGAACGTTTGAGAAGGATTCTATAGACAATTTGAGCCGCTCTGGACATTTGGGCACTTTACCATGGTTACTAATTGGGCTTTTGAACCAGGCTTTTATCTGAGCCTACTTGTAAACTTTGCCTCAAACCTGTCCCAACTCAAGCTGGTCCCTAGCTGGTCTGGCCGCTGTAGAACACTAATTACCCATGATTCAATACAACAGTGATTTAGAAGGGCAGAAAAAACATTCCACCTAAAGTGGTTTCAAATCTCAGCCATGCTGCAGATTCATAGTGGAATGGATAGCCAGTATCAATTTCTTTGAAGTATTTAAACCTTTTGCAATTTGGTTTACTTATCATTGCATGCTTAATTACTGATATTGCAAATGGGTTAGTCTACAACAGTGTTCAGTATCACTCAATCCAGGAACTTATAGTTTCAACTTTCAAGGTATTAAGCCTAATTGGTGAGATTTTCTGGTGTTGCTATAGGATTTATTAAGTGTTCTTAAGGCATCCTATCCTAGAGCAATTTGACTTCATCACTAATCATGCTTTTAAAATAATCCTTCTCGTGGGTTGGCACAGTTGGGACGTGACAAATATGAGTAATTAAGGCTTCAGGTATGTGGAAATTTATTCTTTGTCTTGGATGATTTTAATTGTCGGATCAAGTATAAGGTTCGAGATGGAAATAGGATTCTTTTTGGCATGATGTTTGGTGTGGTAATGCTACTCTAAAGAATCAGTTCCCAAACCTGCTTCTCTTGGATAGAAGGCCTTCTGCTTTAGCAGCAGCATTTTCATTTTGTGGGTGGGACTATTGTTTGGGATCTGCGTTTCAGGCGACAATTGGTGGATCGGGAAGTCAATGCTGTTGTATGTTTTCTATCCTTTCTAGAGAAGATTTACCTTTTTGACAAAAGATAGGACAACAGAATTTGGCAGCCTGATGTGAAGGGTAAGTTTTCTGTAAATCTTTTTACAAGGTTTTGATTGGAGAGGATGATGAGGCTTTTGAATGGAAAAAGATTTTGGGATGCGTTGGTTCCTCCAAGAATTTTGGTGTTCTGCTGGGTGGCAATTTAAATAAAATTCTTACTATAGATCAGTTGCGGAAGAGAAATTCTATTATTGTGAATGGATGCTTTTTGTACCTTCGTGATGTAGAAACAACAAATCATTTGTTATTACATTGCAATTTTTCTCATTGAGTGTGGTACTCTATCATAAGAAAGTTTGACATTTCTTGGGTGATGCCTTCTCCTGTTTAGAAGCTTTTTTTCATAATGGGTATTTAGGGGCAACTCTATTTGTGGATGTATATTGTGGAAGTCATCTTTTTATGCTGCTCTTTGGAAGTTATGGTTAGAGAGGAGTAATAGAACTTTTAATAACCAATACAAAACTCCTGATGAAATTGGTCAATCAGTGGTTTGGAATGTTTTGGAAGGGGCGATAACAAAGGATGAATTTGCTGGTGTATCGTTGGAGGGGTTGAATAGATCCTGGGTAGCTCATTTTCAAGGTGGTGGAAGGACCAAAGCTATGCAAAACATTGTTTGGAATCCACCTCCTGCTGACCTTCTTAAACTGAATTTTGATGGAAGCTTTGGCAGGTATGGATGGTCTTATCAAGACTCTTTAGGGATGATTCTCAAGAAATATTTGGATGCAGTGAGTTCTGTGGACTCTAGTGGGGCAGAAGTATTTGCTTTGTTGGTAGGATGTCGTGAACCAAAGAACTTGGGTGGTGCTAATGCAATCATAGAAGGAGATTCCTTTTTAGCATTTCCATGGGGCTCGGGCCTGTCTTACCCATGGCTTTTGGCAAATATGATTAAGGAAATTCAAGATATATCAGATTAGTTGGGAATGTCTTTTCGTCTTGTTCTTTGCGAAGCATATTATGAAGTGGATGGGCTAGCGAAAGAGGGAGTACATCAATTATCTATTTCTTTTGTTGATTAGGATTTTTTTTTTTGTTTTTCTCTTCTTGGTTAAAAAGAGAGATGAGCATTTAATTACCTATAAAAGTGGGAGTAATAGGAGTCAGATAGACTTTTTTCTAGTTAGAAAACAGGACCGATTGGCTTCTAAAGATTGCAAGGTTATCTTAGGAGAGAGTTTGACTACGCAACATAGGCTCGGAATTTTAGATATTTGCATTAGAAGTAGAAAGAGAGCGGTAGTAAACAAAATGGACCCTAAAACAAAGTGGAGAGATTTGAATGGGGAAAAAGAAAATATATTTAAAGACAAAATGATTGAGAAGAGAGAATGGAATATTGAAGGAGAAACTACAATAATATGGAATCAAATGGCTAATTGCATTAGGAATGTTGCAAAAGAGGTACTTGGAGAATCAAAAGGAAAGAGACATTAATAAAGAAACATGGTGGTGGATTGTGGAAGTTCAGGACGTTATTCGACAGAAAAGATATTACTACAAAGTTTAGCAGGAGAATAAGAGGATGAAAAATTTTGAGCTATATAAGAAGGCAAAGAAAGAAGTTAAGAAAGTTGTAAGTTGTGCAAAGTACAAAACATACGATGACCTTTCAAATAGGTTGGGAACAAGAGAAAGAGAAAAGGACATTTTTAAACTCGCAAAAGTAAGAGAAAAAAAAAGTAGGGACTTAGATCATATCAAATGTATCAAGGACAATGAGAAAAATATTCTGGTGGAGGACAACGATATTAAGAAAAGGTGGAAGGAATATTTTAACAAACTTCTAAATGAAGAACATTTTGGCAATACAAGAGTTAATGAGGATACTTTATCACTAGAGCATACTTTTCTCCGTAGAATTAGAGAGGTGGAAGTGAAGGAAGCATTGAAGCGAATGAAGACAGGAAGGCAACAGGCCCAGAAGGTATTCCGATAGAGGCATGGAAATGTTTAGGAGAGGTTGGGGTGAGTTGGTTATGTAGACTATTCAATAAGATACTTGTAATAAAGAAAATACCTGAGGAATGGAGAAGAAGCATTGTAGTACCTATATATAAGAATAAGGAAAATATACAAATTGTACCAATTATCGAGGAATTAAACTTATGAGTCATATTATGAAGTTATGAGAGAGAATAATGAAGCAAAGACTGAGACAGAAGACTAAGATCTTTGAAAATCAATTTGGTTTTATGCCAGGGAGATCAACTATAGAAGCTATCTTTTCACTTAGGCAATTAATAGAAAAATATCGAGCAAAGAGAAAAAATCTACACATGGTCTTTATCGATTTGGAAAAAGCTTATGATAGGGTACCGAGGAATTTAATTTGGTGGGTTTTAAAGAAAAGGAATGTCCCCAGAGGTTACATTGAAATTTTTAAGGATATGTATGAAGGAGTAGTAACAAATGTGAGAACCATATGTGAAGAAACAGGTGGATTCCCCGTGACTATAGGTTTGCATCAGGGATCAACCTTAAGCTCTTATCTCTTTGCATTAATTATAGAGGAGTTAACTGTGCATATTTAAGAAGAAGTACCATGGTGTATGTTGTTTGCAGATGATATAGTATTGGTGGATGAATTAAGAGATGGTGTAAATGCAAAACTTGAGAGATGGCGGGGGGCATTATAATCTAGAGGCTTTAAAATAAGTCGTACAAAGACAAAATATATGGATTACAACTGTAGTAGACATATACAAAGTGTTGAAACCATTGTCAAAATTTAAACCCATGAGGTACCACGTAGAGATTCTTTTAGGTATCTAGGCTCGATGATTAATAATGATTGGGAGATTGACGAAGATGGATGGCTGAAGTGGAGATTAGCGTCTAGAGTGCTTTGTGACAGACGAATGCCAACGAAATTGAAGGGCAAATTTTACAAGACAGTGGTTAGATTAGCTATGACATATGAAGCATAATGTTGGCCAATTAAGAAGACGCATATTCATAAGATGGATGTAGCAGAAATAAGAATGCTTAGGTAGATGTGTGGTAAAACTATGAAAGATAAAATTAAAAATGAGCGCTTTCAAGAGCATTTAGAGGTAGCACCAATGGAGGATAAGATTAGATAAATCCGTTTAAGATGGTTTGGTCATGTTGAGCGTAGGCCGGTAATGGCACCGGTGAGAAAAAGTATGGCTATACAGGTAGATGGCCTATCAAGAGGTAGGGGTAGGCCGAAGAAAACATTGATGGAGATCATTAATTCAGACTTGAAAAAGTTTAACTTATCGAAGGATTTGGCTCAAAATAAAAAGGAATGGAGAAACAGAATTCATGTAGCCAACCTCAACATGGTTGGGATAAAGCTTTGATGATGATGATGTTTTTCTCTTCTTGGTGCTTTGAAATAAAATTTACTGTTATGAAAAAAAATAACGTTTTTTCATTTGTGCTTTTAAAATAACGCTATCAACTAAGGAAGTGACTCTTTATGTCATTTGTATTCTGTATGATTTTATTGTTGTCTTATTTACCGAATACTGATGTTGCTATGGATGGAGATGGACTATGAATAATTCCATTTTTTTTTTCATTTTAGTATTTTCAGTTTCTTTGCAAAAAACAAGAAACTGAAAATACACATTTGATGCGTGTGTGCTAAATCCACACAAACACACACTAGGTAAATCTTGGGCGGGTTTTGAGCACAAGATGTGGGGAGCAAACCCATGCCTTAATTGCACTCAACCAACTCCTAGATGGGTTGCATTGGCATCCTTGATCACATGTTGGTCCTAGATTTTTTTACTTCAGTAGCTTATCCACTCTAAGTAGATCAATGATTTCAATGACTAACCACTGGTCTGATATGTACAAACTTGGGCTGCTGAGAATGTTGCACAGGGCTCTAGACTTGATTTGTACATGGGATTGATTCATAAAATAATAAGTGGTTCTGATTCTTTGTTGGTGGCGATTTCAGGCGGGGGCTATGGATATTGGGAAATACCAGATACGGGTAAATGGCATTGCTCGTGGCTTGCATCTTCAAGACGAGTATCCATTGAGAGTGGGCAGGGAGAAGGCAGAGATGGCTTCCAATGGGGTGATGCCTTTGATGAGATGGCTGGACGTGAAGAACGACCTAGCATCCACTGTTCTGTACTTGGTGAGTGATGATTCCCGCTACATGACAGGGACTACTATTTTTGTTGATGGAGCCCAGTCCTTGGTAAGGCCCCGGATGCGTTCTTACATGTGATTGTATGTATCCACCACCACCACCACCACCCAAATGCAATTTGTTTGGGTTGTTGGTAGAGACTAGAGAGCATCATCTATAATTTTTTTATTAGCAATAATGGCAGTTGGCCGTGGCCTGTTCTTGGTTCTATCTTTTGCCCAAGGTTTCAGTATTCTCTGACCACAGTTGTCTGTCTTGATACTCGTCTATATGTGCATCATGTCGATCCTTTCTGATGGGTGGGATGGGTAGGGAGCGTAGAGGCCATTTCCATGCCTATACAAGCATTGCAAGCTTGTTGGGGATTTGCAGACTCAGCAGACGGGCAACAAATGGAGATTTTCAGATCAAATCAGATCTTAAGATGTGTCACATAAAATAGTATTGTAGTATCATTCATACATCAGCACGGGGGACCCAATTTTTAATTGGGACCTTAAGATGGTCCTTGTTCAAATTTCCAGGGTTGCGCCAATGTGGTAACGAAATAATTAATAGTCAATTGACAGCCGTAGAACTGCCCTTGAATCTAGCTTGTTCATGCTGGAAAGGTTGGTAATTGTACGGTTACGTACTCCATGTATTTGATATATTCGCATTCACGTCCGTTGGCACAAATGCGTGGAATGTCGGAATCATGAATGTGGCATGGCCCATCTTGCTGGCCCGTTAAGTGATTCTACTTTTTAAGAGTTCAGATCAAACCATGATTTTGCAAAAATACCTCCAACATGTAACCTAACAGTTCGGCTTGTAGCGAAATGATTTTTGTGAATTCGATGCAATTAGTATGGTGCGATAAAATTAACTCACATGGGCTAACCTGATTAAGTTATTGCCCTCGCAAACGCCACTCCGTATGAATAGCCCCAAGGTCAAATTTGACGCTTCCACAACTTTGCTTACCGTTGGATAGATATTTAAAAAATGATGCCTTTTAGAACCTCTTAACTTGGGCCATAGATGAAGAGATTATGATGTTTTTGACCGAGTTGATATTTTGCAAATCCATAGGTTTCATTGAGATCTTTCTATCCCATGACCTTAGGTGGGCCTAAGGTGGGTTTATCGCAACCATCTCACCAAATGCCATTATTCCATACCAAAATTTTATGTATGTAGGTATGTACATCCACTAGTAGTAGTGGTGAGGCATTATCATTTTCCCTAAAAAATTTTTTTAGGTGTTACACAAACAATTAAACGAGAGGAAATTGCAATGGGGGCCTCCTATTGGAAATCAGAGCTATTCAAAATATCAACCTACTAGTGTATGGGCATCTACAAATTTTATTCTAATAAAAGATATACCCCTATGATTTTTTATTTCTTGATTAAAGATGTGATTAGCACATCTTATGCATATTCATTAACCCTTTATTTATGCTTTATCAAATGGTCAAACTTAAAGAGCATTTATTTTGGGGTAAAATTTAGGGATACTCCCTAAATAGAATGGGTGTTTATGTTAAGCTATTCGGGTTTTCAATAGGTGAGTTCTGCTGCTCCTTCCGTTAGGATTTCTTTGAGCTAAAGAGTTACTCATGATTTAGGTTGGTTAGTTTCTATGACATTCTAATACCAGCCACTGTTTTATTTGAGACAGACAACATGCGCATTCACCATATATGATGGAAAAATTATTCCATGTAGAACTCAAATGAAGCAACAAATGAGACATACTAAGGACCAATGCAATATTCATATAATTAGAGGAAATGACAATATTAAAAGAAACCATCAAGTGATAATGTGTTTTTGTACCAAGGAGGCTTGTTAAAGATAATGTGTTGGCAGTGTAAGAGGCTACTAGCTTTTTAAAACAAAAGCATAGGGGTAAGAAAGGATTCATGTCTATTAAACTTGATATGAGCAAGGCTTATGATAGGGTTGATTGAGGATTTCTAAAAAGAGTGATGTTGAAGTTAGGATTCTTATGGGTTGTATTTCCTCAGTGTCTTACTCCATTATGATTAATGGTGGTCGAAGGGTTTGATTAATCCATCTAGGTTTACGACAGGGTGACCCTCTATCTCCGTATTTGTTTCTTTTACGTGTAGAAGGATTCACTTTTCTTTTGACGGGGGTTGAACAAGAGAGAAAGATCATAGGCCTTAGTATTTGCAGAGGGGCTCCTCGACTTAGTCACTTGTTTTCGTAGATGATTGCCTTCTTTTTTGTTGAGCAAACCGGGAGGAAAGCCTTTATATACATCATCTCCTTTATATCTATGAGGAACCGTCAGGCCAAAAGATCAACAAAAAGAAGACTTCATTATATTTTTTTGCAAAAATACAACGTAGGAAGTTCAGGATATGATAAAAGCTTCTTGGGGTTTTGGGGGGTGGTTGTTGGGAGATCAAAAATGAGGACTTTTCAAAATGTCAAAGAAAGACTATGGAAGAAGCAACAAGGGTAGAAGGAAAAGTTGCTTTCTGGAGCTAGAAGAAGCAACAAGGGTAGAAGGAAAAGTTATTTTCTCGAGCTGACAGAGAGGTCCTAATTAAAGTAGTTGCTTAAGCAATCCCTACTTATACTATGCGCTGTTTTAAATTACCATTGAGGCTTTGCAAAGAGCTAGAGCGAATGATAGCCAAATTCTGGTGGGGACAACGTAATGAAGAAAGGAAAATCTACTGGGGCAATTGAGAGAAGTTTTGTGAATCAAAGCATGGGGGGGGGGGGGGGGGGGGTGGGCATGGGGTTTCACAATTTCAAAGATTTCAACTTAACCCTCCTCGCTAAACAAGGTTGGAGGCTCATCCACAATCAACATCCCATTTTTTACAAAGTGCTCAAGGCAAAGTATTTTTCAAATGTTCCTCTTCTCCAATTTTATACTGGCAGAGATCCATCTTTTGCATGGAAAGGAATTTTTGATGCCAAAAGGATTCTTTTGGAGGGATGTCGATGGAGGGTGGGTGATGGTCAATTGATTTGGATTTAAGAAGACAAATGGCTGCCGACTCCCCTAAGCTATAATGTTAACTCTCCTATACGAGTCTCACTGGAGGATGCAATAGTGAGGGACATTATTAATTAGGACACCAAATGGTGGGATGCGCAGAAGGTTCGGGATATTTTCCTCCCTCATGAAGCTGATGTGATCCTAAAAATCCCTCTAAGTCCTGGTACGTCGAGTGATATTCTGATATGGGCTAAAAACAAATTAGGTAAGTTTTCTTTCAAGAGTGTTTATGGGGTTGCGTGTAATTTGCGGAAGAATTATAGTTTGGGTGAGAGTGCAAACTCCGATGCTCAGAGGAATTTATTGTTGCGGGTATAGAATATGAAGGTTCCAAATAAAATGAAGGCATTTGCCTAGAGAGCTTGCAAGAAGCCATTGCCAACAAAGACAAATCTCTCTCTAAAAAAAAAGGTCCTTTCTATCACCACATGTGATTTGTGCAGACATGAGTTTGAAGATTGTATGTATGCTTTATGTTTGTGGCCTGATATACTCCGGGTATGGAGGGCTTGGTTTCCGAGAGTGGATTTTTCCTATTGTCATAACTTTGGTGTATTTGTATGGGATTTGTTAGAAAAGGAGTCAAAAGCTGATTTAGAAAATTTTTTCTCTTTGGCTTGGGGTATTTGGCATAAAAGGAACCTCTTTATACATAAGAAGGAGCTACTTGATCTGTGGTTCGTCATTGATGGAGCCATGTCTTTAATCAAGAGTTTAAACGTTCTAAATTGCTTCACAAGACCACTGTTAAGGAGAAACCCTTAAGGTAGGTACCTCCATTTGCGGGTGTTCTAAATCTTAATGTGGATAGAGTAGTATTCGAGAAGATTCAAAAGGAGCGAGTGGGCGCAGTACTTAAACATGAAAGGAGAGAGGTGTTGATGGCTACGAGTAAGATAGAAAATGAAGTTAAGGAAGCTAAGGATATTGAAGCTTTAGCAGCTCTAAGGGGTTTTTAGATAATTTATTATATTAGAGGAAGTGATATTATTCTTAAAAATGATTCTTTACGTACGATAGATGCTTTGAAAAAAATCTTCTCCAGTTCTATCTAGACAGGGCCCTTTGGTTGACGAGAAAAAAGTTTTGTTGAATTCTTTCAAGAGTTTTAAAGTTCTACATGTGGATATGCATGGTTATGTAATGGCCTTTTTGCTTGTAAGGCATGTTGAATTTGTGGAAAAGATGTTGGTCTGGTTGTCTTCATCTCCAGATTTGATTAAACAACATGTAATCATTGATTCTATGTTGATCTCTTATCAATTATATCCATATTTTTCTTATCAAAAAAAAGAAAAAGCACTTTTAGTGGAGGCCGCTGCCATTAATTATGTATTCCATTTCTATATATTTTATGCAAACAAATAGTCTCACATAGATAAAATGATTATATCTGCTCCTATATTTGCATCTGAAAAAAAGGACTTAAGCTTAAGTTTCATGTGGTCTTGAGCTCAGCAACATTTGTTTGTTTACTTCTATACAATAATCTTGTATAGGATCATTAAAGCTAAGCTATATTTAAATCCTGTAACTTATTTAATACAGGAATGTTATATCTTAAGCTACATTTTCTCCTAGAAAACTTGTAAGAAAGGAGTTTTTCTTTTTTTTTTTTAATTATTTTTTTCTTTTGTTGGGGTGGGGACGTTCAAAGACTTGGTATATAAAAATCTCAAGTGGAAAAGGGGACCAAATTGGATTCGACTTGCGACCGGATAACATTTGGACCTTTTCAACGGCGAATACAAAATGATTTCAGCCCCCAACATTAATCTTAAACAATGTTCAAAAGCCATTGTGCAAGCTCAAACCATCATTTTCAAATGGGCGGATAAAAGTCTTAGGCAACGGTTCAAAGTCCAAACTTAATGAATCAAAACAATTCTGATGCTAAGGTCAATCAATCAAAATCATATCACTGTTTCCAAAAAAAATTATATTTATTTTTTGGGTACGAAACCATGCCAATAGATGAAAGATGATCACTTGATCAAGACTAAAAATAAGTTCTACATGTGGTCCTTTCTGTTTTTACAAGAAATCCAGTACATGTCACATCAAAAGGGAGCTAAAGAAAGATCAAAAGTGGTGCTTTAAACTGTGAATGAACTATACTATGACAGATCACCAGCGCCTTGCTTGAGTTTCAATTCACAGCCCTTGCTTTATTACTTTTCTGATTCTTCAAGTAAGTCTTTTTTATTGACTGATCCGAACTATTGAATACGGGTCTCAATGGGTATCTGATTTTGTGAGAATTAAAACATCTTCAATGTGAGGTACAAATGGGTTTGAAATTAGATCTAGAAGACTTCAATGCGTACTTAGATTGACAATTTTTTCATGATTAATCAGGTATTTTTATAAAGAATTTCTAAGAATTTATTTTAAAAAAATGAACATCAAATAACCTCATCTTTAATAAAAACTGAACCAAAAGGAGATTTAAAATGAATGCAAGCCATCACCTAAGTAATTTAAATTTTAAGAAAGTCAAAGACTTGTATTTTTCACCCCGCACATTTATAGCATTAACTCCATCTATTGACTATAAACTTCCACATATTCTATGTGAATTGGCCCTGTAAGTGATATGTTTAAAAAGTCTAGGAGGTTTTGATCATAGATTACAATTTTGACAGCCTATCCCACTTGTATAATCAACGATCTATATTTGAGGTCTGTTGATTAGAGTATGACTTACATGAACTCCATTCTTTTTTATTTTTATTTTATTTTATTTAAAAAGGGCTAGATTTCGATCATGATTGTGAAAGATTAGTTGGTCCTAGATGTGTGTTGGAACTGAACTCATGGAGAACTTTTGTGCGTTCGGGTGTGAGACAGATTTAGTGAAGTCACTTGTAAATACTCTTAGAACTTTTGGATGATCAATGAAGGTTCCTATCTCCCTCATATAAAGGGATTCCTAGAGTTACAACTACTATGAACTCTAATCCTTCTAGAATCTCACAACTCCTAACTAGTGTGGGAATTTTGTTTTGTTTTTTCTTTTTTAAGCTTATATTAAGGGGGCTAGGACTTATGGATAGCCTAGCATATCTAAAAAGAAAGGTCACATAAGTGAAAAGATAACCAATAAACGCGAAAAGAGGAGGGCTGCCAAGGTTTGAACCCTTGACCTCCCCAATAAGAATATAACTCCTTACCACTAGGACAAGGAGAAGTTCTCCAATGTGGGAATTCTATTACATATGGAGTTTGAACCTAATTCAAACTCCACAATCAAGAGTCCAAATCAAGATTTATGGAAGTTCATTTGTGGCATACCATAGGGCTCAATCTGACATGAGCCTCGTGCCAGTTGGGCCACATAGTTTTCCTAACAGATTGAGATTTAAATGTGAATCAGGTTCAATAAAGACTGATGTAGATCCAGATACGCCATGCCTGTGCAGAGATGGACCGGCTTTAAAATATTCAACCTTCACACCTATGAACTCTTTGAATACATGCAATGTTGATAAAACAACATATGAGAGACCTTCCATCCTAAGATAATAGACAAAGAGCCCTCGGTTGAAACGTCCAGGCCCACGTCTTAATCAACAGAATTGGTCATTCGGGTGGTAAAATCTGACCCATTAAAGTTGGCAAGAACCATTCAAAGAGTGGAGTCCAAAGGTAGCGCGGGTGGCAAAACTCATGTGCAATAAAATAACAGAAGGGGTCAATGTGTGTAGAATATCGTATTAGGTCTGCGTACTGGTCCTAATATTGAGACCCTACTATTGTTAATGACTTGAAATTTAGTGAGAAAATCCCTTAGGGTGACCAAGGGCTTCCTGCCACACCATTTGGGCAGCCTGCCATGGGCACTGGGCAGGCTGCCTTGATGATGACATGGGAAGATGGTCACGGTGAGTTAAATCCGGGCTGGACTCGTTTGTCCATGGATAGTTTCAACTGTTAGCCCTGACCTACCCTGAAAAAGTGCGCTCTGAAATGTGGCCCGCCATGAACACCCGTACCCCGATATTCCCTGAAATAGGTGACAGTTAATTGGTATCACAGTTGGAGCGAAAGCCAATTTATGCGGGAAAGAGGCAATGTGAAATTGAATAAATGGATCATAGATGGGGCAAGAATGGTTACATTCAGAAAAGGTTAAGGGCATGTTTTTTTACCAAAACTGTAGACAGAAATTTGCTTTGTTGGGGGCCCAAGAGAGAGCCCATATGCAGAAATATAAGCTCACACATATGAAAAAATAAGCTTACATTGTGAGAAAGGTGACATCTCTAAGATTCAAATCCTGGACATCCAAGTAAGAAGTGTGGCTTGTTACCACTAGGATAAGAAGCCATTTTTAGGTTAAGTGTCTGTTTACATTAGAATTGATTACACAATAACTCAATGTCAAATAAGCTCCATAAAAGATTATTAAAAGAGGTGATAAGTGTAGGATATTAATTATTAGGTATTGAAGCTGATAACCCTTATTTTCGTGAGATTTCGATTTGAGGGCAGTAGTAGGTTATTTGTTTCCCACTTCCCCATTTATTTTTGCATCAGAGGGGATAAAACTTGATGATCATTTTTGGAAATTCATATTTTTTCTAATTTCAAACATTTTTTAGAAATAAGATTCTTTCAATTGCTTAAAATATTAAATTGCTTGAAATAGTTATAGAGCCGAAGGAAAAGGATCTGTTGCTACTGGGAGTCCAGTGTTAGTGGCATCTAAAACCAGATTATTGATTAACATATGCACAGCTCACCCTTTTATAATCCAACTCTCTTGTATTAGATCTGATCAATATATAGTTTTGCATATGATTTATCCAGCGATGTATTTTTTCTTTCCAACTCTAGATAAAATTCGGGTCAACTGGGAATTGCCATTCAAAGGGGTCTCATTAACCCAACATAAAATGTTTTATATCAAGAATTGACTTTTACTCCATTGGTAAGATGTTTGGTTCTTACCAGCCTGACAAGGATTCAAACCTTACTTGAAATCTTTTTTTGCTTGAGAACAAGTTACATCATCCGAGGTCTTCCTCTTTCATCTGAGGTCCTCTTCTTTCACCCAATGTGCTTCTCTTCACCGAAGGACTCCCTCACCAGATGATTGGGAGCCCAGCCACAAAAAAAGGAATAGCAAACAAGTTAAACCCATTGATTAGCTGTCATAGGTACAACACTGATAGGAGTACATGATCGTTTTACAAAGTTACTTTAGGTACTCTGTAGTTTTCGTCTTTATCAGGAATGCATGCATTAAATAGTAAAGTGGTTATCCAATCATCTTGCTCAACATGTAGGGTTTGCATGAGTTGGACACTTTCGGCTTATCCTTCATTTAAAATCAGGTTTAGAAGAAATATGCACATTATGGATTGTAACATGCCACGAAAAATTCTGTATCATGCAGGATTAAGTTTCAGCTATTTCATTAATGGAAAAAATTTCAAAATTATGGATTGTTAAAGTCTCAATTTGATCATGCGATTTTCTCAATATCACTACCAAATAAGATTTGCTATTGAAAAATTAGCACAATATTTTGATGATTTCAAACTTTCTAGTTTTTGGTTACATATTTGTTAGCAATTTTTGACATATTTATTTTAGGGAGGATTATTTGTTTATACATGTCTAGCAAATCCAAAAGTCCAAAAGCCTCCCCCGTTCATCCAAGGCAAGAAATTGTTGAGATCAATAATTGTGAGAATGGTTGAAACTATGTTGTCCATGTATCAAGGTTGAAAACAAAATGGAGAAGCTGACTTGGAAAATGAAAGCAAAAAGCGAAGTATCCATGATAGAAAGATAAAAAATGTGCAAAAAGAAATTGATTGATAAATATGATTGAGCCAATTTGAAAACGACTACGAAACACATAGAAAACATTTGAAAAGCACTTGATAAAAGAGTTAATAAAATCCTTTCAATGTCAGCTTTAACCTTTCAAACTTTTTTAATTTTTTTTATTAATTTCATGCAAAGGTGCATGGGACAATATGGAAAATTTGGGAGGGGCTACTTTTCGAGAACGGTAACTTCCTCCAATAAGAATTCTCTAAATTTCATCAACCATATCGTTTTTGTTTCATTAAATTGAGTAAAGTTGAAGTAATAAAAGTAAAAATCCATCAAATAATCTTTCTTTTTTTCGGACAAATTAACATAGATCAAAGATAAATACCCAGCACCTAATAAATCAATTTATGAGAAACTCAGGTCCATTTGGTTCTCCACTTTATGTTGGTCATTCCTTATCTCTTCAATAGTTCTTTGTTGGAATCATTTTTATAATTAGTTCCTATGGAGTCACTCCATAAAGAGGGGCAAAAAATATTTAGGGAAGTTGATGGAAAAAGAAAGTACATTGGTTTTTTTTTTTGGGCAAAAAACAAAGATAAAGTAGAGCTAGATGTTTATTACTGTAATATGGACCCTTAGTCACTATGATCAATCTATTACTTGAATAATAAAATAAAAAGGTAAAGAAATTGACAGATCGACCTCATGTATCATCTTCCACGTTCAAAATAGAACCCAGCCCCAGAATCAGGGTCCTCTTAGGCCGGGCCAGGCCAGCCCGGCCATCAGTGTGGTCCATCTCAAAATAAAAAACACTTAAACTAAAATCCATTTTAAAGGTAAACAGCAAAAAATAATTGCCTCATAAGGTGCTGATTCAAATCTTGGGCCAACCATTAGCTTGGTCAGGTCTAAAATGTGGCAAAAGAGAGAGAAAAAGTTTTAAGAAAATAATAAAACCATGTTCTCAACAATCTATGGAGTGGTGAACCCAAATCTGATTTAGGGCAACAAATTCCCAGTGCCAGTTGGGAGAGAGGACAGCCATCCTGGACGGTATGGATTCAAGAGATTGAGATGCCCTGTGATGGGATTTAGATTACATGCATGCATGGATGATCTGGCTTCCGCAGTCCAAAACTTGATGGGCCCCACATCCGAAATAATTAAGCGTGTCCCGCGGCGCACGTACACAGAGCACCTCCAAAGACCAAAAAGAAATACTATGAAAAGAAGTCCGAGAAATTACGTGGCAGCTGGACACCCAATGCCTTTCCTTCACGGTTCTTTAAACTTTTGGAGATTTAAAAATTAAATTTACATATAATTTCTTGTGTTAGTTGTATTTACAAAAAAAAACACCTATATTATTGATTTTTCTTTTTCTTTTTTATTTCTACAATTGACCGTAGTCCAAATCTTTTATATAAAAGATTTTTCTGTACAACTGTCTTTAAACTTGATGTTTGCTCTTGAACGATTGGAATGTAAACATTTCTCACACAAGTTATTTGTACGATATTTAAGGTCTCATACATTACATATATTGTCCTATGTGTTGTTCCAATAGCAAATTGTTATTTATGCACAAATCTGGATGAAATATTTAAATTTTGGCAAATTTGAAGCAAATATCAAATCCAATGATGGTTGTACGATTAAAATCTTCTTACATAATAATAATAATAATAATAATGATAATCTATGTTGAATGGTGATGAACTTATTTTCACATCGGTGAATTTGGCTCATACTAAAATATTCATTAAAGAAGGCAAGAATACAACTTATTCCATACTAATTTATGGCAATTTCCAATTCAAATAACTTGAACAAAATCTTAAATAACTACATTGTCCTTGAATTAAGTAGGCTATTATGATTTTTACAATAATTAAATATTTTCAAGATTAAACTATGATTTGAAACAAGAAGGAAATGTTAAACTATAAAGGCAAACTCATGTAGCTCATAGTTAAAAAGTGTTTTTGTTCTTCTTGAACATTTCTAATGAGTATCTGTTGCACAAAATGATATTTATTTTTTTAATGCTAAGTGTTGGACAATTGTATTTAACTTAAAATAAATGAAACCAAAATACTAAAAGCATTTTTTTTTTTCATTTAATAGAATGCTTAGGATTTTATTTTTATAAGTGCCAAAAAGTGAAGAACCAGACATAAATATTAAAAAGTGATAATCAAATAAATGCTCTTTTCATGGAAATTGAATGGAGGGAGAAATGAATAATATCCTGCCAGCATCTCGTAATTAAATACCTTGGCAAGTCAATGTCCATCACTCCCTTGTAGATCCTTCGGTCTGCACTCCATATTATTCACCACTTACCTTTTCAATAATCCTTCTCTTGAGTTCATTTGATCACAAAATTCTATGCATTTTATGATAAATAAATATCCACAGGTCTAAGACTCTAAGTGATAGAAAATGCAAATATAGATGGCTATATATGGTTGTTAAACATCTTTAGAATCATTTAAGATATTTTCATTATTATGATTAAGCTAAACTAAGAAAGAATCGCTAATGATAAGATTTGATTGATACTATAAGGTTTAATTTCCTTACATAAGACTTGAAGTTCCTCATAAAATTAGATGATGGAGGGATCAACCCACCTCTGCACGGTTTGTATGTGAACCCTGCATCGACACTTTCATCGCACATTACACAGTAGTGGGTCTCACCTCTAGGATACACAGGTGAATATTATCAGATGATCGAAATATGGACTTTTAAATTTTATTTATTTATAATAAAATCACTTATTTTTAAGTAACTTCAATAAAATTGTACTAAAAGCGGTTGAAACTTGAAAGACCATTCTTTTTTTTTACCTTTTTTTTTTCTAAGAACAAAATGTAACCATTGGTCTAAGGGGCCACTTATATTGTACGAAAATAAGAGCAAGACAGATCACATTTGTAAGAAAGGAAATTTAAGAATTAGAGTTCCTTTTTTTGGCTTGACATTGCATCAAATATAAGAATAAATAAATAAAGAAATAAAAAAGAAAAATAAAAAACAAAAAGTGGTCAGAATCATCATTAAACACTAAAAAAAACAAGGTGGTCAGATTCAAAATCTCCTATGAAAAGAAAATAAAAAAAAAAAACAACAAAAATCAATTAATTTGAGAGCACCCCATGTGAAGAAGATGAAGAAAAGACTACCATCTGGCCCTTCCTTCCCTCACATAGTCACATCACATGTCCCACTCCCATTCCTCTCTTCTTTCTCCAGAACGCATCCCACGCTCCTCTCTTACCCCTCTCTTCCCATCCCTCTATAAAACCCCACCTTAAACCCCTCCCCTTCCTCATTCCTTAACCAACGCACCCCCTGCTCAGCGTGCGCACCTCCAATGGCGTCTTCGAAGCCTGTGACCCCCGTCTCTCCCCCCCTCAAGGACGATCTCGACATTGTCATCCCCACCATCAGAAACCTCGACTTCCTCGAAATGTGGCGCCCCTTTTTCCAACACTACCACCTCATCATCGTCCAGGACGGAGATCCGACCCGCACCATCCGGGTCCCCGAAGGATTCGACTACGAGCTCTACAACCGCAACGACGTCAACAAACTGCTCGGACCCAAGGCCTCTTGCATCTCCTTCAAAGACTCTGCCTGTCGATGCTTTGGGTTTCTCGTCTCCAGGAAGAAGTACATCTTCACCATCGACGATGATTGCTTTGTGAGTAGATCTGACGGCCCTGATCTTTTCTGGGTCATGCTCGGTTTTGTTAGAATCGGTGTCTGGAGTCCGGGTCGTACGCTTCGACTCGGTGAGTTGGGTGGGGCGAGTGACTCGTTGGGGGTCGATCGTTTTGGGAATGAGGACTATAGCCTTCACTCCCCCACAGATTACCGACACGTTCTTTGTCGTTTGATTTTTGGTGCAGCAGTGGGTTTGTTATAGGACGATGCTCTGCTGGGGCAATGTTGGATCTGGATCCTTAATTCAGTGGGGCCCAGTTTTTGTGGGGTGTCACGCTTGTCGAGCATTGGGCCCTACTATGTTCAGGAAAGGCGGGTCGCTTTTATTTTAAAATAGTAGGCGAGTCATCTGCATTTGCTCTCGGTGAGTGACTCGCCGGTGGGTCGTTTGGGGTTTCAATTGTGGATGACTAGACTAGGCTAGTTATATCTCTTTATGGTTTTTCTTTCTGAGTTCCATTGACTCGGTGAGTTAGCTGACCGAGTTGGCTCGATTGATCATCTTGAGAAGTTGGATCTTGGATTTTTGTGAACACTGAGATACTGTTTTTATTTGTTTTATAATTAGGCTGACTTCGCAGTAGCTTATAAAATTTTGGAGAAAGATGAAAACGATAGTTTCAGTTTTGTTAGTATATGCTGAATGAAGGACGTTGCATGAAAAAATTGAAACCTAGCTATGACTTATGACCCAGGATGGTGATCTGTTGGTTCACATGGGATGAGGGGCCTGGGTCCATTCCCTTTTTAATTTACCAATTGATTGCTCATCCTGTGGGCCCCACCCAGAGGGTTTGCCAAGGCCTAGAAGTCGTCGTCGTCGTCGTCATCGTCATCATCAAAGCCTTATCCCAACCATATTGGGGTGGGCTACATGAATTCTGTTTCTCCATTGCCAAGGCCTAAAAGTGCTAGACTTAATTTGGTAAGTAGAAAACAGACGTTGTGCATGGCCCACATCCAGGGAAAGAAGTCTGCCTGCCGGTAAGCTGGAAATGTCTGATCCAATATGTGGCCAATTCAATGTGGGCTCCCAAGATGTACGTGGCCACCTATTAGATCAATGATTTGAGACCCATCTTAGTTTTTTTTATTGATCCATATTATAGTTGGCATTTGATGAACATCCAAATTCTGCTGGAATTATTTATTTACTTTAGTCAAATGCCACACATTCACCACTCAGTGAGTTGTCCGTGTTTGACTCAGTGAGTCTTAGGCTTCTAACTCCTATTCCTGCCCAGAACAAAGTAATCTTCTTCTTCTTGTTATCCTCATTAGAATTTTGAAATCTCTTATGGGTATTTGGTTGCATTGTACATTGAATAGGTTGCTAAGGATCCTAGTGGGAAAGAGATCAATGCATTGGCACAGCATATCAGTAACCTTTTGACGCCATCAACTCCCTATTTCTTCAATACCCTCTATGATCCCTTCAGAGAAGGTGCAGATTTTGTCCGTGGCTACCCCTTTAGCTTCAGGGAAGGTGTTCCCACTGCCATCTCTCATGGTCTCTGGCTCAATATCCCTGACTATGATGCACCAACACAGCTTGTCAAGCCGCTTGAACGCAACACCAGGTCCATATACATCTTCTCTACTTTGCATATGTTCAATTTTACTTAACCGACCGGATTTGATGTGGTTGGTTTATTTGGTTGGATTTATGGATCTCAATTGATTGTTGGATTGATGTAAATTATGCATGGTGAATCATCTTATGCAAGTGCTTTCTCACTTTACTTCATGTTTTTAGTTATAAAATAGAATATGTCCTTCACGAAGTTTGTCTATAGACATAGCAGAACTCTTTAAGCTGATACCATATTGATGGGATTAGGTTAAGCTACCAGTGCTGATGAAGATCTTATGCGCATATTCTCAATTCATGTGTTGGACATTCATATAAAGCTGGACCGGCCATGTTGTGGGTCCCATCTAAGAATCACAGTGATTGGGTGATCCTCACCTTGAATAGATGGTTGCAGTCGAGCAATGGCCGGAGTTTTTATGATCTTATGGATGCATTTTGGGTTGACAACCTGTCTGCCGTTCTTATGTTTGATACATTCATGTGAATGGGTTATAAAATGTAATGGAAACATATCATATTATAATCTTCTGTTTTGTAATGCAGTGCTTTCTTTTTCTTGTTTCAAATTCATAGGCTTTGTAAAGGAAAGAGACATCTTATGGGGGTCATGTACAAGGCTTTGATGATGATGATGAATCGGTTTTGTTGTTGATATTGTTAATGTTGGAGATTTTGCTTTGTTGTGTAGGTTAATACCTTGTAGGTTTTTATCAGTATTTCATACTTCTTCAATTCCATGAAATGGAATCCATTGTTGGCTCCATTTTCTTTTTTCTAGCTAGTCTTTTCAGTTATTTATTTATTGCAATTTGCCATGAATTGGGGACTGATGATTTTCTTTTGTCGTGAATCTTTTTTCATGTTTTGATGGCTTTCCCTGCCACAATATTTGATTAAAGTCCAGCCACTTCAACATTCTCTTCTAGTTTATAGAATTCTTCTTTTTATTTTTGTAAATTGCTAATTTTTGCATCTAAATGGGATTTTGAGCTACTATGATGTCATTCCAAAGTTGCTTCTGAATTTTTTTTTTTTTTTGAATGTTGCTGCTTCAACCTTTTGTTTTTTGAATGTTGCTTCTTCTGATTGCCTTTCATGGTTTATTGGCCATGGCCAACTATTCCATATAAGCTAATAACTGAAGTCATTCATTTTGTGGGTTCAAAGAGTTGTATATTTAGGGCTCTCTATTTTTGTTTAAGAAGTAATCTGGTGCCCTCTTGCTGGTACGAACTCTGCTACAATTTTGAAACTCCTAAAAATCACCTAGCTGAATATGTTGCGGAATGATCATAGAAGTAAAAGGTAGTTTCAAGATCAGGCACAAACATGAAAAGAAACCCAATATCTGAGTAGTTAAAAAGAGTGTGCATGCGTGCATGTCTGATTCTAAGCTAATAGTTAACCATTTTTTTGCAAACTGCTGCACAGATTACCTTGCTGTGAAGACTGTTGTTGCTTCAGTACACAAACACTTCGTCAAATCATATTGTTAGATTGCCAGACTCTAACATCACATCTAACTTCAGGCATTGTATTGATTTTTAATGTAAAAAAATAAAAGTTCCAAAATTCCAGTGTGGCGGGTGCAAATCAATTGATCCTAGGTGGCCTAAAATAGGATGGTGCGCTCCATTCTTTTTTGTTGTCCTTGTAATAGTAATTTCATGTACACTGACTGTAGATTGATGGGATTAGGCTGTAATGATGATTATATGCAATATGTGTGCCGCACACATAAACTTTCGACTTTCGAGTTTTCCAATTCCATTGAAAATTAATACACTAAATATTACAATTGAAAAAGAAAGATCTATATGAATTTCTAGCAGCATGCTATAACCTTTTTAGAAAGATTTATAGAAATTTCTCACTACGTGCTATAAATGATAATTACTTGATTTAGTTCCTATAGTGGCCTAAATGCTTATCAGATGATATTTTACAGTATCATCATTGAAAAAGAAAGAAATTGCCCAACCAGAGCAGGGTGCGAAGGTAAGGCATTCTGTCCATTTTGAAGAGTCACAGTGTTTGAAACTCGATCAATTCCCCTGCTACTTTAAAAACAGAAACCACAGGCCAGTATTGGCAATGGTCCTGAACAAGAAAGCAGTCCCAAACAAGCAAAACAGAGAGTCAAACATCTTCATACACTTCATGAATTTGTTCTATGAACCACTCTCAGTAAGTTTCCTCTTCTAAAATTAATGAAGAAGTTTGAAGACATATTGAGTTCAGATCAACTTCTCTCAAAGGGGGTCAGATGTTTCTCATTGGGATCTTATATAACTTCTCTTATTCAGTGTTCTGGTCGACAGGTATGTGGATGCAGTTATGACCATTCCGAAGGGCACGCTATTTCCAATGTGTGGAATGAATCTAGGATTTGACAGGGAGCTCATTGGTCCTGCCATGTACTTTGGGCTGATGGGTGATGGCCAACCCGTTGGGAGATACGATGACATGTGGGCAGGGTGGTGTGCTAAGGTATTGTACCCACTTTCTCTTTATATATTTTCATATCTGTTTCTTTAGTAAGATGAGCACGTTCCACATTTGTGTAACTTTACCATCCACTCACAGGTATTCTGGCATTTGCCATGCACATTGCATTTAAAATATTAAAGTTTCACCTTCAAATTTTATTGAGTTTAACCCTAGCAGGGGTTCTTTACAAGCACTTACTTCATATAATACCGTATATAAATTTTAGTTAATGAAATCATTTAACCTAGAAAAGCATGTGTTGGCTGTCGGCAGATACTGTTGCATTGATACTGTTTTAGTCGTATGTGATTTATTGCAACAAGTGGTTAGCTTATTAGATGGTTTTCTATTGCACTGTCGTGGAAACAAATACAGAATTTATCAACAAATACAGAATTTATCTTCTTTTACCATCTTTTTAAAATAAATTGGTGATACTATTTGTCTGTTATTGTACACTCAATAGCAGTTAATCAGAATGTGATTTTTGAAGCTTGACTCATCCTAGAGGTTGCTGATTGATTGAATGGCCAGAATATTAACGGCTACTGACCAATTTGGTGGGTGGAGTGGTAGAGGAGTCTCACACATGGTGTTTTCTTTGTCTAGTCATGAAAAAGGGAAAAATAAAGGAATCACGTATAGTTTTTTCTTATTTTTAATCTTAAGCTTTTGGCTAATCTGGTCACGTCAAATTTAATCTGATTCCTAGGTGATCTGCGACCACTTGGGTTTGGGGGTGAAGACGGGGCTGCCATACATATGGCATAGCAAGGCAAGCAACCCATTTGTGAACTTGAAAAAGGAATACAAAGGCATTTATTGGCAAGAACAACTGATCCCCTTCTTCCAGTCAGTTGTTTTTCCAAAGGAGTGCACGACTGTGCAGAAATGTTATCTCGACCTTGCCAAGCTGGTGAAAGAGAAGCTGGGTGACATTGACCCGTACTTCCAGAAGCTTTCTGAGGCTATGGTTATGTGGATTGAAGCTTGGGATGAGCTCAACACACCAAAAGAAGCTCAATCCACTACCAATGGAAAACCAGTGAAGGAGGAGCCCTCTTCAAAATCAAAGTAGAGATTGATATTTTCGCTATAAGTTCTATTCTCTAGAGTTGCCCCCATATTTATTTATCTTGGAAAGCTGGTGAAAGAGAAGCAGGTGTCCTTGGTAGGCATTCTGATGGTTCTTTTTCTTGGTTTCTATTATCTTAGCGTTCTGGTTATAGTTAAGGATTCCATATTCAGTTTTTGGCTTTTTGTCTTTATGACAGTTATAATAATGTTATTCCAATATTAATGGGCAATATTTATCATTCAGTAGATGGTTCTTGTTTTCTTGCAATTTTCTGTTGGTTTGATACGTTCCATTCAGTGTCTAGATGTAGGTGGTGCCAAATTGTTTCTCAGAATCCTTGAGCCTGTTTACAGTCAAGGGTTTGTTGGATGAAGAGACAATGAAAAGTGGAGAGTCCTTACTAGGTGGAGAAAGTTAAGAGGAACGTAGAGGTGGAAAATTGCCCAGTGTAGAATCCACTCTTAACTTACTATTTTAAAGTAAATAATGAGAGGTAAATTACGTGTTCAACATAGGCCCTTAACCTAGTGGTAAGAGGTGTTAGTTCTTACCTAGGTGCCTAAGGTTCGAATCTTGGATATGCCACCTCTTCTTGTGTGTGCTCCCTTCCTACTTATGTGGGCTTTTTTTCCGCCTGTCCGGACGTCTTTCTCATGCGAGTTGGTTTTCTTCCCGTGCGTAAGAGCTCTTTCTTTTGTCTCACAATAAAGATAAGACATTTTTACTATTTGGAAAGGGATATTTGAGTCTGGTTTTATATGGACTGTTTGGTAAATTTATAGACCATTTGTAAATGTCACATTCCTGTTGTTTTGCATATGAAAATGACAATTTATCTTAGGGTGAAGGTCATCAATAAATTGATGGCTAGAGTGAAGAGTGAACTGTCATTGATAAATATATGGAAGTGGCTGTCAATCTAATTTTTGATTGACGCCTAATTTGCGAACAGTCAGAGAATATTTTTGAGCTATTGGACTCTACAAGGATGCCTCATGTTGGTTTTTGAGGAAAGCCTAAGCGAAAGTCTAGTGCAAACGAGGGAGAAAATCCTTAAGGGTGCGTTTGTGCGGAGAGAGGAATTCGACCTAAGTGGAATCCTTTGAACTCATTTTCCTTGGCACTAGAAAACTATGGCATTAGTAATCCATGGTGTCATTTTTAAGTGTTTGGTGCAGGAAAGAAAACAAACCCGGATTTCTTAGGGTATTGTTTGGTGCAGCAACAAATTCCTCGATGATTTCTATGTATTGATGTTTGGTGCAACATGTTGTTGGGTTTGAAAATAATTTCATGCTTACAAAAATGATTTAAAAAGGCACATGAAAGATTTATTACCTACTATAATACATGACAAACTAAACTACATTCATAAAATTATTTGGGCCCCGTCAAATAATAATTTGAAATATTAGGAGAAATTTGTGTCTTATACAGACGTTGTAGCCTGTACACATTTGATCAAAGACCCTTCTATTGTGCTATCATAAATATGAAAAAAAAAGGTCCTTCTTTTTAATTTTTGTAGTGTGTTTTATATAGACGTAGATCTAACCTTAAAATATGACATATCCCACAGGGAATATTTGTATTTAGATCATTGCAAAAAAAAAAAAAAAAAAAAAAGGAAAGGTGTTGACATTCTAGCATGTGGAAAGGTGCTTGCAAGATCCTCAAATGCTCATTGTCATGTATGAAGGTGAGCACAATCATCTCGCATAGATTCACTACTTGGGTCCAAATATCAGTTCAGCTCGTCACATTTTGCATGTCAACTGCATTGTGATCATTTGGATTATTCCTGTGCATAAGTTGGTTGGAGATCAAGAAAACTGTGGGTGGAGCATTTTACTGGAAATTGGAGACAGCATAGATCAACATCACATTAGAGCCTTATGATAGCCAAAAAAAAAAAAAAGTCAGAAAGTGTAAGAACTCTTTCATGGCATCTTTATTGTGTTCCTTAGTTATGGGTTTTCTTAAATGCAATCATTAAAAACCTTGCCATTGAGATACAGTTAATTTCAAATTTTAAAGTTCAATCTTCAATGTTCAGCAAGGGCTACCTCGCTTAATAGTACAACAGCAGATCATTTGGAGCCTGTTATCAAATTGTCATAGAATATATAGAATACCAGAATTTCCTGTAGCTTCTCTGATGCAGAATTTGTTTCAAGAAATTGATAATGGGTCTTCTCTAGCTAATTTAAAGTTTTTGATATAAGTCGTTCACCATCACCATTTCGGAGTGTGGAGGCAAAATTCAAGAACCAACTAAATAAATGTTGGTACAGATTTTAAGGAATGGTCCAAGCTTTGGGGCTCATTTGCTCCCCTCTTATGATCAATTACCAATAATCCAAATTGCACGCCCATTGCAATTGATAATTCAAATTTAGCCATTTATCCCACTTTCTCTGGTAGCTAGGATTTAGATGACTTTGAAACTCTAAAAATAGTACATTTTTTGATGAGATGCTGTACATAATTTATACATGCAGTAGCAATGGCATGTCCTTGGACCACGGTAATGAGGTTGTCATCCAACTTCGTACCTTGACACTAAGCACGTTCTTTTGCATAGATTTCAACTGGAAAGGGACCAATGGTGCACGGGACACACACAATGCTGAAGTGCAAGAATCCACTGTGTGTACTTGAATATCTTCCCAGCTTCTTCAATATGATTACCATGGTTTGGTTCATCACAACATAATCACCGCCTAAAATATCAAGGACTTGTATTAGGAGTGTAGTTGCCAATCTAACTACCATCATAAAGGAACAATCAGGCAAAGAACAAATAGAGACAACAGAACAGTGACGTTCTGTTCTATGAAAAATCAATTCAGCTCAAATTGACAAAGATCCTACACCTGTAACAGAACATATATCACAAATAACATGAAATGAGTACTCTTACAAGTGTAACATTAATATTTACAAGTGTAACATTAAGAAACTATATTAATATGAGTGTCATGCATGAACATTCCATTCCACAATACAAACAACCTTCCCTGTAAAGGACCAGCTACTGTAAGTCAGTCAGTCATGTTGTCAAAATCTGGAGTAGGTGGAGGGGCAGGGGTTGGAGACAAAGATGGAGATCCTATAGGTTGAGCATTTATAATTGAGGAACTTGCCAAAAGCAGCATACTGATAATCATGAAAATCTTAGATGGTTCAAAAAAAATTTTTTTTTTCACTTTTCCTGATCTGCAATAAAAAATTATAATACAAGTCAAATTTCAATGCCATAACATAATGAAGAATTTGTACTTTGAACACACAATTTCTTTCTATGTTGTTTTTGTTAAACTTCCATCCATTTTTGTTCTTTTTGAAGCTTTCTTTAGAACCTTTATAATGAACAAAAAACTAAATGCATGCCCCCATTCCATACCAACCCCCCCTCCATCCATCTCCTCTCTCCTTGTGTGTGTGTTCCCTTCTTTGATCTGGAAGCACTAAAATGTGGATAAGTAATTAGATCGTGCCCATCTCCAGTTAATGAATTTCGAATCAAGGCACACAAGTCCAAGGTCTTAACAATTCAACTGATTTTCTTTTGGGTTCTTGTGCTTACTACCTTATCTACTGAAAATAACCCCCAAGAGTTCAAACCAATGCAAGAACAAGTTCCCAGAACTATACTTCCAAAAAGAAAAGACAAATTGGATTCAGCGCTATGTATATCAAAACCAAAACATCAACATTGTGAAACAGATCTAAGCACAAAGAATGTTAGTTGGAATATGCCCTCATTGTACCAATAGTTACAAAAACTAGAAGATGGAAAAATGATGATAACTTTGTTGGTTGTATCCCTTATCTTTTTTGAAAGTTGTTCTAGCAACTATTTTAAGAAACCTTCAAAACATGAAATTGTATGCTCAAAAAATGTAATTTCTGAAAACAGGCTAAGCAACAGTGAAACCATTAAGCACAACAACTAATAAGTATCAGTCAAAGAAAAATGAAAAAGGAAAAAGAATGGATCAAGTAAAAGGCTAAGACAGACAAAAGTTTTAATCGATCTATTCCCAAGACCACTTGAATACACTAAGATAAAAGCAGAGGCAATACCAATGTAGTAGATCCAACTGCAAAATTCTGTTTTTTTTTTTTTTTAACCTATATACTTCCACGATATGGTAATGTCACTACAGCCTCTCCTTTCAATCCAAAATCACCAACTGACAAGAAAAACACAAGGTCTTGTCATAACCACAGTGTTAAAATTATATTGCTCAAGATTATGGAATCTAATTCATCTTCAACCCATCTCCAACCACACTTGAAAAATAAAGATCACTAAAAATAATGTTGCTCAAAATGCTCATAATAGTTTATAATACAAGAAGAATCAAGCAAAAGCATTACCCTTTACTTACCATGTCCAATTTAGTGCATCCACCAGAAGCAAAATATAATGAGGAACTGCAACCTTTTAAATTTAAGGGATATCGATCAACAAAATTAAAATAAGGAGTTACATCAATAAGTACACAAATGAAATGAAAGAGTCAATAAGGATAGGGACAATACCACTGTAGCTAATCCAACTGCAAAATTCTTCATTTCTTAACGTAATAACCTTCAAAACCACAAAATATGGAGTTCAAAAAATCACACAAAATGAGAGTACCCAGCCATTATCTTTTATCCCACATTTGTTGTGCGATATTATCTCACAAGACAACAGCGAACTCCTTATCCAAATTACTTGCATAGGGTGTAGCGTGTATTTCCTCTTTAATATCATGCTTTTCTCCATCCTCATAGTTTAAATTCTCATTTCTATTACTTCGAAACAACTCATCACTTGCATGCTACTTATGAATGAAATTGTGACGGACACATGTTGCAACCACTATCTTATCTTGTGTCTTAAATGGATAATGTGTACCAATTTGAAGGATAGGAAATATTTTTTTCAAAACCGCGAGGTTCGCTCTACGACATTCCTTAATTTTGAATACTGCAAGTTATAAAGTTCTTGTGATGTTCTTCGTATATTTGTGGAGTACTCCTTAAGATGATATCGTTCTCCATGATATGGTGCAAGTAAGCCATTAGCGTTTACATATCCCGCATCAACAAAGAAGTATTTTCCTATCAAAAAAAATTTACAGAGAATAAAGTTCATATTAGGCTATCTTATATGTATATATCATATTAGGCTGTATTATATATATTGTCATATTAGGCAGTATTATATCTATAAATATATATATAAAGATAATAGTTGAAATATGTATTACCAGCTGGAACTTGCACCTTATTATGTGATCTTTTGTAGACTACATCTTATAGTACCTTAGAATCTGAAGCAAAACCTTCCCAACCAGCAAGTACGTAGCTGAACCATATGTCAAAAGTTACAGTGCACATCACATTTTTTGAAATCCATCCCTTTCTGTTGTGATACCGACCATGATCGTCTGTGTGTACACAAGTAGGAATATGTGTCCTATCTATTGCTCCAACACAATCCTAGTATGAACAAGTTCGACTAAAATGTTAAAATTCAAAATAAATGTTAATTGTAAATGAAAGCCATATAACCAACAAGAACATTGAATATCAATATTGTACCTTGAAGTAAGGATGGTATCTAGAATTTGTTTTGATTTCAATTAGAATATTTGTGTTGGTGGTATTATGTAATTTTAGTCAAGTGTGATGACAACATTGAGAACCTTATTGAAGCATCTGCTTATTGTCTCTCTAGAGTGTTGGAAACAGTTTTGCATGATACGATTATGCTCATTGTGTCCAACAGTGAATAGAAAAATTGCCACTTGTTCTTCAACAATTATATTTCGTGAAAAGCTCGGCCTTTCATCTTTTCACATAGTTGTAGATAACATCCAGTATCCATTCGTAAAAGATCAAAACATACTCAATTATGCCCAATACAAATTTCATGCACATAACCAGTTCTTGATAATAATGGTTGGTGGACCCATTCCTAATGCCATAAGAATAATAGTAACTGAGGGTGCATATTAAGGTCACTGCTTGTACACAAAAGATGAAAAATTCGATATCATCATCATCAGTAATGGCATTATCCATTGCAAATGAAAAAACTCTACAAATAGAAAGCATTATCATCATGAAAAATATAAAAAAGAGCATGATGCATAATTAGTGTTATTCTAAGCAGTATATAGGTAGTGAGTATAATAGTCATAAGACTCTAAACAGTTACAACCTAGGCTGAGTTCAAAGCGTAGGAGTCTTTAAGTACAACCCAAGTTTAGTTCAAAATATAACAGCCTTGACTTATATTCATATTTTTAACAAAATATTAGTTATAAGTAATTTGATGCACATCACTCTTGTCCAAGCTCACTCATCAACCATGCCTTGCGAGACAAGGGATCCAATGCCATGAACGTCTCTTGCTTATTCTCATTCTTTGGGATTCACAATGCCTTGTAATAAATAGAACCATCCAAGTCAAGCTCACCCAATGCATCTCAACATAGGTTGATGGCCAACTACACGTTTGTTGGCATAGTCAGTAATTGCAGTAGCAATGGTTTCTACATCACCCACCAAAGCTAGTCCTATATTTGAAAGATTTCTTGCCAAGTGACGGGAGGTTGATCGTGTGTCAGTTCTAGTTCGGGTTCATTTGTTTCCTGTTGCTCCATCGTCATCAAGAAGCTCTGTGTTTCCTTCAGTTATAGAATCCTCACGATCTCTTGTCTCATCATATTCAGGGTCATTAGTTGTAAGACTTTCCCTCCCATCAGCAATAGTATCACCAAAAACTTCAGCCAACATGTGATAATCTAGACACATCTTAGTCCTATAAGATGCAACATCTCAATGTGCCTGCAATGGATTGATTTTGAGATTTAAATATAAATTTTCATCATTTAATATAATAGTTATAACAAAAACTTGTATACTTACCACTATATACTCAACCTAAACTGGACCTTCTGCTGTCACCATTTTACGAGCCTCACACCATCCAAACCCACTTAAGTTTAACAAACTTTTTATTATCCCATATGTCTTTTCAATGTTTTGAAACAATTTTTTAATTTGTCTTTGGTAAAATCTAGGCTAAAGATTTTTGTCATCTCTTTTGTGAGCTCATTCCACTCTTCTGTAGTATAGCCACCTTTTATCGATCGTCCTGCTTTAGATTGTTCTACCATCAGTTGGACGAGCATCTCATCCTGAGCATAACTCCACTGCATACTACGTTTATCCTTTTCCCCACCATGTCCAACCAATATATGTTGCTCATTTTCTTTTTGGTAGTCCATCCCTACACAAACCATTTAGATATGTGATGTTTATTTTACTTCACTGAGTAGCCTAATTTCTTCCTAGCAAGGGCTCTCAATGTAAGCTCAATATAAAGGAAAAAAAAAAAAAAATCAAAGTAAGAGATATCAGTGGAAGAAGAAGAAGAGAAAAAAAAAGAACACGAATTCAAATAAGTAATGCATAAATATTAGTATAACAAGGAATTAGAGGAAATATTTTTAAACAAATGAAGAGCCATATGCACACGAGTTTTTGTGAAAAAAAAAACCTCATGCCTTGCTTATGAGCAACAAAACATTATAGGGCCTTGGTGTGGTTATATAGTGTGGTTTATTATTATTATTATTATTAACTTGGCTTTGGTGACTGTAATAAAGAACAACAAAAACAATATCACCATCAGCATCATAAAAGTATAAGTCTGAATCATTCTATGTGAATAATATTTTCTAACAGAGAATCTGTTCAATCAACCCAACATCTCTATTATGATTTGCAGTAAAAGAACTAAAACAACAACAACAACAATAACAAAAAAATATAGAGAATGAACACATGTTTTGACTCTCCAATAGATTCCTAGCTTATATTATTGATTTTGACCATCCTATTAACCCTTCAGAATTCACAACATACATAATCGTGCACTAACTCCTTTTGTACCAAACACTATCTTTTCATTTGCTTTCCATATTAGTTTCCTATATGTAACTTGTAAGGAATGTAATATTGGCAAGTTCATTGGCCGGACAAAACTTGAGCTTAAATGTGTTATAATTTTATCTTTAAGAAAGACTGAAGTGTCTACCAAAGTTATAGATCAAGGTCTTCTGTTTAAAGGTGGAAAGCACGTTTTTATCTCTGTCGGATTGGTCGGATTATTGACAAATCGGTTGAATTAGCTAGAACCTATGTCATCCAAGCAGAATTGAAGACTGACCGGTCGGCTGTGGTACCTGACCGGTCGGACATCTCATCCGATCGGTCGGCTGAGGCTCGTGTTTGCATCTGAATTTTCGGATCTACTTTCTCGTGTGCTTAAATCAATCTTTATCCTCTTGGAAACCAGGTCTAAGTGGACACCGCAGTGTTGAAGTTTATATGGTTTAATCCTCTCTATTCAAAGCACCTTTCTCAGCATTCAAAACCCTAGAAATTCTTTTGAGAGATTCCTTCTTCTCCGGAACTGCTCTTTCATTGTTGTGCTTCATAGTAAGTTCCTGAGATCCATTTTCTTCTTCATCTTTGGAGATTCGTCTTTAGAGGCTTTAAGGCATGAAGATCAAGTGTGAAGAGGGTGAACGGCGTGTGCGGCGACAAGAAGAACTTCTAGTCCTTTTGGTTGTGTTCAACTGCAAAAAGGGTAGTAAGTAGTCTTGTAACCTCTCTTGTTTACTGCTTGTTCTTGGTGGACTAGTGGCTGGACCCGTGGTTTTTTCCCGTTTGGGTTTTCCACGTAAAAATCTTGTGTCTATCTTCCCTGTGGTGATTGATGGTTTACTCACATTTGATTGTTGTTTATCTTTATAACAAAATCTGTGTTGGACCTTAATCTGTGTTAAGGCTTAAAGTGTTTCATAACTCTTAATGCCTGTATTTTGATAATCTAACTCCAACATCCTTTTTTTCAAATCTATTTTATGCATTTTCAACTAAGTAATGGAGGAAAATAAATATCAAAGATCCATGAAAGCAAAAAGAGAGAGAGAGAGAGAGAGATAGAGAGAGAGGAGCATCCATGTTGGTAGGAGAGAAATGGAGAGAAAGAGAGGATCATCCATGTTAGTAGCAGAAAAATGAAGGGAGAGAGAGGAGCAACCATGTTAGTAGCAGAGAAATGGAAACACAGAGAGAGAGAGAGGAGGATCCATGTCAGTAGCAAAGAAATGGAGGGAAAGAAAGAGGAGCATCCGTGCCAGTAGCAGAGAAATGGGGAGAGAGAGAGAGAGAGAAAGAGCTAGCTTTGGGTATTTAGGGATAATGGTCCATTCATGGCAGTAGCAGAGACATAGAGAGGGAGAAAGATGGCCCTTTTATATTTGGAAAAAATGGAGCATCCATGGCTGTAGCAAAAAGGATAAAAATGGATTTTGGGTATTTGGGAAAAATGGAGCATTCAGGGCTTTGTAGGAGTGTAGGAGAGAGAGATGAAGAATATGAGGAGCAGGATGTATGCAAGAGAGGGATGTAACACTCTGACCAACTTAATCCGGTTTAACTACTGATTAATGTGTTTTGGGTAAATTCCTAGTGAATTCGTTTTATGCTTGTTGTTTTGTCCTTTTGAGTTTTGTTACGGGTCATGGATAGGTAGTTGGGTTGAGTTTAACCAGGAATAGGTAGACATTAACCCTTTTTCGTAATTTTAGATTTTGTGTGATTTCGTCTTTTATGCATCATCTTGGTGTCAACATATGTATCTCATTAAGCTCGTTAACTTCCGTAACTGACACGTATGCAAATGATGTCGTTTGCTTCCATTGGACGGTTATGTGACTTGAATTGTAATTAGCTGAACCGTTTGGACTTTTATATTTCTGTCATCCTTATTTTATAAATTAGAGGCATGCACCGACTTCCATCCCTCTTCAACGTCTTCTTCTCTCTCTCTTCTCTGCTCTTTGTTTCTTCTTTTCCTTTTTCTTTTTCTTCACGATCAAAGCTGAGAAGAGGGAAATTCCTATGCACTCTTCGACGGTAAGAGTTGGGTCCTTGTTTTGTTTATGAGTTTTCCTATTTTCCTATTCTTCTTATGCTCTACATGCACTTAACTCCTCTTTCTTCTTGTATGGGTCGCTGTTAGGCCTACATTTATCGGTCAATTTGAGCCAAAGGACAACGAATTCACGGGAAAAGCTCGTTTGAGGCAAGTATAAGCACATTCTTGATGAACACATGTTGATACATGGTGATTGTTATTAGTCTTCTTTAATCTCACAAGTGTGTGGTGACCTACAGCCCTTTCGTAATTGTATTATCTTGATACTTGTTGTCTCCATGTCTCTGTGGTGCAAATGATTCAATTCAGTCGTTCTGTAACAGAGTTTTGTTACCTGACCGATTAGGCATGGGGTCCGACCGATCAGACACCTTCCAGAACTGAAATCTGACCGATCGGGCTTCAGGACCGATCGATTGGCCCTGAAGCACTCTACTCAGGGAGATTTAGTTTCAGACTGAATTCTCTCCTTGCTCATTCTTGTTCTCTTGCTTTTAAACACTAAGAGGACCTTTTTTATATTACATTCTCGGGTCTCTCTGCTCTTTAAGTGGACAAGATAGGGTTAATGATGAGACCTTATAGGACCTTCACATGGATTTCTTAACCTCTTGACTTGCCCAATTGATTACCTTAATAGCATGAATGGTCTTGAGGATTGTGACTTATTCATGTGTGTTGTCCAGTTGTTAAGCACCTCCCCATGGGTGTTGGTTTAAGGGACTCCGATACACCATCACTATACAATGCAACACGAAGAGAAAGACAGTTATGTATCGGCTAACTTAAAACTACATCATTATGCATGGTTAGAAACGCTGGATAACTAAATTAGGGTTGGCTAATAAATTGTCTTGATTCTATCAAATTGAATTGCATGGTATATTGGATGACGATTATTGTCCTCCACTCTTATATATGACTTGAATGTTCAATGTATGTCTTGTGGATGCCGATATTGTATCAATTTTGCTTAACGTGTCCTTGACAAGTGATTTGGATTACATGTACATTGGTTATTAATATGAATTAAGTATGAATGATTATTACGAATGCATTGAACATAATTCCTTAAGTCTAAGTATGTATTGAGTCTGAAGTGATTCGACATGGTTAGGCACTACTCAGCCTCAGTCTCATGATACCCGGTGGAGTTGACTTTGGCATAGTATGTATGTTGCCGCTATAGTGTGCTTATGTCTTGGGGCTTCCGGACCCCAAAAAGCTGAGATCCATTTGTACCTTGGCCCAGTCGAAGATGTTCTCATTATGTAAAGATCTATAGAGGGAGGATATGACAAATGTAGTAACCACATAGTACATACACTCCTGTATTGATTCGTAGTAGCATGCTTGATCCACATATGCACAAATTGCCTGGTAGACTAAATTGAAGCTCTATGCAATTTTACTTATTATTCATTTTGCTAGACACAATGCGTGTTACCTTATTGCTGCTTATGCTTTGCTGAATCATTGTATTCACTCGTTGTCCTTGGTGTTGCAGGCTCAGATTCCCCTACCGATCCCTCGTCGATCGGCCAGGCTCCATATGAGAGCATAGAGGTGCCGTCAGGGCTTCAGGAGTGGATGTGATCCTTCCCTCGGAGTGCGGCTTGGCATCAGTCTTCTTTGTTTTGATTTGTCTCATAAAAACTCTTTTTCACTTTTGTTCGTACATCTTGTAATTAATGTCAAGTTTTGTTAAGCTTGTTAATCTTGGTTTATGCATATTTCCGTTTCTTTCTGCAATGATACGTACAGCTTCCATGTACAATGTATTTGCACGTGTGAATTCCTTGTGCATGTGCATTTAAATGGGGTCTAAGTGTGTCTGCATGGGAGTACGTGTGTCACTGGTTAGGTTTAAAACCTAATCCCTGATTTCTTGGGCTCGGGTTGTGACAAGGGAGAGACATACTAGATGGATGATGGCTTCCTTGTAACTTCGATGACTATTGCAGCAGAAGAAAGAGTTGGTTTTCCCTTCAGAAAATCTCATGCTTTATAGAAGCCCCTAATCGAAAGCAAAAAGCACTTTCCGATGGGGAGTGGTAGTAGGATGCGAAGATCCCCTCTAAGGTGGAAAAAATCTCTACAAATCGAGACAGAGATCCGGTGGGAAGACTGCACCCAAACAACATTTTCAACCTTCGACGTGGAACAGTGAGGGTTTTCTACAGAAAATGTGGTAACCAAATGTACCCCTAGGCATTGTGCATGCACATGTTTTATGGTCAATGGTCCAACAAGGACAAAGACAACCCTAGCATTCTTAAAGGAATATGTTATAACAAAATTTTCCAAAAAAAATTATCATTGTCGTTATAGATTTATGAGAAAGACATTTGTGTATTTTTTCTTCATTTTGTTTTTGGTTTTGGAGAAGGGGGGGGTGGGGAGGCAGTAGTGATACTTAAAACTTGAAGACCCAGAGATTGATCCTAGGCATGTGTGTAATATTAAGGTGTCAAACCCACTCAAGCATGCGGTTGGGATGTTAATCAGATTACTTTTCCATTTTCTACTGATTTTAAGCTTTTGGGATGTACATGGCATCAAAATCACGATAGGTCGAACCTCCTTCAAAGCATGTTATCTTCATTTGTTTGTTTGATTTATCTGTTTGCATTTCCATAATCTTGTTATGTGTTCCAAATATTGTCATAGGCTAGTATGTCATAGGGAAATTATGATTACATCGAAATAAACCAAAAGCACTTTTAACCAAAATACATAATTATAAAAAAATTACTTATTTTTGTGATAGTGTCCCAAATAATAACTTGAGAAAAGCACAAATGTGGAAAATATCTTGACACTTTTTTTTTTAAATTGAAATTTTTTCGATTAAGTACCGACACCGGAAACCTTCGAGCTCATTGGAAGTCAGCTGTGTTAGGCTTTGTGAATGGCAACAAAACTTTGTGTTTTGTATGATGCTAAATTTTCTATGAAGGACTTCCGCCAGAGAAATCATGTGTGAAAATTGGCATCTACCCTTCTGTGGACATGCTTAGGAGAAAATCTCTCAATGTAACAGTATTAATGGACCTTTTTTTAATTGTAAAATGTATAAAAAAAAAGTTAAATGTAACGGTGACCATTTTTGTTTCATTTACTAGTAACTGTCACACGATCACATCAATTGATGACAATACCCCTAGATGTAAGAAATCATGTGGCCCGCATGCCACGGGTCCCATGTCAGATCAAGCAGGGCAGATACTGTCACAACCCAAGCCCAGGGACCGGGGGTCAGAGGAAGTCTAACCAATGACACACGTACTCCCGTGCATGTACACCTAGACGCCGTCCAAGCATACACACACAAGGGATCAATCACACGTGCAAACAACTGTACGCGGAAACAACTGTACGTATCAAGGCATATAGCAACACACCAAGAGACATAGGAGATCACAAAACAACATTAAACTGATGACAAGAATAATTACAAGAACGTCTGACAATATAGCGGGCTTACAACAATCAAAAATCAAAATACAGATATCACTCAAAGCCCACATTACAAGTACAGAAAAATCCCCTCAATAGACTCGGACTCAATTGAATGGGGAGAACAAAATGATGCAAACCGTACTCTGGAGGATGGATCAAGTCCACTCCTCTAGGCCGGAGGGGGCTTCGCGAGCCTCTCCTGGAGTCGGGTCGACCGACGCAGGATCGGGAGAGGGATCTGAGCCTGCAACACACAAAGACAACTAATAAGTACGACGACTTAGCAAAATATAAGCCAACAAGAAGATAACACGAATTGTGTCTAATAATGAGTTACTAGTCACAGTGCAAGATCCATAGAAATCATATGCGTATACTAAGCAATAATGCAAATGAATAAGCATGCTGTAAGAATCATAAACAGATAACAATCAAAGTGGCTACTACATTGGCCATTTTCTCCCTTACGAGAGCAGTCGGAATGAGAACACCAGCGACCGGGCCAGGGTACGCATGGGTCTCTAATTCCCGGGGTCCGGAGTCCCAGGACAGAACACTCTGCAGAGGCAAACACATAAACTAAACCAAAGTTAACCCCGTCGGGTATCCTAAGGCTGAGGCTCAGTAGTGCCATATAACAATCACAATCAAATCAGATGATGCACCTCAATCAGTCAATCATATCAGATCACATACCACATACAGATCGCACATATCACGCTGAACAAACAATAGGAAGTGCATCGCATATACTGATACTGAATGCAATAAGCTGATACTGATACTGCATGTACATAAGCAATAACGGAAGATACTGAATGTGAATAACAAGACTGAATGCAATAAGCAAGACTGAAGCATGGGTAGCTAAATACCCAGAACAATTAAGCACTGACTCAAGTACTCCAGTGGAGGAACGGTAAAACACAATACACAATAATAGAATGGTCCCGCCCGGGCTTCGCTCTGGGGTTGCTGCATTTCTCACAGAATCGAGAGGTCTAGCGCAGAACACATAAGAGGGCACAACCGAAATCAATATGCTCAACAAATCAAAGTACTTATACGAATCAAGGTCAATTACAAGCCAATCCTACACTAATTGTCCAGTGTTTCTAACCGTGCATGTTGATGTAGTTTTAAGTTGTCCGATGCACCATTGTCTAGTGTTGCAGTGTCTGGAGTGTGCACCGAAGTCCCTTAAACCAACACCCATGGGGAGGTGCTAAACAACTGGATAGCAAGCATGAATGATTCACAGCCCTCGAGATCATTCATGTCATTCAGACATTCCATTGGGCATGTTCAGGTTCACTACATTCTAACATGAAAGTCATATACGGTCTTTTACTTAAACCTAGCCCTTTTCATTCAATTCTCAGGGTCTCACGGTGTAGCCGTAGGTGACCTTACGGCTTAGCCGAGGCATCTTACGGCTTAGCCGTAATATGCACTGCGGCTGAGCCGAGGCTCCCCAAAATGTCCATCCGAATTTACGGCTCAACCGTATTTTACTCTACGGCTCAGCCGTATCCTGGTCTACGGCTTAGCCGTAAGATAATGTACGGCTTAGATTAGGCTGGGCCGTAGAAGAATGGCAAATTGCCAACTCTCAGTTATTTACAGATGACAGTCTGTATTGTTCTACGGTTAGGGTTACGGCTGGGTCTCGGCTTAGCCGTAAGCCATTTTACGGCTTAGCCGTAGCACGTTTAAAGGTGTAGCCGTGAGTGCACGGAGTTAGTTTCCTGTAACAGGTACAGTCATACAGAAAGTGTACAGAACGACTGAAAATAAGGAGATAACAGCAAAATAAGCTCAATAGGGCTGTCTAACACTGAGAACTACAATGAAGCATAAAAACATAACAATCAAATCCATATCAATCAGTGTTCATACTACTTGGGCTTATACTTGCCTCACAAATGGAATCACGTCGTGGTTTTGGCTCAGTCCACCGGGAAACACGCATACAACTTGCTCCTTTCTCCTTCCTCACAAATCAGAAACGAAGAAGGGAAGAGAAAGAGCTGAACGAGAGAGAGAGAGAGACGAGCTGAGAGAGAGACAGAGATGAGTTGGTGGGATATTTATAACTTAAAGTTGAGTCCAAATTGCACTTAAGTCCAAACAGTTTGCACAAATATCAGTTTGAGTCAAATGATGATCCAACAAGAGCAAACGGACTCATTCGGATCCAAGACAGTTCCGAAAATCGACAAGCTCAACGAAATACACGCGATGACGTCCGAATGACGCAAAACTGACAAGGTCAATCAAAAGCCAACATTACGAAAAAGGGCTCGATCTACCTAGACCAAGTCAAACTCAACCCAAACGATCTCTCCAAGACTCAAAGCCAAAGAAAACAAAATCAAAACACACTTAACGCTCAAATCACACGCAATTACTCGCTAATCCGGATCAACTCGGGTCGGAGTGTTACAGATACCAATAGAGATTGTAATCCCACTTTGGTGTATGACTTGATTTGGGCCCCACAATAAGACTTCTAATAGGATCAGTGGATGTAGGATTCTGGTAGAAGATGTTTCTAGTAAGTGTGACTCTTTGAGACTTGTCTATGTAAGGATAAAGGAGCCCTAGAGTTGGGATGTTTATTATTCTCCATTCTCGTAGGAAAGACAAGAGGCGAAGAGATCCACGGAGCTTCCCATCACTGGAATACACATAGATCTCCGGTCGCGTGACGGAGTCTCTTCATCCAAATCCATCAATTGATATCAAAGCCCGGTGTGGTGCATTCATCGGTTCAGATTTTAGAGAGGCAATGTGGATACCATTGATCTAATGTTTTACTTGGAGCCTCAGAGTTTGTTTACATTTCTGCAACGTGAATAGCGAAGAAGACTAACCACTGCAATGTGAAAAAGGCAGAAGAAGACTACAGCCTGTCTTTCTTTTGTAGTTGCGTGAGAATCGAGATTCATAAAGTCTTTGTATATCTTATCATACCTTATACAAAGAAATAAAAGAAAGGCTTTGTCTTTTGTTTTTTTCTACAAACAAAAAGCAATAGGACAGACAACTTTAACTTCTCAAAAGCAAAGCCTCTGTGTTTTTTTTTGTCATTACACAGAATTCGATGAGAAAAAATTTTTTTGTCATCTTTTGTGGAAGACAACTGGGCGATCTCTGTGCATATCTCTCTCCTTTACACATTGTGAGTTGGGTTAGGTGGATCCAACCTAACCCAGATCGGATCCAGCCCAGAGGTGCTGAGGCAGATATCGTACAACTGAGCAGGTGGGGGCACGGATCACTGTTAAAATTTTAAACTGCGATATCTTAGTCATCCAGAGTTAGATCGACTATCTGTTTGCGCCTATGAAATCCGTGCGAGCAGATTCACGCATTGGTAGCAAAAGGAAAGCAATCCAGTGGTTTGGACAAAAGGGTGGTATTTTCACCTCATACAGTCAGTGGTATCTAAACCATTTTTTAAGTAAAATAAAAATTATGCCTTCTAAATCAGCCTTGTATGATCTTACAAAGGCTGATATTTTTAACGGCAAGAACTTAGCTGTGTGGAAGCGTCGGATGGACGCATTGCTGCATTTTGACAAATTAACTTATGTGATTGAATCTGATCCAATCCCTAAGCCCACTGATGATGCTCCTAAGGAGGACCATGAATTATATGAGCAATGGGCCTTTGATAACAAATTAGCGAGGCATCTATTGATCGGATTCATATCTAGTGAGTTGGTGAAATAGTTTGAGCACTTCACCACATCAAAAGAAATCTGAGACTATGCGATGGACAAGTATGATGAAACTTCTAAATCTCACCTGATGGAGGCATTTAGCGCATATGTTAATTATAAAATGCCAGAGGGGTCATCTATAAGGGATCATGATGAGTTCTTAAAAATGCATATTTTCATACACATTTTGACCCATTTTAAGGACTTATTAACTTGAAATAGCCTCATTTAGTGTGATATCATGGTTTCCAGCATTTTAAATTCATTGTAGTACATTCCTGCATAATTTTCTTAAAAATCACACTTTTTGCATAAATTTATGAAACCTGTTATTTTTGAAAAATATATATTTGAAAATTTTTGTGAAAATAATTTTTCTCATGAAATAAATTGAATTTTCATCATCATTAGTTCATTCATATAAAATCATGAAGAATGGTGTGCATTTTTATTATCATTTCATGAGAGATGGGCCCAAAGTCATGCATATGTGATGTTAGGGGTAAAATAGTCTTTTCACATGAATTCACATTTGTTTTATAGGAAATTCATTGTATGGGTCCCATTTGTAAAGAATTAAGGCAAGGAATTGATTTTCAAGAGAAAGGAGAGAAGAATTGAACAGAAAAAGAAATTGGAAGAAAATTGTGAAAAGTTGGCTTTATGGTCCCACACACACAAGCACATATGTGGGGTACACTTGTAAACATCCAAGATGAGGTCCATTTATTTGTTGCACATTTTCAAGAGATTTTGAAGAGAATTTGAAGATTATATCATCAAAGATGGATAAGGAAAGCCACATAAGAGTTTTTTTTAGAGAAGAAAAAGACTTAATTGAAAAAAAATGAAAAAAAAAATCCAAGCAAGCTATTCCACGTCCAAAAGAGATTTTGGATCAGATTTTGGTTGAAAAAGAAAAGGAAAAAAAATCAAGAGGGCTATCTTTAAAGATCTTTTCAAGTTAGGAGCCAACAGGGAGAACTTTCCAAAAAAGGAAAGTTGACGATGCAAAGAGGTAAAAGGGAAAGTTCTACACCTCATGTGGGCCAAGTTTGATTCCAAGAGAGGATTCTTATCCCTACTTCATCTCTCAAAAGATTTCAATGCAAGGTGGCACATACAAGAAAGGAAAGAAGCATCCAAGAGGGACTTCTAGACAAAGCAAGCAAGGAAAGAAAAGGAAAATAAAAAGAAAAATATCCCCAAAGATATTGCACGTCCAATTCATTGTTTGGAGCCATTTTTATTTTATTTTATTTTATTATTTTTAAGCTTTTAAAGTTTGAGAAGGAGTAGGACTTGAAAAAGTATAAATAGGGCACCCCTCTCTTATATTCTTCATGAAAGAATTACCAACCTCCCATCTTTAGATTTCTACACTCCACCTCTCCCTCTCTTGTCTCTACATCTTAAGTCATTAAGGAGGCTTAGCTCTTAAGCCACACCACCAACCTTGAAATGTCAACTAGAATGAGGAATTCTCATCCATCCTAATATGTAATTGTTTGCTTTTTATTTCCAATCTTTTGTAAAACAATTTCATGCTAGTAAAATTTATTTTTTTTTCAATTTTTCTTGTCTTTGATTTTGTGGTGTTTATAATTTTAGTCTTGTTTGTAATTGGGTTAATTTTTATTCTTGTTTAAATACTTGGATAGAATTGGAATCACAACTAGTAACCCATCTTAGTAACCTTTTTAATATATTTTGTCTCTTTGGATACATTGTATGTTTGGAGGCAATGCAAGATGGAGTTAAAGAGGTTTGAGTAAAAAAAAGATTAGAGGCCAATTATGAAATTTATTTCTACATAAAAAGGAGATTTATTATTCTCACTTGGATTGACGACCCAAGATGAATAATAAGACCCTAAGACAACACTTCTAATATTTTTGAACCCAAATTGAGGTAAGAAATTGAAAGAACAATCTACCACCTTTGACTTCCGTTACTTACCGCCTTTGACTTTAGTTGTTTACCGCCTTTGATTTCCTACACTTTTATTTTATTTTCTGCACTTTTGTTATTTTTCTTGTTATGTTCATGTTGATTTTAAGTTTTGTTTTTGCATAGTTTGATGGTTGGATTAGGAATCATTGTATGTATTTTCATGTCATAAGATTTTGTGCATATTTAAGTTGCTGAAAATTAAGCTTTCAGATATGAATTGAATAATAAAATTCGAACTCAATATATAAAGAGTATAACTTAACAATTTCAGCAAACTATAGAAACAGTTTTTTGTAAAAAGTTCAAAGTGGGTAGACCGGTCAAATCATAATATTTTTCTTTGAAACTTGGGAAAATTAAAGTTTAGGATATGGTCTTTCATTCCCTAGAATTTCAGAACAAAATAATTTTGGAAGGTTTGTGAACGAAAGGCTTAAACTTTGCCAATCAGTCAATTAGGATCAGAATTTCTACACAGAATTTTACAAAGTTGTCATGTTCATGCATTCATAACTTTTTCGTTTTAGATTGTTTTTTACTTCCGTTTTTCTTTGTTAGTTTCTTGCATCAGTAGAGCATAAATTCCAGCCATTAAATTTAGATTTAGGATGCATTAGAATAGTTCAAATCATGCATAAAATTTGCATCAGCATACTAGTTTTTCAGACTTAGAATTTTTTGGCATCTCATGGCATGCATTGCATTACTAATGTTACTAACTTTCTAATTTCAAATTTGTTTTTAGTTTTATGTTTTTGATTGTTTTAGTTAATTTCCAGAATTTAATATCTTTCTAAACTTGTTTTAATTGAAGATTTTAAATTGGAAAGCTTACTAGTTTTGAAAATTCTAACTTAGGAAAGTTTTTAACTTTTATTTATTTCGTTTCAACATTGTTTAGTTTAGTAAGTTTCTAATTTTAGTTTTTATTTTTGGAAGTTCTAACTTGTGTTTTAGTTTTACAGCAATTTCAGTTTTATTTTAAGAAATTTTAAATTTAGGTTTTTAGTTTTAGGAAAGTTTCTTTCATTGGTTTGTAATTAATTTAATTTTGGTTAAGTAGGATGTTTGTATTTGTTAGATTTTAAATTAGGCTAGTTTTAGATTTTCATTTAGGGCAGGTATAAGTTGAAAAAGGAACCTTAAAATACTTTGCTCCCTGTGGATCGACCTGGTCTCACCAGTCTTATTACTATATCGCGGTTCTGCATTTGGAACTCACGATCAGATCACATTGACAAAATGTCAGTCTGACACAGTAATCTTGCAACCTTGGGAAAAGTAATGGACGAGGATTTCAGATCCTGTATTTGCTGATGAGTCTTCGACCTTCGTGGGAGAATGTGTCTCAAACCCTTAGCCTTCAAAAGGGTGTAACCCCTAGTGAGGTTAAAGCTAAATTACTTGCTGAAGGACAAAGGCAGGCCCCTGGTATAACACCTACAAATTCTGCTATGATTGCTATAACTAAGAGTTATAACGGTGTGTTAACCGCCAATGTAAACAAAAAAAAAAAAAATTTAAAGGCAATTCAAAATGGAAAGGGCCTAAAAATGGTGTTTGCTTTAATTGTGGGAAGCTTGGGCACTTTAGTTCTCATTGTAGAAAGAAAAATGGTGAGAGTAGCCAGCAAGGTAAAGTGACCAAAAAACACGAAAATTATGTTGAGATGGTCACTTAGTCCATGATAGTGGACACCAATGACAAGAATTGGTGGATTAATTATGGAACTACCAGACACATATCAAAGACCAAGGCTGGATTTATCAAATTCAAAGAGATGAAATCCGGAGAACAAAGTATATATATGGGGAATGAAACATTCTGTGATGTGTTAGGGATAGGGAAAGTTAAATTCCCTTACCAATAGGAAAATCCCTTTATCTCTCTGATGTCTTCTTTGCTTTTGTGATGAGGAGGAGCGTTATCTCTATGAGCCAATTAGCAATGAATGGATTCGAAATTAGATTCAAAGACAATGGGGTCACTATTGGAATGCGTGGTAAAGTTTTAGTTCATGGTTTTCTTTTTGAAAAATTGTATTTGCTGGATATTCTTAATAATGAAATAAAGTCTACTTTTGATTATTCTGTGTGTGCTAATGTATGCATGAATGGTTTGGAAATGTTATGGCATTTGATATTCGGCCACATTAATAAAAATAGAATCCATAGAATAGTTAAGGATGGACTTTTACCAGACGTAGGTAAAATTGAGTACCCCATATGTGAACCATGCAAAAGTGGGAAGATGGTCAAGAAACCATTTTCAAAGAAACAAGAAGTTCTGAAATATTGACCATAAGTCATTCAGACATATGTGGACCATTGAATGTACACAATAGAACTGGAGAGGACTATTTCATTACATTCATTGATGATTACAGCAGATATGGGTGTATGTACCTAATTAAACATAAACATGAGGCCTTAAAAATGTTCTAAATATATGCTGCTTAAGTCCAAAATCAAAAGGGTAAGAAAATAAAGAGGATTAGATCTGATAAAGGGGGTGAATACACTTCCGAATTGTTTAAAGAATATTATGCACATGAGGGAATAATTCATGAATATTCAATTCCATATACCCCACAACAAAATGGCATGGCCGAGATGAAGAATAGGACCTTAATGGATATGGTAAGGTCAATGATCAGCCATGCGAGTCTTCCGCTATATTTGTGGGGAGAAGCATTAAACACTGTACAATATATTTTAAACAGAGTACCATCTAAGAGTATGCCTAAGACCCCATATGAGTTATAGACTGGTACCAAACCAAAATTAGAAAATGTGAGAGTTTGGAGCTGCCCTGTACACGTCCTGCTACCACCACAAGAAAGGCATAAACTGCAAGCAAAAACGAAGAAAAATTGTTCTTTCGTTGGCTACCCATCACATTCTAAAGGATATCATGTGTATGATTATAATAATAGGATAATCATTAAATGCCGAGATGTGTTTTTCCTTGAGGATCGGACGGTCAGTTCTAGAGTAAGACCACAGAGTGTGGAATTGTATGAAATCTCTATGGGCAAGGGGGCTCAAGCAAGTGGGGGTTCCGACGAAGAGGACATTGGACATAGAATTCCTAGCCAGGGCCCACTTAAGGTGATTGAACAACCCCGATGAGCCAGTTAGCAGGCCAATTCAGGTAAGGAAACAATCGGCATATCTAGATGATTATTGCAGTTTATTGGAAACCATGCAAGACTTGGATCCAACCTCCTACTTTTAAGCGATCAAAGTGCAAGATGCACAGTGTTGGCTAGAGGCTATGAGAGAGGAGATGGAATCAATTGAAAAGAACTAAGTATGACAATTGGTAGATCTACCTAAAAATCGAAAAGCCATTGGATGTAAATGGGTTCTTAAAAAGAAATTTAAAAAGGATGGATCTCTGAAAAAATACAAAGCACGGTTAGTAGCTATTGGATTCGCAAAAGTGGAAGGAATAGATTACGAGGAGACATTTTTTCCGGTTGTAAAATTCCAATCCATACGAACCTTAGTAGCTTTAGTAGCATGTCGTGACCTTGAATTGCACCAGATAGATGTGAAAACAGCATTCTTGAATGGTGAATTAGAAGAAGAAATTTTTATGAAACAACCCGAGAGTTTTGTGGGGCAAGGTCACGGGGACAAAGTGTACAAACTTAATAGGGCATTATATGGATTAAAACAAGCCTTAAGACAATGGTATAGAAAATTTCATTACGCCATATGTGAAATAGGATTTGTCCCCAATAGTGCAGACACATGATTTTACATTAAACGCAGTGGGAGTTGTTAGTTATATTTGTCACAATATGTGGATGACATTTTGGTCGCTAGTAATAAATTGGAAGCCATAAATGAAATCAAACAATGGTTAAAGTCAAGATTCGAGATGAAAGACATGGGTGAGGAAGAGTATGTCCTTGGCATTGAAATAACTCGTGATCGTCCGAATATGATATTAACTTTATCACAAAGATCCTATTTGGAAACTGTGTTGAAAAGGTTTAATATGACTAAGTGTAAACCAATTGATATTCACATCTGCGAGAGCACAAAATTGTTAAGCGATCAAGGACCCATAAATGAGTAGGATAGGAAAATGATAAGATTAAAACCTTATGCTCAAATTGTGGGCAGCATCATGTATGCGATGTTGTGTATGAGACCAGACCTTGCATTCGTCGTGGGTTTTGTAAGCAGATTCCTAAGTAACTCAGGATTACAGCATTAGTATGCGGTTCAGAGGATTCTGCGATACATCAAAGGAACAGTGAATCTTCGCCTATATTATTAAGGTGAAGTCCTGGAACTGCACTGCTACTCAGATAAAGATTGGGCCGGTAATTTAGACCAGAGAAAGTCAACAACAGGCTACGTGTTTACCCTCGGAGGCATGGTGTAATTTCTTGAGGTAACAAGAAACAGACCTCAACGATTATATTAACAGCCGAAGCAGAGTATATAGCTTGCAGTATAGCAGTTTAGGAGGCTTTTTGGTTAAAATACTTCCTGTGTAATTTGGAGGTAATAAATGAAAAGGAACCTGTCCCAATGAGCATAGACCGTACGTCGGCCATTTCTATGGTGAATGAGCAAAAGATTAACAGCCGATTAAAACATGTTGAGATAAAATATCACTTTGTTAGATAGAAGGTTAAAAAGAATGATATAAAAATTTTCTATATGCCTTTAGAGGAATTGATGGCTGATACTCTCACCAAGGCTTTGCTTGCAGAGGTTTTTGCAAGGCATGTGATGCGTATGGGACTAAAAAATATTTGATGTACATGGCATTTGTGCCAAGTAGGAGATTGTAAGAAATCATGTGGCCTGCATGCCACGGGTCCCACGTCAGATCAAGTAGGGCAGATGCCAATAGAAATTGCAATCCCACTTTAGTGTAAGACTTGATTTGGGCCCCACAATAAGACTCCCAATAGAATCAATGGATGTGGGCTTTTGGTGGAATATGTCTTTAGTAAGTGTGACTCTTTGGGACTTGTCTATATAAAGATAAGGAAATCCTAGGGTTAGGATGATTATTATTCTCCATTCCTGTAGGAAAGATAAGAGGTAAAGAGATCCATGGAGCTTCCCATCACCGGAACACCTATAGATCTCTGGCCGTGTGACGGAGTCTCCTCATCCAGATCATCACTAGATCACCGAGATCATAGTATGCTTAGCAGTTATGACATCATCCTTATCATCATCATCTTATTCCAACAATTCAAGGTCAGTTTGAAGAGCAATGATACAGAGAAATGACAACTTCGAAATTTCCTACTAAATTTCCGTGCACCAGCTGGCTGTGAGCTTGTGCTTTCTGGCTGGTAAGATGGCCCCAATCTTATTTTCTGCCGTGATGGTTTCTGGCATTAAACGGCCCTGTACATTCAGTACAATTCAATTGAGACAGATACTCTAATACTAGGGTTATCAATGGGGGTGCTCGTTAGGCGGGGCAGGCCAGGTCTAACCTTTGCATCAGAGGGGAATTTAGATCCGTATCTAAGCCTGTGAGCTGTGCCAAAGGCCTAATGTTCCGGCTTCATTATCAAATGGGCCATTCATGGGCATAAATATGATATAGGTTAGACCTGGACTGAAATATATAGCCGGAGGAGGGTGAATAGATTTTTCAAATGGGCTGGCTGGGCCTGACTTCAGGACAATTGGGTGACCCTGGGCCTGCATTAGTAGACCCAATGATGAATAGCCAGGGCAGGGACAAGCTCTAGCACAATCCAACTTGGCCCATGAAAAGTCGTAGTCAATGATCTGATCTAGGTACAGAGCAATGGCGGAACCATGGTCCCGCCAAAAATGCGGAAAACCCCTTTATGTTTATAAAACTTTAATACAATTTTACATATGGGCCCCAATTCTATATTGTACCACCCCGCACCCCACAAAACCTTACTCAAGTTTACGTTCATGTTTAATAGGCTCAAGCTTGAAAAAAAATGATTGAGCTCGGTAAGGGCCCTGCTCCTTTTGGCTTAGCTTGAATTGGTCTCATAAGTGGTTCAGCTTGGTTCAAGCTTGATGAAATCTTGTCTTTCACCCATCTACTTAGGGTTCGATATGCTTTCTTCTTGCCACGTTGGGGGGCGGCTTGTTGAAAAAAAAAAAAGAAAAAGAAAAAAAAAGAAATAGAAAAATAGCGTCACGCTTCAGGCCGAGCTCCCTGTAACATCAATCACATAGAGAGAGCAGCGATCAAGTGCGACGTTTTACGAGTCTAAGATCTCACCCCTCTAGAGAATTTCCACATCGATCATCTTCTATCTATCATACAGCCAGTGCAGATCACCGGATCATGGTCCCCACATGGACCAGATATGCTGGTCAGGTGTGGTACTGACGGCGCGCTCGGAGCCCCAACCTTGGATTAAGACATCCACTTCTACGCCCAGAGTCCCAGGTGCGGATGTCAGGGAGTGGATTCATTTCAGATGCATGCATCTCGTTTCCCTTGATTACTTAAAAGAAACAAAAAGCTCTCCTGAATGGTCTTGACGTGTGGACTTGGTAGTATCCTAATACATTGCTTGCAAGAATAAGGGAACGTCCACCTGGAGAAGTTGATTTCCACATAAGATGGGATAGTGATAGAACCATGTGCAGTGAAAGCTTCATTCGACTGTGGTTTCTATCACCTGGCAGCCACTACTGTTTATTAACTCTCGAGTAGGAATGTAGAATGAATGAGTGTTAAGCACTTCTTTTCTCAGAGTCATAAGAGACTACTTTTCTTGTGCAGGGCCTTTTCAAATACATGTTACCTTAGTTAGGAACCCCAATTCTGTCCACTTGTGGAGAATCCAATGATTTACTCCTAGAGGGAGAACATTGAATCATTGTAGATGAGTCCCATAGGCCATGCCAACATAATTTTTTCTCATCTGAGTTGGGTCCCACAGAGCACTACCATTTGGTGGGGATTGCGTTGAGGGAACAGCTCGGCCGCCCGGTAAACTCGATCCGGCCCCACTTTTGATTGTGTCATTCCTTCATTTTCTTTGACTGGCCTCCTTTGAAATTTATGGAGGGTATACAATACACTTCAAATCATCATCTTAATGGTCTAACACACAAGTAAACATGTAATTAATTACAAAAGGACCTATCACTGCAGATGGACGTTTGGTTGGTTGGTCTCTCACCATTGAAAACAATGCCAGTGTCTTTTGGAAAATGACTTCATTTTTTTCAATGGAGAGTGTCATCTCTTGAAATCATAGATGGCTTCCACGCGTTTGAAAGTCGTTTTTGAGTGGTAATGAAGGAAGATGCCGTTTCCACTTACTCTTTACACCAACCCGTCTCTGCAGTGATCTGAACCTTCCATCTATTGGGCCTCTCTATCTGCAGTGGAATCTTATCCATAAATCTGTTGCCTGAAGGAAATTTGGCAGTGGACAAGTCGTTGCAATGTGACTTGCATTGCCAGTGAAAAATCTCTTATAGGGCAGGTTTTGGTGGTTCCATCGGTACCAATTATAGGACCTTTTAGTGCGCCCACAGTTCCCTTGACTTGATACCTGGGCTCTGTTTACCGATGGTTACATGTTAGAATAGAAAGAATGGCAGATGATGAATGATCTTATTTTGCCATCTTGTTCGTTGATAGCAACTGACACCAAATTTAAGATAGGTTTTAATGATAAATTCACCGTGGGTCGCATTCTCTATGAAGTGAGATTTTGGATTAATTTTTAATTATTTGGAGGGATATATGTGCTATATGTGGTTTTGACCATGCAAAAGATGGGTCTCTTCCAAAATAAATACATCGAATCACCATCTGTCAGCATCACCTACTATGCTTTTATTCCCCCCTTGAAAGTGAGTAGCAGGGCCAAGGGGGGAAGAGATTGGTTTTTTTCCCCAAAGTACCCGCCAATAATTCATCTAAGAATGGTGATAGCCACCTCCAAATCGCCCGAAGGACATAGTCCTTAATGTGACAAAATCAGGCCATAATCTTGATATCGCAGTCGTAAACAAATAGTCCTCCAAATCTCTTTTTTTCTTGAAAAAAAAAAAAAAAAAAGAGAGACAGGAAAATAAAGTAGTGAAAAGAAGTAGAAGGATGTTTAAGTTGTCTCCAAAAAGTGATTTTGTTTGTCGTTAGTCACGAACAAGGTAACCTTGAAAATTAGTCAGTAGGAAAAGTTAAACTGATTTGAAGTCTATTCTGAAAAATGCATTTCTAAAAATTAGTCAGTAGGAAATGTCAAACTGATTTGAAGTCTATTTTGAAAAATGTATTTATATAAGGGCAAACCTCTTCTAAACTCAAGCTTACATAAGAAATTCTGTAAGCTCGAGCCATTGGGGTTCATTCAAATGGACCAAACACACGACCTCCTTGAATTGTATATGTCCACTAATTTTTGGTCAAATCCTAATTTATTGGACCATTGAATTAATTGTGCACCGATTTAAATGAACTGTTGACTATTAAAATTTCAGTCCAGTTGGAGATGATAGAAACCGTGGTTGTGATTGAATTTTTCCAAGAGAGCAAGGTCTTACGGAGTCCTTCAAATCCCTCTTATTCTCATCCTCATGTGGGTCCCCAGGTGTAAGCTATACACTTAAGCTTGCTTTATCCTAAGCTTGAGGTTAGGAGAGGCGCTCCATTCCCTAAGTGTCTAAAATTGAGTGATAAAGGATGAAGATCTACAGATGACTACCAAATAGTTTTCAATTCCATGGAAAACGATTTTCCAACCATCAGCCTACGAAATAGAATCCTAAGAAAGCGGGTGTATCATCTATGTTTCCTGCTTATATCCTTTACTCGTCACCTCTGTAATATTCTTACATTAGAACCCATATTTTCATATGATTTTGAGGAATTCAATTCCATTGGAACAAATGGTCCCAAATAAAATTAAATTTAAAACATTTTATCCAAGAAAACCATTTATGAATAGATAAATCCAAAGCAATCAAATCAGATGTCCATCAATGTAAACTTAAAATTTGGAAGCGTTTGGTACTGCAGTTTGCGAAGTTGCCGTATAAGCTAACCGCAGCTCACTTTGTTTGGTAAGAGTGTGTAGGTTTAGGTTGGTTAGGCCAAAATAATTTTCTGATATTTTTTCCCGTCTCTGGGTATGTTACAGTGTGATGTCTGGCAAGCTATATTTATCTGGCAAGAAGGAAGTTTATAAATGGGTTATTTGATACCATCTTAAAAGCATTTCACAACTACTGTGTGAAACATCCACCTAGGAGCAAAATGCTAATGCTGTATCACTTATATGCATTGGACTATAGGCTGCATTATTGTGATTTTTTGGAAATTTAAAGAAATAAAAAAATCCCAAGATTTTAGATTTTTTAGAGATTAACTTCCCCATTTTGTGTGTGGATCAATTCTTGCTCACAATTTTTCCTTTTATAAGATGAATCTCTTGGTTACAACGCCAAGCAATGTGGCCACCAAAGAAGAATATTGGGAGATGCACTTCTGTAGAAGAGAGGCTAATAAAATAGGTGATAGCTTGACGAAACTCACTCCACCCCACCCTGTTCTGTTGGGAAGCCTGAATTTCACAGACACCAGTATATAGCTGATCTATCTAATGATAATGTTGTTTTGCAGGAAGCTTGTGTGCATGAAGTCAGGCAATAATGTTCTCAAATCAGTCAGGGAATAGATAATAATATTTGTTATTTTGGTAGTGTATCTCCTTTTCGTATTCTTTGCTCTTATTAATAAAAGCCATTCCTTTTTAGGAAAAAAGGTGTAAAAAATACAGGGCTCTTTATAATTTGTCAAGCATTTGTATACATTCTGTCATGCCCTGGGCCCGAGATAAGGGTTGTCTGGTTGGATCCGGGGAGTGAGCCTGCGTAATCCCGTAGTAACTCATATTGCACTTAGGCAAATACTAATTTCCACAATAAGTATTTATCAATCTGCGAAAACATTAGTGCATTACGCATCCAATCACACCATTGGTAATAGTAGAGAGCATGCATGAATACCTGTTTAAACCATTTCATAATAAAAGGCCTAGATAGATAATGGATTAACATAATCCCAATAAAAGTCTATGTGTCCAAATGCATGCTAAAGTAAACAATGCATAAGTGATAAAAGGGCATAAGTGAGGGATAGTCAAAGACTAATTATAATACATGTCCATCAATAAAAAAAATAAGCATGTCTATTAAATAAAACATGATGGCATGATAAACAAAGAGTTAATACAAGCTCATCAAGATCCTAGAGTGCCAAAATCCCATGAATTGTTCTAATGGATATGCCTAATAGAAGATGTTATCTGGTCCCCACTTAACTAATCTTGTAATACCCCATCCCACATCACTTATGAGTAAAACATGAGTCTCCTATATAATAAACTAGGTAGGTTACTACCAGTAACTTGGGCTTAAGCATTTTGGACCACGTGACAGGCTTACCAAGTTATTGGGCCAGTGGGCTACTTGGATTATTACAAATGGTATCAGAGCTTATAACTAACTAGAAATATGAGACCCCCAATGCCGCTGGGAAAGCCCTTGAGGCAAGATCATGATAGAGCCAGGGTGCGCGAGCCTGTGAGTCAAGATAGGAAAATCCATAGGGGACACAAGGGTGGAATGCTTCGGTCCCACATCTCCTGGTGATGTTAGATGGATTCACACGAGAACGTGTGGCCTTAAAGGGGTAGATTGTAATACCCCATCCCACATCGCTTATGAGTAAAACATGAGTCTCTTATATAATGAACTAGGTAGGTTACTACTAATAACTTGGGCTTAAACATTTTGGGCCACGTGACAGGCTTACCAAGTTATTAGGCTAGTGAGCTACTTGGGTCGTTACAAATCTTGAAGGAACCCGCGTGGAATCCTCTGGGATTGGGTTGATAATCGTATTAGGACTGAGGTTTGTTCTTGTACTACCAAGGATAGCACCTTAAGCATGACAGGTCAATAAGAATAGGCAAGTAGTACTCTAAATACATGATTTCCAATAATGAAATAAAAACATAATCATTATATAAGAGGTCAATAATAGTCCACTAAGCATGTTAGCATTCAAAATGAACATATGTATAAGATAATCAATATAACAGAAATATACTTGCCAATTTGGCAACCACATTACTAGTTTCCTCTCCAAAAGAGAGTGTTTATCATAATGAGTAGGGAACTAGGTAGCTAATCTGGTTACCCTAAAAGAGTATCAACTCACCCCGTGGGAAAAACTAACTGCAGCGGTACATATTTTAAACTCATACTTAGCTTAGCCAGGCCTTATAGAGTCAGGCTCAATGGTGCCGACTCTATAAAACAATAACGATAATAGGAATAGCACAATTGTGTATTTTTACTTGTTTGCTTATTAGAATTTACATATATATCTTTTGCATTAACTTAAGGTATTATGATGCCAAATAAGGATAACAATAACAACAGTAAATTCAAAGGTTATAGAAGAACATAACCAAGCTAATGACATAAGAGTAAGGGAAAAAAACAGAGGAATCATGGCAATATGCATAAGCTTTCAATTTATTAAGAGAAAAGGATGATGTACAAATCAAACTCCTACATCCACACGAGAAAAGTATAACATTAAGATTAATTGGAACGTCTAATAAGGATGGGTAATAACTAATACTTTCCTTGTATTCCCAATTTGATTTCGTTGGACAAGATTTGAGGTATAGTGATTCCAAGAGTCAAGGTCCTACAAAGTCATATGGTTCACTAGTATTCTATTGTATTACTTGACCTCGCGATCAAGCTCAAAGTTCCCTAAATATATTTAACCTCATCAAGTCAAGTTACATTAATCTTGAAAAAAAAGCATATAGAAAGGGTTTTTAAATAGCTAAATCAAATAATTAAATAAATAAAATTTCTGGAAAAACAAAGTTTGCCCAATTGATCGGGCATGGGTCTAATCAATTGGACCCAACCAAGATTGGACACCCATTCGATTGATCAGACCTATGTGGTTTTGCCCCTTTGGGTTGTTTAGGTTCGAACCTTCCTCTGTTTATTTTCAAACTTCACTAACCCATTTTACATCATTTATTGCTATTTCACTTTTATTTAATCTCTTATTCACTTCATTTATTCAAACATTCATAAACATCATTTTCATCTATAAAGACATCCTCCATTAATGAAACATGAGGAGGATGGGCTGTACAATGCAATTGAGTATAGAATAATTAAGAATTAATCATAATAACACACATGTATGTTACTACTTGCTTATGCTTGTCTTATAGTGCTCCTGAAACCAATAAAAAAGCCAAAATAGTAGAATTCCTAAATTTCTTAGCTCACACAACACCCTATTAATGAAATGACATGAAAAGAAGAAGAAAACATAGATCAATGCCATGAAAGGATGAAAAAATGAAGCTAAGTTTGAAAAAATCCACGACTACAATATTTAGTGGCTCAAACTTCAATAAAGATGAAGCTGCCCACCTTGGAAAATGTGCTAATAGTGAACTATGGCTTTTCCTTCCAACTAAACATTCAATGGGTAAATGGGATGTGGAAAAGAAAGTACTTGCAAGCTTAATGGAGCTTAGAGATCTCTCACTCACAAACTCTTAACATAGAAGGGTGTAGAAGATAGAGTAGAGTTGAGCTTGGGGGCTAGGATTTTGTTTAGGAAACACAAGAGCTCATACCTATGGGATGTATGCCTTTATATAGAAATAGGGTTGTTCTAATTGTTTAGGTATTTACTAGTAAGTCTTTTAGTTAGGAGTATTTACAAAGAGGGTCATAAATGGTCATACATAAGTGACTTAAGTCTAATGGGTAGGTCCACTTCATGACTTGGATGCCCATAATAAAATGCACATAATGTAATGAATGAATATGTGATGTTACATTATTAACTTAATAAAAGTCACAAATTAGTCAATGAACTACCTAATCTAAGTTAGGGTCTCACTTAACCTAATTAAAGTCACAAATTGCTCCATGAACTACCTAACCTAAGTTAGGGTCCCACCCATTCTATTTCCTAAAGACTAAATTAATACTATACACAATCAATTAGCATAAATCACAAAAAATTAGCAAATCAATCCTAAATCGGGGAGCATGATCTTACACATTCATTATGTAAATGAAATAAAATTTTGGCTTGTTGGTCAAAGTGATCCTACACTTGGAAGAGCTCCCATCTTGGATACTTGACACACATTTTTTAGACAAGAAGGGGTTGCACAGTTGGTTGGCTACCCTTCTTATCATCCAACTCTTTAGTATTAGATTCAAGATTATTTCGCTTTTCTCAGTTTACGGGCTTCCTTTTCCCACTCATGGTGGCTTTCCTTTAGGCTTATGTGGGCACTATTTGGGGAGCTAGGGTGCCAAAAAAAAAGTTGCAATTTTGTAAGGTAAAACCTTCAAATAGTGTGTTGGTTGATAGCCAGTGTAAAACTTTGTCTCAACTCAAACATGAATTCTGAGAAAATAATTGCTCAAAATAGAATAGAATGGAGAAACAAAATTTATGTAGCCGATCCCAACATGGTTGGGATAAGGCTTTGATGATGATGATGATGACGAAAACCTTCAAATAGTGTGTTGGCTAATTGACATGGGTAGCAGAAAAATTCGCAATTAGAAGAAGACTGGAACATGAAGTTTATCATATAATTAACTTTAAGAGTTCTAAGTCAAAAATCTTGTATCACTTGTGAATCTTAAGAAAGAAAGAAAAGAAAAAAATAGCATCTAAATTAGTCATCTCAAATCATGAATTTTCACATCATACTAGTAGCAAACCCCTGATTATTGCAATAAAGCGAACCGCAACAAACCGCAAAATGCCAAGTGGAAAATTATTGCCATTACTCTATTCTAGATTTAGCGAAGTTCATTTAGATATGAGATGGACAAAATCAAGTTTCTAGCTGGTGGGGGCATGTGAGGTGAAGTGAGTTCACGGGCGTCCCATACCAAGAAAAAAGGGCGTGAGTCCAAGGTAACATGTTGTCACTTTACACAGCAAACGATAGACGCAGGCAGGAAGTAGGTTGGACCTAGAATTAGCAAATAGTCTCTTCTTCCCTTCCATGGCTGCTCTTTGACTGAGGAATCCACTTCAAACGTCTCTCTCTCCATTCTTGGAATTAAACAGGATGTTGATTGTCCAGGCCTGTGTTTAGATATGTCATTAATGTCTTAACGACTGCGACTAGTAACCAAGTTTGGTACAAATTTATTTTAAATCCAATTCCAATGTGGGAAGCACCACAGAAATGTGGGCAGCTGTAGACAGTAATTGGTGGGGCTCATCTATTAAATACAAATTCCTCAAAGTAGATTAGTCCGTAGCAGGGAATTCATGAGGTGGAGTGGAACTCTATAGTAAGCCCATTTATTGAAAATTTTACATGAGAAAGAGTTGACTTTGCCGTAAAGTTGATATTATGTTGAATAATATAATTAATAAATATGATTGAGATCGTGTAAATCATGCTATTCATCATAATGTCAATTTTACAGCGGAGCCAGCTCTTATTAGGGTGAAAATTTGAGACATCTTGTATGTAGTAGGGCATTCGTTGTGAGTGACTTAGATTTTCAATGGGTAAGCCCTACAATCAGGGATAGAACCAAGTAGAGTGGTATGGGGGCTAAAGCCCCACTCAAAACTGAAAAATTTTAAAAAATCCTCTATAATTTTGAGAATTTAATGGATTTTTTTTAATTTTTTCCATTTTTTTTACATTGAGCTCCTCTAAGAAAAATTTTCTAGGTTTGCCCCAGCCTACAATGCAGTTATACTTTAGTAGCATAAGATACTCACATCCCACTATCTATCGTTGGATGGATGTCTTGACATGGCCTAATTTTCTCCATTAGGATAAATTGACTACATGTAAGATGCATGAGGAAAAAAAAAAAAAAAAGAAATTAGTGGATCATGTGTTTAACACTAGATCAATTTAATGGTGACCCCTGCTTCTATGTTGGAACAAAATCAGTCCTAGAGATGCAACATGGAGGGCACTCACCTATCTTCAAGATGGTGGCCCACTGTAACTACATCCTCATCATGATCTGTGGTGGACACATCATAGAATGAAAATTTGTAAAATTGTTGCATTGTACCCCTTCTATTTTTTTTGCATTGGTGAAGTTCAAAAGAATTCCCCTTTCTTAGTCTGAGTATTTTTGGGGATGGATATCTATGGCAATAACTCAATTAGTTTAGGAGAATGGTTTGCTCCTGGAAGTTATGGGTTTGAGTTGCGCTACCGCGTTGGGGCTACAGGAGATTTATTTGCCTCTCCCTGGGCCCGAAGGGATTAGTTCAGCCCAATGGGCGGGGACACTATCTGTTAGGGAAAAAAAAAATGGAAAAAGAAGAAGAAGAAAGAAAGATATGGTGGGGACAATGAGACAAAAAAATGTCTTTTTTTTCTTTCTAATCCAAGCTTAGGGGGCTAGGTCCCCTAGCCTTCTTGTGAGTGGGGTAGACCTTGAGTGAGAAAGGGGTTCTTCGGGTGAGGAAAGGTGGTTGTCCCTACTTAAATCCTAGGCAGCTAGGTAAGTAATAATGCCTCTAGGGTTTAAAGGCCCTTAAAAAAATGTGTTTTTATTATTTTTTTATTTTTTGGTATCCCAGTTTTAGTGGGTTTTGGACCCCTAGCTCTCTGGTGAAGAAGCCCTTGGGGGAGGGGCGACACTTGGGTCAGGTTGGAGAACCCTGTGATGAGGGAAGAAGGTTGAGTGAAGCAGCACGTCCTTATGTAAGGAAAGGTGCCCATCAAGTTGGCACGAAGCAACACTTTTTACCAGTAGGGTAAAAGGTTGTTCTTTAAACTAATGTCATGTTATTGTAATGGGATGGGCAGTGTTGTTTCCCCCTTTTTTTTTCCACAAATGTTTTCCCATGTTAAGAGGCCGTCATGTATGCCTTGATCAGCTCTGTTTAAGAGGTACTTTCTTACACGGCAAAGACCATAAAGTTGAGTTCCAATGATGTTGCAGATCACCTGGTAATTGGGCCATTTCTTGATAATGGGCTTATCTCTCATCCGTCTAAATTAGCTGTTCATGCTACCATTTTCCACATGAGATGGGACACGCCCCAGCCTTTTTGATCATTACTTATGCGATACTGACTGTTGGATGATTATGAAATAGTTCTCACACCACCTGGAGACCGTGGGGTCCACATGAAGCATGACAATGAGGAGTTGGTGGGGTTCAAAAGTCACCCTGTTTGCAGAGGTGGGGTTCAAAAGTCACCCTGTCTGCAGACTATGGAAACCTCCTGTCAAGGAAGCATTGCTTGAGGGATGGTTTACAGAGTGTTAGATCAGTGTTAAAATAGCGGGATAGAGATCCATCATTTTCTGAAATTTACGAGAAAACTCTATTTTTCACTTTGAAACAATTTCTGAATTTGACCTCGGAAAGTAAACTCACAAATAAACGAATGTAATCTTTGAAGTATGTTGCTTATGCGCAGATCAGTTCATGGGCCGATGACTATCAATTAAATGGGAATAGAGCAAACGGAAACGTCTTCTTATGGTCAAGGAGTACCTAAAAGATCAGCCCCATTAGATTATCCCAACCATTGATTTTATAATCTTATAGTTTAACATCTTAACCGTAGATTTTTTTAGATTCAATCCAAATGGTGAGCTTTAATGAGCATAAAATTTAACCTCCTGCCAGATCATGGTATAATAAAAGTGCTGTGACAATCAAAGGTGGACCCCAGTGGGCCTCATAGAGCTGAATGCTGGACCCCAGTGGGCCTCATAGAGCTGAATATTTTCCTTGCAGCTTTCAGAATCCTATACTTGTTGAATTCCCGTTCATCAGATAAGCAATTGAATGATCTACACAACTAGAATGAGTGTCAAGTTAATTTGATCAGTGCTAATCCACATGGGTTAGTAAATGCGAAGATTTTTAGATTGATCACGTATAGGTGGGCCTCGCAGGCTGGACCATATCTTGCACCGAATAGATACCTTGGTGGGACTTTCTACAAGCATCTAGAAAGTCTACTTTTCTTAACCTTAATCATGCAGCCACCATAAAACTTTTACATTAATCCTCCTCTGATGTAGTGCGCCGACGACAGGGCCCACATTTATTTCTCACAAATTACATTAGCCACCCTCTGATCCACAATTGGCAGTTGCGAATTGGCCGTTCCGCCCAAGTTTTGACGTGTGGGATCTTTGGCTTAATTTCAAACTTGTCATCACCGTGACTTTTTTAATCAAATACTGGTCCAACCAAGTATTTCGTCATGAGCTAAAATTAGTAATTTCTATGACAGAAGCTTTAGTTAGATAAAAGGTTGATAGATTATTTCTTTTGAAAAGGATTATTATATAGTCTAATCTATGCGGTACAATGTTCTTATCTCTTGTTGCTTTTATTTCTTTTCATTGTATTTATTCTATTTTTAATTGTAATTTTCGTTACCGATAAAAAAAATGGTCTAACTCGCTGGGAGTGGATTGCAAGATAAGAAAATCAATTTAGAGTTAGAAAGGTGGGGCCTCTTCGAATCTATTATATAAAGTGTCAAGGGCCCAATCCATCTTCTGATATTTGTGTATCCGTTGCTTTGGACCATTGTGAAAGCCTTTGCTTTTGATAATTTTTACAAACACCAGGCATTTTCATAAAATATCAAGGGCTTCTTTGTTAAACGCCGTGGAAGAAAGAAACATGAGTTTTCTTTTGCAGAAATGCCCTTCAGACTGGGGAAGGTCGGACTTGTGTTTCTTATCTAGCCTAGAAAAGATCCCATAAAAAAAAATTATATATATATATATATATATTGCATAGAGAATCACTTTGTATTTGAAGACAACAAAAAGACTCTGTGATTTTTTTTCGTTGCTGAAAGTTAACTATGTGCCATTTCTAGTGGCAAAAAATTTTTTCCACCGAAAAGGGGCAGAAAACTTTAGAAGGTTGGAAATGGGCAAAAAATGACACATTTACCTGCGTAAAAAATTTTTACTGCTAAAAGTCACTTTTTTGTAGTAACGTTGTTATGCAATTCTTATATTGTTTTTAAATATAATTCTTATGTGATTTTTATGTAAATAAGCCATACATGATTCTTTCTTTATTTGTTTTTTTACAATGGCTCATCGTATAGATATATGTGGATTTATTTGAGCTCGATTCTGAGGTGTTGCATGGACTTTCAATAGCATGGGATGACGTCTCTTTAGCTATTGGTCTATAGTTTAGCCTCATTCAATTTAGATCCAATGGCCCACCTCTTGGATGGGACACAACCTATAAAATAAAGAGCTACAAAAACCCAATGGCATATTTTAGAGGAAATTCAGATAATTTTTTTCTTTTCATATAGGGTCCACCATTCTGTTTGATATTTTATTCATGGGAAGTCAATTGCTGCATTGATAGCCCAAGTTTGGGTAAAGGAGAGGCTTCTAACGTCACTTATACACTTGGTGCCCAATGGTCGTGAAGAAAGCAAATTACAGTGGATTCTCTCTTCAAGCCCTGGGCTTGGTTGTAGCCATGCCTTGGCTTGTAAGCTTGATAAGGGCTTAGGCAGTACAAGCCCTCTGAGATCTTGGACAACCGCGGGTTCAGTCTGACCATTTGACAGCCCTATTGTCCATTATTAAACAATTTTCTTTTTGATTGCTGTTAACCGCAGTACAGCATCCTCTTGAGAGAAGACCAAAAGCATCCTCTTGAGAGAAGACCAAAACTAAGTATATTAGTAACATTTATTTGTTTAACCGTAGATATTGATGAATATTGATTCTTTTAAAAAAATGACAATCTTTTAAAGATAAAACTTTAAATTATAATTTTATTGGTGGAAAAAGGATACTGCATTTCTATTCCTTTTAATATAATGAGAAATAATTTTATGAGAACTACTTTTCACAACTTTTTTATGAGAAGTTTAGGTGGAGCTTATCTATCACTCAATCTAAATCTTACAATACATAATGACCCCTTTGATAGTCATGTATATCCTTCAAATTTTGGTCAAATTCGAATTTATTGGACGTTGGATCAATTGCGCATTAACCCCAATAGATTGGGTTTGTGGGCCACGGATCAAAGGGTTGGGGATATGTGCTTGGGGCTAAACTTGATATGTAGGGTGGTCCCTTATGGATCTTTCTATTCCCCTTGGTCATATCCCCAAATGAGACCCACAAGTGGGTCGCATAAAAGTTCTCACGGTGGTGTGTAAGAACACTTCTCATAGGATTAAAGCTCTAATATAATTCATTTATAGTTGTGCAATTGAGATACTTCTCAATAAACTAGGGATAAAGAGTATTGCTAAATTAAAGCTTGATTGTTGATTCAATAGATTAATTGGATTCCAATCTTCTTTTGCTTACATTTTTAGTTCAACCTAAGAATAGGTTTGTAGTTGTTTCTCAAATTGTACCATTGGATCGACCCCATAATTTAATAGAGTAATTACATTATATATAGCTATGCATTTATGACATATAACAACGTTCACATTAGGAGACCACATATTTTGTACATATGGTAACTCAATTTTTATAGCACCTAAAACTCTACTGCATTGTTCACAATTCTATCCAAGTATCACTTTTATCAAATCATCCTAACTGTTGATTTTATAGCCTCATTTTAATGATTTATAATTGCATATTTTATTTTGATTCAATCCAATGGAGAATAGTGGTTGAATAAAATTGGGATGGTATCAATTCATAGAAGAGTACATTTTTGTTTGAGGGCGTGTATTGATTATAGATGACTCCCTCATGGATATAATAAAGATTGATTTTGCTTTTAATTTAGGATTTTATTTTTCGAATGGATGACTTTCTCTTACATACTTATGTACTGTGATTTCGTGTACCCCTAATTAAATTAAGGGGGGATCCAAAATTGATGATGGCCTGGACATATATTTCTGCCTGAGTGGCTATGTAATAGAAAACTTTTCTAGCATTAATAATAATAATCATCAAAGCCTCATCTTAACTATAATATCTACATAACAAAAACTTACCATATTACCTATTAGAACCAGAGGTATAAAAATAAATATTCTGGCGTAGATGTTGCACATAATCTTGATATTACATTTTTAACTCTTTATGAGAAAATGTGGAGTTTCTAATAAAATCCCCAAAATGCAAGAGGTTCTACAAATAGATCCAAATGCAAGGGTTAGTATATATATATATATATATATATATAAACCTACTTAATTTGATGTGACCTGCATCTGGGATATGCGCTACCTAATTTCGTGCCGTTTACGACACCATTCCAGCCTCTTCTTTGCCACGATGAAATGAGACCGTTGTTCTAAGCCGCCACACTTCTGTATCTCATTAAGCTTCCATCTTTCTCTCTCTCTCTCTCTCTCACGCACATATGGAGCACTGCCAGATTCTATTCCCTTCATCTTCTTCCTCTTCTTCTCTTCCTCCTTTCCATCTCTCTCCTTTCTCAAAGAACATGGCCCCACCAAATGTTCTCACCAATTTCCATCAAAACAGAAATGGGCTTCTGGGGTTCAAGTCAGTGGTTGATGATCAACCTTCAATTGGTAACAACACTTCTCCAATGGAAAGAAACACTGCTGCGTCTGAAAATGAGTCGAAACCAGGCAAAAAGAAGGGAGAGAAGAAGGTTAGGAAGCCAAAGTTTGCTTTCCAAACTAGAAGTCAGGTGGATATACTTGATGATGGATATCGTTGGAGGAAGTATGGACAAAAGGCTGTCAAAAACAACAAATATCCAAGGTTAGCTGATCTCTCTCTCTCTCTCTCTCTCTCTCTCTCACACACACACACACACTATGTGTGGGTGTGGGGGGCGTTTTGGGTCCATCATAGAGAGATATTGTTGAAATAATATCATCTCTAACCCCACCACTGTCACAATTGTTCATGCCATAATTATCACTTCCAATTCTTGCCATAAATTTGGAAAAGCAAATTCCACTCGAAAAGATGTGATGTATTTGAAAGATAAGTCCACTAGAACAAACCAAGAGATCAGTGAAGAAAGGCACAGTGCAAAACCAATATATACCATATTGGACTAGTTTTACATTTTATTTGTTGTACTGTGATCTGATATCACCAATACCTTGATGTTTTCATAACTTCTTATTGGCGATGGGAAATGTCATTGATTTTGCTTTACTGGTTTGCATTAGGGTAATAATCTTTTCAAGAGGGCTTGTAGAAATTAGTGGAAAATTGTTGTGGTACTTTTATTGAGATGAGTCTTCGTTGGATTTCTTTCTAGCTATTCTTAGAACCAAGGTGGCTCTTCAAATTCAAAATCCCAATTTAAGAATGGTGGGTGCACTTCAAAACCCTAGATAAATCTTTGGTGCCCATGCAAGGATGTATCTATGCATGGATGTACTGTTTAACTGTGGTTTTGATATCCTTGAATTTTGCTTTTTGTAGAAAGAATTTTTTTTTTTCATCTTTTTGGCTATCCACATATAACTAGAAGATTGTATGGGCTTATATAGTGGTAGCAGCCTTCATAAGATTTCCTTCAGATCAATTTGCGGCTTGAAAGGATATCTACCTGATAAGTGTGACATAAATCATGTAAAGTATAGACCTTAAGCTGCATAGTTTAGGGCCTAACTCCCCATTTAGAGTAATTTTTAAATCGATAACAAATTCCTGGCATTTCTAAAATTCCTTTCCATCAAAGATGTTAACATTGTAAAGTTGAAGATACTAGACCGGCCATCAAATAATTAGATACTAAATGATTGCCCACCATCACCATAGCCATAGTATATATTTGATCATAAGAAAGTGCTTCTCCCATTTAAAGCTCCATTGTTGGCACGTCGCTCGTTACCTCTTCAATAACTTTCCCATAAATTATTTCTACCAAAAAATCTTTCCCATGAATTAACGAACTTTTCTGTGAATTTGTAAGAACTCAATTTAAGGTAAGCAAAGGGACACAATGCTTTTATACTTACATTGGTTTATAAATAGGTAGATCTTCGGCCCATGATGGGCGGCCTAAGAAAAACATATATACATACGTTGCAAATTCACCAGAGAAGCCATTGGGCTGCTTCACTGATGTAACTCTTCATTGGTTGCCTTAATTTTTGCTATATTAATTTTTGTTATATTCTCTCTCTCTCTCTCTCTCTCTCTCTCTCTGTGTGTGTGTGTGTCTTTCTCTCTTTCTAATAATAATAATAATAATAATAATAATAATAAAGTTTTCTTAGCTAACTATTTCTACCAAAACTTTAAAATGTTAGTGAAGAGGACATTAATATTTTTCGATACTCCCTCTCAAGGGGAACTCATTTCTCAATACTTTCCCTTAGATGGAACCCGGTCAACATACTCTTGGTGGTACTGTATTTGATTTTCTTAACTAACCATCTACCAAAACCTTAAGGTGTTAGTATAAATAGCATAAGTATTTTGCAAGACTCTCCCTTGGGTTAATACTTGCTCTCGGGTGGAGCCCTCTCATCAACATGTGTGTGTGTGTGTGTGTGTGTGTGTGTGTGTGTGTGTGTGTGTGGATTAAAATTATAGCCCCATAGGAAAGAAAAATAAATAAATAAAAATAAAGGTCAGAGCTCTACCATCGCTTTTTCACAACAGGTGTGACTCTTTATCTGTATAAATGATTTAGTTACATACCATTTTTCCAGCTCATATATGCTCATATGTGTGAATGAGTGCTAACAAATGTGAATATGTGTAATCATTATGCATTCAAATCATTTACATATGCAAAATGATTATAAAAAAATGACCCCTTAGTGTGAATTCTTTGTCTTCTCTTATTGATCCAACTTTCTACCGGTGTATTGTTGAATGTTTTCATTATCTTACTTACTTGGCCTAATCTTGCTCATATGTCTAAACTTGCATCTTAGTTTATGCATGTTCCTACTATTTCTCATTTTCAAGTTAGCAAAAATACACTTAAATATGTCAAGGGTATTGCCTCCTTTGGCCTACGTATTCGTTCCTAATCTACTATTGATTTATATAATTTTTTGGATCCTGATTCGGCTCAGTGACCTGTTATTCGATGCTGTAGTCATGAATTCTGTGTGTACCTTGGTTTTAATTGCATTTAATGGAGCTAAAAAAAAGGCTAGTGTCTCCCAGTGTTGAAGTTGAGTACTATTGCATGGATATTGCCATTGTTGAAATCAGCTAGGTCACGTACTTAATGCAATTAGTCATCACATTCCTCCATCACCCACGCTGCTATGCAACAACATATTAGTGCTCTATATATGTTCATCCCCAGCACCAAGTTACACTCACATGGAATATGGTGCTATTAAATACTCTAAATAACCTAACAACTTCAGGTCCCAAGAGGAAAGGGGATTGCCCAAAAGGAAAGGAATCCTTGCAGCTCCCATGGGGTTAACGTCACACTACATTCTTATGTGTTCTTCCTTTTAATTCAATGTAATGTTGAGAATTCATTAAAAAAATTAGATTTTTTGACTCAATTCCTTTGTGAGTAATCCTTCCGATGACTCTATACCCATGAAATAGAAGGAGACGTGGATCAATTAGCCTCCTACTTCATTTGACATCATCTGGCATTCCTTACCCTTAGATTGATGACTTCAATATCAACTAGCAAAATGTGGCCATAATAAGTACAAGCAATCAGTAAATGATGCCTTACAACAATGAAACTACCAATTTCATATTTTTAATGTAAATTTATTTCCACTGGAACTTAAAACATACTGATTATGGAAAATAATCAATATTGAAAGAAATGAAAATTTTAATGAAAATTGAAAAATATAAATAAATTAAAAGATGTTATATATTAAATCTTAAAAGGATATCTAAAATAAAATCGAATTCTATTCATTTGAAAAGAAACTTTGAGAGGAAAAGAACTCTATCCATCTAAATTTCCTTAAATCTCTCCCTTGAGTAAAAATCAGGCAAAATTGAAATTGAAATTGACCTCCAATTTCACAATCATTTGCTTGGAGTACAATTTCAAAGTCAAAATCTATCCCTTTCATATATAATAATGATTAAAAAAAATTAGTAAAAGACAAAAATTAATTTCCATATATTAAAAAGCCAGAATTTAAAAATAAAAACTGATTTTTTGTAGATGGATAATCAGTGATTATCGCTTGTATTTTGTAAGGTCTTGGAGCCAACCATGATGACATCCTTTTTTTTTTTTGTTTATAAACATGACGCTTATATGGCTACAAGATGCATGTAGGATTCCATTGAGTCTTCTCATTTGCTCCAAACTTCTTGATCTTGCTTTGAATATTTGATAGTTAGGTTTACCTTATAGCTTGTGTTTATTGATATGCATTGTTATGTCCTTCACTAACAGTTCGAGCTTTTGGTGTTATTGGTTAATAATATGGTATCAAAGCTAGAGGTCATGAGTTTGAAACCCCTGATAGGCATGTTACCTTCATCTATTTGTCTGCTCTATCTGTCAATTGGGTTTCGAGTTCAAAAGGCCTCCAGTTCGAGTGCTGGCCCTGAACTCTCCGAGCATAACGAGGTGCTAATTTTCCATTTACCCAACACTTATAATTAGAAATCAAAATAAAATTATTATTATCTTTTACGTATTCGCACACTGACTCACACACACTAGCTCTACCGAGAAACTCACTAGTAGCGTTATTGCTTAGAGATTGATCACTAATTATTTACGTGTTAGGGAGGTGCCTCACCAACTAACATACCAATGGATTGGCATAAATTGTGTTAACCACATGCATTACCATGAATTGGATGACTAGAAACTCAAGATGAAATTAATTTTGACAAATGACTAATCTACAATGGCCCTTTATATTTCATGATGTCCAATGACTGGAGTTCCACACCAACATACCATGCATTTAGTTGCATGTAAAATACACTTAAAACACAATAACTTGTTATGTAGGAGTTTTCATATGATGAAAACGGGGATCTTATTCTTGCAAAAGCAAGTAAAGATCAGGGATCCATGGTAAATATCAAGATGATGTGACTTGATTAATTGGTTGGTGTTTTTCTCACCATTTTATACTTGTTTTCTGCTTTTTGACGCTCAGATGGTACACAGTTCCCAGCTATCTCCACATCATGGAGACAAAATGAGAGAGATCCACATCATGGAGACAAAGTTCCCAGCTATCTCCTTGATTGGATGATCTTATCCAACCATTTTTCAAGTGCTTTATCGTAGGTCTGGATCATGTGATGATACTGATGGGGGAACCTTCCTTGGTCCGTTGGCTCCTCCATATCTATAACCCACCGTCAACAAATGTGAGGCACATTGTTCAGTTTAAGGAGTTCTACATGTGAATCCACATTCAGCACAGAGAACTCCCTTAGCCCAAGCTTCTAAATCTGTTAGATGGGCTCATGAAATCAAAATGCTCAATAATGTCCCTATCTATATATTGGAGTTCAGCTAAGTTTCACTTCAGTTGGAGTTCCGTCACCGTTAGATAGATCATGTGCTAAAATGTGCTTCTACTCTCTTTGTTTGGTGTTTTAAGATCTATGGCAACTCATTTGAATTAAGTACTGGCCGCTAAGGCGGTGGTTTAGTTGGTTTAAACTTTGGATTTACTATCCAAGGCCTTAAGCTTAACTCTTGCCTCTTGCGTTATCCGGATAATTTATGTGTGACTATGTATGTATCCCCTAAGGAATAGTCCTTGTTACTCGGAATTAAATTATTTCTGAGCTAGAAGTCAAAAGTTTGAAAGCTAGCTGGCAAGGAATAACTTGGGTTATAAAAAAAATGAATTAAGTACTAGATCAATTTCTCAATTCGCTGAACTCACATCAAACATGGGATTCCAAGATCATTGTTTTCATAATTCAATTGCTCAAAAATGTCTGTTTAAGGACAGAAAATTTTTCAATCATGTATATCTATTTTCATATTCCATTACTTGCAGAAGCTACTACAGATGCACCAACCAAGGTTGTAATGTCAAGAAGCAAGTTCAACGCCTATCGAGGGACGAAGGTGTTGTGGTGACTACTTATGAAGGGGTTCACACTCATCCAATTGAGAAATCGACCGACAACTTTGAGCATATCTTAAGCCAAATGCAAATCTACACCGGTTACTAAATCTTTTGATGTTTGAACAAGAGAGATTGAATGAATCATCTGTAGAGTGCTGGTTTAACATTGGTCCTTAGCTAATGCATGGGAACTATATGCCAATGGACCTCTAATATGTGGGCGAAACAGTTGTTTATAATTTATTATCTATATTGTTAATTTGTGTCATATTATTTCGTAAGTCATATAAGTTTGATCAATAGGAAGCTTGCGAAGAAAGAATCAACAACCATTCTATTCGCAGACTTCATTTTCTTTTTATGTTGGTCATTTGAGAGAGGGAGCTTCTCAAAGGATGGTATAAATCAATGGACAAATGATCAATCTAATGGTTTACACTTTACAGTAATAATATGATTTTGCTATAGTCAGCTAAAAATGTATGGCTTTATTGGTTCTTGCCTATCTACGAATGCTTGTGTCTTCAGTTTATTGATTGTTTGGTTCTTGCTGTTACTTATATGTATTTAAAAATGTATTATGAGCAAATACATCATTCGATTGCCTTGCAAGAACGACACATGGTGTAGTGATCCAAACTGTTTGGTACGATGGGTCATATCATTGATAAAAACTTGTAAAAGGAGATGTCTGAGGACGGCCCCATGATACAGTGATAACCAAAATAGAGCTTCATTGATCTAAACTAACTATTCCATTGTATCATATTTGTCCATACCTGGGGCAGACCGACATATATCCTTATGGGGTCAGTCTTTCTGTCAGACATCACTACACTTTCAAAGCTCAAATGAAAATTAGTGGTCTACTTCTAAAGTTCACAAAAAAATTTTGGACATGGCCCAAAAACCTACACAAAAATTTTGAATTTGCTCCTAAAATTCAGTTACAAGTTTGGGTCCAACCCCTTTAAATGAAAACCCTAGGTCTACTTTTCTCCATAGCTCGGTGGAATGATGGGCCTACAACTAGTGGATCACAAATGGAGGATTGTGCAAATACAGCCGTTCCATCAGAAAAGTGGCCCTTGTGATGAAGAGATCTGTGCACTATATTCATCACTACCACTTTAAAAAGTTAGTTGAAAAGGCCAACCATCCATTTGACAGCCCAGAACGAAACAGAACATGCGTTGGGACAAGCTATTTCAAATCAGAAGAGTTTGCAAAAGGACCTTTTTTTTTTCTGGGGGAGGGTAAGAAAGGGAACTTATTTATTTACATTATCTGACACTATCGCGTCCTTACTAGTAAAGTGAGGAGGGTTTCGTGCCGTTGGATTACAGATAAAATGTAGACCTTATATACGCCATACACCCCTCTTAATTGTTATGGTATTTGGTGGGCTTCACATGGTGGGCCATTCTTAAACTAAGACCGTGTCCATAATAGGAGCATGTACTTACAATTGCATTATTTATTGAGTCGAGCTAAAATCTGTGTTATTTTTTAAGATGATATATTTTGAATATGTTGAGAACTAGCTTCAAAATTAGATTTTTAAAACTTAATGTGGGGCACACCTTAAAGTAGGCCAATTACAAGAGTAGAGTAGAATTGAGATTTCTTGACGCAGATTAGAGCTTTTCTATTATCGCCATCTATAAAAATCCCAATATTTAAAGATGGAGAATATTTATATGCATACGTCCTTCATTATTTTAGTGAGGGACATTCCTTTTTTAAAAGGTATTAATGTATAAAAAGACAAAGCCATCACACTTTATACACTTTTAAAGATTATAGATATCAAATCATATGAACAATTGACCTACCTATAATCCAAATCAAAACTTCTCAATCCTACATCCTTCACGAATATAATTTTATATATTAAATGTGCTAGATTTTTTGACGTAATATTCATTTATATTTTATTAAATATTAAAAAATTAATAATTTTAATTTTTAAAATAAAATTTATTTTTGCAATGGCTTGCGTTGGGTGCCGCCTTTGAAGTGCTAGTATAGGTAAAGTGAGGAGGGTTTTAAGCCGTTGGATTATAGGTCCTATGTTGATTGGGTTGATGTTGTCTATTGATTGAAGAGTGGAAAAAGTTAGGTGACAAAGATAAATCTCAAATTAAAAAAAAATCGAAAGGTTTCCTTGTTTATCATTGTGTGGGAGGATGATGTTGATCAGAGCGTGTCTGTCTAATCTTCCAGTGTATTATATATCACTCCTCAAAATGCCAAAGGCCGTAGGAAAAATGTTGGATCACACCCATAGGAATGTCTTATGAGAGGGTTAAGGAGATCAAAAGAAATTACACTTAATGAAATAGAGTGAGATGATTAAACCAAAATCAAGTGGGGCCTTGGTTTTGGGTAGTTTGGAGAAAAATCAAAAAAAAAAAAAAACAAAGCTTTATTAGTTAAATGGTGGTGGAGGTTTGGGGAGGAAAAAGATATTCTTTGGAGAAAAGTTATTGATTCTAAGTATGGAGAGAACTAGTGAGGTTGGTGGCTAAACTTTGGACCAAGGTTTCGTATGCCAGGTTTGTGGGGTGTTATTGCCTCAGTTGGAGATGTGTCTAGCATTAGTTGGAAAACTTTGTCCAAAGGGGTGGGTTTTGTGGTGGGGGATGGGAGAGGTATTAGATTTTAGCTGGATGATTGGGTGGAGGTAGTTCCTTTATGTAGATTATTTTCTTAGCTTTTTAGAGTAGCTTATAATAAGTAGTCATCTATTAGTAATTGTTATGAGGAGAGAGATGGTTGTATTCTATGGAATGTACCCTTTAGAAGATCTCTTCATTCATCTGAGGAGGCTAAGTATGGGGAGATGTTGAGTATTTTATCTAACATTTTTTTGTGTAGGAACTTTAAGGATTCTCAGATTTAGAAGACTTCCATTTTTGGGGAATTCTTGGTGAAATCTTTTCATTTGGCTTTGGAGGGGAATCATCATCGTAAAGCCTTTTGCTCTTTGGTTTAGTTGGGTCTAGTTTCACCTTTTGTTGAGGCTTTTTATAAGTTAGTTATTGCAGGAAAAGTTTTTACAACTGAAAATTTAAGAAGAAGAGGCTAACTTCTAATAACATCTTAGATATTTGTGTAATGTGTTATAAGGAGGAGAAGACCGTTAACCATTTGTTCCTTCATTGTGAGTTTACGGCTGCAACTTTTAGTTACTTCAATGGAAGGTATGGCACTATTTGGCGTTGCCCATAGACTATTGCAACATTGGCGGAGTCTTGGTTGGGAGGGTGTTTTGTTGGCTGTGGGCTTATTTTTTGGAGGTTGATTCCACTTGTTATCTTATGATCTATTTGGATGGAAATGAATGAAAAAAATCTTTAAGGGCTCTTCCTTTTCTACATTAAATTTGATTTCTTTGATTGGCATGAGGATTGCAAAGTGGGCTTTGGTAGGGAATGAGAATTTTAATTTTACTCTAAATGATATCCTTATTAATTAGGAAGCTTGTATGGAGTGTGGCCTAATAAAGTTGAAGAGATTTGTTGTTTAGTCCCCACCACCTCTTGGTGTGCTTAAATTTAATTTTGATTGAGTTGCAGGAGATAAGCCAGGACTAGCTAGTATTCGAGGCGTGCTTCATAACCATAAGGGTGATGTTTTATTTATGTTTTATAAAAATATGGGTATTTGTGATTAGAATGAAGCAGAAGTTTTAGCTATTCTGGAAGCTTTTTGATCTTTTTTTAAAAGTTTTAATGGCAGCCTTATTGTGGAGAGTTATTCCTCTAATGAAATCGCTTGAGTATATAACCGAAAAGTATATTTTTGAAAGTTTCAATTCATTATTAATGAGATTCTAGTTTTATCTTCAAGCATTAAAGTAGTATTTCGTCATGAGCTAAGATCAGCAAATTCTATGACAGATGCTTTTCTTAAACATAGAGTTGATAGATTGTTTGCTTGGAAAGGGATTAGTATATAGTCTGATGTATGAGGTATAATGCTCTTATATCTCTTCTTGTTTTTTTTTTCTTCTTATTGTATTTGTTTCACTTTTAATGAAAGCTTTTGTCACCGATAAAAAACAGTTATACATTCTTATTGCAAAAGGATATAATGCAAACAGGAAAAAAGGAAATACAACTTAAAGAATTGTAATTAGCATGAAAAATATTTACTAAAAGATTCTAAGCTAAAATGCAATGAACTAGAAATAAGATCTGATTTGGTATGTTTTGTTGTCAAAGATGGTGGGTTCAATAGGCATTATTCCACGTGACTGCTGATGAGTGACGTTCCAAAATTTTGTCCTACCAAAGTTTTTTTTTTTCTTTTTATTTAAAGTTATCATAAAGACAATTACAATGATGTTGATTTCATCGTGGCCTAGATGAGACGGATAGAAATTACTAATGTGCCTGTTTTTTGTCCCTCATGCAACCCAATGTATATCTGGTAGAGTTAATGGACGTCTTTGCGTTTTTTCTTAATGGTCATACTATGTTTAAAGCATTGAAAATTCAAGGGATTTAATCTCATAGACATCTTTAAATTGACTTTTGCATAGCAATTGTTGACTTAAGGTTGCAGTAAAAACCCTTTTTTTTACCGTAACCTACTATTTTCTTTATTGTAAAACAGATTAAAATTAAGATTTTTTATATTAGTGTATAAAATAAAAGTAAAAAAAGAAAACATTTTTTTTATTATTGTCGTGTGTCGTACAAATTGCTCTGCACCAAATTTCTATAGTTAAACCATTATTAGAAAAGAAAAGTCTAAGTTTTCATCTACACCTGTATGATCAAAATCCCAAAATTCAAACTTGGCAAGCCAAGCTCTATGAGTGACTCGGCCTAACACACAACACCTAGTCTTGGGAGGGATTGTGAATGGCCTATCTGCCAAATTTCAAACCCGTTAATATTGATGGCTATTTGACTAAGGCCATGATGAATAAACAAACCAAATATAACTAAGTGAATAGCTTACAATAATTACGTTAAATCAAATAGCTAATAACATAGATCGAGCATATAGCTAATGCATTCCTTCCTATGCCACTTGTCTATGCGTGTTCAAAGTACTATAATTTTCAAAATATGGATTAGCTGCAAATCTGGTCCCAACTTAATGTGGCACATCTTCTATTTGGGTGGACCCCCTTATAAATTTCTAAAATTAATAATTTTTTTATATTTTCCTCCTTTTCTCAAGGGGTTTTTTTTTTTTTTTACAATAAGCCCCCACAAGAAAAATTTTCTGGGTCCACCACTGACCAAGAGGCAGTAATTTCAAGGATCCTTTTCCCATCTTGGGTATATTTATTGAATTGCCATCATCTTCCTCCCTGTTCCTGATGAACTTGTGAGCAGAGATTAATTACCATCACCATTGCAGAATACATTTTCTGGGAATCCATGCTCATTACAAGCTTCTTTGATTAAAAATTAAGTAGCCAAGGTAGCCAATCTGCTTCAATCCAATCAATTAAAAGAGGCAAAAGAATTCTCTACAACTTTATCATTAGGACACCAAAGGATGATTTTGAGGATCTTCTTCGTTCTCCAGGGAATTGTCAAATTTCATCCAGGATGAGAAAGTGAGAGAGATAGCAGACTTTCATAACAATGAAAAGCTCGCAACTTTCTATCCTTGCCTTTTATCTGTCGTTTTATTCTTCTGTTTCACTATACGTCATTTTTTCTCCATTGTAAAACGGGTGACTGGAGCATGTTGCTGTCGTAGATTTGCCCACTTGTCGTTTAGTGCCTTATATTTAGACTTGAATCTTGATAACTATATCTTCTTCTCCATATTCGTTGGTTTTATTTGTGGATTGAATTTTGCTTGCATGCTTGATTATAACCGAGCAAATTAAAATGTATGAATCTAGCTAATCGACTCCTCTATGCCTATCGTGTTAAACTTGCAAAAAACAAGAGAAATGTAAGAAGCGTGTGTGTGAGAGAGGAAGAGAGCATGAATGCAGTTAGGGGGGGACCCATATGTAGGCCTAGGGGGGGCCATGGCCGGCCCCTCCCACCTCCAAGATTTCACAAAGCCCCTTAAAGTTTTAAATTTTTTTATATATAAACCCCCAAGATTTCACAAAACCCTTTTAAGCTTTTGATAATATCTAATATTTTTACATATGCCCTGCAAATTATTAAAAAATTTTTTACATATTTTGAAAACTATATTAATTTTTTATATATATAGTCCTCTCAAAATTTTTTCTAGATAATAGCCCCCAAGAACAAATTCATTGGTCAGCCCCTACATACAGTCCATGGAAGAATCAATCTTCCCTCACCAAGAATTGTCAACAAGAGTTACGATAATCAAAACCAAGTATTAGAGGATTGGTCATGCAGTCATGATAGAAATAACCAACTAAAGACAAATTAAATGTAAAAGTATTCAAAGGCATTCAATCCAAACCACAACCAAGTACTCATCATCACCAACGTCTAAGGGAAAAAAAATGGATAAAAGTATAGAGAGAGAGAGAGAGAGAGAGAGAGAGAGAGAGAGAGAGAGAGAGAGAGAGAGAGAGAGGCATCAACTTCATGTTGGAATCAGTCCCTCACCATCTTCCCTTCCGTCAAAACTATGACGATAGATAATAACAAATGCAAATACCAAAAGACTAAAAGTAGTCCAAGCTATGCTAACCGTCCACCAACTGCCATTAACACCACGACCAATGCCACCCTTCTGTCCCACCACCTTCTCTTTTTTCACATTCTCTACGCAAGCATAAGAACCATCTAAATTATCTCCATTTTCTATTTCATCTTCTTCACCAAAATCAGGAGAAGATGAATAATAACACATGGACCTCACCTTGCTCTCATGAATCGAAACAGAAGAGCAAGCACCGCACCTCTCATTCTCTAGGGACGATCCCAATTCGCCTTGACCCTCCAAAGCATCGAAAAGTCGCCGCCCCTTCAATCTACCGCTCTCGATCGCCACCCTCCGATCACTAATGATCTCTTGGATGGCCTGATCGTTAGTTCTCACCTTCCATCTCAGGTGCATCTGACTGTCGTTGGGAGTGTTATAGATTGCATTTCTTGGAGGAGCTTCTGCCATTTTGGTGGTGTTTGAAGTGACCATGGACTCCTATCTTCTTCTTCTTCGAATCTAATTATCATGACTGGTGGGGTTATTTGGCCCCTTTTTCCCATCTTTACTCCTTACTCTTTCATTTATTTGTTTGTTTGTTTATTTTATTTTTGGGTTTGTGGGGATGGAGATGATGATGGTTTTCTTTTTGAATTTGAGATATTTTGGTTGTTAGGATCTAATATGAGAACCACCCATGTTGAGAAAAATTTTTTTTTATCTGATTTGATAATTGATGATTTGTAAAAAAGCGTTTATTCCTCCGGGTAACGGAAGCAATTGATCGAGGCCTTCCATGTAGCGGGCCACCTATTGTAGAATTGACCATAGCTAGAAAAGCGGGCTAATGGGTGATCGATCCTAGCCATCAAGCTTTCCTTTGACAATATGAGATTGATGTCAGTCATCAAGTGAGGCTTCCCTTGTTACATATATAATAACAGAATTCTGTACTTTAAAATTTGGAATATTGAAATTTAACTCAAAGATAACTGTAACTAAACCATTCTAGCCATCTGATTCACAAATTCTGTACTTTTAAATTTGGACTATTGAAGTATAACTCAAAGATAACTGTAATTAAACCATTCTAGCCATCTGATTCACTCTTTGAATTTTGATTAATGATATTTATTATTTAACTTTTTGATTGATACCAATAGAATGGTGACTAAAACTAGATAAACACAGGTTTGGGGCCCTGAATTCAGACAGTATGGACTGTATGGGCCATATGCTCTTCTTCTCATGGCTCTTTTTTAAAAGAGAAAATGATTGTGTCTCCTTCTTTATGGTTTTTCCAATTGACTGTCAGAATGGTATAGTTTTGAAGAAGAAACGTGTCTCTTCCCTTTCACAAACCCCCCCCTTTTCATCTTTTATTCCTTTCCATTTTCCCTTTCTCGAGAAATGATTGGCTACATCGAATACGATTTAGCAAGAAGAACTTGCCTGTGTAAGCCATGGGTATGAGTCCTCTTATGGATTGGGAAGGCATATTAATTTTTTAGGAACAACCAAGGATATTCAATACCTATGAAGGTCATTGGTTTGCAGTCATTATCGTATGGAAATTGTTCAGAGTAATTGTTATGCATCTTCGCTTTTGTTGTGTGTAAGTGAGGTGAGGAAATGGTGTGAATAAATCTTGTTTTCACATAAAAATTTAAAAAACCTTTTCACATCTCCCTTGCAAAAAGGTGCTGGTACATTCTTCACATAATGAGTGCTTTTGGTTATGCAATTGGTCACTAAATTAAATCCAATCAACTACTTTTATTCTTTTAAGAAAAATATTAAATAAGGTTTTGAAGTTTTACCTTATTTCAAAAAAGGACACAACTGTAACTTTTTGACAATTTTTTTCCTCAAAAATTTTTAATATCTAAATTACCATATATTGAAACAAATACCCCAAATTTCTTAATTCATTCTAAACTCTTTTTCCAAAACCCTCTCTCTTTTCCTCCATCTTATCCTTCTCTCCATCAATGAAGGAGAGAAGAAGATTATTGTGGGGACACCACTAGTTATTGTTGATTATTATGGGGATACTAGCGAAGGAGATGAAGAGAAGATGGAGCAAGTGAGAGAGGGTATTGGAAATCTTAGAAAAAAAAAAGTGGTTGGAACATCCTAATTTCACTTGTTATCATTAATTAAAAACTTTCTAGAAAACTTAGACATCAATTGAAAAACTTAGATTTTATGGCTTACGCCCTTGATAATAGATTTATGGATGTTAGGGTCCAATGACAAGCAACTTTATATGTCATCCAACTCTTTTTACTCAAACTCAAAGCCCACCTTGATCATATCTGCCCTTTGAATAGTAGAAAAGCTTGCTCCAATTGAGAATTTTATCAAAGACAAAATTTAATTGAAAGTCTCTTGGTCGTTCACCTTAACTCTATTTTTTTAGGTGACGACCATAATTTCTCTTATTTGCATTTATAGTCTTTTTTAAGATTCACAAAAATACAAATAAGCAATAGAAGATTTAGTAGGATCGCACAGGATCATCCAAGCTATTACAACCCATAATGTTTGTGTGTGATCCTCTTCCAAATCTTCTATGCATATCCACTTTAGGTGAATTAGATACGATGTTTGCAAACATGGATGATGGATCTCTTTCTATACTTGGTCCAATAATTAAGTGAGAAGGGTTTTAGCAATCTTTGACTTTAGATTGAGAGGAGTCACCCCTGTTGGATATGTATTAATGAATCTGATGTCCCGAGTTGTGATGGATATCTTTAGAATCCATTTCCTTTTTTTCACCAAAATCTATATATTATTATATATATATATTATAATAATACCCCTTTCGTGGGAGGGCGACACGTGGCGCGGCCTTCTTTATGAGAGAGTGACACGTAGCGCAATCTAAAGATTCCATTTATATTAACTAAACTCTATTCATACCAAATCTGTAAAATCTCTCAATTTTCTTAAAATCTCTCTTTTATTTTCTATAAAATCTCTTCCTTCCTAATTTCTCTCTCTCTCATCCCTCTACAACATATGCAAGGAAGGGTGGAGCCCACTGATGCAGTATGTATTGCATCCGTGAACAAGTGGGGTAGTAAGGGTATTCATGGGATGGGCTGGGCCGGGCTAATGCATATCTAATTCCAGCCCAACTTTAGAATTATTGAACTAGGCCTGGGTCAAGCCCAACGTTGGTTGTAAGAGTCAGGTCCGAGCCCGCCAAGCCAAATTGGGTTTTTTAATCAATTTTGTGGCTATTTGAGTAATTGCTTGTATTAAATAAACTAAATTATATGCATTCAGTATACAGGTCGGGCCGAGTTTTGGGCTTTCTATCATTTAATTTAAGATCAGTCCAATTATTAAAAGGGCTCTAATTACATATCTAAGCCCACAGAGCTCGAGTTGGCCTAGCCCATGATCACCCATAAGAGGGGTAGTGTATAGCAAGTGATTTTTCTCATCAAAATCCTCTCTTTACTTATTTTTCATGTATTGGAAATGTATCATTAATGCAATGTTCAAGTATGTGGGTGAGTTTGATGAGCATTTCTTTTAATCAGCGTGTGTCATATAAGTTGGCGATCACTTCCATTTCATTAGCTACTGTAGGATAGTTGAAGTAATTAGATATTGAAATTTCTATTTAAATTTTTTCTTAGTTGAATAAGCAATAACACTACTATATAAGGAGAGAAGAGTCAACCAAAATTAAGTGACGAGAATTTGTGCCATTAGATTTGTCTCTCTTACCTTTTTTTTTTTTGTATAGTTTAGTAATAGAAAATTTAAGGAAGAAGTTTTACTAAATTTATTTTTTTGTTTGGTTTTTACCTCATTCAGACTCTTAAAACCTACTTAAAATTTATTTATTTTCTCTTACTATTATATAATAATAATAACAATTATAATTATTATTATTGTTATTATTATTTAAATATCATTATAATGACTACAATGTTCATTTTTTTTCCTCTCATTACTAGCTACAATCATGGCTTAGGTATTTTGCTTTTCTATTGACCATTTGTTTCAAATACTTATATCTTTTATTTAAAATTTAAGATTTATCTTGAGTTCATATATCGCTTCATTTTATATTATTTCATTAGTATCCCAAATCAATATAGGATATAGAGATTTGTTATTGGTTTAAGATTTATACTCTTATACATCAATAACTTTGACTAAAAAACTTACATGATTGATTTGTAATTTATGGTAATTCATTGCACCTTTTTTTTTCCTTTTCCTTTTTTATAGAATTTGATATAGTGAATTTCAAAATGTTAAATAATATATCTATATATTTCATATTTGCTTTATTTGTTATATCATCAGGTATTTTGGCTTTTTTGGCCTGTGTCGGGCACGGGCCCTGTGTTGCTAGTATATATTAAAACTCTAATAATGGAGGTCTCTGAAGGATATTACATCAGTAAATTTTTTTTTTCTAGAGCATCACATCATCTTCTAAAAAAATCAATATCAAGAAATGATTTTTCTTATCCCCTAAAATCTTTCCACTCTCTTCAAACCTAAATTCTTCAAATCTAGGACTTGTTTCCCTATTAAACATAACAAATAGATCCCATTATGTTTGTTGATAACATTTATGAATTAATTAAAATATCATTAACACCCTCCAAATCTTCGCTTTTATGTGCATCGTCACATTACTTTAGAATCGCCTTTGATTGGATGATTTTGACCCCATGATTATTATCCACTAAATCCACACAATTGTTTGTAGTCATGTTTCATTGCAGATTTCTCAGCATCTCATCCAATCAATGTAATTGTTTAGCCATATTGGATCTATGAGTTGGCCAATATTGGTAATTATATGTGTTTATTATGTAAATCATTGGTGGATGGGTGTATCCTTGATTGTGGCCCACCTCATTCTTTTAATCATAATTAGGTATAATTGGCTCCTTTCCAACTGGAGAATCTAATGGTATGGGAGCTCTCAAGTTTAATGCTTTTTTTTTAATATAATGAGAAGTCATCTATTTGGATGTGGTGGAGAATATGGAAATGAGCCCGAGCGGTAGCATATGGGGCCACTATTGAATTCATGGGGACGGTATGACAGCATTGAGCTCGGAGAGGTTGTGGCTAATAGGTTGATTGAGCTTGAACCAAACAATGCGGGCAATTATATGATGCTATAAAACATGTATGCCTTAGCAAGATAGTGGGAAAATGTGAAGAAATTGAGAGAGTCGATAGAGACAACAACAGTAAAAGCAGGTGAAAATGAATTCTCAGCTATCTTGTTTTGACCTTATAATTGGGAGGGAACCTTTTTCAATGCATTATAAATATGGGATTCAAATCAATATTCTGGTAAATGGAGATTAAGTTTCATTTGTGATGAAATTCATGTAAATCAGAGTTCTGTGTCAAACCGGTTTAATAAAAATTCTGATTTGTTTCCTAGGTTTTTTAATAAAGTTTTAATAGAAACTCAATTATTACTAATTAATGACATAAATTGTTTTTCATTTAGGGATTTAAAGATGATAGATCGAGATATCCTAGCATAATACCCTTACTCAAAAAAATATTTAATTAAAAATATTAATAAAACTCACGAAAGTGGGAGAGAAAAAGAGAGAGTGGAAATAAAAAGATAAATAAAAAATAGAAAGATTAATATCTTTCTTTTATTTTTTTTACGCTTTTGTATTTAACATGTATATATATCTAGCTCCTAAACTGAAAATATAAAGATTAATAGAATTCAATTTTTTTCTTATTAAAGTTTCAATCAATCTTATATTTAAATATATTTGCATTTTTTAGGCCCGGGTTTAGCAGGGGCCTTTGTTGCTAGTCTATATTAGTCGAAGTAGACATTTTGCATGCACGAGTGGACACCTTGCATGTTATTTTTGCTTGCATTTAATGTGTTGGGATGACATACATGAGCTGTCCTTCTGTTGGATCTCGATGGGCTTGCTTATGGGCTAGATGATGTCCGGTTGAAGAATCTCTTGGATCATGTTTGACTGGATTATGATAAAGGGCTGATCCATCTGATGACTTAAGGTCCTTAATACTCCCCCTTGAGTTGGAGTGTGGAGTAGGCAACAGTCCAAGTTTGCTTCTCAATAATTAATGAAGTGGGTTTGGTAAAGGTTTTGTGAAAATGTTTGCAATTTGATTTGTGGAGGAGATGAGGCACGTAATCAAAGTCTTCGGTGATGTTTTCTCTCCTGTTGTGAAAATGACTTCTGTCAGAGTCTTCTTTGGTCTAGCCGTTAGCATGGACCTCGAGCTTAAATGGATGGACATGAAGACCCCGTTTCTTCACGGTAACTTGAAAGAAGAGATCTACATGACTCAGCCAGAGGGATTTGAGGTAGAAGGAAAATAACAAATGGTTTGCAAGTTGAAGAAGAGTCTCTACGGGCTGAAGCAAGCACCGAGAAAGTGGTACAAGAAATTTGATTCATTTATATTGAGTCATGGGTACCGGAGGACAGCTGCAGATCATTGTGTTAATGTTCGATTTATCGATGGCAGGTTCATCATCTTTCTTTTATATGTAGATGATATGCTGATAGTCGGACAGGATAGCAAGTTGATTAGCAAGTTAAAAAAGGAGATGTCAAAGTCATTTGACATGAAAGACTTAGGTCCTGCACAAACTATATTGGGCATGCAAATACGTCATGACAGGAGTTCCAAGCAGCTGTGGTTGTCATGGGAGAAATATATTGAATGAATATTTGAGCGGTTCAACATGAAGAATGCTAAGCCAATTAGTATACCTCTAGCCAGTCATTTCAACATAGTAAGCGCTTGTGTCCTAGTACAGATAATGAAAAGGAATGGATGGCATGTGTTCCTTACTCTTCTGCTGTGGGTAGTCTCATGTATGCCATGGTTTGCACACGGCTAGATATTGCTCATGCTATAAGTTTAGTGAGTAGATTTCTCTCTAACCTTGGAAAAGAGCACTGGGAAGGAGTGAAGTGGATCTTTAGGTATTTGAGAGGTACTTCCAAGGTGTGCTTGTATTTCGGAGGCTCAAAACCAGTGGTGGAAGGTTATACTGATGCTGATTTTGTAGGCGATCTTGATTGTCGGTTTCGACTTCTGGTTATTTATTTACTTTCATAGGGGGAGATATCTCCTGGTAATTGAAGTAGCAGAAGTGTATAGCATAGTCTACAACTGAAGCGGAATATATAGCTGCTAATGAAGTAGGGAGAGAGATGTTTTGGTTGAAGAGATTCCTTCAAGAACTAGGTTTGAAGCAAGAAGAATATGTAGTTTACTGTGATAGTCAGAGTGCTATGGATTTCAGTGAGAATGCTACATATCATGGTCGCGTAAAGCACGTTAATATCAAGTACCATTGGATTCATGAGGTGATCGAGAAGAACTTCATGAAGCTGAAAAGATTCACTCGGACAAGAATCCCTCGGATATGATGACAAATGTTGTGTCTAAAGGAAAGCTGGAGCTGTGTTCAGAGTTGGCAGGGCTGAACTCCCAATAAGGGGTTCAGGGCATCTTTCCTATGGTCTGGAGGGGGAGATTATTGGCCAAGTGGGTTCAGACCAAGTGGGTTCAGTATTTGGCGTGGTTTCCCTAATTATATTAGGAATTTACTGTTTTATTAAACGGTAGGTTTTTAATAGGTTAGGACTTTCCTGTTTTTCTAAGATAGAGTTCTTGGGGGAGAAAGAAGTGATGATTACATATATGATGTAATCTGTGACTCTAGATAAAAGGCTGAGATTGGATGAGAACCTAGTGGAAATTAGTTTCCAATAGACGTAAGCATCTTTGTCGAATCACGTAAATCGCTTGTCTTCTTGTGTGGTTGATTGTTGATCTTGGTTGCTTACGTACAGACGCGCACAACACCTATAGCCACTTTTTCCCCGAACAAAATGATAATCTATTTCAATATGTTTTGTTTGTGCATGGAAAACTGGATTAACAATCATCTATAAGGTGCTAAGATTTTCACAAAATAATATTGGCGGAGTTGGCAAAAAATGGCCAATATCTCAAAAAATATATGCGATCTCAACTATTTCAGCAGTTGTAAAAGCTAAAGCCCGATATTGAGCTTGTACACTGGACTTTGCAACGGTAGTTTGTTTCTTTGCCACCCAAGAGATACAATTGGATCCTAAGTACACACAAAACCCTGTTGTAGAGCGTCGGGTAAGTGGACAATCGGCCAGTCTGCATTTAAAAAAGCATATAGTCCTAGTGATGATTGAGATAAAATTTGAATCCCATAGTCCATAGTTCCCTCGATGTAATGCAGAATTCTCTTAACCCCTTGAAAGTGAGAAGAGTTGGGTTCTTGCATAATGAACTAGCTGACAAAATTAACAGAGAAGGAAAGGACAGGCCTAGTGAGCGTGAGATATTGCAATGCACCGACGAGGCTTCGATAGAAGGTTGCATCAATTAGCATCCCTTCCAAGGAATGTAATCCATGTTTTTGGCTAAGTGGGGTGTTGATGGGTTTGCACTCTGCCATCTTTGCTTTATTGAGTACCTCAGCGGCATAACAAGATTGTGATAAAAATAGGCATCCATTAAAGGGGATGCCCTCAACTCTGAAAAAAATTGGAGAAGACCTGAGTTCTTCCCAGAAAATTCCACACTTAATTTGGAAATTAGGGCGATGAAGTAGATCAGGGCTACTACTCGTTAAAATAATGTCATCGACATATAATAACAACAATATGGTCCCAGAGAAGCAATGTAGAATAAACAGAGATAGGTCAACTCTGCTGCAGAAAAAGCCAATTTGGAGAAGGAAAAAACTGAATCGGTCAAACCAAGACCGTTGTGCTTGTTTAATACCACATAGACCTCGCTTTAGTCAGCAAACATGGTGAGGATGTGTTGGATTTGTAAATCCAGGTGGTTGCTCCATGTAAACTATTTATCAAAGATGGCCACGGAGAAGCATTTTTGACATCATGTTTTCCCATTGGCCAATGTTGAACCACTGCTATGGCAAGGACCGTGCAAATTGTGATGGGTTTAATAACATGGCTATAGGTCTCATCAAAATCAACTCCTTCCATTTGATTGAAACCTTTAGCAACAAGCCTAGATTTAAATATTTCTACTTCCCCATTAGCCTTGAGCTTAGTTTTGAAAACCCACTTCGAGCCAATAACATGGATATTTGGTGCATGAGGGGCAAGTTCCCACGTGTCATTTTGGTTGAGAGGCAGCATTAGCTCTTCTTTCATTGAGTTAACCCAGTGTGACTTTTATAGAAACGAGGTAATGCCCTTTGGCTCCCTTAAACCTTTATCACGTAGAGAAACAAAGGAAGAAAATTGTCTTGATTTAGCCCTAGTCTCCATAGGGTGAACCGAAGTGGTGCCACGTGAGATGCTGCGTTTAATTGAAAGATTGGCCATAATCGCAAGATGGTGCAGGTGTCTGTTGGCCCATAGTATTAGATGCTGAAGGATAATCAAGTCAATAGAAAAACTACCTTGAAGAACGTCAGTATTCCAAGCGGTATCAGAGTTGTTATGGGTTCCACCTGTTTGGTGTAGATTTGGATCTAATGCATTTTTATTCAGAGGCACAATTGTGGATGGATGTAACTGATCATTGACCGGACTAGATGAAAATTTTGAATCAAAGCAAATTCTCTAATCTACATTTGATTTTTGTTGAGTATCAGGTTTGGCCACAACTTGGTCCTCAATGGGTTCCATGATCTGGTCCATTATATGTTCAATGGGTTGCTCCACTACATGACAAATGCCAGTTTGGTCCAATTTTTGTCGAATGGGTTGGTCCACAGCGTGGCAAATGTTGGGTTGGTCCACAATGTGACAAATGTTAGGCTGCTCCCGGGTTGGCCCATTGGTCGAGAAATGTCTGGCTGGGAACCATTATACGGTCTGAAACGACTGTTGAATGACCAATGGAGCAGCATCAAAGTAGGGTCCATTCTTCAAAGTTGCATGTTGTTTAATTGTAGCAGGAGCAGAAAATTCATCATCAGAGAAATGACGTTCCAAAACTTCAAAATGTGGAAATCAAGCTTGGATCTTTAACAGAAGATGACATAGAGGCAGCATTTGTATATGGTAGCATGTTTTCATAGAAAATCACTTGTCTGGAGATGTATATTCTCCTGGAGGGAGGATGATAACATCGATATCCTTTCCGTTCACTATTATACCCAATAAAGAGACATGGATAAGGTTTGGGTTGAAACTTGTTCACCATACTATCAAGGAGATAAGGGAAACGACGGCGACAAAAAACCTTTAGTGATTAGTAATCAGGATGTTGGCCACATAACTTGTAAAAAGGGGATTACATGCCCATAGTTGAAGAGGGTAGTCGATTTATCAGAAAAATTGATGTGAAAAATGCCTCTAGCCAAAATTCCTTTAGGTAGGTTTTGCATGAAGAAGTAGGTTAAGTCCAGTTTCAATAATATGCGGATGTTTCCTTTTTGCAACCCCATTCTATTCAGGGGCATAAGGGTGTGAGATGATTTCAAAATTCCATGTTCTAGGTGAGAAATAAAGACTTTAGACTGAAATTCTACCCCTCCATCATGTTGAAAAATCTTTATCTTTGTAGAAAATTGATTCTCAATCATTTGCTGAAATTTTAAAAAGGTAGTGAAAAAATCAAATTTTTGTCTCAAAGGATACAACCATGTAAATTGAGTGCAATCATCTATCAAAAGAGCATGATATTTCATATTTTGGAAAGGATACACTGGGTAGGTGTTGTAGATATGATACTTCAAGGGTTTACCTATTTCTATTTCAACTATAATATGAAACTGTTGAAAAATCTGAAACACCTGATCCTTTGACTTCAACGCATAAACCCAAACTTTTCTAGATATATCTGTCACGCTCCGCCCTACACGCATGTATGATATTGTTCGCTTTGGCTTATGGGCCTTACGGTTTTGCTTTTGGTGGGCCTCAACCTATCAAAAGGCCTCATACAAGGTAAGGATGTAAGCTCTATTTATAAACCCATTCACTTTCCTCTCTATAGTCGATATGGGATTTGAGGATATTACAATCCACCCTCCTTAGGGCTACACGTCTCTATGCAGTAGCCTGCCAATTCATGTAGCCTGCTAGCCCTTTTGGCTCGCCCACATAAGAACCTGCCCACTTGCACCACGCCACGGCATGGACCCACACTCGAATAAGTTGAGAGTCGGCCTAATACCATTTGTCATGCCCCATCTCCACATGCATGCATGATATTGTTTGCTTTAGCCCATGGGCCTCACGGTTTTGCTTCTGGTGGGCCTCAACCTATCAAAAGGCCTCATGCAAGGTAAGGATGCAAGCTCTATATATAAATCCATTCACTTTCTTCTTTATAGTTAATGTGGGACTCGGGGATGTCACAATATCATCGATAAATATGACAAAGAACTTATTGTCAATGATTTTACCTCTATGAGACCACAAACATCAGAATATACAAGATCTAACATATTAGATTTCAATTTTGATGTTGAAGAGAAAGCAACCTTATGCTATTTGCCGAACAAACAATAATCATAATGGTCAAGGGATATACCTTTGGAGGAAGGAATTAAATCCTTCTTTGCCAACATCTGCAGGTCTTTCTCACTCATATGACCAAGTCTCTTATACAACTATCTTGAACAGCATTTAACACACCTTTGCACAATTTTACATGTGTTTGTAAAGCGTATTATCCGCTTTTCTTCTTGCAATAATAAAAGACTCTCTAGTGAGCTTTCATCTGCCATTTCCAAAGTAATTTTCATAACCTGCATGATCCAATGCCGTTCGGAAAATTAAATTCAACCACATATCAGGAACATGTCACATATTTTTCAGCGTTATTGTGCAACCAATATCGGTTTGAATGTAAACATCACTGCAACCAATAATCTCTGAATAACTCGTGTTACCCATCTTCACAGTACCAAAGTCACCTGCTTTGTGTATCGTGAACATCTCCCTAAAGGAGTAGCATAGTAGGATGCTGCTGTGTTAACAACCCACTCAACATGATCATTTGTAATATTTAAACACTCATTATTATTGCTGGCGAGCACCACTACTTCTTGTTCCAAAGTAGCGGTAATGTTATCACTATCATTCTTCATCATATTATTGGATCCTTTCTGTTCCTTTAAGGCAAAATAATTTTTCCTAATGTGGCCCATCTTGTTACAGAAAAAACATTTCACAGACTTTTTTTGGTCTATGATTAACCTTTAGACCTGCTACGACCACCCTTTGGTCCTCTACTCTTACTCGTCCCCTTGTTCTCAATAACAAAGGTCTGTGCATTATCTGCCCTTGCAGATTTCCTTTTAGTTTCTTCATTCTGTAAAGTACTCATGGACACCACACCATCTGGAGTAGAGTTACTCATGGAAACAACTAATGTCTTCCATGTATCCTGCAAAGAACTTGCAACCCGACCTAGAAATTGAGGGTTAGTTTAAAATTAACCAGTGGCACATGTACTCCCGTGCATGCACACTTAGACCTAGTCTAAGTGTACACACACAAGGGATCATTTACACGTGCAAACAAAGTGTACGCGGAAGCTGTACATATCATCGCATAACACAAGGATATACAAAAGGCACAATGCCTGTAAAAGATTAAACAAATTTACAAAAATATACATCAAAATAGGAGGTAATAGTCACAAGGTTAAAACACATGGATGACCCAAAACCCTGAGTACAATGTCAATACAAGTCCCCACATATTCAAAAGACTAAAGTGATTCAAACCGCTCATGGAAGAATGGATCAAGTCCACTCTTCTAGCCCGGATGAGGCCTCGCGTGCCTCTCTTGAATTCTGGTCGACCGACAAAGGGTCGGGAGAGGGATTTGAGCCTACAACACTAAAAACAACTAATAAGTACAACGACTTAGCAAAATATCAGCAACAAGAAGTTAACACGCGTTGTATCTATTAATTCGCAGAAAAATTAATATGTCAAGATCCATAACAGTCATGTTCGTATACTAGGCAAATCGTGCATATGAGTGAGCATGCTATCAGAATCACAACAAATGTACTATCAAGGTGGCTACCATATTTGCCATATTCTCCTTTTCGAGAGTAATCAGTACGAGAATACCATGGACCGGGTCAGAGTATGAATGAGTCTCTATTTCTTGGGGTCCTAAATCTTAGGACGGCAGCACTCTGCAGAGGCGGTAACAATCTATGCCATAGTCAACCCCGTTGGGTATCATGAGGCTAAGGTTGAGTAGAGCCAAATATACAAGATCAGTCAAGTTATATGATGCACGTCAATTAGTGTCCGCGTCAATTAGTCAAACAATATCATGTCATATCATGACAAGCAATACAGTAGTCCGTGCATTACAAAATCGACAAAATAAAAAATTACGAAAAAGGACTCAAATCTACCTAACCAGGGTCAAACTCAAAACAGAATAAAAAAAAAACCAAAATACAATTAACAACTAATTGGTGGTTAAGTAGTCACTAATCGGAATTAAGTTGGGTCGGAGCGTTACAAAACTCAGAAGTAATAAAGTTTGCATTTCATCATCAATGACCATCTTCATTGTGGCTAACTGATTAACTACACTTTGAAACTCATTGATGTGATCTTCGATCTGACCACCGTCTTTGAATTTCATGTTCACAAGCTTCCTAATAAAAAATGTTTTGTTTATTGTGGTCCTTCTATCATACCTTGCTTCTAGCTTTTTCCAAAGGATATGTGCATTGGTTTCATTGGACACGTGGTGAAATATACTATTATCAATATACTGTTTGATGTGACCAATCACTTTTCTATGCAATTTGTTCCATTTAGTATTTTGCATATCTTTTGGTCGGGCACTATCCCTTTCAATGGGATTATAAAGGTCTTTGCAATAGAGGATATCCTCCATCTTTGGTTTCCAGATTAATTAATTGGAATGGTTGAGCTTAATCATGGTAGTGTTCACAGTGTTGTTCTCCATCTTAATTAAATTAAGCAACAAGAAAAGACAAACAACTAATGCTTACCTTAACTCCTGCACCACACTATAAATCTCGTCACCACGAGCACGCTGGAAGAAACGAATTTGAAATCTGACCCATTATGGCTCCGATATCGCAGAAACAGTTTTTTGCAGTCCGATTTGGTCAAACTCCTCATTGACCCTCAAACAGTCAATCTTCTTCAATAAATGCGTAGATCCGCTAGAAACGAGTCCGTAGGTGCAAACGGATCTTCGTTTGGACGTTGGATGATTAAGATATCGCAGAAAGAAGTTTTTGCCATCGATCTCGGTCAATCTACCTTTGACTGTATGATTTGCTGTTGTGGGCTAATGTCAGCACTATGCTACTATAGGTTGGGCTTCTACAAACGAGTTCAGGTCAACCCAACCTGAACCGAAATTGCCTTGCTGCCCAGGGCTTCTACACCACAAGTTAGGTTGAACTGACCTAACAGGAACCCAATTTGGAACGGAGATCTAAATCCCACAAAGTTGTCTCCCTCCTCGACCTTATCTTTGCGAATAGGGACCGAACCTCCTACCAACTTCCTCGGCTACGGCAGCGAGGGATCAACGGCGTCCGACTGCTTAACGGGAAAACCAACGACGGTGAGAGAGGCAGTGTCACAACCTGAGCCCAGGGTTCGGGGGTTAGCAAAAGCCAAACCAATGACACACGTACTCCCGTGCCTGTACACGTAGACCTGGTCTAAATGCGCACGCACAAGGGAACATTCATATGTGCCAAACATGTACGCGGAAGCTGTAAATATCAGAAACATCAAACTAACAGTGCAAAAAGAGAATACGAAGACAGAACTGACATAATTACATGTGAAGGTCTTACAAAATGAACAAAATAATATATACAATCATGACGTATACAAGTGTGGAAATCCTCAAAAAGAAAGACTCATATGCCATGCACAAGTATGACACAGAAACAACTGTGAATACAACGATTCAGCAAAGTATAAATCATAACAAGTTAACACACGCTGTGTCTAATAGAATAAGGAATATCATGTAAATTAAACAAGGCATTTTCGTATACTAGGCTGTCATGCAAGAAAGAAATATGCTATGCGAATTAATGTATACATGCTGTGTACATAACTAGTGGCTATTACATTGCCATATGCTCCCAAAAAAGGGATCTTGTATCGTGCAAAGAACACCATTGTCCGGGCCAGGGTACAATGGGTCTCGGTTTCCTAGGGTCCGGTTCCCCAAGACGTTTCCTTACTGCAGCAAGGCCATGAAAACTACACCAAATTCACCCCGTCGAGATCCTAAGGCTGAGGTTAAGTAGTGCCTGACCATACAGAGTCAATCATGAAAACTCTAAGTAGATCGTGACAATATATCATATGTGCATATCTGCGAACATGTCTTATACGTGAAATTACACATGCATACTCAAGGTAAAGAACCACAATGTGAAAGTAACCGAAAACAAGTAATCATACTAGAGAGTAGAGATCAATGATCGAATGCAATATATTATGCAACAAATCATGCGAAATCGGATCATCATTATTTACAAGCCAATACTAATCTAGTTATCTGGTGTTTCTAACCGTGCATGATGATGTAGTTTTAAGTTATTCGATGCACCGTTGTCTAGTGTTGCATTGAATCGGATGGTGCACGAAGTCCCTTAAACAAACATCCATGGGGAGGTGCTTAACATCCGGATAACGAACATGAATGATTTGCAGCCCTCGAGATCATTCACGCATTGTATCACATTCCGTTGGGCAGGTCTAGGTGCTCTACATTCTATCATGAAGGCCATATCGGTCTTTCCCTTACACCTATCCTTGTCATTCATTGTTCTAGGGTTGATACGGCTTAGCCGTAGGTGAACATACGGCTTAGCCGTAGGCATCTTACGGTGTAGCCGTAATATGCACTGCGGTCTCCACCGCGGTTTCCTTTACTGTTCATCCGCAGTTACGGTTCACCGGTATTTTATCCTACGGCTTAGCCATGTGTGTTCTACGGCCTAATCGTGACTAGGCCGTAGAAGGTCTGTCAAATTGATTGCTTTCAGTTAATCCAGAAGAAGGCACCCTGTACTGATCTACGGCTGGGTGACGGCTGAGGTTCGGCTTAGCGGTAGTGCAATACACGGCTTAGCCGTGACCTGGCCGTAGAGGAAAACTGGGTTTTTACCTTCTCTGGACTTTAAGCTGTAGGTGACATACGGCTTAGCCGTACATGCACGAAGTCAAGTTCTGAATCAAGTACAGAAAACCTGTGAAACCATCAGAATTGTAAATATCCAACAGAGATAAGATAGAATACTAACAATTTGGGGCTGTAAACAAGTTTGCCATGCCATTTCATGTGAATTAACTGAACCAAACAATTACCAACATGGTTCTTACAGATTATGGTTATACTTGCCTTATTTAAATTCAATGACACAACTTGCTCTCCTTGGGCTCAAACACAACCAAACACCACCACTGTAAACATGCATGCAAGGGAAACAGGGAAAATATCAAGACACACCATGCAATCATGGAAACAAGAAGTAGAAGAAGAAGAAGAAGAGGATGAGGGAGATGGAAGAGAACTTCAACTCACCTCAATCAACACAACTGAGAATGCAAGGAACCCTCACTTTGGCTTGGTCGATGATGGGGGAGAGAATTCAGGAGAGGGAGAGAAAGCCCTTCACGTGAACAGTGAGAGAAGAAAGTGAGAGAGAGAACTTGGGTCGATGGAACGAAGGTTATATAAGATAAGTGGATGTCAATTTACATTCAAGTCGAAGGTTCAGACAAATTTACATTTCGAGTCAAATCCGAGTCCAATGGAATCATACGACATCGTTTGCAAACGACGTAGTTACGAAAGTTGACGAGCTCAACGAAAGACACGTGTTGACATCAAGATGATGCAAAAATGATCATGTATTAGAAAAGCTAAAATTACGAAAAAGGGCTTGGTCTACTTAATCTAGGTCAAACTCAACCTAACTACCTATCCATGACCCGCAACGGAATCAAAACACAAACAAAACACAATTAGCCATGAAAACAAGATTAATTAGCCACTAAACGAGGTCAATCTGGGTCGGAGTGTTACATCCTCCCCTACTTGAGAATCATTCGTCCTCGGAATGAACACGCACTCACTCATACCTGCAAAAACAGATTGGGATATTGTCGTGCCATCTGCTCTTCTAACTCCCAAGTAGCCTCATCGGGACTGTGATGCTCCCATAGCACTTTGACCCATCGAATTGTCCTAGTGCGGAGTATCTGCTATCGGGTTCCCACGATACGGAGCGGTTGCTCAATGTATGCAGCATTCAGCTGGATCTGAACATCGTCGTAACTAATGACATGGGAAGGGTCATGAACATATTTCCGAAGCATCGAAACGTGGAAAACATTGTGTACTCCTGAAAACATCTCGGAAAGATCTAATCGATAGGCCAAATCACCAATCCGACTTTTGATCTCGAACGGTCCGACATCTCGTGGAGCTAACTTGCCTTTCTGGCCGAAATGGATTGTACCCTTCATCGGTGAGACCTTAAAAAAAACCCACTCACCAACGTGAAATGGCCGTCTGCGAGTGTCTGCATAACTCTTCTGCCTCGACCGAGCAACTTTCAAGTTCTCAATTGCTTTCTAAACCTTCTCCGTAGTTTCTGCGATGATCGTCGGTCCGTGAAAACTCCGAGTTCCAACTTCTTCCCAACATACCGGACTTCTACATTTCTTCCCGTACAATGCTTCATATGGCGCCATCCCAATACTCTCGTGGAAGTTGTTATTGTAGGCGAATTTGCACAACGATAGATGAAGATCCCATTCCTTCTCATAGCTCAACACGCTGGCTCGCAACATGTCCTCCAAGGTCTGAATAGTCCGCTCTGATTGCCCATCCGTCTGTGGGTGGTATGCCATGCTGAAGCTCAACTTCGTACCCATAGCCTCTTGGAATGCTCTCCAGAATGACGAACCGAAACGGCTGTCACGATCGGATACAATCGACACTGGGGTACCATGGAGCCTGACGATCTCCTCCACGAACTTCCTCTCCATCTCTGAAAACGTCATACCCTTCCGAAAAGGGATGAAATGGGCTGACTTCGTTAAGCAATCTACAATCACCCAAATGGCGTTGTTCTTCCTGCTCGTCGGCGGTAATCCGGAAACGAAGTCCATGGTGATGTGTTCCCACTTCCACTGCGGTATATGTAAGGGATGCAACGAGCCTGGAGGTCTCTGATGATCTGCTTTTACCTTCTGGCATGTCAAACATCGAGCAACAAACCCTGCTACTTCTCTCTTCATATTGTTCCACCAGAAGCGGTCCTTGAGATTCCGATACATCTTTGTGCTGTCTGGGTGCATCACATATCGAGCGTAATGTGCTTCGTTCATCAGTTTCTCCTTGAAATCATCAACTGCTGGCATGCACAACCTACTCCGAAAGTAGAGTACATCGTCCTCTAGTCTGAAATCGGGTATGTCTCCAATGTGGTCTTGAATGCGCTTCAAGGTTAGATCTTCGAATTGCCTGTCTTTCATCTGCTGAATCATCTTAGGCTGAAACACTAGTGTACTTGTCAAAGTCACGAACTCATCCACTTGTTTCACTTCAACAGGGAGACCATGGAACTCTAAGAGGAAACTGCTCAACATCTGCACAGACTCTGCTTTCCTGCTGAGTACATCTGCCACCACATTTCCCTTTCCTGGCTGATATTTGATCGGGAAGTCATAATCCTTGATAAGCTCAAGCCATCTCCACTGTCTCATGTTTAGCTCCTACTGCATGAATAAGTACTGCAAGCTGTGGTAGTTAGAATGAACCTCAAATCGCACACCATACAGATAATGTCTCCACAGCTTCAATGCAAACACGATGGCTGCCAATTCCAAATCATGGGTGGCATAATTCTTCTCATGTTCTCGCAACTGTCTCAATCCATATGCAATTACCTTCCCGTGCTGCATCAACACACAGCCTAGACCAACTCGAGAGGCATCTGAATATACCATGAACCCTTCACTACCATCTGGCAAAGCTAACACTGGGACCGTAGTCAGCTTCTCTTTTAAAGTCCAGAAACTGGCTTCACACTCCTCAGTCCAATCAAATGGCACATTCTTCCTGGTCAACTTCGTCAAAAGAGAAGAGATCTTAGCAAAGTCCTGGACAAATCGACGATAGTAACCCGCTAGACCAAGGAAACTGCGAACTTCTGTCACTGTCTTAGGGCTAGGCCAATTCACAACTGCCTCCACTTTAGATGGATCAACTGCCAATCCCTCTCGTGAAATGATATGACCCAAAAATGCTACCTACTCAAGCCAAAAATTACATTTCGACAACTTAGCAAACAATCGATGTTCTCTCAACAACGACAAGGCTTTTCTTAAGTGCTCCCTATGCTCCTCTGCTGACTTAGAGTATATCAATATATCATCAATAAAAACAACTACGAACTGGTCCAAGAAAGGAGCAAAGATCTGGTTCATCAATGCCATAAACGCTGCAGGTGCATTGGTTAGTCCAAAAGGCATCACGAGGAATTCATAATGTCCATAACGAGTCCTGAAGGCAATCTTAGGAATGTCATCTTCTTTGACCCTCAACTGGTGATATCCAGATCTCAAATCAATCTTTGAAAAATATGCTGCACCCTGAAGTTGATCAAACAACTCATCAATCCTGGGTAGGGGATACTTGTTCTTGATAGTCACTTTGTTCAGCTGTCGGTAGTCTATGCACATCCGAAAAGTACCATCCTTCTTCTTGACAAACAAGATTGGTGCTCCCCAAGGTGAGACGCTCGGGCGAATGAAACCCTTATCTAAAAGCTCCTGCAATTGCTTCTTCAACTCTGATAATTCAGCTGGGGCCATGCGAAACGGAGCTTTACTAATTGGTGCCGTGCCGGGAACAAGCTCAATGGCGAACTCCACGTCTCGAACCGGGGGTAGGTCTGGCACATCGTCTGGGAAGACATCGGGAAAGTCACAGGCTACCTGGATCTCACCTAGCTGCTTCATCTCTTTCTTTGTCGAGATAAAGGCAATGAAGCCTTCACACCCTCTGCGAATCAAGCGATCTGCCTTACACGCCGAAATCACACGTCTGGGGCATCTCTGCTGACTGCCCTCGAAACGGAAACCTTTGCTTACATCGAAGAAGATCATCCTGTTGTAACAATTAACACAGGCACGATATCGAGCGAGCCAATCCATACCAAGGATCACGTCGAAGTCCAGCATCGACAACAGGATCAAATCAATAGGTAACTGATGACCTGCAATCTGCACGTTGCAAAGGGGGTAGTATACGTTACACTCCACTCGCTTGCCAACTGGGGTGGATACAACCAGCACATATGGCAACGGCTTGGACGGTTGATGTAACCGCTCGACGAAATGAGGTGCTACGTATGACCGCGTAGACCCGAATCGAACAATGCTAATGCCTCAACGTGCGGAATCAAAGCAGTACCTTCAACCACTTGTGGATCCTCGGCACTCTCATGGGTAGCGGCATATGCACGGGCTGTCTGACGAGGCTGTCTCGAGCCTGGACGAGTTGACTGTGACTTGCTCGGAGCTGTAGACGCACTGGGTCTGCCAGGAGCTGCACCGGAGGTAGTGCTAGATGGTGGGGGCTGGGAGGCTCTATATCGATGACAACTGGCTATCATATGCTCCCTCGAAGTACAGATGAAACAAGCGCCTGCCTTCCTCCAACAAGCTTCAGACGTGTGGCCCTTGCCATAATGCTCACAGATCACTCCGGCAGAACTGGAAGTACTCTGCTGGCCTTTTGTCTTCTTCTGTACTTGTCCTCGTGCACGGAAAGGCGGCTGTCGCTTAGGCTCAACGGCTCTCGCAGCTTGGTGGATGGCCTCAGCAGAATAGGCCCTGTCCACTGCATCATCAAACGTAGCCGGACGCCGAAACGCAGTCACGTGGTGCATGTACTGGGGATGCAGACCTTCAACGAACCGATTCACCGTCCTCTCCTCGGTACTGATCATATTTGGGGCAAAATGCGATAACTGCATAAACTTTTTCACATATTCTGCCACGGTCATCTGCTGCTGGCGGAGAGCTAAAAACTTAACCTCCTTAGCTCGAAACACGTGAGCCGGGATGAACTTCCTCCTGAACTGTTGCTTGAACGTCTCCCAAACTGTCACACTAGGAATGTCTCTGTATAAGTCTTTCACGCTTTTCCACCAAGTTTTCGCGACATCTCTAAACATGGAGGTTGCTAACCCGATCTTCTGCCTGTTCGTGCACACTACAGTCTCAAATACGTCCTCTGTTTGTTCTATCCACCGTTCTGCCTTCAATGGCTCTTCTGTCCCATAGAACTCAATAGCTCCTCGCTTGCGAAATTTATCATAGAGGGCATTTGGGTCATTCTCTCGTGGCTAAAAGACCACCTGCTGGTCTACATGTGATGGAGCTGGGGCTTGGCTTTGTCGGTCTAACACGGTTGTAACTTGTGCTTGTAAGTTTTGCATTGACTGCGATTGTGCCTGCAGGGACTGAAATAACACGAGGATGCGTTCATTTATGTTCTGTGTCTGCAGTGATGGTGCGGATCTGCTTTCATTGTTTCCGGCGTTCTGCTGAGAACCCGAACCTGACGCCATCCTGTAAAATGGAAGGAGTCAGACACAAACACAAAACAATCTCGCCCAACAAGCCCCAAAATCTAGAAAAACCACAAAGAAATAATTGTATCCTCACCACGATCCTACATGCCTACATGCTTATCATCTAAAGCAAGGAATGCTCTGATACCATACAATACGTATGTCACAACCCGAGCCCAGGGTTCGGGGGTTAGCAAAAGCCAAACCAATGACACATGTACTCCCGTGCCTGTACACGTAGACCTGGTCTAAATGCACACGCATAGGGAACATTCACACGGGCCAAACATGTACGCGGCAGCTGTAAATATCAGAAACATAAAACTAACAGTGCAAAAAGAGAATACGAAGACAGAACTGACATAATTACATGTGAAGGTATTACAAAATGAACAAAATAATGTATACAATCATGACGTGTATAAGTGTGGAAATCCTCAAAAAGAAAAACTCCTATGCCATGCACAAGTATGATCCAAGACGCGCTCCGGGGGAGTGATCACATCCACTCCTTTAGGCCTGATGGGGCCTCGGGGGTCTCATCTGAAGTCTGGCCGACCGGCGAGGGGTCGGCAGGGGTATCTGAGCCTGTAACACCAAAAACAACTGTGAATACAACGATTCAGCAAAGTATAAATCATAACAAGTTAATACACGCTGTGTCTAATAGAATAAAGAACATCATGTAAATTAAACAAGGTATTTTCGTATACTAGGCTGTCATGCAAGAAAGAAATGTCATGCAAGAAAGAAACATGCTATGCGAATCAATGTATACGTGCTGTGTACATAACTAGTGGCTATTACATTGCCATATGCTCCCAAAAGAGGGATCTTGTATCGTGCAAAGAACACCATTGTCCGGGCCAGGGTACAATGGGTCTTGGTTTCTTGTGGTCCGGTTCCCTAAGACGTTTCCTTACTGCAGTAAGGCCATGAAAACTACACCAAATTCACCCCGTCGGGATCCTAAGGCTGAGGCTAAGTAGTGCCTGACCATACAGAGTCAATCATGAAAACCCTGAGTAGATCGTGACAACATATCATACATGCATATCTGCGAACATGTCATATACGTGAAATTACACATGCATACTCAAGGTAAAGAACCACAATGTGAAAGTAACGGAAAACAAGTAATTATACTAGAGAGTAGAGATCAATGATCGAATGCAATATGTTATGCAACAAATCATGCGAAATCGGATCATCATTATTTACAAGCCAATACTAATCTAGTTATCTGGTTTTCTAACCGTGCATGATGATGTAGTTTTAAGTTATTCGATGCACCGTTGTCTAGTGTTGCATTGAATCGGATGGTGCACGAAGTCCCTTAAACCAACACCCATGGGGAGGTGCTTAACATCCGGATAACGAACATGAATGATTCGCAGCCCTCGAGATCATTCCCGCATTATATCACATTCCGTTGGGCAGGTCTAGGTGCTCTACATTCTATCATGAAGGCCATATCGGTCTTTCCCTTACACCTATCCTTGTCATTCATTGTTCTAGGGTTGATACGGCTTAGCCGTAGGTGAACGTACGGCTTAGCCGTAGGCATCTTACGGCGTCGCTGTAATATGCACTGCGGCTCCACCGCGGTTCCCTTTACTGTTCATCCGCAGTTACGGTTCACCGGTATTTTATTCTACGGCTTAGCCATGTGTGTTCTACGGCTTAGCTGTGACTAGGCCGTGGAAGGTCTGTCAAATTGATTGCTTTCAGTTAATCCAAAAGAAGGCACCCTGTACTGATCTACGGCTGGGTGACGGCTGAGGTTCGGCTTAGCGGTAGTGCAATACACGGCTTAGCCGTGACCTGGCCGTAGAGGAAAACTGGGTTTTTACCCTCTCTGGACTTTAAGCTGTAGGTGACATACGGCTTAGCCGTACATGCACGAAGTCAAGTTCTGAATCAAGTACAGAAAACCTGTGAAACCATCAGAATTGTAAATATCCAACAGAGATCAGATAGAATACTAACAATTTGGGGCTGTAAACAAGTTTGCCATGCAATTTCATGTGAATTAACTGAACCAAACAATTACCAACATGGTTCTTACAAATTATGGTTATACTTGCCTTATTTAAATTCAATGACACAACTTGCTCTCCTTGGGCTCAAACACAACCAAACACCACCACTGTAAACATGCATGCAAGGGAAACAGGGAAAATATCAAGACACACCATGCAATCATGGAAACAAGAAGTAGAAGAAGAAGAAGAAGAGGATGAGGGAGATGGAAGAGAACTTCAACTCACCTCAATCAACACAACTGAGAATGCAAGGAACCCTCACTTTGGCTTGGTCGATGATGGGGGAGAGAATTCAGGAGAGGGAGAGAAAGCCCTTCACGTGAACAGTGAGAGAAGAAAGTGAGAGAGAGAGAACTTGGGTCGATGGAACGAAGGTTATATAAGATAAGTGGATGTCAATTTACATTCAAGTCGAAGGTTCAGACAAATTTACATTTCGAGTCAAATCCGAGTCCAATGGAATCATACGACATCGTTTGCAAACGACGTAGTTACGAAAGTTGACGAGCTCAACGAAAGACACGTGTTGACATCAAGATGATGCAAAAATGATCATGTATTAGAAAAGCTAAAATTACGAAAAAGGGCTTGGTCTATTTAATCCAGGTCAAACTCAATCCAACTACCTATCCATGACCTGCAACGGAATCAAAACACAAACAAAACACAATTAGCCACGAAAACAAGATTAATTAGCCACTAAACGAGGTCAATCTGGGTCGGAGTGTTACAGGCAGCCGGCGTTGATTACGACGATGACTTCGGCGAGCAGCAGCGGCAGCAGGGGGGGCATTTGCAACGGTCGTCTCCTCACGCAACGGTGATTGCCGTGGATTGCATGCTGCGGCAACAGGGAGAGGGGAAAAATAGCAGAGACCATGAATTCTTCCACTTCGGTTCTAGCCAATAAGCCCGAAAACCCAAATTGTCTTCTTCTACCAGTGGCCCAACCAGAGATCACAATCGTGATCTTTGATTTCGTTGCAACAAAAATTGTAGAAATCTAGGTCTCGCTTAATCTAGTCCGTTAATCTTCCGCGCACTAACTTCAACCTCTAGGAGACCTTAGCCAGGCTTTTGATACCACTTGTTGTGGATATAACACCATTGTTTTGCGCGCGTGTGTATAAGCAACTAAGATAAAAAATCAACTATACAAGAAGACAAGAGATTTACGTGGTTCGGCAAAGATGCCCACATCTACGAATAACCAATTTCTACTAGGTTTTCCTCCAATTCGTGAATCAACAACCTTGGAATCTCAGCATATGTCTAGGGTTACAGATTACGTCATATATAATCATCACTTCCTTATCCCCTAAAAACTCTATTCTTAGAAAAATGGAAAGTCCCAATTCTATTAAAAAACTACTGTTTAACAATCAGAAACTTTCTAATATAATTAAGAAAACTGCCTAAGACACTGAACTCAATTGGTCTAGACCCACTTGTCAATAATCTCCCCCTCCAGACTATGGGGAAGATGCCCTGAACCCCTTACTAGGAGTTTAGCCTTGCCAACTCTGAACACAGTTTCAGCTTTCCCTTAGACACAACCTTTGTCATCATGTCTGAGGGATTCTTGTCGGTGTGAACCTTTTCTAACTTCATAAAGTTCTTCTCGATTAACTCACAAATCTAATGGTACTTGACATCAACGTGCTTCATGTGACCATGATATGTAGCATTTTCACTGAAATCCATAGCACTCTATCACAGTAAATTATATATTCTTCTTGTTTTATACCTAATTCTTGATGGAATCTCTTCAAACAAAGCATTTTTTCCTACTTTATTAGCAGCTATGTATTCTGCTTCAATTGTAGACTGTACTGTACACTGTTACAACTTTGATTGTTAGGAGATAGCTACCCCTACGAAAGTAAACAAATAACCAAAAGTTAACAACCGACAATCAAGATCGCTTGTAAAATCAGCATTTGTATAACCTTCCACCATTGGTTTTGAGCCTTTGAAACATAAGCATAACTTGAAAGTACCTTTCAAATACATACAGATCAACTTCACTGCTTCCCAATGCTCTTTTCCAGGGTTAAATAGAAATCTACTCACTAAACCCAGAGCATGAACAATATCTGGCCGTGTATAAACCATGGCATATATAAGACTCTGTATAGTAGAGGAGTAAGGAACATATGTCATCTGTTTCTTTTCATCATCTGTAGTAGGACACAAGTGCTTGCTTAGTTTGAAGTGATTGGTTAGAGATATGCTAACTATCTTAGCAATTTTCATGTTGAACTGTTTGAGTACTCGTTCAACATATTTCTCCTCTGACAACTGCAGCTGCTTGTAACTCCTGTTATGATGTATTTATATTCCCAATATCGTTCGTGCGGGACCTAAGTCTTTCATGTCAAACGACTTTGACATCTACTATTTCAACTTGCCATTCAACTTACTATCCTATCCAACTATCAACATATCATCTACATACAAAAAAAGGATGATGAACCTGCCATCAATAAATTGACGAACATAAACACAGTGATCTGCAGCTGTCCTCCGGTACCCATGACTCAACATGAATGAATCAAACTTTTTGTACCACTGTCTTAGTGTTTGCTTTAGCTTGTAGAGACTCTTCTTCAATCTTCAAACCATTTTTTATTTTCCTTGTACTCTAAACCCCTCTAGTTGAGCCATGTATATCTCTTCTTTTAAGTCACCGTGAAGAAATGCAATCTTCACGTCCATCTGTTCAAGTTCAAGGTCTATGCTGGTGGTTAGACCCAAGACAACTCTAACAGAAGTCATCTTTACAACATGAGAGAAAACATCACTGAAGTCGATACATTTTGTCTGCGTGAAGCCTTTTTCCACTAACCGTACTTTGTGCTTCACCAATTTTCCATTTTCATCATTTTTTAGCTTGAACACCCATTTGTTTTTTTAGAACATTCCTATCTTTAGGAAGTTTCACCAGCTCGTAAGTCTTGTTTTCTTTCAAAAAACTCATCTCATCCTACATAGCGCTCAGCCAATAATTTTTATCATCATGAGTTATTGCTTTTCGTAAGCTCCCTGGCTCCCCTTCATCAGTAAGAAAAATATATTCGGATGTAGGATACTTAGTTAATGGTTGACGTTCTTGTGTAGACCTCTTAGCTTGAGGTTCTGTGGTTTCCAACGGAGCAGCTACAGCATCCCCTGCTCAACACCCTCATCATCTGGTAACCTTTGTGCTTCATCACAATCTGGATTGTTTTGTCCACCTTCCACACCTGTAGTCTGCATCGGAGAAGTAGTCGGTCTAAGACCAACCACTCCATCAACTATTTCTGAAAACTTATCAATCTTCTCAACATCTCTAAAGAACTGGTCTTCATGGAAAATCACATCCTTACTTCTAATAATTCTTCTCTTTTCTGGATCCTATAACTTGTAGCCAAACTCATCTCCACTATAGCCAAGAAAGATGCAACTCACTGCATTATTGTCCAACTTTGAACGCTGCTCTTTTGGTACATGTGTAAATGCCTTTTGGTACATGTGTAAATGCCTTACTCCTAAACACTTTCAAGTGTGAATAGGAAGCACTTTTACTTGTCCATCTTTTCTCTGAAAGATTAAAATTCAAAGGAATTGAGAAAGATCTATTAATTAGATAACCGGCAGTCAAAACGGCTTCACCAAAGAATGACTTAGGCAACCGTGATAATCTTATCATGCATCTCATTTTCTTAAGAATAGTGTGTTTCATCTTCTCTGCCACACCATTATGCTATGGAGTACTAGAAACTTTTTTTTCATGTCAAATGTCATGCTTCAAGCAGTAGCTTTTAAATTGGTTAGATGTGTACTCACCCCCATTATTTGTATAGAGGCATTAGTTATTTCCGTGAACAACTCTACTCCAAATAGTGTATTGCCCATGAGTCAGGTTACCAGTAGTTTACATAATGAAGAAACTAGAAGGAAATCTGTAGGGACAGATAATGCTCAGGCCTTTGTTACTGAGAACAGGGAGAGGAGTAAGATTAAAGGACCAAAGGTGGTTTATGGCAAATCAAGAAAAAGTCTGTGAAATGTTTTTTCTGTGGCAAGATGTGCCACATCAGGAAAAATTATTTTTCTTTGAAGGAACAGAAATGATCCAACAATGAGAAGAAGAATGACAGTGATAACACTACAACTACTTTAAGACAAAAAGTAGTGGTGCTCGCCGGCAATGATGATGACTGTTTGAGTGTTGCAGCTAATCATGTTGAGTGGGTTGTTGACACAGCAACATCCTACCATGTTACTCCTTGTAGGGAGATGTTCACGACGTATAAAGCAGGTGACTTTGGTATTGTGAAGATGGGCAACACGAGTCATTCAGAGATTATTGGTATCGGTGATGTCTGCATTTAAACTGATATTGGTTGCACAATGACACTGAAAGATGCGTGACATGTTTTTGATCTGCGGTTGAATCTAATTTTCGAAACTGCATTGGATCAAGTTATGAGAATTACTTTGAAAATGGTAGATGGAATATTACTAGAGGGTCTCTTAGTATTGCAGTAGGTCCCCAAAGATCACAGTGAATTTTGTGAAAGGGAATAGTCTCAATTTTATTTCTCTTTTGAAAAAGCAATTCGTAACTCTTAATAATCTGAAAACTACTACATAGAGTGGGTAATTTATGCCGATTACTAGCACTAACAGAATTACTCGAATCTAAAAACTTAAGAAACTTAGAATTAAGATTGGAGTTCTGCCAATTTTTACTGCTGTTAAAGATGCAATCATTTCTCCATCTAATGCATATGGGCTCCCTCTTTTACTCCTGGTTGCCAATATTATGCCCGTCTTCCGATCGTTAACCATAAAATCAGAGTCAACAAACTCAAAAATACATGATTCATCCTTTGTTAGCTGACTAACAGAAAGTAGATTTTTTTAATAGAAGGACCTACAAGAATATCATGAAACGATATGGAACCATATGTGGATTTGACCATAGTATCCATCATGTGGGAGAATTTTAAACAATTTCCATCTCCAACAACAACATTGTCTGACCCATGATAAGGGGTTAAGTTTGTCAATATACCTAGGCTATTGGTTATGTGTGCATTGGCCCCCATGTCAACATACATGTTGGGATCAGAAGTGTCTAAGAAAGAGACCGTTGTAAGTGCTTGTGGTAGGTCCTCTAGTGCTTGATAAGAAAAACCCCATCGGAACCAACACTTTAACATTCTAGTCGACTTCCTTGGTAGCTTATCGATTTATTATGATAACTCTGATAGTTAGTAATTGGAGCTTCGTAATTTTGAGTTTGATTACTTGAACCTTGAGGTTATGGAGTAAAGGATTGAACTCTTCCATTTTTATTTTGTGGGAAAGCATTGTTATAATTTTGTTGTTCAAAAGGAGATATTGCTTCTTTATATATGGTTGACCAGCGGCGACAAATCCACACCCTTGGGAATTAAAATATCCATTTGAGTATCCACAGCCTCTTCCATTTTGGTCTATGCTTTCTTAAAACATTCCGTAACCTAATATTAGTTTTAGCAAATTAAATTGTATTTTAGATTATTAAGCCTTGTTAGAGTCTAGACAAGTTTGGTTTAGTGTTAAGATTGCATATGCGAAGTATCATTGGGATTCGAGCTCGTTTGAGCATAACACGGGATAGTTTGTAATTTTTAGAACTATAGAAGCCTTTTTTCATAATTTACCATTTTGTGAGGCTTTTGGTTTTCTCTGGTAACTCTCTTGATTCCAAGATTCTAACTCTTCTATCTCAAACCGAACCGCATCCGTTTAACCCACCTAATACCCATTCCCCTAAAACTAAACCTTTTATTATAATTTCCCAAAACCCACTTCCTTTATAAGACCAACCCTCATCTCAATTGATCTTCTTTCTATTTTCCTTCTTATCTCCTTTTTCTCTTCTTCCTCACTCACCTCCCTTGCCACCATTGAATTTCTAACTACCGAATCGCCGAATCCTCACTCCTATTTTCTTCCCCAAACTTCCTTCTACCTGTGGATGCCATTTTCATCTTCTTCCTTTAACCAAATAACCGTAGATAAGCTCTAAACTCTCCCATTTCTAGGTCTTAGTGGTTTTTCCCTAAGAAGTGGTTTGTTTTAGTCCCTTAGAACCCCTTCTTTGTGTTTGTAGCGTGGTTTGTCTATGGGTTGAGCCTTTTCATCATTGGAGCCCCGTTTGGGCGTGTGAGAGCTTGGGCATTTTCTATTTTCACCTTTTCTCATGTAAGGAAATTTGATATACATTCTCTTATAATGAAATGCATATTTTCTTGTTGATTCTAACATTATTGCTTTCATTTAGATACTTTGCCCTTTGCAATGAGAAAATAGATTTAAAAGCTAGATTTAGGTGTGATTTGAATGGAGGATTGAATGGAATGATTGGAGGTGGATTTATGTGCGCAATGGAGAGGGCAAGGCCATATTTTAATGCAAGTATAATGGGGATGGAATGTGGGGAATTGGATTCCCAAGAATTAAAGAAATAGGGACTCCTTGTCGGATTGGTCCCGAGTTCGATCGATCAGACCACTGCCCTATCGATCGAAGCTAGAACCAATCAGGATAAAATACCTTGGTTCGATTGATCGGGTCTTTACCCAATCGATTGAATTAAGGTTTTGCTTTAGAGTTGGTTTTTAGTCTTTGGGCCTACATATATGTTTAATGAGTTATTTGAGATCCATATTCATCCTACATGTGTATTATAGCCCTGTTTTAATTGTGGGACCCTATTTGACTGAGATTTTGATGCGCTTATCTTAAATCACTATGTAAGAGGCATATTTAGGCGTACATAGCTCTTATAAATCACTAGATTGATGTAGGTAAACAATCTACCTTGCACTTAGTTAAAATTGGAGTTGGGGCTAAGCATCTTGGATTTCTAACTTTAAATACCCCAAGTTCACTTCAATCGTGGTTCAAGTAAGAGATGTCGCATACATGAACATTAGTGTATTAGCCAGGGGTTCAAGTAAGAGATGTCGCATACATGAACATTAATCGTGTACACCATTGTCTTTTGGTTGCATCTTCACATGGATTTTTTTAATGTAAACTTGATGTACATGTCTTAAAATTATGCCATGCATTTGGCTTGGACTGTGTAGTGGCTTCACTGCAAGAAAACACATTATTCACGTCAAAATTTGGTGACGAATCAATATATCATCGTTATTGATTTAGAATTAGCAACAATTTAGTATTTTGTCACCAAAGGGCATACTTTCAACGCCAAATATCTATTTTCGTTGCAAAGGGCATTCTTTCAGCTATGAATATCTATTTTTGTTGTTAATAATTAATGAATTCGCAATCAAATGCTTATTTTGTCGCTAATTATAGAAAAATATATGATTTTTCGTTGCCTAAAGTGTAATATAGGCGACGAAAAACTATTTTTGTCACCAAATGGTGCAATTTTTCTTTTGGATTTTCAGAATTGGTGACGAAATTTAGATTTCATCGATTAAAGAATATATTTCGCAATGAAATTTAAGTTTTCTCTGCTAATAGTACACCTTTCAGCAACAAAATTTAAATTTTGTCGCCAATTTTGAAAATACAAAAGAAAAAAATGGTGCCTTTTTTTGTTAGTATTTTCAGAATTGGCAATGAAAACTTAAATTTCATCACCAAAGGTGTATTATTGGCGATGAAATTTAAATTTCGTCACCAAATCTAAAAATACAAACAAAAAAGGAGGCATTATTCTTGCGAAAATGCTGGGATTGGATTTCATTGCCAAAAAAAAAAACAAAATTTATAAAAGGAAGCTTGGGGAGAGATGGGGAGGGAGAGAGGGGAGAGAAAATAGAGAGGGGGAGGAAGAGAGGGGGAGATGGAAGGAAGGGGGAGGGAGAGAGGGAGAGAGGGGGGGAGGGAAGGAGAGAGAGATGGGGAGGGAGAGGAGCGAAGTAGGGAGAGGGTAGGAGATAGAGAGATAATAGATATGGGAAGGGAGAGAGGGGGATGGAGGGATAGGGCAGGAGAAAGAGATAAGGAGAGGGAAGCAGAGAGAAGGAGAGAGGGGTAGGGAGAGGGAAGGAGAGAGAGAATAGAGATGGAGAGAGAGGGAGAGAGAGGGAACAAGAAAGAAGTAGGGAAAGGGAAGGAGATAAAGAAAGAATAGAGATGGGGAGGGAGGGAGAGGGAAGGAGAGAGGGAGAATAGAGATGAAGAGAGAGAGAGAAGGAGAGGGGGAGACAGAGATGGAGAGAGAGGGGAGAGAGAACAAAGAGGGGGAGGGAGGAAGAGAGAGAAATAGAGGGAGACAGAGGGGAGAGAAAATAAAGAGGGCAAGGGCAGAAGAGAGGGGGGCAGAGGAGGTGGGAGGGTGGCAAAAAATATTTCTTTAAAAAAAATTCCTTATTTCATCGCCAAATGTATTTTCATTTTTTTAAAAAAATACTTATAGCGACAGAATTATTCCATTGCTAAAAGGTAAAGGCTTTGGAGACGAAATAATTTCATCGCTGAAAGTATTTTTATCATTTTTTAAAATACCATTAGTGACGATAAAAAAACTTTTAGTGACTAAATTATGTCGTCGCCAAAAGTTAAAGCCTTTTTGTTGCTAATCAGTTTTTTAATTATCTCTTTGTGTGCTTTTTATGATGAAATATAATATATAGCGACGAAATTTTGATATATTTGGCGCAAAAATAAGACGTTGGGGATTGCGATGTATGGTTTCATCGCCAGACTTTTTTAGAGATGGGATAATGGCGATGAAATGAGGGATGAGATTTTTTTGTCACCATAAGTAATTTGCAACGAAAAAATATTTTTTAGCAACGAAACATTTCATCGCCAAATCTTAGAACTTTTGTAGTGCTTGGCAATATAGGTACTTGGTTACCAAAGGACTACTCACATGAGAATATAGGAAGCTAGCCCTTCACCTTGACTTAGGATCTGAGTTTGAGCATCTCTGAGTTGGGTCTATATTTATATTATGTATTTAAGGTCTTTCACGACTGCGGGAAATCAATTTTGAATGGACTGATTATTGTATATGATGGATTGCTTGGCATTTGATGTTTGACGAGCTTTGCCTGATTTTGATATGTTGACTCCTTGATTTGATAGACAAATCCCTTGGTTTGACATTGGAATACTTTCCAATGAGTTGAGAGTTTACCCTTCGTGGTTTGGACTCATGTATTCATTTGTGTAGAATCGATTAGGATTCCTTTTTCCTTCTTCTCCTTCGTTATTGTTACTATTTCTCTTTACATGGTCACATCATCTTTACTTTCTTTTGTTATGGTATGTTTATTATAGTTTATGCTATCTTCTGTTTATTATAGTGTAAGGTCCCGAATCCCACTAATCTTGATTTACGTTAATTAAGCTCATTCTAAATTAATCAAATTTGATTAAGGCTAATTTAATCCAATAATTATCGGGTTTGGGCCTTGGATAGGGAGCTGGGCAGAGTTTGGCCCCACTTTAGTAGTTAAAGGCCTTTTCATAATTTGTCATTGCACCTCTTGGACATCTCGTCCATTTCCTTTCGTGTAACTTTTCGCGTGGATCATCTTTCGTGTTGGGTCCGACTTGATCCGGACTTATCTTGGTCCAATTGAGGTGCATTTGGACTAAACTGAACTTCGTAGAAAAAGGGAGGACTTGCCTGTAATTTCAGGAAAGTTTTGTTTAAAAACAAAAGAAGCTTCACGTAACTCCTCCTTCTTCTCTCATGTAACTGTTGGAGCTCTCCTTTTCTGCCGGGTTTCTCTCTTCTTCTTCTTGCAATCGAAGTGCTTAGGAATTTTGGGAGTGTGCATGCATAAAGAGTGGTCTCCTACCACCTTCTTCTTCCTTGATCTCCCTTTCCTTTACACTTTCTGTATAGAGTGCTCTTCCCTCCAAGCTACAGCAATATAAGGTGAAGAATGGGTTCCTGTTTCATTCTCTTATGATCATTAGGGTCATAAAGACTCCATTACTAGACATGCATGTGAATCTAAACCCCATTTTTATCATTGCATGTTCTATTGTAGAGAACCCATTTCAATTTGGAGTTTTCCCTCCACCCACACGACAAGGAGAACCAGGGAGAGCTAGCACTGGTGAAAAGGCAAGTACTAGAGTCATGTGTGTTGTATATGTTATTAAGTCCTGAATTATTGAGTTAGTTTCTTACCCACTTCCATTTCAATCACTGTTTCTTGTTTTAATTGAGCATAAATGAGGTTGGGCTGAGCTAGGATGATCGAAATGGAATAAGAGGGTGTGTGAGTGTTGAAAAACCTTAGGGACAATTCAACTAAGTCAGGAACACCTTCCCTAAGTTAAGTTCTGAATGACTCCCGAACTGAACTGAGCTACAGAATCAAATTCACGTTTCTGAAGCTTACGGTGAAGCTACGGGTAAGCCGTGAGTACTTACGGCTCAAAGTCCAGAGAGCAGCGAAACCTGATTTTGAACTACGGCTCATCCACAGCTGCACCGTGAAATGTAATACGGCTACGCCGTGACCAGCCCGTATCCAAGCCGTAGGTCTTCCTACGGCGAGCTTTCTAGAGAGCTCAGGGAACCCAGTTTCTTCTACGGCTTATACACGGCTGCACCGTGGAATATTCTACGGTTAAACCATAACCTCCCCGTAACCTAGCCGTAGGCTTAACACAGCTAAGCCGTAGGCCAACATACGGTTGGGCCGTAATTGCGCATGAAAAATCCGGAAGGAATTTGACCACTCGGCTAAGCCGTAGCCTTGTACATGGCTAAGCCGTAAGAACCCAGTGAAACAGGATGTTAGGGACTTTCAATGGTTTTGTAGGACCTTAGTATTGGCACCTTTTATACCACTACATAGGCCCAATGGTAAGTACATGTTGGGGAGAATAATGATTCTCGGAGGGTCTCCCAATGGCAAGTCATGGATGTTGGCATAAGAAGGATGTCCCGTATGCACATAAGGCAATACCAAGATACGGTAATACAACAACACCGAACGTCTTATGTGTACATCGTGTTGAATGTCCTTGGGGAACTATAGGTTACTTATTATAAAGGGTGAAGGTAGTAAATCCTTGGGTACTCACTTAAGTTGAATGCATCCATATTGCTATGATATACCACCTTCAACATGAATTACTTCCTTTAGCAAAACCCTGAGGCAATTCAGACCTGAGCTTCTAATGAGCGCGTGTCTGACAAGCCAGAACTTCTAATGAGTGTGAGCTTGCTAGCCAAGGGTATGATAAGACTGATACGATTGAATCTGAGTCGACACCACTCAGCTTACGCCCTTTTGGGTATATGTTATGTATGTCACCACTGCAGTAGGTTTACGAAGGAGTAGTCGGCGCTCCTCAGGAAGCTAACTTGATCCCCTAGTGACCCATATGCTATGTATGCTCTCTTTTGGGAGAATAGAGCATCGTGGTTGCCAATCAGTATGTCATATGTAACTTCTCACTCATGCATCATGTTCAGTGATTATTCTTGCATATATATTATGTTGTATTAATTTCATGTGCCTTAGTACTTGCTTAACCATCGTGTTAACAGTGTTACCCTTGGTATTGCAGGTCCAGCACTCGGTCCCAACGCGGACACTGACACGCCCCTGGAGGGTACCCCAACGGTACCTCGAGGTATAGACAAGTGGAAAGATGGTGACGTCTTTTATTAGCCATCCAACGGAGCGCGTTTATTCTTGGGAGATATTATTATTATGCTAGGGACCTTTTGTATCACACTCCTAACTAGTATTTTGGAATGTAATTAAAGACTTCAACACTATCATATGTATATATATGTTTACTTTTGAAAGTTAACAGACTATGAACTTCATGTGCTCTTGATAATTACTGAGTATTTCGCGGGATTTCGTTTATGATATGTTATGTTTGTACGTGTGTCAGCTTACCTCACATGTTCCTGTGGAATCTCCCTTGTAGGAATTCGTGCATAATTCTTCAGGGCATGGATTTCTACGGGATTACGTATCCATGCCCTAGGAGCCCACTCAAATCCCCAAATTCCCGGGATCGGGGCGTGACATATAGTTTATGCTATCTTTTTACTAACTCATCGTAGTTTGATGATACTGTATTGGTGCATAGGTACCAATCTTTTTTACCCCAAGGAAGAGGTGCATGCTGAAGCGCTACAAGCGCTTGTGCCACTTGATGAGCCCATGTGGGGTACAAATGATGGTGTCGCACCCATCTAGCCATGTACATGAGTAATCCTCATTGGGCTGACTTCATTTTTGGTTTTTATTGGGTTTATTCTTTTGGGGCCCGAGTTTTTAGTGGGCTTGTAACTAATATACTTTGCTAACTTTTAAACCTTAACTTTAAATTCAGTATCTTTTTATGTGCATATTCTGTATTGTATTTTGATACCAATTGTTAGATAATGCTTCCGCAGATATTGATATTAGTTCAGCTTCATGAACTCACTGCAGACTAAGATCTTGTATAAGATTGATTAGGAGCCACATGTTGCTTTAAACACAAAAAGTTTTAATTGACCCCTAACCTCATGTTTTACCCCGAATTATGATTTGTTTGGTTGGGGGGGGGGGGGGGGGGGGGGGGGTGGAGATATTTCTCTTCCATAGAGGAGTTTTGGAGTCACAAATTAAAACTTGTAGTGCTGTTACAAATTGCACATATGAAGGAAATAGAGGTTTTGAAACCATAGAAGTAATGAGAACTTCTTACATGGACCTTAACCCTTGCAACATATACATAACTTTGTCATCTTCCGTAATAAGTTTTTGTATTTCAACAAGACCGTCAAAAATGGTCTTGAGCCGGCTAGATTGGATTCCCTTTTTATGTGCTACATTTGTCGTCACAATTGGACTTCACATTCTTTGGTTATCTAGAGATAATTTTCTTTGAGGCAATTCCAACACTTTTGGCTGTTTTGCATCCAGCGACCAAACACAATCTAAACGTCCTCGATATTATGCATGAAATGTAGCATGTCAATGAAAATGATAATATGAGAAAATAAATTAATGGAGGGTAAGGTGAAAGAAGTACCTGTGTGTATAGCTTTTCAGTGTCCTGTTATGGTTAGACGAAACACAAATAGAAAAGAAAAGTCTACACTATAAAAAGAAAAAAAAATATCTACACTACTGGATCCAAAACCTGGAATTCACCTGGTTCTCAAATAAAATTTTCCTCCACACATTTCACAAGGAGCATATGAAAAGAAGTAATGATTGTATCAAAAAGCACAGAGAACAGGAGGACTGCATGTTTTTTATGAATGTGTGTAAGAATGACTACTATGAAAAACTCCTCCTCCTTTAAGAATGGGTTTTGAAATTTCACATGAGGAGGGAACATCAGAAAATGGGGTAGTATATGATCCTCCTATGCCGATGATTCTTATATTTTACCAAATTACTTTGGCACAAGCATTAAACTCTCCATGGTAACATCATGATTGAAAGTTGAAACCAACGCCACATGTGATTTCAAAACATCAGACTTTGGGTCCCGATCATGGCCATTTTTCTCTAAGTCTAAGAATTCATCCAAACACAATTTCTCCTTTTCTTTTGACAACTTTATAATTGGATGTGCAATTTTTTAAAGAATAGGATCATGTAATTGCACACCAATTGCCACATCATTTATTAACGATTCCACAGTATCAGAGTCTAAAACCTAAAAAGTTAGATCCTCTTCCCAATATTGATTTCTCTTTAAAAGCTTATGTGGTGCATTTACAATATCATCAATCATTGGAACCTGAAATTCTTGAAAACCTGCAATGCCGGATTCCTCAGAAGAATCGGATTCATAAAGGTATCATCTTGAAAGGGCTCCTCATCCTCAATGAGGAAGTCTAGTTTTGTTTTATTGGATTGGATGGGTTTATATATATCAAAGTCAAAATCACCAACCACCATACCATTATAAATTTGCTCATTATCACCCTTAGATTCTAATTGTATGTTTGTGTGATCCATTGAAGAATGATATTCATTGTATGTTGAATCACTTTGTGGAATGTCTGTCTCACTTCTAAGGGTTATAGCTCGTTGCTCCTCATGGAGTGTAACTTCAGAAGTACATTATCTTAATAAAGATCTTATTTCATCTTTGAAAGCGCTCATTGTTAATTGATGGATTTCAATTTGTCTTCGAATGGATTCAGGGAGCATGTCCTCTCAAGATTTCTTCGGGGGTGGTAGTGGTGGTTCATATGGCTGTTCAGGCAGAAGGGTTTTATTAGGGGTATATGACCATGGGGATATTGGGGGTGCATAGGAATCATTTTGGAAGGAATATCTGTATGACCTACTTGGAGTAAGATCTTGAGGCATGTTAGCATTGTGCGCATCAGGTCCGTTATACCAATTGTAATTGGATTGATTTTGCCCGCTTGGACTATACATATTATCCATTTCGTTTGAATAAGGCCATTGTTGTGCATTTGATTCCGCCTTTTGTTTTTACAACGCCTTTAAAATAGCTTCTATTCTCACATTTAAATCCGTGGATGTTTGAATGTCTCTTTGATAACTTCCCCACACATTAAGATCGGAAAGAGGAAAAGATTGTGTGGGATACAGGTAATCATGTGGGGCCTTAATTTGGTGATCACTACTGCACACATCCATAGTGGAAGAAGTGAATGCCAGTGTGGGGTATAGGTAACCGCGTAAAGATTTAGCAATTTTCTCAGAAAAGTTCTCACAATCGATGGATGGACTCTTGACCATGGAGTCCTGTTGATTCATCATGATGGGTGTCAAGAGGGGAGGGTGGCCAATTTTTGTTTTGTTTTATTATTATTATTTTTGTTGTTGTTGTTTTTCTTTTTTTTTTTTTTTGGGTATATGAGGAAGCTAATAAAAAAAATCTAAGAACAAGAAAGGTTTCCTAAAAATTGATTCCTAAATTTAAAAACAACTAAAAAAAACAAGTTTCCATGAATGTTCTAAAATTTTTTATTTTTTTGGCAAGTTTCTTGGCCAAAAGGCCAAAATTGAAAATTATTTTTAACTCACCTTTTAAGGATTTGTTTTAAAAATTTCCTGAAAGCTTGAAAACCTAAAAAGTGACTAAAAATAGAAAGAGAACTAATTTAGAATGTCTTAAATAACCATAAAAATAAACAACCTAAACTAGCTAACAATAGGACTAGTAAGATGGCAATTTTCCCAAAACAAACGTGATTTTTTAATAAATCTGGGAAAATAAATTTTCAAGTTAGAAAATACCCAAATCTTATAAAAAAATCAGCAATAATTAATCAAATTTTAATGTTCATGGGTTGGGCCAAGCAATCTATGCAAGCTACACCTTAATCTAGAATGATGTAGAAACAATAAGTGCACACCTATGAAACAATTAAAAGGAAAGTTGGAAAATTACCTTGGCGATAAAGCTCCTCACAATGGCACCAAAAACTTGATCATGACCTCAAGTGTAAGGCCTCAATTTTAGTTTTACCCAGTAAGTCGGGATCATATCCACAAGGAGTTATGTATCTCACAACCTGTCATAATTGAAAAACTAGTGCTAACTTAATAAAATCTATACAAATACACTACTACTATTTCTGAAAATTAAATTTAAATTACAATCACAAATCTAAAAATTAAATAACAAATCAGAAATAAAACCTAATATAAAAATCCTAAACTAAAAAGTAACCTAAATTACTAAACTACAAAAGCATAAAATTCATCAAACCACCAATTGTAGAAAAAAAAAATAAACCATGTATTAAACTAAAAATCAAAAATAATTAATCATTCAAAGGTGAAGGATAAAAAATAAAATAAAAATAATTCTAGTTTCTTTTATTATGAGAAATTAAAATATCATATTGGTGGAATTAATAAAAGACTATTAAAATACTGCACCAAGTGCGTACTGTCACTGTACATAAATAATGTCGATCAAAGGCGGGACACCGTGACCTCACGAATTGCGTAAAAACAATTAAAACGAGAACAAGAAACTAGTCTTACCTTAGATCAAGACGTCAAGCAAGAGACAGGACTTTGCGCTCAATTCGGGATTTAATCTTCATGCTTCACACCACGAGAGGATAATTGGACAAGAGAAGGATAATGGAATGGAATAGATGGAGTGGATGGGACCTAAGAGGGCTGGCCTAACTCGTCTTGGGGTGGAGGAGAGATGGAGAAAGAAGGAGGGCTTGTGGTGTACGTTGTGTAACTCCCCTCTTGAATCCTTTTTATATTATTTGGTTTCCTTTTTTGGCCAAAAGTTAGCAAATAAATAGTAAGTAGAAAGAATCTTGATTCCTTTTCTTATACAAATTTCTCTCTATACTCACTTTCTAAAATCAAGATAAGACTTCAATTGTAAGCAATCCTGCTTAAAAATACACAGCCAACTTCTCAAGGTCATAATTTTGTCATTTTAGCTCTGATTGGTGTAATCTTGGATTTTACGGATATTTACTCGAAAAGAGCATTCCAACGGTACCAGATTGCCCCGATCCGACACTCGGTTTGAGAGTATTGTTTTAATCCATGTCTAAATAAAAAAACGGATTAACTCTTCATTTTTTTTATCTCTTCATATTTGACTTTTCTTTTCATGAACTTTTTCCGCCATGGCTTTCCTTTCTTCATTCCAATTTGAGTTTTTGAAATTCAAATTTTGATTCATAAAACAATTTTGAAGAGTGGGACCCTTGTCTTTAATCTTCCATAGATACAAAAGCAACTTTTAATTAAAATGACAATTTCAACCAAAAGTCACGAGTGCACTAATGTGGGCCCAGTTAATAAAAAATGACACCATAAATTCACACAATTACTCATGATTTAACTACTGATGATGATAAATTATATCATAAAAATAAGATAATGATAAACCTTCTAAAAATAGAAATTCAAAAATGAAAAGTTTCATGATTTTATGAAAAAATTGTGATTTTTGAATGAATTTTTCATGAAAACACTACATTGATGTTCAAATCTATAAACACATGATTTTTAACTAAATGAATAAATTTTCAATGAATAAGTCCTTAAAATCCCTTAAAATAATAAAAAAGTAATGTATTTTTAGTCACTTATCAACAAGGCCTCTTCAGATAAAGTGCTTGTTATCTAGCTTCGAAGAGGAACATCTTGAACATCTTGTTCTTTTCATTTACGGAATTCAACAGTAGGAGTTGCCTCACCTTTCTCCGACTTTGAGGTTTTGGTCGGTGGCTAATCATACAGAATAGAGGAGACTTTCATACTCTCAATCAATGGGAGAATTTGACTTCTCAACACAAGATAATTTGTGGAAGTGAGTTTGATTGAAACAATATTTATTAGATGATGGAGATATTGGGGTGAGAGAGAAAAGTGGTGGTGGACAACACAGTTGAAAGTGCCAATAACAGGACGACACAATGGACTGTTTCAAAGCTTGGTACTCTCTCATGCCATGGAAAAACTTGCTCCAATGGAGAATTTTATCAAAAAGACAAAATTTAATCGAAAGTTTGGTCGTTCACCTTAACTCTATGTTTTAGGTGAGAACCACGATTTCTCTTATTTGCATTTATAGTCTTGCTTGAGATTTACGAAGAATACAAATAAGCAATAGAAGATCTTGTAGGATCTCACAGGTTAGTCCAAGCTATTACAATCCATAATATTTGTGTGTCATCATCCTCCAAATCTTCTTCACATATCCACTTTAGATGAATTGGATATGATGTTTGCTGACATGAATAATGGATCTCTTTCTATGCTTGGTCCAATAATTAAGCGAGAAGGGTTGCAGCAATCTTTGACTTTAGATTGGAAGGAGTCGTCCCTGTTAGATACCAATGAAACTGATGTGCTCGGTTGTGATGGATATCCTTAGAATTCCTTTCCTTTCGTTCACCAAAATCTATGTTAGCTGGAATAGACATTTTGCTTGCTGAAGTGGACAGCTTGCATGTTATTTTTGCATGCATGATGTGCTGGGATGACATGCATGAGCTGTCCTTCTGTTGGATCTCGATGGACCGGCTCATGGGCTAGATGCTGTTCGGTTGAACCACCTAGATCATGTTTGATTGGATTATGATGAAGGGCGATCCATCTGACGACTCGAAGTCCTAAATATGTATGGTATGTAAATTTCATTACTACATCCACACAAAAATGGTGGGTTTGACTATCAAGAAGCGATTGCAGCTAGTGGGCTCTCTGGGTTTACTTCAAGTCTTCACCTCAACTGTGCATGAACTTGAGCTCGTCTTGACTAGCCTCAGTTGCCTCACCACTTGGGCTCAAGCTAGTCATTGTAAGCTTGGTTCAGAATGGGCTTGTTGTTGGACCGATTAAAAGCAGTTCCAAATTAAGCAAAGTCGAGCTTGCCTTGGTTATAGCAAGCTGATTTTGAACTTGGCTCATCAAACTCAAGCTCCACTCATTTACATCTGGTGCAGCCGATGTCCCTGGTACCCAGTATTATGAATCATCATCCAAAGAGATGTCACTGATGTATTGGCCTACTAACTCATCTGATGAGGGACATGGAGGTCCCTAGCCCAAGGTCAGGTAGAGGAGATTGGTTTGAGTCCTCGTTGGAACAAAAGGTATCATCGTAATGTCTTGACAAAACTAGGAATTTCATTGGGGAGAAGAGGAGGTTTACATGAACCAAAACAAAACAAAAAAGGCAGATGTCACTGAAATGATAAACAATGCGAGAGAGTCTAAGAAAGGCACATTTCAAGGAGATGGCAATATATTGTATAAACACCCAAGGAAAGCCACTGAAACAGTAGCAACAACAATAGCAGCAGCATCATCATCAAGCAGACGAATAATCAAACATGCAAAACGAATAATTGGAAACAGAGTACCCCTCATCTATCAGAAGGTTGTGGCCACTCACATACTTTGAATCATCACTCCCCAAATAAAGAATTGCTTGTGCAACATCCTGTGCTTTTAGATGCACCCCTTTAAGATTAGCAGGGACACTAGATGCCTTCTCAAGATTCTCTCTGTAAGGCATGTAATATTGGCAATTTCATATAATGGACAAAACATGGGTTTTATGTGTTATAATTTTATATTTTTAGATGGACTGAAGTCGCCATGAAAGTTACAGATGATGGTCTTCTACTTGGATATTGGAATACAGATGTGTTATCCTTGGACCGATTGGATGAAAGGGGAGACCGGTCGAATTTCCTGCAAACTGACATCTTTAGACAGAATTGACGACCAACTGATTGGCTAAGTGCCAGACCGGTCGGATTCCATACCCAACCGGTCGGATGATGTATCCGATCGGTCGGCTGGGTCGGCTGACGCATGATTTAGATGCTCTATTTTTTCGGATCTGCCTTGTGCACGTCCTTATCCTCCGCGAATCAAAGACGGTAAAGACTCAAGGGTTACTCCTTATTTAAGGAACATTTCTCCCATGAAAAGGGGTGCGCTCTCCAGATCAAAACCCTAATATACATGGAGAGATTTCATCTTCCCAGAATGTACGCTGTTCTTGAAGTGCTGCAACGTCTCCATCTGTATATCAGTTCTCTTCTCCATTGTGCGTGTTCGTCTTGAGAGGCATCAAGGCGTGAAGATCAATCCAGAAGAGAGTGAATGGCATGTGCGTTGACAAGAAGAGCTTTAGTCCCTTAAGTTGTGCTCAACTGGGTAAAAGAGTAGTAAGTAGTTTTATAACTTCTCTTTCATAATGATTGTTCTTAACGGACCGGTTTTAGGTCCCGTGGTTTTTTCCCGGTTGGATTTTCCATGTAAAAATCCTGTGTCCATCTATATTGTGTGTTTATCTTTGTGTGATTGCTGTTGATATCTACATAGCATACATTGACTGGGACCTTAACTTGTGTCAAGGTTTAACGTCTTTTACTCTCCCAGTCTTAACAAAGTTCTTGGCAGCCAAAGGAGTCACAAGAGCATAAGGGGACAAACAATTCACTCTAATACCAAATTGTCCAAGATCAGCTGCTCCATTCTTGGTCAGCCCAACCACTGCATGCTTGGAAGCGGTATATGCATGAGAAGCCACTGCACCCAAATATGAGCAAATACTTGCAGCGCTTATAATGCTGCCAGAGCGTGCTGGAACCATTACCCAGCCGCATGTTTGGTGCCTAGAAAGACTCCTGTCACATTGACGCTGAGGACCCGTTCAAAGTCAGCCTTCTCACTGCGATTTTGGGTCTTCCACAATGCCTGCTTTGTTGAACATGGTGTCTAGCTTTCCATACTTGGAGACTGCAACGTCAATGGCGTTTTTAATGTCTGAGTCCTCGGTGACATCTCGGTGGATGAAGGAGGAGGTTGTGGGTTCGAGGCCTTTGCAAAATTCGTCTTGGATGTCGGCGATGACAACCTTGGCACCATGTTGAGAGAAGAGTCTAGCAGTGCACTCGCCGATGCCACTGGCACCACCGGTGATTAATGCGACCTTCCCTTCTAGCCTACAATTGAATGGAGACTATGATTGTGAAAGTGGCAGGAAAAAATGTATCGTGATAATTTTTTGCACCAAAGAGATAATCAGGTAAAATGAAACTAAATTAGGGGTCTATTTTTATATGCAAGTAGCCCTCAACCTGGTCCACGTTACTAAGAAAAGGTTTTAGCAAGTGGAGATCACTTGTTGAGTTACAACTGTTGTCACTCTTACTAGGATTAAATTCAGATGCAGCTAAAGTTTTCATCATAACGAACACTTTGAATTGACTTGAATTCAATTGGATTATCTTGTTCCTATTTTGAAACAGTGACTTCTTCAATAGAATGGGGGATATGATCCTATACTAGTTGGAGTCCAATTCTCATCACAACGTTTCACCCATGGTACATCTACCTCTGGTTGGTCTAACCCTCTGTAAGGCTCCTTGTGAATCTACATTTCACCCATGGTGGAGCTACACGTGATTAGCTTTGCTAAGACCAAATAGAGTTGATTCCACTGCGTATGTGACCAATTCAGTGATGTATTTCACTTTGATTAGGCCAATCCTATTCATAGAGGGAAACTTATATATGAGATGTCTGTTTTCTTTGAAGTCAATTTTAGGGGTGAGCATGGGAACTCTAATCAGCACAGTATCATTTGGAATTGGATGAGTCCAATGAATGTTCCTGAATAGACACACACGCACACACGTCAGCTAGTTGGGCTGTCCACCTGCAAGGCTTAACAATCTCCGTTCCAAGCTCATACTCCCAGGCATCAGTAGTGTAAGTGTGGCTCATCTTTCAAACCTATAGACTAATTAGTCAAGTTTTGTATGCGTAGCCTCTTCATAATGATGATAAATTTGCACAAACAAGATTTAAGAAAATGATCATCAAATTTTCAAAATGATCCTTTCCATGAAACGATCTGTGATCGTCAGACATTAAAAATAAACCTTTCAATCTTTTTTTAAAAAAAAATCACAAACATCGATCGTATCTTCTTGATGATCACTATCTGTCCATAGATCCATCACTATGTGATCCGTTCTTTTTTTAGTTTGTCGATGTTGATGGCCCACTGGATCAGATCTGTTGTTGTTTCTTTTAGAAGCATTGATCGTGAAATTTGATGAAGATGCTGAGATCTCGAAGTTTAGGCATTTGGATGGACTAATGGGGGAAGAAGGTGGTTGGTTTTATTGAAGTAAAAGAAAACTAACGATGATTATCATGGAAGATAGGACCGTACCTAGTTTGATCGCAAGATCATCACTGGGCCTATCTTTGATACTATATAGAATTTAACAAATCACTGCATTCTCATAATTTCCACCGTAAACATTATGTAATGGCCCACATTTTTAATTGTAATCAGAACAAATCTTGACCTTTGATTTGATCAGTGATGGACCCCACATGCATTTAAGTTATTGCTATTTAAAAATTTTGAAATTATTTGTGGGTTCTATGTTTTGCTTGAATTTGACATATTAGGAAGTTTGGCTCAACCAATAGATTTAGTTTGTCAAGAATTCTTAGTATTATAAAATTTCACCCTAACGCCATCTTCAAGATTAGAGTCCTAATCTAATTTGATAAATTGAGTCCAACACTACTTGAACATTAGAGTCATCTCAAACTCTACGGTAGAAATAGAGTTTACTCTCTCTGGCTAAGCTTGGTTTGGGACCAATTTCCTTTATAGACTCGTTTTGTTTTTGCTATAAGAAGACACTCATCCTCTCCTGTAATCTTTCGTAAGGATCTTAATTCCCTTGTGCTTTTTCCCTTCTGAAGTTCCCTGTCCCAAGGTAAGTTTTCTCTTTCCTTTCCCCTTTCTTTTTCATGTTACTATTATAGTTGATTTACTTCGTCATGTTCAGGTGACAGCATGGTTGCTATGTTTCTTTTGCATGACCCTTTTATCATGATGGATTGCACCATGTCTTCAACCATCATCATCATCAACCATTAGCCAACCCATCAACCCCGTTTGCTCCATCCTGCATCAAGCCCAGTTGATCATCTATACCAAAATGCATCTGTTTTCCCAGCATCCGTTCCCACTGACTGCACATCTCACTGCCATCCTGCGCAATGGCCGAGACCCACCTGCTGGCCCCAATCATTCCACCACCATTGTCCCCTCCTCTGCCACCGAACCCAGTACCCGTCTTCTAAATTCTTCCTATTCCTTTTCTTTCATCGTTGTTCTGCTTTTTTTCTCATTTCTTCTTGCCTTCAATTAAAACAAACAACAGGAACCTTGCATTAAGTCATATCTACCCATGTACACGACAGTCTCAACTCACCTCCTTGGGCCACCCAAAAATACCATGACTAGCACACTTTTGACTCAACTCTTGGCTCAAACTAAACCCATATGATGCATAACCTTAATTCACTTAATCGACCCAGACTCCATTGCCTTAGAACAAACACAACCCCGTCCCAGTTGCTTCACAGTCCATTATCTTGTTGCAGACCGTCACAATTATTAGCACTGTATTCATCAAACCCACTTAGTTAGAACCAATGACCCACCTTTACTTTCTGTCTTCTACCTTGGCCATACGAAGTTAATCCATAACCATCAATCCTTGGGCTCCACTTGATAACCATCAATCCTTGGGCTCCACTTGATAACCATCAATCCTTGGGCTCCACTCGAGCTATCCTTTGACCTCCAACCCATCATCCCACATAGTTGACTTATGGGTGCAAATGGCCTTGGTCTAATCCGACTAAGACACGATCTCGTTACCTAGGGCCACCTATACTGCCTAAAATAAATTAGGCGCAACCAATATATCTGGACCCATTATACTCAACACGCGCCCAAATTGGGTCCATTACTTGCATATGAACCCATAACCTAATTTCTTGATTTATCATCCTAATACGAATTCACACCGGGCTTCCAGGACTTGACAAGCCAAATTCTTCGATCATTGACAATTGAGGCAAGTAGTCCTCCCATGATTCTTTAGTACTAGAGTTTTCATATTCTTGCATCAATTTAATTTAAAGCGTAATAATTTGTTATTATATTGAAATAATCCTTGATATTAGGGTATTTTGCTGCCTTTGGCTCACTTTGAACATGATGAATATGTCAGACTTGCTTATGGTTCGTTATGGTGCTATTCGTAGTTGATAGATGAATTATTGTTAAACTGGCATTGGGCTTAAGGTCAAAAATTGTGAAAACCTTGAGATTATGAGGTTCGATTTGTTGAACCCAATTGAAACTAGAAAGCTTGAAATTTGTTGAATTACCATTTGCACTTTTTATCAGGGTATTCTCTAAAGTATGGGCAACGCACCATGGTATACCCACACGTGGATATCTAGCTCTTTATATTTAGGTATAACATTAGGATTTGGACTTCTTTGTGCAATATTGTCAGTTTGCAACTAGCCACTACTTTGTTTTAAGGATTACTGGTATTTTCAAGTCTCGAGCCAACTTTGAATATTATTTGGTTTTCACTTGATGGGTACACTGTGCTAGTTCAGGCCTAACTTTAGCATGAGCACACTTTGTTTGTTGTGTTTTACTAGGGAGATGCTTTTTATTCGTTGATTTGAATTTACTTACTACTTGCAATATTTTGAATTTCGATGACATTACTTTTTTATTGCTTTCAAGATATTGCACTTACATTTCTTGATATACCTTGTATATGCGAACTATGGTTCGAAATTTGATTTCTTAGATTGTTACTTATTTACTTGGTTTTATTATTCATATTACTTGTTGAGTTTTACTTACCCTTGTTTTTTCTTACAGATTTCAAGGTAGAGCCAGAACCGAAGAAAACTAACCTGTTTTGCGGAATCGGGATTGAAGGATGAGCCTCAGACTTCAGCCTTAAATTTGAGGATTAATATAGGATTGTATCTAGAGTTTGAGAAATTGATTATTATTTTATGAGGATCACTATCACTTCAAATTTATTTATTATGTTAGTGGATTAATTTTATTGTTTCACATGGGATATTGATCATGTAATTCCATTTGGATTATTTAATAAAATTTTGATTTTATTTAAATTAATTGTTGTAGACCTATCATGCCTCGTGATTTGAAGGTCTCAAGGACCTTAGATTTCGAGGTGTGACACATTCAATTGAGAAATTATCTCAATTTATACATTCAAAGCAAACCTAATAATCTATTATTCAAAATTCCTAGCAACCAAACAAATACAATAAACCTTAGAGTGGTATTAGAGCCCTCAGGCAAAGTGACAAGGCCCTCTGGTAATGGAAATGTGACTGCCCAAGGTCAAACCCCGGGCAGCCAGGTGTGAATTGAACCATTCTCGGTACTGACTTACAAAAATATAGCTTAAAAAGATAGAGATGTTAGATTAACATATAACCTACATACTTGAGCAATGAAGAGCGGAAAACCTTGAAAACATGATCCGAAAACTGAAGTAAGATAAAGGATTGAGACAGTATTGAAGACGAACAAAATGAATAACCACCTTCTTGCAATAGCAGAGAGAGCATCCCATGGGTTTTCCTCTGCCTCTTTCACTTTCTTGCCAGCTGGATTGAATTGCTTTGATAACCTTGGATACTACTTGGTCATATGTAGAGTTGTGCTGGTGACCTTTAACCATTTACTAGTTCTGAACCGGCCAACGTTTGAAGTTGCTGTCACTATTATTTTTTGTGAGTTCGAACCATGTTATCTTCGGGGCTGGGAGGGACTGCCACTCCTTGTTAGTGGCTGTTACTATCTGCTGTGGTCCAAGTGTCCAATATTCTCCCCCGTGAGCGGACTATGTTTCTGTTTTGCTTTGACCTTCTATCTTTCCTTCCTTATTTTCTTTATCAATGAAGTTAATTTTTCTTAAAACAAAGGCTGACCACATACTATTCATATTTTATAGACGTTGTGGGACCCAACTGAAAGCACAGAGAGACCACTGGAGGTAGGACGGTTGGAAACTCCTCATGTATGATAGAATTAGGGAAAACAATGGCAGATCAACTGGTTTTAGCTGTAATTTAATGGCCTCAAATTCTAGGGCTTTATTTTATTTTCACTACAAGAATTCTCATTTATAGCCACGAAAATTTTCGTTGCCAAAAGATAATAAAACGTCAGTATATATCTTTACCGTCGAAAAATATTTTCATCAGCCCAATGTCGCCAAAAAGAGGTCAGCAAAATATTTCACTGACGAAATAAAATTTCATCGGTGAAAATAATATTTACCGATGATAAATTATGACATTAACCGACGTTAAAAAACGTCGGCAAAACATTTTTATATTTTATAAATTTTAAGATCTAATTTTACTGTTGATTTATTAACATCAGTAAAAAATTTTTCTATTTTATAAATTTTAAAATCTAATTTTACCGATGATTAATTAACGTCAGTAAAATTTTTTTCTATTTTTAAAATTTTAAAATCTTATTTTACCGACGTTTTAAAACATCGCCAAACTCATTCATTTTTCCATTTTACTTTTCGTATATTTTAAGTTTTAAAATCACATTTTACAGACATTTTGAAACGTCGGTAAAAAAATTGCACAAAAATATAAAATTCCATTTTGCCGACATTAAAAAAACGTTGGGAAATTAATTTCCAATTTTTTTAATTCTTATTTGACCTTTTCCGATGTTTTATACCTTCGGTAAATTCCTTTATTTTTTCAATTTTAATTTTTTTTTACCGATGTTTTTAGCGTTGGTAACATTTATCCCTATTTTTAGAATTTACAATATCATTTTGCCGACGTTAAGAAAACATCGGCAAATTATTCATTTTTTAAAACTTTAATTTACTTTTGCCGATGTAAAAAACGTCGGCAAATAACATTTTTCGTCGACAAAAGTATATATATTTTTAAAATATAACAATTGTTTTTTCATTATAGTCTTTCAATAAACTTGTTTATACATTTGTATTAAATATAAACTTATTCATGTACCTGTATTTAACATAAGAAATCCATCCATACAAGAATTGCTAAATAAACAAACAACCATCATCATTTTTCATCAAGTCATTCATCTCATTTAACAAATATCACAATGATATATACAGCCCAACATAAATATCCAATATACAAATACAAATAGACTAAAATAAAAATAAAACACCCTCTAAGTCTGCAATAGAACCCAAAACGTCCATCAATCTGTAATGACAAAAATAACATTAGAACCTTTTCAATGAATTAAATTACAAATGTAAGATAAACATGTATATATATAATATTTTCCTAAGTTTTTTGGCAGCTTGTTTTACGGCTTAAGTTTTGAGAATTAAGTGGTTATTGCGTCTAATTCGTTAACCGGGAGTCCGATTCACTAGCCATCAGTTCGTACAAGTTACTTTTGCCTCGACTAAGATACTCGTGTTGGTTTCCAAGCCACCTGATTTTTGCTATCATAGATGGTAGAAGAACACTAAAGATGGCATATCAAAGATCAGAAGAACAACCTAAAAAGTTCATGCATATGTGGCTTTTTTTTTTTAATGGTATATGTGGCAGTTGTTTCTAATAGAAAAGGGAAGCTTAGAATGACAACAAATTTCTTGAAACACATCTCACCTTTTCTAAACAGTTTCATTTTAAAATTTCTACCATTAAAAAACATTTTCTCCAATCACTTAACTTTAACGTATTCAATAGTACAAAGACAAAAAAAAAAAAAAAAAGTGTTTAGGGACAAATATGACTTTTGGGGGACCACTATGTTACGTATTATATCTTTCAATTTTTTTGGATTTTTTTGTAGATATATTTAGTCAAATTAGTATTTACATTGTATCACCATGAAGTATAGCTTTTCCAGGCCAACCAAGATGCCCTAGGTGACCACAATTTTAAACCATTCTCGATAAATGTTGTTGATCAAGAACCATGGGAATCGGGATCACTCATACATGCTCACTGACAAAAGGTACAATGCAAAAGCTCTTCTTCTTAACTGAGACTGCATAATCTTTAGTGCAAGGATCATAGAATTTCAACTTCAGTCAATACCTGAGGATAATAGACAGGGAATCAAGTAAATGAGATAGTGCACAGATATGGAGATTCCTTGTTGTAGTTCTTTGTTTGTAGATTTATTAGTTTGTACTCCTTAAACTCATCATTTTCATGTTGAGTTTTGTGGTGGATGTGAATGCCTGGTGAAAATGATCTCTAAAAAATTCCAGGAGAGAGGTAGATGGAGATGGAGTTAAGCTAAGCTTACCCAAAACCCCAAGCTTGTTGTTGTGACAAGAAGCACTTCCAACTGTTCTATCGGTTCTTGTCATGTCTCAAGTAATTTGGACAGATCTAATGTTCCTATTTTGTATCACCAAAGTTCCTTATTTGCAATCGGTTGAGAAGTGAGAACAAAGCTGAGGTGACACTGCTAACAGGACTGTGACAGGGGTCTAAGTTTGAGTTAGAGCTCCTGACAACTAACTCAAAGTGCTAAGTTTACATTTTTCCTTAAATAAATTTACTTCAGAAATTCCTATAACCACTAATTACCCCCAAAAAAATGAGAAACAAAATGATAGATTTGAAAAGAAAAGAAGAGGAAATTAATAAAATCTTACCATCTTCAAGTTGATTTCCATCAACTACATGCTAATCTATAGGCGCACAGGGCATTGCATGCCTTCATATATCCTGGTTCTGTAATTCCTTTACTACATGCCATCATATGAAGATTGATCAATGATTATAAACCAAAAGAATCACTTAAAATGGCGGCACACACCTAAGAAACCCTTTTGTGTTTAGACAACATCATCATCAGTCCTGCCACTTCATCACTGACTAAGCAGCTATTGTGTTTAGACATATGGACAGTAAAATCCCCCAGACTGCACTATCCATCCAAGTCAACCCACATTTAATATGCCACCTTGTGAAAACCATGGGAACCTTTTTGTTTTTATTTTTATTGGTAACATAACTAGAAGTCACAGCCTCAAGGTCACAATGGGAGCACCTTCCACTGTGCCATGGGCTCTTGTAGCAGCCAGCTCATCCTATCCACCAAGTTCTGTTCTGTTTCAAATGATGATGACGATGTCAACTTCATTATTTCAGAAAGCACAATCCTAAATAAAATTGCAGATTTTAGAGCCCAACCTGTCCGCCAAACGGATTCTGGACTTTCATCCAACAAATTAGAGATAATTCAAGATCCAAATTGAGACGTGTAAACTTCTCAATGTTGACATACCGGTATTGGGATCAGATAGAATTGCTGACAAGATTTTTGATGTATCAACTTCACGTCAGGCATCACAGCTTATATAAGCACATAATCTTGTACTAGATTTGAACCATGGAGCTTCCAAAACAATATTCTGAATTGCAATATCTGAGAAATGGCAAAAAAAAAAAAAAAAACCAAAAAAAAAAAGATTATATAGATGAATCAATAAAAACAATCAGGCTTCTACTAAGAAGAGACATTAATTTGGGTACAGTCAAAATGGCAATTTGTTTCCATACTTTTGGCAAATATCCCTTTCTACTGTGAATGAGGTGGTGTGTGAATGTGAAATAACATTAGGTGGAGTGCACAGGTAGAGAGGGGAAGAGATATAGAGAGAGAATAAGTGGTCAATACCTTTGTTTCCTTAATCATATCAACTATCAAATAGTAGAGAAAAAAATGATACTCTATCGAAAAAACACACCAACACAATAGAGATCCTAGGATGGAAATACATAGAAATTCTAGTACAACTGGAAAAGCTATATATGCTTCATGGTGATACAATGTAAATACTAATTTGACTGAATATATCTACAAAAAATTCTAAAAATATTGAAAGATGATATAATGCGTAATGTGGTGGTCCCCCAAAAGTCATATTTGTCCTTAAACACCTTTTTTTTTTTTTGTCTTCGTACTATCGAATACGTTAAAGTTAAGTGATTGGAGAAAATGCTTTTTTGACCCCCCGGTGGGCGGTTTTCGAGCCTAAGTCTTGGGACATCGTAGGATTTTGTTTCTAATTCTCTAGCTGGGAGTCCGATTTGTGTCAGTTCCTACAAGTTACTCTACCCTCGAGCGATATGCTCGTGCCGGTTTTGATTTTTTGTGGCCGTTTCCCATTTTGACCCCTCGGTGGGCGGTTTTCTAGCTTAGTTAAGTCTTGGGAAATCGTAAGATTTTGCTTCTAATTCTCTAACAGGGAATCCGATTTGCGGACCGTCAATTCCTACAAGTTACTCTACCCTCAAGTGATGTGCTCGTGCCAGTTTTTTATTTTTCCAGGGCTGTTTCCCATTTTTGACCCCCGGTTGGTGGTTTTCAAGCCTAAGTCTTGGAAAATCCTAGGTTTTTGCTTCTAATTCTCTAACTGAGAGTTCGATTTGCGGACTGTTAGTTCTAACAAGTCACTCTACCCTTGAGCAAAATGCTTGTTCTAGTTTTTTATTTTTCCGGAGCCATTTTAGTGTTTATAAATTTCAATAAGTTATTATATTAAAATCTTAAGAGAATAATATACTAACCAAGGGGTCGCATCATGCTTTCCAGTAGCTATGCCATCACTAGCATAACTGGTCCCTCTAGAGATGTTGAAGAAGATCGTCGGATCTATCCTTGCCGCAGCTGCCAGCTATTGAACAAGGGCCTCGAGTGCACCTGTCCTCCTATCCTGCTTAGCCTACCGCATATCCTGCTCAGCTTGCCTCCTATCTTGCTCAGTTAGCTGCTCGCGCAGGGCAATCATCTCAGGATGCGGCGCCCGAGACTGTGTGAAAGATGAAGAGGTCCTCGTGTATATACCATACCTATTCAAGTAACCCGACCTCTTCCCAACCACATTAACAGCAATTTGTTCCTCAGTCATCAGAGCTGTGACTAAGGGTTGCGACTGCTCCTCAGTCCACTACACCAAGGCCTCCTGCCATTTAAATCAATAAGGGATTTAGAAAGCTTTTGTGGCATTATTGATCAAAATCGAATTGAAGAACAAACATACATATCTCTGCTGAGCCACGTCATTTACCCACGAATTACTCCTTTTGCCTATAGTAAGTGTCGTGGAAGAACTGAGTAATAGGCAGCGCATGACCGGCATTCTGTGCCATCTGTCACTTGAAATTAACTTGTATTAGATATGAACCTACATATTGATAAATTAATAAACTTAACCAAGTTTCTTCATATGAATATAATTAGTACCATCAGAGACATCCTTGATGCAAATGACCTGGAGCCACTAGTATGATTGTATGGCAGCTTGGCTCGACTCTCTTGAGCCTTCTTCCACTTCTCCTACATAGAAGAGCAATAATACAATAGCTTTTTTCAACAAATCATAACTAATAAAATTACGTTGAAATATAATTATTTGTTGTAGATAACATCCAAATGTTACCCTCCATTATGGTGATTCCCAACACTGCGAGATCATCAACTGCCAGTCGGCTGGATCACAGCCATCTGCCAGGTGGTCTTAGGTTCGGAGAACTCCCTGCTCCAATAGCTCGAGATAGTGGCTATTCAACTCGTATTTTCAACTCCTATACAAAATCTCGCACTAGCAGTCAATGTCCACCCTGAGCTGCATATTGCCCTCGTAATCCCTGATATCAAATATTTGCTGCAATTAAGAGAGAGCCATATAATGATTAGTAATAATAAAATATAATTTATGTTTTGTAATGACGAGTACAACTATGATCAATTTGGTTGATAATTCTCGTTATAATTTACCTAAACTAAACCAATGACGGCAAGCTTGATCTCACTATCAAGCTTCTTCTAGCCATGGGGTCGGACTGAGGCCATTTCTCTAATGGCTAACCAAAGATGGTTAACTAGTATTGTTGCATGTTCCTCCTCTGGCCTATGGCTCGAGCTGGGGATCGGAACTGGAATGTTATGATCCAACTCTTTCCTCAGTTTTGCCGCCTTCTTCCCTAGCGTGACGCCCCTTGCACGGCTCCGAACCTCCGAGGCTGGGGCTGATGCTGTTAAGATGACAGTACAAAATGAGTTAGTAAACACAAATCATTAAATTGAGGTAAATTCAAGGTTTTAAAAGGTCATAATTTTCTTACCAATATTGCTACCAACTGTATGAGGACTCGACGGAGGCAGGGATGGTGGAGGTTGGGTTGACAAGGGCAGTGTGGTAGGATGTTGGGTCGGCAAGGGCTGTGTGGTAGACGGCTGCATCGACGAGAGCTGTGTGGCCAGAGGTTGTATCAGCAAAGGCTGTGTTGCAACCTCGGATGTGCTCTTTACATGAGCTAACCCAAGTGCAACTGCGATATTCCAAGCACGCCTAACCCTTTTCTCCTGAGGCATATCTGCAATCTATCTTAAAGCAAAGTGATAAGGAAAATAAATAATTATTAGTAAAAATCAATAATATTAGTAAAGTGAATGTCAGCAATTTACATTCAATGGAAATAAAAATCATTTTAGCATGAGTGTCACTATCAAAAACTAATATTTAAAGCGCATGTCATAGACATTCACAAAAAGATTACCTTATTTGATTTAGACGAAGATGTCTCGTCATCTACATCATCATCTTGTGGGGAACTGTAGTTCTCGTCGTTATCATTCCCACTAACCTTTTTCTTTCTGTTCTCGTTTGTTCTTTTAGCCGAACTAAATATAACACGTGCGGTCAACAGGAGCCCTAGAGATGCAAGTTTATCTGCATTTTGCCTAATTGTCATTTTTCTTTTTAATAAATAATTGAATGCTTGTACATGACGAGACAGCTCTCCTGGCTTAACCCATTTTTTCCCTCCGTTTGCCATCGTTTGCAACTATGATATATAAATAAATATAAAACATAAAATATAGAATTGTTTTATCCATATATGAACAAATCACAAGAGAAAACAAAATTGAAGACAATGTCATTCTGTAAGGTAAGATCTTTATTAATTTACTTAATTGTTACATGTGCAAAACCTGAAACAAACACTACATGGCATATTCCATGTCAAAGTCAGATTGACTAAGTACATCATTGTCTTCTTCATGTACGTACTCCGCCAGTGTTTCATCCTCATCTTGGCCCTCCTCGTCTTCTGACTCATCACTGAGAACGATCTCAAGATCTATATCATCCTTAGAATATTGGACATTAGTACCATCAACGAGGACTAGGACAACAAATGTCTTTGGTCTTACTGAAATGCATCATTGGGCGCATCATCGAGCGCATCATCATCGTCATCACCATCCCGCTTAGCGGGTACATGTCACGACCCGAGCCCAGAATTCGGGGGTTAGCGAAAAGCTAAACCGGTGACACACGTACTCCCGTGCACGTGCACCCAAACCCAGTCCAGATGCACGCACACAAGGGATCTAACACGTGCGAACTAAGCGTACGCGGAAGCTGTACATATCATAGCAAGCAACAAAGGAAAATAAGATAGCGGAAGCCAAAGCAAATACGAAACGGAAAAGACAAAGACAAATACACTGAGATAAAACCGAATACACACCAAAATCAATATACACAAAATATACAGAATACAAGTCCAAAGTCCAAAGTCCAAATACAAGCTCTCAAAAACCAAAATGCAAAATAAAAGCCACTGGTATGCATGCACGCACTTGGCAGAAGTGATCAGGCCCACTCTGCTAGACCGGAGGGTGCCTCTACACTCGCCCCTGCAGCCTCCTCGACCGCCGGGGAGCTGGGCAAGGTATCTGTGCCTGCAACACCATAGACAACACGAATGAATACAACGATCCAGCAAATATAAGTAACAGAAAAGAAACACGCATAGTATCAAAGCGAATGAAATAGGGACAGAAGATTAAATACAGAGTCCATCTTAGTATGCTAAGCAAATCGTGCATAGGAGTAAAACATGATAATGGAATCAAAACATAGAATACTGAACTAGTTGGCTACTACGTTAACCATGTTCTCTCTAAAAGAGAGCAGAGCAGAGCAGAGCAGAGAACACCGCTGTCCAGGCCAAAGGTACAAGCGGGTCTCGGTTTCCTGGGTTCCGGGGTCCCAAGACAAAGCAACACTGCAGTTAAAACAGAGATACAGAGATCTACGCCAGAGGTAACCCCGTCGGGTATCCTAGGGCTGAGGCTGAGTAGAGCCAGACTAATACCAATCAAATCAAATCCATAGAAAGGGGAGATTATCCGCTTTGGGCTCACCGATGACAAAGACCGGATCTCGTCCTCACGTATTAACCTCTGGGCAGAGCCACCAGGGAATACCCAAAAATCAGAGATATACAAAGCCAGAGAATATACAAAGCATAGCATAGATCAAAACATAGTACAGAGCGAAGAATAATACAGATATACAGAACGAAAGCAAAATGACTGAGGAAATGCATACATAGATTAACAGAGCAGAGGGCAAAACTATAAACAATATGAAATGCATCTTAGATTAATACGGAATCAAGGTTCATTACAAGCCAAGTCTAATCTAGTTGCATCACTATCACTAACCGTGCATGTTGATGTAGTTTTAAGTTATTCGATGCACCGTTGCCATCCTAGTGTTGCAATATAATCCTTATGTGCATCGAAGTCCCTTAAACCAACACCCATGGGGAGGTGCTTAACAGTGATCAACGCTCACATGAACAAGTCACAGCCTAACAGACTATTCATGCGATCCAAAGAGTCCATCGGGCCGGTGTACGGGTATGGTTAACCTGTATTTGAGCCCTACAAGGTCACACCATTAGCCTAAGTTTAACTGATATTTAACAGGTCTTTAACAGGTCTTACGGTTTAGCCATGGGTGACCTACGGCTTAGCCGTGGCATCCTACGGCGTAGCCGCAATATGCACTACGGCTTAGCCGTGGTTCCCTTCAGAACACGGCTAAACTGTCAGCTTTTCCACCTCTGATCTGATACATCTCACGGCTGAGCTACGGTGGAGTCCACGGCTTAGCCGTAAACCATCACGGCTTAGCCGTAGCCTCACCGTAAGAACACTGATATCAGAAAAGTTTCGACTGATCAGAGATTAAATCCACGGCTTAGATACGGTTTGGTTCACGGTTAGCTTACGGCTCAGCCGTAGGACAAATTACGGCTTAGCCGTAGCCTAGCCGTAGAACAAACTCGAATTTGTCACTCTCTGGGATCTAAGCCGTACAGGGTTACGGCTTAGCCGTACAATACAGACGCGAATTCGGGAAGATTACAGAAACGAAATTTTGGTACAGAAACTGAATAAAACAAGCTCAACTGATTCTCATAGCTTAGAAAATGGCTGTAACACATTTCTATACAGAGAATGAGAATGAATCCAAGCAATCAAACAACACCCATATGTGTTATCAAAACCTGTACTTATACTTGCCTCAAATCTGACAAAATCCTCTGAAATCAAGCTCCAAGCAACTAAAATCAAAACAAATCAAAGCAATCACACATGCATGAGATGAAGACATAGCAACAGAGAATGGGAGAAGCAATTGGAGAGGGAATACAAAGAGTTGGGAAAGAACCCACTTACCTAAGGCAAGGACAGAGATGAGAGAATGGAGAAGAACCCAAATCAAACAAGAGCTCCCAACCACAATCGAGCAAGAGAAGGAAAGAGAAGAGAGAGAGAGAGAGAGAACGTGGGGGTGAGCTCTGGAGATTTCTCTGCATGCACGATCAAATGAAATGGAGCAAGAGAGGGACACCTGGAGAGTGACTCATTTAAATAGGTTTTGTGGTTTAGGTCAAAGTCCGGTAAGTTTATACTAATTACAGTTCAAGTCACACGAAGGTCTAACTTCTCCAATTGACTCCAAACGGATCTGACACAGTTACGGAAATTGTCGATCTCAACGAAATACGCGCGCTGACACCAAGATGATGCAAAGATGAGATGAGCAAAGCCAAAGCAAAATTACGAAAAAAGGCTTAAACTACCTATCTCAGGTCAAAGGTTGCTCAACTACCTATCCAAGGCCCAAAACCAATTCCAAAAGAAATAAACAAAACAAAACACACACTAATGAGCCACTAATCCGGCTCAAAGGGGATCGGAGTGTTACATCCTCCCCCACTAGGAATCATTCCGTCCTCGGAATGACTACCTACCTGCGCAAAGAGCTGGGGGTACTGGCGCGCTAGCTGCTCCTCTAGCTCCCAAGTAGCCTCATCCGGACCGTGATGCTCCCACAACACTTTAACCCATCTGATAGTCCTGGTACGGAGAATTTGCTCTCGTGTCCCAACGATGCGAAGCGGACGCTCAACGTAAGTTGCATTAGGCTGAATCTGGATATCATCGTAGCGAATCACATGGCTCGGATCTGGCACATACTTACGGAGCATCGACACATGGAACACATCGTGAACACCGGAGAACTCAACTGGAAGTGTCAACCGATAGGCTAAATCTCCAACTCGGCTCTTGACTTCGAACGGTCCTACATATCTCGGAGCTAACTTGCCCTTCTGACCAAATCGAACTGTGCCCTTCATCGGAGAAACTTTAAGGAATACCCAATCTCCGACTTGGAATGCCAAAGGTCTCCTCCGAGTATCAGCATAGCTCTTCTGCCTGGACCGAGCAATCTTCAGATTCTCTATCACTTTCTGCACTTTCTCTGTCGTCTCAGCTATGATCGTCGGACCATGAAAACTTCTAGTTCCAACTTCTTCCCAGCACACTGGGGTCCTGCACTTGCGTCCGTATAGAGCCTCATAAGGTGCCATACCAATACTCTCATGGAAGCTGTTGTTGTAAGCAAACTCACACAATGCTAGATGCGTATCCCATTCCTTCTCAAAGTTCAGCACGCTAGCTCGGAGCATATCCTCCAACGTCTGAATGGTACGCTCCGACTGTCCATCGGTCTGGGGGTGGTATGCCGTACTAAAACTCAGCTTCGTGCCCATAGCTTCCTGAAATGCTCTCCAGAATGAAGATACAAAACGACTATCGCGATCTGACACAATCGATACTGGGGTACCATGCAATCTGACTATCTCGTCAACAAACTTCCTGGCCATCTCTGTGAATGTCATCCCTTTCTTGAACGGAAGGAAATGTGCTGACTTAGTCAATCTGTCCACTATGACCCAGATCGTATTATTCTTCCTACTGGTCGGCGGAAAACCGGAGACGAAATCCATAGTAATGTGCTCCCACTTCCACTGCGGAATGTGCAATGGATGCAATGATCCTGGAGGTCGCTGATGATCAGCTTTTACCCTCTGACAGGTCAAACATCTAGCTACGAACCCTGCGATCTCCCGCTTCATATTGTTCCACCAAAATCTGCCCTTCAAGTTCCGGTACATCTTCGTACTCCCTGGGTGCATCGCATATCGGGCATCGTGCGCCTCTGTCATCAACTTATCTTTCAGCTCATCCACAGCGGGAACACACAGTCTATTCCGAAAGTATAAAACTCCATCTACCAAGCTAAAATCAGGTCGATCTGCAATCCGATCTCTGAACTTCACCAAGAGGGGGTCCTCAAACTGGCGATCCTTGATCTGCTGAATCACCTTAGGCTGAAACACGACGGTAGTAGCTAGTGTCATCAAGTCACCTACCATCTGAACCTCAACAGGCTGATCATGCACAAGCATATAGAATCCTGCTAACACCTGAAGACTGTCTGTCCTCCTGCTAAGTGCATCTGCAACTACATTGCCTTTGCCTGGGTGGTACTTGATCGGAAAGTCGTAATCTTTGATGAACTCCAACCACCTTCGCTGCCTCATATTCAAGTCATGCTGATCAAACAGGTACTGCAAACTGTGATGATCGGAATGGACCTCAAACTTTACACCGTACAAGTAATGCCGCCACAACTTCAATGCAAATACAATGGCTGCTAACTCCAAGTCATGAGTGGCATAGTTCTTCTCATGCTCCTTCAGCTGTCGGGATCCATAGGCAATCACCTTCTGATTCTGCATCAGTACACAGCCTAGTCCAACTCTAGAGGCATCTGAGTAAATCATGAACCCCTCACTACCATTCGGGAGAGTCAACACTGGCGCCGTAGTGAGCTTTTCCTTCAGCAACTGAAAACTACGCTCACATTTCTCTGTCCACTCATACGGGACCTTCTTCCGAGTCAACTGAGTCAGCGGAGCTGAAATCTTCGAGAAATCCTGCACAAACCTGCGGTAATATCCCGCCAAACCCAGAAAACTCCGAATCTCTGTCACTGATCTAGGACGGGGCCAATGGACTACTGCCTCAATCTTAGCCGGATCCACCATCAATCCATCTCGAGAAATCTTATGACCCAGAAATGCAACTTGCTCTAACCAGAAATCACACTTGGACAACTTGGCATACAACTTGTGATCCTTAAGCAGCTGCAATGCTTTCCTCAAATGGTCTGTATGTTCCTCAGCTGTCTTCGAATAGACCAATATGTCATCTATAAAAACCACAACAAACTGGTCCAAGAAGGAAGTAAACACCCTATTCATCAAGGCCATGAAAGCTGCGGGTGCATTAGTCAAACCAAATGGCATGACAAGGAACTCGTAGTGTCCATACCGAGTCCTGAAAGCTGTCTTAGGAACATCTTCATCCTTCACCCTGAGCTGGTGATATCCTGACCTCAAGTCAATCTTAGAGAAGTAAGCTGCACCCTGAAGTTGATCGAACAACTCATCAATCCTAGGCAATGGGTATTTGTTCTTGATAGTCACTTTGTTCAACTGCCTATAATCAATGCACATCCGGAAACTGCCATCCTTCTTCTTGACGAACAAAACAGGTGCTCCCCAAGGTGAAACACTGGGGCGTATGAACCCTTTATCCAACAGATCCTGCAACTGTTTCTTCAATTCCAACAACTCTGCAGGTGCCATACGATATGGAGCTCTACTGATAGGTGCTGTACCTGGTACCACGTCAATAGCAAATTCTACCTCCCGAACTGGTGGCAACTCTGGCACATCCTCCGGAAAGACATCCGGAAACTCGCTGACTACTGGAATCTCACTGAGCTGTCGCCGATCTTTCTTTTCTGAAATGAATGCAAGAAATCCCTCACATCCCCTACGAAGCATCCTGTCTGCCTTACAAGCAGAGATCACACGTCTTGGGCACTTCATCTGGCTGCCCTCAAATCGGAATCCGCTGCCCAAATCAAAGTAGATAGCCTTGCTGTAGCAATTGATACACGCATGATATCTCGCAAGCCAGTCCATACCAAGGATCACATCAAAATCCAGTGTCGTGAGCAACACGAGGTCTACTGGGAGCTGATGACCAGCTATCCGCACATCACACTGAGGGTAAAACACACTGCACTCCACCCGCTTACCAACCGGAGTGGATACTAACAACAAGTAGGGAAGTGGTGTGGGTCGCTGTCGAAGCTGCACAGCAAAATGGGGTGCTACGTACGAACGCGTAGACCCGGAGTCAAATAAAGCTAAAGCTTCTGCATCGGAAATTAAAATTTTACCTTCCACTACCGTGGCCTCCTCCGCGCCCTCATGCGTAGCAGCATAGGCTCGGGCTGTCTGGCGATTCGGCTTCTGACCTGGGCGAGCTGGCTGAGATCTGCCCTGTGCTGTAGGTCCTGTCTGTCTCGTCTGTGGAGAGGACTGAAACTTCGGGCATTGGGCCCGCCTGTGGTCCGTAGAGCCACACCCGAAACAAGCCCCACTCTTCCTCCAACATCTGTCGGTGGGGTGATCCTTCCCACAGTGACTGCAAACTATCTGAGGACTGCTCGAACTGCCCTGTTTACCCTTGAACTTCTTCTGGAACTGACTTCTGCCACTGAAACCTGCTGCCCTCTTAGCCTCTGTTCTCTCCTCCTCAAAGATGGCCTCTGCATCATAAGCCCTGTCAATAGCGTCATCCAATGTAGCCGGCCACATACAAGCAACCACGTGGCGTTTGTGTCTCGGATTCAGGCCGTTGACGAAGCGAGTCACCTTCTTATGCTCCGTGTTCACCATATCCTCTGCGAAGTGGGACAACTCTGTAAACTTGTGTACATAATCTGCAACTGGCATCTGTCTCTGCTGAAGGTTGAAGAATTCCACTTCCTTGGCTCGCTGAATATGGAGAGGCATGAACTTACGACGGAATTGCTGCTTGAAGGTCTCCCAAACTGTGGCACTGGGCATAGTCTGAAATGAGGTCTTAACACTCCTCCACCATGTCTTAGCTACACTCCGAAGCATAGAGGCTGTGAGAACTACCTTCTGCTTGTTACTGCACACGATCGTATCAAAAAGCTCTTCAGTCTGCTCCAACCATTGCTCAGCCTGCAATGCATCTTCTATCCCATGAAACTCGGTCGCCCCTCGCTTACGGAACTTGTCGAAAAGAGCATTCGGATCTGATTCCTTCGGCTGGAAAATCACCTGCTGATCTACATGAGGTGATGCTACTGCAGCAGCCTGACTCTGCCTATCTACCATGGATGCCATCTGCGCCTGTAATGATTGCATAGACTGCATCATCATCATCATCCGCTCCTCACTACTGATGTGTGGGGGTACTGATCCACTATCACCGTTATGGCCCTGTTGATTCTCATCTCGAGATCCTGATCCTGATGCCATCCTGCAAAAAGGAAAAGAAACACAACACACAATATAAAAGGCCCTGAGTTAGTCAAACCCCAAATCAACATATGAGACCTCGAGTCAAATAGTTGATATCGTCATCTCACCACGATCTTAGATGCCTACATGCTTATAACTAGCATGCTCTGATACCATACAATACGTATGTCACGACCCGAGCCCAGAATTCGGGGGTTAGCGAAAAGCTAAACCGGTGACACACGTACTCCCGTGCACGTGCACCCAAACCCAGTCCAGATGCACGCACACAAGGGATCTAACACGTGCGAACTAAGCGTACGCGGAAGCTGTACATATCATAGCAAGCAACAAAGGAAAATAAGATAGCGGAAGCCAAAGCAAATACGAAACGGAAAAGACAAAGACAAATACACTGAGATAAAACCGAATACACACCAAAATCAATATACACAAAATATACAGAATACAAGTCCAAAGTCCAAAGTCCAAATACAAGCTCTCAAAAACCAAAATGCAAAATAAAAGCCACTGGTATGCATGCACGCACTTGGCAGAAGTGATCAGGCCCACTCTGCTAGACCGGAGGGTGCCTCTACACTCGCCCCTGCAGCCTCCTCGACCGCCGGGGAGCTGGGCAAGGTATCTGTGCCTGCAACACCATAGACAACACGAATGAATACAACGATCCAGCAAATATAAGTAACAGAAAAGAAACACGCATAGTATCAAAGCGAATGAAATAGGGACAGAAGATTAAATACAGAGTCCATCTTAGTATGCTAAGCAAATCGTGCATAGGAGTAAAACATGATAATGGAATCAAAACATAGAATACTGAACTAGTTGGCTACTACGTTAACCATGTTCTCTCTAAAAGAGAGCAGAGCAGAGCAGAGCAGAGAACACCGCTGTCCAGGCCAAAGGTACAAGCGGGTCTCGGTTTCCTGGGTTCCGGGGTCCCAAGACAAAGCAACACTGCAGTTAAAACAGAGATACAGAGATCTACGCCAGAGGTAACCCCGTCGGGTATCCTAGGGCTGAGGCTGAGTAGAGCCAGACTAATACCAATCAAATCAAATCCATAGAAAGGGGAGATTATCCGCTTTGGGCTCACCGATGACAAAGACCGGATCTCGTCCTCACGTATTAACCTCTGGGCAGAGCCACCAGGGAATACCCAAAAATCAGAGATATACAAAGCCAGAGAATATACAAAGCATAGCATAGATCAAAACATAGTACAGAGCGAAGAATAATACAGATATACAGAACGAAAGCAAAATGACTGAGGAAATGCATACATAGATTAACAGAGCAGAGGGCAAAACTATAAACAATATGAAATGCATCTTAGATTAATACGGAATCAAGGTTCATTACAAGCCAAGTCTAATCTAGTTGCATCACTATCACTAACCGTGCATGTTGATGTAGTTTTAAGTTATTCGATGCACCGTTGCCATCCTAGTGTTGCAATATAATCCTTATGTGCATCGAAGTCCCTTAAACCAACACCCATGGGGAGGTGCTTAACAGTGATCAACGCTCACATGAACAAGTCACAGCCTAACAGACTATTCATGCGATCCAAAGAGTCCATCGGGCCGGTGTACGGGTATGGTTAACCTGTATTTGAGCCCTACAAGGTCACACCATTAGCCTAAGTTTAACTGATATTTAACAGGTCTTTAACAGGTCTTACGGTTTAGCCATGGGTGACCTACGGCTTAGCCGTGGCATCCTACGGCGTAGCCGCAATATGCACTACGGCTTAGCCGTGGTTCCCTTCAGAACACGGCTAAACTGTCAGCTTTTCCACCTCTGATCTGATACATCTCACGGCTGAGCTACGGTGGAGTCCACGGCTTAGCCGTAAACCATCACGGCTTAGCCGTAGCCTCACCGTAAGAACACTGATATCAGAAAAGTTTCGACTGATCAGAGATTAAATCCACGGCTTAGATACGGTTTGGTTCACGGTTAGCTTACGGCTCAGCCGTAGGACAAATTACGGCTTAGCCGTAGCCTAGCCGTAGAACAAACTCGAATTTGTCACTCTCTGGGATCTAAGCCGTACAGGGTTACGGCTTAGCCGTACAATACAGACGCGAATTCGGGAAGATTACAGAAACGAAATTTTGGTACAGAAACTGAATAAAACAAGCTCAACTGATTCTCATAGCTTAGAAAATGGCTGTAACACATTTCTATACAGAGAATGAGAATGAATCCAAGCAATCAAACAACACCCATATGTGTTATCAAAACCTGTACTTATACTTGCCTCAAATCTGACAAAATCCTCTGAAATCAAGCTCCAAGCAACTAAAATCAAAACAAATCAAAGCAATCACACATGCATGAGATGAAGACATAGCAACAGAGAATGGGAGAAGCAATTGGAGAGGGAATACAAAGAGTTGGGAAAGAACCCACTTACCTAAGGCAAGGACAGAGATGAGAGAATGGAGAAGAACCCAAATCAAACAAGAGCTCCCAACCACAATCGAGCAAGAGAAGGAAAGAGAAGAGAGAGAGAGAGAGAGAACGTGGGGGTGAGCTCTGGAGATTTCTCTGCATGCACGATCAAATGAAATGGAGCAAGAGAGGGACACCTGGAGAGTGACTCATTTAAATAGGTTTTGTGGTTTAGGTCAAAGTCCGGTAAGTTTATACTAATTACAGTTCAAGTCACACGAAGGTCTAACTTCTCCAATTGACTCCAAACGGATCTGACACAGTTACGGAAATTGTCGATCTCAACGAAATACGCGCGCTGACACCAAGATGATGCAAAGATGAGATGAGCAAAGCCAAAGCAAAATTACGAAAAAAGGCTTAAACTACCTATCTCAGGTCAAAGGTTGCTCAACTACCTATCCAAGGCCCAAAACCAATTCCAAAAGAAATAAACAAAACAAAACACACACTAATGAGCCACTAATCCGGCTCAAAGGGGATCGGAGTGTTACAGTACATCCCATACTCCTTGAGGCTTGACCTATTCTACAACTTTCTAATTTTTTCCTCTAATGGTGTCATTGACGTAGAAGACTTATGTCACCTGACTTGGTAGGACAAATGGGTCATCCTTACACCAACGACCCGTGATATCAATGCTTATAACATGTTCTTCGATATTTATCTTGTGCTTGGTTGAAGTGTTGTACCATTTACATTCAAATAAAACCACTTTACCTCCGTGCAAATAGGACAATTCTCAGATTTTGCGGATGTATCCATAGTAATTATGCTTCTCTCATTCGTATTCCCCGCTCACAACCAAGACATTACTCTTGACTTCTATAGTAATTCTCATGATCTTTAGTGAAATATCAGACACCATTGCAATCACACCCCTGATACAGATTCACTAGTAATCTAGGGCCATTTGCAAATGACCAAATCTCATTAGTAGCTTCAGCTGACCCACTAGTTCGCAATTGATTCTTCTACATAAGTAGATTAAGACAAATGTATTATGCTAATGTCATTTGAAATGTAATCCAATAATGTATAACAATTCAAATAATAATGTTTTATATGTCTTACATGTTGTTTGAACCATTTGGCAAATTCTTTTTGCTGTACACGCCCGATTTCTCCACGGTACTGATTTTGTACTAAATTCTTATATACCCTACTCAAGGCAGCTTTTAGTGAATAAGTAAATGTAGAGAATAAATCAAAGAGTTAACAAACAATGCATAAATATGGTTAGATTGAAGTACATACTGTAGATACGGCTCCACCTCAGGGGTATTATTTAGCACAAACCAATGAGCCATGTCACGCTCTGTCTACGAAGGATCATGTGCCCTTGCCATCAATCTGATTGGACAGACAGTTTGTGTGAATACTAACATCCTCAAGCCACGTTTGCCACCATCGTCATAACGTTCAACTTGATCAATCTGCCTTAAATACATTGAACAAAAAGTAAGACACCATTTAACAATGTAAGCCTCGGCGATCAAACTTTCTAGCCAAGCTCGGTTATGAATATACCCTTTTAGGGTCTTCAGAAACCTTTAAACAACCAATGATAACAATTACGATTTTCAATGCAAAGCAATTACACTAAAAAATAAATAATTAATCAATGGTCATTAACTATTACCTTTCTATCGGGTACATCCACCGATATTACACCGGTCCATCAAGCATGGCCTTGCATAATAAGTGAACTGACGGATGAACCATTACATTAAAGAAACAGGAGGAAAAATCCTCTCTAACTTGCACAATATTAAAACTATCTGCTCCTCCAATTTTTTCAAATCTTCGTGTCTCTGTGTTTTCGAGTAGAGGTCTTGGAAAAAGAGCCTAACTCAAACAATGTTGTATAAATATCCTTATCCAGAAAGCTGCGCATACAATAGGAATGATGCATTGGATAAGAATGTGGCAATCATGGCTCTTTAAACCAGATAATTTACCATTTTTCAAGGTTACACACCTCGAAAGGTTTACTGCATAGCCGTCTGGGTATTTGATATACTTCAAGAATATATAAAATTTATCTCTTTGTTTTGATTCTAAAGTCTAAGAGGCATGCGGCTTCAAACTGGATCCATCGCTCCTCTCCACTAGATGCAACTTTGGCCTGATGCCATATTTTTCAAATCCTTATGCGCTTTTCCATGTCCTTGTTTTTGCCCTTTATGCCCACAATTGTTCCAATCAAAGCTACACAAATGTTCTTCTCAATGTGCATATGATCAAGGTTGTATCGTAGTTTTTTACACCTCCAGTAGGGCTATTCAAATAGGATGCTTTTCTTTGTCCAATTCAGTTCTCCAGAGTCACGTGGTCTTTTCTTATTCTTGCCAAACTTGACCGGAGCTGGTTTTTCTAGCTGGTTTAATACCTTCTGTATCGGTAAATCCAAAGAATTTTTTTCATGCTCAGGTTGACCGTTGAAGGCCTTGCTTCTACACTATTGGTGGTTCAGTTCCAAGTATTTTCGATGGCCAATATACCCAATCTTATCTTTTAACTTCACCCCTAACGAGCTGTGGTTACATGAGGGGCAAGTGTTATAACCTTTTGTGCTCCAGATAGACAAGTTGCCATATACAGGAAAGTCATTTGTAATCCACATCATAGCTGCATGCATTTGAAAAGTCTGTTTAGTAGAGGCATCAAAAGTGGATACACCATTATCTCACAAGTCCTTCAACTAATCAACCAAGGGCCTCAGATAAACATCAATCTTGTTTCCCAGTGAGCTTGGTTCGAAAATAAGTAATGACATCATAAAAAATGGCTCCTTCATGCACATCCATGGTGGCAAATTATAAGGCATAAGTATGACAGGCAACATGCTATAAGAAGTGCTCATGTTACTGAAATGGTTGAATCCATCGGTGGTTAACCCTAGCCAGCCTCACATTACATGTCTCTTGGGCAAACTCTGGATATTTCTTATCAAATTCTTTCCATTCCACGAAGTCAACCGGATGCCTTGTTATCCTATCATCAATGCGCTTCTCACTGTGCCATCTCATATCTGTGATTGTCTTCCTTGATATATACAATCTGCACAACCTCGGTGTCAATGGGAAGTAACGAAGCACTTTATGAGGGATCTTCTTTCACTTGCAATCATTGACCTTGTACCTAGGCTCTTGACATTCTGGACATTTATCCAATTGAGCATTTTCCTTCCAATACAATACAAAATCGTGTTTACATGCATCTATGTTCTTGTATCCCATGCCCAAGTCAGCTAATAATTTTTTTGCCTCGTAAACTGAGGTTGGCACCACATGACCTTCTAGTAAGAAGTCCTTAAAAATCTGCAAGACCTTGTCGAACGACTTATTGCTACACCCATTTTCGACATTCACATGAAATATCCTGATAACAAATGCTAACAAAGTATCTGAGCTCTAGCATTCTAGGTATAGGCCACGCTGGGAAGCCTACAACAATCTTTCAAAATCCTACATATCATCCCTCTCTTGAGTATATTCCTCCAAATAAGTTCCCCTATGATGGTCCTCTATTAACTCATCGTATTCATCTTGATTCTCTTCCGATTCATCTTTGCTCTCATCCAAATCATCGAGTTGAACTATAAGTTCACCGTGAGCTATCCACTGTTGGTATGAAACCATCATTCCATGAATGTGCAAATGACTTCTCACGATTCCATAATCATGCCTCCGATGGTTACAACAATCATTTCATGGGCACCTAATAACTGCTGCACTGTTCGAATTCGCCTTTGCAAATTCAATAAATGAGTTCACCCTGGCCGTATACTCCACACTAAATCGGTTCTGATAATATAATATCCAATTCATGTCCATATCTGACCTAATCACAAGCAATTAGAAATATTATGAACAAAACTCTCAATAGATACTAATAACCATGGTGTGATAATATTGAGCATCCTTGATAAAATCCTACAAGATTGATATATGACACTAGGTTTTAATTAAATGAAACACCATGGTCTGACCTATAAAAAAGAAATGTCTGTTTCTTAGAACCAGAAGTTGGTTTTGCCTCATGATGGTGATTTCATTTGCTTCTTTTTGAGTTTTTTTTTATCAAAAACCCTTCAATGATTTTATATAACTGCTCAACATGAAAGTTACAGTTTTCATGCCCACAAGTGTCTTCACCATCGACACATAAAAAGGTCGAGAGAGTCCTAGGTGTTTAAATTATATTATACAGCAAACAAGAGTAGATTTATGAAATATATTCCATTTATATCAAACAAGGCTTTAATACAAGGACTTGAATGATAGATAAATTCCTTCACACTAGGGAAATGAGAGAGACTGATCATTATGACCTGGCCAACAGGCACATCACCTCCCTTAGAAGGAAATACAGTTCTTATAAAGAACGAAATCTGATAGATCATACTTTTTTTAGTATCCTCCATTCCCGTGATCTTTTCTCGTAAGAATACATGTCAGCTTGATACCATCATTTCAACATTATATTGAATAAATTACTCACAATCAGATCCCTAAAAACTTGGAAGGAACCTTGGGTGAAACCATCACGACCTAGTATTTTCCAAGGCCACATTCATCTGGTCCTCCTAGAATCTAATAAAAATAAAAAAAAGGTGTTACCAAAAGAGTCTGAAAGGTAAGACTACCAAGCTTTGTTCATCAAATGCAATGAAAACAAGGAAAAGACTACCACTAGTGCAACTTCCAATGACAAGATCACAAGATAGCAAAAGCATGACCATGGATTCAGCACCACTAGCACTGCACATAGTTACATGTCCACATTAGAAGAGAAATTCAGAAATTTTATTAATCAGTATTAGAAATTCAGAAATTTCATTAATCAATGTGTTGAATAGAGAAAACATAACCATTGTGCATGATCTCACTCTCTGAAATTGCATGCCACACAGCGGATGTGATGGCAAAGCCTCCCAAAGAACTCATGCCCAAGCACTTTACTTGAGTTAAAAGAATTACCATTTGCTGGATAAAGTTTGACATAGGAAGAGAAAATAATTTAAAAATAAATTTATACAAGTTTCTAGGCTTTATCAGTTGCCCCTTAAACCAAACCAACTAGTAAAGAACCTTAGTATTCAAAAACAAATTAGTACCTTTAATTACCAATCCATACAATATAAATATATACACACACACACACACACACATATATATATATATATATATATAACTATAACATGCATGATATATTTCTAATTCTTAGACACATTTTTTTAAATATTTGTACTGGCAAAATTAACATGCAATTTATTGCAAATAAGCAGTTAGAGGACAAATAAGACTATGTTATTACCTGTCAGTGACCCTTTTAGACTCCAGGTAAATAAAAGCGAACCCTTTATAAATAGGGTCCCTTGTCTTTTTGTTTCCAGAAACTACTGGGCTTAAATGGAGAATTACAGGAAATTACTAAAGGTTGAATTGAAATTATTGAATGTTGTATTTAAGTTAAATTGAAATTACAAAAGGTTGTTAGATCAAAGACTTCAGTAATACCCACCTCATTAAAAATAAATAAATGATCCAAACTGCTAAAAGTAATAAATTTCTTCTAATGTAACACTAGGCAAGATATATTAATCCAGTGTAAAGTAGGTGTTTGGTTGATTTAGTGTGTTAACCCCCCCCCCCCCCCCCCCCCACCCCTCACCCACATGAACTCACATAGGAAATCTAGAACACCGAATAATAGAGAAAATCCAAAAAAATAAACAAATGTAGAAAGATGAGCAAAGTGAAATTTTTTCCAAAAACACACAAACTTGAAAAAATTACAGAGATAGCGGATTACAGCGGCATCGGCAGCGGATTACAGCGGCAGCGGCAGCGGATTATAGAGACAGTGACAGCGGCAGCGGGTAGCAGATTTGAGAGAGCGAAAGAGAGAGAGAGAGAGAGAAAACAGGAGTAAGCAGAGAGAGAGCGAGAGAAAGCAGCGACAGAGAGCAAGCAAGAGAGAGCAATAGAAAGCAGAGATAGAGAGCGAGAGCGAAAGAAAGCAGAGACAGAGAGCAAGAGAGAGAGAGAACAGCGAGATCGGAGAGAGCGGGAGAGAAATCGGAGAGAGATAGAGAGCAGATAGAGAGCGAGAGACAGAGCATAGAGAGAAAGAGCAAGAGTAAGCAGAGAGAGCGAGAGAGAGAGAGCAGAGAGAGTGAGAGAAAGCATAGACAGAGAGCGAGAGAGAGCAGAGAGAGGGAGCGAGAAAGAAAGACAGTGAGAGAAAGCAAAGATAGAGAGCGAGAGAGAGAGAGAACAATGAGATTGGAGAGAGCGAGAAAGAACCAGAGAGGTCGAAGAGAGTGAGAGATCAAAGAGAGTGAGAGAAAGAGAGTAGAGAAGGAGAGGAATTTGGGAGCAAGAGAGAGCGAGAGATCAGAGAGTGAGAGACAGAAACTGATTTGGGGACGGGGGAATGAAAAAGGGAAACAAGTGGCGCTAAGAGATTAAGTCTTTACCTACAGTTAATTTTCATTGCAAAATGTACAATTTCGTTGGCAAATGTTAATCAAAATACCCTTAAAAATTTTCAAAAATTTTACCGATGTAAATCATTTTCCATTAGTAAAATTTAATTTTTACTGACGATTAAAAAAATTCATCGGTAAAATTCGACTTTTATCGACGTAAAAATTCGTCGGCAAAAAAATTTCCCATGTTGTTGAAAAATTAAGTAAAAGATTCTATATATTTACCGACGTCCACAATTTAACGCCGGTAAAAGTACAATACAATTAATGATGAAAATTAAAAACGTTGGCAAAAGTTAATTTTACCAACACTTTATAAATAACATCGGTAAAAGTTGACTTTTACCGACGTTTTATATAAAACGTCGATAAATATCTAATTTTCACTGACGAAAATTGTATGCGTTGGTAAATAATAGTCTTTGGCGTTGAAATTATAAAAGCATCGGTAAATAACATCGCCAAAAGTGCATGTTGTTGTAGTGTTTATTGATGACCTATGGTATCCTTCTCCAGCTGAGCCTTCGGACATTGGCCTCCGGCGCAGGGGTTACTTGATTTTGATGAGTAAGGACTATTCCCTATGGGTTACATACACGACCATACAAATAGTACCCGGATGACGCAAGGGACCAAAGTCTAACTTGAAACCTTGGGGAACAAACCCTAAGCTCAAACCAATTAAGTCACCATCATGACGGCCTACATGAATAAGAAAAATAGCTTACTAAATTTTTTAGGGCATTATAACTATATGATTTTTGAAGATTCAATTCATGGAGTGCTTGTCCATTGAGTGTTAATTTGGTCCTAGTGCCAATTCACAGTATTTTTCATTGTATTCTCTTTTTTTTTTTTTTTTTGTTAAAAAGTGCACTTTGTAGTGCCATGGTAGAATATTGTTTCTAGTATATATTATGCTAGTAATTATTGTAAATTTGAAAGAAATAGTTTTTATGCAGAATCCAATAATAATTAGGACAATGCTTTGATAATGATGACAATGATGATGATCTAATATTTAAGAGTGCTACGAAGGGGCTGACACCTCACAAGTTCGCTCTGCTATACTTAAGTAGGTTTAACAGCAACGGTAAATATGGTGTACTTCTCAAAATCATTTTCTAAATAATCAATATATATAACAAATTATTGTTATTCTTAGTTAAAAAATTATTGTTAATAGCATGATACTATTACTAAAATAACTTTCATTTTTATAATATCATGACATGTGAAATAAGTATATAGTACATAATGAGCAATGTAGAAAAGACATCCACTTATTATGGGCCCGCACTCGGATGCATGAACATCATGAGAGGAATGATTGAGGAAAGGGGCAAAGGAATACAAAGCATTAGGCGGATCAAACATTCCTACATGAGTCTATTTACATAAGAGGAGTAAAGGTCCAATCAAAGATAAAATTTTAGAGAGGGTAATAATTAAAAAATAAATACAAAAGACAAAATTTTACTCCTCGCCAATTTATCTAAGTTGGGGTGAGTAAAACAAATTGGTCGACCTTTAAGTAAAATTTTATTCAACATCAGATTTACTCTCTATTTACTTCTTCCATCTAAACATCTTATATAAAATTTTATATCACATCAATCAATGTCCTACTCTTCTTTTACTCTACTCTTTTTAAACAAAAGTTCAATGAGCTATAAACTTTGCAAACTTATCTACCATAAAATCATATGGCGAATAGCGTCTGGTACAATGTGAAATTAGGATCAATGGCAACTAAGGGACAAGTCAATGTGCATGGAAGATAAAATTGATTAAAGGTAAGCCCCTTCTATAACTTGGGCCTCTTTGCACGTGAGTAAAGTGAAAGACTGCATTTGGCCTCAACAATAAAAAAATATTTCTCGAGGAATCAGCTCTACTAAAAGGGGACTATTACAAAGTGTTTATTGTACCTCCACTAATGCCCCGAGGTTATGGTAGGACTCGTTAGACAAGGAAATCTAATAGAAACTTTTAGTCCTTAATACATGGAGGCCTGAGGACAAGAGAGGAGTAAATATGTTTACAGATATGGATTCCTCTTCATTCTATCAAAATTACTCCCACAATATATAATAAAGTGCTTTTTACTCCATCTACTTTATTTAGTATCTTACTATAGATTAGGAGGTTAAAACGATGTGATGGGATTGATATTTTGCATACTACTATAGGGATGCTTGCTCATATCGTGAAGGCCCAAGTGGGCAGGCCCCATAGGCTAGACTGCACCATTGTTATGAGCATTCCATTCTCACCTGAATAAGGTGAAATGTATAGTTGTCTTATTAATGCTATATATGATATGCATATAATTTACCTGGGTGGATTTGACCTTAAGTTCGAGACCCATTTACAACTAGTGATGCAAGTGGGCCTACTCAGGTTTGGACAATATCTTGGCAAAGTTTATAAATTTCTCTGCACTCGCCCTCGATGGTGTTGATTGGACTAGATAGCTAGTTCCATGACTCGGGTTAGTCAAACAGCCTATCACTTAGCCAGACTAGCCCGAGTTACACATCTTCTTTAGTTCTATTTTTTTTTCCCTAAAGCCGTAACAAAATTTTATTAAAGGAAAAAAGAGAAAAAAGAACACCAAAATAAAGACATGGAAAAGAGAAGGTGCAAGAAAGATGCACTAGTTCAACCTCAATTATAACAATACACCCACCACCACCCAAGAAATTAGCCCATGCATCTTCCCAAGAAGGATCTAGTTTCAGAAGTTTAAAATAAACCATGGACACAAATGTTGACCCTTTCATATATAAATCTGAATTAAGAACATGGTCTAGACCAAGAGTCCGAACAGCCAGGCCCAAATGTACCATTAGACCCAATCATATATATAACTTGTTTTAACTCACTTGAGTGATGGGAGAGTCCACCTGACTCCTTTCCATGAACGAGTTAGTGAAAGCTTTAGTTGCTGCAGAAGCACGGATCCATATTTCAGGCCCGCTACGGATGCGTCAGGATAATGTTAGCTTGAATCAAGCAACTAATGCAGAGATCTATAACTGTCTACAAGAGATCAGTCATGTAGGATTCACTTTTCACAATCTCAGAATAAAGATGAACATCCTTAATGAGGAAGATGGTGATGAATGGTTTAATTAGATCTAGTTTTTTTGTTATGGTCAAATTAGATTATGATAAGGATGGAGACTTGGATCGAACTTCCAAAGACATTGTACAAATTTAACCTATTAAAGCCCTCACTTGAAATTCATTGAGAAAAAAGAAAAAAAGAAAAAAGAAAAAAGAATTCATTTTTCCTGACGTAATTAACAAACATGAGTAATCAAGTGCTAAAAGTTATTCCAGATCATCCAGATTCTATTAATTATGAGCAACTAAAAAAGACCTAAACTAATCATGAGCAGAAATTTAAAAATATAAAACCTCTGAAAAAACATAAATGTAAGAAGATTAATTAAAAAAAAACTGAGAGTGGTATTCCTTCTTCCATTGTTGGAAAGAAAATTCATGGTGGTCATAGCTTTCAAATATGTTTTTGCCCCACTCTCTCTCTCGCATACACACACAATAAGTTTTTTGTGGTGAATTGACTGGTTTAAGAACCATCAACTTATATAGACAGGTCTGTTGTGGTGGTGACTGAAAACTTGGTTCCCACTTCCCATTCAATAATGCAACTTGGTTCCCACTTCCCATTCAATAATGCATCCTTCCCATAACCCGTTTAACATATAGTGGCTGTCACCGACTCACTGCGCACGTTCCGTCGTCTTTCTTCCAGCACAAGCAGGGCGGATCTACATTATCTTCATCTGGGTGGGTGGCGCTGGATGGAATCGAGAAATCTTCAAAGAGTGATAATTGGCCGCTGATCCTGCCCCACTAATACAAAAACAATCACCCCATCCCTTTGCTTTTTTTTTTAATTTTGTTTTTTGCTAAAAGGTGAAGTAATATTAAGAGGAAAAAGAAACACAGGCCAGAGCCCATTAGAAATTAACACCAAAAAATTAGAAAAGACTATCAGAAGGTGGCCTTTGAACTGAGGTGGGGAGATCAAAAATTTGTTCAAGCTGTCTTTTGATAGAGGGATGAGAAACAACTATATTGTTAAAGATAGAATTGTTTTCGGCACACCATATGCAAAAGAAAGCATTAAAAAAAATAATCGCAGCCCATCTTTTAGAGGAATCAATTCGGTCTTGGATGGCCGTTCAAATTTGCATTATAAAAGAAGGAAAGTTATAGATTTCCCAACACTTGCAAGAGCCAGAGCCGAGAAGAAGAGGAAGTGGAACACATGAAGAATAAGTTTATTGGTGAAGGTAAGACTGTGTTATCATTACTTCTCTGTTGTCTATGGATCCAGTGCTCCGGTTTCTATATATAAATAAATGTGAGGATTAGAAATGCCAAGGCTTCCGGTCAAGATAAATTTCTAGTATACAATTTAAATAACTTAATCAGAAATTATGATAATTAAATCAAACGAGACACCACACAAGAAGACACCAAATTTTTTAGGTGGAAAACTCTAGAAGGGAAAAAAACCATGAGACCGATCTCCCGGCTCAAGGAATGCCAAGCACTATAAGAAATTGAACAGTGACAAAATCTACTCACAAATCTTTCCCGTTAAACTCAACCTAAGGACTAGAGTTCTTCACGTAGATGACAAGCTGTTTAGTATCTACCCATGCTTAAATCAACTTGCTTTGATGCCTCTCAAGATGCACAAATCTCTTACAAGAGAGTAGAAGAAAATACTCTAAAAGTAGAAGCTTTGAAACTCTAGTTGAGCCTGCTCAAGAATGAAGAGATTTCTAATTTGTATTTTAGGTTTAGAATTGAAAGAATGAATGCTTGCAGTTCACAAGAGATGCCCTTAAATGGCTTTGGGTTCACGCCTTAAAATGGAATACTACAAGAAAAGATACATATAGTGGGAAATTTTTTCTGCTACTAAAGGATAAAAGACTTCTGCTAAACAATTTTTGTCATTGTAATCCTCCGTCAATGCAATAGCTGTGGATTTTTAACCACTGCTATCAATATATAATGCGCCGCTAAAAAGGAATTTTTTGAAATGTTTAAAGTAGTTTTAGAGGCAGTAATTAATTCATTTGCGATGGTTTTTTTATTGCTTCCATTTTCATTATTATTGGAAGATTATATTTTCTACTACTATTTCTATTTTTAGTGGAGGTTTATTTTTTTCTGCCGCTAAAGTGGTTTTTATAAAAAAAATAATTTTTTCCATCGAAAATAGCAGAAAGGGTTTTGAATTTGTTTTGAAACATCTGGATATAGTTAAAATCTAATAATTTTCCTCCTAAAGATGTAAGGGTGAGTGGATAAGGTATAAAAGGAGAGAGTTTGTCCTAAAATGGGGATTCCTTGAATCGTAAATGTGGCTGCCCAAATATTGCATCCAAACTATAAGTTTTGTTCCCAAATGTCCACCCGGGATTTTACACTTCACTTTATCGTTCACCTTTCTTGAGAAATAGCAATTTGGCAATGCACTCACCATCAGATGTCCTTAATGTGAGGGAGAGAAAACAAAAAATTTTTTTTTTCATAATCTAAAATTTTAACAGATATCAAAGATTACAACCGTTCTAAAACTAAATTCAATGGTGCTTATAGTACTAAGACTGATAAGTGGGTGATGTAGCATGCGTTTTAAGTTTCACAAGAGGCAGAAATAGCTATACCTCTGCAGAAAATCATCATGTGTCCTTAGATGTATGCATGATGCATGGACAACCATCACACCCAATTAACGACTTTTCTAGCTAAAAGTTGACACAACCTAAAAAATGTTGAAATATTTTCAAATTTTGCTTTGAACTTAAAAAAAAACCATGATGGTTTTGCAAGATTCATCCAATCTTATAAAACTTTTTATTGTTTATAATTTTAAGGTTTTAATATGGTCTTTGGTTGCTTTGTCTTCCTAGTTGGATCTTGGTCATAATATCTTTAGAAAATCCGAAACTTCGAAACTACCTGACGACCATAAAATCTCAAGCACAAGATTTGTACCCCTCTAAGTCGTATTGAAGGCTTATTGAAGGATTAAAAGTAAACGGGACTGAGGGAAGACTTGGGCTTGTCATAACATTAGGTGAAGTGGCAGTATATTGGCCCTCAATATACCCATATAGAACATAGGATCAGCTGGGCTAGACTTCATGGACAAATATTCCAAAGTGATGGCATAAATGAACCCTATTGCATCTTGATTGAGTACATTGATCCATTCGTCCATCCATATATTTCATTGACAGTCGATTACAACTTGGTTATGTAGATCCGCCCATTTTATTGGTTGACCATAAATCATAAATCAAGTTGATGGACAATGAGATTATAATTCCTATGAAACCCATTCAATCAATTGCAGACCCTGCCAAGACCATATTCCGTTAATTGTTGACTAGTTCCATCATTAACTAAGCCTTGAACCAAATGGTTAGCCCCTTTTATTACCCTCATAAGGTCACCCCATCCTTTGGACAGGTAGGTACCAATTTTAAGAGGATAATCCAAGCACATCTAAGCTATTCCCTTCCTCGGAATAGTGAGATACATTAGCAAGGGAGGTCTTCAGAAAATGCTAAAAGGTGGGATAACTAGGCACACCTTATAGAGTTCGTTGTTGCTGTTGTTGCTTCTTTTTTTTTTTTTTTTTGAATAAGAGACCTTATTGTAGAGTAAGAAAGAAAAGAATTAATTAAAAAAACCAAAATAATGCTTACCTCAACTAGAGGCCAGGTACCCATCTGGTTGTTGATTTTTTTGCGTAAGGCATTGGTTTGCTCTCCACATCCTGTGTTTCCAATTATGTCACATATCATCGTGATAGCCCCTTTATATCCAACTATGTGTTGTGAGATATACTAGTGAGAGAGGTCTTCGGAAAATGCTAAAAGGTGGGTTAACTAGGAACACCTTATAGTGTTTTTTTTTTTTTTTTTTGGGTAGGAGACCTTATAGAGTTATAATGCTGACTTTAAAAAAAAATCTCATGATGCACTTCAACTAGAGGCCAGCTACTTGCCTAGATGTTGATTTTTTGGCATAAGGCATGATTTTACTCTTGTAAATCTTGTGTTTCCAATTGGGTCACATCTCATGGAGATAGCCTCTTTATATCTCGCTCTGTGCTGTGAGATACATTAATGAGAGAGGTCTTTGGAAATGGTAAAAGGTGGGTTAACCGTGCACAGCTTATAGATTTCTTTTTTTTTTTTTTTCTGGTAAGAGACCTTAATAGTGCTCAATTTTTAAGAAAGACAAGAGAGGGAAAAAAAACCTTAATAATGCTTACCTCAACTACAGAACATCTACTCGTCTGCTTGAACAGCCATAGAACCTCTATGTACTCTTTTAGAAATGCTGTATGAGTTACCCGTTTTGCTGTGAACGACCCCTTTTATTCCTTTCTTTTCCCCCGGTTGAACTACCTGTAAATCCAATTACCTGAAACTCTCTTTGCCTATAATTTGTTATTGCAGGTAGGTAAAGTAACCCAAATGTATGAACCCTGATTTACTCATAAACCAAGTTACATACACAAAGCTTACCAAGATCCAAACAGGCCATTAAGGTACAGATCATTAGTCCAAATAACTGCTTACTGACCCAAAAGCAAGAAAGGACAGATGATTACAACAAAAGATAGAAGATGCTTGGTTGGCTTTGGATCAATCCTTCTGCTATGGAGACCGTCTTAGCCTGCCCCTTAGCCTTTGGCACTGGCGAGCATTGTCGCAAACATGCCACACACAAGTTGAAACTAAAACATTCAGAAATGTAATTCATGTACTCAAATTCCACATCGCAAAATGCCTTTCGTCTTTCATCTCAAATCACAGGGAGAAGATAACTTCTCACCAAAAATGATTGTTCAATTTTCAAAGCCAAAATAATCTCAATGGCAAGAATTTCTAATACAATGTCTGCAATGAATTATTATGCTCTATATGAATTGTTGTGCAAATCTCTTCTTAGAGAAATGGATATGGGCTGTCACGTTACCAAAACGAGCCTCAACTCCAAGACAGAGCTGAACTCTTAATATATTGTTGAAAGCTCCAAGAAGAGTTCCGTTGCTGGAAACCTGGAACTCTACAATCCAAAAGATTTCTCCTTTTCTTTTGGATCTGGTTCAAGTGTATCCACGTCATCTGCAGACGAAAGCATCCAATGATCAATCAATCAAATGAGGAATCAACCAAAATGCTGTTAGATTTGGATCTAGGTTAAGTACATTAAGCACACACCACACAAGAAGAAGAACAAACAATCACACACAAAAGACACAGATTTACGTACTTCGGCCAAATTGCCTACGTCCACGGTCACGAAAATTCTACTATTGAAGAAATCTCTCTCTCACACCCCCCCTTACAAGATTTCTTTGTGTTCTCCTTTGCTCTGATGCTTTCTTACTTGGTTACAAAAAAACAAAACATAGAAGAGAATATGTAAGATTAGCCCTAATTAACTGGGCCCTAATGTAAATCACTTATAGGCTCAATAAGGACCTTTTAAGCCAAACCCAATAAGCTCCACCTTGGCAAAAAGATGTCTAACCTTTTGAAGAATTGTTGAAATGTGTTTATAACACATACCTTGTGGGAACCCCATCCTACCATGATTGCACCCCAATGGAGATGAGGTGCACCTTTACTCTTTAACAAGAGGAGAGATTGAGCAAGTCCAAGCACTGCTTGAATTTCTCTGTAGTAACTGGCTTAGTAAGCATGTCAGCTAGATTCTCATCCATGTAAATCTTCTGAATGGAGATATCACCTGTAGCAACCCAATCTCGAATTCTGTTATAAATAACAGCTATGTGTTTTGCCCTTACATGATATACCTGATGCTTTGATAGGCAGATTGCACTCTGACTGTCACAGTGTAGCAAGATTGATTTCTGCTTGATACCCATGTCATTTGTAACACTCCGGTCCAGCTTAATTCGGTTTATCGATTCCTTATTGTGGTTTTGGATCATTTTCTAGTGCATTAGGTTTATGCTTATTGTTTTGTCTATTTGAGATTCGTTTCGGGTCATGGATAGGTAGTTGGGTTGAGTTTAACCTAGATTAGGTAAACATGAGCCCCTCTTTGTAATTTTAGATTTTGTAAGACGTTGTCATTCATGTATCATCTTGGCATCAAAACGTGTCTTTCATCGAGCTCGTTAACTTCTGTAACTAACTCATATGTGAACGACGTCATTTGTTTCCGTTGAACCGTTAATTGACTTAAACTGTAATTAGCCTAAGCCTTTGGACTTCTTTATAATTCGTTTCATCCTTATCTTATATAAGGAGATGTGCATGCACCGACCTTCATCTCTCTTTCTCTCTTCAACGTCCTTTCTCTTCCTTCGTTTCTTCTTCCCTTCCTCTCGACACTCTTCAACTAAGAAGGGGAAAACCCTATTGCACTCACGCTCCCGATCCATCTTTTATGTACTCTCCGATGAGTTTTGGGTTCTTGATCATCCTTATGAGTCTCCTTTTCTTCTTCCTTTACTCAACTCCGTTTTTCTCTTACATGCATGGGTGTTAGACTACATAGACAACGAATTTGAGCCAAGGGATAACGATTCACACGTAAAAGCTTCTTTGAGGTAAGATAAGCATGATTTTGATGAACATATGTTGGTACACGGTGATTGCTATGGTTTCTCTTCATCTATCTCTCAAATGTATGGTTATTTACAGCCCCCTTTGGAATTGTATTCACTTGATACATGGCATCTTCGAGAGTGCAAATAATTCAGTTCAGCCGTTCTATAGCAGAGCAGGCTACCCGATCGATCGGGCTTCAGAACCGACCGATCGGACACATCCAGAATCGAAATCCGACTAAGCGAGCTTCAGAGCTGATCAGTCGGCCCTGAAGCACTCTATTTCAGGAGATTGAGTATGTAATTGAAACCTCTTAGTACTAATTTCCATCCTCCTACCTTTAACACAAACAAAGGAACTTTTTAGGCTATATTCCCGGGCCCCGTGGCTCGTGATTTATATAAAGAAAGTCTCTCCCGAGACCATCAATAAAAGGTAGGTATGAAATGGACCTTATAGGGCCCTCACATTAGGATGTTAGTAACCCTTAACTTGCCTAATGGAACACAAAAATCGCATGAATGGTTTTGAAGGTTGTGACTCATTCATGTGTGTTGTCCATGTGTTAAGCACCTCCCCATGGGTGTTGATTTAAGGGATTTCGATACACTTTCCTGATACAATGTAACACTTGTGAAAGACAACTGTGTATCGGATAACTTAAAACTACATCATCATGCACGGTTAGAAACACTAGATGACTAGATTAGGCTTGGCTAATTCGAGCAAATTGAGTTACATGGCATTTTGAATGACGATTATTGCCCTCCACTCTTATGTACACTCTCATGTATGGAATGAATAGTCATCGTTATGCTTACATTCGATTTGTTTGATCTGTTTGTTTATTGCTATTAACTTGAGTATTATATGAGTTGCATGTACGGTAACATTCTCAATATGATATGCATGGTTCACTCAAGTTTAAGTATATAATTGATTTCATATGGTCAGGCACTACTCAGCCTCAGCTTTAAGATATCCGATGGGGTTGACTTTGGCATAGTATGTATGGTACCACTGCAGTGTGTTTATGTCTTGGGGCTTTCGAACCCCAAGAGCCCGAGACCCATTTGTATGCTAGCCTGGTAGATGGTGTTCTTAGTATGCAAGATCCCAAAAGGGAGTATATGGCAAATATAGTAGCCACCTAATCAAGTACATAACATGTATACATTGATTCTGATAGCATTCTCTATTTGACTACACAACTTGCCTAGTATACGAACTTGGAACTCTATGAATTATTAATTATTCTTATTTAGTTAGATACAACATGTGTTAACTTAATGTTACTTATGCTTTGCTGAATCGGTGTATTCATGGGTCGTCTTTAGTGTTGCAGCTCAAATCCCTCTACCAACCCCTCGTCGGTCAGCTAAACTCCAGGGGAGACCGTAGACGCCCTGTCAGGGCTAGAGGAGTGGATGTGATCCTTCTGCCGGAGAGCGACAAGACATGCATTTAGGTTTTCTTTGTTGTTTGCGACTTGGGAATCTTGATCCTTACATTTTGTATTTTGATTCACCCTTGTACATTCTGTACTGCATGTAATCTTTTGTGTATGATTTTGTTTTCGTGTAGCTTCTCTTGTTATGCATGATACCTACAGCTTCTGCGTACATGATATTGACACTTGCAAAATTCCCTTATGCGCGTACATTTAGACAAGGTCCACATGTGGGCGCACGGGAGTATGTGTGTCACCGATTAGGGTTAACCTTAATCCCCAAATGCCTGGGCTCAGGTTGTGACATCATTTACCAAACCTCTCAACCAGATTGCTTTCTTAGAAACCTCTGAAGCTACCATGTATTCTGCCTCTGTAGTGGATAATGCAGTTGTAGACTGAAGTACAAATCTCTAACTTATCAATCTACTAGCAAGCATGTAAACATATCCTATAGTGGATTTTTTCTTGTCTAGGTCCTTTGCAAAATCAAAATCTACATTTCCAACTACAAACTCTAACCCTTGTTTTCTTTTAAACAAATTTCCCAAGTCTCCGGTGCCCTTCAAGTACCTCAGAATCCACTTTACAGCATTCCAATGCTTTTTTCTTGAATTTTCCATGTACTTGCTTACTACACCCACTACTTGAGCTATATCTGGTCTTATGCAAACCATGACATGCATTAAACATCCCACCACATTTGCATACGGTGTTCTTGACATTTCTTTAATTTTCTCATCATCACTAGGACATTGTCTGGTACTTAAACCAAAGTGACTTACAAGTGGAGAGACACTGGCCTAACATTTAGTATATTAAATTCTTCAAGTACCTTTGAGATGTATTTTTTCTTTGATAACCACAACTTTTCAGGCTTTTTGTCTCTCCTAATTTCCATGCCCAACATTTTTGTGGCTGCCCCAAAGGCTTTCATGTCAAATTCTTTTCTAAATTGAGAATTGAGTTTATCTACTTTTGACATGTCATTACATACAATTAGCATGTCATCCACATAAAGCAGCAAAATAATAACAAATTATCATCTATTATTCTGTAATAAACACAACAATTATATTCACATCAATGGTAGCCGATCTGCAACAAGTAGGAGTCGAAGCACTTGTACCATTGTTTTGAAGATTGTTTCAGCCCGTACAATGATCTCTTCAATTTACACACATAATCTTCTCTTCCGATTACTTTAAACCCTTCAAGTTGCTCCATGTAAATTGTTTCCTCTAAGTCACCATGAAGGAAAACTGTCTTTATATTTAGTTGCTCGAGCTCCATGTCGAACTATGCTACCAATGCCAATAACACCCTAATAGAAATGTGTTTCACAAATGGAAAAAAGATCTCATCATAAGCTACCCCTTCCTTTTACGAGTACCCATTTGCTACTAGACGTGCCTTGAACCTTGGTTCTTCATTCTCTTACAAAGCTTCCTTTCTCCTAAACACCCATTTATAGCCAACTATTGTTCTGTCTTTAGGTTTAAGAACTCTTTAGGTTTAAGAACTAGCTCCCAGACTGAGTTCTTTTGGAGAGATTCTATCTCATCATCATAATACTCATCCATCCTTATCTTTCACTACTTTCCATAGCTTCTTGAAATGAGGTTGGATCACCATTGCAAGTGATAAATACTTCATCCTTATCCCATCCAAACCTTTAAAGTGGCTTGATGGTTCTCGTTGCCCTTCCTTGTGCTAAACTTGAAGGTTTCTACTGAACCTCATGTTGTTCCTCACCTCTAGATGTACCAACCTCTGATGAACTTTGAGCTTGTTCTTTGGTTGTATTCTTTGCAAGAGAAATAACTTCTGTAACTACTTTTTCAGCACCATGCCTTTTGATTTCACTGTCATGTTTCCCATTCAGCATAGAAGTTTCATCAAACACAACATCTCTACAACAGATCTTTTTCCTATTTTTTGGATCCCATAGTTTGTACCCCTTTACACCTTTTTCAAAGCCAAGGAATATGTATTTGAGTGACTTGGAGTCTAACTTGGATCGTTCATCACTAGGAATATATGCGTACGCTAAACAACCGAATACTGATTTCAGTGAAGAATAGTCTACCTCTTTATCTGTCCACAGTTCTTCTGCAACTCTACAGTCAAGAGGTCTTAATGGTGACCGATTAACCACATAGCATGCGTGATTAACCGCTTCTGCCCAAAAACTTTTAGATAACCCTGCATGAACTCTCATACTCTTTGCTCTTTCTAAAAGTGTCCTGTATATTCTTTCTGCAAATTCATTTTACTGAAGATTCTTTGGAACAATAAAGTGTCTTGTGATACCTTCATCCATGCAAAATTGTAGAAACCTACCATTTCTTGACTTACCCTCATTATCTGATCTCAGATACTTGACTTTTCTACCTGTTTGATTTTCTACTTCTACCTTCTACTCTTTGAACTTGGTAAAGACTTCAGATTTCTCTTTTATAAAGTAAACCCAAACCTTTTTTGAAAATTCATTAATGAATGTCACAAAGTAGTATGCTTCACCTTTTGACATAACCAAGGCCGGTCCCCACACATTGGAGTGAATGTAATACAGAATACCCCTGCTTCTACAACTATTGCCTACAGTTTTGAATGACACCTTTTTCTGCTTACCGAAAACATAGTATTTTCAAAAATCCAGTTTGCATGTTTTCACACCCTTTAACAATTGTCTTTTGTGAAGTTCTAACATGCCTCTCTCACTCATATATCCTAGGCGCATATACCACAACTGAGACTTATCATCACTGGTTTTGTCATCCATGGAGATTGCCATTCCACCTACAACTATGTTTCCCATAAGTTTATGAAGGTTGTTCCACACTCTAATACCTTTCATTAATACCAGAACACATTTAGTCACTTCAAGCAAACCATCCTTTGTCATGAATGTGCACCATTTAGATTCAAGTAAGCCTAAAGAGATTAGGATTTTCTTGAATGCTAGCACATGCCACACATCACCTAGGGTTCTCACAACTTCATATGCCATTTCAATTTTAATGTGTGCCAATTCCCACAGTCTTACAGGGTGCATCATTACCCATTAGCACACTACCACCATTATATTGCTCATAGGTATCAAACCAATCACGATTATGGCACATATGATAGGAACAACTAGAATCTAAAATCCAAACATCAGATAGATGATTACCTTACGAGACAGATAGGAGTTTCACTTCACTTTCTGAAGCAATGCTGGTGGAGTCATTATTGTCAACTTTATTCCCAGCTTTGTTCTTCTCATCATTAGTCACCTTGAATTCCTAGAAATCTTTCCTCCAGTGTCCTTTCTTTTTGCAAAAGAAACACTCCGAATTTTTCTTGCTTCTTGATTTTGATCTGGAGTTGTTTCTTCTTAATTTGCCCTGTCATTGGACCTGCCTTATTCACTAGAGCCTTTATTTACTAGAATTCCCTCTACATGTAAACTAATTTTAATGACGTTCTTTTTTGCAACATTGGAGATGATGTCTTGCCCAACATTCTCAAAATTGAGTGTGTCCTTTCCATACAGCAGGATAGTCACAAAATGGTCATATAAGTTAGGAAGAGAGTTCAGCAACAATAAGGACTTATCTTCATCATCGAATTTCACATCAAGCCTCAACAAGTCATTAATCATCCTATTAAAAGTATTCATGTGCTCCAGCACATCACAACCTTCCTCCATCTTCAACCCATATAACTGTTTCTTAAGATGCAGCTTATTTGTAAGATTCTTTTCCATATAAAAACTCTCGAGCTTCTCCCATAGACTCTTTGCAGTTTCCTTTTCCATGACGTTGTACATGAGTTCGTCAGAGAGATAGAATTGAATAAAACTAATTGCCTTTTCATCAATGTCTGCCAAATCATCATCTTCTATCTTTTTAGGCTTCTTTTTTTTGCCTAACAATGCTTTAATACCTTGTTGAATCAAGATATTTTTCATCTTCTGTTACCATAAACCAAAGTTTGTTCTTCCATCAAATTTTTCAATTTCAAATTTAATACCCCTTGCAGTAGAAGTTCTCTTTGTAGCCATTACAAATCTGAAGATGTTTCCAAAAACTCACCCAAATTTATGCTTGTCAAACTACCAATCTACTCCATTAACTTTGTAGATCTCGTCGCCACGAGTCCACTGGAAAAAACGGAGCTCAATTCCAAGTCCGAATGACTCCGAAAAATGTAATTGAATTTTGATCATTAAATTTGGTCAAACTTCTTGTTTGGCCTTATGAACCTGCTAACATTGGATGATGTCAGCACTGCTGCTAAACTAGGCGCTTCTATAGAAATGTTCAGGTCAACCTGACCTGAACCAAAAAACTACACCTATTCTTTAGCTGGGCTGTGCTGTAGAACTAGGTCAGGTCCACCTGACCCGAGCCTGATTTGGAATTGGTCTCAAACTGGGCTGGGGTTGATGCTATGAATCAAGTCCACCTGACCTAACCTATCACCTGGCTACGCTTGGCTTCAGGACTGGGTCGGGTTAACCAGACCTAAACTTCACTTGAAACTAACCTAGACTGGGTCTTCTCCTTCCTCTGTCCTAGTTTTCTGCAACCAAAGGTAGAATGACTTCGCTGCGCTCCTTCCTCAACAAGGATGAAGAAGCAACGCAGTTCGACGGTGATCCGATGACGAACAACAGTAGGAAATGGCGGCGGCACCGAGAGAGGCAGGCGGGCATAGCTTGTAGTGATCTGGTGATTTCCGAAACAGAGGCAATGTGTGGTTGCGTTTCTTCGGCTTCTCTACAACGAACGGCGAGATGACGAGGGGGAAGCAGCCACGGGAGGCATGCCCCTTTCTTCTTCGAATTAGATTTGCAAAAAGCAAATCCAAAAACCAAAAAAATAAAAAAAATCAACGTGGTCTTCTTCTATGGCGAACCAAGAACCACAGCCAATCTGTGTGGCCTACAGAGATCACTGATCTGATCTCTCTGGCAAACTATGATTGCAAACACAACTTTGCCCCAGCAAGATCCTCTCCACCAATGTTATGATACCAGTTGTTAGATCTAGATTTAGGCTAAGTACATCAAGCGCATACCACATAAGAAGAAGAAGAAGCAATCACATACAGAAGACACAAAGATTTATATGGTTTGGCCAAATTGCCTACGTCCATGGGCACGGAGATTTCACTATTAAAGAAACTTCTCTCTCACACCCCATTTACAAGATCTCTTTGTGTTCCCCTTTACTCTGTTGCTTTCTTACTTGGTTACAAAAGAACAAAATATCGAAGAGAATATGTAAGATTAGCTCTAATTAACTAGGCCCTAATATAAACCACTCATAGGCCTAATAAGGACCTTTTGAGCCAAACCCAACAAATGCCCAAGGCACATAAACTAAAAGAGAGTTTACGATAACATGAGGAGCAATCCTAATGTAGTAGACAGAAAATCCAGTGTAGAATTTGAAGGGTCCCCCAGATTTCAGTGTCTTCATTGCACAATCCAAAGAGCCAGTGGACGGGCCTTTCCCAGTGGCATCTGGCTGCATTTTCTGTATTTGGGTCTTGACATAATCCAAAGGTAAGCTGCACGCTGATGCAAAGAATCTTGGGACAACACTTGCACCTGTCGGCAGAAAACAGATAGTTACGGTGAAACCAAGCTCTAATATTTCCGTGAGATATCTATATTCTAGACTTCTGCTATTCTCAGCCCTTACAGATACGTCAATCCATGGAAATAAGTACAGAAATGCATATGATCGAAACACAGCAGTAGGAATCAGATTAGGCTGACAAGTATTCTCTTTAAAAACTAGCCAACTTCTACAGCAGAGGTTTCTCAGAACAATGTGTTCCAGAGACTCATCTGAACATTAGACTAAAGCCAATATTAACATGAAATTAAATAAACAAAAACATAATAAATAAGTAGCACTGAATATAGTATACTCAAAAAATCTAGATTAGTAAACATCAAAAAGCTAAACATATCCATTTCTATTGGAAGTCTTGAACAGACAAGGCAACTACAAGAAGAAAATTTTCTTTTCTTCACCATCTTGCTGGGAAAAGCTTAATAATATATATATATATATCCCATATTACATCTCAAAATCACATCTGTTAATATTATTATATTAATAGCAGCGCAAGCCATTGTTTGTAATAGGTGAGAACATAAAATCACATGTCCAGACCCAAATACACTCAGCTTACCTAAACCGTTGCATGGCATGGAAAGATTCCCTCTTGATTCACGTCTTCAACATCAAGTTAACTACACAACCTTTTGACAGAAATAATTTTTTTTGTACCAATCACTTCATCTTAGATTGTGAAATGGGAATCTCCTCTAATCTAAATCTGCAACCCAACTCCTCTCTCTCTCTCTCTCTCTCTCTCTCTCTCTCTCTCTCTCTCTCTCTCTCTCTCTCTCTCTCACTCACTATCGCTCTACAGAATCTATTATTATATGCCACCGATAATGAGATTTAGTGGTGGAAACTTCTTATTTGCGATTAATAACTTTAAAATTTAAAAAAAAAAACTACATTTAGCAGCAGACAATATTATCCGCTGCTATATAGGTAGCATACTGTACTTTTAATGGCAGACAATATTTTCTGCCGCTATACATAGGTTTCCTAGCAAAAAAAAAAAAACTCTCATATGTAGAGGTGGGAAATAATATTTACCACTAAAAACTGCTCACTTTTCTTGTAGTGATAGTCCAATTAGGGCTAAAACAAGTAATCATAGGAACAGGAAAGGTAACTTGGCTAGATTGACAACTAAATTAGCGAGGCTCTGTTGACTGAGGATAAGTTTGGGTCAACCAAGGTGATTTTTTGTCTACATGTGTTTTGGACTGGGAAGTCTTGGTCAACCAAGGTCTTCCTTTGGTCAACCAAACTAAGGTTCTATCCCACTTGCTCCAAATTGCATTTTGTCTTCAATTTCTTCACTTTAATTGATCAAATGACAAACGCAACAGTCCAAATACAAAAATATAAAATTACAACTCAATTTGGACTTGAGTTTTTATCCATAACCCAAGAATTGCCAACACTCAGAAACCTAACAAAATGCATGCATGGAAATTCTAATCCACAAAACACCAAAGGAGTCCACCTTTTATGAATTTCTTTCCACTTTCCCTCCATGGCCCTTATATAAAGCCATCTCCTTGTGCTTTCTTTCTCTACCACTAAGGTAGTTCCTTTGAAGTGCTTGAGATATTTTTAAGGATAATCCTAGGTTCTTTGATATTTCTTGGATCTAAAGATCAAATTATGAGAAATAGCCCAAAATTTCATATTGGGCTTTGTCAAAAATTGCCAATAAAGAGGTCAGTTTGCAGTGATATTTCTTACATTTTCTTACATTTGGGGTTTCATGGATGGGGATTAGGGTAGACGTTTGTTTAATTGCTGAAATAGGGATGTGGGTTTTGTTTTGAGACGTCCATGGATTTTGCAGCTGCAAATTACTCTTGGTTTTGAGATGCTCTTTACCTCACCTAGATTTACAGGGAAGTTCTTGGTGGAGATATAGGACTTGTCTAGGATATGATTTGCAAAGAAGGAAGAAACTAAGATTTGGACCATATAGAGAATAGGGATTTTGTTGTCTTAGGTCAGCAAAGGTCAATGGGGTCTGGCTATTGGAACTACCCAGTGGGTTAGATGTAAGTAATGAAAATTTCATTTGATCATGGTTCGCACCACTTAAATGAAAATTCTAGGTTTGCCACTGGGTATATGAGGGTACATCAGAGTGGTAACTTCACAAGGAGGCTAACAGATGTAAGTGCGCTAATAAGTAAGATGGGGCCATTTTCAAATAGGGCTTGTTTTGGGTTGGATAGAGGCTGAATAATGGACCACTTCATTTTTATAAGTAAATTGTGGCTTGAACCCAGCAACAATGAGCTCCATTCCCATCTTGGCTTTTAAATATATAATTGAGGAGTTTCTCAGAAAAAACCCTTTAGGTGAGGAGTGAACCCGAAAAATTAACTAAGGCCACTTTGGTTTTTTTTTTTTTTTTTTTTTTAAGGATGTGGAACCAATGTCAAATTTGACACTGATTTTAACTAGGGAGGGTCGAATTCACCCCTCGTTTGTTACTTGTATTTGATGCATGTTATCCTCCCTCTGTGTACACATATGGTTACAATCGAGGACTTTTAGTGTGGTTGAGATCCAACGGATCAATTCTTAATGGACCCACCCTATGGTCTCCCATTAGTGCCCTATATGATGTTGGGTCCTAATCCTTGATTGGGTGGGCCACATGGGCCCCATTGTTCTCTACTCCTTTGAAACACATGCCGAAGTTGGGGCTTAATTGGAAAGATGATCAAAGAAGAAACCAAAATGCAACTGAGGAGAAACATTTAAATTAATATACCTCTGTGTGTGGAGAGAAAAAAACAAGTGACAGAGAGAGAAGTGAAAAGATGTCCAATGAATCCAAGCTGCGAACCAAGTAAACAGATTCCTTATAAACAAGCATTCAACTTCTACAAAAAAAAAAAAAAGAAGAAGAAGAAGAAGAAGAAGAAGAAACTAGCACAAGAATTTCACAATGGTGCATGCCTTTTGTGTATTTTTAAACTTCTTGATTCTTGCATATCTCAAAAGCAAATTCACATCGACTTCTTTACAAAGAGGAAATACATAATTCTCAACTTAACAAAATAGGATTTATTTAGCCAATAGAAATGTGGAGTAGGCCATTAATCGAGTGGATATCATAAGAAAGGCGAATCCCATTCCAAAATCACAAAATCAAATCCGTAGATGGGATCCATGTGGCCCACTCAATCAAGGCTCCGAACCCCACATCATGTTGGGTCTTGATGGACAACCCTAGGGGTAGGTCCCCTTGCGGATTGGACCGATGGCTCTCAACCACACTAAAAGTCTACAATTGGAACCCTGGATACTCAGAGGGAGGATGACATGCATCAGATACAGGTAATAGACGAGGGTTAAGTTCGACCCCTCCCCAGTTAAAACCACCGTCGAATTTGACACTGATTCCACAACCTTAAAAAAACCAAAGTGGTCCCGTGGGACCACTCTGGAGAGTACATAGTTAAGGAGCCTTTTCAGATTCACTCTTCATCCGAAGAGCTTTTTTTCGAGAAAATACTTCATATAATTAGTGACTCTTTTTAGGTAGCAGTACTAGTCTTGACTAAAGATCTCATCGGCCCAGCCCAGCTGCTAATGTTAGACCCTTGAATTTAAATATCGGTTAACTGAGTCAAGCTTGAGTCTAATTGAGCTAAAAAGGACATATCTCAAGCACATTCATGGGTTCTAAGATCAATATCCTAAAAATTATAACACAATTATGTAAAATCATCATCATCATCAAAGTTTTATCTCAACTACGTTGAAAATAAGAGGTCAACTACATGTATTTTGTTTCACCATTTTAGTCCATATATCATAGGCTGAATCCTTGAAGGGGTACAAAATTCGGTAAAGCATAAACTTAAACTATGCAATTATAATATACATGAATCTAGACCATTCGATCATGAAACTTAAAATAAAACCATCAAATCCATACCTTGAGCAGCCAAAAATCACACAAAAATAATGTTTTAAGTGAGTAAGTCTTGAGTGGAGAGAGAGCTGCAAGAGGAGCTTTTATAGCTAGAAATTAGGAGATTTTTCATCAAACCTCCTTAAATCTCTTGTTGAGAAACATTATCAATTGAAGACAAATCCTTCATTTGATGTTGCTCATTTAATGGAATGATTGAATTTGTATAGGAAAAACAAGATTCCATTAAATAGTTTATCAAAGAAAATCAAAATTGGCGTATGTATAGCTAAGTAGATTTAAATGAACCACACATCCAATGAGCCTAGTTATATGTATCATGGGTCACCGTAAGCCAATAAAAGGAATTTTGTATCATTGGCTAAATTCATGGATTAAACAAAACTAAAGTCCTAGTCAAAGTTATATTTCTATTTGTTTTTAGACTAGTAATTTGGAGCGATTGTAGAGTCCCAAAAAAGCTAAATCAAAGAAAATTCGCAAAAGTTGGGTTGCCCGATCGATCGGATAAAAAGTAGTGGCCTAATTCGATTGATCGGACCTGCGTGGAAAAACTACCAACTTGCAAAATTCTAGTTCCAATTTTAGTGGAACTTTCATATTTTGTGCCAATTCCTTTCTTGCTTGGAATACTATTCTGAGGCACGAATTTGAGGCTACATAAAGGAGCTCTCTCTCAACCCAAAGTAGAGATCTCATTGTTTTAAATAGAGATTACTTATAGGAAATTATCTTATCTAGAGTTTTTTATTAGAGAGTTGAAGGGCTAAAGTTTTGCTTTAAAGATTTTTGTTTTCTACATTTCTTTATAGAAAATTGTTTTCTAAGCTAGAAGATTATTCTGAGTAGTCAAGCATAGCATCTAGAACGCATTTAGATGATTGGATCTGTAACAGAGGACGGCAAGAAGTTATTGCAGCGGGGTGCTGTGCAATAAAAATCATAAGTCCTTAAGTTGCGCGAGAACTGGATAAGGTTTATAAGTATATCTCTTATAACTATAGTATGATTTATTATGCTAGATTGTTGGTCCAGTATGATTCATTTACATTTGCATAATGAATGTACTTTTGTTTGATTTATTTCCGCTACATAGTTGATTCTTTGCACACATAATATTAAGATTGATTCCGTTAATTAATCCATTCTAGAGGCCCACTAGAAACCTTCAATTGGTATCAGAGAGGGTTACACTAATTTAAGTGTGTTTTGATCTTAAAAGATATCTAAAATGGTGCTCAATTAAAAAAGCACATCCATTGTGAAGTCTCCATTGTTTGATGGTTCAAATTATGCATAATGGAAGTAAAGGATAATTAGTTTCCTTAAATCCATTTATGATGATGTGTGAGATATTGTTGAGGATAGTTATTTAAAACCCACAATTACTACTAATGGGCAAATAGTTGCTAAACCTAAAGCCCAATGGACAAAGGATGAGAGGCATGCTTTCAACTGCAGTAACAAGGCCATGAATGGTATATATAATGGAGTGTCTGCTGATGAGTTTTGTTGAATTTTCGCATGCAAAACTACAAAAGAAGCATATAATGTTTTGCAAACTGTATATAAAGGTACTGATACTATTGAACAAGCAAAGTTACAAAGCTTAAATAAATCCTTTGAAACCATTATAATAGAAGAAGATGAGACCTTCAATCAGTTCTATGCTGGACTAAATGAGATTGTCAATTCTATTTTAAACTTGGGTGAAGAAATCCCTGAAAGTAAAATTGTCAAGAAGATTCTGAGGACTCTTACTTTAAAATTCAATTTAAAGGTTGGTGCTATTAAGAAAAATAAAGATTTAAAAACCCTCACTATAAATCAGTTAGTTGGTATTCCTCAAACTTTTGAAAAAAACCATTTAAATAAGGAAAAATTAGTAAAGAATAATGGTTTAGCTTTGAGAGCTTTTAGAGGATCAGTGAGGAAACCTGAAATGAAAATTAAGAATGTTTCAAGTTCTGATGATGACATTACTGAGTTAATGAATCAGTTTAAAAAACTCATAAAGGCTAAAAAAGTTTAGTGGAAGGGACTAAAGTTTGAGAAAAAGACAACTTTAATGAGGATCAAGTATTTTGATTATCAAGGTTATGGTCATTTTGCCAATGACTATCCTAATAGGAAAAAGAATCCCAAGCATAAAGCTCTAAAAACTTAGGATGATGATTCTTTATAAGAAGAGAAAGATCCTAAGCCTGATCTTTCTGATATTGTAAATAGCAAGTTTATGACTTTTATGGTTAAATTTACTCTGTCTAATGCTAGTTCTATTGAAGAGAATGTTGAAAATCGAGTCTTAGATGAAGAAGATGATTGGGAAGCAAAATACAGAATTTTCTGAAAAAATCTATGCAGATGAGCAAGTTATTTGAAAAATATACTCTAAAGTAAAAAAAAGAGATTTTGTCTCTTTAAAAAGAGTTAGATGATGCAAAATCAAAAGTTTATCTCTTGGGAGGACAAAAGAACTATATGGTTGATAAGTTGACTACTGATGGTCACAAATATAGTTAACTGAAAAATGATTTTAAGAAGTTTGAGCAAGAATTTGAAACCTTGAAAACTGTTAAGGCTTAAAAGGAAAACTTGGCTGGCAAACTGAAAATTGTATTGTCTGAGCTAAAGTTTACAAAACCTTCTCCGAACAAAATGAATACTGGTTCAAAATATCTTGAAGATATCTTGTGTGTTCAGAAGCTGCCTAATGATAAACGCGGTCTTGGTTTCCATAGTGATGCATCTACTTCAAAGATAAAAGATAAAACTAATTTTGTTAAAAGTTTTACTTTTAATTCTATTGCTCGTACTACTTCACATGATGCACATCTTCATAATGTGGAGAGTAGTTCAAAAAAGAAGAATGTATTGCATCCTACACGCACATCCACTTGTCATTACTGTGGAGTTAGAGGACACATTAGTCCACATTACAATAAGCTGTATGCATAGCCTTAAGCAATAGTGAAAACAATTGTTTGAGCCAAAGGTCAGGACAAGAGCTAAAAATTAAACTACATAAATGTGGGTGGCTACATGGCCTAATAAAGAATATCAAGCTGCCACCCTCAGTGCTGCTACGAAAATACAATTAAGGGGGAGTTACTATTGAGAGGGAACTTTCCCAGAGTCTGATTAACAAATCTGTTGCATGATTGATCATTAGCATTGTCAATTATAGACAAAAGGGGGAGATATTGTATTAAGAGAAAGACAATTCAAAGTAACGATCACTGGAAATTCAGATGTTCAAAGACAATACAAATGTTCAGAGACAAACAAAGACAATACAGATGTTCGAAGACAAACAAAGACAATACAGATTTACATGTGTTGATAGTATTTTTTTTTAGTGAAAATTCAATATATTTTGTGTTTTATTTTGGGTAGATTAGATTGTATTTTTCTATGGAGTTTTCTCCATAAATTGCCAAAACAAATGATTGATAGGAATTTTGTATGATTTGTTAAATTTATAGATTGGACATAATTTAAGTCCTAGTCGAAGTTGTATTTTTATTTGTTTTTAGATTAGGCGTTTAAAAAGGTTACAGAGTCCCAGAAGAGCTAAATCGAAGAAAATTCAGAAAAATCAAAGTCGGCTGCCTGATCAATCGAGTAGATATATGATTGATCAAATAACAGGCAGTGGCCTAATTCAATCGATTGGAACACTGTTTGATTGATCGGACTTGCGCGGAAACCCCACCGACTTACAAATCTCTTATTCTGATTTTAGTAAAACTTTCTTGTTTGGTACCAATTCATTTCCTAGCTGGAACACTATTACGAGGCACAAATTTAGGGTTATATAAGGGGGTTTTCTCTCAACTCTAAGCAGAGACCTCATTTTTCTAAGTAGAGATTACTTATTTTAGATCATCTTTTCTAGAGTTTTTCATTTGAAAGTTGAAAGGCAAAAGCTTTGCTTTAGAGATCATTGTCTTCTACATTTCTTTATAGAAGATTGTTCTGAGGAATCAAGTACAATATCTATAAGGCGTGTAGGTGCTTAGATGTTAACAAAGGACGGCAGAGAATTGTTGCGGTGGAGTGCTGTGCAATAAGAATCACATGTCCTTAGGTTGTAGGAGAACTGAATAAGGGTTGTGAGCATATTTCTTGTGACTATGGTATGATTCATTGTGCTTGATTATTAGTTCAGTAGTGGTTTTTTCCCGGTTTGGGTTTTCACGTGAAAATTGTGTCTTTTTGTGGTGTGTGCTTTTGTTTAATTTATTTCCACTGGTGGTTGATTGTTTGCACACATAATATTAAGATTAATTGCGTTAATTCATTCTAGAGACCCACCCAAAACCTTCAGCCAACTTATCAGTTTCCGAAGAAAGTGAAAAATAGCTGCATTATCCAGTAGATTTACAATCTTGTGAAATATCTGTATCAAGGTGCCATAGCTTTGTCGTCCAATATTTATGAACATGTGAAAAATCTATATCAAGATATTCGTCAATTGAAATCATTCTCGTGACTGAACCTATTTAGTATATTTAAATCATGTTTTTTCTTTTTTTTTTTTTTTTTTGTCAACCGTATTTAAATCATGTTGGTGCTGCCAAGAAGTGGCTCAGATTGCACTACTTAATGTTCAAAAACATGTTGTAAGTCAAATTCTCGTAAATTCAACGAAATTATGCTTCGCTATATTATCTTTATGAAAATTTTAATTGGCTCATATTTTGGAAACATATGATCTATTCAATCCATCTGCGTCATGGCTCTCAATTCGAAGGGCCCCATGATCCGGTCTGTGACACCAAGATTTCTAGAAATCCTTAGCAAAAGAAGTCATCTTCAGTTAGGATTTCATCCTACAAATAGTCATCATCGTCAATGTCCAAATGATCATCCCATGAGATCCAAGATCTCATCTACTCATTTTCTGAATCCAAGTGGTAATTTGTCCACGAGATTCTATCGCAGGAGGAGACAGGTGGCTCATCTTATTCCTCACAGATAGGCAAGATGAACTTTGCCAAGGTGAAAAGTCGTTTTATTGGGCTAACCGGTTCTTCCGACTTTGAAGTTGAGGCCATTTCAAGCTGTGATTTAACCTTCTTTTCTTGGAACTAGACCACGCAATTTAATCATTTTGAGCATAAGTGGGTGTGTAACATGCATATTATAAAGTCTTTCAAAAAATGCATATCAAGTCAAGAATCAACAGAATGAAGCACACATGCGTGGTAATATGAATGTTTACTTGCCTTATCTTAATGCTCAAATAGATTCCCACGAAATTTAAGCTTAGTAGCACTCTTCCACCCACAAATTCAAGAATCCTCAAATGCCTTAGCTCAAGTCAGCTTCCTATAATGGTGAAGACATGAAATGGTGCTAACATGGTATGTGTCATGTCCCCCAAAAAGAAGAAAATAGGGTTACGTGAAATTAGGAGTCAATTTATATATATATATTTTTTTTATAAACAAAAACCATTGACTCCTAATTATCTTTTCCACAGGATCTTAGGCCATGGTGAGTTTAGGCCATTCATATTCATCCCCAACCTGCGGAAGTAATTTCAACCAATAGGTTCCAAGAAAAAAAAATCAAATTTGCATATCACCAGATAACAATAATAATATTCCAAGTTACAAAAGAAATAAATAATAATTTATTACAAAGTCCCACTGAAGGATCAAGTCTTTAAAGAATGATTTATTTAATATAATCGCAGCTAGGTGAATCACTCCTGTGCTTGGTTAGACGGCCCAGAAGCCATCGTTTGCACCCCACTCGGGAATATCAGTTGGCTCAAGCGTTTAAAACGCTTCAACCTGCGCCTCCTCCTCGGCAAAGCCGGGCTCGGTACCTATGCATCAATTTTAGAAAACAAGGGTCAACCATATATGGCGGCAAGTAAGATATACATAACTCAAAATGAAGTACACTATCAATGTGAGATTAAGACACGAAAATCATAAGAATATGTAAACAATATAAATAAAAGAATGCCATGTAACATAGAAGGAACGGATCCTAAATCTAACTCTACATCAAATGAATAATATCACATTCGCCAAGCATCGCATCAGCTAATGCCCTTACGGAATTTATACTGTCTTCGGATGCCCGCATTCTGTCCAGAAAAGGTGGATCAAATCCGTCTTCGGATGCCTAGCATCCTGTCCAAAATCACGGTGAAACCAATCGTGTACAAGTGGTAAGCTCGTCTTCGGCCCTAAGTCCGGTAAAAATCATCACAGTGTACATCTGTGAATCGACTGCAGTCGTCCAATGACCAGATCCGCATAATAATCTCACACAGCCCTGCCCCTTCCTGTGTCGAGACTCATAAACATGGCTCAGTGATTGTTTGACAGACACATCCTATGGTAGTGTGAAGGGCTGGCCATAATAGGTATTCAAATACCATATAATAAAACATTATATCAACCATAGAGTTTTCAACATAACATAAATACCTCATAAATAAACACTGTGTAGTCCAAGCCACAACACGGTTAAAGTCATCATAAAATAACGGGTATAAACTCTAACATGTATACAACCAGGTAAAGAAATACATCATGATGATCAAAAAATGACTCTACAAATATTCCTAACACTGTGACCATAATTTACGCATGCGACAATTCCACATGAACCAAGATGAAGTAAGGTTGGGAATTTTTGAAAACGGGGTGATGCATAGCCCAATTCTCACTTCATCTGAGAGCGGGTGGTTTGTACCATCATGTGCAAACCATGAAATCTATAAGAAGAAATCTGCCCGCATAACCTCTTACTTTGATGATGTGATGGATTTAATTTTTTTATTAAATCTAATTTGTTGGGTTCCAAGGCCAACACAAGGGTCCTCCAGGGTATATAAACCATCTAAAGAAAATCATAAGTGAATGGTTAAATAAACATGTAAATAAATTAACGGGCCCAAGTCTACCATACTCATGATTACACACAAAGGGGTGGCCCACCGGTACACCACTACTAGTGGTCCAATTAACTGTCAACCCTCATATATTTACTACCATGGATTCACAAGGTGATGAACCCACTTGCCCCTGCTGCCAAAAGTCCCACCAGTTGATGGCCCCACTTGGCACCCGGGTCAGGGCCTCACCAATCTAGACAGTACCAGCCACATAAAGCCCAACAATACCCAACAGTACCCTACTGTGATGCAGTCCTTGTTGTCCATCCACATCCTAACCCAGATCTGGGAATCAAACTCCCAGTTTTTTTTTTATAAGTTAATGGCCCACCATTAACCCAAAAATCAAGGGTCCACACTACTGCAATGGGGCCCACCTGTAGGTGGCAGCCCACCACTTCTATAAAAGATGAAAACCCCTTGTATATGCTATTGCCAAATAGTAGCGTGTGCAGGTAGTTCCTCTACCCAGGCCTGACTGGGACACACTGCATTTTTTTTTAATACCCACATGACTGGGCCCCACTTGGGAGCACTGCCCGGCGGCCCACCCGTTGCATGGGCAGGTGGGTGACCCACCTGTGCATACTGCCAGGCACATAGTGCACCTGTGCAGTACTGCACAGGCGGTCATCCCGCCCTGCATCAATGTCTGGGGTTTTATCCCCAGATGCTTTCATCTTTGTTTTTTGTTTTTTTTATACAAATGATGATGGCCCACCACTTTTAGGAAGATTGGAATGCCCTACATATACCACAGACAAGTAACGTGTCTGGGTTCATTCCCAGACACGATCAACCCCCCCCCCCCCCCCCCCCCCCCTTTTTTATACAAAAGGCCCATCTTCAAAATGGCCCAATCCCCTTTCATCAAATCTATCAAAATCATCAAATCCCTCGAAACACCATCAAACAAAAATCTATGAAACACATACCCATCTACCTGTCATCAATCTTTAGAGATTTAAATGGGCATTTCACAAATACTACTAATCATCATAGATTCAAAGAAAATAGTGTAGATCATTGAAAATAATGAATATCTCGCTTGCCTTTGTTGAAGATTAATGGATGGGATGATCTAGATCTCTCTCTCCCTCGTATACGCTGCCAAACCCCAACTGAGAAGATGAAGAAGAAGAGGAAGAAGAAGAAGATGAGATGATGGAGAAGATGCAACCTGTGGAAGCCTTGGACTGGGCTTGAACTGGGCTTACCCTTGGCCGATCAAGAGAAGAGAAAATGGGGAGGAAGGAGAGAAGAAAAAATCACTGTAGATGGGGAAGAAAGGCACCCATCGTTTGATATAAATAGGCTTAGGGTTTGGGGAAAAAGTTTTGGGTTTTTATAAAAAGAACCCTGTTATTTAGGCTAATTTATAAATATGGGCCTGGTTTGGTTTAATGGGCCAAAATGGGTCCGAATTGGGTCGGGTCAACGATGAACACTCATGCTCCTAAAATTACTATCCGATTAACCCAAAACCCAAAAGAAAATTAAATAATTATAATAACCATAATTAACTAAAATACAAACAATTAAATAAAATCATATTTAAATTAATTAAAATAATAACTTGGGTTAGGAACGTTACATTCCTTCCCCCTTAGAACATTTGGTCCTCCAAATGTCTAACGTAACTCAGGGAGAAGATCCGGGTACAACTTCTTCACTTGGTCTCTGAGCTCCCAAGTGGCCTTCCTTGGACTGTGGTGCTCCCACTGAACCTTCACCCAGTGAATAGTTCGCATCCGTAGGACTTGCTCCTTCGTATCAATGATCCGCAACGGCTTCTCCACGTAGGTAGCATCTGGCTGAATCTCGAGTGGTTCATATTGAAGAACATGCGAAGGATCGGCGACGTACTTCTTCAGCATCGAGATATGGAAGACGTTATGAACTCCTGAAAACTCTGTTGGTAATGCCAATCTGTAGGCTACATCTTCCACTCTCTCGAGAATCTCAAACGGCCTGATGAATCTCCGAGACAGCTTGCCCTTCTGTCCGAATCTGAGTGTTCTTCTAGCCGGCGACACTTTTAGAAACACATGATCGCCTACTGCAAACTCTAGATCTCTCTTCTTCAAGTCAGCATAACTCTTTTGTCTACTCCTGGCAATTTTCAATCTGGCATGAATTTGCTGAACCTTCTCACTGGTATCACTGACTATCGATGGCCCATAAAAACTCCGAACACCAATTTCCTCCCAACAAAGTGGGGTTTTACATCTACGCCCATTAATGCTTCAAAAGGGGCCATACCAATACTTGAATGGTAGCTGTTGTTGTATGCGAACTCACAAAGAGGAAGGCTTTTCTGCAAATCCTTTCCAAAGTCCAACACGCAAGCACGCAACATATCCTCCAGTGTTTGGTTGGTTCTCTCAGTCTGCCCATCTGTCTCCAGGTGATATGCTGTACTGAAGTTTAAGGTAGTACCGAGTGCCTCTTGAAGTCGTGTCCAGAACTTACTCAGAAATCTCGAATCTTTATCTGAGACGATCGATACCAGTAAACCGTGCAATCTAACTACTTCCTCCATATATATCTTGGCCAACTCATCATTGGGTGTCTTTAAGCTCATTGGCAGAAAATGTGCAACTTTAGTCAACCTGTCCACTATCACTCAGATACTATCTTTACCATGAATCATCGGAAGTCCTAATATAAAATCCATCGTGAAATGTTCCCATTTCCAATCCGGCACTGCCAACTGCTGCAAAAGTCCTGGGGGTCGCTTGTGTTCTGCCTTAACCTGCTGACAAACCAAATACCTGGCAACAAATCCTGCAATCTCCTTTTTCATATTGTTCCACCAGTAATGACTACGGAGATTCTGGTACATCTTTGTGCTACCAGGGTGAATGGTAAAACGAGAATGATGCGCTTCTGTCAGGATCTCATTCTTCAACTCCTCTATATTTGGCACACACAATCTATCTTGATAGTACAACACACCATCTATCAATCTAAAGTCTGGCCTGTTCTCAATCTGCTCCATCACCCTAACCAACTCTGGATTCTCTGACTGTGTGCTCTTGATTCTGCCCAAAATTTCTGGTTCCCAGACAAACAAACTGGCAATCAGCACTCTATCATTAACCAGTTGTAAATCAACCCCTAAGTCCAGGAATATCTCTGCCCATGACCATTCTATCCACAAACATGCATTCCTCGCTGTTTTTCTGCTTAGTGCATCAGCCACTACATTAGCTTTCCCTGGATGGTATTTAATTGGAAAATCAAAATCCTTAATATATTCCATCCATCTGATATGTCTCATGTTCAACTCTGGCTGAGTGAATAAATACTGAAGACTCCTATGTCCGAATGCACTTCAAATCTCACACCATACAGATAATGTCTCCACATTTTTAACACAAAAACTACTGCTGCGAGCTCAAGATCATGGGTAGTGTACTGTTTCTCATGTTCCTTAAGTTGTCTAGACCCATAGGCAACAAATTTTCCATCTTGCATGAGTACACGTCCCAAACCAACACCTGAAGCATCAGTATAAATCACAAATTGACCATTCTCCGATGGTAGTGTAAGTATAGGAGCTGTAGTCAACCGAGTTTTTAGCTCTTGAAAACTGGCTTCACACTTGTCAGACCACACAAAAGGCACATCTTTCCGTGTTAATTTAGTCAACGGCGTTGCAATTGACAAAAATCCTTACACAAATCTCCTGTAATAACCAGCCAAATCAAGAAAACTGCGTATCTCTGACACTAAAGTGGGTCTTTGCCAATTGACAATTGACTCAATCTTCGCTGGATCCACCGCTAGACCCTCTCTACTAATAATGTGACCAAGGAAAGACACCTGCTCCAACCAGAACTCACACTTACTCAATTTCGCATAGAGCTGATGATCCCTCAAAGTCTGTAATGCAGTTCTAAGATGGTTCTCATGTTCCTAACGAGATTTGGAGTATACTAACACATCATCGATGAAAACCACCGTAAATTGATCAAGAAACGGAGTGAAGATCTTATTCATCAAAGCCATGAAAACTCCTGGAGCATTTGTTAGCCCAAACGGCATCACTAAAAATTCATAATGGCCGTATCTAGTCTGGAATGCTGTCTTCTGCACATCCTGATCTCTAACTCTCAGCTGATGGTATCCTGACCTCAAGTCTATTTTTGAAAAGAATTCGGCTCCCTGTAACTGATCAAACAACTCATCGATCCTAGGTAATGGATATTTGTTGTTTATCGTGACCTGATTGAGCTGTCTGTAGTCAATGCACATCCTCATGGAACCGTCTTTCTTCTTAACAAAGAGAACAGGTGCTCCCCATGGTGATACACTAGGCCTTATGAAACCTTTATCCAACAAGTCTTGCAGCTGAATTTTCAATTCTCTCAACTCAGCTGGTGCCATTCTGTAAAGAGCTTTCGAGATCGGTGCTGTCCCTGGGGCTAACTCTATAGTGAAATCGATTTCTCGAATCGGTGGTAAACCCGGAATCTCATCTGGGAAGACATCCAGAAACTCACAAACTACAGGTATCTCCAATACATCCCCCTCCACCTTGGACTGTTTATCCTCCGTGATAAACACTAAGTAACCTTCACAACCGCTCCTTAGCATATGATTTGCCATCAAGGCTGATATCCGGCTTGTGGGAATCCGTTTTGATTGTCCAATAAATTTAACAGTTTCTAATTTGACTTTAAGCTTGATAATCTTGTTAAAACAGTCCATATTTGCCCGATAGGTCCTTAACCAATCCATGCCCAAAATGACATCAAAGTCATTCATCATCAAAAGCACCAAGTTTGCTAGTAAAATCAACTTCTCTATTTAAACTCGGACACGAGGAAAGTACTGATGACATCTAACTCGCCCACCCATGGGGGTATTAACTAATAGAGGACAATCTAATCGCACTACCTTCTCAGGCAAATGCTTAGCAAAAATTTGAGAAACAAAAGAATGGGTGGCACCAGAATCAAATAGAACCTTAGCTTCAACATCTGAGATTAGAATAATACCTTCCACGCACTCTCCATAGGCATCTGCTTCCTCGTGAGTAATAGCATAAGCTCATCCAACCTATTGTGGCCTTTGTTAGTGTCCTTGCACTGGCCGCTGTGGCCTTTGCTGACCCCTCTGCTGTCCTTGGCCTTGTTGGCCTACTGTTCTCTGTTGTTGCTACTGAGGGGCTGGTCCCCTAATCTGCTGATACTGGGGCGCTGGGGCTCTAAACTGTTGCTGCTGCGGAGCCCGAGGTTGTAACACTCCGATCCCCTTTGAGCCGGATTAGTGGCTCATTAGTGTGTGTTTTGTTTTGTTTATTTCTTTTGGACTTGTTTTGGGTCATGGATAGGTAGTTGAGTGACCTTTGACCTGGAATAGGTAGTTCTAAGCCCTTTTTCGTAATTTTGCTTTGGCTTTGCTCATCTCATCTTTGCATCATCTTGGTGTCAGCACGCGTATTTCGTTGAGCTCGACAAATTCCGTAACTGTGTCAGAACCATTTGGAGTCAATTGGGGAAGATGGACCTTCGTGTGACTTGAACTGTAATTAGTCTTAACTCTCAGGACTTTGACTTAACTTTCAAAACCCATATATAAGTGAGTCATCTTACAGATGTCTCTCTCTTGCTCATTTCATTTGATCGACTGCATGCAAGGAGAATTCAGAAGCCACGTTGTCTCTCTCTCTCTCTCTCTTCTCTTTCCTTCTCTTACTCGAGTAGGATTTGGATTCCCTTGTTTGATTTGGGTTCTTCTCCATTTTCTCATCTCTGTCCTTGCCTTAGGTAAGTGGGTTCTTTCCCAACTCTTTGTATTTCTTCTCCAAATTACTTCTCCCATTCCCTGATTTCTTTGTCTTCATCTCATGCATGTGTGATTGCTTTGATTTGTTTTGATTTTAGTTGCTTGGAGCTTGATTTCAGAGGATTTTGTCAGATTTGAGGCTATGATATGTACAGCTTCCGCGTACGCTTAGTTCGCACGTGTTAGATCCCTTGTGTGCGTGCATCTGGACTGGGTTTGGGTGCACGTGCACGGGAGTACGTGTGTCACCGGTTTAGCTTTTCGCTAACCCCCGAATTCTGGGCTCGGGTCGTGACATACGTATTGTATGGTATCAGAGCATGCTAGTTATAAGCATGTAGGCATCTAAGATCGTGGTGAGATAACGATATCAACTATTTGACTCGAGGTCTCATATGTTGATTTGGGGTTTGACTAACTCAGGGCATTTTATATTTGTGTGTTGTGTTTCTTTTCCTTTTGCAGGATGGCATCAGGATCAGGATCTAGGGATGAGAATCAACAGGGCCATAACGGTGATAGTGGATCGGTACCCCCACATATCAGCAGTGAGGAGCGCTTGATGATGATGATGCAGTCTATGCAGTCATTACAGGCGCAGATGGCATCCATGGTAGATAGGCAGAGTCAGGCTGCTGCAGTAGCATCACCTCATGTAGATCAGCAGGTGATTTTCCAGCCTAAGGAATCAGACCCTAATGCGCTTTTCGACAAGTTCCGTAAGCGAGGGGCGACTGAGTTCCATGGGATAGAGGATGCATTGCAGGCTGAGCAATGGTTGGAGCAGACTGAAGAGCTATTTGATACGATTGTGTGCAGCAACAAGCAGAAGGTAGTTCTCACAGCCTCTATGCTTCGGAGTGTAGCTAAGACATGGTGGAGGAGTGTTAAGACCTCATTTCAGACTATGCCCAGTGCCACAGTTTGGGAGACCTTCAAGCAGCAATTCCGTCGTAAGTTCATGCCTCTCCATATTCAGCGAGCCAAGGAAGTGGAATTCTTCAACCTTCAGCAGAGACAGATGTCAGTTGCAGATTATGTACACAAGTTTACAGAGTTGTCCCACTTCGCAGAGGATATGGTGAACACGGAGCATAAGAAGGTGACTCGCTTCGTCAACGGCCTAAATCCGAGACATAAACGCCACGTGGTTGCTTGTATGTGGCCGGCTACCTTGGATGACGCTATTGACAGGGCTTATGATGCAGAGGCCATCTTTGAGGAGGAGCGAACAGAGGCTAAGAGGGCAGCAGGTTTCAGTGGCAGAAGTCAGTTCCAGAAGAAGTTCAAGGGTAAACAGGGCAGTTCGAGCAGTCCTCAGATAGTTTGCAGTCACTGTGGGAAGGATCACCCCACCGACAGATGTTGGAGGAAGAGTGGGGCTTGTTTCGGGTGTGGCTCTACGGACCACAGGCGGGCCCAATGCCCGAAGTTTCAGTCCTCTCCACAGACGAGACAGACAGGACCTACATCACAGGGCAGATCTCAGCCAGCTCGCCCAGGCCAGAAGCCGAACCGCCAGACAGCCCGAGCCTATGCTGCTACGCATGAGGGCACGGAGGAGGCCACGGTAGTGGAAGGTAAAATTTTAATTTCCGATGCAGAAGCTTTAGCTTTATTTGACTCCGGGTCTACGCGTTCGTACGTAGCACCCCATTTTGCTGTGCAGCTTCGACAGCGACCTACACCACTTCCCTACTTGTTGTTAGTATCCACTCCGGTTGGTAAACGGGTGGAGTGCAGTGTTTTCTACCCTCAGTGTGATGTGCGGATAGCTGGTCATCAGCTCCCAGTAGACCTCGTGTTGCTCACGACACTGGATTTTGATGTGATCCTTGGTATGGACTGGCTTGCGAGATATCATGCGTGTATCAATTGCTACAGCAAGGCTATTTATTTTGATTTAGGCAGCGGATTCCGATTTGAGGGCAGCCAGACGAAGTGCCCAAGACGTGTGATCTCTGCTTGTAAAGCAGACAGGATGCTTCGTAGATGTTTTGATTCCATTATCATGTTTTACTCCTATGCACGATTTGCTTAGCATACTAAGATGGACTCTGTATTTAATCTTCTGTCCCTATTTCATTTCGCTTTGATACTATGCGTGTTTCACCCCTGTTACTTATATTTGCTGGATCGTTGTATTCATTCGTGTTGTCTGTGGTGTTGCAGGCACAGATACCTTGCCCAGCTCCCCGGCGGTCGAGGAGGCTGCAGGGGCGAGTGTAGAGGCACCCTCCGGTCTGGCAGAGTGGGCCTGATCACTTCTGCCAAGTGCGTGCATGCATACCAGTGGCTTTTATTTTGCATTTTGGTTTTTGAGAACTTGTATTTGGACTTTGGACTTTGGATTTGTATTCTGTATATTTTGTGTATATTGATTTTGGTGTGTATTCGGTTTTATCTCAGTGTATTTGTCTTTGTCTTTTCCGTTTCGTATTTGTTTTAGCTTCCGCTATTTTATTTTTCTTTGTTGCTTGCTATGATATGTACAGCTTCCGCGTACGCTTAGTTCGCACGTGTTAGATCCCTTGTGTGCGTGCATCTGGACTGGGTTTGGGTGCACGTGCACGGGAGTACGTGTGTCACCGGTTTAGCTTTTCGCTAACCCCCGAATTCTGGGCTCGGGTCGTGACAGAGGTGGCGCTGGGAAGGCTGCTGGGCCTAAACTGGGGTGCTTGCCTCCCCGGCTGCTGCTGCGCATAACCACCCTGTGTTGCCTCCCGCGCCAATGTGCGCTCTCGACCTCCGTTAGGACAATCACGAGTTTTATGCCCCGACTGTCCACAACAAAAACAAAGCCCTGTACCCCCACCGACACCTCTCTGTTGGGTGGTCATACCCGCACCGAGAACACTGCAGCTTTTGCATACCAAGATTAGAGTTCTGAAACTTTTGCTTTTTCTGCTGAGGTTGGCCTACAAACTGGTTTTGCATTTGTCGTTGCTTCGACCCTGATGAAGCTGCCTCCTCGTCTTCCCGCTTTACCATGCCCTCAGCCCAATTTGCACTTTTGATATAATCCTGAAACGTTGGCCGTTCTGTATCTCCTATTTTTGATGCGATACGAGCATTCATACCCTTGAGGAAACATCAGACTTTTTCTATCAAAGGATGGACAAGAGTAGGTGCATACTTGATAACCTTGTAAACTTGGTCTCATACTGCTGGATAGTTATGTCACCTTGCTTCAATTTTTCAAATTCTTCCATCTTCTGATCTTGCAGATATTGAGGCACAAATTTATCCGTGAACATCGTCGTGAATGTTGTCCAAGCCTCGGCCTCCTGTACTGTGTCTGCTTGTACAGTTACTTTAACAGAGTCCCACCATTGTTTAGCTGCCCCTTTTAACATATATGCAGCTAGCTGAACTTGTTGAATGCCGGTACATTTGAATGCTACAAAAATCTGCTGCAGATGCTCTAAGAAATCATCGGCAACCATAGGATCCTCAGTACCATGGAATTGTGGAAGGAACCTCTTCATGAATTTATCGAAAATGTCGTTGGGATCCACTTCCTTCGGAGGTAAAGTAACCTGAACTGGCTGTCCTGCTCTATCTGCGACAGCTAACAGCTGGGCCTGAAATACTGCCCTATCAGCATCTGCTTGGGCTTTCTCTGCAGTCCTTTCTGCGTCAACCTGTGCTCGTTCGGCAGCCCTCTCCTCACGATCTTGTTGCCTATCTGTAGCTCTTTGTCTCTCAAGCTCTCTCTGCATAGTAATTTGATTATTTTGAGCTTGCATAAAGGCCTGCAAAGACTGGGAGAATCTGTCATCCTGGGATGGCGAATTGTCTCCATTGGGTTGTGAACGAGTAACTCGTTGAGCCATGATCTGTAAAATAGGTCAAGATGATGAATTTCTATTAAACAAATTCTAGCAAACAATTCTATAGACTTTACACAAAGCGGGTAAAATCTGTCTAACAAAATCGGAACCTCACACACGTCCTATGTTTCTATCCACTTTTAACTATCTAGAAACATGCCCGTTTTGCTCTGATACCAACTGTCATGTCCCCCAAAAAGAAGAAAATAGGGTTACGTGAAATTAGGAGTCAATCTTATATATATATATTTTTGTAAACAAAAACCATTGACTCCTAATTATCTTTTTCACAGGATCTTAGGCCGTGGTGAGTTTAGGCCATTCACATTCATCCCCAACCTGCGGAAGTAATTTCAACCAATAGGTTCCAAGAAAAAAAAATCAAGTTTGCATATCACCAGATAACAATAATAATATTCCAAGTTGCAAAAGAAATAAATAATAATTTATTACAAAGTCCCACTGAAGGATCAAGTCTTTAAAGAATGATTTATTTAATATAATCGCAGCTAGGTGAATCACTCCTGTGCTTGGTTAGACGGCCCAGAAGCCATCGTTTGCACCCCACTCGGGAATATCAGTTGGCTCAAGCGTTTAAAACGCTTCAACCTGCGCCTCCTCCTCGGCAAAGCCGGGCTCGGTACCTATGCATCAATTTTAGAAAACAAGGGTCAACCATATATGGCGGCAAGTAAGATATACATAACTCAAAATGAAGTACACTATCAATGTGAGATTAAGACACGAAAATCATAAGAATATGTAAACAATATAAATAAAAGAATGCCATGTAACATAGAAGGAACGGATCCTAAATCTAACTCTACATCAAATGAATAATATCACATTCGCCAAGCATCGCATCAGCTAATGCCCTTACGGAATTTATACTGTCTTCGGATGCCCGCATCCTGTCCAGAAAAGGTGGATCAAATCCGTCTTCGGATGCCTAGCATCCTGTCCAAAATCACGGTGAAACCAATCGTGTATAAGTGGTAAGCTCGTCTTCGGCCCTAAGTCCGGTAAAAATCATCACAGTGTACATCTGTGAATCGACTGCAGTCGTCTAATGACCAGATCCGCATAATAATCTCACACAGCCCTGCCCCTTCCTGTGTCGAGACTCATAAACATGGCTCAGTGATTGTTCGATAGACACATCCTATGGTAGTGTGAAGGGCTGGCCATAATTGGTATTCAAATACCATATAATAAAACATTATATCAACCATATAGTTTTCAACATAACATGAATACCTCATAAATAAACACTGAGTAGTCCAAGCCACAACACGGTCAAAGTCATCATAAAATAACGGGTATAAACTCTAACATGTATACAACCAGGTAAAGAAATACATCATGATAATCAAGAAATGACTCTACAAATATTCCTAAAACTGTGACCACAATTTATGCATGCAACAATTCTACATGAACCAAGATAAAGTAAGGTTGGGAATTTTTGAAAACGGGGTGATGCATAGCCCAATTCTCACTTCATCTGAGTGCAGGTAGTTTGTACCGTCATGTGCAAACCATAAAATCTATAAGAGGAAATCTGCCCGCATAACCTCTTACTTTGATGATGTGATGGATTTAATTTTTTTATTAAATCTAATTTGTTGTTTCCTTGGCCAACACAAGGGTCCTCCAGGGTATGTAAACCAACTAAAGAAAATCATAAGTGAATGGTTAAATAAACATGTAAATAAATTATCGGGCCCAAGTCTACCATACTCATGATTACACACAAAGGGGTGGCCCACCGATACACCACTACTAGTGGTCCAATTAACTGTCAACCCTCATATATTTACTACCATGGATTCATAAGGTGATGAACCCACTTGCCCCTGCTGCCAAAAGTCCCACCAGTTGATGGCCCCACTTGGCACTCGGGTCAGGGCCTCACCAATCTGGACTGTACCAGCCACATAAAGCCCAACAATACCCAACAGTACCCTACTGTGATGCAGTCCTTGTTGTCCATCCACATCCCAGCCCAGATCTGGGAGTAAAACTCCCAGTTTTTTTTTTATATAAGTTAGTGGCCCACCATTAACCCAGAAATCAAGGGTCCACACTACTGCAATGGGGCCCACCTGTAGGTGGCAGCCCACCACTTCTATAAAAGATGAAAACCCCCTGGATATGCTACTGCCAAACAGTAGCGTGTGCAGATAGTTCCTCTACCCAAGCCTGATTGGGACACACTGCATTTTTTTTTTAATACCCACATGACTGGGCCCCACTCGGGAGCACTGCCCGGCGGCCCACCCGCTGCATGGGCAGGTGGGTGACCCACCTGTGCATACTGCCAGGCGCATAGTGTTCCTATGCAGTACTACACAAGCGGTCATCCCGCCCTGCATCAATGTCTGGGGTTTTATCCCCAGATGCTTTCATCTTTGTTTTTTGTTTTTTTTCTTTTTATACAAATGATGATGGCCCACCACTTTTAGGAAGATTGGAATGCCCTACATATACCACAGACAAGTAACGTGTCTAGGTTCATTCCCAGACACGATCAAACCCCTCCCCCCCCTCTTTTTTTTTTATACAAAAGGCCCATCTTCAAAATGGTCGAATCCCCTTTCATCAAATCTATCAAAATCATCAAATCCCTCGAAACACCATCAAACAAAAATCTGTGAAATACATACCCATCTAACCTGTCATCAATCTTTAGAGAATTAAATAGGCATTTCACAAATACTACTAATCATCATAGATTCAAAGAAAATAGTGTAGATCATTGAAAATAATGAATATCTCACTTGCCTTTGATGAAGATTAATGGATGGGATGATCTAGATCTCTCTCTCCCTCGTACACGCTGCCAAACCCCAACTGAGAAGATGAAGAAGAAGAGGAAGAAGAAGAAGAAGAGATGATGAAAAAGATGCAACCTGTGAAAGCCTTGGACTAAGCTTGAGCTGGGCTTACCCTTGGCCGATCAAGAGAAGAGAAAATGGGGAGGAAGGAGAGAAGAAAAAATCACTGTAGATGGGGAAGAAAGGCACCCATCGTTTGACATAAATAGGCTTAGGGTTTGGGGAAAAAGTTTTGGGTTTTTATAAAAAGAACCCTGTTATTTAGGCTAATTTATAAATATGGGCCTGGTTTGGTTTAATGGGCCAAAATGGGTCCGAATTGGGTCAGGTCAACGATGAACACTCATGGTCCTAAAATTACTATCCGATTAACCCAAAACCCAAAAGAAAATTAAATAATTATAATAATCATAATTAACTAAAATACAAACAATTAAATAAAATCATATTTAAATTAATTAGAATAATAACTTGGGTTAGGAACGTTACAGTATGCATGCAACAAATTTGGACTCCATTAATTGATCTCAACAAAAAGAAATGAGTAGGAGGGAATTTGTTACCTATGGCACAAGTTAAGATGATGATGAAACTCAAGGTAAGGGAAAAAGTCCTTGAGAAGTTGTAGATGAGGTAGACATAGATTAAAATCACAGCCGATACTGGTACGTTTGGGCCGATATATATCGGTATCAACTAATATAGAGACGATAAATCGTTGTGTATCGATCTCGGTACCAAGAAAGCAAAAGCTTGCTAAAACATCAGTAAATATCAATGATAAATTGAAAATATTGGCCGATTCGGCCGATATTTTCAATTTATTGCCAGTAGTTTAAAAATGCACAAAACCCTACTTTTTTTTTTAACTTTTTCACCCTACTTTTTTTTAAACTTTTTCACCCTTCCATCTTTTTGTGCTCATCTTCCTTGCGAGAGTCACTCTTGGGCTGTTACCCTCCTTCTTTCTTACCTCAAAAGTCATCAAAAATACCTTTTTTTTTTATCAGATTTAGCCCGAAAATCATTTACATCCTCTTGTAAGTTTAGTGTTTTTATCTTCTTTTTTTTTCTTTTTTTCCCTTTTTTGTTTGTAAAGATTCCATTAGTAAGAGAATAAGAGGTTGGAAGTCAGAAATGATGCTTCTTATTTACACGCATTCACTTGGATTTCCGCATTTTGAGACTTGATCTATTGTTTGGTGTTTTAAATACTGGGGATTTTGTTGAAGGTTAGGGCTTTTTTTTTTTAATGTTAAACTTAAGACTAAGAATATCTTTTATTAATTAGTATGCAAATACATGAGTTTATGAATCCATTTTAGTAGATCTAGTGGTAAAATATATAGATCTAGAAGATTTAAAATTTTTTAAAGTTTATTTATTTCCGGATCTTTTGATAATTTAATATTATAATATGATAATTTGAAGATTTCACCATAATTTTTGCATTTTAAGTTAGCATATTTCATTGTTATTTTATGTCACTATTTTTATATTTTTGAATTTATTTTCAAATTTTTAGTGATTTAATATTAAAATATGATTTATTTGACGATTTCACCATTAATATGATTTTTTTATTTTGCATTATCATTGTATAGCTCATGTATGGTAATTTTTCAATGTTTTTTTTATGTCAATATCATTTCACCACAAAAAGTTGCACCATGCTACCATGTCAATATATATATATGTACATTGTAGGAAGCCAAAGGAGATAAAAATAGAGCGTGTAATTGAGCCAGCATGGAGTCATTTTGAGGAAGCCTAAGGTAAGCATAAGGTTAAATGTAACTATTATAAAAAAACTATCAATGGAGGGATAACCAAATTAAAACAACACTTGGCTTATAGACAAGCCAAGTGGCTAAGTGTACTAAAGTACAACCTAATGTGAAAGAAGAAAAGCAAAAGCTTTTGGATACAGAAAAAAAAAAAAGAAAATGGAAAGTTGTTAGAGAGAAAAGATATGCCGAATGATGGATGATGACTGATGAATCATGATAGGGGTATAAACTATACAAGATACCAACACTATATACAAATTACAAATATATTGTATTTTTTGAAATTTCACACTAATAAATGGTTCATAAGTCATAACTGTGGTTCTTACAAAAAAATTTACAATTTCAAACAAGATAGCGATACAAGATGTCAGAACTTATGGGGATTGATAATTTGATTTATACTTGTTACTAATGAAAAAAAATATATACTATTTTCTAGCCTTTTCTAATATTTTGGATTTTTTGGATTATTTTTTATTAAAAAGATTTCACACCGTGACAACCGGGATAGACTGCGAACCGCGATCGATATCGCTACTGTATCGGTTTTTGGGACTAGCCGATAACGCGACCAACACCGCAATTGTCATCCTTGAAGATAGAGGATGATGATGCTCTTGAGATTCCTCACATGCAAGGTCTTGGCTTGGATTTGAGGCTTGGAGATGGAGAAAGGAAGAGGAGCAGAAGTCAAGCTAGAGAAGAATTATTTCAAATGGAAAAGGGCTACTTTTATTGAACTCTTCCTGGGTTTTGCATGCAAATCCTAAAATAAGGGATAATTACAGAAAGGTGGTTTTAGTTATTAATTGGCCTAAATGGGCTTTAATGACCTAGGTCAAAACATAAAAGTTAACGAAAATGAGATGCTCTACATGATGCACCCAAAATATCATTGAAATTGTGCTCACAACCCAACGTAGACCATAAACCCAAAATTACAAAAGGGTACTCGAGTACTTAATGAAGATCAAAACCCTACAATTCTACCTAACCACCATCCTTAATATACAAAACCATATGTTTAGCTTCTAACATCAATTAATTAGATGCTAATCAAGATTAGGAGGGTAGGAGTGTTACAGCCTTTCAGTCCCTTGCTTCTAAAGCACCTACAATCAACAAATTACATACGGCCTAGCCATCTTCAACATACAATAGACAATCCTCCAATCCATCAATTTCCATCCCAATTACAAATCACATCCTAATCTAGCCGTTCAATTCCAATTCAACAATTGAGCTATAAGGTAAGCTAGAGATGAAAAGCTTGTTGGAACCAAGAAAAAAAAACCACATATCATCATATATATATATATGGATATATATATCATATATTCACTTGCCTTCGGTAAGAAATGCCCTATTGGAGGAATCCCTACCTCAATTGCCCAAAATTCAACTCTCTTGGAAAGACACCCAAACACACTCTACCACATACACCAAACACGAAAGGGGCAACTAGTAAGCTACTCTACAACAATTCTATGCTCAAACCCAGAAAAACATAACTACTACAAAGCAATCAACTTACCTGGGTATGAGGAAGTGGAGAAATGGGTTGAAAAGGGTATGGTGGAGGTCGTGTGGTGAAAAGACTTTTGTATGTTGGCTATAGGTTGCATAAAACTCTAGGTCCATTAAGTTGTATTTTATATTTTTTTTAGTATAGATTGTGGTAAGAGTAGCCAGATACACCGAAGTAAAGAAATAAAATAAAATAGAAAACAACAAATTGAAGTGTTTTGAAGTGTTTCTAAGGATAACATGGATTAAAAAGGTCATATCTCACAAACCGAGCGTCGGATATAGGCAAATAACCTATCTTTAGAAAGCTTATTTCGAGAAGATATCCGTAAGTTCTGAAATTATATCAATCGGAGCTAAATGACAAAGTTATAGCCTCAGAAAATTTACATAAATTATGTTATCTGAAATTACGAGACTGTCATTACCCGAAAATTACGAAACTACCATTGTTCAAAAACCTTTTCCTTTTTAAAAGGGGATTTCTTATTTTGTGCCAATTCATTTCCTTAATGGATTACTATTATGAGGCATGAAATTGGAGCTATAAAAGGGGTTCTCTCTCAATCCTAGATGCAAATTTCTTAACCTAAGTGAAGATTACACTTTGGAGGTCATCTTCTCGACAGATTTCATTAAGAGTTAAAAGGCAAAAGCTTTTTCGTAGAGAGATGTTGCTTCAACATCTCTTTTGGAAGTTTTGAGGCCTTCTTGAGTGATTAAGGTATAAATTGATCAAGTAGAAAATAGTGCTTGATAAATGAATGTCCATAAGTAGAAGAGTTGCAGTGAGAATAATCAGTCCATAGGATACAAAAAGAGTATGAGTATATCTTGTAACTATTCGACTTTGTTTGATAGTTGATCCTTATTGGATTCGTAGGTCTTTTTACCTGATTAGGGTTTTCTACGTTAAAATTGTGCCTTCTTGTAATGTATACTTGTAATTGTTTGATTTAATTTTCGCTACGTTTACATATTGTCTAATTGTTTGGCATTTTAAAAATCCCCTAAAACCTTCTTGTAGGCCGAGAGACGATGGAGGTTCGTGGGAGCCTCCTGATTTAGTGACAAGTTAGTCATTAGTGGATTTTGGGCCATAATTAAAGGTCCTATGTGTGTTGGATCAAAATGTGGTAGAAGAGGAAAATCTACCCAACTGACTCAAAAATCTTAAAAAATAAAATTACAAAAGTCCCTCCAAATTTTTCTAAAGTTGTAAACTACCAACCTACAAAACCCAGATCTCGACGAAACTTAGCACACACAGTCCTAACAATAATCTAGACTTGCTTAGCATACATCCAAGCTTAATTAGCTAATAAGCAATTAACCAACGCTAATTATAGTATTAGGATTAAGGATCATACAATATCCCTGTAGAATATTACTTATTTTCGCTTTTTTAGTAAAGACCTTTTATCTTGGGAGAAATGGGAAAAGGGGCCTTGCTTTTGCTCTAGGTTTGTATGGCTTCTTCTTCACGAAATCTTGTAAATCTTACCTCTCCCTAAACTGATATTTTTGACTTCGATTAAGAATACTTCTGTAGTACTGTCAGCCCATGGCTTAAAATCACAATATTTGTTGCGGTCTTTGTCGACACTTAAAACCAATACAATATCAATATCCGTTGCTATTTCCGGTCCGTTGCGAGTGTGGCGACTTTATTTATTTATTTATTTTTACCTAGAAAAAAATATCTAAAAAATCTATAATATTGAAAAATGCTAGAAAATAATATTTTTTTCATTAGTACACACCATAAAGCAAAAATATACGTCCTTCCTAAGTTATAACATCCTGCACCGCTGTTTAAATTTTAATAATTAATTATATAAAGTTTAACGTGTAATGTTGGTCCTATCCTCAATGTTCTTAAATTAATCAATATAGTTCATATTTAAAATCCAAGCCTTTGACGCGACCAATTTAACTCTAATAGGACTTACCCCAATGTTAAAATCACCTCTGAACTTTTCTTGAAGTTTTACTCACATATTATTTAAGTGAATAATAAAATAGTATGGCAAACTTTAATTTGAATAAAATCTGTTGAAGGGCCATTTAATAGGGGTTATATGTTTCGAGTGGTTTAGACAACTGGTTCTTTTAACAAAAAAGAAAAAAAGAGTCCAACTACTTCAAAATTGAGGCCCACCATCAGATTAACCACTATTAAATATTTAACTATCAATCTACCAAAAAATCTGTCTCTCGAGTAAATGGCCTAGTGTGATCAAATTGACGGTGAATCCATTACGTACAGGACTGAAATTTGGCTGGGCGCTATAGACGAGGAGTCAATTGATTAGTATCAGTAAGGATTTTAAACATGGTCCCTTTGTGGAGCCCAAGAATATATGGGGCACATCCATTTGTAAAGTGGGTATGTATACGATGGTATAAACGCCCTCAAAAGTGCATTCGTGGAATGAGAGAGGAAGAGAAGAGGGAAAGGAGGGGCGAAGCAAATCTACCAGCACTCCAGCATCATAACCACCAGGCGGGGCAGCAGTAGTCCTGTACAGAGATCTCGTCTTCCTCATATCTCTCTCTCTCTCTCTCTCTCTCTCTCTCTCCACCTTTTCTGCAACCTGGAATCTGCATGATAAAGTTCCTTTTTTCCCTTTGTTTTTTGTTTTGCTATCTACTTTTTTTTTTCCTTTCTCTTTTATGAAATGGGGAAGAAAGGGTAGGAACAGGGTCCGTCAACCGATACTTTGCAAAACCGGCCGAGATATCGGCCTCGACCGATATATTCAAGATATCGACTGATACAGACCGATATCTATGCAATATTTGGGTGTATCTTAAACCAAAACTGGTAAGTATCGATTTATCATCTCGATATGGAGGCCGATATTTTAAACATGCAGCCTCATAATTATCCTCTGGCATATAGACATGATAGAACCAGCAGTCATCTGGTGGAATATTTATTCTCTAGTTAGGCAAATTCAAACTAGCAAATAGACGTCCGGATGAATTGCATTCGTGAGGAATAAATCTGGATGCGGAATAGTTAAACAAAGTAAATTTTGTACTTTCTATTTAATATTTTGAACAGCTTTTGTATGAATAAGTGACCATTCTACTAAATTTTTTATCAAGCGCATTTGCAATAATTTTCTTTCCTTAGCAAGGTCTTTATAAAAGTCAAAAATATAATTAAGGCATCCAAGAAAGAAATATAATTAAGGCATCCAAGAAAACGTTGTAATTGCTCTTTATTAGGAATTTCATCAGGAAATTGATAAGCAAACTTAATAACTCTTTGGACTAAAGAAATAGTTTCTTTTTTAATTATAAAGCTAAGAAATTGAATTTCTATTTGAAAAAGCTTTATTTTCTTTTGGGATAAAACAAGTCTGTTCCTGATAATAACTTTTTTAAAAATATTTAAATGTTTCCAATGGTCACAAATAGATTTTGAAAACACAAGAATGTCATCGATATAGACGAGTGTAAAATCTTGATATAGATTAAAAATATCATTCATTATTCTTTGAAATTCTAAAGGAACATTTTTCAAACCAAATGGCATAACGTTCCATTCGTAATGACCAAATGGTACTATAAAAGCAGTTTTATACCTATCCTCCGGGATTATTTGAATTTGCCAAAATCCGGATTTAAGATCAAATTTAGAAAAAAGGAACGCACCAGCTAGACGGTTAATAAGATCAGTTTTATTTGGAACTAAATATCTAATAGATTTTAGAACTTTATTTAAAGGCTTGTAGTTAATAACAAGACGGGGAACTCCTCGTTCTTGTTCAGGTGCTTTCTTTACATAAAACGTGGTACAACTCCAAGGGAATTGTAATTTTTGAATAAGCTTTTTATTAAGAAGATCATTAATTTCTTTAGTACATAGTTGAACAAGGTCTTTATTCATCTGGATAGGACAAGCTTTAGTAGGAATTTGAGATTCATCAAAATTATCAATATATGAAAGAGAAACAGTATAGTGTTTCCTATGCCAAAAGGCAGAAGAAAGGTCTGAACAACATTCTTTTTCAAGGGATTTTTGAAATTGGATTAAATCATTTTGGAATTCTAGTTTTTGTAATACTTCTCAATTTTTAAAGAATTCATACCTTCTTAAAGATATGCAATTTGTTTCTCTTTATAAGAAATTTGATTTTGAATAATATTGATATGTTGAATAAGAGTTGATTCAACAAAATCAAAATTTAATTCTTTATTATCTTTCATAGTTTTAAGACCTGATGAATCAATTTGAAAGGGCTATAAAATTTGTAGAAAAGGATTTCCAAGGATAACATTATTGTTTAAATCCTTTCCTATAAGGAAATTAGTTTTTATGCATGTTCCATTTTTACAAACATGGACATTATTTAATTTATAATGAATATGGAGTTTATTATTAGCAATTGCTAGGCTAAGTTTTTTTTTTTTTGGTTTTTTCATAATATTTTGTTAGAATTAATCCTTCCTTTATTAAATTAACATCTGCGCCACTATCTAATAAGCCGAGTGCTTTAGTAGAGAAGTTCTTGACCTTAATTGTAACTTGAGTTTTCCAATTTTGAAGTAGATTCTTTATTAAAGAAAAGAATTTACAAAACCATTTAAGTTTTCATCAAATTTTTCCTGATATTCTAAATTATCATTATTTTCTTGATAATTTTTGTGTGTATGAAATTTAAGATTCTCTACACGTTATTTGAGTTCTTGAAGTTCAATTAAGTCTTATTTTAATTCTTTTATTTCTTGCTTTTGATTATTAATTTCTTTATAAAGATCTTGAATTGAGATAAGAGGTGGAGCTTTTCCTTTCTTAATTTATCTAGTACAGTTTTAATGCTGAATTGTTCAGATAAATTAAATATATTATTTGGCGTAGAGGCTTTTCCTTTTTTATTTTCTTTATTTATTTTCTGTATTTTTTCAAAATATTTATTTTTTAATTCTTTATCTTTGATATCTTTAAATATTTCTAGCATCATTTCTTCTTGAGCAATAAGAACATTTAAAAATAGAGATGAAGAATAATCGTTATTAGAACTAGATGAGAATGAGGATCCTTTTAAGATAGTCTTATTATCTTTTTGGGAGGAAGTAATTTCAGAAGGGTTTAAAATATTTTCAACTTTATCTTTAATGCTATTGGTTTGTTGGCCAATAGTATAAAGGTTGATATTTGTATAATTATTTTGTTTTAAGATATGGCTTAAATCTAATTTGTAAATAAACTCAAATTTACCTTTATCACCTTATATTTTTACAACATCTTTTATGGGTACAGCTGAAGTTTCTTTATATAAGATTTAATATAATGAAGGATGTATAGACTCTTCAGTTCTTCATGGAGAAGAACTAGTAGAAGCTACAATCAAAGATGAGCTTAATTTTGTTATGATATTGATGGATAAATCTTCAGTATTATAAGCTTTTTTCATAGCTAATTTAAGCCAATCAAAGAAATAAATATTTCTTTCATCATCATACATGTATTTGTACCATTTTTCTTTTAAGAAATCTTTATATTCTTCAGAAACCTGTTTAAAAAAGGATTTTGTTAAAGGATGTAAAGCTAAATTTCATTTTAACATTTCTTTATCAATTTCAAAACATTCAATAACATTTATATTGAAATCTGATTCTGAAAGATTATATGTATTAGTTGGAAAAGGATGATTTCTTATATTTTCTGGAGCTTGATAAGAAGGATAAACGGGGCCTGTAGGTCTTAGATCTATATGAGGTATAGAAGAAGAGGCTATAGATGGTTCTTTTGTGGAAGATCCTACCACAGAGGGAGGATGGAAATAAGATTTTCTAGAGGGTTGCTAAACTGTAAAAGCTATATCTCTGGAATCTTGTTGAAAATTTATTTCGACACTTCCATCTTCATGTTCAATTATTTTTTCAATATTTCGATTTTCTAAAGATCTTTCTGGTTGAGTGTTTTCTAAGCGCCATTTACCAGAAAGATTAATATCATTCCACTGTATGAGTTTTGGAATATTAACTTTATTTTTTAAATTAGTTTGGAATGAAGTAGTCATACCTTTTGCATTACCAATGATCTTGTTGAACAAACAATGGTTATATAGAACCCTTCTAAATCCGGACATAACAAATTAAATCAAATCCTCAATGCGTCTGTTTGAACTAGCAAATTCAAAGCCCCTGAATCTGTTTGAACTAGCAAATAGACGTCTGAATGAATTGCATTCATGAGGCACCTTTCTAGCTTTGCTTGGTTTGCTTAGCCTTAATGAAGTCTTTCCAAACATCATAATCTATAAAGGATTAAAGTCTGTGGCATTTAATACTCCAATTTCCAATCATGAGCGGATGGGTCATACCATGCCAACATTGAGAATAGACAAATTCCTTGTGAGACCCCAATCTCCCCAAGTTATCCCTAAAGTTCAGGTGTTCCTGTGAGCCAAGACAGGAGATTCCGCAAGGATAAGGGTAGAGTACTTTAGGTAGCACCGTGAGACTTTGTTTAAGTCCCACATCGAAAATATCCAAAGTCCTGATCCTCTTATATAAGTGTGGCCTTGGCCTTAACCCCACATGAGGCCTTTAAATTTACGCAGCCAGAGTAGACAACATCATATGAGTAACAAGCTCAGGCTGTTACATCACTTATCTCCTTCTCCTTTTGATAGCCGACTTTGACTAATCTATCCTCAAAAACAAATTATATCACCCTACTTGAGAGATTCATATCATTGAATTTGACAAATAAGAAAAATTATAATCAAATCCATCAATTAGCTAAAAGTTCTTGCATCATGTGTTCAACTCACAATCTAATTGTGAGGACTGTTCCAATTAATGGATCTTGCAGCTCTTCGTGATCAGTAGCCTAGAAAGTAATTCTTAGGGTTGTAACTGGGTTCCTGATTCTCCGATTACCCGAAGGTTCTGACCAGTTAATAACCAGCTCTGGGTCCTTATTTAAGTCCCAATAAGTAAATAAACTCGAGTATGAAACATATTTTTTGACCAGTAGCCTAAACGGTTCTGGATTTGGTTCAACTTTGGTTCCGACTCGTGGACCCGAGACTCAACATATTACCCTAAATTTTGAAAAGTTTTCCTAAAAATTAGCTTTTCTCTAAAGCATTCTCTATATAAAATTGAACCCGGACATGGACCCACTCCATACATAGTTCCGGTTTTGATTCTTGGTTCATGCCCTCCTTAATGGTTCTAATTTCGGATCTAGAAAACTGTTTCCGAACCGATTTCAGATCCATCATCTCCTTCACGGTTTTAGTTTCGATTTCTGGTCCCTTATGGACCCGGATTGGAACTGACCCGTTTACTACCTTAGTAATTCTTCATCATATTACTTCATTGGGCAACAAGAAATGCTTAAGCGTATTTATTTGCATTAAAATATATAGAAATTGACTACATAGTAGTTAAAATGAAGATCAAATAAATATCCAAAAAGAGCATAAAATAGTATCTTTTTTTTTATTTTATTTCCTAAAAGATGTTATTTGATGTTCATTTTAGGAAATTTGCCTAATCCTCATTTTTAATCATCCTCGATCCTATGATATATAATAGCACATCACCTCAAGATCGGTTGAATCCCAAGATCTCCACAAATCATAAAGATTGAATAATCAAGATCCCAATAGAGGATTTGTCAACTAATCATTTTCAAAAAGTTAGCACCAGTATTATCTCTGTGTAAATCTAATATCTCACAAGTAACATCTATATATACGTACTTTATCTCACTAATACAATTACCGATATTATAGATATTCTCTTCTTTTCTGTATTCCTATTTGTGCTTTCAATTCGTTTGTGTTCTAATGCAAACAATTAGGCTCTGAATAATAATCTCACCCCCAGAAAAACGAACCAGTGCAAAATGTATCCGTTGACACAATCATGATCGAAACTAAACTGCTAGGATTCAAATGGAATTGATTTGTTGTTTTGGAATATATCTAATCTTGTCATTCATTCACACATTAATCATGACTGATCAAGTTTTCTAGTCAAAAGCTGTATAAAACTTGAGCTTTCCATTATTGTTTCTAACAAGAAGCAAGAGAAAAAAGAGGGGGTGGGGGTTATATTTCACTGAATGTTTTTTGTCCCGTAGCATCCATTTTATCGACTAGAACTAGACTGTTATTCTCTCAGTTGAAAACAAAGGAGAAAAACTCTTCGACCAACCGACCCATGGACCATTCCATACCCTTTTTTTTTTCTTTACGTCCTTATCTCGTCATTGGTGGTTGTTGTTGAGAATCTTGGTGTTGTGGTCTCTGGAAGCAGAGAAGTACAGTAGAGATTTTGACAAGGCTGCTGGCTGGTTGGACTGGTGTTGTCGATCCATGTTTTTAAATAATTTACCTCAATTGCACTCGGTGCAAGGCCAAATAAGCGATGAGCCTATAGCCAATAAGCATGAGGACCATGATGCAGACGTCCATCCAGATGTGGGCTAGGCCAACCGACTTGACGGCTGGGAAGTCGATGACCCTGCAGAGGGCTCCCCCAGGGGAGCACTCATAGTAGTCGTTGTCGGTGAACTGGACACCAAGAAGCAGCTTGTAGCAGTAGAAGCTGAAGCTGAGGTACTTGAGCCACACGATGAAGGGTGGGATCTGTTGTATGTAGTAGCCCCCGGCAATGAGGAAGACGAGTGTGGTGACGGAGGCGAGAGTGGTTGCCTGCTTCACGTCCATTAGGATGGCGCCGAAGGCCAGGCCCAGGCTCTGGGAGACGAGCACGCTCAGGAGGACCACTAGCAGGGAGAGGATGAAGGAGGCTGGGTCAGGCTTCAGCCCTCCCATCCAGTAGATGATGACCACAAAGGCAGTAGGAAGGGCAAGCTCCATGGGGAGGTCCCCGGCCATCCTCGCCAAGAAGTAAGAGGAGAGCCGATACATGCCTGAGGACTGCTCCTTGATTAGCATGGCCCGCTCTTGTGGGAATGTGAATACGGCATTGTAGAGAGGAAAGAAGCCCCAAAACACAGAGAAGAAGAAGAGCAGGGCGATCTGCAGCAAACGCAAATACAAAAAAGAAAAACAAAGGTTTTTATGCTGATCACAATTATACGAGCGAGTGAATTGAGTTGGGGGAGGGGGGTTGCATTACGCGATCATCGATGTGGGAGACTGGAGTGTGCCACCAGAGGAGGCCGGCCAGCGTGGCGACGCTGATGACTTGGAAGATCCTGAGCTTGTTGAATGCCTCATGCCTCCTCTCCTTCAATCCTCTCTTAAGAAGCACCTTGAACTGCTGACACCAACTTGTACCCCATTGCTCTGTCTTGCCTGCTGCATTCCCTGCTTCATTGATTCGATTCGATTCAATTCAATTCGGCCAATATCACATCACAAATAGAAAGCGTATGTCTACATAGAAAGAGGGACTTCAACTCAATTGAATGGCTTAACAATAACAACAACAACAACACAAGAGAGACTCACATGCAGATGGTTCTCTGGTGTAGGAATAACCGTTGACGTCGGGGAGGCAGAGTTCAGCCTTCAATCTGGTAGCAATGTTCTTGTCGTAGGCGGAGGTGAGAAGCTCCTTCACTGACTTCTGCTCACCTTGGTCCCCATGGTGCATCGAGTCACATTGTGGCGCAATCCCTGCAATTGCCCAACGCCACTCAAAATCAGATAGAGACTCAAAAGAAAAACAAAGGAAAAAACAGAAACCTCTCTAGCCTTGCTTGCTGCTTCCTTTGTAAGGGTTCTTAATTTTTTCCCTACCTCACTTCTTATGTAATGAATTTTAACTACTATCCGATTATGATCAAGATCAAAGTTCGAGCTCACAAGAGTCAGAGAGACAGAGGCAAAGACAGAGGAGGAGGCATAACAGACAATCCTCACCCTCCATCTGAAAAAAAAAAAATGAAGCTAAATGGGGTGGAAGCGAAACATCCATCAATCATTTGTGCCGTCAATAGCACCCAGCAGCACTAGGACTGGTCCCACCAATTACACTATCAATCGAATCGACCTCAATAGAAATGGTCTCCACTTCAGTCAAAACAAGATCAAGCAGTATCCATCCATCAAATCCGTTTAGAGGGATTGACTGGATTATTAAGAATTCAGAAAACTAGAAATGAAAAAATTAATAATAATGACAATAAATCAGTAGAAATATAAAAAAAAAAAAAAAAAGCACAGCACTTAAGAGTCTAACCGTGGGCGAGATCTAGCAAGAGATCGGCAGGGTTGACGTTGACAGAGGTGGAGAATCCGATGGAGGAGAAGTAGTCGAGGGCCGCAGAGGCGTAGCCATAGTAGATGGGCTGGCCCTCGGAGAGGAGCACCACCTTGTCGAACATGTGGTAGAGGCGGCTTGACGGCTGGTGCACCGTCGTCACAACCGTCCTGCCGCCGCTGGCCAGCCGCTTGACGGTGGCGAGGATCCTGAGGGCGGTGGTGGAGTCGAGGCCGGAGGTGGGCTCGTCGAGGAGGAGGAGGCTGGGGTTCACCAGCATCTCCTGCCCGATGCTCACCCTCTTCTTCTCCCCACCAGATATCCCCCGGAACAGCGGGCCGCCGATCATGCTGTTCCGGCACCGCCCCAGGCCCAGCTCCCCAATCACGTGCTCCGCGTGCTCCACCTTCTCCGCCTCGCTCAGGCTGTCGGGCAGCCTAAGCAGGGCCGTAAAGACGAGGGTCTCTATCACCGTCAGGTGGGGGTAGAGGACGTCGTCCTGGGCCACGAACCCCGTCCGCCGCTTCATCGACCCGGAGAATGGCTGGCCGTTGTAGGTGATCTTGCCGGAGAGCCTGCCGCCAAGCCTGCCGCCGAGGGCCGTGAGGAGGGTGGTCTTGCCGCTGCCGGAGGGACCCAGCAGCGCCAGGATCTCACCGGGGCACACCAGTCCCGTTATCCCATTGAGTATCGTCCTCTCTCCACTCCAAGAACCACCTCCGCCTCCCCACCAGCACGAGCCTCCTCCTCCTCTCTTCTTTACCTTGTATACCACTTCCTCAAACTGTACGTATGTGATGTATGCATGCATGACAAACGGTTAGTTACCATTACCAACATGTAGATATAGAAATAAAAATAAATAAATAAATGAATAGATCACCTTCATTAAAAGAAATTATTCAAAGCACACTTCATTTGAGATTGAACAAATAAAATGGCAAAAGTGAATAGATTGATGAAGTAGAAAAAGACGCACGCAGCAGTAAAGTAAAGTGAAAACAACCTTGAGGGTGACTGGGTACAAGGCCAGGCGAAGAACAGAGCGTGTATTCGGCTCGGTCGTCGTTGGATACGGGACCACAGTAGTTGTAGTATTTTGCGCTTCTGTCATTTCTGCAAGTGGGTTAGTGTTTATGTCTGGATTTGGGTTTTCTGAGAGCATGATTCTCTACTACCCTTTCTTCTTTTTCGCAAGTGGGGTTAGTGTTTGCGTCTGAATTAGTTGATCTGAGGAAGAAGAAGAAGAAGAAGAAGAAGAAGCAGCAGCCAAGGAGAGAGAGGGAGTGGGGTGGGTGGGGTTTGTGTTTCTCTTGCTGCGTGAATGCTTTCGTAATTAATTAATTGGAGATCAATCATCAAGTTGTGAAGCACAAGTGGCCAAGTAGACGACCATTCATCTGTAATTCCTGCTTCATATAATATAAGTAGTTCGATGTCCAGCACCAGCAGTGATAAGGCCTCTTTGTTGTCTTTGCGTACTCGTGCTATTCTAGCAAACAAAATAGAACATGTGTACCGCAGTGGTGCTGCTACTGCAACTAGTGCGTGTCACGATGGTGAAATGGATGGTGGATGCCACTTTCTCTGATGGCGACGAGGGGGGATATGGAGATGTCTCAGTAGTAACTGGTATTTATTAAGTTATCCTGGGAAAGGATATTGGAATCGCACTATGACGATGATGATGTCGGAGAAAAACAATTAACTTAAACATGTACCTTTCTCGCTGGCTTAAGGCCTAAAAGTTGATCAAGTTTGAATAGTAAAGTGAGCAAGAGAGAGAGAGATAAAAGAGGTGTTTTGGTTCTTGTGGTTCATTATCATGCGACGGAACCGATGGAATGGGGTCTGTGATTGTCCTTTTAAGTTTTGATTATTTTCTTTTATCTACACAGTTAGTCCACTCATCCTATGCGATGGCAGCTTTTTTCCTTATTTATACTTTGGTGCCCACCCAATGTATCTCTTGTTTAGCCTGTTTTTCTGGACAGAGATGAAGGAGGATTAATATGTCAAATTCCCTTCTTTGTTTTTGTTTGTTTTGGTTATTTTTTTATTTTTTTTATTTTTACTATGCTAGGCTAGTGGCCAAGAATGGTAGTAGCAACAGCTACATGTGCCAATAATTAATTGAGGGTTTTTTTTTTAAACAAATCTAACCAGGAGCTTAACTTTTGATTTAGTGAAGTTGACGTGGGCAATGCAGGAGAGAGACCACTACTATTAAATCGCATTTTATTACGTGGGATCCGCGGAAGAGCATCACCAAATTTCCCGTATCGTAATCGATCCTAGCTCTTTGTCAGGTGATCATGGCCACTTGGGTCACATGCCAGGGAGAGAAATTTCTGCGGTTCATTTGATGCTTGTACTCTTTGAGGAGTCCGGATCGTCTGTGGCGTCGCATCCATGATACGCACGCTTACCCGTGAGTGGGCTGATAATGCTGCGCCACATGCGCAGGTATAACAGTCACCAAACAGCCCACTAATAGGATTCACAAAAACATAATAGATTCTTTTAACAGGAGCTTTTTATTAAATTTTTTTTCCAACCCAGTCCTAGGCCTTCCTACTTGGTCTCCACCATCTTCCAAGTTCCCTTTTGCCCTTTTGCTTCCTCTTCCAAGTCCGCCCTTCCATCTCAATACACACTAGAATCACCACCACCAGACCTCCTAACCTCCCATGCGCCGTCACTCGGTTTTCTTCGTTGAGGTAGAGGAAAGATATTGATACTCCCTAGATTTGCAAGATTTGAGATGGAGCTCTCCGTCGACAGCTGACGGCACCAGGCAGTGGGGCACTACTCAAACTCAGCTGAATCGAGTTCTGGAGCCAGGGTCTAAGTTAGGATGCACCCGGCATCCTATGTCCATCTAGTGGGGTCCAACCATGAATAAGTCACAACAAGAATCACATTTTTATTGAATGCTCCTAGACCATGGTATCTATTTTCATTTAGATATAGTGACTGTTGGATCTCAAATTTCATTGAGCAATCACTTATCCCAAAACCTTAAGGTGATAGCAAAAGTAGAATTAATAATTTTATAGTCTTCTCAATTATGTTAGGAAGTATTCGACCATCATTCCTTATAGGTACCTGATGCTTGTACCAGAGACCTAACAGTGATAGTTAAAAACAAGTCAGAACTTCAGAATCAGTGAGAAATGGACTCTCCTGCATTGATTGTATACTTGGGATGTTTGAACTTGACATGATTTTTGGAGTGTGATCCATTATCCATGGGTCCAGACAATCTAGATGTATCCCAAGTTCTTATATATATTTATATATATATATGGAGATATTTATGTGTATACATTTCTCATCATTTCGTTGAGGGGCACTTTCCTTTTTAAACCAAACAAAGTAAAAAATATGTCATGATATATGAGATATGTGCACTTGAATATTTTTCATATAGGACAAAACTATTATGTATATGTCTCTCATATTATAGTGAGGGACATTGGGTGAAGAACAATTCTCTTTTTAAACATAATAAGATTAAAAAAGTATTATGATGTGATGATTTTATCTTTTTGTATATCATTATCTTTTATAAATAGAAGTATCTCTCACCACAAGGTGAGAGATTGATGCATAATAATCTTTCCAATATATATATAAGAGGGATAATTCTCTTTTTAGACCTAGCAAAGCCAAAAAGGTATCACGAGGGTGATAATTTTGCCTTTTTCATTTCAATACTTTTCATATATAGAAATGTCTCTCAACATAAAATGAGAAATAGATGTATAATAGTTTTGTCTTATATATATAGAGGTTATGCTATAAAACTCCCCAAGCATTTTTCAGAAAAAAATGCTCCTTGTTTAACCTATCAAATTTTAACACGTATCATTAACATCTCCTTAAAATTAATTATTTCCTATTTTTTGTATTTCACTTATGAGGTAATAGATTTTTATTAAATATATCGAAAGGGACATAAATTTCTCTTTTTTAAATGAGGAGTTTTTGAGAATTCCTATATATATACACACATAGAAGGTATCTCAACCATTTGAACCGGACTAATGATGGTTAAACTATTTTACCTGAGACACCCTTGCCACCACCAGGATGTCTCATGTTCCTCAATGATCAAATCATGTTAAATGTCCTTGTGTTGGTGCAAAAAGGGGGGCATTGGCCTAAGCTGTAATTTTGACATACAAGGTGCCACGGTGATTTGGAAGTTTGAACTGATGGGCTCCGCCCGAACGTGGATGATCTGAAAAATACAAGAAACGGAATCTAAGATCAGTTCTTTACAGGTATTGGCAACCTTTTTTTTTTTTTTTTTATCTTCTTCTTCTTTTTTTTATGACTGTGGCAACAAAAGTCGAGTTTTTAAATGATATGAGATATCCTGTAATGCGAAATTTTTTTAAATGATATGAGATATCCTATAATGTGAAATCGTTTACTTCAAGTATTGACATCTTCCTTTAATATCCTTCTGTTGGTTGCCGGTCACAGAATTATAATCTTCCAAGATGGAGAGTGGAGATGGAGGGCACTGAATTTTTTTGTCTTTTTTTTCAAAAAAGCCCCTATTAAAATATTTATATTTTTTTTAATCTAATGAGTGAGCTTGGTGACAGTGCACTGATGTGACGTAGTTATACGTGGAGCAGTATTATTAGCCCACTCACCTCAAGCGTATCATTTCGGCGACAGAGGATCCGGACTCCTTCTTTGAGTGGATGATGTGGAAGGAGATGACACGTCAGCAACAACAGCAACAAAAAAGTTAGAGATTTTAAGATTCTCAGACATCAAGGCACGCCCCCCACTCACCTCACGCGTGTGCCTCTGTTTCTTTCTTGAGAGTTAGTTGTTCTCCCACTTGAGTGAGTGAGAGAGAGAGAGAGAGAGAGAGAGAGAGAGAGGAGTCACTCCAATCTGAAAGGCTAGGTCAATATGGAATGAAATATATGCTTTTTGAATCCGATGCATGTGCTGTATTTTAAAAGCTAGGACCTAAATCCTCTATGCTAAGGGTGTCATCTGCCTCTATTTAGGTCTGACTCGATTTTGGTCTGGCCTTAATCCATGTACAAATAAATGAGAAAATTCCAACTCTTTGTGTGACACTAGGAATACAAGTGGGTATTTGATTCTCTGATTATTCAGAAGTGTCGATCCACAAAAGATTGTGTTTCGAACTTATTTTAGAATCCGATTCATAAACAGTTATGGGCCTGAAATACAATTTAAGTCCCAAAATAATAAATGGGTCAAGTTCCAAGTCCATACAAGTTTCGATCCAAGACCCTGTATATGAGTCTTTAATGTTGCAAAATGTAATTTAAAAATCTAACTTTTGCTGGATATTTTTATGTTTAATGGTAGACTTCATACACTATTATAAATTGAATAATATATTTATTTTAAGGAAAGAAATGAAAAAAAAAAAGTTAAAAATTAGTTTTGGAACTAAATTCCAATCCTCCACTCGAAATCAGTTTCAAAATCAACAAAATAGGTTCTGAGTCCGGAACCAGGTTTGTGGGGACCACTTGGGCTCACCTTTGGCTATTTCACACCCTCATCCCCTAATGATCTAACAATAGGCTCGATTTCACTTTTATCAAACCTTTTTATTCATTGTTGGATTGAATCTCAAAAAATATATATAATTAAAAAACCACTACACATTATGGTTATCAATTATAGGGCTAGGGGTGATGCTGATCTTTTTGTTGACCCTTTTCCATAAGAACACCTTTTCATGTATTCGGCCCCACTAATAAGAAGGTATCTACATGGGTCCCATGAGCTAGACTGCATAAGCATTATGAAATCATACATTGCTCTGTTGGATCCACCATGTTGAAATTGGAGCTAGAATTCATAAAATGTTCTAAGAAAATTATGAAGATCCATTTTCTTATGTGATGCATCATGGGTGCTCCATAATTATATCATCTTTGTTTTAAGATCTCCCTCTTCTGGTCCAATTTATTTATTTATTTAGTTAGTTATATATCTCCTCTTTGTACCTTGATCAATGATAACTTTTTATTTTGATTTCTTTGTTACCACACTTGGTTCAATCATAATAACAAAAGGTACTTAGTGGGAGGGCTCACGGCGTGGCCTACTCTCTACTAGTATATGCTTAAATGATTGTTGTTATTATTATAAACCATATATGCAATTATATGCCGGTGGGAATCTCTTTAAAAAGAAAAGATCTTCGGAATTACATACATTCTCATTATAATAAGATAGTCCGGACCATCTAAGGCTTTTTCTTATAGTTATCATTATTAGATCAATCACGGTCTGTCAAATCACCGAAGAATTACATATCATTTACACAGGCAATGCTATCCCACTCAAGGCAGCCCTATTTCAGGTGGTGTGGCGGACATGATTGGTCCACCCATAATTACGTTAGGCCAAAAGTGTTTGATAATCCCGATTCTATTAAAATAATATAATACAGAAAAGTGAACGACAAGGAAAGGAGTGGTACATTTCACAGTGTTGGAAACAGGGAAAAAAAATACAGATGCTTCATTCGTTCTTCTTTCTTATATGCTCCAAATGGTATCTCTGATTTTTTTTTCAGCTATGGATTTTCAACATTCGTATCGGCATGATATTCGATAACATTGTATATACTGTTGGAAATCTTTCTTTCTTTCTTAGGAGTAGAGTCAAGCAGTTGGTCGGTCGGTGGAATAAGTAGAAAAGGCGACGGGAGACTGCACAAGGGAGAATCTTTAAATTACATTTGGATTGAGGGAATATTGTTAAAAGGCAAAATAGATCATCAACATCTTCATCATCATTGATCCGTGGATCCTTCCAAACAGGAGACCTGAAGAAGAAAAATGTGAAAATGCAGCGCACTGAGACAGGCTTTATTTAGGTGGGGGGTGGAGCCACCTGTGGGGCTCGCGTTATCTCACGCCACCCGGTGCGTATCGGCATCGAATGCTGCCCTCCACCCCACCTTTTCTTTCTTTCTCCCTTTTCTTTTCTTTTCATAATCAGTGGAGATAGATATATGTATGCTTTATAAAGCAAGTAACTAGCAGCATGTGGAAAAGAGAGAGGGACGGTATAAAAAATGGTCTGAGAGAGAAATAAAGCCTGCCCAAGACTCTCTCGCTCTAGTTTATAAAGCAAGTAACTAGCAGCATGTGGAAAAGAGCTAGGGACGGTATTAAAAATGGTCTGAGAGAGAAATAAAGCCTGCCCAAGACTCTCTCGCTCTAGTTTATAAAGCAAGTAACTAGCAGCATGTGGAAAAGAGCTAGGGACGGTATAAAAAATGGTCTTAGAGAGAAATAAAGCCTGCCCAAGACTCTCTCGTTCACTAGAGAGAGAGGGAGAGAGAGACAGAGAGAGAGAGAGAGAGAGAGAGAGAGAGAGAGAGTTGGAGCAGAGAGAGTGGCCACTACTACCACAAGGCTGGTAGCAGGAGAGGCAGAACAACAGAATTGACTAGAATGGTAACTTCAGAAGACTAACAGATGTAACTGGCTAAGTCGGATGGGACCATTTTCAAATATGACTTTGTTTTGGACTGACATAGAGGCTGATTAATGGCCCACTTCTTCTTTTTTTTCTTTCTTTTTTAAGTATTATGGCTAGAACCCGAAAACAATGAGCTCCATTCCCATCTTGGCCTTTATATATAATTAGTGACTCTTTTAAGATAGACCTAGTCTTGATTAACAAGCTCCTAAGCCCAGCCCCCCACACAAGGGCCAAAAAGCTTGAGCCTAATTGAGCTGAAAATGGCATTTCTCCAGCACGTTCTTGAAATCCAAGATCAAGATCCTATAAATTATGACTTAATTTTTTAAAATCATCGTCGTCGTCGTCGTCATCATCATCGTCGTCGTCATTAAAGTTTTGTTTCAATTATGTTAAAAACCAGATCCGCTATATGAATTTTGTTTTACCGTTTAGTCTTAGCATTGACCATATCCTTGAAGAGGTACAAAATTCTGTAAAGTATCAACTCAAACTATGCAATTATAATACACATGAATCTAGAGCATTTGATCATGAAACTTAAAACAAAACCATCAAATTCATACCTTGAGAGGCCAAAAATAACAAAAAAATAATGGTCTAAGTGAGTGTAAGTATTGAGTGGCTGGAGAGCTGCTAGGTGTTTTCTTAGGTGGAAGTTTGGAGATTTTTCATCAAAGACAACTCTTTCTGTTGATATTGTTCACTTCATGGGATAATTGAATTTAGGTGACCAAAACATAGGGGTGTTCATGGGCTGGCCCGGCCCTGGCTAAGGCATATCTAAGCCTGGGCCGACTTTAGAAACAATGGCCCAGGCCCAGCTGGGTCATAACAGTTAGGCTCAAGCATGCCCACTCTTTCAATTGGGCCAGGCCAAACCAGGCTTTTAACAATTTTGTGGGCATTTAAGCAACTGTTGGGACTAATTGAATTAAATTTTATGCATTACTTAAATGGGCCAGGCCAGGATTTTGGCTGCTATCAATTAATCCAAGCTTGGCCGCCATTGTTTAAACGGGCTTAAGTACATATTAAGGCCGGCCCAAAGCATGTTGGGCCTGGATTGGGCTCGGGCTCGGGCTTGCACTGCCCATGAGCGCCCCTACAAAAAAAGATTCAATTTAATAGCTATTCAAAGAAAATTAACGCTGACAAATATGGCTAACTAGATTTAAATGGACCACTCACCCAAAAGGGGCCACTGATATGTATCATGGGTCACCTCTATGCCAACATCTCACTTTCTTCGAAAAGTGATAAATAGCTGCATCGTCCAATAGAATCATGTGAAAAATCTGTATCAAGGTAGTCATAACTCATGAATAGAAATCAATCTCGTGACTGAACCCATCTCAAACACGACTGACATTAATTATGTTTCAACGTCAAGTCACGTTGTGGATGATTCCCGAGTTCAGTCTTGTATTCCGGGTCGGACAAAGGTCGCCCTTCAGCCCCATAAACATCGCAGAAGAAGCCGTTCATAAGGTCTCTGCTGTCGAGGATTCCAATTCGGCCGAGTCCAACTGAGCTATGCGGTTTCACTTATAAAAAGGTCACTCGGTCACCCACTTGACTCTAGTCTGGCATGAATGTGAGTTGAGTTGGCCGAGGCAACTCAGACGCACCTGAGTTTTAAAACTCGTGATTTGTACTTCTATGTATTGACCTATGTCAGCCATATCTGCTATATGTATTGATTGAATTGGTGCTATGTCTCGCCCGAAGCCCAAAATTAGGGAAATTTGGTTAGATCCATGATGTGGCACGCGTAATCCCTCGGTAAGCTGTACCGCACTTAAAAAAAAATAAAATTTTCGCAAGAAAATTTTCTCAAATTATACGTCTTAATGTGTAAAAAAGATCTATGAGTACATAAGTATTTATTAATCTGCGAAGATATTAGTTTATTATGCACTCAATCACACTACTAGTGATAGTAGAAAGAATACATGAATACCTATTTAAACATTCCATAATATGCATAGATAAATGGTGGATTTAGCATGATCCCAATGAAAGTCTACGTGTCCAAATGCATATTAAATAAACTTAAGTCTATGAAGTGATAGCAGTCAAAGACCAGTAATAAGATACATGTCCATCAATTATGCAATAATCACGAGTATCTCAATTAAGTATGATGGCATGATGAACGAAAAAGCTAATCCAAGCTCAAGATCTTAGAGTGCCAGGGTGTCATGAATCGCTCTAGTGGATATGCCTAATGGAAACAATTATTTTGTCCCCATTCAGCTAGTTCCAAAGGAATCTGCGTGGAATCCTTTGAAATCGTGTCCTAACCATATTGGGACTGGGGTTTGCTCCTTCAACACCAAGGGTAGCACCGTAAGCATGACAACTCAACAAAAATAGACAAGTAATACTCTAAACACATGGTTTTCAATAAGAAAATAAGGCATGATCAATTTATAAAACGTCAATAATAGTCTACTAAGCATGTTAGTATTTATGATGAGCATATGTATTGTTAGTATTTATGATGAGCATATGTATAAAAGAATTAATGTAACAGAAATATACTTGCAAATTTGGCAACCACATTACTAGTATCCTCTCCAAAGGAGAGCGTTTATCGGGACAGGTAAGGAACTAGGTAGCTAATACAGTTACCTTAAAGGAGTGTCGCTCACTCCACAGAAAAACCAACTGCAACTATACATATCTCAAACTTATACTTAATCCCACGGGGCTTTATATAGTCAAGCTTACTAGTACCGACTCTACAAATCAATAAAGAGGATATAATAACACAATTGTGCATTCTTATTGACTTACTTATCAGAATTTGCATGTGTATCTTTTACATTAACTTAAGATATTATGATGTCAAATAAGGATAACAATGACAACAATAAATATAAAGGAGATAAAAGAGCATAATCGAGCTAATGATATGAGACTAAGCGATAGATAAGAAAATCATGGCAATATGCATAAGCTTTTAATTTATTAAGAGACAAGAATGATTTACAAACCAAATTATTCTAAGATGCCCATATCCTTAGCTTTTCATTTCGGTGTAAACATAGGTCATCCACTGTCATGTATTACCAAATTTCTTGGTGTCGCATTATATATAAATATGGACATTGGATTCTAATATCCACATGCGAAGGGTATAACATTAAGATTAATCGAAACGTCTAATAAGGATGGATGACAACCAACACTTTCCTTGTGTACCCACTTTGATTTTGTTGAATAAGGTTTAAGGTATAGTGATTCCAAGAGTTAAGGTTCTACAAAGTCATATAGTTCACTAGTATTCTAATGTATTACTTGACTTATGATGAAGTTTAAGGTTCTTTAAATATACTTCACTTTACCAAATCAAGTTACATTAGTCTTAAAAAGAAGTATGTAGAAAGGGTTATTAAATAGATAAAGTAAATAATTAAATAAATAAAATTCCTAAAGCAATAAGGTATGCCTGATCGATCAGGCATGGGTTTGATCAATTAGACCTAACCCAGAGAGGTAATTTGATCGATCGGACGGACTTATATGTTTTTGCCCTTTACGGGCTGTTTGGGTCCGAACCTTCCTCAGTTCCTTCCTAAACTCTACTAACCCATTTTCCATCATTTATTGCACCAAATTAAGCATATTAAATACTATTTCACTTCCATTTAATCCAATATTCACTTCATTCATTTAAACCTACATAAGCATCATTTTCACCAACAAAAACATCCTCCATTAATGAAACATGAATAGGATGGGATGTACAATGCAATAGGGTATAGAATAAAGTATAATCAAGAATCAACCATAATAACACACATGCATATTACTACTTGCTTATACTTACCCTATGGTGCTTCCAAAACCAATACCAAAGCCAAAATAATAAATCTCCAAATCTCTCAGCTCACATAACACCCTATTAATGAAATGACATGAAAGAAGAAAAACAGATAAGATAAATGCTATGAAAGGATGAATAAATGAAGCTAAGATTAAGAAAATCCACTAACACTATTTAATGGCTCAATAAGATTGAGTTGCTTACTTTGGGAAATGTGCTAAATGGTGAAATGAGGCTTTTTCTTCCAACCAAACACTCAATGGGTAAAGGAAATGTCGAAAAGAAGGTGACTGCAAGCTTGATGGGGCTTACAGGTCTCTTACTCACATACTCTTAACATGGAAAGGTGTAGAAAATAAAGTAAAGATGAGCTTGGGGGTTAAGTTTTTGTCTAAGAGGCATAAGAGCTCATAGCTATAGGATGTGTGCATTTATATAAGACTAAGGTTACTCCAATAGTTTGGGTATTTACTAGCAAATCCTCTCATTATGAGTTTTTACAAAAAGGGTTCTAAAGGGCCCTACATAGGTGATTTAAGTCCAACAAGTAGGGTCCACTTCATAGCTTGGACCCCCATGATAAAACGCATATAATGTAATAAATGAATGTGTCATGTTACATGATTAATTTAATTAAAATCACAAAATGGTCCATAAACTACCTAATCTAAGTTAGAGTCCCACCCATTGTACTTACCAAAGACCCAATTAACACCAAACACAATCAATTAGCTCAAATCACAGAGAATTAGCAAATCAATCCTAGATAAGGGAGCAGGGTCTTTCATGATACGAATGCAAATCACTACTACTTTAGCAGTTGCTTATATATATACATATGATTATCTGCCAATCAATGTTTTTTATAAATCATATTCAAATCATGTTGATGCTACCAAGATGTGAACTTAGCCAATCGTGATGTAATGAATAAACCAACATCACAAGAAGAACACATCAATATATACGTTTTTGACAAATTAGGGCTTTAACTTCTTGGGATTTCATTTACCTAAAAACACTTATTGGAATTTCACTGGAGAATAAAGCCTAAACAGTCCACCCAGTGAATTTTTGTATTATATGCAAGGTATCAAAAAAAACGTCCCACCTTGTATAAATCCTCAAATTTGTACAAAATTCTATAAAGTATAAACTGAAATTACATAATTATAACACACAAGGATCTAGAGCATTTTTTATCATGAAACTTAAACTAAAACCATCAAATCCATACCTCGAGAGGGCAAAAATCACAGAAAAACAATGTTATGTGTGTAAGTATTTAGAGGATAGAGAGCTGCTGGTGATGTACATATTTATAGCTGAAAGAAGACATTTTCCATCAAACCTCCTCAAATATCTTCTTGAGAATTATGATCATTCAAAGACAAACCTTTCATTTGATGCTGCCCATTTGATGAGATGATTGAACTTGTACTTTAATCAGCGAGGATAAAGACATGGTTAAATCCTCTTGCACCATGTTCTCTCAGGTGGCCAATCTCCCGCAGAATCTTATCATCTACTCTAATTGCAAAGAGCTCAAAAAATCATTTTTGGATCCATCCCTACGTTGACAACAAAGATTTAAAGCTAGGCCTTTTATTGGCTTTTAACACTCTGATTAAGAACCTAAAAGTTGATGTCTTCCCATCATCTTTAAGGAAATAAAGCCTTAATAAGATCTGGCCCAATTCTAAAACTGATACATGCTATTATCCGATTTAAGTTTTACATATTAGAAAATAAGAAAGAGCAAAAGAAAAAAGAATAGAGAGGAAGAGAGGGATCTTATTATTGAGAGTTGTGTGTACATCATAAGGGGTAAGGAGGATCTTATTTATAGAATAAGATTGCTTCCTCTCCAAACAACCTAATATAGTAGGATTCTAGCACTAAGTGATCTCATCATCTCATGTGGGTCCCAATATGGGCATCCACCTATGATAATTTATCTCATAGCACTCCCCCCTAGATAACCACCATTCAATGACAGTTGCTTCATTAAAACATTACAAAGGAAAAACCCAGTAGGATAAAAACTAAAGTAAAGGAAAAAGAGTACAATGTTCTACATGATCATTGAATTGGTATTGAACATCAAATCAGCGAGGTTGTTACTTGAACGAACTTGCTTGACGTGAATCTCATTTTTCTTTTGAAGTTTATACATGAAGAAAAACTTTTGGTGCAATATGCTTCGTTTTGTAACCTTTAATGTATCCTTCTTTAATCTGTTGAATACATGCCTCATTAGCTTCACAAATAACGCTTGGGGTACCTGTGCTAAGAGACAATTGATAAGAATAAAGTCTGCAAAATGCCAAGAAATTACGGCATTATCACTAAGAAATGCATAACCTGTATGTGATCAATTCTTTTGAGAATCAATAAGATATATTGAATCTGCATATCCTACAAAGTTATAATCTTTATAACTATAAGAATAAACCAGACATAAATATCATAGCATTTGTTTGATACCAATCCAAAGTCTTGGTGCAAAACTATATTTGGTAAGCATATTTATAAAGAATGAAAAATCTTATTAGAACTTCTCTCAATCTATGAGTCGAGATAAAATTCTCTTATAAATAGTCAATGGTTTCCTCGAGCTCTTCTAAAGTCTCGATTAGATTTATGTCATCTACATAAACTTCTACTCTTGTGAATCCTTATAAGGATTTTATAAAGGTACATCGGCAAATAAGATTGTTTTCATACCCTTCCTTAGATAAACATTCACTAAGACGATTGTACCATATTCTTCTGGAATGCTTCAGGCTGTACAATGAACGTCTTACTTGTATTTAGTATGAACTCTCTGACTTTGCTTCAGGTTAAGCAAATTCTTCTGGGATTTTCATATTTATATCTGTGATATTTTCAATCCCAAATTTCTGCAGGAAACCTTGTATCATAAGTCTTACCTTGTATCTAGTAATTTTATTCATTTACAAACACCCATTTATAACCTACAAGGCTAAAACCTTTTGAGGTTTGTACTATAGATCCAGATACACCACGTCTATTGAGAGATTCTAACTCTTCTTTCATGGGACTTTTCCATTTCTGACCAATATTTTCTTTGTCGACATTCAGTCATAGTACGTGGCTCTGTGTCCCAATCATCATCTTCATTTTCCCTTGATATTTGTGAGGGTAACACATATGCAAATGCATCATCGATGATAATTTTCTTTCTATCCCATCTCTCGCTTGACTAATTATAAAATATAAAGATTTCTTTATTATTGGGTACCCATTGCCTCTTCAAGGGCTTCCAAAGTCTTTTCTGGAACTTGTGTCTCTTCCAGGACATTGATTTCTTTAGGAATTTTAAAGAGAGTAGATTTTTTCATAACTTCTTATTGAGTGAAATGGTGTAACTCATAAGGAGTATACAATTTATCATAACCTCTTCGAGAGTAAAATTGAGACTTAATTACTCATTTCTCCTCTTCCGGAGATTTAAGTCCTTAGAACCTATAGGTCTGCCACGTTTCTGACGTGTAATAGATTCATCTGCTGCTATATTTGGAATTTTGTCCTACAGGGACACTAATTCGTGCTTGTCCTATAAAGACATTAATTCGTACTTGTCATATAAGGACATTAATTCGTACTTGTCTGTTCATAACTAGTACATAACATAGTCACTTTTGCTGCATCATAGAATTCGTTTGTAATTAAGTGCACAATTCTCTGTACTTCATTCTCACATTGTAAAATACTTAGATCTAGATAAAACTGAGTGGAAGTATTCCACATTAATTCTCGCTGTTTTTTAAGAGCTTTCTAATCTCCCTATAACAGCAGGAAAACTGTCTCATCAAAATGAGAATTAGCAAAATGAGTAATTAATATATCTCCTGTCATTGGATTTAGATATCTAATAATTAGAGATGAATTATAACCAACATAGATTCCTAATTTACGCTGTGGCTTCATGCAGGTCACGAATCTATGATATCGGGTCTTACAGACGTAATAAAATGTTCAGCAAAGTATATCCTAAATAATTTGTAATAATAGGTGGACATAAGCTAAAATAATAATAATAATGGGCAAACATTCAATCAGCGAATGTAGGTGTTAATCAAAAGTATAAAATACTTAAATAGGCATACTAGGGGGATTTTATGGGTTTACAAATGTCACACTATATCCTTTGTAGAAAGGATAGTTAATAGATGGTACTCTAAGAAGTGCCTAACAGAATTATCAATAATTTGCCTTAGCATAATACTCGTAGGGTGACCTAACCTATCATGTCAAAGCATTAAAGCCTTAGGGTCACTAAGTCTAGGGCTTAGCTAAAGCTTCTGGCTTAACTTTATCGTTTTGCTCATAATCTAATGTGATTCGATTTGTGGAGATTGTCTTGTAATATAGCCATGAGGTCTGATGAGAATGCACTTAGCTTCTCTAGTAGTAGCTTCTGGCTGTCAATACTAATAATGATGTACAAATATTTTGTGTTACCTTCACTTATATTGTCTATATGTAATACCCAGTTATCCTGATGTATTTGAATCTAATCAAGTTTCTTCGAGAACTGCTAAAAAAAAACCATAATACATCCTTAATACATATGTGGGTACCATTTGGTAACATTATATGAACTCATTCGGAGCATTCAAGTATTTATACAAATCCAGCTATGATTGATACCTTGCGCTTATTAAATGCTAACTCTGAGAAAAACCTTTAGTTTTTCAATGTAGTGTGTTTAGTAGTACTGTCTACCAGACATATTTTATCCTCAATTTCATGCATTTTATGATCTATACCGCTTAAGATAATAAACTAATATAACTATTCAGTTGCATTACAAAAATAAAACTTGAGAACAGCTAAACAATTTATCATTCAAAGAAAATATAACATGTAGACACAAGATATGGGAGATAAGATAATAAGTTACAGCATCCAACGAAATATCTAAAAACTGAACTTAATATTCAAACTCATAAAAGTAGTTGTAGATTTTTTGGACCATGCTTGGTGGTTTGCTCAATTTCCAAACAAAATGTCTTCTTAATCACCTCTCCTGAGGTGGTTATTTTCATCTCTACCGGAGGACCTACTATATCTATCTCTTCTGGAGGGATTCTGTTTGATTCATTTGGCATTTATTTTAAGTATTGAGTGGTATAACCATCTGCTGGTAATCATACCTATCCAACAAGGATATAATAGCGTAGAAAATGAGTATGTCATATCCTCTGGAGACATCTTATTTCCCCCTTTGATTGCATCACCAAGCCTTTTTTAGTATGTAGAGATCGATTTAATAATAACAATCATAAAAAATAGAACTTCGGGTTCTCAAATGACAAAATATAATTAAGAATGGGTTAATTAAAAGTTAAAACTTCGGGTTTCTAACTGACAAATCAAAACTTCTGCTTTTGTTAAGACTTCAAGCTAGAAATATAACTTCAAATTCTTAGAACTATTGATTTTAGCAAAGCTTCAGGTTTGAATCACAACTTCTAGTTCTGTCAAAACTTTAGGTTTGACTTTATGACCTTCGTATCGATCTATATAACTTTGGATCTAAATATCAAACTTCATGTTTGATTAGGAATAAGAATCTTCGCATTCATATTGTGAATCTGAGAACTTCTAGTTTCATATTACAATAACCCACAGATCTTCTGGTTCAGATTAGAAAGAAACTCTGGGTCTTAGACTAAAATAATTTGCGGAACTTTAAATCCGGGTTATTGATTTCATAGAGAACTGCTTTTAAATTTCATATGAAACTTCGGGTTCCAATTACTTATATAGAACTTCAGGTTCTATTTATGATTCATGAGTTGCAATTCTATTAAGATCTCTCTTTTAGAAAAGATAATGAATCATTCATCACTTGAATTAAAATTATAAATACTTGCATATCTCAAAATTATAAAGGTACATACATGTATATAATTATCAAGCTAATAAAAATCATCAATAGGGAGAAATTACTTAATTACTAAAACGTCCTGCTTTTGGTGCAAATGTGTAGATCTACTCGCGAGCTTTCCGCATGTGCAAACGGATCTCCAATCGAACGTCGAATGATCAAGATATCACAGAAACAAATTTCTGCCATAGACTCGGTCAAATTTGCCTTTGACCACACGACTCGCTGACGTGTGCTGACTTCACCACTGCTCCTTAAGTTGGACTGCTGCAAAGGGGTTCAGGTAGACCCGACCTGATAACACTTGCCTGAACTACTGGGCTCTACAAAGAGGGTCGGGTTTGAATTGACCCAAACTCAACCTGGACTTTCTATTCTGGGCTCAAGTACCATGGGTCAGGTCGAAACGACCTAACCCTAACCTAGAACAAAGGCGTTCTTCTTCCTCACTAGTTATGAGCATGAGACCAAGGCCCTTCTTTCCTCGACAACAATGGATCGCGAACCGGTGAAGCAGTTTCTTCGGCGATGTTCGGTGATAACGGGAGGTCAGATGACGGTGGCGGCAAAAGGTGACGAAGACTTGCAATGGTGGCAGGCAGTGGGAGTCACCTTGATCTTTTATTTTCGGTGACGGTAAGGGAAGAAAAAAAAATGAAAAACAGATCTACACCGATCTCTGTTTCAAGACCGGAACACTATTCCAGTCATCTTCCTCGGTGATAGCCCCAAGAAAACACTAGTCCAACTCCTTTGTTTTGGAATCACAACCGACCCCTAAACAGTTCTAAGAACTCTTCTTCTCCGGGCACAGGGAAGCAAATCCGAATCTTGCTCTTCTTCGTGGCCCACTGCAATTAGGACAATGGCCCACTCTTTCTTCTTCTCAAGTAGCCAACCAATGGCCCACCGAGATCTGGCCGAGCTCAGCAAACCAAAGTTCTCAACCTCTGTGATCAAAGAAACCTGAAGACCGAACCTCCTCACGGACACAAGCCCTCGAGAGTCCAAATCTCTAATCCAATAGTGACCCTTTTCAAATCTTCTCATACAATGAGAAGACACAAAGAGACCTGTAGCAGGTTTTTCTTCAACCTGTAGAGCCTTCATGCTGTTAACATATTAGAAAATAAGAAAGAGCAGAAGAAAAAAGAATAGAGAGGACGAAAGGGATCTTATTATTGAGAGTTGTGTGTACATCATAAGGGGAGATCTCATTTATAGAATAAGATTGCTTCCTCTTCAAGCAACCTAATATAGTAAGATTCTAACCATAAGTGATCTCATCATCTTATGTGAGTCTCAACATGGGCACCCACCTATGGTAATTCATCACATAACAATTCAATTTTAGCATATTTTGGGGTTATGGTGAGGGAAATTATATCAACCGATTGAATCATGGGCCCCACATTACAAACACTGGTAGACTTAGAATTTTCATTTGAGTGTTGTGGACAATGGTCAAGTGAAGAAATTAAATACAAAAATCAAAATTTGAAGATCTTACATTAAGGAGGTCTCTTGAATCACACCGGTGCAATCACATGCCCATGATTACAATTGAGTCTGCCCTTGATTTCAATTATTTTCAAACCCAATATGGGATGGTGTCATACACAAGCATGTCCCATGATAGGGGCCAAAGGACAAAACACTCTAGTTTCCTTGAATCGGGAGTTGGGACCAAACCTTTGCATATCATGTTCAAGTCCTCCCATTGGTAACTATGCTAAAAATAAATAAATAAGAGAAATGATCATCCACCTATCTCTCACCGATAATCTCCATAAGGAAAGAATACTTACTTAATTAAAAATATTTATGTGTAAAAGAGAAAAAGTTATTTATGTTTATACAGAAGAGGATTATTCATATGTAAAGAAGAAAAACTATAGAAGTATCTCTCATCCTATTGTTGGGGATGGATGCACATGAACTTTCCTCAATAAATAAATAAAAGATTCTCTGAATGGATGCATTTGAATTTTTTTAATCAGTAACAATAAATTTATTAAAAAGAGAAGCAAACAAACAGAAAATCACAAAAAGAAAAAAGAAAGGGTACAAGAGTGATGTAGCACCAACACCAACTTACATAATCACTCAAATCTAAGAGTACTCTAGACTTCTGCTTCCAAAGAATTTCCTCCTTGCAATTGAAGCCTCAGGTATTCTTAATCGCTCCTCATCTCTCAACCACTTCCTCTGGCCTCAACTCCTAATACTCCCCCTCCTTTTCGAAGAATTAAAGGTGAATATCTAAAAATGACTATCAAACAACCTTCATTTTAGTGGAAATTGAATCAAAGAAAGATAGAAAATGAATGCCCAACCATTAACATAGTAGTTCAAATCCTTGGAAAGTCATGGTTCCATCTAGGTTGCTACATTATATACTTCACCCTTAGCTTTATATTTTCGCCTCACTTCTTTAATAATCCTTGATTAAAGCTTATATGATCATGAATTTTCTAAGTATCTTCTTCCTATGTATTCTCGTTACTATGTATTTTATGCAGACATACACGTTGCTTGCATTCAAATGCAACCAATGGCTGCACAATAGTAGAAGCCACAAAGCCAGCAAGCTGACCTTTAAGCATCTCCAGCAGCAATGGAGAAGCCACATAACCTGCATAACCCAATTAAATGGATTGGGTTAGGATCAACCATATATTTAAACCCATTTAAACAATTTGGTGGTTTAATTTCCTGGTACTTAGAGTAGTTTACTTTATATGGAATGAGCTGAGACTCATGTTGGGCTTTTTCAAGCATGCAGCGTTGCTCAAATATAGCCTTGCTATTTGAAAAATAATGGGGCTGGGCTAGGCTTCTATAGGCGGGTTGGGTTAAATGGGTTATCCTGTTTTGAATCTAAGGACATCAGGTCTGGGTTGAAGGTAGTTGATCTGTTTTAGAAACAGGACAAATATGGGTTGGACTTTAAACTGTAGATACAGATTGTAAAACCAACTGATTTTGACACCTATATGCCACCCCTAGCTTGACATGAAGCCTTTCTGCTTAATATTTGAAACATGATGGGATTGGACTAGGCTTCTATATATAGGCTGGGTCAGGTTAAATGGGTTGTCCTGTATTGGATCCAAGCGCATCAGGTGTGGGTTGAAGGTACTTGATCCAGTTTAGAGACAGGTCAAATGTGGGTTGGACTTTAAACCTTGGATAACCATTGTCAACCCAACCAATTTTGACATGTTAACTACATGCCGCTCCTCGCTTGTTAGTTTTTCTCTTAATGACATTATTGTTAATTGGGAAGCTTGTGTAATACGTGGCCCTACTATTGGCATGCCCAAATTCAATGTTGATGGAGCTATAAGGGTTAAACCTGGGCATGTGGGTATAAGAGGTGTGCTTCCTAATAACAAAGGAGATGTCTTGTTTATATTCTATAAGCATATAGGTGTGTGTAACTCTAATCAAGCAGAAGTGCTTGCTATCTTGGAATCTTTTCAGTTTTTCTCAAGATTTTTTCACCGAAGTTTTATTGTAAAAAGTGACTCTTTTAATGCAATTTCATGGGTTTCTAACCGGAAGGTAAATTCTTGGAAATTCCAATTCCTCTTTAACGAAATTCGTAGTTTATGGTGGATACTCTTGCCAAACAAAGAGTTAAGAGGACTAGTTATACCATGGGAGGAGATTGTTATGTAATTGTGCCTTTAATGGAGGTATATCTCTCTTGTACCTTTTTCCTTTCTTCTTGTATTTCCCTTTGTACTTTCTATCTCTTTTAATGAAATTTACATTATCGTCTCAAAAAAAAAAAAAAAAAAAAAGCTTTTCTTCCTAAATATGTGCATGGGGCCTGAATTCCTCTCCCTAGAATCGCTATCTATTCCGAAGGCTTATCCAAAGTAACAAAAGAAAGAGAAAGCACACTCATCTCTTGGATTTTGGGAGGAAACTAGACTGCCTGTACTAATAGTGGTCCTACTTCTTGTTGTATCTGATATGGAGTTTTGTTGTTTTCTTCTTTTGTTTTGTGGTGTTCGTTTTTCTATGTTCATATTTCTTTTTTCGAATAGATGTGCAGTTGATCCAATATTCCAATCTATTCGAATGGGATTCAAACTTAGTGGACGTATGCAATTTAAGGGAAGCATGTATATAATCCATTTGAATAGCTTGTAATGTAAGCTGAACTATCCAAAATAGTGAAAAACGATCCGTAAGGATAGTAAAGACCGTCCTTGCATGACTGTTTCCCAATATATATATATGAACTGTGTCCATGTTTCTGGTTATACCTTTTTGTTGGTTCTTTTTCAATGCTATTTCAAAGGAAGAAAAAAAATAAAACAACAGCTCAAGGGCTCTCCTTATGTGGTGCTGGGTTCTGGCTACTACTACATTGGAAGCTGTTATCCGCACCCACAATCCTCAATGTGGCAACTTTCCTATCCTCATAGTTCTTTCTCTCTCTCTTATGGTTTTGGACCCTCTAGAGGATAACATGCTATCAGTCACCAATATTTTCCCCAGTTGTGGTGACAATAATGTAACCAGCTATGTATCTCTCTTTTTATCCCTTTCCTAGCTATAAGATCCTTTTTAGTTTTTAATTTATCTTCACCTTATCAGCCAAAAAAAATGAAAAAACACAAATGTGGAGAAATGAGTATAAATGAAGAGGGAAGGAAGTGTTCCTTTGAGAAGAATTACTACTTCTCACTGGTGTTTTTTCTTGAAAAAAACGGCATAGCGGAATAACCCACAATCGACAGATCAACCACAATGAATACACAATCACACCATCAAGCAATCACACATATGAATACAGAAATTTTTATGGTTCAATAATCTTGCCTACGTCCATACGTAAGATAACTCATCTATTATGATCCCATCTCAATCTCTTAATATCTAGGATTACAATACATCAATATATAGTTTTCACTTTTTTTGCCAACAAAAATACTAATACATACATGAATATATATAGTTTATGCTTTCTTGGCTAACAAGAAAATCCAAACATAATGACTAAAAATACCTTTAACCCTGAACCTCAGTTCTAACTAAATTAGACGACCGATATGGCTAAACCGGAATCCAAGACAAAACCAAACAGTTTTCTCACATTTGGATGATGAAAAAAAAAAGTGGGAAAGAGGAAAAAAACCTCTAACTTGAAAAACATTTTGTGGAGGAGGCCTTTCAGGTGGTTGAATTGAATAAGCTTTTGGGCATTTCCTTTGGGGAGAAGGAAAAGGAGATAAAACACAAGCTCGTTCAATTAGAGACAGCAGAGGAAAGGGTAAGCATGGTGCTTCTTGATCGTGCTGTTTTTGTGGGAGTTCTCCTTTTGTTCTTTACGATCATTGTTAGTTTGAATATGTGAGAGGGCTAGGTAGGGCTGAGAAAAGATTGGCAATCCTAAAATTGGTTATAAAACACTAGGTAGATATGTTGTCGTTACAGGAAACAAAAGCGACCTCTGATATACAAAATGTGATTGGAGATGTATGGGGCAATCCAAGATGCTCTTGGGATTGAGTTCCATCGGTAGGGGCCTCTGGAGGTCTGGTTTCTATTTGGAAGGAGGAGCTTTTAGTAGTAGAAGATATTATGCACACCCAAAGGGCTTTGGCAGTCAGATTTCGTGGGTCTAGTGATGGCTTTCAGTGGGTTCTTGTCAATGTGTATGGACAAAATATGGAAGCAGAGAGGACAAAATATGGAGGCAGAGAGACCTGATTTTTTTGTTCTACGCAATTTAAAACCCAAGCGGCAAGTCCCATGGGTTTTTGGGGGAGACTTCAACAAGGCTAGGTCTTCACATGAGAAGAAAGGGAGAAGTCCTGTCAATAAGAATGTGAATTTATTTTCAGACTTCATCAACGTTAATGACTTGGTTGATTTACCTCTCCAGGGGAGAATATTTACTTGGACTAATAAAAGGGAGAGGACAGCAATGAGTATGATTGATAGATTTTTGTTTTCGCATAGGTGGGATGACCATTTTGAGGGTATTATTTAGGTTGCTCTCCCTAGGGCAGTCTCCGATCATTGTCCTATCAGGCTATGCTCTAAATCTTGGATTGGGGTCCTAGGCCTTTCTGTTTTGACAATTGTTGGCTTTAGCAAAAAGGCTTCATTAATTTGGCTCGCTCTTGGTGGAGCCAAGTGGAAGTGAGGGGGTTCACAGGCAATAGGTTCTATAAGAAGCTTTCAGGTCTTAGGGAGAATATCAAGAGTTGGAATAGAGAAGTCTTCAGTTGGGTGGATGATGCTAGAGAGGCCTTGATCAAGCTTGTGGAAGATTTAGATAAAGCTAATGAAAGTAAGGAGTTGCTGAATGATGAGCTTGCTATTGGATAGGATGCTGAGAGGAGAATTTGGGAGTTAAATCGTTTGGAAGAAATCTCATGAAGATAATAGTCAAGAGTTAGTTGGCTTAAGGTGGGTGATAAAAATACCAAATTTTTTCATCATATGGCTACTATTAGGAGTAGAGTCAATTTTTTGGGGAAAATTCATAGAGGTGGTAGAATTTTTGAAAGCCCACTCGAGGTCAAGGAAGTGGTTGTCTGTTTTTTTAATGATCTTTACAAGAGTAATGATGGTGTTAGACCAAAGCTTGATGGCCTTTCTTTTCCAACGATTTCCCTAGACTCTAGGAGTTAGATGGAAAGGGAATTTGAGGAGGATGAGGTGATTAGAGCCTTAAAAGAGTGTGATGGGGATAAAGCTCCAAGACCAGACGGTTTTAACTTTTCCTTCATCAAAGCTGCGTGGGATTTTCTTAAAGAAAATTTTAGTGTTTTCCTCTCTGAGTTTCATCAAAAGGGCAGATTAAATAGGGAGTTAAATATAATTGTTATTAAGCTAATCCCCAAAGTCCATAACCCAATGGAGTAAAAGGATTTTAGGCCTATTAGCCTCATTGGCTGTTGGTAAAAGATGTTGTCCAAGATTCTAGGGAACAACCTAAAGATTGTTCATCCTCAAATTATTAGCCCTTTCCAAGGGGCCTTCATTGTGGGGAGGCAAATATTTGATAGTGTGTCAGTTGCTAACGCGATGGTGGATTCTGTAATAAAGTCTAAAAAAGAAAGGGTCTTATTCAAAATCAACCTTGAAAAAGCTTATGACCATGTAGAGTAGGATTTCATTGATTATATGTTGCTTAGATTAGGCTTGGAGAAAGATGGCAATGATGGATTTATAAATGCATTTCTACTACCTCCTTTCCAGTTTTAATTAACAATTCTCCGACAAAGTTGGTCAAAGCTTCTAAAGGCATTCAATAGGGGGATCCCATATCTCCTTTCCTTTTTACAATTGTCGTAGAGGCCTTGAGTGGGCTTTTGGTGAAGGCAAGGGAGTTAGAGGTTATTGGTGGTTTTGAGATGGGGCGAAGTGGAGAGTTTATCGCTCATTTTCGATTCACAAATGACAATATTCTTTTTAAATCTACCAGGAGGGAAGAATTATCTGCCTTTAAAAGAATTCTTCGCAGTTACCAACTAGTATCAAGTTTGAAAATAAATATCTCAAAAAGTATGTTGGTGGGAGTTGGGTGCTCGACCACAAGGGCCCTTGCAGATATTTTTAGGAGAAAGTCAGGGAGGCTTCCAATTGTTTATCTTGGGCTTCTTATTGGAGCTAAGCCAAGATTGAAACCGTTGTGGAACCCGATTATCGATAAGTTCAAGCAAAACTTGTCTTCATAGAAGAAGCTTTATTTGTCTTTAGGAGGGAAAATCACACTTATTAAAGCTTGCCTTTCTAATCTTCCTGTATATTTCATGTCTCTGTTCAAAATGCCAAAAGTTTTTATTGATAGTCTTGACCATATTCGTAGGGACATTTGATGGGAGGGCTGCAGGGATAAGAGGAAATTGTATGTAATGAAGTGGAGTGAAGTGATTAAACCTAAATCTTACAGGGGTCTAGGTCTTGTCAATTTGGAGAATAAAAATTGGGCTTTATTGACAAAATGGTGGCGGCGGTCTGGGGACGAGAAGGAGGCTCTTTAGAGGAGGTTGATAGCCATTAAATACCGATAGGATAAATGGGTTGGTGGCCAAAGGCAAGGCTTAGCTACTATAGATCAGGTATTTGGAGGGTTATTGCATCTATTGGGGATGAATTTAAGTTGAGGGAAAGGTTTTGCACAAAGGGATAGGCTTCCTAGTGGGGGATGGTAAAAATGTGATATTTTGGTTGGATAATTTGGTGAATGCTAGGCCTCTATGTGTTTTGTCTCCAAGGCTCTTTAGGCTAGCAATTGATAAAGAGTTTTCTGTAAGTGATTATTTTGATATGAGGAATGGTTGCATGGCGTGGGGGGTGTCTTTTAGGAGGAGTCTTTGGCAGTTGGAGGAGGAAAGTTATCTGGAGCTATTGAGTATTCTTTCTAACATTTTTCCTTTTATTATTATTATTATATATATATATATTTTTTTGCAGAGATTCTAAGGACTTTCGGATTTTGAAGCGTTCCACTTTTGGAGAGTTCTCAATTAAGATTTTCTACTTGGCCTTGGAAGGAACCCATCCTCATATGGCCCCCGCTTCCCGTGTGTGGTTAGGTCTGGTTACTTCTTGGGTGGAAACTTTTTACTAGCTAGCAATTGTAGGTAAAATATCCACAATAGATAATCTGAGGAGAAGAAGTTTGAATTCTAACAACATGTCAGTTATATGTGTGATGTGTGGCAATGAGGAGGAGTCAGTTCACCATCTTTTCCTTCATTGTGACACAGCCATTAGAGTTTGGAGTAACTTTATTGGAAGGTGCAGTCTTGCATGGTGCTTTCCAAAGAGTTTGGCGGATGAGGTGGAGCTCTCACTAGGTGGGAGCTTTGTGTGCTTTAGGGGGTGTGGTCGTATTTTGTGGAAGATGATTCATGTTGCTATCATATGGCTGATTTGGAAGGAAAGAAATGACAAGATTTTTAGGGGCACTTATTCTTCAATATCAAAGTTGATATCTAAAGTGACCTTAGAGATTGCAAAGTGGGCTTTGGCTAGAAAGGAGTTCTCAAATCTTAACTTGAATGACTTTTTCGTAAATTGGGGAGCATGCATGGAGTGTGGCCCTCTGAAGGAAAGGAGATAAGTCCTTTTGTGTCCTCCTCCTAATGAGGCCTTAAAGTTTAATATGTATGGAGCTTCTTAAGTCATGCCCAGCAAGGATTGGAAGTGTGCTATGCAATAGCAAGGGAGAGGTATTGCTTATGTTTTTCAAACATATAGATGCGTGCGATTCAAATAAAGTAGAGGTATTAGCTATCCTAAAAAGCCTTAGAATGTTCCCGAGAAGATATGGTGGTCCATTACTTGTGGGGACTCATCTAATGCGGTTATGTGGGTTTCCAAATGAAAGGCTATTCCATGGAAATGTTAATCCCACTTTAATGTAATTTGGAAGTTGTCAGCTGGAATTGATGTTTCTTTTTGCTGTGAGGTTAGATCTACCAATTCTATGGCAGATCCATTATCTAAGCAAGGGATTGATAAGTATTCTCTTTAAGTGGGTATAATTATATAATTGGTAAGTTTTCTTTTTCTCTATGCATCTCTATTACACCTTTCCCACCTCCTTTCATTTTCTCTTTTGTTCTCTTCTTGTATGGTTTCTTTTAATGAATTTCGTTATTACCGTTTCAAAAAAAAAAATTGAAACACATTTTTCTCCGTTGGGTTTACTTTATGAGAGAAAATTAATTCTCTTCTTCACTACCAGGGAGGAGAAAGATTCTCTCCACAAGGTGGTGGATAAAACACCCTTTATATTTAGCCTGAGTCATATGGGCCAGCGAAGTATCAGATTTATAAAAACTCGTACAGGTTCAGATGGTTTATATCGGCTCAAGTTTGAATTAGGTATGTTTTTCACAAAATTGATACATTTTGGATTAAATGTATAGGCACATAAGTGCGACTTCGGTGTTTATATTTGGTGTCCATCTTATCGGTTGAACGTGTTTCATCATTCAAGGTGTGAATCACATGACACCATTCACAGTCCATACAGGTGCTTCATTTATTATTATTTTAATAATTACGCACTAACGTCAGAGTAAACTTAAGTGTAATAACATGGGTGATGCACTCATGAGATTCCAAAAAACCACTTAAATAAGATCTAAAAAGTTTTAATTTTATTATATAACTTCTTCACTTGACCATTGCCCACCACCAGAAAATCCTAGGTCCACCATTGTCCATAATTGAATAGTATTGGCACGTTAGTATCAAACAATTACTTGGGAATTAAGATTGCTCTCTGGGGTCATCAAGTTAAAATAAAGTATTATAACTAGCTAGTAGTCCCAAAAAACCAAGAAAAAAAAAGTTGGGTGTCACTCCAATGCTGTGTCCAGAGATGCAGGTAGGTTCACTGTAGACTATAAAACAAGAACGTTTTTTTACTTGGACCGATCCAAAGTCTGAATTTTGCTAAGTTTATGGCTCAAATTCTCAAAAGCTTGTGACCCCACCCTAGAGACCTCTTAGGGCCCTTGTGCAGGGGTGGGTGGTGGGATGTATATGGTGATAGAGGCTTAGATGATAATTCTAACTACTTGATTAACGTCACACAGATTTTCATTGTCCAAAATGAGTGCCCAACTATCCAATTCAACAGTCTATACTCTATTTTAATGAGTACAAAATCCTTGAATTGATGGCTATCGGGGGTCCCTAATTTATGTTCCACTCGAAAGTCTAATCTATTCGGATCAGTGCCAAATCACTTAATCAATGGCTATCTGGGGACCATATTTTGTGGTCACTCAAAGGATCATAATGTGGGCCATACTAAGATTTGCATGTTGATCTCATGAGCTCAATAGAGGATTTCTCCATTTTATATATTTATATATATATGGCTTTAATTCTCTGTAAAGTGTTCTCACACACCTACCATGAGAACTATTTATAAGGCCTACTCGTGGATTCCATTTGGGGATGAGACCAGGGGGATAGAAAGATCTATGTAAGACCACCCCAAATATTGAGTTTTGCCCCAATCACATGTTTATAACCCATTCATTTGTGGCTCACAAATCCAATCCATTCAGATTAGTGTATAATCGATCTAACTGTCCAGTAGATTCGAATTGAACCGAAAATTAGGGTGTGTGGCTATTAGGATAGTCCTAGTGCATTGCAAGATTTGGATTGAATATGGACATGCCTCACCTAAACTTCTCATAAAATAGTGATGAACAAAATAGTAGTGAGAACTAGTTCTCTTAGGATTATTTCCCTAGATGCATATGCGTGTGAGTGTGTATATATATAATGCGTACACTATATTCATATTTATTATATATAATATGCACTTTTTTTAATCTATCATATTCACAAGTATCCAGTGTGTATCCAACTAGTCTAGGACTTTTTTTGTACCCCAAACAAGGGGGCCCCAAAAAGGAGCTTGCACACGCAAAAACAAAATCACAAAAGTGGAAAAAGAGCCTGCACATAAGGAAAAAAAGGAAATAAAAAAAAAAGGCAGATGCAAATGCTAGTTAAATAAGAATTGCAACTCTTTACCACTAAAGTATGGGCCGTCCTTAATTAGACTAGGACTTACTTATCCACTGGGGTTTGATTGGATTGGCTCCAATCGAGTCCCTAGTGGGGCGGGGGCATTAGTGCTTTGTACACCCAAAATCGTCACAAGTGTAATGTATAGCATCCACTTGACTCCATCCACCTCAAAGTCTAAGTACATTTTTTATATTGCATACGTGTTTTTTATTTTTTATTTTTTTTGGTAGAATTATATTGCATAGGTTATGGTCTAAGTAAAGTTAAATTAAATATTTGAACGGGAGATCTCACTTCTAATGGTCTGACCCATTCAAGGTATGGCTTTATCATCTTTCCTTGTCAGACTTCAACTCATCTCGAAAGGAAGTGATATCGGCCTTGACATTCAAGACAAATGTGCATAGAATACTAATTATAATATATGAATGAGATTGGATCTTATTTTGCAATTGAGCCCCAATCTCATAATTTATTAAAAATTAGAGCTCAATTTCGATCTTAATTATGAATCAATTTTAATTTGAGGGAGAGATTTTACGGATTTGAGTAAAATTTTTTATTTTATCCATCTGAATTAAGAGGCATATCTAAAAAGAGTTCCTTTCTAAAGAGTCCAATCTTTTACCGTCTCTAATCAATAAATCCATATTTAGATTTTTTTTTCATCTAAGGCTGTTCATGGATCAAGCCATCTTGAGCCAGTATCCAGCCCAGTCCGCTTTTGCCCAAGTCTCGACTTGAAGTTTGAGTATTCGAGCTGGGCTTGGATTATTTAGCCGAGCCTATTTAATAGTTAGAGCTGGGTTGGATTGAATGGTAGAGAGGCCAAACTCGGCCCAACCCAATTATAAAAATAATTGTGGGAAAAAAGAGGGCGGCAAATATTGAACGTATGATGTCTTGTTGAGATATAAGTAACCAAACTAGTTGAAACATGGACAAGTACGAAAGAGGACTTTTTTTTGTGATAATGTTAACTCGTGTTGGGATCGGGCTTAATATGCTTCAGTTGTGGTAGGCTCAGGCTAGCCAATTATGGCCCAATACGGGCTTGGGCCAATCTTGGTCCACAAGCTCAAAAGTCAAGTTGGGCATGAACATTCCTAAGCCCAACCCAACTTGACCCATAAACACACCTGTTATCTAATTTCGCGGGTAAGCAAATCTTATTGGATGCTATATTAAAGATTTTATTTTCTGAACCTTCCATTCTTTATTTCGTGCAATCCCATCACGGTTTTTAATTTTATATGGTATTTAATTCGATCTACACTCTTTAATCTCTCATCAATCATGCAATTCAAATTAACAGGAGTGAGTGGAACACAAGAGTTCTCATAACTGTATCTTTAATGATTTATTCTATACGATCATGCAATATCTCTTCCTTTTCTTAATATTTTTCCTTTTTTGCATATTTTCTTGGTGTTTTAATATTATTTTTTTTCATAATAGTTTATTTTATTATTATTTTTATTTTAATGGGTTCTTTTAGTTTCCAAGGTGATAGGTTTAAATGAATTTATGTTTTTTATTTTATTTTTTAGCTTCGATTTTTTGTTTTAAGGCATTGGGTTTTCATAGTTTTATTTGTTTCTTCTAAGTTATTTTTATTATTGGACTATGTATGAAATTTTCTTTTCATATTTTATTTTTATGGTATTTTTTATCAAAATTTTTTTATGTTATGGGTTTATTCTTCTGATTTCAAAAGAATGTATGAAGTAAAATAATCAATAAAATAATCAACTCATTTCAAAAAAATTAAAGTGCATTTATATTGAAATTTACCAATTATTTTTATTGTTATTATTGAATTTAATTTTTATTGCAAAATTTTACCACCTTAATATAATTTGGACTAAATATTATTTAAAATATTATATTTTTAATATTATGAAGTATATATTGCCTGTGCAAAGCACGTGCATGCTTTGCTAGTTATAATATATAAACAGAATAAATTCTAATTTTGAATCAGTTTTAACTTAAGGGAGTAATTTTAGGGACTTGAGAGAAATTTTATATTTTAGCCATCTAAATAAAAACACCATTATAAAAAAAATTCTTTTAAAGAGCTCAATCTTCCATAGTTTCTAATTAATCAATCCATATTTAAGTTTTTTTATCTAAGGTTCATGGAACAGGCCAGCTTGAGCTCATATCCAGCCTAGCCTGCTTTACTTTAGGATTGGACTTTAAGTTTGAGTACTCTAGCCATGCTTGAATTATTTGGCTAGGCCTATTTAATAGACGCATCATGCTTAAATTGAATGGTAGAAAGACCAATCCCGGGCCAACCCGACAAGTCGAGCTCTGCTTGAATAGGTTTTTATGAGTTTATTTGTTTCTTCTAAGTTATTTTTATTATTGGATTGTCTAGGAACTTTTGTTTTTATGGTGTATTTTTATGGTATTTTTATCAAATCTTATTTTTTTTTATTATCTGTTTATTCTTATGATTTCAAAAGAATACCTGAAGAAAATACTCAACTCATTTCAAACAAATTAAAGTGCTTTCATTTTGTAATTTACCAATTATGTTTTGTTACTTTTATAGGTTTTAATTTGGTTTTAAATTCTTACTACCCTAATATAATTTAAGCTAAATATTATTTAATATTTTATTTTTTTAATATTATAAATTATTTATTGTCCGTGTTAAGCGCGAACATGTTTTGCTAGTTAATAATGAATAGTTTTATTTATTTATTTTTATGTATAACATACCTCTTCATGGTTGCAATAGATGGTAATTTCCATTGTTCAATGGGCTCCTTTTGTATATTTAAGCACAACAGTGCGCACCTTTTGGCAATCAAAGGTGGTTCACCAGGCGAGTGGAGCTTAGCCGAGTTTGAGTTCAATAGTGCCATCTTCGAGGGCATATGTGTATTAATGGAAGTCCAGACCGTGCACATTTGGACATAGATGAGGAATCCACATTGATATCAGTGGGTATTGATGTATTTAGTAGAAAAAAAATTTTGGTTTCAGTCCACAAATTTAAAAAAAAAAAAAAAGTGAAGGTTTTCAAATCTTATGGAGGGAGGTCTCGACTTAAAATACTGAAAAATGGGGCTTTCCAGTCGTTCATTTCATTGGGCATTTACAATTACCAAACATCCATTATTTCATGATTTTATGAAAATTGTGAATCTTTGCCCATGATTTAGTTGCCAAAAGTGACATTGCGTGCTTTACCTTTTCCCATATAGAAATCACCAAACCATGCTTGGATTTCACTGTAGCATGGAAAACCCTATTTGTTGGGTTTTTCAGCGGTGAAGGGTGGATACAAATGTGCCCTTATTCACAGTTGGAGTTGGATTAGACGAGGATAATTTGGTTGATCTTACTTCAATAGACCTGAGATTCTGGGTTTAAGGTGGGGCAAGCTGAATTAACGGTCAAGATTAATTCCTAATGGAAATTTTAAACAACAATTTAGTGTTGTTAAAACTATAAATGTATGGCCATCTAATTGAGTTTTTTCGGCTAAAATCCTAAAGATTTTAATCTGTGGACATTATTACGACTGTCGACAAGAATTTATGTTCTGACCAAAAGTTTGCAAGAGAGCACGCACAGCTAGCCAAAAAATCGCGGAAACTGTCGCCAATCTGATCGTTCAGTAAACCATGGTCCACCTATATGAACAATGATCTGGGTCAGAGTCAATGCTCAGTAGCCAATTTAAGATGGGTGGGGCCGCACTCATCACTTACAGCTGGACACTGAATGCTACAATTGCTGTATCTCCACTACCCAGCCAGCAGTCGAATTTAATTTCGGAGCACCGACGGTACGACAGGTCCAGCAAGTTCAAATCATCCAATAATAATGACCCGGAACCAGTGGGCCACACACCTAGCTGCCAGCCTTAAAGGCTACTACGGTCAGCCCAGTGGGCAGGGCGAACCCCCTCTGGCCACGTTTTCACGTGTACCTCACTCTCTCTGCGCGCCGCTGTAGCCATGCATACGTTTTTCGATGACGTTACGAGTTGGGTCACTTGGTAAGAGTAGAAGGGTTGGAATCGTGAGAATGGTAAATGGAAGATCCAAGGTTGCGAATTGAAAATATTTGGCAATTAACCCAAGTTTTGTTGGATCCCATGCGAATTAGAATCCGAATTTGAGTCACCTCATCTTATTATGTTGCTGTTAGTAAGATGATACAGATATACTTATTGGATATGATGGGAAATATATATTATTTTTGTTAGCCCCTCTATATTTTATAGGCAAAATTGCATAAGATCACCCTAGGAAAGAGGATTCGAACTCTTATCCGCAGCGTCCTATATATTATTTCAATTTAGGTGATAAATCCACACACCTGACACCCCCACCCACCATTAGATTTACTTGCGTTAGATGGGTAGGAACGATTGCAGGTACATATGCATCACTCTGTCAAATCAAAATTTAGGCCCAATTTTATTCCAATGAAGATGAAGGTTTTAGAATCGGCAATACTCAAGGTGCCAATCTGATTGTTAGAATGTAGTTCAATTAACTATGGTGAGAATATAAAAGAACAAGTAAAACAAATCAACCACACAAAAGAATATGAGGCACGTCATTTTTACATGAAAATCTTCATCGGGAAAAATTATGAGTCATTCTCAAACTAACAAAAACTAAGCATTAATAACGAACAATTATTAGATATACTCATAATTACTTTCCCAGTCTCCTCTACCTAAGGATTGTGATTATTCTTACACAACTCCCAATTGCAACGACTCCCCGCCATTTATTACCCTATGTGGTTGATCCAATCAATTTTCTATGAGAGAAAACAATCTTCAACAAGAAAGTAGAAGCAATATTTTGGAGCACTTAACAACTTACCACAGTCTCTCCAATAGATACTCTATAAAAGTAATGGCCTCTCAATTAGATATTTTATACTCAGCACAATGAGAGAAGTACCTTAAAATTGAGAGAGAACTCCTTTAAATAACCCACAATTCATGCCTTAAAGTTAAGATTTGTGTAAAACACAAAATAGTAACCCTAGCACAAAAAGGAGATAATTCACAGACAGCAAAGTGGGTTTTCTATATTGTCCGCTTGACCATGTAATGAAAACACCTAATTATTTTAATTCAGTACAATTTCTGTTAGATCCTACCTAGTTCACTTGAGAGTGCACGAGGGTCTGTTCGAACAGGCAAAGCTTCTATTCTAGTCTATTTTTCTTTTGAATTTTATGCTCTTTTCTACAATTCTTCATTTAAACTCTTTTGTCAATTTGACTATAGTCTATTCTAAAAGAAATATAAAATTATAATTCAATAGAGCCAGAGTTTTTGTCCAACCTATAAATTAGCCAACACTTATAATCCTAACAAAATATGTATGATATGAGGGGATTAAACCTATTAAAATAGTAAAATGATACTAGTATATCTATATATATATATATTGTACCCAAGTTGTACAGGGACTAGCCTTCCCGTGAGGGGAGTAGTCTTCAGGTGAGGTAAATTATCCTCAGGTGAGGGAGGAGAACTCAAATGAGGTAGTAGCTATCAATTGAGGGAAGATGACACTACCTAAGTTCAAACACTGGGGAGGTAAATTAGAACCGGCACTTTTTACCACTTGCTTAAGGGACCGTTCTTCGCATATTATTAGTAAAGCTTAGTTCCCCTATTACAGAAATCTATAAATTATTTATCACCATAGATATCATCTACAAAGACTTGCTCATGTATCTATGGTTTGAAATGGGCTCCTTGACTTCTACCTTTTCACTTGACCCACATTCACACGCATGATGTATATGATAATACTCCAAATATATGTAAGTTTTCATGTATATATTTTGAAGAGCGCTACATAGTGCCCAGGCATTTTTTAGGAGAAAATATCCCTCCTAGTTGTGCCCATTGAAATGCATGATGATCATATAAGTCTATTGGATGGAAGGATCCAAATAAAGCTTACCATATATGCAAAGTTTTAAGTCTATATGATCATCTTAATCTTTTGATCCATGGTCCTAAAATTTAATGTTTAGAGACAGAATTTTATTATGATTTCAATCCAATAGTGAAGAAAAGTTGGATGAGTATCAAATTAGAATAGGTGACCATACATAAGAGGGTAGTGTATATGAAAATACTAAATCGACTCAACATGGGCCCCATTAGCAAAAAAATAGAGGAATGGAAAAAGAGGCATTTTTAAAGAGGGGCATTTTTAAAAATTTTTCATATATTTTAGTTCAGGACATTTGGTGCAGCATGTTTCATGGTGTTGACTCAAATCTGATTCTCAGGGCCTGTTTTTTTTACTAGAATTCCTAATAGGAATTTGATATGTTAGGGTTTTTTTTTCATGATATGACATCGTATCCTTAGCATTTGAAATGCAATATTTCTTTCACCAGAATTTCAAATTCCAGCCAACTAAAAGGTTTCAAATGGTCTTTTGGAATTCCTGGAATTTCATTCTTAATGCATTTGGTTGGAATTTTAAATATTCCACCAAGATGAGGGATTTGGAATTCCACCTTAAGGGCCCATTTCTTTACTAGAATTTAAAGAATTCACGTCTAGAGGAATTTCAAATCCTCCAAAAGCTGTCCCATTTAGGTGGAATTTCAAATCCCTCCTCTTGGTGGAGCATTTAAAATTCTAACCAAATGCATACAAAGTAGAATTTCAAGAATTCTGAAAGGTTTTTTGAAACCTTTCATGTGGTTAGGATTTGAAATTCCAATGAAAAAAACACTGCATTTCAAATTCCAGGAGGGCAAGTTGTCACATCATGTCCAAGAAACCCTAATATCCCAAATTCTTCTTAGGAATTCTAATAAAGAAACAGGCCCCAAGGGACAGCTTTTGGAAAATTTGAAATTTCCGGAGGCATGAATTTTTGGAATTTTGGTAAAGAATTAGGCCCTCACAACCTCCATTTGATACTTGAGGCCCATTATGTAATAAAACTATTATCTCTACACCGTATCTCATTTAGAAATTTGACTTGTTTGTTCTTCTTTTTTTTTTCTCATTTATTTATTGTTTGAGTATGTTTGAAAATAATCATGAATTCCATGGCATGTATTTCTTCCTCTTCTTTGTTGGATGTGCATTCCCAGTAATTGCAACTATTGTTGGATAGGTAAGGGCTGCACTGTAGTATGGTTCAGTGCTCCCATTTTAATGCATGGTGGGGCCCACTTTTTTATAATCCGAGTCATCCATCAATATTAAGACCTTTTGTAATGATCACCCTATAACTTATTATTCAAATATGTAACATTGCTATCATTAGATTAAACTCCATCTAAAGTTCATGATGAACTTGTCTTATTATTTTCTGGTTGGAATAGAAATGGAGGAAGGCAACCATATGCGATCAATCAAAATGGCTGGACCTTTGAATATTTCTTTGAAAACTTAAGATACAATGAATATTAACGGTTTAGGGCTGACGAATGATTCGAATTTTAAAAAAGTGAGCCCCACCATACATTAAAATGGGGTGTTGCACCATACTAGCCCCGCCTTGGTTGGATGGTGTGGAGACCGGAGGGAGTGAATACACATTTTCCACACTGCAGGATAAGTCACTTTTTTGTCCCCACTAATTTAGACTTTAAAATCCTGTAGCTCTGATAATAATTGTTGGGAATATAAAGCTCCTTCCAATATCAATAAATTGCAAATATCAAGGAGGGTACAGTTGATTAGAATCAAATTTGGGTTGGTGACAAAGTACAAGGTGTAGTGAGTGCTAGGGGCTGGATTGATTGCATAAGGCTGATCATAGATAGGGCCCGTAAGTATGATAGGAAAGTCCATAAATGTTTGTTTGGTGAAGCCAAAACTATAGCTTCTTCATGAATTGGGTGACTTTTGTCTCACCTAACCACTTCTGTGTGGTAGCTACACAAGCCTGCTACCTCCAGGATCTGTATAGTTTCAAGCTCCTATGTAGGACCCTCAAGTTGTCCTTCGATCACTGCCCCCTTCCCCACTTCGCTCCATCACACACTGCAAATTTATTCTTTTAGAGCCGACGCAACAAAGAAAAGAACATTATATTTCTACCCTACTCATAGGAATTCAAAATCAATTTACTTTTATTCATTTTGGCAAGGAAAATGTGTCACCTAACAAGAGAACATTGGGTGGCTCAGGAGCTTAGAACAATTTTTCTGTCTTTTAGAAAATCTTCTCATTCCACAAACACATCTCAAGGATTTATTTTTGTACGACGAGACCTTCAAATTTATGCTTTTATGGGAGAGAGGAACCCTTCCTCCATTACTATCATTCTTATAAGAAATCAAGATTCTCTCCATAAAGGTGAATCAATATGTGTTTTTCTATTTTGGAAAGGAAATATTTCACGCTACAAAAATCAAAATAAATTTTCTCTCGGTCCCAAAAATCAATTGTCACACGCCTGACGAATCCTTTGTGTATGTTGTGAAAATGACAAAAGCATTCCTCTTCTTTTTAATGTCGTTGAAAGTCTAATACAAATCAGATACGCAAGGAAATGTTGTTAATTTGATGCTTTACTTTTCTACAACCGCTTACATTATCAATTTTGCATTCAGATGTGGATTTTGGGGAGCAAGAAATAAAGCTGATTTAGACAACCCATCTGAGTCTCTACTGCAAACACATGCTATACAAGCAAAGCCTAGATTCCAGCAACCTTGTATCAAAAGTAGGTTGAAGGTTAGGCACGCGAGGAATACTTTTAATAAAAAAAAAAAAAGGTAGTTTGTAGCTCAGCCCATTCCATGACCAATTGAACTTAAAGACTAGGAAAATTGGTCCAGCCTGTTGACTTCTCCTTAAAATTGGTAAAGCAAAATTGCTCAACTAAATTTTAGGATTGAACATAAAAGGGTTGAGCTTCAGCTGATCATAGGTTCAGAGGAGTATAATAAGTTCCATAGATCTGAGAGAGTTAGGGTGACAAGAGAACTATGTTGTGGATATGACACAATCGATGTGCGCGTGTATACGTGAGCAACCAAGATTAATAATTAACCACACAAGAAAATAAGAGATTTTAGTAGTTTGGCAAAGATATCTACATCCACAGAAAACCAATTTCCATTAAATTCTCCCCGAATCTGTGAATCCACAATATAGGAATCTTAGCATATGTCTAAGGTCACAAATAACATCATATATATAATCATCACTTCCTTATCCCTAAAGAACTCTATTCTTAGACAAAGGAAAGTTCTAATCCTATTACGAAACTATTACTTGATAAGCAATAAATTCTTAATATAATTAGGAAAACTATCCAAGACAATGAACCCAATTGGTCTGGACCCACTTGGCCAACAATCTCCCCCTCCAGAACATGGGGAAGACACCCTGAATCCCTTACTAGGAGTTTAGCCTTACCAACTCTGAACACAGCTTCAGTTTTCCCTTAAACACAACCGTTGTCAGCATGTTTGAGAGATTCTCGTCAGTGTGAGCCTTTTCCAGCTTTATGAAGTTCTTCTCAATCACCTCACAAATCCAATGGTATATGATATCAACATACTTCATGCACCATGATATGTAGCATTCTCACTGAAATCCATAGCAGTTTAACCATCACAGTAAATTACATATTCTTATTGCTTCAAATCTAGTTGAAGGAATCTCTTCAACCAAAGCATCTTTCTTCCAACTTCATTAACAGCTATGTATTTTATTTCACTTGTAGATTGTGCCGTACACTTCTGAAACTTCGATTGCCAGGAGATAGCTCCCCTTACAAAAGTGAACAAATAATCAAAAGTTGACAACCAACGATCAAAATCGCTTGCAAAATCAGTATCAGTATAACCTTCTACAATGGATTTTGAGCCTCCGAAACATAAGCACAACCTAGAAGTACCTCTCAAATACCTAAAGATCCACTTTACTACTTCCCAATGCTTTTTTCTAGAGTTAGATAGAAATCTACTTACTAAGCCCACAGCATGAGCAATATTTGGCCGTGTACAAACCATGGCATACATAAAACTTTTCACAGCAGAGGAGTAAGGAACACATGTCATTTGCTCCTTTTCTTCACTGTAGTAGGACATATGTGCTTGCTTAGTTTGAAGTGACTGGTTAGAGGCATGTTAACTGGCTTAGCATTCTTCATATTGAACCGTTTAAGTACTCGTTTAATATATTTCTCCTTTGACAACCATAACTACTTGAAACTCCTGTCACGACATGTTTGCATGCCTAATATCATTCATGTAGGACCCAAGTTTTTTATGTCAAACGACTTTGACATCTCCTATTTCAACTTGCTAATCAACTTGCTATCCAGTCCAACTATCAGCATATCATCTACATGCAAAAAAAGGATAACGAACTTGCTATTGATGAATCGACGAACATAAACATAGTGATGGCAGCTGTCCTCTGTTACTCACAACTCCACATGAATGAATCAAACTTCTTGTACCAATGTCTTGGTGCTTGCTTAGACCATAAAGACTCTTGTTCAACCTGCAAACCATCTCTTCTTTTCTTTCTACCTCAAACCCCTCTGGTTGAGTCATGTAAATCTCTTCTTTTAAGTCACCGTGAAGAAATGTAGTCTTCACGTTCATTTGTTCAGGCTCAAGGTTCATGCTTATGGCTAAACCCAAGATGACTTTGACAGAAGTCATCTTCACAACAGGAGAGAAAACATCACCAAAGTCGATAATCTTTGTCTGCGCGAAGACATTTACCACTAACCGTGCTTTGTGCTTCACCAGTTTTATATTCTCATTCTTTTTCAGTTTGAGCACCCATTTGTTTTTCAGCACATTTCTATCTTTGGGAAGTTGCACCAGGTCATAATTCCTGTTCTTCTTCAAAGAACTCATTTCATCCTATATAGCCTTCATCCACTCATCTTTATCATCATGAGTCATTGCTTATTGGAAGCTCCTTGGCTCTCCCTCATCAATAAGCAAAATATATTCGGATGCAGGATACTTAGTTGATGGTTGGCGCTTTCGTGTAAACCTCCTAGCTCGAGATTCCGTGGTTTCTAACCTAAGAGACTATTGCTCAACATCCTCATCATTTGGTAACCCTTGTGCCTCATTACGATCTGGATCATTTTGTCCACCTTCTCCACCTATAGTTTACACTGGAGAAAGAGTTGATGTGAGATAAACCACTCCATCAATTTTTTCAAAAGACTCATCAATCTTTTCAACATCTCTAAAGAACTGATCTTCATGGAAAACTATATTCCTACTTGTGATAATTCTTCTATTTCTGGATCCCATTTTTACCTGTTAATCTTCTCCTTGGAAGAACAAAATCCAAAGGAATTGAAAAAATCCATCAATTAAATAACCGGCAGTCAAAATTGGTTTCACCCTATAATGACTTAAGCAACTGTGCTAATCTCATCATGCATTTCATCTTCTCAAGAATAGTGCAATTCATTGTCTCTGCATAACATTGTGCTGTTGAGTATCAGGAATTGTCTTTTTATGTCGAATGTCATGTTTTAAGCAGTAGCTTCTGAACTGGTTAGATGTGTACTCACCCCCATTATCTATATGGAGACACTCTAAAAGGTTACTTATTTCTCTTTCAACCATGATATGAAACTGTTGAAAAATCTGGAACACTTGATCCTTTGATTTCAACGCATATACCCAAACTATCCTGTATGTATCATCGATAAACATGATAAAGAACTTATTGCCACCAAATCATTTTACCTCTATGGACTATAAACATCAGAATATACCAAATCTAACATATTGGATTTTAATTTTGATGTCGAAGATAAAGCAACTCTATGCTATTTGCTAAACAAATAATAATCACAAGGATCAAGAGATATACCTTTCGAGAAAAGAATTAAATCCTTCTTTGCCAATATCTGCAGGCCTTTCTCACTCATATGACCAAATCTCTTATGCCACAGATTCAGAGAGGAATTGTCTTAAATAACATTCAACACACCTTTGCACAGTTTTACATATGTTTTGTAAAGCGTATTACCCGCTTTCCCTCTCGCAATAACAAAAGACCCTTTAGTGAGTTTCCATTTGCCATTTCCGAAGTAATTCTCATAACCTGCACGATCCAATGCAGTTCCAGAAATCAAATTCAACTGCAGATCAGGAACATGTTCCACATCTTTCAATGTCATTGTGCAACCAATATTAGTTTTAATGCAGATATCACTGATACCAACAATTTCTGAAAAACTCATATTGCCCATCTTCATAGTACCAAAGTCACTTGCTTTGTATGTTGTGAACATCTCCCTACAAGTAGTAGCATAATAGGATGCTGTTGTGTTAACAACTGGCTCAACCTGATCATCTGTAACACTCAAACACTAATTATCATCACCGGCGAGCACCACTACTTCCTGTCCTAAAGTAGCATAGTGTTATCATTTTCATTCTTCTTCTCATTGTTGGATCCTTTTTGTTCTATCAAGGCAAAATAATTTTCCTTGATGTGACCCATCTTACTATAGAAAAAACATTTTACAGACTTTTTTTCCGGTCTGTGATTTACCTCTAGACTTATCACAACCCCCCTTTGGTCCTTTACTATTACCCCTCCCATTGCTCTCAATAACAAAGGCCTGTGTATTATCTATCCATGCAGATTTCCGTTTAGTTTCTTCATTCTGTATTATCTATTTGTTAGTCGGGGCACTGTCTCCCTTAATGGGATCATAGAAGCCTTTGCAATAGAGGATATCCTCCATCTTCGGTTTTTAGATCAACCAATTGGAATGGTTGAGCTTAACAATGATAGCGTTCACAGTATTATTCTCCATTTTAATTAAATAAAGCAATAGGAAAAAACAAACAATTAACACTGACCTTAACTCCTGAACTAAGCTATAGATCTTGTCACCACGAGCACACTAGAAAATTTAGATCTGAAATCTGATACCAGGTGGTTCCAATATTGCAAAAGTAATCTTCTTTAACAAATGCGTAGATCTGCTCAAAACGAGTCGTAGGCTCAAACGGATCTCTAATCGGACATCGGATGATCAAAATATCATAGAAATAAGTTTCTGCCGTCGATCTCGATCAAATCTGCATTTGACCATACGATCCTACCGACGTATGCTGATGTCAGCATTCTGCTGCTGCGAGCTGAGCTTCTGCAAATGGGTTCAGGTTGACCTGACTTGAACTGAAACTGCACCTGGGCTTCTACACCATGGGTCAAGTCAAATTGATCCAAACCGAACCCAACTTGACCTGGTTTCAAAAACCTAGGCTGCTGTCTTCTACGTCCTCCTTTCTTGTTATGCAACACGGATGGAAACTCGCTGCCTCTTCCCTTCTTCAGCTGCAGCGGACAAGGACCGATGACCAACGGCAATGGTGTCGCTAGTCTAGTGAGAGTGCTTACCGATGATGGTAGGCGATTGGCGGCGGCAGCTGGCGAGGACTATAATGATAAGGAGCGGCCGGTGAGTTTTTTTTTTTTTTTTTTTTCTCTTACAGTTGGACAAGCTCCACTTCTTCGGGCTTTTTCCTCAAGAAGGGAAAAAAAAGAACCAAACCAAGAACCCAAACAGAACCTACTCTTTAATCTTCTTCTTCCAGTGGCCCAATTAGAGATCACGATCATGATCTTTGATTTCGCTACAATGAAAAATTGCAGAAATTTGGATCTCCCCTAATCCGGTCTGTTAATCTTTCGCGCACCAACTTTAAGCCCGACTAGGCTCTAATACCACTTGTTGTGGATATAACGCCACTGTTATACGTGTGAGTACGTGAGCCACCAAGATCAACAATCAACCACACAAGAAGATAAAAAATTTACGTGGTTCAGCAAAGATGTCTACATCTACGAGAAATCAATTTCCACTAGGTTCTGCTCCAATCTGTGAATCCACAGCTTTGGAATCTCAGCATATGTGTAGGGTCACAGATTATATCATATATATAATCATCACTTCCTTATCTCCCAAGAACTCTATTTTTAGATAAAGGAAAGTCTTAATCTTATTAAAAAATTACTGTTTAACAAACATAAAATTTCTAATATAATTAGAAAAATTAACTAAGACAATTAATACAATTAATCTGGACCCACTTGGCCAACAAACTATACATATAAAATACCCGAGCCTCAACCTAAAATTAGCCTGATTATTAAATGAGGCAAAAGTCCAACCAGCACCCAACCTTTATTTAAAGAGGGGTCTTCATGTGCATCTATCCCTCACTATTTTAGTGAGGGACACTTCCTTTTTTGACCTATCAAAGGTTAAAAAGGTGTTTCTTTTTGTCTTGTAGTACATTAATGCTTCCAAAAAGGGAGTGTCCCTCAGCAAAATGGTGAGGGATGAATGCACTTGAAGATTTCCCTTATTTAAATGGGTTACGCAAACAAACTCGTTACAAAAATTTGGTTTTTTTTATTTTTAACCTTTGATGGGCAGCTAGAAAAGGACCGTAACCCATAAATCAAATGAAAACACAGTTGCATGACCTCATGAGAAGTCATCTCATAAGCTAAAACATCATAAATGAACAACGGTTAAAACATCAACGCCAGAAAAGGAAAGATGGAATAGGCCCACATGTCTACAACCCAAAGATCATCAACACTTAATAACGTTCGCCTTGAACACCCCCACAGACCCATGTTTTCTGTGTTCTTTTTTTCAAGGGGCTGGGTTTGTACTAATTTGGACTTGGACCCAATCCTATTAATCTATTTTGCAGTGTTTTGTTAAAATATTTGAGTAATAATGTCTTAACTAAGGTGGGGACTGCCAGCAGTGATACCGAAATCACTAATCTAGGTCCTTTCTTAATGCCACTTTCATAAGAAAATTGAGCCTCATGTATGCATCCAATCGGTTGGTTCTTTTAACACTTCCCTCACTGAATAAAGGTATTCTGATTGACGGACAGGAACTCAAACACCCAAACACCCATGTTTTGGGTGTTTGATGCCTCCAGGTCTCCAATGTGGTGTGAACTTGAAACAGAACCAAGAAAACCAATTCAGCGCTAAAACGTGACACATAACACTACTGTGGCCTGTGGGTCTTGCGGCGGCGACTCTTTTGTACTTATTCTCTCTCTACTTCGAAAATTCCATACGAGCGGCAGCTCTTTCTCTTTGTTACTTTGCTTGCCCATGTTCCCTCGAGCAAGGGCTGATTAAGTAGTCTGTGGGACTACTTTAAAATATGTTACTAAGGCATATTGACTGTAATTTGGATTTATAATTTATAAATAAATTTCCGACTTACCAAAGTCTAATTTGTTTCATGTAATTGAATTTTTAAGAATTTAAGGAAATAATAAAAATTTATATTAAAAAATAGCTATCAAATAGTTTTTTTATTAAAATTGAAAATGAGAATTCTTCTTTTCATAGATTTTATTGAAAATGGCCCGTCTTTATCATTTCACTTGTAATGGGTAGTAAGAATATTTAGGAATTGAATATAAAGGGGACAAAAGGGCTGAAGAAAACATTTTAAAAGCACAACATATTTTCTTCTTGAAAATTTGTGTTAAAAGTGTCTCATCTCAGGTAACTAAGTAGGATTGATCGCGGAGCAAGCATGTAGGCTGTCCTTAGAGTATTGTAATGTGTACCATAGACTCAATCCAGTAAAAACCCAAGTTATAAGGGTCATTCTATTTCATGCACTTTCAACAACTAATACTCCACCAAGTTATCTATCTTTTTTTTTTCTTGTCAATTTGAGGACCCCAAAATAGTCATAATACAAGCACATAAAAATGATTGAAAGCGATAAAATGACAAAAATGAGAAACACATTACTAATTTGCTTCATGCTAAGAAAAACACATCAGTAGTCAGATGGAGACTTCATATACTCTGCAGCCGGTGTCTTTATTTAATGCAAAAGGGCGACCATTTTCACTGTTGCTGCTTCCTACAAAAGTCTTTTGCTGCATCTCTTTTTATATATATGTATATATATAATCTTAGCTTTCCCCTCTGCTGCAAGTGGTAACAGGGTGACCAGAACTTCTTAGACTGCTGTAGCCATCTCTCCTTTTTAGCCGTCACCTTTCCTTTATGATCTTCATACGGAATCATTATCAGTGAAATGGATGGCTGGAAAGCCCCAGATCGATCTTCTCATGATGCTACTGTTGTCTGTAAGTACCTCTTTTAGTCCGTAGTCTCTTTCCTTCTTTTTTTGGAGATGCTTTAGCATTTTGACTGTCTGGAATGTGATTTTGTGCTCCAACCAGAAACAATGGGAGTTTGATTTTGAAAACACATTTGTGAAAATTTCCTGCGATTTGGCTGTTTGGGACTCATAAAGATATGATTTTGTGAAGTGGGATTTTATGATTTTCGGTTTAGGCATTAGATATGTGGAGTATGGGTCTGGTTTTAGAGTTTTTTTTTTTTTTTTTTTTTTATGGGTTTCCGGCGCTTAAGAGTGTTAGAACTCATAGAGATGTGATTATGTGAATTGCATGTTTTTGGTTTGACAACTTTGTCTGGAATCTTTCTGCATTCTGAGTGTTTATTTAAACTGGGAAAGATGAGATTTTGTTTCCCGGGGTTTTGAATGAGAGCAACTTTTTCTTTTTTCTAGTTTTTTTTTCCCCTGCAATTTGACTGTTCAGAGCTCTCCAAAATGGGGTATCTTTTTTTTTTATCAAGATTGGCTGTCCATCTGTATGCCTTGGATTCTACTCTTATTTTTGAGGTTTTTATGCAATTTGCTTTTCTGGCCTTCACAGAGGTGATATTTTGTGAAATATGTTTTTGTGCTTTCTTCTTCGTGTCATTTGGACTGCTTGAAACTTGTAAATGGTGAACTGGGATTTGCAGTTTTTTTTTTTTTGGGTAAAGTAATAAAATGAAAGAAGAATATTTGATGAGTTTTGTTTTGGTGTCTTACATGGCTATGTCTGTGCTCTATTTTTAGTAAATATTCAATGCACTTGATTTTTTTTTTTTTGAAATTACCATGATGCAATTTGTAGTTTTGTTTTTAATTTTTTTGTCCTCTTTTATCTGGTTCTCCGCTCCATCTTGGCTGTACAAGAACTAATAAAGATGAGGCTTTGCAAATACTGATACAAAATAGATTTTGTGATATTTTGTAGGTTTTGAGGTTAGTTACATGAAGTTTTCTTTGCTCTAGCTTCCCTTCTTTGATGTTCTTTCAATTTGATTGTTTAAAACTAATAAAAATGAGATTTTGTGCAGTTTATGTGCCTTTTCCATCTATTATCTGCCTTTCTTATGACGTTATTCCACAAATTCACTGCACGAATCCCACAAAGATTAGAATTGCAAACTTTTTTTTTCCCAAGCCTCCCTATTTTTAGTTGCTGTTTCTTTTCCCAGCAGTTTGACAATTTAAAACTCACAAATAAAAGTTATAGCCTGAATTAAGTTTCTGGTGTACCATATGCAGTTTGATTTTCAACTTAGTCCACATTTCCCCTGGTTGTTTTTCCTGAAATCTGACTATGTAAACCTCACAAATATGATTATGTATCTATTTTTATAAGGTAAGCTTTAGATAATTGGTTTGTTGATCTTATGTGGGTTGTTTGCACGCCCATTTGTGGGGTTTTCATTAGTGTTTTTGCATGAGTTTTCTATGTTGTCTAAACTTTTGAAACGCGCAGAGGTGAGTTATCTTGACTTTCTTTTTTTTTTTTTAAAGCTTCAGTTGGTTTCTTGAAGACCCTTATCTTGGTTTTTATTTTTTTAATTTTTAATTTTTATTTTAGCTCCATTGCTAATGATCTTTCTGCAATTTAATCATTTTGAACTCCTACAGATGGGGTTTTGTGATTTCAAATTCATGATTTTTGTGGGTTTTGTCCTTTTCGAATTGGTACATTTTGTCTACCTGTTTCTTATAAAAATGTATTTCTTCTCCATCCTTTTTTAATTTACACTGCTGTTTAATTGTCAATCTCTTTCTTGGAATTTGACAGTTTAGGTTTTGGATTATGTGGAGGCATATTTTAAGAAATCCACCCACCATGTGGATAACGTGCTGGTTAAGCACCCATCTAGGAGAGATTCATACTTGTGTTAACACTTAAGACTCCAGACAAGTCAAGACAAAGTATAATCAAAGTAAAAACCTGAGTCTTATATTTAATACCATTACTTGAGGTTCTTCAGGCTATTTGTTTATCATCCAAGCCTTGTTCCAGCTGTGTTGGGGTAATTCTGTTTCAGGTTGTTCACAAATATGAGGTCTTGGTTTTTTGCTTTGTTTTTGGGTGCTTTGACTGCTTAACACTTACCAACATGAGATCTTGTGAATTGTGTTTTGAGGCACCCGGTTTGAGCTTTTTCTCCGTTTTGGCTATATGCAACTTAACAAGATGTGTGCTTTTTCGACTTCTGTGGTACTCAAACAATTTGTTTTATTACTCCCTATTTCCATGTCGTGTATGCACGCTTGTTCATTTGCTCTTTTGTTAATTCACTATCTGAAAGTCATCTAGACTCTCAAGTTGCTAGCCAATATACCCAAAATACGTAGGCATTAAAGGTGCGGCAAACTAACTACTTAACACCCTCCCATGGGCGGGACACCACCCAAACTTGAAGCACATGCCCACAGAAGACACGTCATGGTGCCTTTTTTTGCCCTATGCGGATTCAAACCCGGGACATGTTGGCTCTAATACCATTTCAAGTTGCTAGCCAATACACCCAAAATGCTTAGGTGTTAAAGGTGCAACAAACTAATTACTTAGCATAGACAAGGTAGTTGTTGTGTTCTCTCTATTTTTTTTTCAGGTGCATCTATTATTCCTCCCTCTCTTCCCTTGACTTATATGGTTCTGTTTTTTATTGTTACTTCTCAAATGATTAGGTTAGGCGCTGTAATTGTGTAATGGGACATTGAGAAAAGCACCAAGTGAGATTGGGGTGAAGGGCAGAGGAAGAACAATAAAAAAGGTTTTTGTTTTTGGGGTGGAGGCAGTGGGTGGGTTCTTGCTTACTTGTAGCTGAGAGGGTAAAAAAAGTAGAAGAAAGTTCTATGGACTGGGACATGAAAACACCTCCTTGGGAATTGGCAGAATCGGGGCAAGACGCTGAACCAATCTGCAGCTCAGTGGTCGGTTTGAGTCATTTAGGAGAGCAGACGAGCAGAGCAAAGTGCTCTGTGGATTTGAAGCTGGGAGGGCTAGGTGATTTCAGTGACCAGTCATCAAATAAGTGGAAGAATTCAAGGGTACCAATGATTGGGTCATCACGAGGTACCTCGAAGCGAGCTCGGATGCCAGGCAATGGTAATCACATGGCTTCATGCTTGGTTGATGGATGCAAATCAGATCTTAGTAACTGCAGGGAGTATCACAGGCGGCATAAGGTTTGTGAGGTTCATGCTAAGACTCCAACTGTGATGGTGGCCGGTCAGCAACAACGGTTCTGCCAGCAGTGCAGTAGGTATGAATTGGTATACTTTTACATAATGAGAAACTAGTGTGTTTCTGTTTTAGATATGCATTCTCTCTCTCTCTCTGTCTCTCTCTTCATTGTCTTAGTATTAATGCTGATCCAATTCTTTGGGGCATTGCTCCTCATCATCATAGTGTTTTCTAGTGCATGTAATTTACTGACTGCAGTAACTTGTTTTTGTTGTAATGCTTGGAAACTGTTCTGAATGCAATATATTTATTGTTTTGTTTCCTATTCTTTGCTAATTTGGTTTTAAAATGTTTCATATCTTTATGTCTTCTTGAATTAAATGTGATTGCACTTTTTTGGAATTTTAAGACATTGCTATTGTGAGCTAAACACACTACATTTTCCAGGGGTATAACAAGAAACTGAAAAACTGCCTAACCGAACCGAACCGAATCGAACTGAACCACGGTTAATAACCGTGTTTCATGGTTTGGTTACGGTTACGGTTATTAAAATTAGAAAAGCATGCTTCACGGTTCGGTTTCAATTTTTAGTCTTGACTCACGATTATTAACCGAACCGAACCGTAACATACAGTTCGGTTAACCGCACCTGGTTAACCGAACTGTAATATACGGTACTGTTAACCATGTGTGGTTAATCAAACCATTACACCTCGAAGTTATAATTTTAGATCAATTTCATTTGTTGATCTCTTATCACAGAACCTCCACAGCCGTCCGATTTTCAAACCCTTTCTTAGTACGGTTAACCATAACCGAACCGTCTAAAATGGTTAACTATGGTTTGGTTTTTTATCGGTTTTTTAGGTAACAGTTGCGATTTTTAAAAACTGAAAACCGATGGTTAGGTTCAATTAACGGATTTCCCAAAACCCACGGTTAACCGAACCGTTACACCCCCAACATTTTCCATTTTGATTGCTGATAAAATCACACATTTCATGATCTGACTTTCATTATTAACTGATAGACAATACTTTCAAGTGCTGTACTTCTTTCAAAATGCTTTTTCTAGACTTCATCAGTTGAAAACTTAATTTGAAATATTAATAATGCTATGACCTTAGTATTTTAGTATTTCCTTTTGGAGTAACTAGTGCTTAATAGTTAATATATATCAGTTAGAGAGATTACTCTCAGGAATTTAATAGGACGTGCTGTTTAGGGGATGCATGTTGTGGGATGTTAGTATTTTCTTATATATTGTCTTTATGTCGAAGTACTTACATTGGTCGCCTCACTACACACACACACACACACACACATGCACACCTCATAGACACACACAAACACAGACACATAAAATTCTATGCACACCTCATAGTGGGGCCTGCTGATGACCCATCCAAATGGATCACATACATTGGAACCCCTTGAACTACATCAATTATTTTTTATTTTATAACACCCATCTGAATGGAGTGTAACATTGGCTTGATGGGTCAATTTTTTAAGGGGTGAACCTTGTTGGCTATTGATGGAGTTAGGATGATCAAATGAGACTCTTTTTTGGTACACAAATAGGTCCTAACCAGATGAAGATATCTCAACCCCAACACCACACCCTCTCACCCCCCCCAACAACCACCACCACACCCCCCACCCCCGCCCCCCCCCCAAAACCACACACACACACAACCACCACCACCACCGCTACCACCACCCATCCCACAGAAAGAGTGAGCTGGGGATTGAGGTTGATTCGGTAAAAGCTTTTGATATCTTCTTAAAGTTGTTGAGTAAAGGTTTTGATATCTTCTTAAAGTTGCTTGGTCAAAGCTTTTGATATCTTCTTAAAGAAACAGGAGAAACAGGAATGCTTGGGTCTCAACTGGCCGAAACGCCTCTTAGAATGAATCACTGTCTCCATAATTTTGAGACTGGGCCCTTACCAAATCCATGAATGTTTCAACGATTAGTTGGGAAACTAATCTATCTGACTATCACCTGTCAAGACATTGCCTATGTTGTTAACACTATCAATCAATACATGCATAGACCATGTTCTCATGATTTAGAAGTAACCTTTCATAGCTTAAGATATTTGAAATATGTCTCTGAGAAAATTGTTTCCAAAATTGAAATTGCGTTGCAAATTGTTTAAGGGGATGAACAAATTATATTGTGAATCTTAGGATTTTTTAATTTTTTGTATAGAAAATGACAAGATAAGAAAAAATATAGAAAACAAAGCAGTGATTTATAAACCATCCATTTTCCATTTACAGCAGCATAATGACAATGACAATTAAGACTAGGATACAATCAGCTTATCAGTGTAGTCCTCTTGTATTGCTAGCTTTTTTAGCAATGACTTTAAGCATTCAAAAAAAAAAAAAGAAAAAAGAAAAAAAAAGACAAGGATACAATCATATGGAGAATGCAATGACATATACTAATATGTCATGGTATAAATAATTAACCATGTTTAAGATATCAATCTAGAAAAAATAAATGAGATGAATTGATTTCTTTTTGCTCTCTTTAAATGAAAAATTAAAAATAATATCCAAATAATCAACCTTACATGGTTAGGACGTCTCTTGAAGTTAAGAAAGTGTTTCCTAAGAAAAAAAATGAAAAAAGATTTAAAAAATAACTGGAGAACAAAATAGATACATATAATTGAACGTTGTAGTCACATGCTTGTTCCTTATTCACCCCTAAAACCTCCCCAAAATTGTAAAAGTTTGTAAAGAGGTTTTGCTAACTATTGTGTAACTTTTTCAAAATAGAAATTTTAACAAAAAAGAAAAGAACTAAAATTAAAAGAATAATATTAACCTCTCAGCTATGATCATTCCTAGTCCGAGAAATGCTTGACTTGTAAGATTCAATAAAATAAGTATCGAATTGTACTCTCCACACCTGAGTCTTAGATTTACTTGGAATTGGGATTTGTTCAATACGTACAAATCTTTTTTCTTAAGATTTGAGACAAACCATAGGATTCTAGTTAACAATGCCCCAGGAAGAGGTCTTTTGTATAAAGAATGGCACTGTGATATTACTGGATAGTGGATATTATGATGCAGGTTGGGCTGACAAACCGAGAAATCATCTATCTGCAAGCAGGTACCATATGTTTGGGGCAATTTAGTAACATGGAGAAGCAAAAAATAGACATTTCTTGCTCAATCTAGTTCTGAAGTCAAGTACAAAACTTATGGTTCTTGCTAGCAGTGGAGTGATGTGGTTAAACTCACTTAGACAAGGCTTTTTTTTTTTTTTTTTTTGTCTGAGACTTGACTGTGATAATCTGCAGGTGTACAAATAGCCAATAACCTTTTTTACCATGGTGAAAAAATCATATTGAGGTGAAGTGTTATATTGTGTGGGAGAAAGTTTCCTTCTAACAAACTGTTCCAACTTATGTTCATTCTAATGATCAGTTTGCCAATTTTCTGACCAAGCTCAAGGAATATCTCATCTCACAATTACAACTGGCAAGTTGGGCATGTATAATATTCATGCTCCAACTTGAGGGGGAGTTTTGAGAAATGTGGTCATTAAGAGCACATACCATGGGATTTTCTATTGTAATTATCCTCAGTTTAGACTGATTAGCATATATTTATCTGTTGGATTATAATTATCCTTAATTTAGGCTGATTATTTATCCTTAATAGGATAATTACTTATATTTTGTAATTTCTACGATGTATTCTCTCTCTCTGACTGAATGGCATTCTAAGATATTGTATTCTCAGCAAAAGCTGAATACAAAAGGAGGCTGCTTCACTGGAAGGCCAACTCACTGAGATTCTCTCTTCCATTTTCTCTTTTTACTTCCAAACACTTTCCTTTTGTGCTTGACACTTTTGTGCTTTGGTCTCACACTACTTCTTAATTGTTTCTATTCTCAACTTCTCTGTTCCTGCAGATTTCATTTGTTGATGGAGTTTGATGAGGTAAAGAGAAGCTGTAGGAAGCGTCTTGATGGCCACAACAGGCGTAGGAGGAAACCACAACCGGAATTTCTGTCTGTGAACTCGGGGAGCTTGTATCCCAGCCTCCAAGGTTTCCTATACTTTTCAAGATCTTACTAAGATGTTATTGTTCTGCTCATTCCTCAACGCAGGCTGTTTCAAGATTGCAATAAGATTAGGCGATGCAAATCCGAGGGTTAGGATTTGGATCGCGAAATGGAAACTGTCTAATCAGTAGGTTATTATCCTTGCCTCTGGTAAATGTTGTGTTCTCACAAGTTGGGCCTTAAATATGTACATGAGTGGTGCATATTTTTCTGGTGACTCATGCTGTTGATTGGATGGGTTCCACCACTGGTAGCCCCACATTCTCCCGGAAGATCCTAGCTATCCAAGGTCACTGTATTCTAGAGTAAACTGTATTTCAAGGCCACTGATCAAAACGCTAATGATCAACTATGGTGGATATATTTTGGGTTACGCTCTATGAATGGATGTGAGTTTGATCAGCACTCTCACTGAACAAGGTTAGCAGGAGGTATAAGTAGGGGAAAGAATTGCACTTGTGAGGGCTATCTTTTGGTGATTCAGATTGTTCATCTACATGGCCCCATGGTAGATATGACATAACTTCGAATTTCCACTGTTGGATGATCGTGCTAGATTGGCATTTATTGAACATGGACCATCAGTAGTTTAATTTCCATCTGAGTAGGGGAAATTTGTTTTACTGATGTCAGGATAATCTGATAATCGTGAGCATGGTCATGGTTCATCCAGTGTTGGAATCCTCCTGTTTAGTAGGATCCATTTCTGGAAGGCTCAACTTGTGTCATTTAGAAAAGCCAGTTTTGCTGAATCGCATGTAGTAATTCTCATTACTGTCATCATCATCATCATCATCATCATCATCATCATCATCATCATCACTATCATCATAGCCTTTTCCTATCAAACTTGGTTTGGGCAAAGTTTATCATGATTTTAGAACTTGGTTTAGGAGGTTGATCTGCTTAAGGAACAGAAGTCATTGAGTTTGTTCAGAAACTGAGACATTTGAGTGTGATCATTCTGTTATTTGGCAGATCCAATTCCAATTTATAGCACTAGTTTTGATTCTTGGGCCTCCATATAGCAATTGTACATGGATTACATATTCTGTAGAAACTAGTTGGTAGTGATTACTCATTCTTGCTTACCTTCCATTCTAGTCATTCAACCCAACTTTGTCTTTCCTCTTGTGTCTAATCAGAGGCCTGATGTAGTACCACCTGATTGCAGCTTAATAATGTGTGGTCCTCCTTGTGGGCCCACTTGGATCAACAATGATCACATTCTGGGTTTGTACCGAAGGGTCTCATCATGAATGAGATTTGTAAAAAAATCATCCATGTTATATGATGTAGCTGTCAATTTAAACTCAATGGTCTCTAAATCTAATTGCTTAACAATGTAAAGTTAGGCGATAAAATCAAACTGTGAATCCCCCCCAAGGAGGTCAAATTTACCATACCCATAACCTGCAAAAAGATTGCACGGTTGGCTGGTGCTTCTTATTATCCTATCATGAAAAGGACATCCATTTTCTTCAAGAACTTATAATCTTCTCTTCTACAGGAACAAGCTTTTCAAGAAATGTTCCCCCACAGATACTAGTGAGCGCTACATCAGATCCCAACTGGGACAGTGTTGTAAAAGCCGAAGACGATAACCATTACATTCACCACCCATTTCTGCATATTCGCAGTGGCCAATACCCATCCACTGCTTCCTTTTCTATTGAGCACAAAGAGGGGAAGCCATTGCCTTTCTTGCAGGGCAGCGACTCCAGCTCTGCATTCAGTAATAGGAAGATACTCGAAATACCAGGTCACACACCACTTGGTGCCATTGCCACATCTGAAAGCAGTGGTAGCAAGGTGTTTGCCGAGGGGCTGACCCGCGTATTCAACTCCGATTGTGCTCTCTCTCTTCTGTCATCTCCAACTCAGGCTTCTGGCAGCAGTCTAAGTCGCATGTTGGTGCTGGCCAACCCGACCCCTATGGTTCAGCCTTTGGTCACAAGCATGCAATATAGCAGTATGGGTCAATATTCTTGCTCTCAGGTGTCAAACGGTGTTTCTTCAGCTGGGTTTTCATGCTCAGAAATTGATAATGTCCAGGTGGGTAATGTTTTGGTCTCTGATGGTAATTGCACTGATCTCCAGTGTAACGGAATTTTTCAAGTGCCAGGTGATGGGTCATCGGAAAATGGGGCCTCTCAAACTTTTCCTTTTTCTTGGTAGATGGGAGTGGTAAGGGCAGAGGAATCAAATGATCCTTAAATTTAGTGGTATTCATGACAGAAACCATTTTTGAGATAAGCCTTATCGTGAATATAACCAAGAATATCTCCTGCTCTGTGTTGAATGTGGATAATTACTGTATTTCAATTTTGGTTACCTCTTTGTTGGCTGTTGATGAAAGGATCAGGATTTTTCCCACGGACATTTTCAGCGCATGGTTTATCTGATGGCCCGCTGCCCTGCATGCACGAGCTCAAGGCTTAAAGGCACTGCTTTTATCATCATAGTACCACATGATTCCTTGCATGTTGTAAAGCTTCTGCAGATGTTGAACATTTTTCAGTTTGAATAATGGTTTTGAAGTTTGGAGTGATCGCATTCTTTCCTGTAGTGAAGCCTAGCAGCTTTATATTGTATTATCATTAATGCTTACTGTTTATGTTAGTTATCCCAGTTAGTGTTTATTGGGTGGTTATTGTTGTTCTTCTTGTGTTCTTATAGTAGCACTAGCATTTTAAGTTATCATGGCCTATTCGTTTGGTGGAATTTCTTACCATAATTTCATGTGCTGGTAATTTCTCTGAGTGCATCTATCTATGAAGCCTTTGGAATTTCAATTTTGATTAGTAGAATTGTGACACCCCGGCCCAAGTTAATCGTGATTTATACTAATTAATTAGGATTTAATTTAATTAATCATGTTTGAATGCTAATTATGTTATTTTAATATTATTCTTATCTTATTATGTCTATTTGAGTTGGATTTGGGTCATAATTAGGTAGTTGTGGGCTGGTTTGACCTTAATTAGGTAGAGTAAAGCTCTTTTTCGTAAATATAAATTTATGGTTTACATCATTTGCACCTCATATTAGCATCATCGCACACATCAATTTTCATATAGGGCCTCCCTTCATTAGACTTCATTTGAATCAAATGGGCATTGCTTTGACTCAAACTGTAAATAGTCTGAGCTGTTTGAACCTTTTTGTAAAAGCCAGAAAATTGTTCAATAAAAGAACATCCCATGCGATGCTCTAGAACTCGAACTCAGCTGGAAACCTTATTTTCTTCCTTCTATTCTTTTTCTCTTCTTCAAATCAGCAAGGGAGACTTATGCATGTGAGATTAGAAATTATTTCTCTCCTCTTTCCATCTTCTCTTATCTATTCTCAAGAGTTGGATTCGTCTTCTTCACCAATTTTCTCTTCTCTATTTGAGTCTAAGGTGAGAACTCTTACCCAGTCACAGAATCTTCGTCTCAAATGAGTCATTTAGACTCATCTTCACCACATGCATGCATGCTTATCATCATTTTCACATGATTTCATGTCTAGGGTTTCTTAATTTGGGGATTCCTTCTCTACTTGAGCTTAAGAGGAGAAATTGTTGGGTAAAGCATATAACCAATGCAACTATCAGCAGTATCTGTTAATAATGATTGATTCTAGATAGTATGCTATTTCAGCCTCTTGTTCAATTTTCTTTAATGGAATGGGTTTCATTTTAATAAATAGATTGATGAATGGGAGAATGGAATTGTTTTGGGTTGGATGGCTATATTTGTTGTAGAATGGTGTGTGGATCCATTAAATCGATCCAATTTAATCTGATCTGCAGTTTTTTAACTGATCCGCTAGTTAATGGTTTGGTAACGGATTAAAAAAATCATAATTTGTTAGTAACAGATTGGCGACAAATTTTACCTTTAATTAGAAGATTTAAATGGATCTGAACCGTTGAAATAAAAAAAGATATATATTTATTTTCATATATAAAATATTATAAGGCAACAGTTTTCATTCATCATCCAGCTTTTTATTACAAATAAGCCTAGGTGCAAGGGGTATATTGTAAAAGAATTCCTATCATTGATGATTTGTAAGCATGATAAATTCTTAATTGCACAATGTGCCTACTTGTTTCAAATTGACCTCTTTTACTCATGTCTTATAAATTTGTTTGATACAGTGTGCGTTACTCTATGTCTGTTTATGCTCTGTTGAGTTATCATATTCATTGCTATCCCATTGGTGTTACAAGAGTAAATGTCAGTCCTAATGCTACAGAGGCCTCGGAGGCGAACGAAAAGACCCCAGAGGTTCCTCTAGGACTAGGGGAGTTGATAGTCGAGGATGTCCTTTAGTCCTCAGCATACAAAGAGCGCCTCATGGTTTATTTTGCGAGATAGGATTTGCATTATGTAATCTATAGGATTTGCATCATGTCACCTTACATCTTGTACTAGATTTCCATAATGATGCATTGTTTTGTATTTTGGACTTGTATAGATGTTGTATATGAATTTTGTAGCCATTGTCCTTAGGTTATATATTTTGTTTATTGTATAGCCATGGCATATATACCTACACTTTCATGTAGAGGGTTTTGGGTCTCTACTATATTATGAATGGAAAATCTTATATTTTTGTATATTTAAATGTTAAGTTATGTACTGTTCATACTAAGATACCATGTGGATGGTGAATTGTATAAGTGATAAGTGCAGGCTTCCATATTAAATATTTATTGACATATGTTAGTGAATAAATTTCACATACATAAAGAATGTATCCCTTCTGGATTCTGCCCTGGTATGTTGCCAGGCAATAATTTCACAGGAGTAAGCATGTCACATCTCAAATATTATCTTAATTAAAGGAAGTCCGAGTTCGGGTTATAATAGGAATTCCAAAAATCCAGACATGTGAGTTTTGGCCTTTAGAATTCTCCAAATCCCAGCTTCCCAAATTTTGTGGTGTGCGAGTGTTTAGGGAACTTATTGTGGGATAGCATTTGGAGAATTCATACTCTATGAGTTCTCCTAATTCTGGCGAACAAATGAGCCTCAATACAGACACCTAAACTGTACAATGATCACTCTATCTGGGACCTTGTCTACCAATCTGATGGCCTAAAGATCTATATAGCACATTAGGGCTCTCAACAGCCTCTATCAAACACACCTAACAACCTAAGTTCCCATGTTATATCAAACATACCTGACAACCCAAGTCCCTTCTCTACTCATGTCCCATCCCCAATTGCTCAGTCTTCACCTCAACAAAGCCCATCCTACGAGCTTGTTATACCTTATTCAATGACTACTTGATTCATGGATGGCACCATCCCATGAAAGGACTACAAGTCATTATTACATCATCAAGGCCTAGTTCATTCAACAATTAATGACCTGTGCGAGCCTCGTTCCATTCAATCACTACTCAAACAACCTCATTGGCGTGCGGCCTTACAAGCAGCACTTAGGGCCTTGGCTCACCGTGGTACTTGGGACCTCGTCCCATGAACCCTGATATGAATATTGTTGGATCAAAATGGGTCTTCAAGATCAAACTAAAGGCTGACGGCACTATTGAGTGTCACAAGGCACGCCTTGTCGCATGAGGTATCCATCAACTTGAAGGAGTCGACTTCGGTGAAACTTTCAGCCTAGTTGTCAAATCAACCGCTGTCTGTCTCATTCTTGTGTTAGGCCAAAAAAATGAATAATTGGCCACTCTAAAAATTAGATGTCACTGCAGTAATTTTGGGATATGAGGATGAAATGTTTCTTCACTAAAAAAATAATTTTTTGTCGCAAATTACTTATAGCGATGAAATTCTTTCGTTGCCCATTCTGTCGCCGTTGTCCCGTCTCTAAATGCATTTGGCGACGAAATCTTATTTCGTTGCCATAACATTGCAATCCACGACGTCATATTTCGTTGCCAAATATATCAGAATTTCGTCACTATATATTATATTTCGTCATAAAAAACACACAAGAGAGAACTAAAAAAACCTTTTGGGGATGAAATTATTTCATCGCCAAAGGGTTAAGCCTTTGGTGATGAAATTATTTCGTCGCTAAAGGGCATGTTTTTCATCGCTATAAGTATTTTAAAAAAGATGAAAATACATTTGGCGACGAAATAATTTTTTTTTAAAAAAATATTCCACTACCCTCTCTCTCTCTCTCTCTCTCTCTCTCTCTCTCTCTTGCCCTCCCCCTCTTTGTTCTCTCTCCCCTCCACTCCCCTCTCTCTCCCTCTATTTCTCTCTCTTCCTCCCTCCCCCTCTCCCTCCATCTCCCTCCCTCTCTCTCCCTCCCATCTCTATTCTCTCTCTATATCTCTCTCCTTACCTCTCCCTACCTCTCTCTCTCCCCCATTCCCTCTCCCTCCCTCCCTCCCTCCCTCCCCATCTCTATTCTCTCTATCTCCTTCCCTCTCCCTACCTCTCTCTCTCTCTCCTTTCCTCTCCCTCTCTCCCCCTCTCTCCCTCCCCATCTCTATTCTCTCTCTATCTCCTTCCCTCTCCCTACCTCTCTCTCTCCTTTCCTCTCCCTCCCTCACCTATCTCCCTCCCTACATCTCTATTCCCTCTTTCTCTCTCCTTCCCTCTCCTTACTTCTCTCTCTCCCCTTCCCTCCCCCACCTCTCTCTCTCTCTCTCTCCCCCTTCCCTCTCCCTACCTCCCTCTCTCACTCCCCGGCCCTTCCTTCCATCTCCTTCTCTCTTTTTCCCTCCCCCTCTCTATTCTCTCTCCCCTTTCTCCCGAGGCTTTCATTTTATAAATTTTTCCTTTTTTTTTTTGTGATGAAAAAAATTTTTCATCGCCAAACATTTCTCTAAGCATTTTTGGGGGAATAATGGCGTCCTTTTTTCGTATTTTCAAAATTGGCGATGAAATTTCAATTTCGTCGCTAATAGTATATCTTTGGTGATGAAATTTATGTTTTCGTCACCAATTCTGAAAATACAAATGAAATAGGTGCCAAAAATGGTGCCATTTTTTTTCGGAGTTTTTCAGAATTTGCAATGAAAATTCAAAATTCATTGCTAGAGGTATACTATTAGCGACGAATTTCAATTTCGTCGCCAAAGGTGTATATTAGCAACGAAATTGAAATTTCGTCGCTAAAGGTGTATATTAGCAACAAATTCAAATGCCGTCACCAAAGGTCCACTGGCGACAAAAATTCAAATTTCGTTGCTAAAGGCATGCTATTAGCAACGAAATATTTTTTTGTCTCCTAATGGCATGTATTTTTTTGTAATTAGCAATGAAATTAGAGTGTCGTCGCAAATTGAATAGTTATCAACGACGGAAATAGATGTTCGTCGCTCAAAGTATGCTTTTTGGCGACGAAATACTATTTATTCGCTGATTCTAAATAAATAGCAATGAAATATTGATTTGTCGCCAAATGTCATCGCGAATAATATATTTTCTTGTAGTGTATCAACAATACTTTTTTACATGGGCATCTCAAGGAAGAATTTTTTATGGAACAACCCCCCTGAGTTCACTAATGGTACATACCCACATCATGTTTGCCAGCTTAAGCAAGCACTTTACAGTCTCAAAAAAGCTCCATGAGCCTGGTTCAACCGTTTTAGCAATTATGTACTGAATCTAGGATTTTTCTATAGTCAAGCTAACTCATCTTTATTTGTTCTTCATTCTCATTCGGCTTAATACTTTTACTCATTTACGTCGATAACATCATCCTCACTGGCACTCATGATGGGCTCCTATCGAAGACTATTACTCTTCTTGGAAGAGAATTCTCTTTAAAAGACCTAGAAAGTTCCATTACTTCTTTTGGATTGAGGTCACATATACACATGAAGGGTTGTTTCTAAATCAATCAAAATAAGCAAAGGAAATTCTTCATCGGATGCTCGACTGCAAGGCCGTTTCTACACTTGTGGACCAAAAGCATCATACGCACCGGTCCTCCAATCAGCTTTCGGATCCCTCTTTTTATTGCTAGGTTGTTGGGGTACTCCAATATTATAACTTTCACGCGCCCTGACATACTTATGTCGTCAATTTGGCTTGTGGCAACTACAGAGTTCTACTTTCAAGCTGTTAAGCAGATTCTCCGCTATCTTAGGGGCACTATGACTCAAGGAATTCAATTTTAATGTCAAGGCGGTTCTCATCTATATGCCTTCTCAAATGCTAATTGGACCGGTTGCCCCATTAGCCGTTGGTTCGCCACAGGTTTTTGTATCTTTGTTGGGGTCAACTGCATTTCTTGGCAATCAAAGAAACAACCTACATTTGCACTATCAAGCGCCGAAGCCGAATATCGAACTGTGGCATCAACAACCGCTGAACTTACATGGCTCCCTTATCTTTTTTGTGATCTTGGTATACCTCCGCCATGTGTTTCTGAGCTTTTTGGTGACAATATTAGCACTCTTTATCTTAGCATCAATCCTGTTTTTCATGCTCGCACAAAGTACATCGAGCTTGGCTACCTTTTTGTTCGGTAGAAAGTTATCTTAGGATCGCTGGCTACACGATTTGTGCCATCCCATGCCTAGCTCAAAGATATTCTCACCAAACCATTGTCACACAATTCTTTTTTAGTGTCTCGAACAACCTTGGTCTTGAACTTCTCATTGACTTCAGCTTGAGGGGAAGTGATTACCGACTCTTCACTCCATCAAGGCCATCTCATCATGCTAATAGTAACAATACAATCAAAGGGCCAGATCATAGCAATAATTGTCCACAGATTGCATAAAATTAAATAAAAGATAATAGCTACTAAATGATAACTACAACTGTGAAGGGATCATATCACGTATACATTTATCAACATGATTAAAGGATCAAATTACAGGTCACCTCTCCAAAGATAGTAGAAATTTTATTAGAAGAATTTGAATGAAAATTGTATCAAATGTATTTTTTTGTACAGATCATTGTAACAAATTATGTATACAGAACACATGGGCTAATCACAAAAAGTGTGAAAGCCTATCAACACTATTGCCGTGCAATGCTTGCTGTGTCTTCTTGTTTATCAAATTTCATCATCAAACTACATTCTTTCACGGCAATAGTGTTGATAGGCTTTCACACTTTTTGTGATTAACCCATGTATTATGTATGTATAATTTGTTACAGCGATCTGTATAAGGAAATACATTTGATACAATTTTCAATCAAATTCTTTTAATAAAATTTCTACTATCAATCTATCATAGAAGAGGTGCAGCTGTAATTTGCCTATGCTTACGTTGACAGACGTATATGTGATATGATCCCTTGACCAGGGTAGCTATCATTTAGTAGCTATTATCTTTTATTTAATTTTCTGCAATCTGTGGACAATTATAGCTATGATCTGGCCCTTTGATTGTGTTGTTACTTTTAGCATGATGAGATGGCTTTGATGGAGTGAAGGATCGGTTATCATAATCTGTATCTTACATAAAAAATTTCCAGTCAAGCAAAAATGAGATACAAAATCCTGATGTTGGTCCTTTGAATGCACAAGGGCAATGAAACTGCTTTGCTGACAATCAAAAACCTCCTCCATAACTAGGGTGCTTCATCATCTATCATCAGTTGGATATGGATTAATAATCCACGCAGGGAAACGCAGAAGGAAGTGGTATCATACAGTTATCTTGTGAGAACTAATAAATAACTAAAAGAAAAAACCTCATATAACTTGGATTTAATATGCTTAATCTTGAATTTTTTTTTATATGGAGCTTTTTTACAAAATAAATATCAAGATGTTACATGCCCTCACACATAATAAAATTACATAAATACTCTAAAGTGAAACTCAACATTTCTTTTGAATCTTCATCTTTTAACTGCATACCTAGGTTTGAACTTTGGTCTGCCCTGTGATAGGGGGCAGTGCCTTAACCACCTATGCAACGGTGGGATGACTTAAATAATCAGACTTGCAGTTGAACTTATATGCTCAATTTTACACCTTTTAAGCATCTCTGATATATAGTTCCAGAGCTTGGGGCATATCCAATAAATAAAATTTATCTATCAAGGCCAGGTTTAGGTTTCCCATAGTGGTCTCACCACTAACAGTTGCCACTTCCAGATCTTCTACTCAACTTTCATTTTTTCTTTCCAATTGTCTACTTTATCTTCCAATCCCCGAATCAAGTTTTTGTTTGAGCACTCTTTTCACATATTATAGACTCCGGATTCCACATGAGACGCCCATGCTTTTTTTTTTTTTTTTTTTCACATGGTGGGCAACATATTTGGGCTGACTTTATGGTGTGTTTCCTCTGATTAAGTTGGATTTGGGACCAACACCAATTAAGGTGGGAAGGCCTTCACTATGATTTATGGGAGCGCCTATGGAGAATAATCTTTCTGCTGCGCTCAATAGGATCCTGATTCTTCTACACAATAGTGTAACTCACCTGACAATTAAGAGGATCATCGGAGAACCTTCAGTATGTCTAAACAGGCAATCGCTGCTGAACGGCCAATATCAACCCTGGTCCATTCAACTCATATTGCGAGACAATAATCTTCATGCTGTAGATACAGGTCCGCATCAGAGAATTTATCGATGCTAGTGACAACAATAAGCGTAGACAGCTTGTGAGCCAGATTGACTTATCTCGACTAGGCTTGGGTTAGCTTACTCGCATGCTAATCAAGTTGAGCTCAAGCTAGCATGATTCGTTCAGAAGCTGAGCTCAAGCTATAGTCCCTTTGGCTCAGCTCGGCTTGTTTTGGGCTTGGCAATATGTATCATATAATATTTCAAATGGGCTCACTTAAGATCGATCAATGTAGATAGAAAAGTTTCTTGAATAATAAACACACATTATACATAATAATGTTGGAGAAAGAATATCAAGAGGAGCCCAAACTTGTCTTGGCTTGACTCGATCATAATAGAGCTTGAGCTCGAGCTTGGGTTTATCCAGCCTAAGCCAAGCTCAAGCTTTAGATACTTTATTCAAGTTTAAGAGCTTCGAGCCTCGCTCATTTACATCCCTGTCCTTGGGCAATTTAGTGATTCGGAATCCAATTCTGACGCAAGTGCCTTTTTTGTTAGATCAATGGGTCCTCTCCTTGAATGTGTAAGATGTCCTCTCTTATACATGTGCAGATGGACTTTTCTCCCCAATATGTGATGGGGTTCAATCCCACGTTAGTCGCAGCTCTCAATGGCCCTGCCAACTGGCTGATATCAATTAAAAAACCAAAAACCTTCCTATTTACATAACTAAAAGTTAGGACAGCGCAAATTAGTGGCCAATCAGTGGATTGATCCATTTTGTGAGATGGTGATTGATCAACTTCGGCGAATAACATGATCATGACCATTCAACTCATGGGTTCTAGCTAATGTCCACAACAATTAGCCAAAAATCAAATATACCATCCTAGACTTCCAAATGGACCACTGCAAATGCACTCACATGTCCAAAATTACAACAAGAATGCTACAATCAGAACCAACGTCAAAATTTCATTGGGGCCCACAACTTTGACCGTCTGGTCAAATCCAGACATAAATCGTCTCACATATTTAGTGGATGCAATGACCTTCTCTAGGGTCACGTCCCCATTTATGGAGTTATAATACAGTTCTATAATAGGCTGTTACTCACAGCCAAAATCTATCTGTATTACCCAATGAATCAGGGTTTTGGCAATGATGGATACATTTTTTTTTTCCCTTAGGCCATAACTTATCATGTACTGAAACTACTTTCTCATGACTTCTTTATTATATTTTGTTTTTTTTTATTTACATCAAGGAGCACTTCAAAAGAAATATTCTCTGATTTTTCTTGTTTTTCTTAATGGGTTGAAAATAAACTAATTTCAATCCAAAACCAATATATTATTCCATAGGTGAAGGTTTCTCTCCTCTTTTGGCTCTTATTTTTGAGCTTGTATAGTTCCTCCTTTGACCACCTTTTCCTTAATTAAATCATTTGCCTTAGAAAAAAAAAGGGTGAAGGTCTCAGCTGTGCAAAAACAGTGTCTAAAATCTAAAAGTCTGACTAGATTAGAGTAATGCAAACAAATATGATTATTGAAAATGAAAATAATCAAATGGCAAGGAAAGACGCATAGATCGTTGTAATATTGGTGTGGCTCTATCAAATAAAAATACAAAGGACTGGGATTTTATATGATTTTGAGCCACACCAACATCACATGCTCACCTCGCATAGTGCAAACTTGTATTGTTGAATGGATTTAGATGAGTCAGTCTTCTTCGCTTAGCAATTTTGAAGTTTAGAGAGTTGTTTTGATATGAAATGGTTGGTATACAAAAAGAAATAGAAGAAGAGAGATAATTAAAAACAAAAATAGCTGGATGGCGAGGAACGACGCATAGATCAATGTAATATTGGCACGGTTCAATCAAATAAAAATGCTAAGTACTGGGATTTTACACGAGTGAGTCGTACCAACATCACATGTTCACCTCATGTATTGCGAAGTCAAATAATTGAATAGATTTAGATGATTCAGTATTCTTCGCTTAGCTGTTTGGAAGTTTAGAGAGTGGTTTTTATATGAAATGGAGGGTAAACAAAAAGAAATGGAAGAAGACAGATAGTCCGATGGAGAGAATCGATGCATAGATCAATGTGACAATGGCGCTGCTCAATCAAATAAAACTACAAAATTACTGCTACTTTTACATGATTGAGCCACCCCAGTGTCAGATATTCACCTAGCATACTGCAAACTCACATGGTTGACTAAAAATTGACAGTTTTGAACTTTAGACAAAGGGTATAATATGAAATGTCTGGTAAACAAAAGATGAAGAAGGCATAACATAAAGACTAGCACAGGAAGGAGGAAGGAGGAAAGAGGTAGGGGAATGGAAAGAGAGGTGAGGAAGGAGGGTTTAAATAGAAGGTGAGCTGAAGGAAAGAAATGATAATGGCTGACACTTGAGACATCCAGATCCTTAACTTCCCTAAAATAAAGATTTTTTCATTGTTACATTATTTTTGACCTCTTCTTAGAGTTTTCTCTAAGTGAATCTGGACTGAATACAGTCATGAAATTGGAGGAGGATGGCAATTGGCATGTGGGTGGAATAATAGGCTCCACGAAGTTGAGGGACAAGCAATGGATAAATCATCTATATATAAAAAAATAAGCCTATTATTCATGGCGTGTTTATCGAGAAGATGGATAGTAAAATGAGCTCAATCAAGCATAATAAAAGACTGGAGGAGTAAAAGACTTAAGCTAGATTTTAGTTACTAGGTTGGATATGCATTTCCCACCTTTCTTTTAGTCATTATCCATAAGAGGGGAGATAACATGACATTATGTCTCTTAAAATTCACATTTGTTTCTTCAATTTTATCAATTTTTAGATTTTAGAAATAAAAATCTCACAATTCTTTGTATTTAATTGCATTGAGCAAACAAGCTCAAACTATCCAATCTTTGATGGTACAAGTTAATCCTAACATTAAATTTGATGCAGATACTATTTTGGTGTCCGTATTGGACTTTGTGTACATAGGCCTATGTTAAGCCAGAGGTCTATAAAAATGTGTAATTGGTTAATCTCAAAATCACATGAAAATCGAGCCAAGGACAATACAAACAAACAAAAGCATCGGTTTTAATGTCAATACTATTTTGATGTTTGTATGGACTTAGGATTGATGACACATTGATTAAAATTGATGGTGTATTGCATTATCAGATAAGATATCTATCATAACAAGGGTAGCTTTCCTTATTGGATGTTGCACTTGATAATTAGAAACACTAAAAGCTCTAACTGTTAGTAAACAACATAATAATTTATACAGATAGCTAAGAGGGAATTTCCCTCACGTGTCAAACTAGGTGATCCACCATCCATGTTGCATGTCTTTTGGTTGAGTCATTTACAAATGGTGAGGCTAACTTCATAGCCAGCTTACTATATCCCTACATAAACGACTTGCAAAATTAATTGCCCTTTTAATGGTAAAAAAACTTTGTGATTTCTTAAATGATAGAAATACTCATCCTCCAATAAAGCATTGTATTTATGAGTATGAACTCTTACAATTATCATTATTATCAATGTTAATAATCTAAATGTATTTTAATTAAAAATTCTTAAAAACGGCTCACTGTAAGAACGTCCATTTTTCCGCCCATCTTTTTTTTTTTTTTTGTCATGAGGATTTTGTTGAGTCAATCTAGTCTTTTTACATATGAAACTCCCCCCGCCCTCCTTTAATGGTCATAAGTCTAAATATGACACTCATCCATCTTTTCCTCGCTATTAAGTTTTAATGTCTTGGATTAAAAGATTATAATGATCTCATAAGCTCAGGATTTTGCATATAAGTAGGCTTTATATAGATTTTTCCATTCAATTGACTTCTATGATCATCATGCATTTCAGTAAGCCCACGTAAGAGGTGCATTTTCTCCAAAAAAAATGCTATATATATATATAGGAATTCTAAAAAACTCCCCATTTTGCTACGCAATTTTGTTATAGCATGGAGCCCACCTCAAGCCAATCCAATCATTTTATACATAAAACACCCCCTTGAATTGGTGTAAAACCCAAATTTGACACATATCAAACTTCTACTCAACGTTGGATTGAGATCAAAACAAAGTGAAGTCTCTAAAACCAATAAACTTTGAGGTCATTGATCAAGTGGTTAGAATAATTTAATGGAATTGAAAATTTGCACATAGATAGATCTTATTTATATTATTTCACCCAGTGGCATTCTACAGTTGTCAAACATTATAGTGGGCCCAATTGGTAGGGGCATTTTTTAAAAAAAATAAAAAAAATTAGGGGAGTTTTCTAGTGCTCCCCATAAATCTATACGTATATTGAGTTGAGCAGAGTCAAACCAGCTGTACCAAGTTGACCTTTTACTGAAATTAGAGTAGAGCTTGCAATCCAGCTTGGCTTGTTTATACGCAAAGGTTTGATAACCTGGATATGATCAAACTTCCATACGATTTTGTTTATTCTATAAGCATTAATTAATTGATGGTAAAATAGGAAATTACTTGAAGCCACCAACAACTCAACGAGTGGAATGAACCTGCACAGGCTGCACTTCATGGCAACAAAAAAAGGGGCCATCTAGAAGGTTGACCTTTCAAAAAATGTAGCGCAGTTTCATTACCAAACTTTGCAGGGGCCAGTAACTTTCCTTTTGTAAAATTATTCAATCAATTGCCCATGCATGATACAACCACAAAATTTAGTACTGAAAATTTGAATATATTTAGTCTTCACAATTGTCTGCAAAAACGGCAAGCTAATTAACCTGCAAGCCAATCAGCTGATTAGGCTCCAAAAGAGGAAGGTACCTTCCATGATGATGTCAATACTCAACACGTCGTCAAGTACCATCAATATGAAATCAACCTCTACATAAATCCTCTACGGTGTCCTCAAAATAATATTTACGTTAGAAACTGATATTTTACAGGATGTTTGATTGCCCATGGATTGGGCTACTAGGAATAGACGCTGGGCTAACTTTTTCCTAATGTCTTACTTCTTCCACCTCGTGGAGCCAAAGAATCCCACCATGATGCCACATTCCCCATTTTTTCGGTTGGCCTTGAGTTGAAAGAATGAAAATTCTTTCATATACACTCTTGCTAGGAAGAAATCCAAAACGTGATAAGGACATATTTATTTCTTTGGCAGTTTCCCTCGTCATCTTCTTCTTTTTATTTATTTATTTTTATTTTTTTTTAATGATGTTAGGTCATGTATTTAAGATTTTACCAATAATTAACTATAAAGAGGTCGGTGGGTTTTATTGTTTCTAGAGTCCTTATCTTCTCATCGAAATGTGAGTAGATGGATTAAATCACCATGATAGGCTAGCCTATCCAAAATCCAACCCACTCAATTAAAATGAACATCCTCATATTTGAATAGGGATGTTCATGGGATTGGTCAAGGCAGTCCGGGCTAAGGCATATCTAGGTCTGGCCCGACTTTTTAAACTCTGGCCTAGGCCCGACCCACGCTCGACATGAGCCATAAAAGTTAGGCTTGAATGCTCCCATTTAATCAATTAGGTTAGGGCAAACTAGGTTTTTTTTATCAATTTTGTGGTCATTTAAGCAATTGTTTGGACTATTTTAATTATATCGGAAGCTTCTAGTGGCACAGCAAAAGTCACTCTTTGCACACACAATTTTTTTAACCCTAAACTACCCCTCCTCCCCTTCCCCCACCAACCCCTCTACCCACCTCCCTCCGTGTTTCTCTCTCTCGCTCTCTCTCTCTTACTCCCTCCCCCTTGGTTCTCTCTCCTTCTCTTTTTCTCTCTCCCTCCCTCCCTTTTCCTCCCCCTCTCAATCACCGTTGCCAATTGGGACGGAGATCGAGCGGCAACAAGGTCACCACCCAATTGCCCTCCATCCCTCTTCCTCCCTCCCCCTTTTCTCTCTCTCTCTCTCTCTCTCTCTCTCTCTCTCTCTCCCCCTACCTGTGATGGCGACTGGGAGAGAGAAAAAGAGAGGGAAATGGAGAGAGAGAGAAAGGAGGTGGGTGGAGGGGATGGTGGGGAGGGGTAGTTTAGGAATTTTTTAAAAAAGCTTGTGTGTGTGAAGAGTCATTTTTGTTGTCCAGTAGAAGCTCCCATCGCTACAAGAAAATTCAGTTTTGCTGACGCACTCAACACGTCGGCCATTTGAAAAACTGCGCCGGCAAAGGTTTTCCTGACGCACTATACTGCATCGGTACAATGTCGGCTACTTAATGCGGGCAAATCAGTTCTCGATGCAATAATGTTAAGCGTCGGAAATGATAAAGTCTTTTACTGATGCAATAGTACGTCAATCACAACATCGGCAATGCTAGCAGCGTCGGCATTCACACCTTACGGCCGATGACTAAAAGCGTTGACTATACATTTTCAAACGCCATTAGTAGCATCAGTAAAATTTTTTAACAATGCACTTACGCGTCGGGTATTCTTTTGCAAACGCCATTAGTTGCGTCGGTTAAACTGTTTAACAACACACTGCATTGGGTATTCTTTTGCAGATGCGATTAGTTGCGTCGGTAAAATTGTTTAACAATGCACTTACGCATTGGGTATTCTCTTGCAAACGCCATTAGTTGAGTCAATAAAATTGTTTAACGACGGACTTCCGCGTTGGGTATTCTTTTATAGACGCCATTAGTTGCGTCGTTAAAAGTGTTTAATGACGCACTTCCATGTCTAGATTTAAAACAAAATTTGTTATAATCTATTATCCTCCTATTCAACGACACTTAAAGTGCGTCGATAATAAACATACCGCATAGAGAAATCTCTTTATCGTAGGCATTTAGAAGCCAAATTTACCTCATTTTTTGCGATGCATATAGTGCGTCGGGATATAGGTTTTCTTATTAATTAAATACAGCGATTGTAAAATTAAAAATTTTTTTATTCAAATCTAAATTTAACATTGCACAACCATAAACATTGATAAACTAAAAACAACCCCACATTCATCATGCAACAATAAAAAACAAGGAGTCATTAACTAATTAAAACCAACCATAAACACATCCATACCACATAGAAAATAACATCTTCTATCAATAAAGGTAATGTAAAGTAAATCCTAAACAAAATCTTGTCATCATCAAACATCCAAAATACACCATGAAACATTGCTACTCAACAACAAAACGAACTCATAGGGAGGACCCATGCTAATTTGTAGAACTAGAAATCTTTAGTTTTCAAAGGAGCCCAAACGGTCTATACCGACCCGAGAAAGCAGCATCTTAATCTGATTCTGCATTTGAACTTGTGTAGCTGCTTGATCTTGCAGTTGCTTCTGCGACTTTTCATGCTGTAGTCGCAACTCTTCTTGTGCTCTCAATGACTCGACTAACTACTGCCGTAAGCTGATCATCTCAAACCCCATTGAAATACTATAGGAAGATGATGATGGGCCCCTCGAGTGGTACCCTTACCTCCTCCGACTCTCTTCCCTAGTGAATCCTCAGTCATTTGTTGCTCAGCCATTGGAGAGTTAATTTCAGATTGCGACAATGCCGCCTCCATTCTTCACTGCATTCTCAAAGCATTCATATATGTCAAGTAATATATGTTAGGAAACTGAAATAAATAATGATATACAATATCGAATATTCAACAACTCACATGTGTCTCCTCAGCATGATTTGTGATCAATCGGTCTTTCTTCGTGCTGTAGTGTTGATGTGGATATATTACATGCATTTCTTCATACGAGCCGGGCCTGACTTTGGGTTTCTATCATTTCATCCAAGCCCGGCCCAATTATTTAAGAGGCCCTAACTGCATATCCAAGCACCCCTATATTTGGTGACATTTTCCAAGATTGTTCTTAAACTTTCGGTCTTATAGGATTTGGCCCCACCCTAAGATTATACATGCGATTAATAATGTGATTAATGAATCAATCTTATGGCAAGACATAGGGAAATTTTAAGCCAAAATAGAAACAAAAGTTTGCCTAAGAAGGAGGCCCGGTTTGTTTTTATGTGGGTTTCAAAAATTCAAAGTGTTTTTCAAATTGCTTTCTCTTCTTTCTTCTTACTTCATGTAGAGACAAAAGACATCTTTGTGTATTTGCTAGAGTCCCACATTGACAATGAGCAAAAGCTTTGAAGGCCATATATGTTGTTCATTGTCTTATACACATTAAGTTGCTTTAGACTCTTTTGCTACAAGTCCTATGTGCGCACATGAGTCAAGTATGGCTTGAGGGGCTGGATCTAGAGAACACTGAACTGGGCACTTGTTCACAACACGCATCCTGCGTGATCATCCTGCGTAGTGGGGTGCAAATCCCAGCCCGGCCTTTCTTAAGAGACCCATATATCAGTATAATTTTAGTAACCTTTTGCAGAAAAGTGTAAGTTAGTTTTAAAAACATTTTTATTAAACAAAGACATTTATTTTTAAAAACATTTTATTTAGTGGTCTTGTCTTTGATTCAAAAATTTTTTTTTAAATGAACATGTAATAGTTTTTAAATTAAACGGTTTCAAATTTTGGTTTAACAAAATTTAAACATTATTATTAATTTGGTTTAATGGTCTTTTATTGCTTCTATAATGGCCCAACATCAATAGTTTTAGATATATTTTTGGAGTGCCTAGGTTTAAAAAAGAATCTTCTTCTTCTCGGTTATCTTTTTTGTTTTCTCTGTTCTACTATATGAGGGTATCAAATTCATTGGAGTCCGACTTTCACAATTTTAATGTGAACCAAGTAAATACAGAAAAGGCCGTTGTATCCTGTGAGTGGTTTTGCTATGACCTTTGCATCTAATTTACTACCCAAGGAGGGGAGCTCGTCTTAAAAACAACGTCACCTGACGTGCCTCGGCCCATTGTTGCTGCAACAAACTCTTTCTGATTTCGCTGACTGTCAACACCTCTCAATTTCAAGATTTGAATTTGCACACCATTTATTAGAATGAAATATGATGAGGACTATACATTACACGAAGGAACCATTTTTTTTTTTTTTACATTGGTTTACATTTTCATAGGTGGGCTCATAAAGTGGCCTCACAAAGTATAATAAGGCTTTTTGTGTTTTTTTTTTTTTGCATACTACTTTTGTTGTTATTATCATTATTATTACTAGTGCTTCAAGGCCCGCGTTGGAAAAAAAATTAAATTTTATCAAAAAAATATTTATATGTTAATAAAATATAAATGAACATTGCCATAAAAATTATAACACAAACATAGTTAAAATTGGAACCTAAATTGTGTTTCGGATGCTATTCCTCGACAACTGCCAATACTTCTTCCTTGGTTTTCATGATCAACATTTATACAGGTCATCCGGGTTAAGCAGCCTAACCCTAACTCAACCCATTTAAATGTGGGTTAGGAAAATCAAACTCATTGCCAACCAAAATATTTTGGATGTCGAGTTTAGCAGGCCATGTATGGGTCAAGGTAGTGAGTTAGGTGAAGATTTGCCAACTTTAATTGCAAACTCATGGCCAACCAAAATATTTTAGATGTAGAGTTTAGGGGGCCATAAACAGGTAAGTGAGTGAGTTGGGTGAAGATTTACCAACTCTAATTGCATGAGGTCAAAATGAGTGGAGAATACAATTTAATGCAAGCCTAGCTTAGATATCCAAGCCATTACTTAGGCCCAACCCACCCCACAAGCTTTGGCTAGCGTGGCCACAACCTTTTTGGAAAATTTCATGGTCCATTATATTAAAGTCGTCTGACCAAGTGCGGCAATTGTAGCATACATATATAGGCCCAATCCATGTGTATTAATCCACATCCTATCCTATACAGAATACCTCTTTAAATTTTGATCAAATGCATCTGGTATGGATTTGGGTTTACATTTTTTCCTTGATTATTGGATGGGTGGGTTCAAGTAGAGCACATTGCAATTATTCGATCAGTCAAACCAACTCTAGATTGGTCACACCAACTCTAGTCGTACCTGAGTCCAACATATTTCACCATTCTAATTTGCTTGAACTAATTAAGGCCATCAATTATGATGAAAAGTTGGTGATCCGAACAATCACCTAATCCAGACAATCACCCCTGATGTTTAGACCAATGATAGGATATAACCAACCTCTTCAAAGAATGCTAATGCTACACAGTTCTAATCTTAAGATGGAAATATCATAATTTCAATACAAAAGAGGCCTGATAAATCCTAAGTTTTCGCTTAGGAGCGAGATGTTGGGGGGGGGGGGGGGGGGGGGGGGGGTGGGGGCTGGAAGCAAGTTGAGGTCCAATAGTTTTACTAATATTTTATATTATAATATAATACAACGTGCAAAAGATATTGCTAGATCAGTGCGTGGGTTCCATCTAATTTTTCTAGCTGGCCCCACATGCAAATTCAACTCAAAAAATCATTGTCTCACTTGTTCTTCACCACAGTGATGAAGGTCCACATCTTTACATTTCAGCAAATGTGACCCACTTCGAAATCGGTTGGGTGGAGCCTACAAATCGTGTGAAAAATTAACAATTCCAACCTTATTCTAAGTTGGGTCCCACCATGCACGGCAATTCCAAAATCTATCCCAACACTGAGCAAGTGGGCAATGACAGATTTTAGGGCAAGATTAGGTTGAAATTAGACATGAACAATGAGAGAGGTTTTCGGGAGGGCGGGTGGGGGGTGGAAGATCAGAGATTGTAGGAGAGATAAGAGATATTTTAGGTTTTGTTAGATTTTAGGGGAGAGAGAGAGATTTTAGGAGATTATGTTGATTTGTAGAAGTTTAAGGAGTACAGGAATTAAGACAAAGAGATTTTGGAAGAGGGATAGTGTGAGAAATTTTTAAGATTCTATTGAGAGCGCGCCACATGTCGTATTTCTGCACAAAGAATGTGCTAGATCAGTGCATGGGTCCCATCTAATTTTTCTAACTGGCCCCACATGCAAATTCAACTCAAAAATTATTGTTTTACTTGTTCCTCACCAGAGTGATGAAGGCCCACACCTTTACATTTCAGCATATGTGACCCTCTTCAAAATGGGTTGGGTGGAGCCCACAACTCGTGTGCGAAATTAACAATTCCAACCTTATTCTAAGTTGGGTCCCACCATGCACAGCAATTCCAAAATCTATCCTAACTCTGAGCAAGTGGGCAATGAGAGATTTTAGGGCAAGATAAGGTTGAAATTAGACATAAGCAATGAGAGAGATTTTAAGGGAAGATTAGAGATTTTAGGAAAGATAAGAGATATTTTAGATTTTAGTAGATTTTAGGAGAGAGGGGAGATTTTAGGAAATTATGTTGATTTGTAGAAGTTTAAGTAGTAAAGGAATTAAGATAAAGACATTTTGGAAGAGGGATGGTGGGAGAAATTTTTAGGACTCTATTGAGAGTGTACCATATATTGTACTTTCGGTAAAAAGCTATGCTACGTGTCGCTCTCCAGCGAAAAGTCTATCCTTTATTGTTGTTTCGACTACTAATAATAAAAACATCTATGGGCATTGGAATCATCAGTAAGATGGAAAAAAAATACAATAGTTTTTTGGGAAGTTCCATTCCAATTAAATTTCAGGCTTTGTAATATTCTCTCTTCATTTATCAGCGTTAGTAGGCTAGAAGTGATACGGCAAGTTGATGTAATCAGCAGTTCACCATCCTTTGCCTCTCTAGAAAGAAATCATACCTCCCCCATTGATTCCATAGATTCACCTCCTCATCACTTAGGAGTCCGGATTCTCTCAGTCGGCCTTTCCTCCGGGTAAGGAGTGGAATTCTTCATGCATCATCTATTGAAAATTCGAGAAGAACCAAATTATATGAATTTCCTATATGTATCTAGGAAGTTTTCTTTAATTTAATTGGGTGCTAATTTTGCAAGCAGCATTTGTCCTAAATGTAGTCACTGAGCCTCAATATTGTAGACGAATTCGGACAATTTGAACCTAGTACATAGTCGCAAGAACTTTGCAATGCAATTCATCAAGGCCTGCTTAATATTAAAAGCTAATAAGAGAAAAAATGAAAAAAGAAGCTATTTTGAAGAATTTAACCCAACACTGATCAGTCCTTAAAAGGCATCAAACCATTCAAGACCATCATCACAAGAAGAACCAGATTTCAAAAGCCTCTTGGATGAAGGAGTCAAATGAGACTCCAAATTTCCGCTACGTCATGTCCTTTCTGACCTTTTCCTTTTACATAAAGCGGTTAAGATTAGAATCAAGTTGTTGATGCCAAGGATTCGAGTGCATCTTTGGCACATTTCAGCAGTTGATGCCAACTTCACTCAAGTTCTTGACGCCATAACTAACAATTATCTAAAGTACTGTTCCATAGGTGATCGTGGCTCGCTTATGATTTGCAAATAATAATAATAATAATAATAATAAATTTAACTACTTAAAATAAATGCTCACAATTTTCTTTTGTTAGAGACATGTTAGGCAGCTTTTACGCAAGCCGCCAAAGGACCTTGCCAAGGCCATCATTAACTAGGCTCTTACCCTACTTACAAGGGCCGGTGCTGGAAAAATAATTATTTTTGCTATTTTAAATTTTTCATGTCGCTTTTGACTATTAATTTTATGCTAACCAATACAAGAAATTTTTGGAATAAGTGATATTAATAACTTTGAGATTGTGAAAGAAAGTATTCTCATTTGGGTAGTCATATAGTCCTATAGTATATTCAAAGCCATGGGTAATTTGGAATTGCCTATTTGCACCCATTTATTTTTATTTGCATCCATTTATCTATGTAATAGTTCAGCATGTGTACATTTGCTTACTCTCAAGATCATGTATGTAAATGATTCGCACGCGTAAATTATGGTATGTAAGTAACCCTCGTTTTGGGTTGAGAGTCTCACACCACATACCTTAACAAAGTAACTTACATTACATATGCAAAATGTATACCCATTATACATCCCTTTAGGTGCAAAAGCACGCGATAGAAGACATTCATTTTCCACATAGCCATTACAAAGGATTTTTTTGTTTTTTTTTTGTTTTTTTCTCATTTTTCATCTATGCATTCAAATGGACCTGTACTGGATAGGTCCATTTATTTGTGGAATGGGATACATGAGAATCCATTGTCAAATGACTAATTTGTTTGCCCCAAACTGGAATAGATATGGGATTGTTGTCGTATGGCCTAATTGTTTGCAGGGAATAAGAATACCTAAGAATTCATTGATAGAATGGGCTCGATTTTTTAAATCAAATTGGAATACATGTCAAGTAATTGATTTAGATGAGCTTTCTTGTTTGCATGAAATTGGGACACAAGGGAACAAAGAGATGTTTTTTGGCATGGAGTTGAATACATACATTTATAAAATGTATTCATATTTGTTTAATAATATGGCAATGTATATTACTGAAAGGCAATGTATATTAAAATGGGGAAAACCATACAAGAGTTGGAATCAGTCCTCAAATTGAATAGTGCAACAGTTGCCGGCTGTACATTGTCGAAAACTCAAGCTAAAAAAGCACTAAAATCAGTCCACCAAAAAGAGAACATATGAGATGGAATACAATGTTTGGGTAGCTAAATAGGGCCGGCCCTGAGATTTTCGAAGCCTAAAGCAAAGTTATATAGTAGAGCCTTTATATATATTCATAAAAAATTGTGGGTGTAACAGCAAGTGCTCAAAATATTACATTATTTGTTAGTATCGACATAAAATCTAAACACATGCATTCACATACATAATTATTAAAATTGTATGTTAAAGTTCTCTTAGAAAGAATAAAGAAAAAATCATCATACATGAAGCTACAACACCAAAAAATATTGAACCAAGTACAAAAAATATCACTTAAATATTACTCTTCTTACATTTTTAGAAGCAAAATTACAAATTAAATTTGCATAATCAAGTTTTTCTATCAAATCCTTCTCAATAGATAGCGCAGCTAATCCATTCAATCTTTCATGTGACATAGTCGACCAAATGTAAGATTTGATCAACTTAAACTTTAAAAAACTTGTTCTACGAGAGGCAATTGTAATAGTATAATCAATAATATTCTGTAAGCAATCCATGCATTCATAAAACAATCATCCCTCACTTTCAAATAATTCAACACTTTGGCCTTTATATTTCTTTTGGTAAAACTTTTTCAAGATTCTCAATTCTGAAAATAATCTCTCCTATATATCAATATCTGAAAGTCTGTCATGTTTTAGAGAATCTTTAAGGTTGGCACAATAGGTCTTCAAATATTCTTCATTTGTAAAATCAATCTTTTTCAAATTAAACAAAAATCCAAAAGTTTTTTCATAACTTTCGAATTGATCAAACCTATTCTTAAGTGAAAAAAAGAGCTTTATCTCAATTAGATTTAGGATTAGCCATTTAAAAAAAAAAAACTTTTTGACCCAGGCTGCCAGGCCTCTTGTTTAGAATTGAGTATTTTATCTTTAGACCTAGTATAAAGAGTTAGCTAAATATGGGGCCCACATATATATATATAGTCAAATTAAAGGGCCTAAAGCTGCTTTGCTACACGTCGCTCAGTGTCGGCCCTATAGGTACAGAGCACTAAAACCATCCCCCAAAATGAATACTGCTACAAACGCAACTATTCAAGCTCTAAAGGTAGTGGAGCCAAAAAAAAAAAACATATAAACCAATTGCTGAATAGAAGGATGCAAATGAACTGTGTTAGCTTGCTGCAAATTAAGAACTCTGAGAAAATAGAGCACTGACTTAAGATTGCTGCCAAAGAGAAGTTTGGCGAAGGTTCCCAGAGTGAAAGAAAGGAGATCTTTCAGTTGGCTTTTAACTCTGTCCTGCGAAGCACTGACTTTGTTGAAGATCAGATCATTTCTCATCTTCCAAACGGGGTATGATGTGTGGTTAGGCATCCTTCCCAAGCAACCATGTGAAAGGTCACACATTTATTAATATAAGAATAATGCTCTTATACGAGTTTCCTCTATAGTCTTACAGCACAAGCCACCTAGTGGAGACCACTGGTGACTCATAAATGATCGAATAGGGGATCGAAAGATCCAAGTGGGACTAACTTAGACATCAAACTTAAAGTTAATCTAATATCTTTAACTCATTCATCCATAGTTGACAAGTTTGACAGTTTTATATAAATAATAAAATTGACCCTCGATCTAATGATATACTCCATCCGGATTGGTCAAAACCCGGTGGATCCTAAAAATAGGGGTGTGGGTTTGGATGGTCCACTAGGGTGGACCGGTAGGTGGCCACACTAGTGGCTTGTACCATAAGACCGTAAAGAAAGCTTGCATAGAAGATATATTATATTACACTTATAAAACTAGGTTCAACTTGGGTTGAAGTTGAGTTTGGGCCTAGCTTAAGCTTGAGTATTCAATTGTGTCTGGGGTTAGATTGGACAAATAATCAGGCCCAGTAACCAAACGGGTTGGGTCCATCCTATGTCTGCCTGCATAGCTTGGCCCATGTGCAACCACAATTTATCATGGGAATGGGATCTATGAAGTATATGCCCTACATACATTATCGTGATCGGAGAAAAAAGAATTCCCCATAAGACGAAATCATTTCTATTAATTCCATTTCATTACCATGAGATGCTTGTTTACTCAGATTCTATAAGCCCATAGCTATAAATTGATCAGTTGCCGTACTTATCAAAATCAAACCGCTTGAAACTACAAGCTCACTTTTTCAATACATAAGTGAAAAGGTGGCCATCATAATGAGTGCAGTGATCCATTTTGTGGGATGGTGATCCCCATTGACCAGTAGCTTGGATCTTGCATAAGGACTTGTGCCTGGATAGATACACATGATCATGACCAATCAAATATTTAGTGTGCTCTAATGTGGACCACGATTAGCCAAAAATCACATCCATTATCCTCAGCATCCAAATGGACCACTTCAAATGCATTCACATGTCCAAAATTATAAGAAGAATGTTCCAAAAAGAACCCAACGATCAAAACTTCATATATAAGAACCCACAGCTTGGACAGTCAGGTGAGCACAAGCAGTTTCTATTCAAAGGGCTGGAAACAAATGCAAGAAATTCTCACATATTTGGTGGATCTAACAAATTTCTCTAGGATTACGTTCCCATGTATAGATTTCATTAGAGCAAAGAATTCAGTTGTAAAATTGTTTTTTAATAGTGGCAAAAATCGAGTTGTATCACCTGATGGGATTAGGGCGTTGGCAGGTTTTCTATAATGAAACTACTTTCTCTTCACTTCTATATTATATTTTGTTATTTCATTTACATCAACAAACACATCAAATGCTAGATTATCTGATTTTTTTTTTCATTTTCATGACAGGTTCAAAATAAAATGAGACCATTGCATCAGCAATATTTTAGTTGATACTTGAGTAATGCATGCGTGCTGGAATAAAGGATTGCAGAAAAATATCACCACCTTCAATGCCAACACTATATATATATATATATACACACACTTAACATAAAAATAGTCCCATGGCGGGAATAAAGGATGCATAGATCAATGCAGTATTGGCGAGGCTCAATCATATAAAAAAACAAATTATTGGGTTTCGATATGATTGAGCTGGTCCAACATCATTTGTTCACCCGACGTATTGTAATGCAAGCATGATGATATAAAACAAGGGTATTGTAGAAGATTATCAACACCTACATAAATATAACTAATGAATGTGAAAAATAGTCCGATGGAGAGACTTGACGCATAGATCAATGTAATATTGCAGCGGCTCAATTAGATAAAAATATAATATTACTGGGATTTTTATATGATTGAGCGCCGCCAAAATCACATGTTCACCTCGCGTATTGCAAACTCATGTAGTTAAATGAGTTTAGATGAGTCAGTCCTCTTGGCATAGAAGTCTTGAAGTTTAAAGAGTGGTTCTGATATGAAATGGTTGGTAAACAAAAATAAATAGAAGAAGATAGATAGTTCGATGGTGATAATCGATGCATAGATCAATGTGACAATGGCGCGGCTCAATCAAATAAAAATACATCATTACTGCCACTTTTATATGATTGAGCAGCCCCAAAGTCACATATACACCTAGCACATTGCATTCTCACATAGTTGAATAAAAAAAAAAATTCAGCCCTCTTGGTTTGAGAGTTTTGAAGTTTAGACGGAGGGTTTGATATGAAATGGCTGATAAACGAAGGAAGAAGAGAACAGAACATAAAGAATAGAATGGGAGGAAGGAAGAAGGAAAGAGGGAGGGGAATGGAAAGAGAGGTGAGGAAGGAGGGTTTAAATAGAAGAAGAGCTGAAGGAAAGAATGGCCAATGGTTGACACTTGAGACGTCCAGATCCTTAACTTACCTAAAATAAAGATTTTATCATTATTACATTATATTTTTGACCTCATCCTAGATCTTGTTCTAGGTGAATATGGATTCTATACCGTCATGACAATTGGAGGAGGGCAGTTGGCATGTGGGTGGACTCTTAGGCTCCACGAAGTTGAAGAGGAGGGCAGTTGGCATGTGGGTGGACTCTTAGGCTCCACGAAGTTGAAGTACAAGCAAGTCTCTTTAAGGACGAGGTCCATGAGGCGGGAAGACTGCGTTTTTCCCTTTTTTTTTTTTGTTGAGATCCGAAGAAGATAGGAACCTGCAAGTACCTACTCAAATTCAAGGAGATATGGATGCCTAACGAATCAAAGATAGATCGCCTCTTCATATAATTACAGTTTGTCATGACAAAGGTGCTACTTTTGGCCAAGTTGAAAAGTTGTCCTGAATAGCTCGGTAAGAGGACATGAGATTCTTAGGGATTTATAGATCGAGATCCTCTAAGACTAACTCATCAATCACATTATTAATCATATGCACAATCATAAGGTGAGGCCAGATCCTATTAGATCAAAAGTTTATAAAAAGTCCTGGAAAATGTCACCAAGTATAACGATGGTCATTTTAATTGAGTGGATTGGATTTTCTATGGGCTAGCCCAACCTGGAGATTTACTCTATTGGCTCACATTTTAGTGTGAAGATAAGCAGTCCAAAAAGAATAAATAGAAACATGAGTTCCTTTTATTTTTTATAACAAGGATTCTACGAATCCTCTTATGGTTGATCAATGATAAAACTTTGAATACACAATACGACCTATGATCATAAAAAAAACTATCAAAAAAATGAATATGCACTTATCACGTTTGCGATATCCACTTATAAAGCCTATATATGGACTAAAAAGAAGGTGTTTAGATAGCTTAAAAAGTATTTTAAAATATCTCACTTTCTTTCAAAAACCTTCATATTACAATATTCAAGGAGATGCTATATAAAATAATTCTCTTTAAAAAATCTAGAGTTTTAATAAAACCCTTTTGAGAGTTTATGAGCAACCATTAATTATAGTAACCCACTATAAGTTTTAACATCGATGATTTTTATAGGAGTGCAACTATAGATTTCAATATTAGATTGATCTCACAATGCCTACGAATTTAATGTATGGTCCTATAGTTATATCAAGATTATGTAGTCCTGAGCTTGTTAATTATCAATATTAGGTGGGTCCTACAAATATAACAATAGGATGGGCTTTCATTGTAATTAATAATATTAGGTGGGTCTCATATTGCCAAAATTAGTTAGGTCCCACATTGATTACCAAGATTGAATTGTGTTATTGTAATTATCAAATTGCCATCATTGAATGGGTCCCTCTATTTGATTGTTTTCCTAGTTTTAACAGGACTACTAATATTAAATGAGTCTCATAATGATTTCTAATAGACGGATTTATCAATGATAATTACCATTAGATTGTTCTGTGTTATTACACTATGATTGCCAACATTTGGTGGACACTGGTTAAATCGGATCTCGTGATTTTAACATTTAATCTTGTGATCTTCTAATACTAGATGAGTCCTACCTTGATTATTAATGCGTGCAATTACTAATTAGAGGATCTTATATTGAGTCAATTGATTATTTTCTCTACATTTTGTGAGTTTTTTAATAGAGTTCCAAACACTTCAAAGATATATTGAAATTTGTAAAAATTGCCCAACACTATTAGTAACCCAAAATCATAATATGTCAGTATTTTATTCTGTGATAATGAAATCTTACAATTTTTAAATATATTAATATTATAATCTGTATTTATCCAAACACCACCTCAACTCATGGCCAACCCAAAAAAGGGACACATGGCATCATAGTGGGATTCCTTGGCTCCACCAGGTGGAAGAACATGCTTTAGGTAAGCCATTAGTATAAAATTAACCCACTGTCTATTCCTAATCAGTAGTCGAATCCATGGACAATCGAACATCCTGTAACATATCAGTTTCCAACGCAAATATTATTTCCAGGTCCAAAGTTAGCAATGACTGTAGAGGATGTAAAGGTTGATTTCATATTGACGGTAATTGACGAAGTATTGAGTATTGACATTATCATGGAAGGTACCTTCCTCTTTTGGAGCCTAATCAGCTGATTAGCTTGTAGGTAAGCTTGCCTTTTTTGCACTGAGTGTGAAGACTAGATATATTCAAATTTTCAGCACTATATCTTGTGGTGGTACCATGTATACATGGGCATTGATTGAACAATTTTACAAAAGGAAAGACATGATTTTTGGAAAGGATAACGTTCAAGATTAGCCCCTTTTTAGTTGCCATATAGTGCAACCCGTGCAGGTTCATTCCTCTTGTTGGTGGGTTAAAGTAATTTCCTATTTTGCCATCAATCAATTAATGCTTATAGAATGCATAATATCCTATGGAAGATAATAATAATGCTAGCTACACTCCCCATCTCACTAACTCATCTCACAACTATCTTATATGGCAGTTTTTCTCTTTCTCATCTCTACAATATTAAAAGCAAAATAAATTAGTTAAACCGGCCGCATAAGATGGTTGTAAGTTGAGTTGTGAGATGGGAAGTGTGGCTAGCATCAATATTGTACATATCCCCATTATCACATACCACGCACATAAACAAGCCCAATTGGATTGCAAGCTCTACTCTATTTTGATTCAAAGGTCAAGTTGGCACCCTTTTCTTTTTCTTTGAAAAAATGCCCTTCTAATTGGGCTAATTATAGTGCATGACAATGGCAGAATGCCACTTGATGAAATAAAATGGATGAGATCTACCTATGTGAAAATTTAAAATTCCATTTAATTATTCTAACCAGTTGATCCATGGCCACAAAGTTTATTAGTTTTTAATGCATCACTTTCTTGTGATGTCAATCTAACAGTGAGCAAATGTTTGATGAGTGTCAAATTTGGGCGTTACACTAACTCAAGGGGGTTTTATTATGTGTAAGATGATTGGATTAGCTTAAGGTGGGCTCCATGCCCTATATACATAGGAGAGCAAAATGGGGAGTTTATGAGAATTCTTTTATATATATATATATATATAGGGCTTTGATCCTGTGAGAACTGTTTTTATGCACCTACCGTGAGAACTTTTTATGGGGGCTACTTGTGGGTCCCATTTGGGGATGGGACAACGGGGATGAAAAGATCCACATAGGGCTACCCCACATACCACGTTTGGGCCCAATCACATGTCCCTAACCCCTTCATCTGTGGCCCACAAATTCAGTTCATTCATATTGGTTTATAGTTGATCCAACAGTCCGGTAAATTTAAATCTAACCGAAACTTAGGGCGCATGACTATCAGGGGAATTCCTGTATATTGTAAGGTTTGGATTAGATGATACATGGGCCCCACCTGGAGTTCTCACAAAAAGAACGGTAAAAACTAATTCTCAAAGAATTATTTCCTATATATATGTGGGAGCCCCTCTGTTGAACATCAATACTCACCTTATTTTGAGCACCACTTTCTAGTGCGGCCCACTTGGGGATGGGAATAGGGAGGATAAAAAAATCTCCCCTCCACCTACCCATATATAGTGGCGGAAGCTCAAATCACCATCCTAACTACTTGATCAATTACTGACAAGTTTTCACTATCCAAAATAAGTGTAAGCCGATCCAACGATCCAATCTAATTAGATAGATGCCAAAATTGGGATCGATGACTATCACGAGGTATTTGTTGTTAGTGTCATTGTAAGAGTATGTTGTCAATTACGTGACCAAAGTGTAGTTCGATTTTAGAACGATGTAGTTCACCTCGGAAGTTCATTGAAGATCAAGTCAAGTTCAAAGAAGTTCAAGCTAGTTCAAGACCATTCAAGGGAAAACCTATCAATGAAGACTAAGCAAAGAAGTTCAACATCAAAGAAGATCATCTGTGAGTGCCAAGGGATAAGGTATCTGTGATCCCTAAGTGTCAATTGAAATAAACTAGGAAATTAGGGTTTTCAATCACCCTGTTTTGTTCTACGGCTTGGAACACGGCTAAGCCGTAGATCCTACGGCTCACTGTCCAGAGAGTATATTTTGAAGCCTTTTGTTCTACGGCTGACCCTACGGCTGCACCGAAAAATGTTACGGCTAAGCCGTAGTGTGTTTCACGGCTAAGCCGTAAAACCTACGGGCCACAATCCAGAGAGTGCACTTGGCCATATTAAGCTTACGGTTGACCTTATGGCCAAGCCGAAAGCCCTTCACGGCTAAGCCGTAAGGTTATTCACGGCTAAGCCGTAAAGATTACGGGCCACTCTCCAGAGAGCAGTTTCTGGGAATTTTGAGCTTACGGCTGACCCACGGCTAGACCGAAAGGTGCTCACGGCTAAGCCGTATAAGAATTTACGGCTAAGCCGTAGGCCTAACCGTAAGAAGGAATTTGTGTTGAATCTGGTCAAACTAGCCGTTGGATGTTGTCAGAACTTACGGCTAAGCCGTAGACCATTCTGTTCTAAGCCGTAGAACTATCCGTTGGAGCTCATCTGTATTTAAAGAGGACCTCTCCCTTGCTCCAACCACTGAATTTATTGCTGAGAAAATCACTAGTATAGCTGAGCCTTTGCACCTCCATTAAAATCATCTTCAAAGCTCCCACAACCACCTACTCTCCAACATCAAAGAGTGCCATTATTGTTACAAGTAGAGTAGTTGGTGAGTTAGGAAAGGCTTCTTCAAATCTGAAAGAATACCTTAGCCTTCCAGTCCCTCTTGGAACCTCTTCCCTTGGCTGAGCTCACATCTGAAGATCTTCATCTCCAAGGAGCAAGAACAAGAGGCCAAAGCTTGGAAGTAGCCTTCAAGCATCAAGAGCACCACTCAAAACCAAGGTATACAATTCCTTGTTTAGGTGTTCTTTAATATTTCAATTCATATTGCTGTATTTGGTGGAAGACAAACCACCGCATCAAAAATTGTTGTAATTGGTGGACTAGATCAAGGATCAACCACCTGATCAAAAACTCTAATTGGTGGAAGAGAAACCACCGTATCAAAAAAACTGTTGCAAGAGGTGTATGTTATATAAGTACCTCTTATTTAGTGGAACCAAGAGAGATTGCTCTTGAGAGTGGATGTAGGTCTAGGACCGAACCACTATAAATTATTGTGTTTATTGTTTGTTGTGTGTGGATGTTGCTTTGCTTTCTTGTCACTTGAGTTGATGATCTTTTATAAGCTACATCTTTGTTGCTCTAGTTGCATTTCTAGACACTCACAACTCTGAATATCTCTCTCAATTTTAATAATCTTTTAGATTGTTCTTTAATATCATCTGAGTCTTGAAAAGAAAATTTTAATAGTCCTATTCACCCCCCCCCCTCTAGGACTTGGTGAGATCTAGTTATTGCACTTTCAATTGGTATCAGAGAGGGTTACTTCGTAAGGGTGTATTAACCTGAAGTAGATCCATCTTTTGCTAGATTCACCATGAATCCTGAAGGAAGTTCTATCACCCGTCCACCTTTCTTCGATGGAACAAATTATGCCTTTTGGAAAGCCCGGATGACAGCATTCTTAAAATCCATGGACTGGGCTGTTTGAGAGGCTATAGAGAATGGTTGGACGGAACCCACTGAAGATGTGACTACAAATGGTGTCACAACCACTAAACCATTAGACCCAGCCAAATGGTCTCAAGCTCAGCTAAATCTTAGACAAAATAATGTTAGAGCGTACAATGCTATAGTGTGTGCCATGAATCAAGAAGAGTTTAAAAAAATCATGACAACCACTAATGCAAAACAGGCATGGAGAATCCTTGAAGTAACTTATGAGGGTACCTCAGTTGTCAAAAGATCTAAACTTCAGATGCTCACAAGTCAGTTCGAAAACATTCGCATGGAAGAAAATGAAATGTTTACTGACTTCCATACTAAGCTCATGAAAATTGTAAATGAAATGTGGGCTCTTGGGGAAACTCTTCCGGAAGGTAAAATTTGTAGTAAAATCTTGAGATCACTTCCAGAAAGATTCCATCCTAAGGTAACCTCTATAGAAGAACACAAGGATTCGGAACAAATGAAAATTGAAGATTTAGTGGGATCCCTCCAGACCTTTGAACTCAAATTCAATAATGACAAAAAGAAATCAATCGCTCTTATCACCTCTCATAACACATCTTCCTCTAAAGATGACTTAGGAGTAACTAGTAATGATGAGGATGAAGATGTGGCCCTTTTGGCTAAAAAATTTTTGAAACAATTTAAGAAAAAGAGGGTGAAAGAGTATAAAAATGAAACCACAAATGATAAATACAAAGGTCGGTCAAGTTCCCTCTCTAGAAGTAAACATAAGGAACCTATGTGTTACAGATGCAAGAAAATTGGAAACATATCCACCGATTGTCCTCAAAAAGGAAAATACAAAAAGAAGAATCTTGTAGCCACTTGGGACGATTCATCTGAATCAGATTCTGACTCAGATGAATCACATCAAAATGAATCAGACAAATATACAGTTCTGATGGCTACCACTGCCACCTTCAATCTTTCCGAGGAAATGATTAAAATATCGAATGAAGAAGTCTCAGGCAGTGAGTCAGAGAGTGAGTATGAAAATTCAGAGGATGAGGATAATGACAACACCACGGATTCCTATGAACTACTCTATGAGGAAACCTGTAGGCTTGTTGAAACTGTAAACAATCAACAAAAGAAAATTAAGAATTTAAAGGATAAGGTTGATAGTATTAATACCGAAAAGGAACAATTGATCAAAGAACTCGAAAGTGTAAAAATCCAATTATCAACAGAAAAAGAAAATGTACTCAAATTAAGAGAAAATGAAAAAATCCCTTTTAAAAATAAAAGATGAAAATAATGCTCTCCACAATGAAGTGACTATTCTGAAACGGTATAAAGAAAAGTATGAGTACAGATTTACTCAAAATGATGAGAAATACATTAGATTATTCAAAATTGGGAAAGCTTATAAAGACATGACCGGTCTTGGATATGACAAAAATGCTAATCAGTCCACAAGTTCCGGAACTATTTTTGTCAAAAGTGCCTTAAAGAAAGAAGATACTAGGGTTCAAAACACGTTGGATAAGGCATCTACTAGTACTCATACTGTTTCGTCAAATGTCCTCTGTCATTATTGTGAAAAAAGGGGTCATTTCAAAATGGAATGCAAGTTAAGAAAAATTCATTATAACATCAGTCAGAAAATTGAGAAAAACACCATTAAGAAAGTAGAACCTGAAAACAAAAAGCAGAAGTTTCAAATAAACACATTTCCCTTGAACCAAAAGATGAATAATTTGCTAAAAGAAGTCCAAAAGTTAAGAAAACAGTTTGAAATATACAAAAAGAATGGAGCAAACATTCCCATTCCCCAACGTAAAACCTTTCAAGTAAAACACCAAAAATCAACTGTGATCCCCACTACTAGTACACTTAAATGGATACCCAAAAACAAGAATCTAGTGGTCCACACAGCCTTTAAAGCTGCAGAACAATCAAGATGGTATCTGGATAGTGGATGCTCAAAACATATGACTGGGGATAAATCTTGTTTGTCTAAAATGATTGAATTTGATGGAGGCACAGTCACTTTTGGTGATGGCAGTACTGCGAAAATTATTGGGAAAGGAACTTTAAATGTTCCAAACTTACCACCTTTTGAGAATGTTTTGTGCGTTGATGGGTTAAAACATAATTTACTTAGCATATCTCAAATCTGTGATAAAGATTATGCCGTAAACTTTAGTAGTCATAGTTGTGAGATCTCAAGGAATGGAAAAATAATATTGAGAGGTCTTAGAACTACTGATAACTGTTATGTGGTAGGAAAAACAAATGCTTCATCCTCTGCTTCTTGCCTACTAACTAGTATTGATGAAGCTAAGTTGTGGCATCAAAGACTTGGGCATGTAAACTACAGAGACTTATCCCATCTAAACAAATATGTTGAAGGACTGCCCAAGATCAGTAGTCAAGAAAAGATGATCTGTGGAGAGTGCCTTCAAGGAAAACAAATTAGAAGTGCCCATAAAATGGTGAATGCTATGAAAACTATTCGACCGCTAGAACTTATTCATATGGACTTGGTTGGACCAACTAAAAGAGAGAGTCGAGGTAAGAAAAGGTACTTTCTTGTTATGGCAGATGATTTCTCTAGATTCACTTGGGTTGCATTCTTGAGAGAAAAATCTGAAGCCTTTGGAGAATTCAAAAGGATTGTAAAACAAATTCAGACTGAAAAAGGTACTTCAGTAGCCCGAATCAGAAGTGATCATGGTGGAGAATTTGAGAATGATCAATTTGACAAATTTTGTGAGAAATATGGGATTCATCATGAATACTCAGCACCCAAAACTCCACAACAAAATGGGGTGGCTGAAAGGAAAAATAGAGTTCTCCAAGACATGGCCACAGTCATGCTTCATAGTAAGAATCTTCCTAGAGACTTGTGGGCCGAAGCTGTTAATACTAGTTGCTACATCATCAACCGAGTTTATCTTAGGACTGGTACAAATCAGACAGCTTATGAATTGTGGCATGGGAAGAAACCAAATGTTAAATATTTTAAGGTCTTTGGAAGCAAATGTTATATCTTGAAGGATAGAGAACAACTGAGTAAATTTGACCCAAAAAGTGATGAAGGTATATTTTTAGGCTATTCAACACGGAGTCGAGCTTATCGTGTTCTAAATATGAGAACCGGAGTCATTCAAGAGTCAATAAATGTCATTATAGATGATGAATCCATAATGTCGAATAATGTTGATGAAGTGGAAGTGCCCTCAATGATTGAACCCACACGATCCACAATAAAAACTGAAGCACCTATCGCTACTGAAAATTTGGTGAATGTAAAAGATCATCCTATAGATCAGATTATTGGTGACCCCCTAACAGGTGTAAAAACTAGGAAACAATTGGAGAACATTATGAGTCATTTGTGTTTTACTTCTGTTTTAGAACCTACCAGCGTTGATGAAGCTTTTTCAGACAATGATTGGATAAAAGCTATGCAAGAAGAATTGAATCAGTTTACAAGAAGTGATGTTTGGTACCTAGTTCCAAGACCAAAAGATAAAAATGTGATAGGCACTAAATGGATCTTCAAAAATAAACTTGTTGAAAATGGAGTTATTGTTAGAAACAAAGCTAGGTTGGTAGCGCAGGGATATTCTCAAATTGAAGGTATTGACTTTGACGAGACCTTTGCTCCAGCTGCTCGTTTAGAATCAATTAGAATCTTACTATCTATTGCTTGTTTTTTGAAGTTCAAATTGTTTCAAATGGATGTTAAGAGTGCTTTTCTAAATGGAATTTTGAATGAGGAAGTGTATGTTGAACAACTTAAAGGTTTTATAGACTCAAAATTCCCCGATCATGTGTTTAGACTGAAGAAAGCTTTGTATGATCTTAAGCAAGCACCACGTGCTTGGTATGAAAGGTTGACAAAATTCTTGTTAGACAATAATTTTCAAAGAGGTAGTGTTGATAAAACCCTTTTTATTCAAAAGACAAGAAAGTCAGTGTTAATAGCGCAAATATATGTAGATGATATCATCTTTGGTTCCACCTCTAATGACTTGACTACTCAGTTCGCTAATCTAATGCAATCTGAATTCGAAATGAGTATGGTTGGCGAATTGAATTTCTTCTTAGGTTTACAAGTCAAAAAATTACGTGATGGTATCTTCATTTCCCAGTCCAAGTATGCTAAAGAACTGGTGAAATGATTTGGTCTAATGACTGGGAAACACGTCAAAACCCCCATGAGTACAACCATCAAACTTACTAAAGATGCAAATGGTAAAGGGGTTGACTCTAGCCTATATAGAAGTATGATCGGTAGCCTGTTGTACCTTACTGCAAGTAGGCCAGACATAGCATTTACCGTGGGAGCATGTGCTCGATATCAAGCGGATCCAAAAGAATCTCATCTAACTGCTGTAAAAAGAATCATTAAGTACATTGCCGATACAACTGAATATGGTCTGTGGTATCCTCATGACTCCTCATCCTCCATTGCTGGATACTCAGATGCTGATTGGGCAGGAAACTTAGATGATCGAAAATCCACAAGTGGCGGCTGTTTTTATGTTGGAAATTGTCTAGTAGCTTGGCATAGTAAAAAGCAAAATTCGATATCACTCTCCACTGCCGAGGCTGAATACATAGCTGCCGGAAGCTGCTGTTCTCAACTCTTGTGGATGAAGTAGATGCTTATGGACTATGGCATTACACAAGGAATAATGAGCTTGTATTGTGATAATACGAGTGCCATACACATTTCTAAAAATCCAGTCCAGCACTCTCGCACCAAACACATTGATATTCGACATCATTTCATTAGAGAATTGGTTGAAGAAGGAATCATTGAGCTCGAATATATTCAGACTGAAAAACAACTTGCAGACATCTTGACTAAACCTCTTGATGTGTTAAAATTTGAAAATTTACGGAAATCTATTGGTGTTTGCTGTTTGGATTAACTTATGTTTTTGCCCAGGGTCTACGGCTAAGCCGTACACCATTTTACGGCTAAGCCGTACGCGTTTACGGCTGAGCCGTAAAACACTCTACGGCTAAGCCGTACGTACCCTCGTTCTGCGCGCCGAGATCTTTTTAATCCGACTGTTCCTCTTCTTTTGTTTTCACGCTGTGCTCCCGTCTCGTCTTTCTTCTTCTCTCGTTTTTTTTTTCCCTCCGGTCTTCCCCTCCAGCGCCTTCCTCCTCCTCCTTCCTTGCCGGCGTACTCCTTCTCCGGCATCTTCCTCCTCCTTTCTTCTCCGGCGTCCACCGCCTCGGCCCCGTCCTCGTCTCCACGGCCTCCACGCCCGGATCCAGCGTTCTCCTCTCTGTTTGATCTCTGTCTTGTTCTCCTTTCTCTGTTTGTTTTTTTTTCTCTCTTTTCCCTCACTGTTCCATTCGGTTACTGTGCTCTATTTCATTCCCTCACTGTATGGCCTTCTCTCTGTGTCTCACTATGCCTCCGCGCTCCAAGAATGCCTACCCTCCGGGTAAGAGGCCTCGTGCCTCCGGTAGCTCCTCTCGGGCTCGACAGCCCTCTCCACCCTCTCCCCGAGTCTTGGTTCCACGGGAACCCACTTCTGATCGGTCTTTCTTTTCGAGACCCATCACTGTCGAGCGGGATGTTAACATTCTCGCTGTTGAGGCCTACGGAGTACACACCCTTCTCACTCACGTTGGGTGGGAAAACATTCTGAAGTGGGGTGGTCCTGGCTTCCCCTCTCTTGTGCGTACCATGTATGCATCTATCTCCCACGCCTCGATCGACACCATGTCCTTTGACATTGGGTTCAGTGATGGCACCACTACCATCACCCCTGCCATCATCTCCTCTTTGTTATGTGTGCCTCGTTCCGATTCCCCTTCGGTCATCTTGGATTCTCTATCCGAAGAGGAGCGACACACTGCCACCTTCGCCCTCTGTGGCGCCTCCATTCCATGGAAGGCCAAGGGGTTCCTTCTTGCCGTCTCATTGCTTCCTCACTATCGGATCCTCCATGCCATCTTCACCTATAACATCTACCCTCGGAGGGGGAACTTCTCTGACCTCACCCCGTTCATGGTGAATGTCCTCTATTCCGTCCACATGGGGGTCAGAGTGTGTCTTCCATCGCTCATCTGTGCCACCATTATTCGTTTTTGGCAGTGCCCAGGCAGAGACACCAATGCATGTGTCTTTGGGTATCTCATGACTCGCCTTGCCTCTCACTGTGGGGTCACTTTACCTACCGATGAGGCTCCTGAGTCTCACCCCACCTTTGGAACCGTTAACATCCAGAACATGCGCTTCTCCAAACAGCAGGCAGCTGCTCCCCGCCTTCCTGACTCCGGCGACGAAGACGATTCACCCGTTGCGTCTCCTTCTGCAACACCCTCTGCCACTTCCCCGGTTCCGGTTCCTCCCCCGGCTTCTTCCTCTTCTTCGTTTGAAGCTCGTTTGGCCGCCCTCGAACAGAGGCAAACTAAGATGGAGAAGCTCTTGAAGAAATCATTTCAGTACTTGTCTAAGATCTCCAAGAGCTGCCAGCGCGACGATGTGGCGATTCCTTCCCCTTCTCCTCCTTCGGATTGATGACTGTTCTTGTTGTTTTGTTTGTATTTTGAGAAATGGTTGTACCTCACCTGTTAGTCTTAATTGTTATCTCATGTATGCTTATGGGTGATGTATTGTTTTGCTATGGTTGTACTTCATTTCTACATCTAATATAGCCATTGTTTCTCTTTGTGTGCATTTCTGTTCTCAATTCTGCTTTATCTCTTTGTCAATCTTGTGCCAAAAAGGGGGAGAATTGTATGCATGTGTTTAGGGGGAGCTTTCTAACCTCCCACCTTTCTAGTAGATTGTGTTTGCTGTCTTCTTGCAGGTTAAGCATCGTCAAAGGGGGAGTTTCAAAGTGTTGTGTATGTAGATGTGGGTGCTTAAGGTGTATTCCCTGATGTAATACTTTGTGTATCTCAATTGCTGAGCTTAAATGTTGTATCTTCGTCACATTATGTAATTTTGTCACGAAATTGACAAAGGGGGAGATTGTTAGTGTCATTGTAAGAGTATGTTGTCAATTACGTGACCAAAGTGTAGTTCGATTTTAGAACGATGTAGTTCACCTCGGAAGTTCATTGAAGATCAAGTCAAGTTCAAAGAAGTTCAAGCTAGTTCAAGACCATTCAAGGGAAAACCTATCAATGAAGACTAAGCAAAGAAGTTCAACATCAAAGAAGATCATCTGTGAGTGCCAAGGGATAAGGTATCTGTGATCCCTAAGTGTCAATTGAAATAAACTAGGAAATTAGGGTTTTCAATCACCCTGTTTTGTTCTACGGCTTGGACCACGGCTAAGCCGTAGATCCTACGGCTCACTGTCCAGAGAGTATATTTTGAAGCCTTTTGTTCTACGGCTGACCCTACGGCTGCACCGAAAAATGTTACGGCTAAGCCGTAGTGTGTTTCACGGCTAAGCCGTAAAACCTACGGGCCACAATCCAGAGAGTGCACTTGGCCATATTAAGCTTACGGTTGACCTTATGGCCAAGCCGAAAGCCCTTCACGGCTAAGCCGTAAGGTTATTCACGGCTAAGCCGTAAAGATTACGGGCCACTCTCCAGAGAGCAGTTTCTGGGAATTTTGAGCTTACGGCTGACCCACGGCTAGACCGAAAGGTGCTCACGGCTAAGCCGTATAAGAATTTACGGCTAAGCCGTAGGCCTAACCGTAAGAAGGAATTTGTGTTGAATCTGGTCAAACTAGCCGTTGGATGTTGTCAGAACTTACGGCTAAGCCGTAGACCATTCTGTTCTAAGCCGTAGAACTATCCGTTGGAGCTCATCTGTATTTAAAGAGGACCTCTCCCTTGCTCCAACCACTGAATTTATTGCTGAGAAAATCACTAGTATAGCTGAGCCTTTGCACCTCCATTAAAATCATCTTCAAAGCTCCCACAACCACCTACTCTCCAACATCAAAGAGTGCCATTATTGTTACAAGTAGAGTAGTTGGTGAGTTAGGAAAGGCTTCTTCAAATCTGAGAGAATACCTTAGCCTTCCAGTCCCTCTTGGAACCTCTTCCCTTGGCTGAGCTCACATCTGAAGATCTTCATCTCCAAGGAGCAAGAACAAGAGGCCAAAGCTTGGAGGTAGCCTTCAAGCATCAAGAGCACCACTCAAAACCAAGGTATACAATTCCTTGTTTAGGTGTTCTTTAATATTTCAATTCATATTGCTGTATTTGGTGGAAGACAAACCACCGCATCAAAAATTGTTGTAATTGGTGGACTAGATCAAGGATCAACCACCTGATCAAAAACTCTAATTGGTGGAAGAGAAACCACCGTATCAAAAAAACTGTTGCAAGAGGTGTATGTTATGTAAGTACCTCTTATTTAGTGGAACCAAGAGAGATTGCTCTTGAGAGTGGATGTAGGTCTAGGACCGAACCACTATAAATCATTGTGTTTATTGTTTGTTGTGTGTGGATGTTGCTTTGCTTTCTTGTCACTTGAGTTGATGATCTTTTATAAGCTACATCTTTGTTGCTCTAGTTGCATTTCTAGACACTCACAACTCTGAATATCTCTCTCAATTTTAACAATCTTTTAGATTATTCTTTAATATCATCTGAGTCTTGAAAAGAAAATTTTAATAGTCCTATTCACCCCCCCCCCCTCTAGGACTTGGTGAGATCTAGTTATTGCACTTTCATTTGTTATATAGTCCACTTGGATAAATCATAAGTTGGGCCTTACTAGTGCTTTGACACGTGGTGCTCACCTTATCATGAGCACCGGGTGAGTAGCGGAGGTTTTCCATATATATATATATATACCGAGGGGCAAACCCAAGAATTTTTTCTTGCAAAGGGAAGGGGTGGGGGGCACTATCTAGAAAAATGTTTCAAGAGGACCACATACAAAAAATAAATAGAACTTTCAAAATAAATAAGGAGTTTTCTAAAAATTTTTTTGGGGGGAGAGTGGGGCATATATAAAAATATTAAAAATTATTAAAAACTTAAAATGGCTTTGTGAAATCTTGAGGGGCCATATGTAAAAAAAAGTTTAAAAAATATTAAAAACTTTAAGGTGCTTTGTGAAATCTTAGGGGGGGGGGGGGAGAGCATGGTCCCCCTAGGCCTACATATGGGTTCGCCCCTATATATAGCGTTATTTAGGAGAAAACACTCCTCCTAATTGAGACCACTGGTTGTATGATGATCATAAAAGTCCATTGAATGGAAAGATCCATATGAGTCCATAAGATCATCCTAATCTTTTGCATGATCCTAACATTTAATGGTATAGAGACATCATTTTATTATGATTTCAATTCAATGGTAAAAAAAAAGTTGAATAAGTGTAAAATTCGAACTTTTAACCATACATAGAAGGTAGTGTGTGTGTAAAAATTAGATTGACTCAACATGGGCCCTATGACAAAAAAAAAAAAGAGGACATTTTTAAAGTGGGCTTTTATGAGAGTTTTCCATATATATCTCATTCTTTGAAATCTTTAATTAAATTAAATTTAAATTACTAACACTGATTATAGTGATAATTGTAATAGTTTATACTCAAAATTACAATGCTTTCTCCAAAGACAGATATTTCTCCCATTTAAGACATCACAATCACAAAGTTTTCTACCATTAAAAAGGCAATTGATTTTAAGAGATTTTCATTTAGGGACTGAGTGAGATGGCTATGAAGCTAGCCCCACCATTTTTAAGGGCTTGCACTTTTACAAGATACTTACCAAGAATTTCGGTGGTTGAGGTTTTTAGGATATGATGTTACATCTTATCCCCTGGCATTTACAAATACCATATTCATTTGCTAGAATTTTTTAATTCCACCACTTGAAAGGACTCCATTAATCCATTGGAATTTCAGAATTCCACCTAGTTCACCCTTTTATTGGAATTTCTAAATGCTTAAGTATAAGAGAGCTTTCAAAAATTCCACATTGTCTAGGAATCTCAAAATTCCCCAAACATGAATTTTGTTAAGTCTAGCAAAAGAGCAAGACCTAAGTGCCTCAACCAAGAGAAGTGCAACATTGATCGTGGATTACCTTGTTTGAAACATGGGGAAATCCCCTCTTAGATATTTATGTAAATTATTATGTCATTTACTAATTGTTAGAGAGTCCAATAAGGAAACCTGCCCGGGCCTGTTTATTTGCAGAGTAGAGTAGAGTAACCCAAAATCAAGAATGAATAAAATATGATTGGGTTATAATAACTTTTTGTTTTTAATTGTTTAATAAGAAATCCTTTTTACTTTTTGTATAAAAAGTATATGTTTTTTGTAATTTAATAGGTACTTTTTATATATTTTTTTAAAAAGAAGGGGGAAATTTTAATTTTTTTAAAAAAGAAGGACAAATATTTTAATTTCAAATATTTATCTTGATTCTTTATTCTACCCCATAAACAAACAATATCTTGTCTGATAATGTAATACGCCATCAATTACAATCAATGTGTCATCAACCCAAAGTCCATATGGACGTCAAAACAGTAGTCACATTAAAATTGGTGTTTTTGATCATTTGCATCGTCCTAGCTGGATTCTCCTATAATATTGAAATTATCTGCATAAATGATTTTATAGACCTTGGCCTTGGTGTAGGCCTATTCCATCCATAATTATTAGTACATATGTCCTTAACACAAAGCCCAATACAAACGCCAAAATAGTATCTGCAGCAATTTGAAGTTAGTGTTAATTTGTACTATCAAGAATGGATAGTTTGTGCCTATTTGATCCATGTAATTGAATACATAGAATTGTGATACTTTTATTTTTAAAAGTAGATAAAATAGAAGAAACAAATGTGAGTTTTAAGAAACATAACGTCATTCAATCTTCTCTCTAATGGATAATGACTAAAAGATAGGTGGGAAATGCATACTAAACCACATTTGCCCTAATAATTTAAATCCTTCAAAAGTGAGAGTTGCATCCATATTATTGGCTAACTTAAGTCTTTTACTCGTTCAATCTTTTATTTTCCTTTGATTGAGCTCATTTTACTATCGATCTTCTCGATAAATTAAGAAGTCTTGAAGAATAGGCTGATCTTTATAAATGACTTATCCATCTCTTGTACTTTAACTTCGTCGAGCCTAGGAGTACACCCGCATGCCAACTGCCCTCCTCCAATTGTCATGGCGGTATAGAATCCAGATTCACCTACAGAAAGCTCTAAGATGAGGTCAAAACATAATGTAATAATGACAAAATCTTAAATCTTTATTTTTGGGAAGTTGAGGGTCTGGACGTCTCAAGTCTCAACCATTGGCCATTCTTTCCTTCAGCTCTTCTTCTATTTAAACCCTCCTTCCTCACCTGTCTTTCCATTCCCCTACCTCTTTCCTCCTTCCTTCTTTGTATGCTATTCTTTATGTTATGTCTTCTTCTTCCTTTGTTAGTCAGTAATTTCATATCAAACCCTGTCTAAACTTCAAAACTCTCAAACCAAGAGAGCTGACTCTTTTATTTATTATTATTCAACTATGCGAGTTTGCAATATGCTAGGTGAATATGTGTCTTTCGGACGGCTCAATAATATAAAAGTGGCAATAATGTTGTAGTTTTATTTGATTGAGCCGTGCCTTTGTTACATTGATCTATGCATTGATTCTTGCCATCGACCTATCTATCTTCGTCTATTTATTTTTGTTTTCCAACCATTTTATATCAAAACCACTCTCTAAACTTCAAAACTTCTTTGCCCAGAGGACGGACTCATCCAAACACGTACGCAAGGTGAACATGTAATGTCGGCAGTAATTTGTATTTTTCTTTTATTGAGTGGTGCCAATATCACATTGATCAATGCGTTGCTCCTTACCATCCGATTATTTTCATTACAAATATTCATATTTATATGATAAGGTTGCGTGCATAGTGTGAAAGACATATGCATAGTGGTTTTGTACTTTTGCACATTGATAGTTTCCAAAAATGGAAGTGTTTCTCACCATAGTGTGAGAGATATATGCATAATAGTTTTGTCATATATATAGGACAATATTCAAGTGCATACATCTCTCACCAAAATAGTGAGGGATACTCCTTTTTTGAAAGGTATTAATGTGCAAAAAGATAAACCATCACATATCATAATACCTTTTTTACTTTGTTAGGTCTAAAAAAGGAAGTGTTACTCACCAAAAGGGATGTATGCACATGAATGTCCCCTATATATATATAACATGCATGCATTACTCTACTCTAGTCTGACTTCTAGATTTATCTGATCAAACTTTTAAGTTTTAGACACTATTTTTGCACAGCTGAAACCTTCACATATGGGCTAATGTATTGGTGTTGGAATGAAATTAGTTTATTTTCAACCAATTAAGAAAAACAAGAAAAATCAGAGAATATTGCTTTTGAAGTGCTTAACGATGTTGCTAAAATGAAAAAATATTAATAACTAAGTGATGAGAAAGTAGTTTCAATACATCATGACTTATGGCCTAAGCAAAAAAAAAAAAAAAAGTTTTTGTTATTATTATTCTGAGAATATAATAATATTTTGTGGCAACAACATATGGCTCAACTCTGGTTGCAGTGGAGTTTGGGCCTGGCTCAAGTTTAAGTATCCGGGTCATGTTTGGGGTTGGATTGGCCAAATTATCAAGCCTAGTATCTAAATTGGTACGGTTAGGCCTGTCTTTGGTCTGCGTAGCTAGGCCCATGTGCAACCACAATTATAGGGCAATTGGATCTTATAAAGGTACGGACCCACATTATTGTGATCGGTCATAGGTGCAATGGATTTTCCCAAAAAAGTGAAAACAGATATCGATAATAGAAGGAGAGGACTGTCTTGTCTCGTTTCTAAGAATTTGGTAATGGAAACATGGGAAGAGAAGTGGAAAATCTGGAAAGATTTTTGTAAACATAGGGTGGCATTAACACTCAGTTTGTTTGCCGGTAAATGAATAGATATGAATTCATATATAGTCAGATGGCATGCGATGAAGGATAAATAAAGAGTTTTTTTTTTCCCTGAAGGATAAATAAATTAAAAAGAGAGAGATAACACAAAGGCCAAAGTGCCTAGAAAGACCAAGAACAGTAGAAGCAAAACTAAAATACATGGTCCCATAGGTAAGATAGCATCAGTTAGAAATGGAGATAATTCCCAAGGACATAAGAATAGGATCATTGGGAGGCCTCTGGATGTTAGATGGAAGGCCAATAATGTGATTTGAGAGAAAATCAATCAGATGACCACAAACTGAGTTGAAGGAAACAGTAGCATTATCAAAGATGCAGGCATTTCTAGTAGCCCAAATGAAATTGATTGTGTAGAAAAAAATAATTGCAGCCCAAATCTTGCCATTCTTCCCTTTGCCTACCGTAAAAAAAAGCCAAACCTTAGAGGGAAAGCGAGGCAAACTAAAGATAAAATCCACTCCCCTAAGAACCCAAAGCCACAAATCAATTGCAAAGTGGCAGGTGAAAAACAAATGGAGGTCTGATTCTTCTTCGGTATAGCAAATGGAGCATCTTAAGGCTAAGTTCACTACGATTTATTTGGCCCATGCCAAGGTTAGAGTTTTTGTAACGCCCACCAAATACACATGCATGATATTGTCTACTTTGGCTCATGAGTCTTACGGTTTTACTTCTGGTGAGCCTCAACCCATTAAAAGGCCTCATAAAAAGTAAGAGTATAAGCTCTATATATAAACTCATTCACTTTCCTCTCTATAGTTGATGTAGGACTCAAAGACATTACAATCCACTTCCCTTAGGGCTTCACGTCTCTGTGCAATAGCCTACTAGCCCTTTTAGCCCATATGGAAATCCGTCTATTTGCACCAGACCATGGCAGGGACACACACTCAAACTAGTCGAAAGTCAGCTTTGATACAATTTGTAACACTCCACCTTATACGCATCCATGATATTGTCTGCTTTGACCTATGGGCCTCACGGTTTTGTTTCTAGTATGCTTCAACCCACTAAAAAGCCTCATACAAAATAAGGGTGTAAGCTCTACATATAAACTTATTCACTTTCCTCTCTATAGCCGATGTAAGACTCAAAAGACGTTATAGTTTTCCTGTAAAAGAGTCTCCATATCATCACTAAAATTCAAGGTCCTATCAACTTGTTTTAGACCAAAGAAGCCCAAGGGACTGTTGCCTCTCTGGATCGGACTAGATTCCACCCATCTTTAGTAGTGAGACTACCATAACTGTTGTCATTCCTAAGTGGCAGATCTTTAGTGGGCACCGCTGGAAGAGTGATAGAGTGAGTTGAATGTAGGAGTAGTTGAATGAGATTGGGCAGGTAATGTGGAGTATGCCAACATTTATTAGAGATTAAAGCTGCCACTCTCTCCACATGGGGGAAAGTAAGATGAGGAAAAGAGCTTACAATGGTAGCATTGCCCAACCAATAGACATGCCAGTGTTAATTATTTTTGCATCTCGAATCTAATTCCATTTGTACTTTGATTGAAAGAATGGAGATAATCTCCTTATGCACTTCCATAGGCAAGAACCCACTCCGGTGTTTCTAGGATTTCAAATAGTGGAGCTCTTGAAATATTTGGATTTGCACCACAAAGTCCAAATGGAATTAGACGTCATTGCCAACTAGCCAAGGCAAAGCATACAAGCATCATTCATTTCTGCCACTTTGCGGATGCCAATGCCTCCTTCAATCTTTGGAACACAAATAGTCTCCCAACTGACCAGGCTCCTCTTGGTTTGATTGCTATTTTCTAACCAAAGAAAGTTCCTAACGATTTTCTAAATAGAGAGGCTGACCTTCTTAAGAAAAGGGATAGAAAGTGAGAGATGAATAGGCAAGCTAGCCAAAACATGTCTAACCATGACCAATCTCCTTACAAAGAAGAGGAAGTTTGCTTTCCAACTTGAAAGTTTCAAAAGAAAAAAGTCTATCAACTTGTTAATGTAATTGGACTTTGGGCTTCTAAAGAACAACGGAATTCTTAAGTAAGCTGTAGGGGAGGTAGCCTCTAAAATGTCTAGCTGCATTGTAATCACTCTTTTCTTTCTATGGTTGCACTTACTAATGAAAAGATGACTCTTAAAGAGGTTAAAAGTCTGACCTGCCAAGGATTGTTATTTCTCTAAGAGAGTTTTGACTATTCTGAAACTTCTTGGGATGGCTTTAAGGAAAAGCATTAGGTTATTAGCATAGAGCAAAAGGCAAAGAGTTGAAGAGACTCTAGAGACTAGCTGGATGAGACCATTAGATTGAAGCAATTGAACATCAAGGCTAAAGAATTCTTCACAAGAATGAAAAGATAAAGGGAATAGTGGATCTCCCTAATGGATCCCACATGAAGAGTCGAAGAGGCCGCAAGGGCTTCTATTAATGAGGACAGAACCCCTGGTAGTGCAAATTAGCTCTTTTATCCAACTAATCCAAGTCTCACAGAAGTTAAAGAATTCTAAAGCTCAAAAAATGAAGGTCCACTGTAAAGAATAAGAGTTAAGAGGGAAAGAACAAGAGATAAAGATATAGATGAGATCTTGACTTTCATATTCTATTAAAAGAGAGATTATTATTTTTTATGGTCATTTTTAGCTATCAAAATGTTTGTTCCTTTGGGAACAGAGGGTTGGCTTTATGAATAAAGTGCCCGCTCCCATAACTCCCACCAAGTTTCTAACCTTGGTGGAGCCCTTTACTTCCTACATCCCATCCGTTGGGCCAACCAAGCAAAAAAAAAAAAAAAGGTTTATTCCTATATATATAGGGGCCTTTTTCTGTACATACATCCCTCATGGACTTTTTGTGCACACTCTTTGGTGGGGCCCACTATGGACCCCACCAAGGGATAAGACTAGGAGGGTTGGAAAGATCTATGTGAAAACACCCTACATATCAAATTTGGTCCCAATCACATATCTCTAACCCCTTCATCTATGACTCACAAATTCATTCCGTTCGGATTGGTGTATAGTTGATCCAACGGTCCAATAAATCCGGATCTGATCAAAAGTTAGGGTGAGTCGCTATCATGGGGTCCCATGTGTGTTGCAAGGTTTGGATTGAGTGATGGATGGGCCCCACCTAGAGTTCTCATGAAAAAAATGGTGAGAGACGAACGCGTATGAAAATTCTCCATATATATATTTAGGCAAGCCTCTCCTAAGCCCAAACTTATATAAAAAATTCTGTAAGTATGAGCCCTTGGAGCCCACCTTTGGTCCATCACACGACCCCCGAATTACACATATTTACCAATTTTAATCAAATCCAAATTTACTGAACCGTTGAATTGACTTTACATTGATTGAAATAGACTGTTGACTACTAAATTTTTAGGGCCATGATAGAGATGAAAAAAACCACAGTTATGCCTGATTTTTTGGAGATGATTTGAATGGTCCTAGGGAGCCCTTCAAATCCCCCTCCATCCCCATCCCCATGCGGGTCCTCACATGGGCCCCATAGGCATGAGTCACACACTTATGTTACATTATCCTAAGCTTGAGTTTAGGAAAGAGGCTCCCTTATATAAATATATATATATGTATATATATTGTTTTTTACCTTTTTTTTATTAGTAATAGTAACTTATATTAAAAACTTAAGAAAAGTATAACCAAAGAAAACAGGGAAAGTTATCCTTATTGAATGAAAAAAGAAAGACAAATTATAGATGATATCCTTATTGCAAATGAACTTCCTGATTCAAGGAAGCAATCACACAAGGAGGGTATTTTCTGCAAAACTAACTTGCAAAAGGCCAATGATCATGTGAATTGGAAGTTCTTAGATTATATGATGGGCAGGATTGTGTTTGGTGAGAAATGGAGGAAATGGATCAATGAGTGTACTTTTTTCTTCCTCCTTCTCAGTCTTAGGGCTTACTTTCCTAACTATTTAAAGCTTCGAGAAGATGGAGACAAGGAGACCTATTATCACATTTTCTGTTTACAATTGTTATTGAAGCCATGAGTCTCTTTTGTTAAAAGCCAAAGACACTGAGATAACTTGGAGTTTTAAAATGGGAAGAGATGGGGAAGTCATTATACATCTATAGTTTGCATGCAGATGATACAATTCTTTTCAGCTTTTCTAATTAGGTCGAGATTTTAGCATTAAAAAGGATTTTGAGATGCTTTTAATTAGCCTCAGGGTTGAAAGTTGATCCTTGATAAAAGCATTTTGGTGGGGGTGAATTAATTGTCCCGAAGAGATCTTAAGGCCTTTGGCTAATAAAGTGGATTGCAAAGTTGATTGTTTGTCGATCCGGTATCTTGGGTTGCCAATTGGAGCTAATCGAAAATCAAAGGCAATGTGAGACCCTATGATAGAAAATTTTGAAAAGAAGTTAAGTATGTGGAAAAGGCATTACTTGTCTTTTAGGGGGAAGGATAACTCTTATCAAAGTTTCCTTGTCAAATACCCTAGTTTATTACATGTCACTATTTTTTTCTTTTTTTTCCTTTTTACAAAAAATATGGTAGAAACAAATGTCCTCCAATAGTGATGCTTAAATCCATGTAGTTGTTTTATAAAACAACTCATCTGGGCCATTTTCTAATGTAACTTTTGAAATTCATGTCTAGTTGTTTTTTGGGAATTCTGAATGCTGGGATTTTGGGATGCTGCTTAATTCTGTCATTTCCAAATTTCTTGTTTCAGTCATACTGGAATTCCCTACTTGAGAATTTCATGCATCTTGAATTTCATAAGTTCCATGTGTATATATTTAATACATATAAGAATTCCTCATTAGAATTAAACTTTTTATGCATTGTGGCCAATGGATCCACCCATTTGTGCTTCTGAACATGGGACTGACCTAAAGGATTTACAACGTGAACCCAACCGCATTTTAGAATTCTTCAAAAATTTCAAATGAACACAAATTTATGACAAAAATTCCAAAATTCACAGGCGACAGAGATTCCAGTCACAAATTCTAGCAAAGAAATAGGCTCAAGGTGCATTTGTTAATGTAGGTACTTGCCTTGGCTTTCAGATCATGAGGGTCTGTCCCTGCCCACTTACATTACAAAAAAGATTTTTAGAAAAGAAGGAGAGCAGGTAGCTATATTGATGAGAATGAGGTTAATTCTGTAGTAGAGAAAAGCGGAAAAAGGAGAAGAACTGAGAGTGATTCTAGATTTGGGCATCCTTCGCTCTCTTACCACGAATGATTTTTTACTAAAGGTCAACATCTCTAGCTACCACGTCTGATTTATTCATGGAAGCATCAAATGGTTTATGGTGAGAAAATACGCTTTGGGCAGACAGATAAAAATGTACATTGTGTCTTCCCTATTTGAGGTAACACCTCATTTTTTTAGGAGCATAAAACAAAAAACCCACATTTTATTAGTCTTGAAAGATGTCAGATTGTATCTTTATCTGATAAGGTTTAGATCAACTTTAGGCATAAACTCGAGAAGAAGAAAAAAGATGGCACTCTCTTATTCTTATAGTAGCCTTCTCCTCCTATTAAGTCTTAGACAGCAGTACCAAAAAAAGAGCCAAAGTAGCAGTAGCCGTAGCAGTAGTGTAGGGAAAGTGCAATCTTTCCCTAGTCCTGTCCACTCAGTGCTGTGTTATTGCAGTCAACAACATCCAAACCATCACCAAAGGGAAGGAGTAGCACTGTCAAAGGGTAGGGCCAGGATGGGCCCGGAGTTGTCCTGAGTCCTAACCCTATCCTCAATATATGTAAGGCAGTGCTTGGGTGGGCCAAAACCCTTGGAAAGCTTGCACTACCTAAGCCCTTCCCCTACCCTCGAGGGCCACATAGGGCTCTTGTCTACCCTCAATTACAAAAGAACCATTAATAAAGTACTTGGAGAATATAAGCTGTCTTTAAAAACTTTCTTTTATTAGACAAAGCACACATGCTTCGGTGATTTAGGTTCTAAACAAACGGTGTTATTTATTTGTCAAAGAAAGAAAATGGTTAAAGAGTCTAATATATTTCACACATGTCACAGAAATTCCCACATATGAAATTACTAGGCAGTGTATTAGTTTTGCAAATTTTGAACTATATACATTCACATTCCTTTTTTCAATTAACATTATTTTAACACTGATTGACTATTAAGCGTTATTAGATTTCAATGACAAAAATAAATGCACTTACAAATACTATTAGTTTAGACTTTTAAAAATTTAGAGTTATAATTATCTAATTAAAATGATATTTGGATTACCCCATATGCTTAAAATTCCATGCACATGTAAACAACCTTTATGAATGGTTGGCATCCTAAGTAATTCTATAGAGGAAAAAAAATATATCATTATTAATAGGAAGGAGTATACGGCCCCTTTGGAACTAACAAAAATATGTAAAAGTAATATAGAAAGCCTAAATATGAAGACACAAAACTAGAAGAAAGGGATTGAAAACAACCATGCAACACTTATTACTTATGTATTAAGTTTGATACATAACTTAAATAATTAAATATAGATGAAATGAACCAAGTATATGCATATAGATTTTTAGGACATTTTGTAATGGGTGGGTAGGTATGAAATTGCCTCCATATCTCCATTTTATTAATACTAAAAGGTAGTGATAAGGGCATTTATTATACCTTGACTTATATAAATATATATTATATAATATAAATAAAAATAGGAGGGCTAGGTCCAGAGCCAAGCCAGGCTGGCCCCCTTATATCAGGGCCAAATTGACAGGCCTACGCAAGAGCCTCATGAATTTCACTAGGTCGACGAATGGTACCGCAACTCGTGACCCAACCTGAACCAGCAGTCTGTCAGGTGAAGCTGAAGCTGAAGCTGGAGTTATACACCATTATTATATATACCCCTTTCGTGGGAGAGTAACACGTGGCGCTTCTTCTTTACAGGAGAACGACACATGGCACACTCCAATTAAAGTCCTAAAATTCTCTCTCATTTTCCTCTCATGAAATTTCTCTTTTTACTATTTAATCTCCTAAAATTATATATATTATAACAATACCCCATTTCGTGGGAGAGTTACACGTGGCGCTTCTTCTTTACCGGAGAACGATACATGGCATACTCCAATTAAAGTCCTAAAATTCTCTCCCATTTTTCTCTCCTGAAATTCCTCTCTTTACTATTTAATCTCCTAAAAATTTGCATAATCCTTATCCCTATCATTATCTCTCTCTTTCTAAAATCAATCTAAATCTTTCTTATTTAAAGAATATGATACCTGAAAATTTTCAATGTAATCCCTTGCATGCAATCTTATCATAATCTATTGTTGATATCCATATCATATTTAACCTTAAAGAATACTATATAGTCAAAAGGAGAGTTCTCATACATTTCAAACGAATTTTCATACCACTCATCATATTAATTAAGCAAATTACCTTTATCTCATTTCATATGCCATTAAATCCCACTATCAAAGTTGCAATTTGTGGGTCCACATGATTTCCTATTGAAATCACAAATAGAGTTTAAATTGGTCACGGGTGTTCATGGGGTAAGATAAGCCAGGCCGGGCCAAGCCAAGTAATGTCCAAGCATAGCCTAGATTTTAAACAACAGCCTCGAGCCTGGAGATAGCCTAACTCGGCCATAAGTACTTACTCTGAGCTCAACCCACCTAAAATAGTTTAAACTTGAGCCATACTGTATTCTATTTAAAAACTGAAAATATTTGTTGGTTATGATGTTTGTTTCTATGTGAGAGATTTCCTAATGTCTCTCACTTGGACCGATCGGACTTGAGCTTTCTACTACTAAATCTCAGCCCAATTTAAAGCTTATATCTGGACCCTACTTGAGTAAATTAATGCTCAAGCCCTAAAATTGTTAGATCTTCCCTAAATTAATCACTTAGAATGACACTACCAGGAGGCAAGATTTCTAAAATCTCTCTCATTCTAAATCATGTTTCTTAAAACTTGAAACAACCAATAATTTGGATTAGCCGTAGCATAATAATTTTAAATTTGGATTAATACTCTCACTCAATTTTAAATTTTACATAAACTAATCAATTTTTATCTCTTATCCTAAAATCTTTCAAGTTTATATACAACATCTCTTGTGGTTAGATTACTAGAACCTTTGGAAGGTGGACAATCATATTCATTTTTATTTTGACTCCACTTGCCATGAATAGTAAGGTGTTGAAATTCAATTTTTCCATGTAACAATGGGAGGGGGGAAAAAAATACAAAACGATCAGTTCATCAGCCTATAGGTTTTACATGAGAATATGAAATATAGTTTATGCATAGAGACATCATCAAACAACTCACCACTGAGAGTAAGTGCAGTTTTGCTCTCCTTAAATACCAAAAGTTCTGATGGTTTATATATATAAATATTTTTTATTTTAAATGTTAAAAAGATTGTTATGTTATTTTTTTCCCATTAATTATTTAATTTTGCTTTTCTCTCTATATCTCTCAAGGCCAGGATTATTACATTTTTTATAGGTATCAATTTTAATATGCTAATACATATTAAATAAGTGTGTCTTTCATGTTAGAATGTCTATGGTAATGCAAATGGTATTTTATGTTTAGTGTAGGACTAATACAATTTTTTTCTATCGATGTAGAGATTGAAAGTGTATTCCATATTTTAATGTCCACCACTCAATTGAAGATCATCTTAGTTTTTATTGCATTTACTCGAAATTTCTCTTTCCATTTTTATTTCTTTTTCTTTCTTTGAGTTATGCGCAAATGAATAAGTGAGAAGTTTAAATTTTGTGATAATCTTGATTACCGGTTCTTTTCACCTAATTCAAAATTTTCATATATAGTGATAGGATTGGTTGAATTGATAATTCTTTGTATAGTGGAATATTCCATCTAATTCATATTATCATATAATATTTTTTTTATCTTGACTTGATTTTACAGATTAAAGGAAAAATTATTTTTTATTAATATTCTAATGAAATTCCACAAGTACATTAGTTTCATTTTTATTTAGTTTTACTAATATGATATTTTCTTTTTAAGAGTATTATTTACAAATAATATAATATTTAATAAGGCCTATATTGGGCATGGGCCTTGAAGCGTTAACATATATTAATGTTTGTTCCTCTCATTATGTAAACTTTCACTTTGCTCAAACACAGAAATCTTCTTTCCATACAAGTCATCCTGACCACCGACTGATCTGCGGCAGTAATAATGAACGTTTAAGATCCCCGTTGGAAAATCCGGACTCATTTATTAGTTCCCCTTCCATATTATTACTTTAACGTCCTTAAACACTTTGCAAGAAAAAGATGTTAGGATTGACGAAATCCAACCACTCCCAGATCGTTTTCCGTTTTCCGTTTTTGGAAAAAGAAAGCAAACAAGAACACAAAGACTAGCACCAAAATCAGAAAACGACGAATGGTTTTGCCCTTATCTGTGAACCCAAGAGGGCTAGAACTATCAATCTCTCCAACTACAAGTACCCCATCCAAGCATCCATAACCAGAAGCTCTCTCTTTGATTTCGATCTCGATTTCTATCTCGATCTTGATCACGATCCAGAGCTTAGGAATGGGGAGAGGACGGGTCGAGCTGAAGCGGATCGAGAACAAGATCAACAGGCAAGTGACCTTTGCCAAGAGAAGAAACGGCCTCCTGAAGAAAGCTTACGAGCTTTCTGTTCTCTGCGATGCTGAGGTCGCTCTCATCGTCTTCTCCACTCGAGGGAAGCTCTACGAGTTCTGCAGCACTGCTAGGTATCAAAACAACCCTAAAAATCCAATCTTTCCCTCTTTTTCTCACTAGAACGTCACAAGTTTCTAGTTCTGTATGATGGCTGTTTAACAATAGATCTGTAATCGGATGCTGCTTTTGGGTGTAAATCCCTTGTGTTTTCATGCTTTTTGAGCTTTGTTAGAAGGATAGAATTAGATGCTCGCAAGCTGTGTGATCTTTTTGGCTATAGATCTGTGACGAGAACGTTTGGAAGCTCGTTTGGATCTAAAAATCGTTTTTGCGTTCGCGTGTTTGGCTTTTGAGGAAACCCAGTAGGTGAGATCTGCAGCGAAAAACGAAGACACTGACAACGTTCGATGCAGGGTTTGGATCTCAAAACCCTCGGTTTTTGTGTTTGAGAGATTAGAGCAGGGCAGATGTTTGTCATTTGTATGATGGTCTGTTTGGATGTTTGTGTTTTGGGATCTAATGAGGATTTTTTTCAGTTTGTGATCGATAGAGAAATTCTACTAGGTCAGGTGTTTGTGATTTCTTTGATCGCAGCAGCGAGAAATGAAGACAAGAGGGAAAAGAAAAGTACTCGATCAGTGCAGAAATCAGTGGAAAGATATGTACTTTGTGATGGATTTTCCTGTTTGGTGCTTTTGATTGGGATTTAATGTGGTCTATCTGATTGACTGATTGGACACATCATGTGAGTTCTTTTTTTAAAGATTTTAGTTTGAGGTTTCCCAGGTGTTGCAAAACTTTTGTGGTCGTAGGTTCTTCTGGGCGTCTGGCGGCGAATGCGATTGCAAACGTCTAATAAAACGTCTTTTCATAGGACGATGGAGACAAGGCCTTGACCAACTGTTTACCTCGACCAACTGTTTACCTCCAACTTAAATGCATAGGGTTATAACCGTGCTCCATTATTTTATTCCGGATGGTTGTCCTAAAAATTAGGGTTTTTGTCTGGGACTTTTCGACTCCATTTGTTATTTACGTTTTCTTTAATAAATTCAAAGGAGTATGCTTGTTCTGCACAGTACTTCTCTCTCTCTCTCTCTCTCTCTCTCTCTCTCTCTATTTTTTCATGTAACGTCGTCTTGTTTTTACTTTTTTTTATTAACCTTGATTCTTTTATGTATTTAGAGAACATAAAACTTTCAAAATACATTTTGTAGCGCTACTTATTTATTTCATTTTTTAAAACTCCGTTCTGGTTTCATTTTCTATGAATTATGGTTTTGAAGTGAGAATTTTTTTTAGTCGATTAAGACATAATTTGCCTGGAATTGTCCCTGTATGCATTAGCAACATGGGTTGGTGAATTTGAAGAAGTTTGGTGGATTAGTAACTGTTTTTTCTCTCTATACACTAAAACATTGTTTGGATAAATCAAAAGCAAACTAGTTAGATTTAATGCGCGCAGCTTGCAATAAGCCTAATTGATTGAAGTAGTGTTAAGATTATTTGTATGCAAGTCATGAATTGCTAGTTTCATTTCTTTGATTTTAGCCCAAACATTATTAAGGGCCTAGTTCCATTCTTTTAATTTGTAGTATGCTGAAAACACTAGAGAGGTATCAGAAGTGCAACTATGGTGCCCAAGAGACAACTGTATCGTCAAGGGAATTACAGGTGAAAAATGCTTGCACACTGACATTATTTTTTATTCTAAATATCTCACCTTCCACAATATAACAATAATTTTTTATATTTGAACCATAAGGTGTGCTATCCATTTAATCTTCGTATGAGATGTTTGAATTTACTCATTTACCTGGGAAATGTTGAAATGCCGGGTCAGCAGGTAGAGTAGTTCCAATTGGTTTTATCCAATTATAAGTTATACTATTTGAATTTAGCCTATGCTTTCTGACGGCATGACGTGTAACATTTCAATGGAAAGTTTGATGTTTGGCAAAATAATAATAATAATAATAATAACAACAACAATAATAATAATGGCTTATTTTTTCATTATCTTATTTTGCATAGCAATATTGACATGTAATCTTCTGGTCATTTTATTGGGTTTTAACTTCTTCATCACTTGTATCATGTTTCATTTATTAGTAAAGACATGTATGAAGGAATGGTAATAAATGTGAGAACTACTTACAAATAGACACATGAGTTTTCAGTGACCATGAGTTTGTTTCAGGATTCAACTTTAAGCATTTATCTCCTTATACTAATTATGGAAGTGTTAACTAGTTTTCTTTAAGAGTATGCATATTGGTGTATGTTATTTGCAGGTAATACAGTGTTCATTCATGAATTAAGAGGTAGCTAAAATATGAAACTTAAGAAATGAAAGAAGGTTTTAGAATCTAACGACTTTCAATAAGCATACAAAGATGAACTATATGAATAGAAATCCCAGCGGGGATATGCAAAAAGATGTAACTCCTATGAAAACAAAAGATAATATCATAAAGTGAGTTCCTCCGATATCTAACCTCTATAAATTAGTAAGGATAGAGATGTAAAGGACATCAAACATATGATAAAAGCTTGATGGTTGAATTGGAGATTTAAAAAAAGATTGAAGGAAAGATTCATAAAACAACAATTACACCAACTATGACCTCTAGAGCAAAAAGTTGGCCAATTTGAGAATAACACATAAATAATAAGTGTAGTAAAGATAAGAATATTGAAATGGATAAGTAGTAAAAATAAAAAAGATAGACTTAGAAGCTAGCACATAGAAGAATTTAGAATTTGTTTCAATATACGGTGATGAGATAGTTACTTGAGGTGGTTTAAACAAGTCCAATGCAACACAACAACTTAACAAAGTACACAAACAATTTTCTCAAATGGGACAAAAGAAGAAAAGATTCCCGTAAAAAAAAGTCTAGAAAGCAAATTCTATGAAAAATTTGAGAAATCATGGGAAGTGGGAGTCAAGGAAAATGTTATCAAGAAGTTTTATCTAAAAACAAATTTGGGGTTCTAAGAGAAGAAAAATGATTTAAAGTACAATGAAAATGGTGTTCAGGAAGCCAAGATCAAGGAACAATTCCAAAATCAGACATAGACATGATTCTCCACATATGAAGCATGGGTATCGGTACGGGTACCGATACGGATACGGGATGGGTACGCCGATATGGCATAATCCTTAAAAAAACGGGATACTGGTGTGGCTGGGGTACGTCCATTAAAGAATTATATTTTTTAAAATTTTAATCATGCAATATGCTAATAATTAAAATATGTTAGAATTCTTAGATGCAACAAGCCAACAATTATTTAATATAATTATAAACTCAACCTAATTAAAAAAAAGAGCAACAGTAATATTATTTTTTATATTTCATAATCCGGCATTCTTTTCTTCTTCTTTTTCTTCCTCCTTTTCATTTTATTATTATTATTTTTTCCATTGGAAATGAAGGGATTAGAAATAGGTTAGGGATAAAGCCTTTTTCCTTTTAAGTTCATCAAGAAGGGTTAGGGTTAAAGTTAAAAATTATATTTTTAAACTTTTCAAACTCTTCCAAAAGTTTTTACAAGAAAAAAAAACCTCTTACAAAAGTACTAGGAACGTACTCATCCCGTACCCACAAAGTCAAAACATACTAAGTACGTTTGACCGTATCCAATATATTTTTTGTCGTACCCATACCCGGCACGTGTACGGGTAAGTACCCGGTACAGTTACGTATACATTTTAGAAGTACCCGTGCTTCATAGTTCTCCACACCTGAAAAATGAAAAAAAAAAAAAAACCACTTCTAAATATATTTTCATAAAAAAACAACGTTTTGGGTAGAAGGGTAGCTTGGCCAAACGGTAAAGGCTTACCGATAGTATCCTGGAGGACACAAGTTCCTCAGTAAATAGTCTCTACAACTCTGGACAACCTTACCTGCTATGGCCTCATTTCATCCGACATACTTTGATTTGGTCTAAATCAAATTCTCATTTGCACTCCTTCTCAACTGCTTGGGATACCATTCAATCCAGGAGCTCCCCAAAATATTGGTCTAAGTTTGCTTGGCTGCTTGGGATACCATTAGATCCAGGAGCCCCCCAAAATATTGGTCTAAGTTTGTTTCCACAGTAGATAATCTCCACAACGCTAGACAACCTTACCTACTACAGCCTCATTGCATTCCAAATAGTTTGATTTGGTCTAACTCAAATTCTCACTTGCACTCCTTCTCAACTACTTGGGATATCATTAGATCCAGGAGCTCCCCAAAACATTGGTCTAAGTTTGCTTAGAATAGTCTTCTCGAGCCTTCCATTACTTACTTCACCTGGAAATTGTTCCATAACAAACTTCCAACCAATGAATCACACAATCAATTGGTGTACAGATGGTGTCTTCCTGTTATCTCTGCGGAAACCACCAGCAAGTGTGGACAACTTGTTTTTCTCATGCCCTTTTCCCTTGGAATTTTGGGACTGGTTTGAACATCAAGCCAACATTAATTCTAATCATTCATGTTCCGCCTCAACTTTATGGAGTCTACTTTCAACTAATGTTTGCACTAAAACCAAAAAGGGTCTTGGAGCTCTCTTCATTGTGCTTTCTTCATCTTATGGAAGGCGAGGAATCTAAATGTGTTTAATAATCAGAAGCCATCTCAAGAGGTAGCAATCAATTTCTTCATGAATGAGGCTTCTCTCTCACTTGGGAAAATGATGTCCTATTTTCAAAGCTTTACTCTTAACTCTTTTTTTAAAGTTTGTAATCAGCTCCCTCATAATATATGAAATAGAGCACTAGTTTGGTTCTCCTTTTTCTCTGCTGTTGTTATCTCCTTTCTCTCTTCTTTTCAACTTAGTTTTGCATCTTAGCAAAAAAAAAAAAAAAGTTTCAGTCACTTGAGCATTGGTCTAAACTATGACTCTTGCATAGACTTGAGACCCAATGCTTAGTTTTCTTAGTGTCCAAACACTCTTAATTGTCCTAAACTACCAAATTGCAAGTTTTGTTTAGGATTGCTATCAGGATTTTACTTCCCTTAAATCTAAAACACCTTGAGTCACTCAGTTCATTTAAAAAAGATTTGTACAAGGGTTATTGGCTATCATTAAGCTAACTAAGAACTTAGTGTTGATGTAAAATCACCAGTGCTCCAACATATGTATCTTATCTAAAAAAGATCAATGAGAAACTTAGCTTTCCACATTTCCTAGCCTTTTCCAGTGATTGTGTTGATTTCCACTTTCCCAAGAATTAAATACATCATACTTTGGCAACTATTCTAAACCAAATCTCCCTTGAGCAAATCAATTATCGGCACACCAATGAGAAAAGTTTCTCTTTGTAGGTTTATAACACTTCAAGGAAAAAGGATAAACCACAGAAGACATGGATGAAGTAGGCACACTAGATCTAAAGAAGTACAACTTATTTAAGTATTTGTGCTAGGATTACTGGACCGTCAAAAGAGAATTTATGTAGGTGACCCATCATAGTTGGGATATTGTTTTGCTGATGCTTGTTAAAGCAATAAGGAGGGAAGCACCTAAAAACAATAATACAATAAGCTTTTTTATACTTTAAAGCTTTTGATTAATAGAAATTACCATTTCAAAAAAAAAAAAAATCAACTCTTCATATCCTCCATGGAAGGGGGTATATATACCTCACTATCGCACCCAATTTAGGATTTGCATGATTCATAATGCTATCTAGTTTCTAATAAGGAACAACCATTGAAAAATTAGAGATGCATTTTACCTCTTGAGCCAATTCTTATAAATGGAAAGACGCGTAACTAATCACTGCTTTCTTTTAGATTACAGTAAGTACATTTTTAAGACGACTATCTCATGTTGTTTAGATGTCTGATAGACTATATCACCTCTTACTTTTCATATTCAAAACCTAGTCTAAACCTTAGTATTTTAACTCTTAACTCAAATAACAATGTACAACACAATCATATATAAACAAATTAATATGCATACTTAATTTAGAGAGGTCACTAATAGGGTACCAAGGAATTTAATTTGATGGGTTTTAAAGAAAAGGAATATCCCGAGAGGTTACATTGAAATATTTAAGGATATGTATGAACGAGCATTAACAAATGTGAGAACTACATGTGGAAAAACAGAAGGATTCCTCATGACTATAGGTTTACATCAGAGATTAACCTTAAGCCCTTGTCTCTTTACATTAATTATAGATGAGTTAACTGTGCATATTCAAGAAGAAGTATCATGGTGTATATTATTTGCAGATGATATAGTATTAGTGGATGAATCAAGAAATGGTATAAATGCAAAGCTTAAGAGATGAGTGAGGCATTAGAATCTAAAGGCTTTAAAATAAGTCATACAAAGACAAAATATATGGATTGCAACTTCGGTGGACATATACAAAGTGTTGAAACCACTGTCAAGATTAAAATACATGAGATACTACGTAGAGATTTTTTTCAGTACCTAAGTTCGATAATTAAAAAGGATGGGGAGATTGATGAAGATGTGGAGCATAGGATAAAAGCTGGTGGCTGAAGTGGAGACTAACTTCTGAAGTGCTTTGTGATGGATAAATGTCAACAAAATTGAAGGGCAAATTTTACAGGACAGTGGTTAGACCAGTTATGACATATGGAGCAGAATGTTAGTCAGTTCAGAAAATGCATATTCATAAGATAGATATAGCAGAAATGGGAATGCTTAGGTGGATGTAGTGTAAAACTTGGAAAGATAAAATTAGAAATAAGCGCTTTTAAGAGCATTTAGAGGTAGCACCAGTAAGGGATAAGATTGGAAAAACTCATTTAAGATGGTTTGAATATGTTGAGCGTAAGCCAGTAATGGCACTGATAAGAAAAAGTTTGACTACACAGGTGGATGGTCCATCAAGAGGTAGGGGTAGGCCGAAGAAAATATTGATGGAAGTTATTAATTCAGATTTAAAGAAGTTTAACTTTTCGAATGATTTGGTTCAAAATAGAACGGAATGGAGAAACAGAACTCATGTAGCCGACCCCAACATGATCAGGATAAGGCTTTGATTATGATGATGATGATGACTAATAGGTGCTTACACCCCCAACTCAAAAGAATTCGGAAATGTCCATCACAGTAGATGAGTTCTCTTGATTCTATGCTTTGAATAAAAATCTAGCAAAAACTGTGTGATTCTCACGATAACTTAACCCGCTAGTTTTTAACTAAGTACTAATCCCGATCGTCTAACTAATAAGGGCTTTAATTGAAAACTAAGAAAGAGAAGTTGGAAACATTAAGGGGCATGTGGTGTCCTGAATGGTGCAACCCTACACAATCTTTAATTTGTTTAGGTCCTGGAGGGGGGTCTCACTGGGTTATGGGCTCCCATCATGGTTGATAACATCCCCTTGGTGAGCTAATCATTGGTTTGCTCCAATAGGGTTGGACCCTTTATTAGGCCCTTATTAGATTGTGGGTCTAGGTGTTAGGCTAGGAGTCCATTTAATTTTAGTTCCTTTCTTTTAAGGTTTTTTTTTTCTTAAGCCTTGTAGTGCGTTTAGTCCTTTGACCTGATTCCAAGGAGCCATATAGTCTAACACCAGTTCATCCACATAATTTTTTTAAGCCAACTTCTACTTCTTATCTTTAACAATCTCTTCTCTTATAAAGATCCTTAATTATCTTTAAATCACCGTACATGATATATAAAGGTCTCTAGTTTTCCTTTATTTGAGTGTCGGAAGCTTGTAAATATATTTCTCCCCATCTTAAGTTTCCAGCTAAACATACAAGTTTTATGTTTTACTTACCCATATGACTATTATATAGGTATTTTTGCCAACTTATACCTTTCCGAGTCTCCTACAGTTTTTTGTTCACTACCACTCTTTGAATAATGTTCTCTCTTTATCAATTGCCCTTTGGGATTCTATTTTTCATCATCAAGTTTCATTATGTGATATACTGATCTCTTCCCGGTTGACTTCCTAAACTATCTTTGCCGATCTGTTTTATACAACATCATTTGGTATATCCTTCATCATAATAAGTCTAAAATATCCTTTTCTCGCTTTCACATGATTTTGCCTAGGGTGAATATGCACCAACATCTGTTTTTTTTCTTTTTCTCTTTTTATACATTTGAACCAATATAACCCTATCATTAGTTCTTTTTTACCTGATATATATATCTTTTTTTTCCACCATGTTTTCCAACTTACTAATGTTCGTGTAAAATACACACTGCAAGGGGACCATATAACCTTCATCCTATGCCTTTACTTGTTTTTACTTGTGCCAACTTTTCATCCCTTACAGGCATCTAACTTGTAGATCATTTCAAAGGATGCCCACGAACTTTTTTTATGAATAATTTTTGGGATCTTGACCATATGAATGCCCTTAGACTTCATTTTTGCCTTTAAACAGTTGAAGTTTAAATGTTTCCTATAAAGCTATTTGTATAATAAAGGTGCAATATCCTATGGATGCAAGATCTCATATAGTACAATAAGTGCGATATCGCAACCATAGGATATCGCATTGTGTGATATTATATGGTCCTAAGACATTGCACAAACAACTCTATAGGAATTTATTAAACTAAAACCACTCATGGGCAAATATCAATTCTAACGGTAGTTATATAGGAAAAATCGCATAATTTTCCTACCCAATGGAATGACCAAACTAGCCCGGTAACTAAGTTGAGTAATCAAGAAATGCAATGGACTAACTAGGCATGTCAATAAAATCAAGCTATTACCATTTATCATTACTTTTTTTTTATCAGCCAAAAAAAAGTGATTTTATTAAGATCAGGGTGCCAAAGAACATACAAATACAATGGTAGCTAGAGAGGAAACTCACCAAAACATCATCACCAGACATCAAAAAGCTCAACTAGATTGGCCCCTTGACCGGTCCAATCATATGCAAAGAGCCCCCCACAAAAATTGATAAGATACCAACTAAAACCAAGCTATAGAAAATACCCCCATACAATCTAAAACCCACCCCACCCTCTCCTCTACCCACAACACTAACAAAAAAGCATAAAAACTAACTTGGCCTGCAAAACAACCATATTCCATCGACCTCCTCTGCCTCCAGCCAATCAAAGACACTGTTAACACTGCTGCCATAGCTTATCCACATGAAACAGAACATCATCAATGGAAAACTTCTTCTACTTAGCATAACTTTTGGCCCATAAAGCGACTCTAACCTTAACTAAATCTGTAGCATGTTCCTAATCAATCTTAATACCATCACATCTCAGTCGGTTTCTCCAAAACCAGACAAACTAGAAAACGGCCACGAGGATCATCTTCCATAGCAAGTTTCTCCTCCCTCCCCAGTTTATTAAATTCCAACTACCAAAATAATCAACCATTGATTTCGGCATGACAAACAGCCAGCCCCACCACTTTAAAATACTAATCCACAACCCCCACACCTGTGGGCAATGGAGCATCAGGTGATCGGTTGACTCCTCTTGGAACGAACAAAATAAACATGGCACTTCTTCATTGGCTGGGATCACTCCTATTCTTTTTAAGTGAGCACCCATTTTCAGCCTGCTGTTCCATGTCAAACAACCTAAAAATTGAGCCTTCAAGGGAACAATTTTAACCCACACCAAATTCCAATTTGATCTTGCTGTGCCTTGTCATAATTGGGCCACATTCTAACATCTCTAATAGTAAACAAAGCCAAAGAATTTGCCTTCCAAATCATCTGATCCTCCTTTTGTTTGCATGCCCAGGAAGAAGACTAAAGAACTCCAAATGACTCTCCTCTTCCCAACAGAACAAGTTCCTTCTGAAGTTGATGGCCCAATCACTCCCACCATTCGTACCTTCACACTAAAAATCAGCAATATAACTCTCTTTATTATTGCTCAACAAATACAGTCTTGGAAAGGCAATCTTGAGATGTAAATCACCAGCCCACACATCGTCTCAGAACCTCATCCTAGACCCGGAGCCCAAATTAAGCCCATAATTTGATTTAAAAAACTAGTACAAGCCTGAAACAGAATTACCCACATCCACAATGTCCCTCCTAACAATTGAGTTCTTTAAGTTGGCCTCCTCCTTTCGTACCCTTGCCCTACGATCATACCCATACATGTGACATAAAACTTTCTTCCACAACGCTGCATTCTCCACCCCAAACCTCCATCACTAGTTCAAGAGGATGGCCATATTGAACTCCTTAGTATTTGTGATCCCCAAGCCCCCGAATTTTTTGCTTTTAGAAATCTCTTCCCACTTGACCATATGCAAATTTCTTTTCCGATCACTGTCCCCCAAAAAAAAAAGTTTGTTTGTAATCTATCAATTTCCTTGGTCACCCCCTGTGGTAGTCTAAATAGAGCTAAATAATAGATTGGAATAAAAGAAAGCACTGAAGAGATCAAAGTTAGTCTACCTTCAACCAATAGTTAGTCTACCTCCAACCAATAGTACTCGCTTTTTCCATGACGCTAGCTTAACCTTCACAATCCTGATGATAGATTGCCAAGTTTTCCTCCTCCTTGGGTTCTTCCCTAAAGGTAGCCCTAAGTACTTAAAAGGTAGAGACTCCCCTTTACAATGTAGAATTTCTGCTAACTTTGCAATTTCGTCCTTTGTCATCCCAACATTACATACCTTGCTCTTTGTATAATTAATTTTCAAACCTGACATGATCTCAAAACACCTAAGAAGTCTTTTAACATTTGACACCTCCAAAGGTATTGGCTCACAGAAACGGAGTGTATTGTCTGCAAACTACGAATATGTTAATCTTAACTCATTAGAACCGACTTTGACACCTCCAATAAGACCATCCTTTTTTGCTCTATTAAATAGCCAACTCAACCCTTCCACCACTAAGAGGAATAGAAATGGTGACAAAGGATCTCCCTGTCTCAGGCCTTTTTGCATGAAAAATTCAGCTATAGGAGATTGATTGATAAGGATGGAAAGACAATTCAACGTAATGCACTCTTTAATCCAACTAATCCATCTAACTCCAAAACCCAATTGTTCCAACATTTTCAACAAAAAACCCTAATTAACTGAATCGTAGGCTTTTTCAGAGTACAACTTAGTAGGAATGCCTCACTTTCTTTTGCTCTTCCATCCGTGAACTATTTCATTTGCAATAAGAATGCCATCTAAGATGTTTCTCCCAGCAAGGCATGCTGATTGTTCAACCCCAATAACTTTGTTAACAACATTCTTCATCCTACTTGCCAAAACCTTAGCCAAAATCTTATACACGGAACCAATTAGACTAATTGATCTAAAATCTTCTATTCTGCTCCTGCTACCACATTTTGAAATCAAGGCAATGGATGCTAATTTAAAACATCTAAGGATTTTTATATTATAATAAACTTTATCAAAAAATCTCATGACATCTTCCTTTACTATCCTCCAACATTTCTTATAAAAAAGTAAGTTGAAACCATCTGGCCCTGATGCTTTGTTCCCATCTGCCTTTTTCAATTCTTAACAAACTTCTTCCTCAGAAAACGTGCCTTCAAGGGATTTTGATTCCTCTACTGAAATGACGACCTTGTCTCTTCTAACCAGATATATACATTTACAATAATTAAATCATTCTTCAGCCTCTTGATGTTCTTGGTAATGCTAGTAGAGGTTAGGGTGGGGTGGGCTCTTTTGGGGTTCTTTTTGTCGCTTAGTTTTAGTTGGTATTTTATCAACTTTGTTTCGGGGCTCCATGCATATGATTAGACCGGTCAGGGGGGACAACCTAGTTAGGCTTCTTAATGTCTGGTGATGATACTTTGGTGAGTTTCCCTCCCTAGCTGCCATTGTACTATATGCTCTTTGACGCCTTGATATTAATACAATTTTCATTCTTTGGCTGATCAAAAAAAAATTTACAATAATTAAATCAAAGAAAATTTTGAAAAACCAAAGACATGTATATTTGCTCTTTGAAAAATCTAAGATCAATTCAGTACTCTTTGATCTGATCTAACTCCTTTGTAGGATTATGTAAATGTGGAGGTAAGCATTAATAGAAAACTTATATAGACTATTAAAAAATAAATGGAAAGCAAAGCAAATAGCATTACATTTTTTTTACTTCTTTATTTTAAAGATAAAAAATTCTAACAAATAACAAATCGCATTTCTTAGCTTTCACTTGTATGAGAACCAGTGGTGGGTTTATTCTTTTGTAGTCATTCCCATATCCAAGTTACTATTTTTCTGCCTAACAATTAGATTGCACATCTCAGCCAGCTTGTTTTCTTTTGTTCTTTGTCTGCTCGCAGTAGATTCATTTTCATATTGTGTCTAAATATTGCGTACATTTAAAAACCAAGCATTCTTCATAGTGTCGCTTGGTGGTTGCATTGCACTCTTGTAGTTTGTCTTTATTTTACCCATCAAACACCCATCTTTTCTCTTATATTCCTTGCTGCTTTAGATATCAAAATCTTATCACTTCGGGCAATTAAGCAGTTTTCTATTTTGCGTAGTGTGGTATATGATTCCCAGCCATGATGCCAACTTCCAGTCTATATGTACTTAATAGTGGCTATTTATTATGACAAATTGTAATAGCTGCAGCCCTGTCCTAAAATGTTGTAACTTGTTATCCCGGTCTAAGATCATTGAAACTATTATGAAAGGTCTGTTGCATCTGGCCTGGTTTCCCTCAAATGCAAATATGCTTCTCCCTTTTTGTTTCTTGATTTCCTTTCGCACTTACATGACATGTCTTGAAAAAATTAAAAACAGGTCAGAATAAGGAATTTGGTTCTTGCTTTGTTTTCATCATCTGCTTCTCACTGTCAAAACAATTATTTTAATGGCCTCACATTTTTTTTTGGATATACAAATGCATTCATTAATTGCTTTTACTGCACACTAATGATCGCTTTTCTACTATTTAATCCAAGAAATGGACATGATCTTAATATAGGCTGCTCTAACCTTTCTATGAAAGAAAATAACTTGATAGAAAGACACACAAGGCACAAATGAGGAGTACTCTACTTCATTGCTTAAAGACTATATTACAACATCCTTATATAGGATTTCTACATACATTACAATAAAAGTAAATACATGACCACACAAATCCAAAAGACACTCCCTACTAACCAAAGAGACATTTCACAATTACCAAAGAGACATCTCACAAAATTGAAAAATTATTCAATACTATAGGAGTACCTACTCCTTCTTCTCTCCATTGACCTCATTCTCCATTGTAATTGGTGGAAAAGGAAAAGGAGTAGGTACTCCTGGAGTACTGAATAATAACTCAATAAAATTTTAGATACATGAACAATGAACCTAAACTGGTGCATTAATTTAACACTCCAGCATTTTCCTTTAGTGCAACCTTTTTTTTATTTTTTATTTTTTAATTTTTATGACATACAAAGGTAATAGATCAAAGTAAAAAGAGGAAAGGATATTAAGACTCGAGAACAAAACATTGTTCTATCTCAATAACGTATCCACATAAGAGCTGCGTTTTCATCTTCATTTGCATCTTCAACAGATTTTATCAACTTCCCTGCCCATTCTCTTGTTTTTAACCTGTTCTCAGCTCCCGTCTTTTGCAGTCGTGCAATATTTAAAATTCCTTCGGCACTATCTTTATCCTTAGCCTTTAACACATTTGCCAATATGCCAACAAGTTCAACACAGTTTTTTATTTGCAACTCGAGAAAAAACTTATTATCAAAGACCCTTCCATAGATCCACATCTTTCTAGCATGTTCTGGCCGCCAGAAGCTAAGAACTGATTCAATAGTGTTCGTAATGCAGAGAGAATATTATTAAATCTTGTAAAAGATAGAGAATTTAATAATTCTGCACTTCTGACTTTCAAACGATCTTGTACTTTTAAGAAGGTGGTAAAGAGATGTGGTCCAGTAAATCTCAAATGTATGCTGAATAGAACTCTTTGATCGGTCCATTTTCTGCTGTACTGTATGCACTATATAATATCCGGTATAAGGTAGCCTTCAGATAATCACAAGTGGTGTAACAAAGGTGAATAGTTCAAATCACATCAATGTGGGGCTTGTGATCAGTCACAGGAATATCAACCTTATAAAAATTCCGAAAGCCATTATCAATGTGATCCCAGGCTTTCTCATAGTTGTCCTCAGTCTTTGCAAACAATCTAAATAACAAAGCCGCAATAAAGACATATGCTCAAGCTAACAAGGAGCTATCATCAGTGCTCGTTCTTATACTAGAATCAGAAGGTACACCCACTAAGTTTCTGTCGGAGATTCCTTCAAACTCAACATCGTTGAAATGCTTCATGTCTTCTGGAACATCTTCTGGAAAAACCAAATTATCTTCAAGAAGTCCGTTTAGGTTCCACGCCATTAAAACAAGGCCGCAATGTCTCTTCTGATACTGTTGTTCTCCATTTAGAAAATACCGAGTTACCCATAGTCACAACAGTATAATCGTTGAGTCTGATAAGCTCTAGAGCTCTCCTACCTCCCCATTCTTTATCATCCGACTGCTTTTTGCTGGTATCAAAGCTGGAAACATTCAGTGTGTCATTGTGCTGGGTGATCTTAGACTTTGGAACTCTTTCGATTTTTGAACGCTTAGCAGCTTTTTCCATCAACATGTTCTCGACCTCTGTATTTTTCGCGGTATCAATTCCTGAGTTGTTTGCTATAGTATCTTGCTGCCTTACTTTATGTTTAGCTTGCTCTTTGAGTAGCTGTGCAAAAGCAGCATGGAGGTTGTCTCGCTGCTTTGATTCCATATTCGGGAAGCACAAATCAAGCACCTCGAACGTTAACGTGCACTAGTGGAGTAAAGAAAGAAAAGTGATAATTGGGAGTTTCTGATTGCATGCTCTCAAAACTTTAGTGAAACTTTGAATATTATCTTTTTATCTTTTACTTATTAAAGTAACTAACTTTTGTTGACAAATCTAAGCAGAGCAGTCACCAGGAATATATGAAACTTAAGGCGCGGGTCGAAGCTTTGCAACGATCACAAAGGTTGGTCATTTGTTATTATGATGATGTCTTTAAAATTTTCTATTCATTGTATTTTGTTCCAATACCACTATATCTCGTTGATATGATTACATTTTTCAATTTCAAAACTTGTTCCACCATCCCATGCCGATAATTAAACTTGGATTATCGGAACGCAGTTAACCACTGGGTGAAGTTTCTGTTTTAATTTATGTTCTTTCAATTGCTTTAAATCACTCTTCTACATCTTTTTTGCTAATTGCTTCTTAAATTTTTTTCCCATCAACTGAACATGTATGGATTCCAATATTCTATTTGCCTCATAGAACCCCACAAATGGAATTGGAAAGTAGGAACTCCTTTTCAATAATCTTTCATATAATGTGGTAAAATAAAATTGAAGCACAAAGATGAAATCAATTATGTGTGTCACAATTATTTTGACTCCAGAAATCTTTTGGGCGAGGACTTGGGCCCTTTGACTGGGAAGGAGCTAGACACACTGGAAAAGCAGTTGGATGTATCTTTGAAGCATATTAGATCAACACGGGTACTTCTCTTTACTTTCTATACTTTATTTTTCACGTCCAAAGTAGGAATTTTAAAACGCAAGTGTGAGTTGCATTTCTTTCCAGAGTTGCTTAAGTTTTCTTCAATGTAGAATACCACAAGCTTAGAGGATACTTATGGAACATGCATTAGTGGTTCTCTCTTGCTTTAAAAAAACGGTCGCGGACCTTGTAATGTTGAGGGCCAAAATATTTACATAACGACTGATATAACAGCCCAACTATTTTAACAATTTGTTTTAGTCAAGTTTGTGTTTATTCCAGTAAAAATTATAGATTATAGAAGTTTTGAATGTAGGAAATTATATGTAGTACAGTTTGCATATAGTATTAGAAACCGAATAGGTTTCAATGTATGCTTTCAACAATACACTATTAACACTTTGATTGAAGCATACCTTGCACCATTGATCCACATGATGAAGCTTGTTGTTGATAGCCTTTGCCTTGCATCATGTCAACCATTAAGATTGAGGATCACAGATATTCAAGACGAGCAATTGTGATCAAATGAGGTCCCGATCTACTTTCTCTCTCTTAAACCTCACATAATGTATGAATAGTGGCAGAATATCACACTCATGTGTTGGTTAGAAAGAGTGATTGAGAGCCAAGGAATTTATAGGAGATTTGGGCTAATTCCATCAAAGAGGCCCTAATACAGGTTGATTCCAGATCTGGCCCAGATCACAAGCGCACAGACAGTGATAGCCTCATTTGATTCTTGATCTCCTCAAGGATCCCTATCCATAGTTAGATAGTTTTAATTAATTATTAATTTTTTATTTTCTGTTGGTTCAGATTAGGACTTACTTAATTTAATTTAGTAAACCATGATTGTTTAGGATTACTCTTTCCTAATTTAGCAATAGCCCTTCCTATATAAGAAGAAACCCTTCATTGTAATAGATATACTTAATTCAATTAAAATTATCAGAGTTTTATCTATCTTTGTACTTATCATAAGTGTTAGTGTACCTTGGGGCAAAAATCTATCTTTAGATTCGAACAATCCTTCAGGAAATTGTTCTACGCTCGATTTGAGATCCAGGGCTACACCAGTTTGATGTCAAAGCGGTTTCCACAGAATCAAAATCATAATCGTTCCCCTGGAAGAACAAATAGAAGGGATATTGTTTGTCATACCTGCAAACAACAAGAACATTATACAACTGAATGCCCACATAGGAATTTGTACACTCCTAATGAACCTTGTAGTGAGATCCAGCATGATGAGTACGTAGAAATGAAACAAGTTTACACAAATCCTCATGACAATTCGACAAATCAATTAGATTATGCAGATGTTAATGATGGCATTCCACTACTTTTCTAGATCACCACCTACTAGTAACGGATGCAAAGGAGGAAGAAAAAGATTGAATCATGCTTCTATTGTTCGGTCTCAAATCAATTGCATGGGCTAGTCATGCAATATAATTATTAATGGTGGTAGCGCAATGAACGTTATTCTCAAGAAGCAATCGAAAAGCTTAAACTACCCACACTGAAGCATCCACAACTTTATACAGTTACATTGGTTGATAATTATTCCATTCTTGTTCGTCAACAATGCTTCGTTTCTTTTAAAATTGGCAAATATGAGGACACTATTCGATGTGACATCATCCCAATGAACGTTGTACATATACTTTTTGGACAACCATGGCTACAAAAACTTAAAGTCATCATAGATGATGAACAAAACACCTATACTTTTAAATGGAAAGGTGGAAGAATCATGTTACATCCTGTCACAACCCGAGCCCAGGGGGTCGGGGGTTAGCAAAAGCCAAACCAATGACACACGTACTCCCGTACCTGCACACTTAGACCCGGTCCAAATATACACGTACAAGGGAAGGTTCACACGTGCAAACATGTACGCGGAAGCTGTAGATATCAAAACATTACAACAATATGTAGGAACAGAGTAGAAAACCAGAAGTTACATACATCATATCTGAAAGTGTTATAAAATGAGACAAAATACTGTATACAACTCATGAATGAATGTAGGCTTGATAGATCTCAAAAGAATGAAGACCCGTATACAAGATGAGGTCTAGACGCTCTCCGAAAGGAGGGATCACGCCCACTCCTCTAGCCCGGATGAGGCCTTAGGGATCTCTCCTGCAACCTGATTGACCGACGAGGGGTCGATCTAGGTATCTGAGCCTGCAACACCAAGGACAAGCATGAATACAACGATCCAGCAAAGTATAAACAATAACAAGATAACACATGCTGTCTCTAATCAAAGTAAAGAACAGAAGTAAATCATAACATGTCAATGCTTGTACACTAGGCAATCGTGCAAGAAATACAACATGTTCTCGTGAATCAAAATACATACACTGTACATAACTAGGCGGCTACCACACATGCCATATGCTCCCAAATGAGGAATCTTATAAACATGAGGAGAACACCATTGTCCGGGCCAGGGTACAAATGGGTCTTGGGTTTCCTGGGGTCCGGATTCCCCAAGACATATCCTTACTGCAACAAGGCCATATAACTATACCAAAGTCACCCCGTCGGGCTCCTAAGGCTGAGGCAGAGTAGTGCCTGACCATAGTAAATTAATCATGGGCTACACCTTGAGTCAAACATACCAACAAATACACCATACGTGCATAATCATGCTCAACATACGTGTATACTCAAGGTGTAAGAGACATATCAAGTAATCCATCAAGTGACGTGTATACGAAATTACATAATCATGTAAAAGAATGGAGGTCAATGCTTGACATGCAAGATGCAATGCAATGAATCCATACCGAATCAAGGGTACTTACAATCCAACCTTATTCTAGTTATCCAGTGTTTTTAACCGTGCATGTTGATGTAGTTTTAAGGTCTCCGATATATCATTGTCTAGTGTTGCATTTCACCTGAGAGTACACCGAAATACCTTAAACCAACACCCATGGGAAGGTGCTTAACCGTTGGATAACGAACACGAATGATTCGCAGCCCTCGAGATCATTCACGTAGTAGTCTCATAGTCCATTGGGCAAGTCACAGTCACCTACCTTTTAGGTCCAAGGCCCTACTAAGTCTTCTTCCTTCCTACCTTTTTCACCTGTACATTTCACTCAACTCCGCCGTAGGAGACCTTACGGCTCAGCCGCAGGTTCCTTATGGCTTAGCCGTAAGAGAGGACACAGCTTAGCCGTGGCCACGCCGTAGAAGAGATGTAGATTTGCATACTCTCAGTTTTATTTAGGGACACCCTGTATTGATCTACTGCTGGGTCACTGTGGGGCTTACGGCTTAGCCGTACTACATGTTACGGCTTAGCCGTAGCACAATTCACGGTTCAGCCGTGAATGCGCAGAGCCAATTTCTGAAGGGATTACAGAATAACTAGAAACAAAGGAAACACGAAAAGCAAAAGAGAAGAACTGAACTCAAATGGGCTGTAAACATGCTGTCCATACAAGATCATGAAAGTCATAGCAATCACACACACATACCATCATGGGTTCATACAAGTCACGTTTATACTTGCCTCAATTCGATTCTAACACTCCACTTGCTGTCCTTGGGCTCAAATCACTACCAATCACCACTCCCAGCTCTTATGCATGAAAAGAGAAGGAAATTCCTCATAAGCCTAAGCATGGAGAATTGTGGAGAACGAGAAGAGAGGGGAAAAGAGGATCCAACCTCCAAACATACCTTGAAGCACATGAATCCCAAGCCCCTCTTGCTGTTGGTGTGAATCAAAGAGAACAATCGAAGGAGAGAAAGAGCTCACGAGAGAGAGAGAGAGAGAGAGAGAGAGAGCTGAAGCACAAAGAAGACGCTAATATGAAGCTGAAGTCGGTGAAGGCTTAAATAGGATAAGGTGAGGGGAAATTACAACCAAGTCCAATTGCTTAAGGTCATTTCCAATTCGAGTCAAATCAAGGTCCAACGAAACCATGCGACATCTTTTGCCATTGGCACAGTTACAACATTTAACGAGCTCAATAAGATACATGTGCTGACACCAAGATGATGAAAAAATGATGAGATCTTGGCAAAAATACAAATTACGAAAAAGGGCTTGGTCTACCTAAACCTGGTCAAACTCAACCCAAATACCTATCCATGGCTCACAACAAAATTAAAACAGGCATAGAACATCATTAACAACAAAAATAACATTAATTAGTTGCTAAACGAGATCAAGCTGGGTCGCTAAACGCAATTGAGTCATCATTTGCAGCATATTACTTACGTTGAATATTTTATGTTTTCAGACTCAGTGCATGCTTGATCAACTTGGAGATCTTCAACGAAGGGTATGAAATCATAGATATGCCTACATTGCCATTACACTTTCCTTTCTCCTAACTTTTTCCGTGATTTTTCAGGAGCAAATGCTTAGTGAAGCTAACAAGAGCTTGAGAAAAAGGGTGAGTTAGTTTTATGCTCTATTTTTTTTTTTTCTCCATCTCTATCTGGATACAATGAACAACCATGAACGATAGACTTCAATTAGCTTCATTGCTCCTCTTCCTACAATTTTTTAGCTGCAATAAATGTGAGTATTGTTCTTTAAAAAAAACGTTGGTATTTAGCACCATCAAACAGTGAAATCGAATGTTTAACCAAAAAAAAAAAAAAACCAGTGAAATTGAAGGCATGAATCTATCTTTTTTTTATCGAATCATAAAGGTATAAAACTTTTGAATCATGTTCAAAAAGGTACTTGAAGATTTGATTATTTCAAAAAAATATTAAGATTTTCCAAAATTCTTTCAATCGAGTCCTCATAAAATTTCTTTGTGAAATGACAAACATACCCTTATGTAATTTTACAAAATTTTCATCTAATAAATCATTTAAGAGAAATGATGAAGTCCAACCCAATGATCTATTGGGGCCCACTTCACTGCCATGGTTAAAAAAAAGGAGATTCCATATGACTAAAAAATGAGCTTTTTCAAATGGCTATAATCATCAAAATAAAAATGACTAGTTTTAGAAAGGAAAGAGATTAGACAAAAACTTATCACAAGGGAAGGTTAGTTTTGTCATTTCACAAATAAAATTATGGAGAGGATTTAATTGAAAGAATTGCAGGAAGCTTTTATACTTTTTTGAAATATTCAAATCTTCATGGATTTTTTAAAAAATATGCAAAAACTTTTATACCTTTTTTAAAATCTCCCTTTTTTTATAAAATCAAAGGCCTAAGAAGAGACATTCCCCATCCCTTATTTTATATTCCGTTTTAGTTCCCACATACCAAACCCACTTATGTTCAATCTAATGATAAATAATGATCTCAATTTGACACTTTTCTGACCATTATTCATCATTGAGTTTAATCACTAAAACATATCTACATCATATAAATCCATAAGGACAGGCTATGAAGTTACGAGCTAGGATGGTTTGATCAAACCAATATTAAGCCCATCCCTAATCCACTTCCATATTGTCTCTCATCAACCCCTTCGATTGTCATACCCTGATATGAGCCCACAAGAGTTGGTGGAAGGTGTTTCGTAGTCTAGTCAATCTTGAGGTAGAAATGCCTTGGCCCATTAGGGTAATTTACCTATGAATTGATATGAAGTGAAGTGTCCATGTAAGAGATATGAAAAGACAAGGGGGCCATATCAAAAGTAAAAAAAAAAAAAAAAATTAGAATTTCCCCTTCTTTTCAAGAAAAAAGTCAAAGAACAACAATTTCAATCCACTAAAAGGTAAAAAGTCATCTACTTTTTACGAGACAAGAAAAAAAATAATAAATTAAATAATTTATCAAGCCACTAAAGACAAAAGGTCATAATATTATAATTAAATTTCATCTAATTTTATTCTCTTTTGATTTGAAGCTTTATTTTTTAATTCACTTAACAACTGAATTGACAAACCAGCCCATAGTCTGAACTGATGAGCATGAAGTATGCAAGATGTGAATGGGGAAGATAAGTCTACAATACCTAACTACCGTGGGGTTGCCCCATCCATAGTGGGTTTCATAGCTTGTCATCGTGATGTGGATATACATGTGTGCCATTTTTATGTATGATGATGGATGGATCCACGCTTCACCATGATCCTCCATTCACCATTGTTGGCCAGATATAGTTTCAATTACACATGCACAATCCAACCGTTTCAACTTATGAGACCAATCGATGATAATTGAGTGGCTTTTGTTCTCTCTGTTTTGGTAAATACTCATATCCCCATGTGCATACACAAAGTCTATGCAAGTCCCAAATCAACAGAGCTACAACTAAGGTTTTACCTCAAATTGTTTTTGTGGAAAGGAAGATGCCTGCTTCTAAGGTATCAATCAAATGGCAATTGAGTAGCAACATGTGGTGTCCTTCAAGTTAAAATTTGCAATGTTAGCCCGATTCATTTTCAGCTTTCTGGTTTCTACAAGTCAGATGGAGAGGATTCCTCGTTAAAGTATTCCTGAGCGATGCCCCAACATTTTGTTCCTTCTTTGTGTGTAATTAATTGATTTAGGAATATGGCAATATACAGAGGACTCTCTTTTATCAGTAACATAACTCAACCCACGACATAAGTTGGGACAAAGTGAACCTTCTAACTATGCTATAGTCCTTCTACTTGTGTTAAGTTGATCTATTGTGAATAGGTAATCATGATAAGCAATGTGTTTGAGTGACTGATTTGTTGGGCCTTCAACACTTAACTTCATATTCACTAGGCCCACAGTTTGTGAATCAGTGTGAGTCATCAGCTAATCTGTAGTGATATTCTCTCCCCACCCTCATCCCACTTCTTTTTTTTTTTTTTTTTCACAACATGTGGACCTAGCTCATGCACTCTCATACACACATGTTTATAACCAGCTGAGGAAACAGTCGAAACTTTCAGCCTGTACTTATTTATGGCACAAAATCTAACATATAAATAGAGGTGTGCCTGTTTGGCTAGGTTGCTATGGAAAAGAATGACTTCCAAAGTTTTTTTGGTAGATGACTAATTCACAAGTTAACCTTGCATTTTCTGAGCTGGCCACATCAAAACACCAATTTTGCATGATAGAAGTATTGTGCTTCTGAAAGCCACAAACACCCTTTTTCAATCTGAGCATCTTGCAATTTCTTTCTAGCTTCTTCAGAGGTTGTATATGTGTTTGCATTGTCACATGAATCCTTTGCAGACAATTTGTTAAGATATAGAAATTAATGGTCAATTGAGCTCTAGCAAAGGATTATCAAATAGGTGATGGTGAAGGATAAAAAGTAGTAATGCATATGCGATCTTGACTTTCCCAGTAGTTGAATTACTATGGGTGATGGTTGGGCATTCATTTGTCATATTCTCATGTTCAATTTCCATGAAAAGGGAGGTATTTGATGGTGTTTTTGAATATTCACCTTTGATTCTCTAATTTTAACAACTTACAAAAATACAAAGTCTTAGAACTCCTACAAATTCAATTACATGGAAAAATAAAAATGGTCCTTAGCCACATTCTTGTGTCTTAGATGCATAAGATACACACTAAGGGCTTCTATAGTTGTGAGAATTTGGAGAATTCTTATCTAAGAGATTTCTAAGAATTTCAAATGTTGTCCTCTAAAATAGAATTCCAAATGCTCGGTCCTCCTTTAACATTTGGAATCACAAGATGTTGGGAATTCATAAGGCCAAAAGTAGTTTTCATGGGGGGCTGAAATTTTGGATTCTTTTATCAAATAGGCATGCACAAATGCTCAAGAAACAAGAATTAAATGCAATGTCAGAAATTTCCAATAAGTCCAATTCCTGTTAGAAATGCCTCTAACTGAACTGGCCCTAATTTGGATTCTTCACTAATTCTTCTAATGTTAATTTAAATACTATTTTTCATTCACTATGTTAAATATTATACCTTATTTTTTGGAATTTAAGTATGATATTCATAAAATTAGTACTTAATCATTTAAATGACGATTTTTTTATTTTTATTGGTCATATTCTATATCATCATCATCATAATCATCAAAACCTTAGTCCAACCATGTTGAGGTTAGCTATGTGAATTTTATTTCTCCATTCCGTTCTATTTTAAGTCAAATCTTAGATAAGTTAAATTTCTTCAAATCTGATTCAATAACCTCCATCAATGTTTTCTTCAGCCTACCCTACCTCTTGATGGGTCATCCACCTGTATAGTAAAACTTTTTCTCACCGATGCCATTACCGACCCACGCTCAACATGTACAAACCATCTTAGATGGATTTCTCTATTCTTATCCCCTATTAGTCTTACCCCTAAATGCTCTCGAAAACACTCATTTCTAATTTTATCTTTTTTAGTTTTACTATACATCCACCTAAATATTCTCTCCTCCGCTACATCCATCTTATGCATATGCGTTTTCTAATTGACAACATTCTGTTCCATATGTCATAGCTGATCTAACCACTGTCTTATAAAATTTGCCCTTCAATTTCGTTGGCATTCGTCTGTCACAAAGCACTCCAGAAGTTAGTTTCCACTTCAGCTATCCAGCTTTTATCCTATACTCCACATCTTCATCAATCTCCCCATCCTTATTAATTATCGAGCCTAAATACCGAAAAAAATCTCTACATGGTATCTCATGAGTTTTAATTTTGACAGTAGTTTCAACACTTTGTATATGTCCACTAAAGTTATAATCCATATATTCTATCTTTGTGCGACTTATTTTAAAGCCTCTATATTCTAATGCCCCCCGCCATCTCTCGAGTTTTGCATTTACACAATCTCTTGATTCAACCACCAATACTATATCATCTGCAAACAACATACACTATAGTACTTCTTCTTGAATATACACAGTTGATACATCCATAATTAATGCAAAAAGATAAGGGCTTAAGGCTAACCCCTGATGCAAACCTATAGTCACTGAGAATCCACCTGTTTCTCTACATGTGGTTCTCACAGTTGCTACTACTCCTTCATACATATCCTTAAAATTTTCAATATAACCTTTAGAGACATTCTTTTTCTTCAAAACCCACCAAATTAAATCTCTCGGTATCCTATCATAGGCTTTTTCTAAATCGATAAAGGCCATGTGTAGATTTTTCCTCTTTGCTCTATATTTTTCTATTAATTGCCTAAGTGAAAAGATAGCTCCCATAGTTAACCTCCCTGGCATAAAACCAAATTAATTTTCAGCGATCTTAGTTTTCTATCTCAGTTTTTCCTACATTATTCTCTTCCATAACTTTATAGTATGACTCCTAAGTGTAATCCCTCGATAGTTGATACAATTTTATATATCTCCCTTATTCTTATATATAAGTACTACAATATTTCTACTCCATTCATCCAGCATTTTCTTTGTCATAAGTATCTTTTTGAATAGTTTACATCTGATCATATTCTATATATGTTAATAAATACTTAACTAAATTTTTATGTCAAGTACACATACTATATTCAAAGAAGACTAAACAGACACTTCATACTATTCGAATACAAGCATGGCCGAAGCAGTACTATACATTATAAATTGAAGGAATGTGTCCTTTAGATCTGAAGTAATTATTACTGCAAAAAAATACAGTATTATGTGTAATTTCTCTCAAAATATTAATAGAAAAATACTAAATAATTTTTCGTTATGTGCAGTTGGAAGAAGGAATGCAGGAAAACGCAAACCAAGCATGGGATCCCAATGGATATGGCCGACAAGAAGGCCCACCACAGAGTGATGGATTCCTCCATCCCATAGAGTGTGGACCCACTCTCCAAATGGGGTAAATTTCTTCCTAACCACTTACAATTATCTACTTCACCAATTACACCGCCATTATTCCAAATGAAGTGAATATCTACGACCTTTCGTTAGTAGTCCTTATGAGGCTCATATCTGATGTTGATGCTGTGAAGCTCTAACTCTAGATTTTGGATATATGAAGGCATTCCCTGGACACACTATTCCTTTGATTTCGCGGGCACCCAAATTTGACACTTAACTGGAATTTCACAGCCCCTTAAAAATGCAACAACTTTGAAGCCATGAAAAGCATAAATCTTTTATCAGATGGTTAACATTTTCTGCTCAAAATCTACAAGGAAACTATACCCGGGCAGGACCCTATAGGCTGGACCATTCTTGAAAATCACTGTGTAGTACTTAGTTTTCATGGAGAATTAAGATTAACTCTCGCAGAATTACAATGAATCATGTCATTTACCGTGTTTCTCAGGTACCAGTCTAATCAAATCACAATAGCTGCACCCGGACCCAATGTGAATATCAACTACATGCCGGGATGGCTTGCATGAACAAGGCCTGGTATGTATATGTATGTATGCTTGGGATGACTTCATCTGTTTGTCATTCACACGATATGTTCTCTTATTTCAGTGAATTGTAATCCCTAACTACTATCAAAATCTATTGAATTCTCCCTGTTGTTGGAACATTGTAGATGATATATATGTTCATGTGCCTTGGAATGTGGGTGAGGACTGAAAACTTTCTTTTCCACATTTGCTGCGGTAGAAGTGTGCCTTAATTGATAGATAGGGCATTTGCTCAGCGAAATGAACCTTAGATTTATATTGTGAAGTTTTCTTCTATCTTCTTTTCCTTTTCCACCCAGACTGAAATATATCAGCCTGGCACAGGATATTTACACTTTGCTCTTTCATAAGTACACCATTATTGTAGGGCCTACTTGTGACATGGTCAATTCAAAGGTGAGCAGTGCTACACGTGCACCCCATTTCCTGCAACAGCCCTCGAGCTTTTTGTGGTTCACGGGATTTTTACACTTTGCTCTTTCAGAAGTACACCATTCTTGTTGGGCCTACTTGTAACATGGTCAATTCAAAGGTGAGTATTGCTACACATACACCCCATTTCCTGCAACAGCCCTCATGCTTTTTGTGGTTCACAGGATTTTTACACTCTGCTCTTTCATAAGTACACCATTCTTGTTGGGCCTACTTGTAACATGGTCAATTCAAAGGTGAGCAGTGCTACACATACACCCCTATTTGCTACCACAACCCTAGTGCTTTTTGTAGTTCACAGGATCTTTACACTTTGCTCTTTCATAACTACACCATTCTTGTAGGGCCTACTTGTAACATGGTTAATTCAAAGGTAAGCAGTGCTACACATACACCCCCATTTATTGTCACAACCCTAATGCTTTTGTGATTCACAGTTATCTTAGATATAGTCCACATCACATCTTAGACAAATATGAACCACAAAAAGCATTAAGGAGTAAATGGGGTGTAAGTGCAGCATTTCCCTTCAAAAATCATGGGGTGAATTAGGTGATAATCAACTATAGTCCTTATAACAATGGATTTTAAGTTTGGCATAAGTACCTCAGGTATCACCGCAATCAGAAGCAGATGTTTTTCACTTGTTCTGCAAATAAATACAATGGCTATGTAGGTTACTCATTGAAGATTAGTAGCGTCACTCCTAAGCAGATCATGCTTAAGTAAACGGAAAAGCTGAACTGAATACTTTTCTGGGCTTGATGGATTGAAACACGGACCCATTGTTTAAATCCAAACGCCAATTATGGTGGGTCCGGGCCTTATGCCCACTACATCTGGGTCCTGGGCCTGGAGCTCAACTTGGACACAGATCAAGAGATTCCATTTACTGGAATGTAGGCCCCACCAGAACATAAACATAATGATAGCAGAAAACTAGGGCTGTTTATGTGCTTGGTCAGGCTTTGACTAAAGCTTGTCCAAACATGGCCCATTTAGTTCTTAGGCCTATTGTTGAGTCCCAGACCCACCTATCATCTAAAAGTCAGGCCGAAGCTGAGACCCAGCCCATTGGAGAAGTAAAAGATCTCCTGTTTGTGTTAATTGCTAAATGCTAAGCTGGAACAGAATTTAAGCATGCATAGGACCACCCAGCCCGTTTATGAGGCTAGAAAATTAGGCCCTTATACATATAATCCCCGAACAAATGCGGCTCCGATGAAGGCTGGGCTTGGGCCAGACCCTGAATTAATACCAATTCAGGTTCTCTATGGCTGGTAAAACGTGGGTCCAACTCTTTGGCTGGTAAAACGTGGGTCCAACTTATTTTCAACTCTTTCATTAATAAGGGGACATTTTGACCGGTATAGTTTAGGAACCCCTGTAGAACATCCCCAAACCAATACCTGTATGACTATACAACTACAAGTGACCGTGTGTTGACATCATCGATGAAAGTCTCAATGACCAATAGCGTTTTCACGATGATCAGCTGGACGTAGTAGCTATTGAAACCATATCATAACTTTAAATGATTGATTATTTTAGTATTTTAAGAAAATTGAGAGAAACCATTGCCAAGAAGTACTTTAAATTACCAAATATCCCTATTTAGAAATTCACTGAAAAAATAGGAACTAATTTGAAAAATTTTTAAACTTTTGTCTTTTTTTAAAATAACCTAAAACTTGTCGCCTTGTTTAAAATTTTCTCTATAAAAATCATATAAAGAAAATTTACATGTAACAACCGATATCTCTTTTGACCAATAAAAAATATTGAATTGCTTTTTTTTTCTTTACAAATAATCATTTGTAATTTTCCCAAACATACAGTTGAGTGATCTCGGTAGCTTTACTTCACACCCATTGACACTTATCAATCCCATGTTGTTCTCAAGTTAAAGCAACACTCCAAGACCACTAGCCCAGCATAGCCAAAAAAAAACAAAAAAAAAACAAAAAGCTAGAAAGCATAGGAAAAAATTTTACTTGCAACCACCTATATACTATTAAAAACTAATTACCACCCTCCCTTTTTCAACAGTAAACATTGCTATTAAAATGCAAATCTCATTCTTCTCTCTCAAACGACAATTAACAGCCAATTTTCAATTAATGAATACAATTCACTATATTTTTACCTAAGGATGAAAGTTCTCGTAACCTCATTCAATTTAATTTGGAAACATAACGCGAAAATATTATTAGATTTGAGTCAGTCCAATCAATATCAACAAATCACCTTAATCTAACATCTCACACTTTTACAGTAAAACACACACTAGAACTCTATTATTCAATTAAAAAAACTGGTAACTAAATGCAATTTGCAAGTCAAGGGTTTTGATCGAAATCTTCTAATTAACATCGGGGTTCATTCTTAATAATAAAAAAAACTTAGGGAATATTTGGACAAAAGATATTTCAAGAAATTTTACAATATTATCTACTAGTTTAGAATATAATCCACTCACATAAAAAAAGAGGTGTTTATTTAACTTAAAAAATATCTTACAATATCTCATTGTATGCCAAAAGCCTCATGCTGTTATAAGATTTATTACATTATTCAAGAAAATGCAATGTAAAATAATCTTCTTATTATAATATAAATATCATAGGGTGAATGCTCACATTGGGACCCAATGAGATAAAAAGATTTTACATGGGATAAGAGTCCTACCCTAACATGTTACTTGGATAAAAAGTCTATTCATTCTATAAATAAATCTCTCCCCCTCCTATTATATACACACAATCTATCATTAATAAAGCTTGTCTCTTTCTCCCTTTACTCCTCCCTCTTCTTGTTTAATATTTTAACACTTCTCTTTAAAAAAACTAGAGTTTTAGTAAAATCCATTTAAGAGTTCATGAGCAACCATTAATCCTAACGGCCCACTAAAAGTTTTAACATCAATGATTTATAGGAGTGTAACTGTGACTTCCAATATTAGATTGGCCCCACAATACCTACAAGTTTAATGTGTGGTGCTATAGCCATATCAATTTTTTTATCAGCCAAAGAAAGTAAATGTTGTTAATATCAAGGTCCCCAAAAACATACAAATACAATGGCAACTAGATAAGGAAACTCACCAGAGCATCATCACCAGACATCAAAGAGCCCAACTAGGTTGGCCCCCTTGACCGGCCAATCATATGCTTGGAGAGCCCAAAACAAAGTTGATAAGATACCAACTAACTCTAAACAACAAAAAAAATGCCAAGCAATCTAGCACCCACCCCACTGTAACCTCTACAGGCAACACCAAGAACACCCTGAAGTTGAGGAAAGAAAAAAGCTAAAAAACTAAAATGACTTGCATGACAACCAAATTCCTTCGACCTCCACTACCTCTAGTCAATCAGAGACACCATTAACACTGCCATCACAACTTATCCACATGAAACAGGACATTATCAATGGATACCTACTTTTTAGCATAGCTTCTGGCCCATAAGGCAACCCTAACCTTAACTAATTCTGCAACACATCTCCAGTCAGGTTGAATACCATCACATCGCAACCGATTTCTCCAAGACCAGACAAACCAAAAGATGGCCTTAGGAATCATCTTCCACAGCAATTTTCTCCTTCCTTTCTGGTTTATTAAGTTCCAACCTCCAAGAAAATCAGCTACTGATTTTGGCATAACAAACACCCATCCCCACCAGTTAAAAATACTAGTCAACACCCCTTACACTTGCCGACAATGTAGCATCAAGTGATCAATCATCTCCTCTTAGAGAAAACAAAATAAGCATGGCACTTCCTCGGTGGCAGTGAGGACTCCTATACTTTTTAAGTGAGCACTCATTTTGAGTCTGTTATTCCATGTCAACCAACCTGAAAATTAGACCTTAAGGAGAAAACCTTTAACCCACACCAAATTCCAATTTGATCTCACTGATCCTTGCCTCTAATTGAACAACCTTCTAACATCTGCAACAGAGAACACAGTTGAAGAATTTACCTTCCAAAACATTTGATCCTCCTTTTGTTTAGATAAGGAAAGATGCCCAGGGAGAAGCCAACCAACTCCAAGCGATTGTCCTCTTCCCAACAAAACAATTTCCTTCTGAAGTTGATGACCCAGCAACCCCCGCCATTCATACCTCCACACCAAAAATCAGCAATGCACCCCTCTTTATTATTTTTTAACAAATACAACCTTGGAAAGACAATCTTGAGAGGAAAATCACCAACCCACACCTCGTCCCAGAACCTTATCCTGGACCCGGAGCCCAAAAGAAGGCTACAATTTGATTAAAAAAACTGGAAAAGGCCTAGAGCGGAATTACCCACATACATAATGTCCCTCCAAAAAATTGAGGCTTCTGACTTGGCCTCCTCCTTTGTAACCCATGCCCTACCGTCATTTTCATACATATGACATAGAACTTTCTTCCACAACGCGGCATTCTCCACACCAAACCTCCACCATCACTTCAGAAGGATGGCTATATTGAACTTCTTAATATTTATGATCCCCAAGCCCCCCAACTTTTTGCTCTTGGAAATCGCATCCCACTTCACCATATCCAAATTCCTTTTCCAATCACTATCCCCCCACAAAAGGCTTGCTTGTAGTCTATCAATTTCCTTAGCCACCCCATGTGGCATTCTACATAGAGCCAAATAATAGACAAGAATCGAAGAAAGCACTGAAGAGATCAGAGTTATTCTAGCTCCAACAAATAGAACTCGCTTTTTCTGAGGCGCTAGCTTAGCCTTCACATTCATCATGATAGGCAGCCAAGTTTTCCTTCTCCTCAGTTTTGCTCCTAAAGGTAGCCCCAAGTACTTAAAAAGTAAAGACTCCCCCCTACAGTGTAGAATTTCTGCCAACTTTGCAATTTCATCCTTTGTCATCCCAACACCACATACCTTACTCTTTGTATAATTAATTTTTAAGCCCAACATAATCTCAAAACACCGAAGAAGTCTTTTAACATTTGACACCTCCAAAGATATTGGCTCACAGAAAAGGATTGTATCGTCGGCAAACTGCAAATGGGTTAATCTTAACTCACTAGAACCCACTTTGACACCTCCAATAAGATCATCTTTTTTAGCTCTATTAAATAGCCAACTTAAACCTTCCACCACTAAGAGGAATAGAAATGGCGACAATGGATCTCCTTGTCTAAGACCTTTTGCATGACAAATTCAGCTGTAGGAGATTGGTTGATAAGGACGAAGAGACGGTTCATCATAATGCACTCTTTAACCCAACTAACCCATCTAGCTCCAAAGCTCAATTTTTCCAACATTTTCAATTAAAAAACCCCAATTCAATGAACCGTATGCTTTTTCAAAGTCCAACTTAATAAGTATGCCTCGCTTCCTTTTGCGCTTCCATCCATAAACCACTTCATTTGCAATGAGAATACCATCTAGGATGTTTCTCCCAATGAGGAATGCTGATCGTTCAACCCCGATCACTTTGTTCACAACATCCTTCAATCTGCTTACCAACACCTTATACACGGAGCCACTTAGGCGAATTGGTTTAAAATCTTCTATTCTGCTTGAGCTACTGCATTTTGGAATCAAGGCAATGAAGGCTGATTTAAAGCATCTAAGGATTTCTTTTTATTATAATAGAATTCGTCCAAAAATCTCATAACATCTTCCTTTACTATCCTCCAACATTTCTTATAAAAAAGTAAGTTGAAACCATCCGGCCCCAGTGCTTTCTTCCCATCTACCTTTTTCAAGACTTGGAAAACTTCTTCCTCGGAAAACATGCCTTCAAGGGATTTTGATTCCTCCACTGAAATGGAGACCTCATCTCTTCTAGCCAGCCAGGGTCGTATCTCCCAAGACTCAGAGAAAACCTTTTCAAAGTGAAGCCAGACGTTATCCTTTACAATAGAAGGCTCCTCCAATTTTTGGCCAAAAATTAAAATATGATTAATGAGATTTTTAGTTCGCCATTGGGAGGCAAAGAGATGGAAGAACTGCGTGTTTGTCTCCATTCAGGTCCCAATTCAATCTAGATTTTTGCTGCCACAATCTGCATACCAACTAATTTAGCTCCCAAACCTGAGCAATAAGATGGTTTCTACACCCTGATTCTTCTTCTGACAGTGGTGTGGATTCCGATTTTAATTCCAAGCTATTGAGTTGCTCTTCAGCCATCTTCAATTTTGCTTACACATCTCTGAATTCAGAATTGTTCTAATTTTTACAGTTAGCCTTCAATTGATGAAACTTCTTAGATAGTTTGAACGCTACCCAGCCTTCCACCAGTACTGAGTTCCATCCTACCTCTCCCATCTCCAAGAATTTTGGATGTGAGAACTAGATGTTGAGGAACTTAAAAGGCCGAAGACCCTAATTTTTCTTCTCTTCCGGCAACATAATAGGGGTATGATCGGATAATGATCTTAGTAATCCTACTTGTTTAAGAATGAAACTATCCACCCACTCAGGATGGAGTAGAAATCTATCTAGTCTACTCCATTTAATCCCATCCGCCATTGTGCAACAAGTAAACTTCCTACCCGATAAAGGTAAATCCAAAAACTCCATTACCGAGATAAACTTATTAAAAGCCTTGCACCCTACCGAAGCAACCCTGCACCCCATCCTTTCTTAATCTTCTTTTACCTTATTGAAATCCCCTGCAAGACACCATAGGTTACGAAATCTATCTTTCAATGTCACCAATTTCTTCCACAGATCCTTTCTACCACTCAGAATATTTAGTGCATATACATGCCCCACTGTGCGAGAGAAATTACCACCGAAGGTACTAGACAGCAGCATTGCATTATGATAGCCCATAGATACATCCAAATTGAAAACTCCCCTTTCCAAACTGAAAGTAAACCTCCTGCCCCTTCAGCCGCATCTATTTCTAAGAAATCAAAGTCCCCATCTAGCCAAAATGACTAAATAAAGCGCATATCCATACTTTTTCTCTTGGTTTCTTGTAATAACAACATATCCACTCTCAACTCTACCAATAGCTTTGTTAATTTCCTTCTCTTGATTGCCTTAGACAGCCCCTTACAATTACAATTGACAATCTTCATAATTAGACTACTGAAAAGAAAGTCCTCCCCATGGCTAATCAAACTGAGGGACTGAATATCCGAGCCCAAGCCCTTATGTCTCTCTCCTCAAGCTCAATCAGGCTCTTAATTATCTCCTTCTCCATGTCATTTGTGACCATACCCAATTTCTTCCCCACAGCCAAAGTGACCCTGGCCTCCTTCATTCTCATACCTACAGTGCTTGTCCTAGCTTACTTCGCAGCCTTCTTCGACAATTTTCTTGTGTCTATATTACTAGCTGCGCAACTCAGGCCGTTCTTCATCCTTTCCTTATGCTTCCCTTCCTTTGTCAACTTTCTTCTGAAAACACCTTTAGGAAATGGACTGGATTTCTTCTGAGAGAGTTTTCTCCGCCTAATTCCCCTTGAATTCAAATTCGCCTGCATGCTATAGCCATATCATGATTATATAGCTCCTAATTTTTTAATTATCAATCTTAGGCGGATCCTACAAATATAACGCTATAGTGAGCTTTCATTGTGAATAATAACATTAAGTGGGTTCCATATTGCTAAAATTTATTAGGTCCCACATTGATTACCAAGGTTAAATTGCATTATTGCAATTATCAAATTGCCATCATTTTATAGGTCCTACTACTTATATCAAATGGGTCTTAAAATTATTTCTAATAAATTGATTTATCAACGATAATCATCATTAGATTGATTTGTGTTATTACAATATGATTATCAACATTTAGTGGACCCACTTTATTTAGATCAGATCTCTTGATTTAAACATCATTTTTAACAACGATGGGTCCTACCATGATTATTAACATTTATTGGACCCACTTTATTTTAATCAGATCTCATGATGTAACATTTAATCTTATAATTCTTAGCAACAGATAGGTCCTACCTAATTACTAACACGTGCAATTGCTATTTAGTAGATTCTACATTAGGTCAATTAATTACTTTCTCTCCATCTTATAAGTTCATTTTATTAAAGTTTCGAATACTGCAAAGAAATATTAAAATTTGTGAAAATTGCCGGACACTATAAGTAACCCAATTTAATAATATTTCATTATTTTTTTATGATAATGTAATTTTTAAATATTAAATATATTGATATTATATTTTGTACTTATCTTAAACACCCCCTTACTTATTTGTATAATTTATAAAATTGACAGGTGTTAAACTGTAAATTCTCCTTGTATTATCCATTCGCTATTTGTTCCAAATCCAAAAAAACCCAAACCTCAGAGAGATCGATTGGATTCTACGAATTAGGGTTAGGGTTAGGGTTTCCTTCTCTCTTCTTCTTCTTCTTGATTGACTGCAACTGAAGATGATAGCTCAACAGCAGCAATCTAGGGTTTTCTACGAGCTCTGCGCTCTCCTCCTCAGCATCCTCAGCCCTCAACCTCTTTCTACCGGCGCCGCCTCCACTCCGCCGGCGAGGCGGGCGGAGATATCTCCCTTGGGTTTCGCATTGCTTCTTCTGGGGATTTCTGTCTCTCTGATGCTGTGCGGATCTGTGACGTTCGTGATCGGATTCATATTGATGCCTTGGGTTCTGGGGCTGTTGATGTTTCTGTATTTCATGGGGTTGGTTTCGAATCTGTCGGGTTTGGGAAGAGCGATTCTGATGGGGAACTCCCCCGGATCTCTCAGGGGGGAAATGCCTGGTCAGTTTTAGATTCTTTCTACTTGATATGTTTTGTTTCATTAATATTGTGTTCTGTTTTTGTTGCTTGTGATTTTTGGATGATTGGTTCTGTTTGGTAGGCAAATTAAATTGTTTTTTATTTGGTTGATTTGGGTTTTGTATGGGTTTTTTTGGATTTTATTATGACTTGCATTTGGTTTTGTTTGGGTTTGTGTGGATTGAGCATTGATTGGTTCCCTTGGTTGGACCTCTGGGTATTTTGATTGGTATTGTGTGGATTGAGCATTGACAATTTTGATAGTAATTTGTATTTTTTGCTGGTTGGATTTTTGGTGGTTGGATTTTAATTGTGCAATATCAATTCAGGGGTGAAAGGAAGCTAGTACAGCATCAAGAGGGATGTACACCGTATTTTCATATATAAAAACTGATCTTTGATATGTTTTAAATCTCCACCTGAAATGCAAAGATGATTTTAATTTTGGTGAAATTAAAAAGTCCTGCTCTGCATTCTTGGTATGGATAGCAAAACATGCCCGTTCTTATTCTGTTTGCTTTGATATTTGGGGGGTTTTTTTTTTGTTCGGGGGGGGGGGGGGGGGGTGTTTTCCTATTTGTTTGATTGACTGTACTATTGATAATCTGCTAGGTTTTGTTTGGTTCTTTCTCCACATAATCTTGAACTATCTTTCCTTCCTCCCATTGATCTTCTTTTAGTTTGGATCCATGGATCATGATCTATGAACACATCAATGCATTAGGCAGTAAGACAGTGACCAAACCACTTTTTTGGTCACATGCTCTTAAACTTTAAACACTGTTAAACCTATCTCCTTTGAATGGTTTATCCAAGTATGTAGCACCACCCTAGAAGCCACTGAGAAAGAAACTTGCAAGTTATTTTATGTTTTGTTTCTTTTTTTTCAATAAAAGGGGGACAAAGATGGACTGATGTGGTGGGTTGGGGGATTTGATCTGGTGTTAAACAACAGTTTTGGACCTGGCTGTTACAAAGTTGAAAAGCATATTCTAAAACCATAGGATGGATTTAGATGAGATAGGCTGTTATTGTGTTGGAAAAATGGATCCGAGTTATTATGGTACTTTTGTCCAATTTATTATTCAATGTTTCATTGAAAGAAATTTCTTAATCAGTGTAGTTATCTTTGGTTTTTCAAAATATAAGTTCATTTCTTGTCCAGTCTAGCTGCTTGATACTGTTTTTCTCTGAATCTAATTTGGGATCTTAAGCTTTTATATGAAACTGATTACTTTATCTACAATTGCAAACTCTTTTTTTTTTTCTTTTTTCTTTTTTTTTTTTTTTTTTTTTGCTTATGTGATTAGGATTTTGTAATTTGCTTTTGGTATTAGGTAATCCACGGTGTTACCAACAGCACAGTAGTATTAGTAGTAATAAACTAATAGTAACAATGCTGAATGCTGATGATGATAATGATCCACACCACATAGGGGGGAAAGGAAATTCCTTTTCATGCCCTTTATATGTGGTTTGCTTTATCTAATTAGATTTTCTGGCTTGTGTAAGACAGGCTAGTTTTAGTAATTGTTTATGCTAAAGGAAAATACAGTTCTTGATCAAAATTGAATAGAAAAGTTGATGAGTTCTGAAAAAGGGTATGGAAATCAGAGTATATTTTGATTTTGTGGAGTTGTATTTTTAAAAGACAAAACATAGATTCCTTTTAAAAAATTGTGCAATGATTGATTTGTGGAGAGAATCTTTCATTTGTTAGATCCACTGATACGGGCTTGGTAAACCTCCTCACATATTTTTCCTCTTTAAAGTTTGACTTTTCATGTCTTATGTACTTTAGACTGAAGACTTTCCAACTTCTAATCTGAGATGATTGATTCTTGATCTATCTCTAGTTATAGATAGCTCTATTTATGAAAACGTGTTTATGTTTTTTCCCCTCTTTTTTGAGTGTTGAGAATGGAACTTTATTTTTGTATATGATTGTGTAGACTATTATCAAATACTCATGAAAAAGTTAAAATCAACTATGTGAAATGATTTACTCTAGCTCTATAGACTCATAAAGGGATTTACTCCCTTCTTTGACGGCACTTGCTGAAGTATAATTTTTTCTCTCTGTTTTGGTGTTGAATCGTTCATTGGTGTGAGAAAAGACATGAATGTGCTTATCCTTTTAAGCTTCAGCTTGAGAGTAATTATTGGCAGTTTGGCATATCCATCGCCTATTGCATAACAGCGATACCACTTTTAATCATTGATTGATGTTGACTTTCTTTTATCAACTTGCTGATAATTAAATCTTGACTTCCAACCTCTCAGCATTTGGTCTTTCTTTTTTCTTTTCTTTTTTTATTTGATACATCAACACCTCTTGACAGATCATCTTTCATTTGATCCTCTAATCAACTTCTGGTTCCTTCTCCTATTGTTTCTCATCTTGTTGTATGACTGCCATAACAAGATTTGGATATTGGATTTTTTGTGTCTGACTGCTTGTATCTAAGTTATCACCCGTTCTTTAGTGCTTCATTTCATGCCATTTATCAACCTAAGCTCCCATCACAATGATGGTTTATTATTGGGTTTACCACCAGAAGTCCAGACAACTTTCTCTAAATTCTAGTTGTCAACTTAGATTGTGCCAGCCACTCGAAGTAAATTAAACTTCAGGACATTTAAAGTTTGTTCAAAGTTCAAACGTTAAAGAACAAAATTTAAATCATAATGACTTCCTCTTGGTAGACACTTTAGATGGTGTTTGATGGTTTGATTTTTCTTTTAAAAAAGAGCAAGAGAAAGAATTTGCTTTGATACCAAATTGATGTCAAACGTACCCAGTATGTTTTGTATAAGAGTTTGACTTTTTAGGTACAACATAGGTACATACCAGGTACTTCAAATCCACTTTTGTCATAAAATTAGAAAATAAAAGAAACCAAGGGGCTAAATGTAAAATGCTTTAACTCATTTAAAATTAAGAAATAAAAACAGACCCTAACCACCTTTCTTTTATGCGATCGTCCGCCATGGAGATGAAAAAAAACGATGAAAAGAAGAAGAAGAAAAAGAAAAGGCAATGAAGTTGAAGTTGATAGATGACTGAATGTGAATGATAAAGATTCTTAACTTGATAGTACTTGCTTTGATGTTTACTTCGTTTTTAGTGCTTTGGTTTGTAGTGTTTGTGTAATGACATTGAATTCTTAGCTTGTACTTGCCTTTTGACATTAAATTATAGTTTGTAGGTTGAATTTGTAATGGTATTAAGTAATTGTTGGCTTGTTGCATCTAAGGATTTTAATTTATTTTAATTAGTAGCATATTGCATTATTTAAAATTTTAGAAATATAATTTTTTAATGGAGGTACCCCAGCCGTACCCATATCCTATTTTTTTAGGATTTTTCCAAATTGGCGTAGGTACCCGTGCTTCAAAGCTCACTTGGTTGTTTTTTGTCATTTTTTACATGAGGCTAATGTTTCAGCTGATAGGCTCACCAAGAAAGGGGTGTTTCAATATTGTTTGTCTTTTTATACATTGTTTGTTGTGAAGTTTTTTTTTTTTTTAAGTGTTTTGATCCTTTTATAGGTTCTTCCCTCTGATTGACAAATTTTACCATTATAAAAATAAAAAATAAAAAACTATTAAACCTAGTCAGCAATTAATAAAATAATTGGTAGATGAAAGGTGAGAGGATCTAACCTTCGTGTATAAATATTCTTCAAGTATTGAAGTCCTGCCTTGCTCCTTGTGTTAACTCTTCTTCTTGTTTATTTTTATTTCTTTAGTTATCTATTTGTTGATTTTGGTAGAATTCCTCTTCTTTATTGGATCAGTTCTCGCGATAGATTATTATTGTTGGTGAATGACATTGGGACTTTGTTTTGCAGAGCAACTCCTATCAAAATTGCCGATTCTGTAATTAATAGCAGCTGTGCATTGATACAGGCGGCTTCAGTGGAGATGTGGTCGCTTCAATCTTATTAGCATTATTGTCACCCTCCAATCTAGGCAAACTTAAAACAAAACAATACTCAAATTATCTCTGTTTCTCTTTTCTGCTGTTCTCATATTTTCATGCTTCCTTTGTATGAGTATACCTTATTTTCTCTCACTTGGTTTGTAAAGGAGAAAGGTGAATTTGTTTAACTACAATCAAAGTTTTATTACTCTTCGCCATGTACTGCTCCATGCAGCTTCCAACAAAATGTGGATAGATTTATAGTTGTTAGAACTATTAATTGGATTGATGATTCGACTGCTTACGAGGAACAAACCGTGTTGGTGTTTTAATGGGACATGATGTGGCATTTGTCGGTCACAGTAGGGGTAGGGATGTTGGCTCTTCTTTCGTAATGGATGCTCTGAGTACCAAAGAATGCTTTTTAATCCAACCAGTGAAATTTGGCGGTTCCAAACATGAGGCTCTAATTCACTCTAATGGTGTCATTTAAGATTTTATAACTAGATGATTTTTGGCTAATCTGATGGGGTTTTGGGGGATCATCTCCCTTTAGTACTGGACTTCACAAATGCTTTCATTGCATTTTTAGTAACGAGTGTGCTATTTGCAGCTGATCATCTGATTCAACTCTCTGTTCTAGCCCTGTTAACTAATTCAAGTAAAAGCAAACCAGATCACTGTCTACCAAATGATTGATGTATGTATTAAGAACACATGATTTTAATATTCCAGACGTGAAATTTGGGTTTTTGACGTTGTTGGCGGTGGCAGCATCAGGGTGAGGTCCACATCAACTGGGGCAAAAATTGTAGGCTTTTTCTGTATAGTGGCCTCACTTCTGTAGCGCAGTTTAATCTGCAATCTTCAGGAACAAAGGTCTTACCCATTATCTTGGGTTCGAGCTCGAGTGAAATTGTAGGCTTGAAATGGCCTTCGGATTTCAACTCTTGACTGCTTTGTGAGCTTTTTCCCAACCTCGCCAGTCGTCACGTACTGTTCGTTTCTGATACAAATACAATCGTTTTGAAACCTCGTCTAACAAAGACCACTGCCGGGTGACACTGACAATGGCACACGTATCCCATCTACCTACACTACACTAATCAAGAATTGAGATCACGTGTAAAAAAAACATTTACAGGGTGACCGTGGTCCCGCTACGTCGTCACCACTGGCAGGTGATATAGGGGACTTAATCGGTGACCGTGTAACAAAAATTACAGAGGGATCCTTACTCATAATCTCCAGTATGTTCCTACATACTCCTTCCTATAACCATATATAGTAAGCAACAAACCTCTTTCTTAAAACTGGGGATCCATCTCCTTATATAGTAACCATATATAGTAAGCAACAAATCTCTTCTTAAAACTGAGGATCCACCAACTTATATAGTAACCAACAAATCTCTTCCCTCCAGTTTTTATGTTATCTTTTCTAAGCATGTATTTTCCACAGCTCTTTCCATTTACTACGTAGACAACGAAACAACCCCACACAGAACACTTTTTTTCCAGAATTTTTTTCATCTTGGAAGTTCCACCACACTCTGCAACTGCTGGTTGGGTACTGACTCTGTTAACTGCTTGAGGTGGTACACTGGAAATGGAGAAAAGCAACCCCACGACCACAAGACCCTCTTCCAAGAACACTTAATTTCTAAAATGGACCGTTCAAATTCCCTAGAGAGCCTAGAACTACTATGGGATGAATGCTCAGCCCTTGATTTTACATGAATTTTGATAAAATTGCAAAAAATTTATAACCATTGGACCACACATCCTATTGATGATAGGAATTCTCACTATTCACCAAACTTGGAACCCTTCTTAGAAATCCACCTCCTAGATATGTTGGATCTAGGGGAATGAGGGAATCCTCTAGTTAAAGAATTCTTCTCCCATTACCAAACGTGCCGGGTCGTGAACAAAGATTCATGAACTATAGTGGTACACAACTTGGGTGAAAATGCATTTAAACTTACAGTTCCTAAATGAAATATAGGTATATTGTTACTAGTAAAATCCCCAAACATATTTAATATGACTGAGCCCTGAAATCGATCAAAAATCAAGTCATCACAAAAACAAAATAAAGAAGTAGAAACCAATTCAATTACATTCACCCATGCCCGTGCTCAATTTAGAAAACCAAAAAGAACCCAAATCCCAAATTCATCCATCATCCATCATATTATTAACCAAAACATCAAGAAGATAGACAAGGCAGAAGCACAAGTGAAATTACAAGAGACCCATGTGTTTCTCTTTTCTTCCTTGGTACTGCCAGTAATCAAGTAGATGTGAAGTACTACTAGTCTACTTTACTACCCAGTATAGATGTGAACTCCAATAGCTATGATGAAGATGGTGCTAAGGCCAAAGAAGATGATGGTGTGGACCAGAATAGACACTCCACTTGTTTGGAAGTTGCCAAACTCCACGATCCTGTTCTTTCCTGGAAGCTGAAACAGAAGCCCCGGGCTCAGCAGCACGAACAGAATCACTGCTATCACGACAGGACCCCAGTCTGCCATCTCTCTCTCTCTCTCTCTCTCTCTCTCTCTCTCTCTCTCTCTGTGCCTTTTTTTGTGTTGTATGGATGCTTTGGATGTAAGGAAATATTTGCAAGCAGAAAATGAAGATTTCCAGAGCAAATAGTGAGTGCCTTTTTTTGTGTTGTATGGATGCTTTGGATGTAAGGAAATATTTGCAAGCAGAAAATGAAGATTTCCAGAGCAAATAGTGAGCCTGTGAGAGAGAGAGAGAGAGAGAGAGAGAGAGTGTCTGGAAAGGAAAGAAGCAGAATCCTTGCTGTACTGACGTTACTGATCATGATGCCGTGGCCACGTGGTGATCATATGGACCCACACGGTCGGTCTCTGATGTCACATGTCGCCCTTTTTCTCTCTCTTAAAATTTCCTTTCGTCTAACGCTAGTGCAAAGATGCAAAAAGGTTAAAGAAGCGTAAAGGAAAGTAATCAGATGATGGTGACATTGACACGGTTTTGTTGGTGTGAGAAACGCTACTGATATTGCACAAAGAATTTTCATTAGTGCTGTAACCTGCCCCGATTGGGTCCTGTCGAGTAGTCGGGCCTTGAAGTTAAAATTGACCTATTTCAATCTTTTGGGGGTGTTAGTCCTTTGTGGCTAATCATCCTTGGAAAATTATCTGATTAGGAAAATTACAGATATCTGAGAGTTTCTCAAAATAATACTATAGCCTATTTGTTTGTATTAAATTACATTGGAATTTTATGCATAGGATTTTTTTTTGAGGCGTAGAATCTTTTTTTTAGCATCAAAGGCTAAGTATTCATTTCTCATTTTTCTTTGATTATATTTTTTTTAATGAGAATTTTATATGATGCTCATTTTTTAAAATTAACTTTTGATCTTTAATTTTGACCACATCAAAAAATCATATATAATAAAATTTTATGTATTTTAATGTAAACAAAGAGGCCCACATGTGAATATCATGGCAAATGTTTTCTTTAATAAAAAAGATTAGTAAGTGTCAAAATGGTATTGTGATTTTTTGCAATATTTTCACTTTTTGCAATGAAACATTGTGAGTTCACCGAGGAAATATAGTTTGAAGTAAACATCATGATAGTTAAAAAATTTTGCCATTATTTGTGACAGTGGCGTAGATACGTCAAGCTTGCAAGTTCGTTCATTGGCACTACTCAGACGTAAACATAGGGCCAACTTGTTTGTCTGTTGAGCCAAAAACTATGCCTGGTGCATCCACTCGCAAAAATGTCAGGGCTCTAGCCTGCATGCTTGAGCAACACATTTTCCAGTCTCACGGTCACGCTCAGGTAAAATATCAGAGGATCGGACTTATTCCTATCCGGCGGTCAAAAAGATGGGGACGTCCGTCAAAGAACCAGGACCCGTTTAAATTAAAGGTGCCATTGAGACATTGACATGATGAATAAATTCCCTTCGTATATATATTTTTTTATTTTGGCATCCCGGGCTAGGATTCAAGAGAACCGACGCCAATGAAATGAGGAAGCTCACAAAGTAAGAAAAATAACCTACACATGTGAAAAAAATGGTTAACTCAAATATCAATCTCTAGGCAATTCAATAACATACGGGGTTACCAACTAACTAAGCAACCCCATGTCCTATTAGTAAACATAGGACTTTCTATGTTGGATATGTTGGGTGGAACCAAGAACGCCCACCCAAGGCTAACACGCCTCAAGTCTTGCCTTGGCCAAACCTGCTATTAAAATATTGTTGGTCCTCATGAAGAGTAGTGCTGGGAAAGGACTAAATCGAATCAAAGAAAATGAAAAAGAAGAAATTGCATCTAAATTCTAGATGGGCTGGTGGTTTCTTGCATCTAATTAAATATGGGAGCTGCTATATATACATGAGTTTTGGCTCATTTTACACAAGGATTAAAAAATTTTTTATTATAATTTTGCCCCAGCATGAAAGGACCAAAAAGCCATTGTCTGTTGCAAACTGAAATCCCTAAATTCTTTTTATACACACCTTAAACCTTCTCCTTTCCTCTTTCCTCTAAGAAATTATCTTCCAACTAAAGAGCATCACCGTACACCTTCTCCTTCCCTCTTCCTTCTAAGAGAGTATCACCCAACACCTTCTCCTTTTCTCTTCCATCTTTCCTCTAAGAGAGTATCACCCTCACAGCCATTGTGCAAGTCACCATTTGCTTCCCTTCTCATTACTTTTTGTCCCATCAAACACCAATCAACACTCAAATAATACAATGAAGGAGGAAATGAACACTTAAATAGTAATTTTCAATGATAATGGTAATAACAAGGTTAGTAGGTTTGCACCTATATACATTTTTTTTTTGTGAAGCGTGAACAAGGTTCATCTCGTGCTTTGTTCGACCACATAGGGCCTAACATATAATAAGTATTCAGCTCACTGGCTGAACGTTTATTACGTGTTCGGCCTACCGTAGCCAAACACATAAAAAATAGTGATAAATAACCAGCACGTATGTGCCGCTCTTGTCACTAAACAATGTACATCCAAATACATATAGCAAGGTAGGCTCTCACTACACGGTCTAAACAATGTGCATCCAAATACAGACAGCAAATAAGCTCTCAATGCATGGTCAATGGTTACTTCTCCATCGGTATCCATCATTGCATGAAACTTTTGCTTTAACAACTCCAACTTGACCGATTGACCCTGCACCTGTGCAAGCTCATACTGTGCCTCTGAGCATCGAACTCCAAATGCTTGGCGCTTCAGCAAATCCAAAATTATTGTTATATAAAACAGCTATCCACGTCACTAGGATCCTAAGAATGGTGGCAACATCACCTAAAGTGATGGTCATCTCCCCAAAGGACATGTGAAACGTATTAATCTCTGGATGCCACCTCTCCACAAAAGCCAACATAATCTCTTATTGACATATTTGTAAGAAGTACTGATCAATGGCGCCAATCCAGTTCCATTAATCTTTTGTTTAAATAAATTTGACTCATTCAATTGCCACATTGCTACTTTTTTGCCATAACTTAAGCACTTGAGGGGGGGATGGTCCTGAAAATAAAAAAATATACATTAATGAAAAATAAAAAATAACACTTATCTTGCCGAAAAAAAAAAACCTCTCCTTGCAAATAAATTTCACAACATGTATTTAAAAACTCTTCAATAATGATTGGTCATTTGGCCCAACAAGTTCTTTTCCATCAATATCTTCATCTTTATTCTCTTCCAGTTCAGGGACTTCCAGTTGTTCTAGCTCTTCAACCATTACTTCTTCAATGACAACGCCTTCTTTTAAAAGCCATCGGTCAAGCTCTAGAACTACTAGCTATATCTGAAAGTATTGAATTCAATCACCAGAACCAAAGAAGTTTATAGTATATTCATTCAAAAAAAAAAATGATTAATAGCACTACTGTTTGGCCCTCTCTGACTAAACACAATGTGCAGTGTTCGGCCAGATAGGGCCGAACATTTATGTTATGTTCGGCCCTATGTCACAATCCGAGCCTAAGAGATCGGGGGTTAGCAAAAACCTAACCAGCGACACACGCACTCCCGTGCATATGCACTTAAACCCGGTCTAGATGCACACGCACAAGGGAAAGCACACGTGCAACACAAGTATGCAGAAGCTGCAAATATCAACATGTGACACGAGACACACAAGAAACAAAAGGAATGATATCCAAAGACTGACATAAAGATCGGAACATACAAATTGGGATCCAATCACGATGTATAGAACATAAGTACAATCAATCACATGAAAAGAAAGCAATATGCATGCATGCAGAAAACAGATGCGCTCTGGTGGAGTGATAACGCACACTCCGCGATCCTAAAGAGACAACTGGAGTCTCCCCTGCAAACTGACGACCGACAAGAACACGGTCGAGGGTACCTGAGCCTGCAACACCAAGGACAACTCATGAATACGACGATTCAGCAAAGTATAAGCAGTGACAAGTTAACACGTGTGGTCTCTAACAGAATAAAAGACATAAATAATCATAACATGCCAATGTAGTAGTCTAGGCAGTTGTGCATTCAAATTAACATATGCTCTGTGAATCAATGTGTACGTAACCTAACATGTACATACTAGGTGGCAACTACGTAGGCCATATGCTCCCAAAGTAGGGATCTTGTAAACGTGATGAAAACACCATGGGCCAGATGGGTCTTGGTTTCTTAGGGTCCGGATTCCCCAAGACATGTCCTTCTGCAGTAAGGCAATACAAACTATACCAAAGTCACCCCGTCAGGATCCTAAGGCTGAGGCTCAGTAGTGCCGGACCATATCGAGTCAATCAATATAAGAACATGCATATCATACCGTGCATATCATTACGTGCATAGCTTAACATGTATATATTATCAGAATGTGACGTGCATGTCTTGTTAACCATATATCAAGCAGATGCAAGAGATCATACGAGTTTAATTAATCAACAACCACATCAACTTTAGCAGATCAACAATATAATGGAGACCAACAGAGTAGAAAGCATTAGATTAACCAATCATGAGTATCAAATAGTAATATCGAACATGCAAGACCGCTGTTCCACCCGGGATTGACCATGGACAGAGCCAGGATATATCCAATCGTTTGCCCCAGCGCAGAACGCGTATAAGAGGGCAAGAACCGAAGTCAATATACATGTAATCAGATTTTCTTGTAAGGATCACAAGCTTCTACTAGTCAATCTTATTCTAGTTATCCAGTGTTTCTAACCGTGCATGATGATGTAGTTTTAATTTGTCCGATGCACCGTTGTCTAGTGTTGCAGTGTATCTGTAATGTGCACCGAAGTCCCTTAAACCAACACCCATGGGGAGGTATTAAACAACCGAATAACGTGCATGAATGATTGGCAGCCCTCAAGATCATTCATGTCATACATTCAGACCATTGGGCAAGTCTAGGTGATCTACATTCTATCATGAAGGCCATATCAGTCTCTTCCTTACGTCTGTCCTTGTTCTTCATTTTTTAGGGGTGATACGGCTTAGCCGTAGGCATCTTACGGCGTAGCCGTAATCTGCACTGCGGCTGTACTGCGGTTCCCTTTACTGTTCATCCACAAGTACGGTTCACCCGTATTTTGTTCTACGGCTTAGCCGTGTACTGTTCTACGGTTTAGCTGTGGCTGAGCCGTAGAAGGTCTGTCAATTGCTTGCTTTCAGTTAATTCAAAAAAAGGCACCCTGTACTGATCTACGGCTGGGTCACGATTGAGATACGGTTTAACCGTAAGACAATATACGGCTTAGCCGTGTCCTGGCCGTAGAAGAAAACTGAGTTTTTCCCTCTCTGGACTTTAAGCCGAAGGTGACTTACGGCTTAACTGGGGTACACACGGAAGCATTTTCTGAACTAATTATAGAATCACTGAAACACATCCAAACTGACGAAATCACATGTAATAGAGGGAATGATCACAAGTTGGGCTGCAAACATCATTCATAAGCAAGAATACACGATTTAATCTTAATCAAACACATACCCATATGGTTTAGCCAAGTTATGCTTATACTTCCCTCAAATGAGTTCAAACACGATCTTGTTGTCCTTGGGCTCAATTCTCACACTACCAACAAGCTTCTAATCACCATGCATGCAAGGAAAGAAGAAAAGAGAACCGTGAGTACAGTACCAAGCGATCATGAGAACAAGAGCAAGAAGGAAGAGAAGAAGCACATCAAGAAACTCAAGCTCACCTCCAATCACACGAGTGATACTCGACGTGGACATGCACCGATGCTCTCCTTGACTTGATCGACAGAAAGCAAGGAGGAACGAGAAGAAGAAGAAGAAGACTCGAAAGAGAGAGAGAGAGAGAGAGAGAGAGAGAGAGAGAGAGAGAGAGATCTATGACAGAAAAAAAGAAAAAGGTCGGTGGACTTATAAAGATAAATATCAAGGCCAATTTGCAATAAAGTCCAATCGTTCCAATTTAATTCCAGTTCGAGTCAATTGCGGATCTAACGGAAACAAGTGACATATTTGGCAAAGACGTAGTTACGGGAATCAACAAGCATAACAAAAGACACGCGTTAATACCAAGATGATGCATGAATGACGACATCTCACAAAATATAATATTACAAAAAAGGGCTTATGTTTACCTAAACCAGGTTAAACTCAACCCAACTACCTATCCATAACCTGAAACCAAATAAAAACAAGAACAAAACACAATTAGCAACCAAATCATCAGGAATTAGCAGCTAATTCGGATCAAATCGGGTTGGGGTGTTACATCCTAGTTGGCCGAACATGGTAATATTGTTCAGCCACTCAGGGCCGAACATAAATGTAACATTTCGCCCTCTATGGTTGAACAATGTGTACTATGTTCGACCTAGCAGGGTCGAACAAGGAGGCGACAAGAAAATCAAAACCGAGAAATTATAAATGGATTAATACAACTACATTCATCTAAACTATAAAATCTCAACTTTATTTAGGCAAAACATTCACAAAATCAAAATGATTGATACAAATACATTCACCTAGATAAATGCAAACATGCGAAAACCCATTTAATGAATATGGAGGTGAAATGAACAATTGACAATGGTAAAGAAGAGAAGAGAGAAGCTACCTTCGACAATGGAGAGGAATGAAAGATGAGGGAAGCTACCTTTGATACAATGGAAGAGGAGAGTGATAGGGTTTAGGGAGAACTTGATAATGGAGGAAGAAAAGAAAAGGAAGAAGTGAAAATGTGTAAAGAAAGAGAAAAGGTAGTGTTTGGATGGGTGGGGATAGGTTGTGTAAATGTGTTGACTGTAAAAAGAAAAAAAAAACCAATGTCACTTACTTAGATGTGTATACAAAGAAAACATGTAAAATGAGTCAAAACTCATGTACATATAACAGCTCCTTTAAACATTCATAGGCATGGTCCAAAAGCTTATTTTTCAGATCCTATAGTAATCTTAGATCAAAATCATTACATACTACATAGCTACCAATATAATATTGTTGGTTTTGCTACCATTTTTCTTCTTTTATTGAAATAGTATTCCTAGATATTTATATAATAATATAAGAGGATTTTACCCAAAAAATGTGGAAAGAAACCCCTAAACCACATAGTTCACCTAAGATATGAGTGCCCGGGAGTGGTCATGACCACTCCTGTGATTTTTTTTTTCTTTTCAATCTAATATGGGAGCATTGAACTCACCATTTTTGTTATCCTTACACATTATCACCTTCCTCCCCTTCTTCCTCATTTCTCTTCTTCTTCTTCACGATTCTTTGCTTCTTCCTGTTTGTTCATTCTTGATATTTGTCTATTTTTTTTATTTTCATTTCAATTCTTTTTTGTTTATAACTTGTGGGGATTTGTATTCTATTATAGATGACCTTGTTAATAATAATTAAAGGAAGAAAAAAATAGTGATAGGCGATATTCATTTTCTTCTTCTAGATGATGATGTTATATTTTAAACATGTTCAAATAAGAGAGGGAAAAAGAAAGAGACCCATTATGACCCATCCATTTTCCATCCCATCTGTGACTTGTTCAAAACTCAGCGGTTATTTAGTCACGCCCCGAACCGAAAATTGGGGATTAGAGTGGATCCCAAGGCGGGGCACTTGTAACCCGTAGTAATCTGTGTCATGTCAAAACAAGTACGAACCACCACAAAGGAGATTTCACTGGTACATGTGAGGAAGATCCATATACACGCAATAACCATTTTGCACAATTAAGCGGAAACATGGAGAATTCACCTATAATTCATCATAGGCATTAATAAAACCACATTTAACCATTCATTATAACCAAAGTCTATTAACTGAACCATCCATATGCATATATTAATACTAAGATACATATGACATATCCAAATCCCAAAAACACATATCCATCCATCAAAGGTGGCTCCAAATAGCATGATAAAGATGGCATGTTCTAACCACAAGTCTAAACATGACTAAAACTTAAGCAAACTCAAAATGAACTCCTTGACGCTCTACGTAGGTTGATTAGTAGAAGACATCATCTTCATTCCACTCATCCACACCTCTAAGTACCGTTGGGGTTCCCCCCAGGGCCATGTCGACTACCGTTGCATTGAGTTCTATACCTGTAACACTAAGGGAAGCACTATTAACATGGCGGTTAAACAAATATAAGGATATATATGACTATCATGATGTATTAATTGAATTATGAAGTATATTGATTAAATGAAAATAACAACAGAAGCTAGACATGTTATGCATGCGATTAAGTATGAGTAACGAATCATAAACAAAAATCCAATAACATACTAATTGGCATCCACATGGTTATCTTCTCTCTGATAAGAGCATATCATATAGCAGAAAATTACTAGCAGTCAGGCTAAGACCATCTAGTTACTCTAAGAGCACCGACTAACTCTTCGTACAACTACTGCAGTAGGTAATGTATTGAATACCCCCATTTGATCACGTCGAACATCTTATGGGTACAAATTAAGCGGTGCTGACTCAATATCTCAAGTCCAATCAAAATTCATACTTTAACACTTATCGTCTGTAGCGATCAGTCCATTCTTATATAGAAACATATACAGATCTTGAGATCGTATTCAGTAATATAAAAAATAAAATTAAATGAAGTAACTGTTATTCAAACAACATATACTTAAATGAGCTATTAAAGCTCAAACCCTCTCAACCCTAGTTACCCCTATCTTTGCTCACGGGCTTATGCTCAGTAAAAACTTCATTTACGATCTTGCCTCAAGGTTTACTGAGAAAAATGGGTATATGATTAGATCATGTTGAGAGCAAAGTTTACTTAATCAATATTAATGCATTTAAATTAAGAGGTTAATAAGGTTGTTTACTACCCAACCCTATGTTAAAATAATCCGTGTTTCCATAGTCATTCAATACGATGTTTTCATAAAACATCCGATGTCGATGTATTACCAAAATCTTGGTATTACATTATATAAGCAATGGACACTTCTTCTTATGCCAACACCCATGACGTGGCGTCGAGAAAACACCTAAAAATCAAGAGAGGATAAGTAATAGCTCTACACTTTTCCTGCTCCGTATTTGATTACATTGAGCCAATTTAGTCAAGGCAAAGGTACCAATTTTAAGGCTTTACATTGTCTTTGGAAATTCCTAATTTCCCTAAGTTCGCTGTGTTCTTACAACTTAACCGTGTATAGGTCACGACTTAGCCGTGCCTTACTAGATTTTTCCCACAATCACGTCTCAACTGTATTTTGTCTTATGGCTTAGCCGTAATGCATTCCACGGCTTAACTGTGGGGTTAGCCGTAGAAGGAAATCGAGTTTTTGGCTCTCTGAACTTCAAGCCGTAGTATACTTACGGTTTAGCCATAAACTTCATATTTTTTTAAGCTTTTCCAATACTAAGTTCAATCCAGTATAGAACTTCTTCAATTAGTTACAATGTAGTTTCTTTTGCTCCAACTATCATCATACATATTTCAATATTGACATTTTATCAATAATTCATAAACATATTCTTAAATCAAAGGGGTGAAAGAGCTGTAGATTGGCATTTAAAGAAAAATTTTTCAAGAATCAACATAAGTGGACATGCAAGCTGTAATATACACTCTTATACTTGCCTCTAATTCAGTGCTTTACCTAAATCAACTTCTCCCTTGGTTTGATGGTGGAGAAAGTCTGAATAGAAGATGATCTGTCACAACCCGAGCCCAAGAGATCAGGGTCAAGTTTAAACCTAACCAGTGACACACATATTCCCGTATATATACACTTAGACCCTGTAAAAATGCACACGTACAAAGAAAAATTCACACGTGCCAATACATATACGCGAAAGCTGTAGGTATCAAACTATCACAAAAGAAGGCATACCAAAACAAAATAATATATAAACAAAAGATTACATGACTTTGGAGTCATACAAAATGAGCCAGAATACAACGTATAAAGATCATAAACAATACCAAAACCAAATGGGATCCCTGAACAAGGAAGACTGATATGCATGCATGGCACTGACGCGCTCCGGCGGAGTGATTTTATCCACTCCTCTAGCCTTGACGGGGCATCTGGGGTCTCTCCTGGAGTCTAATTGACCGACGAGGGGTCGGTTGAGGGATATGAGCCTGCAACACCAAGGATAACTAATGAATACGACAATTCAACAAAGTACAAGCAACAATAAGTTAACGCATATTATATCTAACAGAATAAGTAACAACTGATAAATCATAAAGTTTCAATTTCATATACTAGGCAATTGTGCATTCCATGAAGCATGCTATTAGAATCAATGCTTACATGATACGTACATAACTAGATGGCTACTACATTTACCCTATGCTCCCAAAAAGGGATCTTACATACATACTAAGAATACCATCGACTGCGCTGGGGTACGAGTAGGTCTCATGTTCCTGGGGTCCGAAAGCCCCAAAACATAAACTCACTGCAGCAGTGCCATACATACTACGCCAAATTCAACCCCGTCGAATATCCTAAGGTTGAGGCTGAGTAGTGCCTGATCATATGGAGTCAATCACATACTAGGACTTGAGTAGATCATGCATATCATATCAAGCAGATATCATATGTGCATTCGTGCATACGATAAATTTATACATACATGCAATACTCAAGTTACCGGAAATATATCGAATAATTCAAACAAATCGAACTTACCATATCAAAAAGGCATAACTAGGACTATCCAAGCCATACAGAAGAGTGGAGGTTAATAAAACGTCCTTCAAGATGTCATGCAACTCAATTTGCTCGAGTCAAGAGAACCTACTAGCTAACCATAATCTAGTCATCCAGTGTTTCTAACCGTGCATAATGACGTATTTTTAAGTTGTCCGATACACAGTTGTCTTTCACGAGTGTTGCATTGTAATTAGGAAAGTGTATCGAAGTCCCTTAAACCAACACCCATAGGGAGGTACTTAACAACTGGATAACCTACATGAATGAGTAGCGCCCCTCGAGATCATTCATGCAATTCTGTCATATTCCATTGGGTCAATCAAGGTCACTTACATTCTAACTTGAAGGCTCTACAAGGTCTCATCATACCTATCTTAAGTTTCACTCGTCTTACAGCTCAGCTGTGGGTGACCTACGGCTTAGCCGTAGACATTTAATGGCTTAACCGTAATATGCAATGCAGTTCAGCCATGGTTCACTTTACTGTTCATCCGCATTTCCTGCTTAGTCCTGTTTTTGTTCTACAGCTCAGCCACGGTGGGGGTACGACTTAACCGTAGCACACCTCATGGCTTAGCCGTGACTGGACCATAGAAGGTTCTCCCAAAATTCAGCTCTCTGGAAATCAAGCCGTAGCTTGACCTACGGTTGGGCCACGTTAGGCTACGGCTTAGCCGTAGCCTAACCATGGAAGAAATCTCAATTTTGCAGCTCTCTGGATTCTGAGCCATAGGCAGTTATGGCTTAGCCATACACTGCACGGAGTCATTTCCTGAACTTGTTACAGAATACACTGGAAATGCACAAAGATGACAAAATAACATCAAAGAGATAGAGTCTTGACACAATTGGGCTATAGAACATAAGTCACATACAAGAGTTAGAATTTTTTCACCACAATCAAACATATACCAACATGGGTTCATCCAAATCATGCTTATACTTGCCTCAAATGGTTTCTAACACGTTATCCATTGTCCTTAGGCTCAAATTCGACGAAACGCGACCCTAATGATAGTGCATGCAAGAAGAAGAGAAAGAAAGAGAAATGTTGAGTGCATGTCATAGAGAATCGAGACTCGTAGAAATGAATATGAACCTAAATCATACCTTAGAACACACAAAGAGGTGCCGTGTATACTTGATGCACAAGAATTTCCCTCATTTCTTAGCTTGATCAAAAGAAGAAAACAAGAAATGAAGAAATGAAGAGAAGAAGAAGAAACCAACGTGAAGATGAAGAACGGGAGAGTCGGTGGAGGCATTGGCTTATATAAGACAAGTATTGACAATTCGCAAAAAACTCCCAACGTTTACACGAATTACAATTCGAGTCAAATAAGGGTCTAACGAAAGCAAACGAAGTCGTTTGTATACAAGGTAGTTGCGGAAGTTAATAAGTTCAACGAAATATACGTGTTGACGCCAAGATGATGCATGAATGACAACGTCTTACAAAAGCTAAAATTACGAAAAAGCGCTCATGTCTATCGAATATAAGTTAAACTCAACCCAACTACCCATCCATGACCCGCAACTAAACAGAAACAAAGCCAAAACACAATTAACAACTAATTCATCATTAATTAGCCGCTAAACTGGGTTAAGTTGGGTCGGAGTGTTACATGATCCTACTTCATGCAAAGACATGCAATGGGTGAAATGGGTATGAGATGTATGCATGTCACCAATTTGAGTCTCCTTGACTCTTTTCAACTCAAAGAAATAGAATTATGATAGGATCCTCACGTTGTAGAGTGGAAAAGGTAAAGAAGAGATGGAATTGAGTAATTCCAATAGAGAAGACAAACAAGAAGATGATGAGAAAGAAAATGTGAACCTTGGCTCCAACATGTAACAGCTCTAAGCTTTAAATTTGATGAGAAAGAGAGTGAAAGAGGAGATGAAGATGGAGCTCCAGCAGTTCTTGAAGATGAGAAGAGGCAAATATGCTGGAGTGGGAGTTTTTAAATCAAAATTTGCTAGAATTTACATATAAGTCCAGCTTATTCATAGAATTTACAGTTTAAGTCAATTGAACTTCAATTGGGCCAAGATGGATCCAAATTGGGTTGGGCCAAATATGAAAGTTGACCCACAAGATAAAATACACATGATACAACTAATATGGTGCCAAAATGATGTAAAAACCATGTACCTCTAAATACGAGGAGGTCCTTAACTACCTAAACATGGTTTGAACCCGACCCAACTATATATCCATGACCCAAACCTAAGGGGATTTGAGTTGATTTAGCATAAACAAGCATTAATTAGTATAAAACAAGATTATTTATGATAAAGTAAGATTAATTCGGGTTTGAATGTTACATTTTGTAATAAAATACATGTGAATTTGATTTTTTTGGGGGGGGGGGGGGGGGGGGTGAGGATCTGGGGTTTAGGTTGTTTTTAGAGGCCTTTCTTAGTATTTATTATTTGAAAGAAGAGAGAACAAGAAGAAAAGCAAGAAAAAAAAAAGGAAGAAGAAAGAAAACCATAGGTTGAATCCAGTAGTGGACTTTGCGTTGTAAAAAGATGGGTGTGTGGGTGAAGAAAGAAGAAGGAATACAGAAAAAAGAAACTGTAGAAAAGAAGAGGCTATGTCGACTTGTTAGGTAAAGAGTTGCAAAGAGGAGAGTAGCAAGGAGGAAGGTGATGATGTACAAAGGCAATGAGCATCGAACACTACATTGAAAGGAGAGTAGTAGCGAAGAAGATGATGATGTATAAGGGTAACAAGCATCGAACTCGTCGCTGAGAGGAAAGTAGCAAGGAGAAAGGTAATGATGTACAAGCGGTGAGTTCGATGCTCCCATATTAGATTTAAAAAAAAACATGGGAGACCACTCCCAGGCACCTATGCCATAGGTAAGTTATGTGGTTTGGGGGTCCCCTTCCAGGATTTTTTTTATATAAATTCCTCATAATATAATTATAATCTATGCTTACCAAAAATATATAAAACTATAATTTCTTTTATGTTTCTCAAAATAGAAAATTTTACCAAAAAAATTATGTAAGGGAACCCTCCAACCATAAACGTTACTCAATGTGTGGGTGCACAACAGCAGTCACGCATGACCACTGCTGTAATTTTTTTACGTAGGGAGCATCAAATTTGCCGCTGAAGGGCGAGTTTGATACTTCTTCTAGGGGTAAAAAAAAATGCTGCTTTGCAACTTTGCATTTCTGAACTTAAGTTCGTGGCATCCTATGAAGTGTCGAGGAAAAGCTTGGAGGGGGAGGGGAGGTGACGGGGATAGAGGAGGAGGGAGCTATGGAGGAGGTAGTTGGAGCAGTCGGAGGAGAGGAAGAGGGAGCGGGCATCGAAGAAGGTGGCCCTATGGTCGAATCTAACCCTATAAAAATCCTCTCTTTCAGAACGCCATGTCCTACTGCTACACTTTCATTCATCATCTCCTAGAAAAAAATAAGGATGTAAAAATAATCAATAACATGAGATGGAAGGTGGAGCAATACTGGTTGCATATCGCATTGATCTTATATCTTGATGGCCACACTGACCTATTACGTGGATCAAAGTCAACTACGTCTCATTGCATCTTCTCCTTTTGTTTAGCCAACTTCATCACAGATATGGGTGGACCACGTTGGCACCTCGTATCATTCCATCATCTAAGTCAAATGGCCGACATGATCAAGTGCTTTGAAATCAGACACATCTAATCTCATTATCACGCAATTTGCCAAATACCTTGGGTACCACTGCCATTGCTGCCACCTCTACCGCTCATAGATAGAGAGAAGGAGAGAGATAGGAGTGAAAACCTGCCTTGCAAAATGGATCTATTGAATTTGATTGGATTCCAAGAAAAGAAGAAGAAGAAGGTATGTTTGCAAGAGACGAGCATTTTTTTTTTCTTTTTACCCCTAAAAGAAGCATTGAACTCGCCTCATTCTCCCCAATTAGATACAAAAAAAAAAAAAATACGGCAGTGGTTATGTACTCCCTGTTGGGAAAAGAGAGAGAAACAAGAAGAACAATCAATCCACACAAATAGACACAGATTTACGTGGTTCACCCGATGTGGGCTACGTCCACGGAGATTCAAACCTGTTTCACTATTGTTAGAGATCACCCACAAGAAGAACAATCCTCTTCTCCTGATTACAAGAGCACACAACTCTCCTAGGTTCTTCTCTGCAGAAAACCAACTCTCTCTTTCTCACCCACTCAGAATAACAGAAGCACTAATTAATAATAACCCTAAGCCGTAACAACCGTCGGATCTACCCTTATAACAAAGGGTCCAGATTAAACCGACATATTACATAATTACCCCAGATCAGGCTTCACTAACCCATCACTCCCACACCTTGGGTGAGCTCTATAGTTTGAGAGTCCCCTTACATGAGTTTTTTGATAAAATTCTATAGATGACTACTAAAGTAGAGTGAAGTGAAATCTCTGTTTAAGAGACATGAAAAGATGATGGAGTCACATCAAAAATAGAAAAATTCAAAAAAAATCATCTTAAAATGAAGTTAAAAAACAACTTTCTTAAACCACTAAATGACATTTTACAGAAAAAGTAAATAAAAAAAACATTCATTATCAAGCTACTAAATACAAAAGATTATCACATTTTGACAAGACCTAATCTCATATTTTATTCACTATTGATTTGAGGTTTCACTTCAATTTACAATATCATTATGCAGACGGGAGATTTTCAGCCCCCGTCTCCCACTCCCACTATCTTGCTAGTCTGTTTTTTTCTAGGCTGATGAGTGCATTCTCGTGGTTTTTGACCCGACAAGAGTAATTTCCCTTATGTCTGCCCAATCTTGCAAACCTATGCCTTAAGCCAACGAACCAACACCCATTTGGGTATCCTGCTAGTATTCTTGGGTTGCTTTAGTAAGCTTCTTCCGAAGCGAAGCTAGATATAGATGGAGGCAGAGCAGAGCAGTAAACAGTACGCAATGACGGCCAGTTTGGCCGGGGCATGTGTGCTACAGTTGCCTGGTCTTCAGCAGAAGTAACTCAAGTAAACTTTGGAGCTCAACCACGACAGTAGTTATCTCCATGAGAGCATTCTAGTCTGGTGACAAAGAGCTAGAGTGAGTCAATTTATCAACAATCAGAAAACAGACACCCTTTTCATTGAGTCTCTGAGTTGAAGTCTAAGATACATGCCTGCTATATCGCCCTTAACAGCATGCGCCAATCATGATATCGAAAGACTCCACCAATCCTAGCACGTCGCTTGGAGGGTTGACGGATCCATCGAGATAAAATTTTAATCTTACAATAGGAATCAGAGAAAAAAAATTTTGTTACAGTGTTAGCCTATAAATTTAACAGGAAGGGTGGGCTTATTAAAATTCAAACCAAAACAAACATACTCATCTATTTTTTGAGGTGTATCATTAGTAGATTTAATTAAACAAGCGTGAGCTTGCATCTTTCTCCTTTTTTTGCAAGCATGATTATTCCCATTCCATCATGGATAAGCTTTTAAAAAGTTAAAACCACATTACCAAGCATCCAGATCCTAAACCCACCGAAGTCATTTTCCTTCAAACATGCCTCAATTCTTCAAATCTTTACTAAAAGGGTGGCCTTTTCCTCTTTTGTCCTATCTTGGCTGTGCGGGCTTAAAACAAGAAAAAGCTCTCTCAGCACATGACTTTCATGCATCTTTGCAACAATTATACATTTAAAAGAAACCCCCCATTGGAGAAAGGAAAAAAAATGTATGCTACAGTGAAAAGCATAAATTGCCAACTACACAAAAGCACATTAAAGTTTGGCGACTTCATCTCCATCTTCAAGTTTGGCATCCTCTCTCCTTCTAGGATAGAAAATCTCTGCCAACCATCCTCTCTATTTAGTATTAAACCCAATGTTTGTGCTGAGATTTTGTGAGATTGATTGAAGGCACATTAACTCTTTAAGTCTAGAGATAGAGGGAGAGAGTTGCACGCAAACAAACACAGGGAGAGAGAGACAGAGAGAGAGACAGAGAGAGAAGAGAGAATTAATACACCGATGGAAGCTGATTGGGGACCGATAGTTGTAGCTGTTATTCTCTTCATACTCCTATCGCCAGGGCTCTTGATTCAAATTCCGGCGAGGACGAGGGCAATGGAATGTGGGAACATGAGCACAAGTGGCATCTCCATTTTGGTTCACTCCATTATATATTTTGGTATCCTAACCATTTTGGTCATCGCTATTGGTGTGCATATACGCACACAATGATCTTTGCTCCATGCCATGTTAGCTTGCTAGAAATAGTAGTGTGAACGTGTCTGTGAAATTCTTCTTTGTAAGAAAATAAGAACGCATCATGTCTTATTGCATTTATTCTTTTCTTTTGTTCAAGCTTCTCACTTCTTTGTTTTTAGGTTGGTTCTTAATTGATCTATTACTACGAAAGTGAGTGTACTATTGCGTAAATTTTGGTTGATCCCACTAATGCTCCTTTTTGTTGCATTATAAGTTGATGTTCTCTCTAGGCAGTGTTAAGATTTTGGATGGGGATTAAAAATGTTTTTTGATCTGTTCATATCATAGTTCTAAAACTTGACTCGACTCAGACTCAACTGAACTGAGTCAACAGCTTGTTGAGACAAGTGAGTCAGGCGAGTTTGATTGAGTTGAACAATGACCCAATTGGTTTCAAGTAGAGCGTGAGTTTCAGGTTTTAAACACACATATTGTTTCACATGCGGATGTCCTCGGATTAACAGTTGTATATAAAAAAAACGGCTCCTTAACCTAGTGGTAAAGATTGTCAATTCTTTTCTAGCTATATATCTAAGGTTCGAACCCTATATATACCACCTTTTTAGTTTCTAGTTTCCTCCCGTTTGTGCGGGCTCTCTTCCACTTTTATGTGCTTTCTTTTCATGTGTACAGTCTCTCTCTTGGGTTCAAATCCCCTTAGCTGGCTGGTTACCGTGGCTGGTTACTGAAAACACAATAGGAAAAAAATAAAAATAAAAATAAAAAAGGCCCAACACAAGCCCACTTGTGTCCAATCGAATTTTAGTGTCTAAATTTAACCAGTAGTAGAATGCGGGATGGCTTAGTGGCGGCCTTGTGGGTTGAGTCAAGCTGAATAAAATCAAGTTTTCCTTTGAGTCATAACCAAATTGAGTCTTACCGAAGCCACCCAAAATCTGTTTGAGTCAACTCAATACAACTGTTCATGGTCCAGGGTCAATCCAAGTCTTCTATGTAATCATTGGTGTTTATCATGGGCCAGGCCAGCTCAAACCCAACTTGCAATTTGGTCTTAGTTTTTATGCCCCATTGTATGGACGTGGGTATGTCCTCCGAGACCAACACTTAAATGGCAGTCTAGACCTTCTTATGCCTATAAGGTTAGCCAGTCCCGATATAATTAGCGCAAATGTGCATCATTTTTTTCAAGTGGGTTACACCTGCGCCTTCGACCCATAGGGTTGACCCTGGAACAAATGTCAGCCCCAATTAATAACTACGTGCTAGGCTCGATCAAGTGCATTCTTAGTGTTTCAAACGCAATGGCAGATAATGGCAGGGATGTTAAATTGGGATGGGTGCCAATGTACTGCTTAACCGTGCTTATGCGGGTTTTGGATTGATCATAGTTGGGCCTTCTATTATGTAATAGAAACAGGGATTGCTTTCAAGAAAATTGTCATTTTCTGGAAGAATGATGATCAATCCATTCTAATCAGACTTAATTGAATTACAGAACTTTTTTAATTGAATTACAGAACTTGGAGACTCTCTAGCTCGAGTCAAGATTTCAAGTTCTTGAATATTGTTGTATAAGGAATAATAACCGTATGGTTGCCCTTATACCGGCTAATTGCCCCAAAACGCGAAAAGTAAATAATCCTCAAATGGCTGTTCGTTACAGAGAGAGAGAGAGAGAGAGAGAGAGAGAGAGCTTTTTCAAATGATAATTTTACTCTTAAACCTTGCAATATCTTCAAGGTTGCGAGAATTATTTGTTTTTTAATCATTTTGGAGCAATTGTCAGATGCAAAGGTCACCCGTGTAACTAAATCAGGCTTGTGATCAGGCTTGGTTTGCTCACTGAATTGAATTAATGTCAAGTCAGAGTCACGTTGGATTGATGGTTAAGCTGCAAGCAAGGGTCCAATCCAGGCCTGACCCACTTATTGACCAGGCTGGAGATAAACATAACGTAATGTCAAGCAAATTGCAATTAGAACTATAGCTGACACCTGAAAACGAAATGGCCAGTTTTTTAAGTATGCTTGCGGACTATGGCCACTTGTGAGAGTCTTATCCCATTTTTGTCGGTGGCTTTTTTTTAAGTTTCAAATTTGTACCACAGCTACACGGCCATGTCAACTTTAATCAATCTTCTGGTTTTGCTATCAATACTTTTTTTTTTTTTTTGTGTGTTTGCTATCAAGACCAATTTAATGCAAAATGTACGGGTTTTATACAGGCATAATTAATGAACAAGAAGCCCAGCCCATTGCCTTATACAGACACGGCTAATTTTGTTTACTAACTGTACCCTTAGAAGAGCGTCACCATGGTTTTGACACGAGCACCATGACCGAATTCAAATCCTTGTTCAAATTTATCACATATGAGCTGCTTGGGATACATTTGTTGCAAATGGACAACACCCAAAAGTAACCGGTCCCATGGCTCAAGCTTGTTTGGCTTGGTTCATAGGCAGATGAGCTTGTTGCTTTAACAGGACTCATGCCACCAAAAAGGGGTACACAAAAAATCCGTCGATTTGTTAAACTGCTTCGATTCGCTATTTTTTAACCGCTCTAATGGTTAATGAATTGGTGACGGATTAAAAAAATTCTAACACGTTGGTAATGGATTGGTGACAAATTTTATCTTTAATCCAAGAATTTAAACCAATTCAATCCGTTAAAATAAAAATATATATTTATTTTTATATAGAAATATTAAAAGACAATAATTTCTTCTAGAAGGTTTAAGTGTTTTGTGTGGCATTCATTACAAAATATCTTCTAGAAGATTTAGTATTTTGTATGTTTTGTTTGATCATTTTGTTAAAATTTTCCTAATGAATTTCTGTTAGGATTCTTTAAAGATCTTATGAAATTGGTAATACAATTCTCTTTGAGTTAAAAGAGTGGGATTCAGTTAAAAAACTGATTTAATATATGCTAGCCACTCATTTATGCTTTTGAAGTACTCAAAATTTAGAATTTTTGCTTAAAATTTTATTTGGGGTATCTATTTGTATATCTTTCTATTATTACTTGTATTCTGCATTATATATCTGATGATATGATAGTTATCTTATACCATAATCACTTTGTTTATCTTATATTATAATTACTTTGTGGGAGCCCATAGGATGGTTGAATGTGTCCTTTTTAATCCTCTACAAAATCTGATCTTTTTAAGACATTTTATAAAATGAACATATCCAACGTATTAATTTTAACAATAACTTCATTTAATAATTTAAGAATAGTCACGTAGGAAGGATAGAGACGGGCCACAATCAAGTTTTACCAACGGGCCACTGACAACTTTTACTTGCATTTTTTTTTATTTTATTACAAAAAAATTCTTACCATGAACTCTACCAATGGATTGAACGATTTTAATCAATTCGAACCGTTGATCTATGGTTCGGTTTGGATCGATTTTAAATGGCAACAAATCGGCGACGAATTCTAAAACCGTCAATCCATAGACAGCGGTTTAGAGATGAATTTGGCTTAATCCGATTCAATCCTAACTACATACACCCCTACGACCAAACGGCCTAATATTAGGTTCAAGCCAATCCTTATACACCGTACCAATTCATTGAATCGATGGCTCCATCACCATCACATGCAAACTGTACCAAAATTTTGATTTGATGGGCTTTGATTCAGGGATAGTAAGCCACTTGAGAAAGAAAGAGGAAGTTATGCTACAAAATCTGATACATTGAGAAACTCAAAGCAAATGCAACAACAACAACAACAACATCAATAGCAGCAAAAGAAGGAAGGAAGGAGGAAACCGTATGTGGTTCATCCGGTATTGATGTGGATGTGGAGGGCCAGAATGAGGATGGTAAAGACTGCAAAGAAGATGAGAGTGTGTACCACAACAGCCTTCCCGTTGGTCTTCATGCTCCCGAATTCTACTGGTCGGCTGTGCCCAGGTAGCTGGAACAGCAACCCCGGAGACAGAAGTACGAACAGCACCACCCCAATTATTACAGGTGCCCAGTCAGCCATCACTCACTCTCCAAATCCAAATCCAAATCCAAATCCAATTGAATTCCAATACAGATGCCAAAGATGATGATGATCAAGAGAAGGCGATGAAGATGCAAGCAGACCCAAGTCAAGTCTCCAAATGCTTTCTTTGTCTTTGCTTATAAAATACGCCTTGCTCCTGCTACATACTGCAATTATTAACAGCGTTACGATTCACAAGACAATTTTGTAACGCGTGAGCACTGAACTAACCATGCTCCCGCGGTTGGGAATTGCTAAATTGAATCTTTGATGTTGCCTTTCCTTTGCTTATGGGTGGTATATATTCCTGCCTCTTTTTTCATTTTCAGTTCTTTTTTGAGGTATTCAGGGCCCACCAGAAGATTGGGGCTACTTTCAGATGTGGGCATTATGTGAATCCGTTGCCCCTGCAGAGTATGGTGCTGCCTCCGGGTAATTGATTTGGGAAAGGGTGCACCCACAGCAAAAGGGTTCCACAAAAATGCCGCTGGTCAAACTTGGAGTGAACATGTTGCTTTCCTCGAGGTGGAGGAAGGTGAATTTTTTATCTCTGAGCTTAGGTTTTGTCGGCTATGCACATAACATGTGGCACATGGATTTCTTTATCAATGTGAATTGTGTTTTAGTGGTCAAGACCATTGACATGGCGATCAACTTGGTGGATCGTCTGACTATTTAAAGAGGCTAGGCTGATAGCTGGACATCTTTTTTTTTTAATCTTTTACCTAATTGCCAACAACCGCACGCTGATAATTAAAATTTCGGCTATTCAAGTTAATAACGGAGCAAGAAAAAATAAATAGTGTGAAAAAGATATAGATGGAGATAGTAAAATTAAATTTTAAAAAATTTTAACTTATTTAATAATTTTATTTATAATAAATTAGAATTAAAAAAGAAGGGCATGTTTGGCATTATTACAAATTTTGTGCTCAGATCTAGTTATGCTGCAATTGGGTTGTACTAAGATTAAACTCTATAAAATTTGTTTGACAATATTATATTCAAAGGCTCTATTGAAAATATGCCATACAGAATTTGTTTCATAACAATGTAAAAGATTTTCTACAACAAAAAAAAACACAAAATAATCAAAAGATTTAAAATGCAAGACCCACCTTTTAATGTCTGAGGTACTTTATTATTGGCGTACATGAGACTCACATGTAGAAGTTACAACATCCTACCATTAAAAATTAGAACATAGGCCAATACTTATAGGATTTATAAAGTAGGTCTACTTTGATAAGAATTATAATGTGGGCTCACCTTTTTTAAATATAAATATGGTACCCACCTTTATAAATAATAGCATTGACACACCATTAGAAATTAAAATATGAACTTACATTTGTAGGATTATAATATAGGTTCACCTTTTATGATTACATAACCTACATTTAGAAATTACAAAGTAGAGCCATATTTTTTGTAATTTTGCACATAGGACTCACATTTAGAAATTATAATGTAGTGCACACCTTTGAAAATTATAATATATTATAATATAATGCCATCTTATTTATTGATTGTGAACACAAGACCCACTTTAAAAATTATGTGGTACCCACAATTAGAAATTTGAACATGGGGTCACATTCATAGGATTCACAAAGTAAACCCACATTCATAGGAATTACAATGTAGCTCCACCTTTTTTTTTTTTTTTGAATGATTGAATAATTTTTTTGAAAGATTTTTGAAACATTAAATATTTTTTTGAAAGATTTTTTTTCAAAATGTTTTTTTTTTGAAATATTTTTTTTGTGCTTTGAAAGATTTTTTTAAGGATTATATATTTTTTGAAAGATTAAATAATTTTTTAAAAGTTTAAGTATTTTGTTGAAAGATTAAATATTTTTTTTCAAAGAAAATAATTTTTTACCATATAACCTATATTTAGAAATTAGAACATGGGACCTACAATCAAATGATTTATAACTCAATGGTCTCACAATTATAAGAAATGAGGAATTATAATATAAGCCCACCTATTGTGATTGTTTGCATGTAACATACTTTAAGAATTAGGTAGTAGGGTCACTTTAAGATAAGTGGAAAACAACTGCGCCAGCACATTGTTTTTAAAATAAAAAAAAATTGTTCCGAGTTTCTTGTGCTAACTGATTAAGTTTTCGAGATTCCTTCCCACAAGAACAAATTTTAGAATAGTGTTTTGCACGTGCCAAATATGTTTTCCACAAGCTTATCTCGTGGAAACATGGAAACATCCAAATGGTACGATGCCAAACACAACCTAAAATTCATGTAGCCGACTCCAATATAGTTAAAGCAAGGCTTTGATAATAATGATAAGCTAAGTACCGGTCACGAGTGATACCTTTTTTTTTTTATGACCCAAGGTATCCCTCGCCAGTCGACCTTTGGCTTTCAGGCCAAAAGTAACCCGATTTTGATGAGTGAGAACTATCTCTTAAGGGGCATATACATGGTTGCACGAGTGATACTTTAAACTAAAAGACCCATGGGTTAATCCTAATGGTCCTAATACTATTCAACTATGAGTATGTTGGCTGCATATTGAACATGAATGGGGTATGCATATTCTACAAATGGATTGGGCCTGGGCTGACTTTCTGGCTTGTGGACTAGATTTGGGCCTAAACAAGAGGGCCAAGACTCTATGGCCCGCACTTGGAAAAGCTTCAAACCAATTTGTCCTACCCATTGGCACTCCCTCTCGGTCCCACTTTGAGGCTGACGTGGTATATATAGGGTATTTTATCAATATATAGGGTATTTTATCAACCTTAATGTAGACTATTATGATCATTGGATTATCATTCCAAATCACACATTCATATTTATTAATGAATGGTATATTTAAAAGATATGGCTTTGCTTGTAAAGTAACTTTTAGCAATAGATAATCTCACATTGTGATGAAAGTTAATATAATTTCTTACATATACTTGCATTGTTTTTATGGATTAAAATGTCTTTAATTGTGCAATATTGCATATCATATTTTTGTAATTTTGTAATTTTTTAATTATGCAATATCGCACAAAGTTTACTTTTTGTTGGGTTTAAAAAGGAATATATCTATGTGATATAAGGGTATTATGGTCCCAAAAAATTACATGAGCACTTGTTGGAAGCTATCTCAACTTTTGTCACTAGAAAGAGTTATTAATGGCTAACCGTTACACAAAACCCCCAAAAAGTAAAAACAATTAAGATATATACTTGTTAATTAGTGTATGAGATAACCCACGCCAACCGACTCTATATCTGATTTGACCCAACCTTTGTCATCCCAAACTGTTGATCAGTCAGATGTGCACTTTCCATTGGAGAGAGCCATGGTGGAACCTTTCTTTATTCATTTCATTCCCACTAACTAAAATGGTAAAGTATAGTGCATTCGGTACAGATATATAATAATGCCCAAAAGCTTCCCAACAACACCCAATAATATATTTATATTCTAGTGCAACACAAAGAGATCTTTATGTTAATTAAATATGTTCTAATAGTCAGAAGAAAACATCATTTCTCCAAATCTGGCATATCTTACAAAGAGCAACAATTTTCCACTCGGATGATACTTCTACATATATAAAACTATTTGAAAATGTTTGATGTTTCCTGTCTCAAGAAAAAGCTAATTATTCTGGAAGTCAAAGGCACAACTTTTTATGATACTTTTGTGTGGTTTGTGAATTGTGATGCAGAATTTTGATCTTTTCTAGCTTGCTTTAATTGGCCTTCCATAAAGAGTGGGGATTATTGTTGAGTTTCTCAAGGTTAGGTCTGTTTGTTTGCGAGACTTTTGAAAATTTTTATATTGGGATAGTTTTAAATTCTTCAAATGCTGTTTTCGAGTGAAATCTCAAATGCTCAAAAAGTATAAGAAAAAAGTGGTGTTGATGGCACTTTTGCAATGAAAATATCCTCTGGAAGCTGCAGAACATCACATCCATGGTGTGGGACTGTCCCAAATTTACTTGATGGGCCCGTGATGAACGCCACCCATTGGAATGTCCATGTTCCGCTGTTCGCAGGAGAACATTGCCCCTCAAATCTAATTGTTGTTGCTCAAATCTAATTTGGAGAAAATAGAAGGTGTTAAAATGAAAATGCAGATGCAGGGATGTACGACTGAATACTAGGGGTCTACTTTTAAATCCGAAAAACCTTAGGGCAATCATGAAAAAATGAGCAAAAACTCCTTAAATTATCAAACAAAGTGGGTTGAAGTTCTTACCCACTTTGCTGTGTAATCATGGTCCCTATCAGAATACGATGCTTCTATGACATGATTATGCTGCTTTAGTTGCATACTGCTTATCCATTCAAATTTCAAAAAGAAAAGGAGCCCAATGGGATGATCTATGGACTATAGATGATTGTTTTTATTCTGCTTTTCAGATTCCCCATTAAATAAAGCAACATCTTAGGACATTATTTCTCATTGGCATCTTCTCCTTTACATTTATGTTTTCATCTCTACACTCATATACCTTCTCCATTCAAGTCATTTCTACTACCATTGGAACAGAAGCTTTCCTTCCCTTCTTATTATCCAAACTTGTTAGTTTTGGTGGATTGAGTAGAAAATGAATGATTGGGCTGCCCCAATTGTAGCTACAGCTCTGTTTGCATTTCTTACACCTGGGGTGATATTTCAGTTGCCAGGCAAGCATCATCCTATAGACTTCTTGAACATGAAGACTAGCTTGGTCTCTATGTTGGCCCATGCCGTCTTCTATGGACTGTTTCTTTTCTTGTTCCTTGTTGTTTGGCACTTCCATCTATATGTGTAAGGGACAAAGAGAGGTATGGGATTTCATTGGTTCTCTTAGTCTTATCGCATCAATCTTATTTGCCTTAATGAGTTCTACTAATGACAGTGAAGGCAAGGGCTGCGTGTCTGCATGTGGACAGGGTCAAGGCTGCCTAGTCCTTTCTTGTCTAGGCACTTGGGAGATTGTTGGAGCCCTTCTTGTGTTTTTTTCCAGGTGTAGTAGTAGTTGAACAAGTGTTTTTAGATTTAATATTGCTGTTCAGATGAAAGCATGTTTGGGAAAGTTCTCTCATGTATTGTTCATGTGGTAGTACTACTGAATGAGCTTTAGACAGTTCAGGAACTTGTTATTTAATTTTGCGGCATTCTATCATGTGGCCGATGCCAATGATCATTGATAAGGACCCAACAGTTGGTGATGGCTACAATCACGGTCCATTTTGTCTTTGACTTAGCAGCAAGCCTAGCAGCTAGTTTTATTTTTCAACAATTTCATATCATTGATATCACATCTTGATAACACAACATTAGTTCATATAAACTGGAGTCCAGACACCAATGTAATTAGGCCCATGATTAAGAAACTTGCTGCTTCAAAAATATTTTGGCAATGTTTAAGCTCAAATCGATGTGGGAAGGCCTCAGAAACTTTTGGTCTGTAAGTGCACATTTGATGAATGAGAGAATCCCATGCTTTCAGGTTTTAATTTCTGGAGATGAATCTCACTTTCCTACCCCCATCATAGGAAATCAAAATGCTCTTGCTTGTGGAAATCAGTTCAATTTTTTTTTTCCCACACATTGTACAATGAAGCCACGCAGAAAATGGAACAATTTCCTTTATAGAGTAGATTCCTCCCATTACACAGAAGCACCAGCCTAAGACCTCCATAACTAGACCTCGAATAGGAATATGTAACTATATCATGATACATATATCCAAGCACAAGATATTACATAGTGGATTTGGAAAATCATCTTCATATCCACTCACTTTTAAACGTAAATCTGAATTTAACTCCTGTACCTTCCAGATCAGATTCGAGTTGACAAGGGGTAGGGCAGGATTCAGGACTTCATTTGAACCCAGAGTGACAATTCCTAACATGGCAACTAAACGCAACCGGGTCTGGTAAGGTGGCCCTTTTACTCTGACGCTAGGTTCAAAGTGACCATTCTAATTTGATCAATAATCAAGTTCAAACGTAGGTCCATGAATGATGCATGCTTTCTAATTCGCCAAAATGATTTGACCCACTCGCCGTATTAACCCACCAAAGTACCCAACCTGGTCCCTACCCGACGACTCATCGTTGGGGCCTGGGGGTGAACATGCTCTTGAAGGTTTCATTTGGACTTAATTCTTGCTACACTTGTCCTCAACTATGCCTAAAGTAAATCCATGCTCCCATAAGCAAATGCAGCTCAACGGAATCGGCCGAACTGGACCATAGCCCCGTACTGTGCAATGATAGTTGGACCATTGCCCCCTACTGTGCAATGATCTGAGTGACGTGTCACGTACATTCAATGGATTCATTGGGTTGGCAACTGAAGCCGCGATCCTATCATCTGAACAGTGTGCTGGAAGCTCACTGATTCGACTCACTATTGCAACCATTGGTATTTGCATCTTTTGAGCTCCTTTCAAGTGGTTCAGATATCAGGATCTCATCCATATCCGCTACATCCTGGATTAGGGATGGCCCAACAAGGCTGAAAGGGCCTGGATCTTTAACCAAACAGTCCATGTCGCTGGCAATCCTGTTCAAAATCTAGGTTATCACACTTCCAAGTCCACGCATGGACAAGCCTACCCAGGGAACAGGCTGATAGTATCAACTTACAGCATGGAAATATCACTCTGTAAAAACCCAAATGGTTCATCGCACACTGCACTCGCCCAGGCAAAGTCTCATCAGCACAGCCCGTACAGCTATTCGCCCTATTGTTCAGGCCATCTTTGCCAATGGTCCAAGAGACCACGGTGAGTCCTTTTGTAAAAGAGGTCGTCCTTATATACAAGGCCATTCCCGGCCCACAACCCTTGAAAAATATATAAACTTGGAATAGAAAATCTGGTTCTAAGGCAAAGGGACCTAAAGATGCACCAAACCTAGCCCAATACAGATGGGATTGGGCCAGTACAGTACAAGGCCAGCTTGGACAAAGCCCATAACTCAAAACCCATGGTTTATCAAGCCCACAACTCAAAACCCATGGTTTATCAAGCCCATAACTCAAAACCCATGGTTTATCAGACCACTTGGGCCATAGCTAATCATGAACGAATATCCAAGCCCACAATTCAAACCTCAAAGACCACAAGCCCCAGGCCTCTCATGACATCATATTGCATCAAGAACGCCAATTAAAAGCAACAAACACTAACCAAATGAAGAACAAAGACAAGGTCGATGCGCTCAGCATCAACATGAAGACCAACAGCTTGTGGCTTAATAATCTTATTTCAAATCAAATTAGGAACGCAATGAAGATTTTGCATAGAACCTTTTCCATTGATGCCCAGAGACGTTCTCTAATCAACTGTCATGAATTTCCACAGAGAGTAAAAGTATACGCATTGAGTGAAAAACCTCCATGGGATGAAATTTTGAATCCAAGGGATTTCATGTGAATATATTGTTCTCTGCACAATCTTAAACATCAAACTACACAAAATATTGACAATGACTAAAAAGACTGCAATATTGCTTTGTTTCCACTTTTGTCAAGCGAGAAGATACAGACCATAACGCAATGCCAAATGCTCACATGATCTTCAGACTATTTTCCCATAGATACCTTCAGAAGCAAGTGTTGCACATGGGTGACATATCAAATGCCACTGATCACAAGAAAAAAGATAAATGAGTTAAGAAAGAGATGGGAGATAAAAGAGTTAAGCCAACCAGTTTAAATCATCGATGAAAATCGTGATATCGGTCGTGGTATCGGTCGATCCAAAAAACCGATACGGTATTAGTATCAGTCGCGGAGCGGTCCGTCTTCAAAAAAAATTTGAAAAAATATCCAAAAAATCAAAATATTAGAAATGCTGGAAAACAATGTTTTTTTTTTCATTAGTAATATATATAAATCAAAATATCGGTCCCCCTAAGTTATGATATCTTGTATCGCTGTCTTGTCTAAAAATGTGATTTTTTTTATAATAACTATAAGTATAACTTATGAAATATGAACTATCAATTAATATGAAATTTTAAATAATACAACTTATTGATAATTTACATATAGTGGTTGTACACTTGTACTTATATCTTGTATAATATATAACTATACCCCTATCATTATTTATCAGTCATCATTCATTATTCAACAACCATCAATTCATCATTCAATTATCAAGCAAGTTGTAAAATTCAAGAACATGAACATTAACATAACATATGACATAATGACAGTAAAATAAATTATAAATCAAATTATTGGACCCCTTAAATTATGTTCATGTATTGCTATCTAATCTAAAACTATATAAATTTTATTTATAATTAAATTAATTTAGATACATATACTAAACAAGTTAAAATATCATAAATTTTATAAAATGCAACGTAATTATGACTTATGGGCTATTATTAGTATGAAATTTAAGAAAATAAAGCTTGTACTCGTCACTCAATCATTAAGTAAGTTCTGCCTTGCGCTTGTAAGATAACATGTTTTATTATGATAGTATAGTAAAACACAAAGCAACTAAATATTTATAATTTACTTAAAATGATGATAAATTTGAGTAATTATTTTACAAAGATCAACAAGATTTTAATAAAAATTCTGAGTTTTAAAACCTCAAATACTTGATCTAACCTCAATATGTATTGATTCAAAATAATAAAAGGTACTCACAATAAAAAAAAAGCATAAAATCATCAATTTTAAGCTATATCTACATAATTTTTAAAAAAAATACAAAATGCTCACCTCAGTAGAGTTATATATGATTTTCAAGACTATTGATAAAAAAAAAGTATTTTTGATACCTTGCAAGTGAAATAGGTGTTGAGGAAGAAGAAAGGTGGCATATGATATATTTAAAAGGAGGAAGAAAGAAGGAAAATAGGACAAAAGAAAAAAATTTTAAAAATACTGGGCCGATATTTTGACCGATATCGACCGATATATCGGTTCACACCGATATTTTGAAATATTGGCCAACATTATCCGATATTTTGGAGATATTTTGCCTGGACGATACAGAAAACCGTTAACTTCAAATTATCGTACCGGTATGGACCGATACCGGTTCGTATCAGCCGATACGAACTGGTATCGGCCGAGAATTTAAACCATGGTTTAAATAATTTTTCTCTCGCAGTTTCATACAGCAAACAAAACAAGAGACAAGAAACAAAAGAAAAGAGGAAGATTATAGTGATCGACTGACAGATATGGTCCTTTTTCTTTCAATCTTTGACATAGCCCAGCCCAACATAAGGTAATTTTATCTGTCCATCTGATGAACCCTAACATGGAATGGGTCATGCCCAAATATTATCCATACCAAATGACCAGCAACAAAATTGGTGGCTTGCAGACACACAAGTACAGTGCAAACAAATTAATCAAATACAGAGACTCTTCGTTTTTGACATCCAAGAGCCCATCAATTACTTGTCTGGTTCACAAGAAGGTGACCACATTTAGACAGTTTATGAGACCTAGCACATGGCCCAATCCCAATCCTTGTACATTTCTACCAGAAGTAAAAAGGCAAAATAATAATAATAATAATAATAATAATAATAAAATCACAAGCAGGTCATATCTCACCATACACACCTCAGAAGCCTTGATTCATTTTTGGCATAAACGACATAAGGTAGCAATATAGATGGGACATTTTCTTAGGATTTGAATTAGTGGAGTGATGGCAGGATAAGGCATTAATTTCCCATCTTCCCTTGATTCAACTTCCATTAAAGGGGAGTTAATTTTATGATCATTTTTTGGATATTCACATTTGATTCATCATTTTTAACTGCTTACATAAATTCAGCCTCTTAGAATTCCTACGAATAACTCCACTAGTTTTTGCTGCTAGTCACAAGCCCGGGTAAAGGAAGAGAGTTGTGTTAGGTAGGTTGACAGCCAACATAAAACTTTGTTACAACCCAAACATAAATTCTGAGATAACAATATATCGCGATAAGGCTAGAGCGTTCCCCGCTTTAAGCGACACATTGCAACGTCGCCCAGCTGCAGTAAAAAGTATGCAAGGGCTAGCGCATGACTCTAGACTACTACGATTAAAGAAGTTAGTCCATGAGAAGAAAATGTGGAATAGAAAAATTAGACTTGCTACTCGAAATATAGGAACCTTGACAGGCAAGAACATGGAGTTAGTTGAGATAATGAAAAGAAGAAGAATTAGTGTGGCTTTATATAGGAGATAAGATGGAAAGGGAATAAAGCTAAGAGGCTCACAGATAGGTATAAGCTTTTCTATGCAGGAAAAAATAATACAAGAAATGGAATAGATATAGTTGTAAATAAAGACTTGAAAGAGAAAGTTGTGGGGGTAAAGAAGTTTGGTGATAGAATCATAGCAATTAAATTAGTGCTAGAGGAGGATATAATTCATATCATCAGTAAATATGCTTCCCAAGTAGGACTAAAAGAAAGTGTGAAAAGACAATTTTGGGAGGAGATGAATGATTTAATGCGAGAAATTCCAAATAATGATAAGATTTTTCTTGAAGGGGATTTAAACAGGCATATAGGAAGAGATAATAGAGGATATAAGAGAGTGCATGAAGGGCAAGGATTTGGAGGAAAAAATGAATTCGAAAACACTATATTGGACTTTGCAGTGGCATTTGATCTTGTAGTAGCAAATACTTATTTTAAAAAGAGATACGAGCATTTAATTACCTATAAAAGTAGGAGTAATAAGAGTCAGATAGACTTTTTTCTAGTTAAAAAATATGACCGATTGGTTTATAAAGATTGTAAGGTTATCCTAGGAGAGAGTTTAATCACGCAATATAGACTCGGAGTTTTAAATATTTGTATTAGAAGTAGAAAGAGAGCAGTAGTAAACAAAATGGACCATAAAACAAGGTAGAGAGATTTGAAAGGAGAAAAAGCAAATATATTTAAGAACAAAATTATTGAGAAGGGAGAATGAAATTTTGAATAAGAAACTATAATAATGTAGAATCAAATAGCTAATTGCATTAGGAATGTTGTAAAAGAGGTACTTGTAGAATCAAAAGTAAAGAGACATATTAATAAAAAAAACATGGTGGTAGAGTATGGAGGTTCAAGAAGTTATTCAAGAGAAAAAGCATTACTACAAACTTTAGCAGGGGACTAAGGATATAAAAATTTTGAGCTATATAAGAAGGTAAAGAAAGAAGCTAAGAAAGTAGTAAGTAGTGCAAAGTTCAAAGCATTCGATGACCTCTATAATAGATTGGGAACAAGAGAAGGAAAAAAGGATATTTTTAAGCTCGCAAAAATAAGAGAAAAGAAAAGTAGGGACTTAGATCATGTCAAATGTATCAAGGATAATGAGAAAAATGTTCTAGTAAAGGATAACGATATTAAAGAAAGGTAGAATATTTTAACAAACTTTTAAATGAAGAATATTTGGGGGATACAAGAGTTAAAGAGGATACTTCATCATTAGAGCTTACTTTTCTCTGTAGAATTAGAGGGGTGGAAGTAAATGAAACATTAAAGCGAATGAAGACAAGAACGGCTACAAGCCCAGAAGGTATTCCGATAGAGGTATAAAAATGCTTAGGAGAGGTTGGGATGTGTTGATTATGTAGACTATTCAATAAGATACTTGTAACAAAGAAAATACCGAATAAATAAAGAAGAAGCATTATAGTATCTATATATAAGAATAAAGAAAATATACAAAATTGTACCAACTATCGAGGGATTAAACTTATGAGTCATATTATGAAGTTATGGGAGAGAATAATAAAATAAAGACTACGACGGAAGACCAAGATCTCTAAATATCAATTTGGTTTTTTAACAAGGAGATCAACTATGGAAGTTATCTTTTCACTTAAGTAATTAATGAAAAAATATCGAACAAAGAGGAAAAATCTACACATGGTCTTTGTCGATTTCGAAGAAGCCTATGATAGGGTATCAAGGAATTTAATTTAGTGGGTTTTAAAGAAAATGAATATCCCCGGAAGTTGCATTGAAATTTTTAAGGATATGTATAAAGGAGCAGTAACAAATGTGAGAACCATATGGAGAGAAACAAGTGGATTCTCCGTGAATATAGGTTTACATCAGGAATCAACCTTAAGCCCTTATCTCTTTACATTAATTATGGATGAGTTAAGTATGCATATTCAAGAAGAAATACCATAGTGTATATTGTTTGCAGATGATATAATATTAGTGGATGAATCAAAAGATGGTGTAAATGCAAACCTTGAGAGATGACGGGGGGCATTAGAATCTAAAGGCTTTAAAAGTAGCCGTACAAAGACAAAATGTATGAATTGCAACTTCAGTAGATATATACAAAGTGTTGAAACCACTGTCAAAATTGAAACCCATAAAATACCACTTAGAGATTCTTTTCGGTACCTAGGCTCGATGATTAGTAAAGATAGGGAGATTGACGAAAATGTAGAGCATAGAATAAAAGCTGTATAGCTGAAGTGGAGACTAACTTTTGAAGTACTTTGTGACAAACGAATGTCAACGAAATTGAAAGGCAAATTTTACAGGACAGTAGTTAAATAGCTATGATATATGGAGCAGAATGTTGACCAATTAAAAAGACGCATATTCATAATATGGATGTAACAAAAATGAGAATGCTTAGGTGGATGTATGGTAAAACTAGAAAAGATAAAATTAGAAATGAGCGCTTTCGATAGCATTTAGGGATAGTACCAATATGGGATAAGATTAGAGAAATCCATTTAAGATGGTTTGGGCATGTTGAGCGTAAGCCGGTAAGGGCACCGGTGAGAAGAAGTTTGGCTATACAGGTGGATGGCCCATCAAGAGGTAGAGGTAGGCAGAAGAAAACATTAATGGAGGTCATTGAGTCATATTTGAAGAAATTTAACTTATCGAAGGATTTGGTTCAAAATAGATTGGAATGGAAAAACAGAATTCATGTAGCCGACCCCAATATAGTTGGGATAAGGCTTTGATGATGATGAGAATTCCTACAAATTCAATTCAATGAAGCAACCAGGCCCTTTGTATATATCAATTTACTTTCTTTTGATTCCTAATCTTAGCTATGAACATTCCATTGGTCTTGTTCACAGTAGTTTATTGGTGTTAGGATTTTTAATGTTGAAAAATTAATGGGTTGTGGACAAAACTCGAGGTCCAATTAAGTTGTAATTTTTATATTTTTTAGATTGGACTATAGCATGTATCACCGGATGCGTTGAAATGAAGCAATTGAAGGAAAAAAAGAAAAGAAAAATCATGAAGAATTCAACTGGAGCCAGAATGATCGCCGCTCGAGCAAACCTAGACTAGAAAACCAGTCAGAACTGATGCCCGTTCGAACGAGAGTCTTGTCCACTCAAGCGAGCCTGTGCGTTTTCTGAGCCGACTTGCACAAATTAGTTTCTTAATTATCTATGATTGCATGTTTGAACCCGAATTGGATTCAATCATTGAGGCACAAATTATGGGTTATTTAAAGGGTTATTCTTTGAACCCTAGCTATGCCATCTCTTAGCTCTAAACCTAGAATACCTATTAGAAATCCTTTTTTTCCTAAAACATTCATTGAAGAGCTGTGCTGAAGTTGCTGAGCTTTTAAAGATTTTCTGCTTCTCCTCTTGTGGAAGATCGTTCATCTTATAGCATCACAGCGGATGTGTCAAGCATGAGAAACAGTGAACAACGTAGTCGTTGGCAAGAAAAACTATAGTACTTTGGTTGTGGTCAACTGGGGAAGGATTGTGAGTATATCTTGTAACTGTTCAATTTTCTAGTGCTCGGTTTGTCTTGAATCAAGGAGATCGGTCTTGTGGTTTGTCCCATGTTTGGGTTTTCCAAGTCAAAAAATCTCAGTGTCTTCTTGTGGTGATTGATTTGCTTTAATCCTTTTATTTTCCGCTTTAATTAATTGGACTGTATATTAGAAATCAGTTTGGGACCTTAAACCCCATTTTGGTGGTTCTAAAAAACCCTCAAATGGTATTAGAGCACGTTCACACACAGATTTGATATTTTACCATGTGAATCAATCAAGATTTCTAGAATGGAATTCAATCGAGAAAGCACACCTACCATCAACTATGATGCACTGATACTTCAAAATAGCCAACGTATCGTATCGTATCATATCCTGTATTTCATTTTTATGTGTAAAATCCGTGTCCATAGTATCTCCTTGCCGTATCCATGCCATATCTAGGCATCATAGACCACTAAGCCTCCTATGCTAGATAGTTCGAACTATGCCTATTGGAAAGTTCGCATAACTGCTTTTCTTCAGTCTATTGATGAGAATGTTCGGAACTCCGTGGAGTTTGGGTATACCAAACCTATTGTTGTGGTTGATGGAGATACTATCCCTAAACCAAAGGATAAGTGAACTAGATAAGAGAAACAAGCAGTGAACTATTATAGCAAAGTCATTAATGCTATTTTCAATGAAATCTCTTCCTCTGAGTTCTACAGGATCTCTACCTGCGTATCTGCAAAACAATCATGGGACATCTTCCAACCTACTCATGAGGGCACCATCATAATTAAACAATCTAAACTCCAAAGTTTGACTACGGCCTTTGAAACATTGAGAACATATGACAATGAGACCTTTGATGATTTGTATGCCGAGTTAAGTGATATTGTAAACTCAAGTTTTAATTTGGGTGAGACTATTCATAAGAATAAGATAGTTAAGAAAATTATGAGGTCTCTACCCAAAAGGTTTCATGGAAAGGTTGTGGTCATTGAGGAGAATAAAGACTTGGATACCCTCAGGGTTGATCAACTGGTTCGAAATTTGCAAACTTTTGAGGCACACCATTGGGCTAACAAAAAATCTATGGGGATTGCCACAAAGGCCATTAAAGAATTAAAAAAGGATGTTGAAGAGGATTCTGATTATGATGAATTTGATCTTCAAAGTGCTGCACAATTGGTGAAAAAAATCAAGAAATTTCTTAGAAGTAAGAAATCTAGCTTGAAGTCATCCAAATCTAAAAAGCAATGCTATGAATGCAAGGGTTTTGGCCATATTGCTTCCCAATGTGCTAATAGAAAGTTGAAAACCAATGGTAAGAGTCTAACTGCCACTTGGGATGATGATTCTGACGATGAAGGCAATGATCTTTAAACTCCTATCCCTAACACTATAAATTCCAAGTTTATTGCTTTTATAGCCAAATCTAACTTTTCATCCTCGCAGGATTCTAAGTGTGACGAAGATCTTAATAGTTTGTCAAATCATGAACAAGATTTGGAAGAAGCATACAGAATCTTGTTAAAGGATTCCATCAAAATGACCAACCTAAATGACAAGCTAACTCTCAAGTGAAAACCGCAAAAAAACAAATTCCTTCTTTGAAACAAGAATTGGAAAACATGCTTGCAAAGGTAAATCAATTAAAAACTCAGCGCAATATCTTATATGATGATCTGATTGATGCAAGTATGAAATACAATTTGCTGTCTGAGGAATTTAAGAAATCCGCAATAGAGCTAAAGTCAATGAGGAAAGAGCTGTAGACATCTTAAGAGGAAAACGTGGATTTGGAAGGAAAAATCAAAATAATTATGTCAAAGCTGATAACTACCAACACATCACTGGAAAGGATCAATACCGGATAGAAGAAGCTTGATGATGTCCTGTGTAGTCAAAAAGTAGCATCTATAAAACATGGAACTGGCTACATCAATGATGCTTCTACGTCAAAGAACCAAGGTAAATCTGTTTTTGTCAAAAGTTCTAATTGTTTCCAAAGATACCCCCTGTTCAAAATAATACTGCAAAGAATTCTACTGCCAGTTTTTCTAAAATAATGTGTCACGTCCAAAATCCATTCCCACATGCCACTTTTATGGAATTAAAAGGGCACATTAGACCACACAACAACAAGTTGAAAATTTGAAAAATCAACTTAGAAATCAGCAATGGAAAGAGCAATGTTCTCCACAAAAGGTCAAAACTAGAGCAATCCGGTTAAGAGAGTCTGACTTATATTATTCTATGGTCAATACTATGTTGAAGGCTCAACATTCGAATGTGTGCCTCCCCAAACATTGTGCCACCAAGAGACCACCTGAAGGCCTTAACTTCACCCCTAATTTGGTCAGACTTCGTTTCTCTCCTCTGTAAATTATGAACAAAATGGGAGAGAAATGGAAGAAAAGGGAAGCAGCAATTTAGGGGGAGTTGGAGTTCAAAATTTTAAATTTTCAATGTAATTTTTGGAAAGGTCATTGTAAATTTTTTAAGTTTATTTGCTAGGTAGATTATTCGTAATTGTTAAGGAGTTTTATCCATGAATTGCCAAAGGGGAAGATTGTTAGTGTTTTTTTAGTGTTGGCAAATTCATAGGTTATGGACAAAATTTGGGGTCTAATTAAGTTGTAATTTTTATATTTTTAGATTGTATTGTAATATGTGTCCGATGCGCTGAAGTGAAGAAACTGAAGAAAAAGAAGAAAAATCGTGAAGAATTCAACCGGAGACAAAATGGTTGCCTACTTGAGCGAACCTAGAGCCCGCTCAAGCAAGCCTAGACAAGAAGCCCAGTCAAGCAAGAGTCTTGTCCTCTCGAGCAAGCTTGTGCATTTTCATAACCGACTTGCACAAATTACTTTCTTAATTCTCTGTGATTGCATGTTTGAACCCTAATTAGATTCTATCTTTAAGGCACAAATTCTAGGTCATTTAAAAGGTTATTTTTTGAACCCTAGCTATGCCATCTCCTAGTTCTAAACCTAAAATACCTATTAGAGGTCCTTTTTTTTTTCTAAAGCGTCCATTGAAGAGCTGTGCTGAAGTTGCTAAGCTTCTAGATATTTTCTACTTCTACTTTTGTGAAAGATCGTTCGTCTTGTGGCATTAAGGCATGTTGTATCAAGCATGAAGAACAGTGAACGGTGTAGTCATCAACAAAAAGAATTACAGTCCCTAAGTTGTAGTCAACTGGGAAGGATTGTAAGTATATCTTATAATTGTTTAATTTTCTAGTACTTGGTTTTCCTAGCATCGAGGAGAATGGTCTCATGGTTTTTTTCCGTGTTCAGGTTTTCCATGTAAAAAATCTTGGTGTCTTCTTGTGGTGATGGATTTGCTTTAGTCCTTTTATTTTCCACTTTAATTACTTGGACTGCATGTTAGAAATCAGTTTAGGACCTTGAACCTCATCTTGGTGGTTCTAAAAAACCCTCAATAGGAGGCATTATCAAGCACTGTATTCTCTAGATAAGGGATCGATATGTTGTTCAAACTGTAATACACAAACCATGGTTGAAGAAATCTTCCAATGCCTCTATATTCTTCATCCATCAGAATATGGGCCAATTCTTTTGAGGGTAAAAATGGCACTTCAATGAATGGCACACTTCTTGAATAGGACAACAGTTAGACCTACTTTGTCGTTTAAAGCTGAATGTAAGACAGTAAAGAAAGGAAAGAAGCAAATATGAATGTTGTAAGTCGCATGCTAAAATAAGCATGTAGAGTTACAAGAAAGGACAGAATCTGCCAAAAGAAGACCTCAGAAGAAATATTAAGGAAAGACATGATGGATTGAAGAATTACTATGGACATTGCACTGAATAGGGTTGAGCAAAAAAGTAGAACTTACATTCCTACGTTAGCATATTAGAGTGCAAGAAATAACAGTAAAATAAAAATATCATGAAACTGCATAAACACCAGACTACAGCTGGAGAAAAGAATGATCATGTTTCTGCAGTAAGACAAAACCAGGAGTGCATTATGCAAGATAAGATTTTGATAAGATTTGTGCCCTAATTCTCATCTGTTCTGTTTCAGATCCTACCTGAGATTAAATTATTTTAAGTTTGGCAGGGAAGGATCCTGCCCGATTCACTAGGGCATCCTCCAAACATGCTCTGTGCAATCCAGTACAAGTATGTGCCTTGCATTGTTTTGAAAATGGTAGGTTGTGTACAAGTACTTCGGCATCTAGGATGCATTTGAGCAATGAGAGAATACTGCATAGAGAAGAAAATTGTTCTGATTTTCAATGCAGCCCACCTCTTCTCTGTTTGGTGTACCACATTTTCAAAAATGAACAGATTTTCCCAATAGAGAAGATTTTGATTCCCTATAAGCGGGGTAGGAATGCAGAATTCTCCTTCATAGAGACAAAATACATAGGGCAAAATCCTCTTCTTGCACAAACAAGTCATTTTTGCACGGCGGCAAATACAAGTTCCAACTTTCCATTTAAATTGTTTACACATATCCCAGTTCCACATACTGAAGGAGACAAATCTGGTTTGATAAATCTTTTCAAGTTTCTCTAAAAATGATTGCTTAGCTAATATCCATTTAGCAGTAGCAAATTGAAACCCCTACTTCAAGCCATGTGTGGAACTGGAAAATTTTCAAAGGTATAATTAGAAAAATAAATCTTGTATTTGCCCCAACATGGGTTCAAAAATCAGAACAAAAGCAAGAACTACAAATCTACACACTTAAATACCTGATAAGAGAATCAAAACCTTTAAAAAAAAAAAAAAAACCCTGCAAGTGGCACAAATGCGTGCACAATTAAGAACCACAACTCATGGGGTACAGTTTATTTTCAATTTTTCCAACCTCAAACTACAATTCATACACAGTTCAAGGGTCTGTTTGATAGAGGAATTCTATGAATACTCATAATACAACATGCTGGAGTGGAAATAAATTAGAGGTTTTGAGAAATTCCCAAATTCCAGTTCCAAGAAAATATAGGATCTAATCTCTATAAGATCAGCTTTTCTCTCCTGAATAACCCAAGTGGGCCCAATCCCATTTGGGTAAAAAACTCACCTGCCACATTCAAACGCCCCATTTTCTCAACCACTAACTCATCTACTCAATGCAACAACCATACAAAAACACAACATGTAATTCATCAAAACTTACACAATCACGAAATACAACGGTACCCCAAATAGATTCACGAGAAATAAAAGAAACCCACTAAGATTCAAAGGCACTGGGACCTGTTTGTGTAAGATTTTGAGGATTCAAGAGCCGATATACACGTGGACCTGAATAGCCAACAAGAGGATGCATATGGCTGCCAAGAAGAGGATGGAATGAACCAGAATCGATGCTCCGCTCGTTTGGAAGTTCCCAAACTCAATTAATCGGTGTCGGGCCGGCAACTGGAAGAGAAGGCCAGGCGCTAAGAGGACGAACAGCACAACCGCTACGAAAACTGGACCCCAATCAGCCATTGTATCGGATCTGTGCCAGCGTAACGGTCTGCACCGAGATGAGATGTAACTAAACCAATGGGACTGTGGTGGCAAAGAGTAAACTTTGGAAAACAAAGTCACCACCGACACCAAAAGTCAAGACTTGCAGTGGGATTTTTCCATCTTCTTTTGTCTTTTTTTACTGTGGGACCACCTCTAGTCATCAAATCTGATCACCAAATGCAAGTCCTTGGTCCCCATGGAGCAATTGGGACTCATGTTTGATTTTATAAATATATATTTGTTTTGGGTTTTAAAATTAATCCCTCTTTTTATTTCTAATATAATATGGGTTTCATTGAATGGTGGGTTTCATCAAATTAATCTATACAATGTAGGGGCTCTAATATATCCATTGAGCATGTATTTATGATGATTGGATTGGATGGGGTGTGAAGTGAGTACCCACATGAGGGTTAAGATTCGATTACCTATTTACTAATGGTTGTTAGTCGTCTCATATGCAGTCATGAAGTGAGATGATTAACCAGTAGAGGAAGATTTTCTCTCTCTATTGTCCATCTGCTGCATTGTCCGTTTCATGGCATTGTGTTGGCAGTGCCCATTAAGTTTAGTGCTCGGTAGATAAGAATAAATATATGCATCTTTCATCGGGTTGTGCATGTGCCATCACAAATGATGCCAATGTGATTTATGGAGGCTCAATTTGTTTGCATGGTACTAAATTTCTATGAGCACATAATAAAATGAGTTCCACTAAAGAGTCGTTACAGTGGAGAGGGTTGAAGGGAAGGAGTATTTCATGCTATTTATAATTTTTACTGTTGTTTCTTCAATTTTAATCACTTTTATGAATACATTTTTTGAATTTAATTGCACAAAATGAATGCCATTAAAAAAAATAGAAGTGAGCCATTAGACTTCTCTTTCATATCTGTGTGTGCGTCTCATGTTGCATGTTTTTGGGCTTACCAAATACATAATAGGTATAGATTAATTATGAATATTCATGCATCAAAATTGAGCTTAATTGAGCATTATTAGCTACTGCTTAAGACGAGGAAGAGAGAGATGGATATATTGGAAATTTTGGAAGCAAAAATAAAGAAACTGATATTACTTTGTTCTCTCTTTATGTTCCCTTACTCTAACTGGTATTACTTTGTTCCTCTTCTTGGTGTTTGCTTACTCTTTTCTTTTTCTCCTTTGTATTTTTCATTATTCTCTCTATATTCTCTTCTTTTTTAATTAAATGTTATTGTCACTGATAAAAAAAGATCATTTTATGAGATAAAAATTCTTTAGCTCACTAAGTAAAATTAGTCCCAAGTTGAGTTAGTACTGATAGCGGGTCTCTTAGGCCGAATTTTGTGCAAAACTTACTATTATTATTATTTTGTAAAGTTCCACCCTTCAACCTGCCAAACACACGTTTTTTTTTTTTTCTCTTCTCTTCTTCCTCGACGATCCTATTGTTTTGTCGATATCCAGCTGCAGGCAGATGGGTGGAGGATAAGGAATAAAGATTCCATTTGTGGTCAGCAGCAAATGAAATTGAAGAAAGCGCCAAGAGGGCAAAGGATAAGGAATAATGATCCCATTTGTGGTCAACAGTGAATGAAATTGAAGGAGGAGGCAAGAGAGAAAGTGCCAGGAGGCGAGCTTTAATCTCAGTATCACTGAGCTTCCCAACCCCCTCACGAACATCATCCTTCAATCCCCTCAAAACACTAATGAAATCAGTGTACTGTTTCACCCTACTCTCAGCATCAACATCACTCTTCCAATGCTCCTCAATAATTCCATCCAGGAAATCATCAAACCTCTGATGCAGCTTCTTAATCCTCTTCACCACACCCTGCAGATCCAACAGCTCCTGGACCGACACGAAGTTCCCAGCATTGAACACCCCTGCAAAGAGCCATCATCTCCACCACCATCCCCTTAAACACCCATGCATCCTTGTAGGCCCACCCGATAACGAATCTGCAAATACCCGCCACCTGATCATCACCCGGGCCAATGTGGTCGTCATGCACACGTTCAGCACTCACCCCTCCCGCTTTCGGCTGCAACTCCCCGCCGCGGACGTGCCGAAAGTCGTCCTGGGCCTTGCGGGGTAGAATTGTCCCCGAGCAGAGGAGGAAGAAGAAAAAAAAAACAAAAATTTCACATATTTGAAAGGTGCTTACAAAAAAACTTAAATTTTGCATGAAATCAAGCCCAAAGATCCAATCTGTACGCTCACTTAATATAGGATTAATTTCATTTAATAGTCAATTACACAAATTTTTCCGTAAAATCCGCTAGATAATAAAGTAACTGATATTATGTTGACTGCCAGTAACATGGGAACTCATATAGGCTTTTTACCAGTGGCTTATGTTGGCCTCACTTTTTCTTGGTCTACGTCGTCATTGGGCCCTTTGATGTGTAACAGCCCAACCTGTACTCCACTAGTGTAATAATGATTATTAGATTTATTAACATTTAAAAAAAACTAAATAGTGATCAATCCTTACATTTTTTTAACACAGGCATCAATCCAGTGATATGTGTAACTTCAAATGAAATGAAATTTAGTTGAGTGCATAAGAAAGGGTCTGGGGTGTGATTTGTTGAGAACCAACTCATTCAAAATCCCCCATTTACAGGTATATGATCATTTAGAAGAAAGTGAATAAAAAAATACAATAATTTTAAAATATTTTCTAGAAAAGCAGTTCTGGAAAGCTGCCTTTTAAAGAGAAATCAAGATAGTGTGAAAGTAGCTTTTTTTTTAAAAGAAAGTGAAAGTAGCTTTTTTTCTCCAAAAGAAAGTGACTTTAGCATGCCTATAGTTACTTATAATGATCCACTACACCTTATTTATAGGTTTTTGAGGTGGCAATTTGGCAGTTTCCGCTTTAGTAGCCCACCCGCATGTGAATCAAGTGGGTTTCCTAAGATACGCGTGTCGGGATTATTTAGTGCTCATCACCTCAAACTTAGACCGTAGAGTCCTGTAAAGGGGTGGCAAGTGGGTTTGGCCCATGGACCTGGCCATATCTTGTTAGGTTTTGTCTTGTATTTTAGTCCAGTTGAATTGGTCATTTGAACTAACCAAAATCAAAATTCATGTTAAAGGTATTTTAGTTATTATGTATGGATTTTCATGTTGGTCAAGAAAACGAAATCTATATATTAATGTAATGTGTAATTCTAAACCGTAGCGGAGTTGTATTGAACACAGCAGGGAGAAAGAAATTGAGTGAGCTTTCTCCATAGACGTAGGCAATGTTGCCAAACTATATAATTGCTTGTGTATCATCTTCTTCATAGTTGCTTACTTAATTATTTGTGATTGTATTGATTTGTGTATGTCATGGTTGATCCCAAATCTTGGGCATATTTCCAACATATCTAACCACCTTTTAGAGAAGATTATGTTTCCTTGGTCCACACACGAGGAGGGTCAACTTGACCTGACTCATATTGAACCCCAGAACCCTCTAAGGCCATACGCTTTAAAATACGTCATGTCAAGTTAAGACAGGGCTTGACTTATAATCTCAAAGTCAAAACTTAGATATTTCCGATATAGGACTTGGAAAAGATCTTACAATGCTAACCAAAGTATTCCACCCTTATATTCCTAATGTGGGATTGGAAAAGATCTTCTAGTGCTAATCGAAGTACTCCACCCTTACTTCTTTTTTTTTCTTGATATGGTAATAAAATTTCATTAAGAGAAAATGGAATGCAAAGGACATAGAGAAAGGCACTACTAACCGAAGTACTCCACCCTCACTCTTTGCAGATTTCTCTTTTTTATCTCATAGGATCACTTGATATTATCTTGCCTTACGAGATTACTCAGACGGATTAGGATCTCACACAAAGTATATAACTCTAATATATATTTTTTTGGAAATAAACACAACCCTAAAAGGGTAATGCAAGTTGACCCTAAGCAGACACGTTTTTTTGGGTAAGTTAAACCCAATCATGACTGATGGACATTTTATGCAGGGAGTGTTTGGTGGGTCAAAAACGATCAAATTAGGGTTGGGTTAGTGGGTTAGGTCGAATTTTGCCTTCCCAGCTTATAAGCTTCCTCTCGCCTCTAAATTGACGTTTGTTTGAATGAATTTCTAACAAAAATTCTGCATGTTAGAAATTCTTTATCTGATGGCTAGAAGTGCAAAAACTTAGCTTTTAAAAGTCACTTTTGACCATTCATATTCATTCTCCAGTTTTAATATTTTGAATGCTAGAATGCACTAGGGAGAATTGAAAACACTAGAGATAACATGTGAAGAATGCTATAATCATGAAGTGCAGGTACATTGTTGGAACAACTAGTATTCGGTTCCACTTATGCGGGACACAACTATTTGAAGAATGGCTTTTACTGTTGAAAAGGTTGAGCTTAGGTTGGGTTGAGGTTAAAGGACCTCTACCTGAACCTAAATCTAAGCTGAAACTATATACTCAGATCTAGACCCAAATAAGGTGTCTAAATCAGAACTTAACTCCAGTAGAAATCCATATATACATGTATAACAGCATAAGAGACTTATAATATATTTATATAACTACATAATTGCAATTATCTCATCCAGTATTTCTCCTTTCTACCAAAAAATAACAAAATAAATAAAAGGTATTTTGGTCCTCAAGTTTGAAACTTCGAACTTGACCAACTTAATTATCATGCTAGATCCAGCTTACAGGCCTAAAAGCATACTCTCAACTCAAGCCCAATTGCAAAATAGATAAATGTTTCTTTTTTAATAAAGGGCTGGACCAGGTCTTAAAGTATGTTGGCAGAGGCCCAGTCCATTATATATAAGCCAGAAAATTATACTTAAGTACAGCTAATTACTAGCTTATCACAGGCTGTCCTGACCCATGAGCACCACTAACCCAAAAATGATGCAACAGACCATACCCCGACAGACTGTTGGCTTTCTTGTTCTGCATGCAGGAAAATATTCAGCTGGTGCAGGTGAATATCTTCGCTGCTTGTATGGGTTTCAACAATACGTAGACACTTTAATACGAGGAATAACACCTAAAGCTGAAAGCTGAAGACCAGGACAGTTTAATCGATGCATGCAGTTGGTCCACTTGCTCCAGCATTTTATATCATTTAGAAACCTGACAATTTAACGTGCGTCTCACGTGGATTGAGAAAGTGGTATTTGATTATTGAATTCGGAGTTTAGTAAGTGATACAATAAAGGGTGTCAGATGAGGATCTCATTTTTCTACTGTAAACAAAGTGGCCCATCTAACATGATCAATATTCCAACTCGTTCTTTAAATAATAGAAAACCTACCTCTTTACTTGCCTTGACTTGATCCTCCCTTCTCACTTTGTATGGTGGTTGGGGAAGGACTCTTTTAGTCTCACATTGAAATAGAATACTTGACTTTTTCTTTCTTTGCCTTCTCAGTTTGTAAGGGTGTTTGGTTGAGAGGGGACTGGTTTTGCACGTGTGTGTCTAGGAAGGCATATGTAGTCATCTATTTAATTTATTACTATTTTAATGCAATGTCTTTTGATTCACATGTTAAAATCTTAACGTTAGGGCCTATTTCTTTATAATGATTTAGACAATTATTGCCCGAAGGATTATGGAATTCTCCGAATATTGTCCCTCGCTTGTAGCTTTGTCAATATTCCGAAATGTTAAGAATTTCAAAGGCCTTTTGTGACTTTTTAAGTGTGTTCAAATTCTAAAAATTTACAAAAAAAAAATGAGATATTTGAAATTTTAAAGGGGCAAGTTAATCATGATGTCAAAATCCTCAAAACCAGGAATCCTCCTCTTCCTATTACTTGGTTTTATTTGCTTTCTTTGTATTTTCTATTTTTAGCTTCATTTACTTGTTTAAAAATTGACTCGGTCAAAGACAACAATCCTAATATATATATATACAAACAAATAAGTTGGTTAGGCTCTTGTAATTCAAAAATGAAATGTAGTGCTATAAGTTGAGTTAAAAACCTTACTCTATCATTTATATTAATAAGTCGATGTGGGGTTCCACAAGAGTCAAAAGGTAGAGGTCAAAATTAAAGTAAAAAACCTTCCACCGTAATATGTATAATAATTGAGACATGGGTCATCGGTTTCAATGGCTTAGCATCTTAAATCTACAGCTCTGCATCTTCCTAGCTAAAATGAATTGCTGTATTCCTAGCAATTAATCAGTAAATTAATTTAAGGTCATACCGAACCCTCATTTAAGCCATTTATTATCTCAGGCCCTGGCTACACTAGTGTGCATTTTTGTCAATCCAGAGAGACTATAAAATGATTTAGGGTCCCTTTCATCTACAGTCAAATTCCTCATCCGACCGCCATCACTCGAAGAAGACGAAAAAGACAATCCGCCACACCACAGCACTCCAGTCTTCTGGTGGGCCTTAAGGGACGAATAAAATTATGGTCCCATTAATCACTCATTGACCACTCCTTTTGGCATCACACGATCTGTTGGAACCCACAACTGTAATCCACAGAGAACAAATTTATCCCTCTTGAAGAATCCACGGTCTGTGTTAAAACTAGCCAGAGTCAACCGAACCAGGGCAATTTTGGCCCAGTCAATTCAGTTCCATCAAGTTGCTTAACTTTAAGTGTGGTCTTAGGTCGAGTGGAGTCCAGAGATGTACAAGTTTCACACTTGGTAGTGATTTGCCAATGCTGCTGATTGTGACGTTAACGGTTTGACATGCGGTTTGATTGACAAGGGTCCCACTACGATGGACCCACTGATACTAATATCAAGAGAACAGAGAGAATCATGTTCATTGGAATTTTGGACACTTGTCCTTTCGATGTCGACAGAATGATGCCATAAAGTAGTGTTCATGTCTATCCAGTTGCGGACTCGGATCTCCATATCCTTGGACCAATTAGATTTTCTACCAATGGTGCGGCTAAATTAGATGAATGATCCACGTGATGGTGATCTGCGCCCATTATTGACATAGCCCACTGGAAATTTTGACTAGAACATCAGGACGCAAGTTGTTTATCAATTTGAGGCAGGTCCACACCATGACCCATTCAGAGGGGGGCTCACCAAAGGGCCATGTGATCTAGCAGAACGATCAGTTGGGGCATATGATCAATCTCATCCCTCACACGTGCTGCTCCTCGTGACTTAACCCAATTTATCATCAATGGCGGGATAGTGGGGCTTACTTCACTAATTTATTATATATAAAATAATTATCTCTAAGTACTTGTTTCTTCTCATAGAACATATAGGAATTGAATACAACTCACGTTATGTAAGTGGTTAAAAGTAAAGATCATGTTACATATACAAAATGTATCATCAAATAATCCTTCCTCCAATGAAAAAGTGAAAAGGGAAGACGGGACAGGAACACCTAGCTGTCACTCTAGCAATTTAAATTCTACTAAATTGAAGATATCAACTACACATTGCTGCATTTCATTCTTTACCACTTACCTTATATTATCCACAACTCACCCTTTTTACAATACTTCAGTGAGTTGTATTGGTCAAAAATAATATATTTACAACAATGTTTAAATTCACCCATGATTGAAGTAAAATTCAGGCGTATTAAATATCAATACCAAGGCTAACCGGATGAAACACATAGGAGCCCTAACCTTCATAAATGTTGAAAATTATCTATTATTTGTAGGTTTGAATAAGGATACAATTAGGTGAACATTAATGATGGTTAAGCCATAGCACCAACCTTGTGTAGGGTCCACCTGAATACATCATATAAGTGAAAAAAGGGCAAGGTCACCAAGGTATGTACGCGTTTTGTGTCTTCAACATATATAAGTTTATGATCTATGCATTATTTCTTTGAGACATCATGCATTTTATGTGGAGAATACACAGATTCAATGTAGAATAATTTATTTAGTATAGGTCCCTACATGCAGTAACTGTGGATAGGGGCTAAGCGTTATTGCATTCGACAATTAAAAAGGATTTGAGGATGCAAACCCCTTGAATCCTAGGTAGAGGAATGGTAGATTTGGATCCAAATTTGTCTTCATATATTTGAATCCGATTTGAGTCCTTGTCACTGGCACACCCAACTATATGATTCTGGGCTGAAGCCCTCACCCACCCCTGAAAAAAGGCTCAAATTTTGATAGACTCCCAATAAATATTTTACATATTTTTCCTCTCCTAAGATGTATTTTTTATATACATAAAGCCCTCCCAAAAAATATTTCTTGGGTCTGCCTGGTCCTTGTGTTGATTGGAATTAGCATCAACATAAAAAGGGATTCAATTTCTAAGTATAGATCTGAAATAAGATACTAAGTGGGTTAGTGTAATTGGGGAAAAAACCATTTAAGGAGAAAAGATATTTAAAAATATTTATTTAAATATACATGTAGGAATATTAAATAATGGATGGATAGTTAAAGCTAAGTAAACTCTTAAATTTGAAAAATAACTCAAGCTATGTAAGCCCTTAAATCCTATATGTATTATTTTAATATGTGAACCTAATCATTGTGGATAAGGTTCCGAATCCTATACGCATAGATTCGGGTAACATCCACATTTCTCTCGCAATTATAATTATGTTCCATAGCCCCTTAGCCCCATTTATTTAGAATTAGAGACTTTGAATCATTAGATAATTTTATACCCATTTACAACACTATAAAATTAGACTTTTAACCACCTTATTTCTAATATTTTTATTATTTGGTGGGATATTTGGAAATTAATGAATTATTTTACCTTTTAAAAGTACTCCACTGAATCCAATTCAAATATTAGGGGAGGTTAATAGTTTATTGAAAGAATACCTCATGTCATTTCAAGATGCTAGTAGCCCTTTTAATCCTAATGTTATGGCCCCTAAGTCTTGCTCCTATTAAGAATTATATTTCGATCTTTATTGATTTTGCATTTGTGAAGTATAATGGCAAAGTTGGTGCTTTTTTTGCTGTATGGTTTGATCGTTCCTATTTATGTGTAGGACTCGCAAAGAGTTCTGTATCCCTTTCTTCAAAGGAGGTTGAAACGTTCTCAGTCTTTTATGCTCTAAAGTATTTGGTGGTTAAAGGCTATTTAAGAATCCATTCTTTTTTGGACGTGTTGGAGGTGGTCGAGTGTATAAATGTAGTGAATGACTAGTCTATTTGTGCTCTTATTAGTGACATTCAAGTCAACTCTTCTTATTTTTGATATTATCAAGTTCTCTTTTATCCCTAGAGCAACATTTAATAGAGCTGCTCACGTTTCTTGCTCATTTATTTTTTGGTCTTGTAGTGATTGGTTTTAGGGTGAGCTTTTTCCACCCGCGCTCAACTCTATCACGGATGGGCCTAACTCAGTAATGCTGTACACTTCTTTCAATCTACTCTTCTCTTAAAAAAATTATATAAAAAAAGAACTAGAAAGATCCCCTCTCAATAATTTCTTCATGCTCTTCAGCAGCCAACACGGAAACTTTGGTTAAATCCCTCACGTATATGAAATACATCTAAAAACAATTGAGAGAGTATGGCTTGCAAAAAGAGAAAGAAAAATACGAAAACTACCTGATTAACATTTGATGCTGATGCCTCATCTAAAGTTCAAGGATTCACACAGAATCGCAGTCAAGTCTCCTTTCTTATTTCAACGATGAAGCTTTTTCTGTTTGACGTCGTTGTTTAGCCATGTCTGTCAAAATTCATCCTTCCCATGCCTTATTAGGCTGATATTCTGGTCATTGAATTTGCCTTTTATAAGCCTGTAAGTTTCAGAATGGCATTTTTTGTGCTAGATTAAAACTAGTGGTGTAAACTCCGGCGCGTGTGTATTGATGATACATGTGGGTGGGTTCACAATTTCACGTCCTCTTTTAATATCATATGATGATGATGAGAGATGAGATGAAATCCCAGGCTGAATAAACTACGTCTACAATGAAACGCACCAACCGAGACATTTCATAAATAATGAAGGCCTTGCTATTGATGCCTGCCCCTATTCATGAGAAAACAAAACACAGTGGGAGAGGTAGGCTGGCAAGCACGTCTAGGCGTCGGTGTCAGTCTAATAAATAGCCGTCCTGGGATTTTGATTCTCCTGTCTGCTGGACAAATGTGGACCGCATGAACGCACCCACGTTCCTCATTTCAGGTGCACCCGCCGATCACGGCAACTAAAAATCCCCCATCCAAAGTCCAAACCGCACTAACCACAGCGAAAGCGAGTCGTGCTGCAAAAGAGTCCTCCTCTCAGACCAACCTACAGAGAAAACGAAACGAAACGAAACGAAGACAGAGCGAAACAGCGTCCAAACCGAGCCAATGCTCGAATCTCTCTCCTCAACCGAACCCGGTTTCTAGGGTTTTTTCGATCAAAATGTGATCTCTGCGATTTCAAATGCTGATTTTGGAATTGGAGTGACCTTCGCTGAGAGCGGAATCTCTGCAACTCGTTTTTTGGCTGCGATCTCTACGAGGAGGCGACGATGCAATCCGGTAACAGCTCGGCTTCTTGAGATTTGCGTTCGATCCAATCCGATTTCTAACGCATGAACGTCATACACGTTTTTGTTTTCCGTGGTTAATGGCAGGATTTGATATCAGCAAGCTGTTTCAAGAAGCCCAAAGTCGGTGGCTAAAGCCTGCGGAAGTGTACCATATTTTAGAGAACCATGAAAAGTGCCCGCTCACTCTTAAGCCCGTTCAGAATCCACCAAGTAACTCTCACTCCATCTTTTGTTGTAGCAACTTTCAACTGTTGATGATTTGATCCCCTTGATCGTGATGATAAGATAGCCATGATGCAGTTCTATGTGAATTCTAAGTGGTTTTCAGTGCAGTGGCATGTGATACAAGTGTTCTGACGGGCCGGATTTGTCAATAGGTGGCTCTTTGTTCCTTTTTAATCGGAGGGTTCTTCGTTTCTTCCGCAAAGACGGCTACAATTGGCGCAAAAAGAAAGATGGGAGAACTGTTGGGGAGGCACATGAGCGACTCAAGGTTTGTTCAGAATTGAGCTTTGTATTCATTTGATATAATTCGAAGGGATTTTTCTTGGCCATTGGAGAGCTGCAATGAGCGTGATTTTAGAAATTAGTATCAGTAGACGGCTAGGCGATCGCCGAATCCGTAGTGATTGTTGGTTGAGTCCATGAAACTTGGGTAGGTTGGAGTCTGGCTGATTCGACTCAGGCTCCCCCGAGTTTTAAAATCGCTGTAGCATCTGCAAACCACCATTTTTTTTTTCACTGTTTAGCATTTTGATTGGTCTCTGTGATGATGTTCATTGTTGACAATAAGTGAGGTCTGGCCTTTCGAGACTAAGTCACAACTTGTTTGGTGGTTGGGCATTCTCTAAACTCTTTGTTTCCCAATTTGTGTGAACTTTGTATGCTATAAATTCACATCCTATTTTATTGTTAATAAAAACTAGTTCTTGGTTTTTTTCTTGATTTATTGTGGATGTAAACCCCCTTTTTGTCCCTAAGGGCCTGTGTGGATAAATGAGGAGTAGACTAGAGTGAAGTAGATTTTACATGATAAGTGAAGTGGAGGAGAAGTGGGTTAAATTTAAGGTAGATTAGTTTACTTCATTTTATTTGGATACTTGATGTGAAGTGAAATTTAAAAATATATTTGGGTAGAATTAACTTTTGCTCAAGGGAATTGCAGTATTTAAGGTTGAAGTTAAATGAGTAGATATGGGCTGGAAAGAATACTTCATCTGTAGGGCCAGACTCATCCAAACAGGTAGAGTTGGAATTTTTAGCTGTTGGGCCCGTTTAACTTCACCCTACTCTGTTTTTTTCTTATCCAAACAAGCCCTTGGATTATCTCAGCTGGTTAGGGAGCGTCGGAGTAGTGTGTGAGAGTTCAAATCCCTGACTTAATAAATTAAAAAAAATCCTTTTTTTTTTAATTTTATTTTTTCTTCGGAAAAATTTATGGGTTTTCCCATGTGATGCTTGAGGGAACTTGTATTTTATGCTTCATTCCTGGTTCGAGGACCATATATATATGCGGATAACTAGTTTTATCTTATGATAGGTATTTTGTTAATTCTATTTCAGTTTGGAATGACACTCTTTTTTTTTATGTGTATTTTCTTTTCCGATTTGTTTAGGTTGGAAATGTTGATGCTTTGAATTGTTACTATGCTCATGGAGAGCAAAATCCTAGTTTTCAAAGGCGAAGCTATTGGATGTTGGATCCGTAAGTTTCATGTACCTACATTCAGTCATATGGTTTTTATCCTCTTTTTTTTTTTTTTTTTCTGTTGTTGTTCTCTATTGCCTTTCAAGGCCCAATTAAACTGATATACAGGATCTCTTCTCTGTTCTTTCCCAGTGCTGCTGGCAGTTCTGTTTCTCTGCATAGCTTACATTTAATTGACCAAAATTAATCATGTACCTAATTCTCTTACAGCTTGCCTTTGAGTTTTTCTCTTCAGTCATTTAAAAACATTACTGGTCTTCCGCCTTCACTCATCTAAAACATGTTGTCTTTTTATCTGTGCGCATGCGCACATGTGTCGTATTTTTAAACTGGATCATTCTTTAACAAGTACAATCGACCATTGTAAAGAAATATTTTTCTCTTTTGTGTGAACTGAAAAGGGAAACATCTTAATTCATTGACTTGCTAAAGTTTTTTTTTGAAACTTAGGAGATTGGGTCACATCTGACTATCTTGAATTCCTTACAGTGCAGCCACAACAAAACAAGGACGCTTTTTTATGCATTCGGATACTGACTCTAAGTTGAGTGGCTCAGAGTTTGGCAGGAGATACAATCCTCTTACCCAAGAGTGGAAAATTAGTCATAACTGTGTTTTACTAGACGTCTTTTATTTATTTGTGGGGCCCATGTGTTTTAGCATTATTTTGTCATGTATCTGCTGGGTTCTTCAGATACTGATTTTGCATCAAATAACGTGAATTTTGTGCTTAAATATCCACTCACATGTAGGATTATTTCTTGGACGTCTGATGGAAAGATCTAAGTTTTAGTGGTTATTTCACAAGACAATTTCATTTGAATATTGCGTTTAATGATTAATTTTTATTTAATAGCCTAATGGAGTTAGGAGAAGCGGAGAAGACATTATGGCATAATCTATAGGAGAAAGCCCTAAAGATGTAATTATGAAGACTTTCCATCCTATACTGCACAATTCTTCCTCTCCCAAAATAATATGCATCCCTTTCTCTCACCACTCATAACCATTGAGTTTGATAATTATTTTCGAGTATTGATAGCTGAAGGCTCTCTGCTCTTACGATCCATTTTGGCTATAGGCATGCATCATATACTGCTTTTCACTTCCAGTATGAGTGATGCAGGCCATGGTCCAAATGTGCCCTAAAAGATGTATCATTGAAGTCCCAACAGGACTGGCACATGCCCAATCAACTAAAGGGGTCCATAACTCATAATTAGCTCCATCTTTCTTTCTTTCTTTCTCTCTTGACTTGGTGAAATTAGCTCTATCTTAGCCTAGAGTGAAGACTCCTTGATAGCTTAAATGCTTGAAGATTCCTTGGCATCTTCAACACATGAAGACTTAATTGTTGTGGCTTCCAGAAGTGTGTGAAGACTCTCCTAGTCAATCTGTTAGTGACCTCATCAACAAATGTATTGCTAACCTTCTTTACCTGTCTTTTGTCGCCATTGAAACAGTTTATGGTAGCGCAAGTATATGAACTTTTTCATAGAATAATTTAAAAGAAATCACCTAGAATAAATATTGTAAGAAACACACGAACCATTTCATTTTCATCAATTTAGGATACTAGTTACAGAATACAATTTTAAGATATATATATTTTAAATTCTTTATGCATCTGGGAAATTGTCTTCATTTCCAGGTTCTGCACATGCCAAGTCCTGAAAAAATTATCTTCATTTCTCAGTGTAATTACTTACTAATTATTGTTTTGGTAGAACAGCCATATTTACTTTTGCAGGTTAATCCTGGAAAAGTTGGCCTTGCAAATTGACAGCTTTTACTACATCCCCCTCTAGGAGAGATCCGTTATTACCATCATGATACTTTCAAACGTTCAGATTTATTCTGCTGTTCTCACTCTGTTATGTTTCCACTTTAATAATTTTTTTATCTTAATGTTCTATTTCTATGATACATTTGCTACGTTGTGCAATGTACTGTGATTGGTAGAGATCTTTTGGTCATCTTATTCTACGGCAGATGTTTTGATTTATTCTCTCTTTAGAAGATGAGTATCATTCACATATTTCTTTCATATTTCCTCATTGACATATCCACATGCTACAACAGAAGCAGCAACAATGCAAAATGGGAAAAGGAAAAAAGATGCTGACATATTGTTAGGACATAGGAAAAGCAACAAAATGTGTATCAAACTGATTCTATTCCTAGAGCACAGATGGTGGCATTGATAACATTGCTAGGCATGGGTTGACTTTTAGGTTGTGCTTTTGCCTAGCTTGGTGCCTTTTGGGCTACCTTGCTGTCTAGTTTTTCTTTTTGATGATTCTATTCTTTGCAGTTGTAAATATATTACAGAGGTTTATGTGGAATTCAAGGTATAAGCTTTTTTTTTTTTCAATGGTAAATATTTTATCTATTCATCCAACTTCTTTTGTTAGAAATGGAGTCATCACTACCTTCTACTTCATGAGATTTATTTCTTTTCCTTTGTAGAATCCTTAGAAGAAAAAATTGCTTTATCTAAAAATCTTCTTTACAATTGTAATGTGCTGTAATGCTTAGCGTATCCAATAATATACTCCAATAGAAAGCATTTAGTAACCTACATCTATTGTTGTGCAGGGCATCCGACCATATTGTTCTTGTTCATTATAGAGAAATCACCGAGGTGCGTTACCAACTGTTATTTGGATATGTAAAACAATTTTCTGGGCCAGTGTTGTTAAGAATCCTTGTAACAAACTGCCATTCTCAATAGATTGTGTATGTGCAAGGTGTGAGCCCATTCTAGTGGCTATTCTTTGAGTTATGTGACCATGTCTGCTGACTTCCAGAATATTCACCATCATCTTCAAAGTTCAAAGCCTTATCCATCTACTAGTGGTTGGCTTTGTGAGTTCTACTTTTTTTTAAGTAGAACTTATATTTAGGTGTGATAAGTTGTACAGCTGATAGCCTACCAATGCTAGCCCTTCTTCATCCTGGCTTAGGATATGCAGTGGATGGAATTATGACAGATGGTGGAGTGCATTATTTTGCGAAGAACTTTCATGATTCATTGTTATTATAGTTAATGGCACTCTCTGTGTATGGATGGAACCTGCTCTTTAAATTGTCTTTATTCTTAGTGGAAGGCTATTTTAGTTTTGAAGCTAGAATTTCTAATTGGAGAACCATCTCTAATAAACAAGGCTGTTTACCCATCACTCTATGTAATTGCCATGTTTAACGAAGTTAGCTTTTATGGAATTTACTAAGAGAATTTTTTTTACACAATGTATTATGATAGAAATTCATTATTGGTTGAGTTGGGCTTTAGCAGGACATAATTGGTTAGGGGTGTTGAAACTCTTTACAAAGTGCACAACATGGCTTCCTGACACAGTGGGTCAACTAGGCTTGACCTGTTAATGGGTTGAGTTGACAATGGAACTTAAGAGATTGACCAGGGTGGTCAGAGAATTATTTTTTAAATAGTTTATTATAAACATATAAGTTAATATTAATTAAGAATAAAAATTCAAATAATTTAAAATTTCTTGAAAATTTTAATTTCATATAAACTGTAATTAAAATTTTAGTTTCTTAAATATGTTTTTAATTTTTTTTGAAATGGAAGTATGTTTTAATTTCCACCAAGCTTAGTTATCATTTTTGTTTGTTCCTTTTATATGTAAGGATGCAGATGTCTTCTAAGTTAACTGAATGTTCTCTGCCAAATGTTGAGTCAAGCCTTTTTTTTTATTGTAAAGAGGATGAGTCAAGCCGTTGCGACTTGGGAGTTTATGAGGTGGGTCAGTGGATAATCATCCAAAACAAGTTCAGCCGACCTACTTCTCAGTGTGTGACCAGGTTGAGTCAACTTAACTGAGTTCCAGGTTGAGCCACTGGGTTGGAAAATTATGACACCACATTTTATGGTCAAGTGTTTGTTGATACTTAAGTAACACTGATCCACATATTCCATCTGTGGTGTGTTAGTTGATACTTAAGTAACACTGATCCACACATTCCACCTGTGGTGTCACACATTGTACTGCATCCATATGTGCACGATGCAGACCTTGCTTCATAAGAACCTGTGGAGGCTCTAACCTATGGCTTTCATAAAAAAAAAAGGCCGAATATGTATGAATCCAGCCAACCACTGAATTATGAAATACAAACCTATGCCTTGCATAAAAAAGTCCGAATATGTATGAATCCAGCCAACCACTGCATTTTGAAATACAGAGCCCATACAATCAAAGTTGTCGTTTATCTCAGAGAGAGAGACAAAAAAAAAAAAACATTTTCCCCTGAATTGCTGCATAATTTTCTGTTCATTGGCTCAACTAGGAACTCAGCCACTTCAAACTTAATCCGTTTAGTTTGATCTTGGATTAGGACAACCTTGGATGGAAAGCTGAACAGCCAGCCAGGCAATTTGGTTTCTTGTCTTGATCTTGCTGACTTGGCCCGACTGGCTTACAATTGATAAGTACCTAATATTAATTATTATTAATTAAATTACTAAAATTGTGGAAGTCATAATGTACTTGTATGTTATTTTGAATTTGAAATTTTAAGAAATTAATGTATTTCAAAAAGTATTGTTTATTTTATTAATTTAATTAGTATAATAGATGTATGAAATTCACTAGATTGACACGATAACGCTTTGGTTGTAATGATAGTGACGATGATAAATGTATCTTTTTATATAAAAAACATGTAAAGGTTGATTTTACTAACCCATTGGGTTTTTTGACCAGCTCAACCTTATAACTGGCCAAGACTTGTGAATCCACTAGGTTGGAACTATGATTTATTGAGAAAAATAAACTACTTCGGCAATATATCGTAACAATGATTGTATTGCAACTTGCAACGATTGTCATAACTCATAAGAACGCTTTTTCAATGAGAAATTTGTTTCACGGTTTGTGAATTTCAGGGTTCAATTTACTAACACAATTTTTATATGTTACTGGCACGAAACTTCAGAAACTTATAACACAATGAAATGCGATGCTGGTGATTTCATTTTCTTGATATTTATATGAATGAGATAGAATAAATAATGAAGGATCAACAAGAATCATCTTCTGATGTTGGTAACTTGAGCATTCAATTTCCAGTTTAGTAAGATTATTGTCACATTATCTTGGCCACTCTTGAGTCTTGATTACAAATAGCATTGAAACACATCTCGTTGGTAATTGGTCATTTTTGGAATCATTTACGACTGCAAGACTGTATGCTTGTTCCAAGAAACTAACAATTTGCGGCCAAATTATGATTGAAACATTTCATGGTTAGGGGATGTGTATTTTGTTGATTTAAGAAAGTTGTGTTGAGTTAGACTTTAGTGGTTAGGATTTGATGGGGTCACTTCTACTCAAAAAAAAAAGTAATAACTATATATATGTGCATGCGTGCATGCGTGTGAAAAGGTTTCTATTTTGTGTGTGTGTGAAAAGGCTTTTATCATTGTCAACAACATCAGAGCCTTGTGGCCATTATCCCATCCATCTAGGTTTGGAAAAAAAATTTTTTACTCTAAAACCCCTAAACTGAAGGCCCTTGCACAAATCTAATACCACATAACATACATCAGAGCCTTGTGGCCATTATCCCATCAGTCTAGTTGGGAAAAAAAGTTTTTACTCTGAAACCCCTAAACTGAAGGCCCTTGCACAGATCTAATACCACATAACATACATAGAAACTGTTAACAAAATTGTGAGCTCTCTCTCTCTCTCTCTCTCTCTCTCTCTCTCTCTCTCTCTCTCTCTCACACACACACACACACACAATGATAAACAAGAGCATAAGGAAAGACCACAAAACCTACAACAAGAGCATAATAAGGCTTTTCTATGAATGATGATTTTAAGAAAAGAAGAAAAAGATATTTAAAAAAAATGAAAAAAAAGCATTCTCTTACTGTGAGGCTGACTCCATACTAATTCAAGTGTGTTGCTAACCATATTGATAGAGAAAGTAAATATATGTTTTGGTTGTATAATGCTTCCTTCTACTCCTAGCATCTTTTTCCTGGATCAACCTTGGCATCATTGTTGGGATTGGACTGTCCATCATATTCCAGCTGTTGCTGCCTAGGTGTATGAGAGTTTTGGTCTGAGATTACCCATTGCACTTTATGCTGTGCAGGGAAGGCCCAATAATGGATCAACCTCACAATTATCACCCGAATCCTTTTCCAGTTTCGGCCAGAGTGCTGAATATTGTAATGCTCAACATCTTGGCTCTTCTTCTGGAATCAGTGAAGTATATGAACCTTACCAGAGTTCATTTAGCCCAAGTTCTGTGGAAGAAGTAAACTCTAAGTTTGTTGGTGGGAATAATTTTATGGATCGTGTGGATGGAATGGACAGATCGGGAGGGTTTGGCCTTCCATCATATCCAGAGGTCAATCAAGCACTTCAGAGGCTTACAAAAGAATTAAGCTTGGGCAATGATGAAAATTCAATTTACTTTGAGAAGCTTCCTCCAGACAACAATCAGAGTGAGAACCCACATGATTCAGTATTCTTGGCATGCAAAAGTGAGTTGTCCAAACATGGTGAACAACTATGTCCGCTGCTTGGACAGAAATGTGGGGAAAGCAATCAATGTCTAATTCGAAATGATGGGATTCAAGATGATGCAGAGATCACATTGTTGCAAAATTCAGGTTGGTCCAAGTTGTGTTCAAAGGATCCACTTACTGGATTGTTCTTTTATCTTTCAATTTAATTTTCAATTTAATACCATTTTTCTATCAAATAGAAAAAGAAAACCAACTATATTAATAGAAAGGGAAATTTTCAAATAAGGCCCTAAGGTTTTGCCTTATTTCAAAAAAGGACACAAGTTTCAATTCTTTTCAAATTAGTCCCTAAGTTTTTCAAGAAGTTTTTAATTAAGGATATCTGTCCGTATAAAGTTACTTTTTGGCAAATTTTTTTTTCAATTTTTTTAAATACCTAACTTACCCTTTATTAAAATAAATTCCTCATTCGATTCCTCTATATTCTTCTCATTTCCTTTTCCGGCATACTTACGATGATCACTAACAACTAGTGTTTCCATAGGGATCGGCTGCATATTATGGCTATTGAAACCATGTAATGGCTTTAAAAGATTAGTAATGTAGTTTGTTATGAAAATTGAGAGAAAAAGTCGCTAGAAAGTACCGTTAAATGGACAAATGTCCTTAATTGAAAGCTTTGTAGAAAACTTAGTGAAAAGTTCTAAAACTTATGCCCTTTTTTGAAATAACGGAAAACCTTAGGGCCTCATATGAAATTTTCCCTAATAGAAATGGGTACATTTAGAAACACATGGAAGTGCATCCCCATGCATCTGACATGTAATAATCATCTCACATAGAAGTCTAAATGAAAAGCTTAGATCATTTGCCATCTAGTAGTTTGCTTTCTTATGAATGGGATGCCCTCATTTTGAGAGAAAGAGAATGGACGCCATCTCCTACTACTCAGAGAATCACCATCAAGGAGGGAAGTTTCCCTCTGTGCTATAACATCACTTTAAGCTGTTCTTTGTCAATCTTTGGTTGACGTTTTTTGTGTTGATAACAGTGCATTTTCTTGTTAGTTTAGGTTCAAGTCAAGGTACTCTTGAATTTGATTATTTTATCTTTTCTCCCTGAATACAATGCTGCTTGCACCCATGTTACACAGATTCTTTGCAATGTACTGCATAGTCATACCCATGTTGGACAAGACACTCTGCTTGATTTACATAGTGCTGGTACATATTGAAAGAGTGAAATGTAAAGACCTAATTTTGATTAACATTTCAGTGTGGTCTTTCTATTGTTCTTTCTTTTTTTATTAATTCCGGCTTGTGCTAATGAGAAAATGTTTTTAATGATTTAAATAACAATGCAAATGTTTAGTTTCGTAACCATGTTTTGGATTTGTTTGGTTTGATTACTTACGTGAATGAAATGTTACAGTTTGCTATCAAGATCAGAATGACAATTGGAACTTAATGTCCATGTGAGAAAATTGGAAATTGTGTGGTATCTTATTGGTTATCTATCATCTTGTGTGATATGAGTGAAATTTCTATATTCAAACAACTTGATATCCAAGTGTACCCAGATAACAAGTGAAGCCTGTTACATTATAAGAGAGCTCTCCTGTGTATCTGGAATGCTATGGATATTGAGGAACATATCGTGAACATTATTTTTTTCTGCCTTATCCTATGAAAAAAATGATTTTTTCACCTGCCTTTGTACATATCAAGATCATTTATGTCTGGCACTTTGATTTGAAAGACCTGGAACATCACCAATCTTTATTTTGCGGAAAAGCATCTTGCCTAATTAAAAGAATTTAAAATATCTAAGACATCTTGATCTCAGTGACCTATTTGTAGTCTTATAACAAGAATTTCGTGGCTTGTTATATCAAATTCTGTATGACCATGAAATTTATTTTCCTTTCATCTTTCTTGATCCAAGATTTTGTTTACTTATGTTAGATGATATTGGGAAGAATACACAATTATTTGGTCAAGGGCGTACAGTTGAACAGAAAGAATCTCTATCTTGGAAACAGATGCTGGAGCTGTCTTCTAGTTCAACTGGGGTTAACTCCCAGAATCAAACTTCAGATAGACAGGCCCTAAATGGTGTTCCTAACCCTTCTACAAAAGGGATCATGTATGAAGCAGCACATCATAGCAAGGATGCAACATCACTTGGACATGTGAGAACTACACCTTATGGAAATTTTCTTATTTCTACTTGCTTCTTGACGATGGTTTTGACAACATGAATACAATTAAATGATGCCCAGTTATTGTAAAGGAGATACACAAGTTAAGACCAGGGTCTTACACATTTCAGCATTGGAATTCCATGCTTTAGACTATCTCTTGATTCTTATTTAATTTTAATTCCTTTAGGATTCTATATTGATTTGGACTATATGAGTGATACTGGTCCAAGACTTGGAAGATCCCAAAAGGGGGTCCACATTAAACACACACACATATTGTTCCTTTTTCTAGAGTCCAGATACATAAAATAGGGAGTTAATTTTTTTTAGTGTATATTTTTCTTGTTTTTAGAGATGGACATGTTTCATGTGTTAAGAAATTAACTAACGCGACGTCAGGTATCTCAGATGGGTTATCCAGTTAGCTATCCAATGGGTCCAAGATTATGTAATTGTGGCCGTTTTTGAAGAAATTGGGCCAATATATGTTTCTAGAGTCCTTTGGTTAGGTTTAGTTTCCATTTTAGAGTGTTCTGTTATTTCAAGTTATTTAGTAACATCACTGAAAGCTGGTAAGTGAGGGTGGGCCTTGGTGCAACGGTATGGTTGCTCCATTGCGACCTAGGTGTCACAGGTTCGAATCATTGAAATAGCCTCTCCACTTGTGGGGGTAAGGTTGTGTACATCTAACCCTCCCCCAGACCCCGCAATGGTGGGAGCCTCATGCATTGGGCTGCCCATTGAAAGCTGGTAAGTGATATGCTAGAACTTTGGAGAAAGGTGTTCGAGTCTAATGGGTGTTGACAATTAGCTTATTAGAGGCAAAATAAATGGAGTGCAAGTTCAATGGATCTGGCAGTAAAAAATGTTCGGCGGTAAAATAGAAAATAACCTAGCACCACCGCACAATAGATTTTTGGTGTCTTGGATCAATTGTAGAGAAAAATAGAGGCTGGAACAGAACATGGCGAGTAGGGTCAACATAGAATGATTGTAGTGGAGACAGGCTAGTGAAGTGCTATGTAATTGTTGAAAGCGTGGTCAATCAAAGTGTCATTCCTAGAAAATGTCTGTTAGACCTATTATATGGAGATAAATGTTGGACAGCAAAGGAATGAGGTAGATAAAGCACATACAGTTGGGAGCATATCCTAAGATGGATGTGTGTAACAGAATAGGATAGACTAAGGAATGAGGACATGAGGAAAAACCTATAGATAGCTCTCAGAAAAACAGGGAATTTTGTTTAAGATGGTTAAGGCATGTTCACAAAATACTCAACTCAGCCCCTGTATGTAATGTCAAACATTACAAGTTCAAGGAACTAGGAGAAAGTGGAGACTTGAAACCTTAATTGAAATTGTGAGGATTGGCATTTTGAATAGCGGAGTATCTGAAAGTAGTGTGTCTGTTAAGGTTGGGTGGAGAAGTACAGAAATATATGGGGTTGGGCTACAATATTGTTTTGATCATCAATCCCTTGTACCTTTAGTCTTTTTCTTGTTGCCATTTATAGCCTCTTGGTGGGGTAACAAGTTGTACGGAGTTGCAAGAAATGATTAAACCGAGTTAAATGGCATGGCTTCAAATAGGGATGAGAGGATAAAAATCCAACTATGCCATGTAACTCCTTCCCTACCTAGCTAGATTGTTTGTCACTTTGTTTGTACTCCTCTCTTGACATGTCCAAGGGAAAATTCTAACTGCCTTTTGAGGTTCATCACCTCCTCAACAATGTCTTCTACTTGCCAAGGAGCTTGTCACTAGTACAAAGCCCACTGAACGGCTCAAGACGAGTCTCCTTACACCTTAAACTGATGAATATCAATATGCTTAGCTTCATGAGGACTGGTCCTCTATATTAACATCTCTGCCTCATTGATAGAGCAGTGTCCAACCAAGTCTGAGAAAGACAATGGTTAAAGCAACACCATCCTGAATAAATCATTTGATTCCTACTTGACCACCTAGATTATTAATTACACTCCTTGTCAAAACTCATCTTAAATAAATGAGGCGGAGGGGGGAAACGCATGACAGGATGAGAAATTGAGGAGGAAAAAGCCACTTTATGCCAACCCCACAAGATGGATGAAATGGGAAGAGCCTGAAGGTGAAGGAGGATGGAGGCCACACAAAATTTTACCTTGTCTAAAAGTTCCTTCAAAGCGCCGTGTATTTGTTCCTTCCATATGACCCAAATGGTAGCCATAGGGGCCCGTTTGTTAATTTAACTGGTAGAGTGAAGTGAGGTGAATGGTAATTTTAAAAGATAAAAAAATGAGAGGGGTTAAATCAATCAAATGATTAGATTTTGTTTTTTAGTGAAAAAAAGAATAAAACTTTTTGACTTTTTGTATTAAAAGTAGATATTTTTTGTTTGTTAGTGGGATGAAAAAGTAACTTTATGAATTTTTGTGTAAAAAGGTAAAAGAATTTTTTTGAAATGTGGTATTTTGATTTGATTTTTTTGGGTTATTGTGTGGTGAAATGAAAAATGACTTTAACTTTACAATGAGGGGAAATTAACAAACGGGCCCTAAAGGAGCATTTCCAGTGGCTTCTTCCTCTTTTAGACCCACTGCCATTTTCCAAGCATCAAACATATGTAAGAGACTTCCTGGCACTGCCCAGCTACAGCCAAACCACCAAAGATCAGAAAAAACATGTCGCCTTCACAGCCCGGCAGTAAAGGAAAAGATGGTCCACTTACTCTGCATCTGCTAAGCCAAAATGTATGCATTGAATACAATCATCTTGCGATGTCTTAGGTTATCCAAGAGTATTGGCAGAGCTTTTGAAAATAATGAAAATGACTACAATAGTAGATGAGGAAACTGTAACATACAAATATCTGGTATTGAAATCAATGCTGGTGGATGATTAGAGCCCCTGAAATCAATTGTGGTATATGATAAGAGCCCGTAGCAATTGGAAGTTACTCATTGTTGCAACCACAAGGTTGTGGGTTCTAAGCCTTTTAAACAAAAATCACCTGCAATAATCTTCCCCCCCCCACCCCCCCCCCCCCCCCCCCCCCCAAAACAAACAAACACAACCCCTCCTCTCCAACTCACCCACACACACTAAAAAAAAAAGTATTGTTATGCTAGGCATATGTGGATGAGCATCTGGGTATTATGGTATATATCAATAACATATCATTTCCTTATAGTTTATTGATTTTAGATTTAGTTTCTTTCAGCAATTATAAAAGAGTTGTCTTTCTTTGTTAGAATTATGCTGTTCCTTTTTGTTTTTTTCTTTTTAATCTCATGGTTTTCCCAAGTAATAGAATTCAGTTTTACACTTACTGGAAACTTCTGTACAGGCATCCCTCTCCATACCAGAAAGAGTTAACTTCTGCATGGAATCAGCTGCTCAACCTGAAAAGTTGACATGCCAGTGGCAAGATCTTGAGGGAAAGGATGAAGCAAATGGGACCAATTGTCATCGAACTTCTAAGAACAATTTTGGTTCAGAACTTTCAGCAGCCGAACAGTTTCTATTTGGCTCTGATGATACAATTATATCACCATCTTCAGGTGAACTTCTTCTGGATTCTGAAAGATCTGTTCATTCTACATATTCCTCTGGAACAAGTACCCTTGATGCCAGCTCTCGTACGAGGTCGCTGAAAAAAACAAATAGTGTCGATTGGATGGAGACTAGGAATATATCCATGGATAAATATACTCCAGACTACTATGAGGCTTGGTTTGGCCAAGAAAGTCATCTTGGAACTAGTACTCTTGAGGCAAATTCAGGTTTGACCATTGCACAGAAACAGCGGTTTAGCATTCGTGTGATATCCCCTGAGTGGGCATATGTTACTGAAGGTACAAAGGTATATGCAATAACTTTCTGTGGTTAATGCTGCTTCCCTTTACATGATTGACTTTCTTGTTTATTTTGAAGCTGATCTTTCTGGACAGAATTTGGAAGCTCTTGATGTTGATTTCATCCTTGTGTGATTAATCAGGATGAAAGAGAAAAGACTAGGTCTTGTTGGCTACAATGCCAAGCCGAAATCTATTCAATTGAAGTGTCCTTTTATAGAAGTTAAACCGTGTATTTATGCAAAAACACCTTTCTAATCCTTCCTCCCTGCCATTCCTAATTATTTCAATTAAATTTCTTAATCAGATCCGGTCCATGCTCCTATTAACAGTATAGTTAACTAACTAAAGCGCAAAAGTTCAAAAGACGTATCTTATCAACTCAGTTGAGCAAAGTGCTTCAACTGGTTTTCTTAAGCTGGGCAAATCTGGATGGCCCAAAGCTTGTGGGCCTCATCCCACTTGAGGATGAACTTGGGTATGGATTGAGGCTGTTAATCGGGCTGCCAGAAAAATCAATTGTAACTTCAACGGTTGGGCCAAATGTTGTCACAGACCCCATTATACGCTGAACCTTGTGTAATGGTTGTTGAATTTGTCAACATTCATAATCTGGTCATTGGCTTTTCAGCATTTTTCATGCCTAACCCTGATAACAATATCAATTACATGCAAGAAACTGTGATTAATAGTAGATTTTGTACTATTATCTTCTGCCATCAGTGGAATGCTTAGTGATCCCTTCAGATTTTTACAACTGTGTCCAAACATCCTGTGGCTGTGTCCAAACATCAGGAGGCACTGTAGCCAATATATTCTATGTTGTATTGGCTTTCTCTTTCCAGTCCAAAATTTTGGACATTCAGAGCTTTTATCTATTTTTTTACGGTAATTTTAGATGTAAGTAAAATTTTCTTTGGTGAAACACAACCTCGTCGATGATCTTAATAAATGTATAAATGCTAGTCCTTTCATGTAGTACCATATCTTGACCACATAACCATGGACTACACAAAAAAGCTTGCTTGACACCTAGTGGTGCTATATGACACCAAACATGGTCCTGTATCCCTTTTCAATATTGAATGAGACCAAGCATCCTTTTTTCCTTGATGGAACCTCCTTTCCTTTTTAAATCATTGGAGTTTATAAGGGCTGGTGATGCTTCTGTTCTGATTATTGCAATTTATCAACCATTTGTATGATACACGTACTACCCTATCATCAATTAGATTAGTTCATCTGCCTCATGCAAATCATCATCATGAAATCCTTGTTCTAACTATGTTGGGGTTGGCTATATAAATTCTATTTCTCGATTTGAATCTATCTAGAGCCAAGTCCTCGAGTAAGTTGCACTTCTTCAGAGCTATTCTTATTATTTCTATTTATGTCCTCTTCGACCTAACCCTTTTCTTTGGTGGGTTATCAACCTGCTTAGAAAAAACTTCCCCTTAACAGTGTCTTCGCTGCTCTGCATTGGATGTGTCCAAACCATATCAATCGAGCTCTCGTAACTTATCATTTGTTGATGCTTGCTACCCCTAAATGCTCCCAAATACACTATTTTTTTTTTTTTTGGGTTCTCTCTTTCTTAGTTTTACTACACATCATCTCTACATTTTCATTATTGTTACTCATTTTGTGCATGCGTTACTTCTTGGTCGGCCAACATTTTACTCCATATTTTATAATTGGTCTAATTGTTGCCTTGTAAAATCTTTCCTTCAATCTTATTGGCATTGTGCAAATTATAAAGAACTCCAGGAGCAAATCTCCACTAAGACCATCTCACTCTCTTTCTATGTTTGACATCTTCCTCAATCTCTCCATCTTTATTAATAGTCAAGCCAAGGTATCATAATGAATCTCTTGGTTGTATCTTTGAGCTTCAATTTGCTCGTAAGTTTCAACATTTTGTGCATCCCCATTGAAGTTGCAATATATATATATTCTATTTTTGTATGACTTATTTTAAATCCCTTGGATTTTAAAGCCCGTTGTCATCTCTCAAGTTTCTCATTTATGCCATCTCTTAAGTTATCCACCAATACTATATCATCTTCAAACAACATATCAAGGTAACTTCTTTCGAATATGGGCAGTTAACTCATCCATGGTCAATGCAAAGAGATAAGGGTTCAAAGTTGATCTTTGATGCAAACCTATGGGAATTGAAAACTCACATGTCTCTCCACAGGTAGTTCTCACATTCGTTATTGCTCCCTCATACATATCTTAATGATGTCAATATAACCTCTTAGGACACTCATTTTTTCTAAAACCCACCAAATGAAATTTCTAGGTACTCTTTCATGGACTTCTTTAGATTGATGAAAGACCTTATGAAGAGTTTTCCTCTTGGTATTTTTTTATTAATTGTCGAAGTGAGCAAATTGCTTCCATAGTTGACCTTCTTATCATGAAAAGCCTAATTGATTTTCAGATACCTTGGTTTCTTTTCCAAGCCTTTTCTCCAATACTCATCCATAGTTTATAGTGTGCCTCATAAGTTCAATCCCATTATAATTGGTGCAGATTGTCTTGTCTTCTTCATTCTTATATGTAGGTAGTACAAGTCGACAACACTTTTTTGTTTATTCATCAAACATTTTCCTTGTCCTTAATATATTATTGAAGAGCTTGGTTAATCAAACCCTTTCAGTTTCTCCTATGTGTTTTGAAGCCTCTATCATAACGCCATCTGGCCCAATAACATTTTTTATTATAATTCTTACAAATTCATTTTTTTTTTTCACTTTTGCTATCCTATTTCTGCAATAAAAGATATATCCTGAGTAAAGTCTCATGATCCTAAGCCTCCTATTGAATCATCATTTAAAAGTTTAATAATTACTCTGTCCACTGATTGCCGCTCTTTATATATCTGACATGATCTAAGCTCCTACCTTTCCCTTCCCTCATTTTTATAAGCTTGAAAAAGATCTCTCCTGTTGTCCCAAACTTACTATATTGGTCATTGTATGCTTTAGACATTGGTTCCTTTTCTACTTTCTTAACTTTTTTCTTTGCCTTATTATGCAGTTCATCATTTTCCATATTTCGATTACCCTACCCATCTTTATGGCAACATTTTTCCTGTTGAACAGGTTCCTACCACCAGATTTCTTTGTCAAGTGTCTTTTATCTTTCAACTCTCCAAGCACCTCTTTTGCAACCCTTCCGAATAGTCAACATGTTGACTTGGGAGATGTAATTGATATTGCATATTTTATGCAATATGTAATTTCCCAACCTCTGGTTTTATGTTTCTAGAGTATACTTTTTTTAATTGGAGAAAAAGTTCTCAGGTTTTTAAGAAACACTCCCTTTGAGTTTGTCTACTTAAATAAAAGGACCCAAAACTATATGTTATTTTTATTTCATTTTATTTTTATTTCTATGTTAAATAACCTTCTACCAACTGTGATAGTGATGATGGAGGGAGATAATAAGGACGTGTTTGTGCAACCATACCATGGCAGAAACGAAGATGAAAAATGCACTTGAAGTTTCTAATCTGCAACGCATTGTTGTTGGGTGCATTTATGTTTCAGTGATGAAAACAAAAAAAATATAGCTTGCCTTTCTGTGATAGGAAAGAAATAAAGTACTTCCAAGAATGGAAGAGATGTGGCCTGTTTCCTTTTCCATGGCTCATGCACAAACACATTCTAAGAACGTCTTTGTGCACACGTTGTGGAAGAGGTTGCTGCGACTTGCTTCCCACTGCGTCTACGGAAATGTCTCCTCACCATTAAAAAAATTTAACACCTTTGTTGCTTTTCCCTTCAAATTTCATTCTCTACAACCACTTAATGCTCAAGTATTGTTGGCCTTTACCCTTTCAAGTACCCCCACCTTGTTTAGGCCACCTTTTATTACTACTATACTTCTAATGCAAATATCTACAATTAATAATCTATCTTGTATGGCCAAACTCTCTAGAATCAACCTTACAGTCTTTACAAGCTAGTTGGTTATGTTTTCTAAGTAGTTAAAAGTCCATCTGGCTCTTATTAGTTAGTTGGTTATGTTTTCTAAGTAGTTAAAAGTCCATCTGGCTCTTATTAGTTCCACAATTATAGGTAATTAAATGCTCCTCTCTTTTTAATGTAAATGTTTGCTATTACAATATCAAGTGCCAATGCAAATTCCAAGATAGTGTCTTTTAAGTCATTTCTTCTCCAAATCTTCGTCCTTCGTGCACTCTCTCATATTCTCTAGTGTCTTTTCTTACATCCTCATTTAAGACCCCTCCTGGGAAAATATTTTTACTGGTTGGAAGTTCTCATATTAAACTATCCATCTCCTCCCGACTGCCTGTGGTGTTGCCTCATGAACAAATAGTGATGTTAAATACTACTTTGATGTCATCTAAAACCTATATCAATTATTAGTTTGGCTTTCACCACATATGATGCTCGGATACAGCTTAGATACGATAGGGACACAGCATGGATATGGAAGGAACATAGATTTTATATATAAAAAGTAAAATATCGGATATGATCCGACGTGATACGTTGCCCATTTTGAAGTATTCGTGCATCATAGCCACATGGTCCAATCCTAATGTTTTCTTGTCCTGACCCCAAATTTGTGTGCTTGATTCTAGAACGCACGGACACCTCTCCGGGGCCGGCGTGTTAGTGTCCGACACCTTTGGGACACGGACACGCTCGGACACGTCCGGGACATGCAAAAAGTGTCTTTTTTTTTTAAATTTTATTTTTTTAATTATGGACACGGGTCAGACACGGCTCCGGCACGGGTGGGACACGGCTCCGACTCCGTGGGACACGGCTCAACACGGATTGGGACATAGCCAAAAAAAAAAAAAAACGAACTGTACTTTTTTGCATCAAAATTAGAAAAGTAAATCAAGGAGGGGGTAAATGAAATTTTAAATATTATAACAGCAGCTCTTCGATGAATTGATCCCCAAATTTCATTCTTTCCCTCCCGAAACTGCAGAAGCCTTTCTCCCTCTCGCCAAACCCATTTTCCCTGTCGAACGACATTTGCACCGAATCCCATCATCGCGCGAAACTCCATCCCGGCTGCGAGATCCGATCCCCGCGGCGAAACCCCAGAGCCCCTCGAAGCCCCATCCCATTTGCGAAACCCGACAACCCAACGAAACCCTAGGAACCCATCGGCGTAACCCCATCAGGCCATCATTGTCTGAGAAGAAGAAGGAGCAGGAGAAAAAGAAGAAGAAGAAGAAGGAGAAAAAGAAGAAGAAGAAGCAGCAGCAGTAGAGAGGGAAAGAGAAAAAAAAAAGTTTGTTGGTACTCCATCACCGTCTACGGGAAGGAGGAGAAGAAAAAGAAGAAGCAGGAGGAATCACCGTCTGCTGTCAGTTGGACCATCACCGTCTGCCGTTTGCCGTCTGAGAAGAAGATTAACAAGAAGGAGAATCACCGTCTGCTAGTACTCCTGCTCTTGCAATGATGTCTCTTTTCCTTTTGATGTCTCTTTTTTTTTTTCTTTTTTCTTTTTTTAAAATCCCTCCTTTGCTAGGCCTTTTTTATAAAATGATGTGCTGCTGTGCTGCTGTTCATTTTTTTTTCTTTTTTTTAAATGATGTGCTGCTGTGCTGCCATGATACTTGCTTGCGGTCTGCTGTTTATTTTTTTCATTTTTTTTAAATGATGTGCTGCTGTAATACTTGCCTGCCATTTGCTGTTCATTTTTTTTCCTTTTTTTTTTTGCTGCTGTGCCATTTTTTTTTAATTCTTTTTCCTTTTGATTTATTGTTTGCCTTTGCCTTTACTTTTTTTATGAAATGATGTGCTGGGGCTTATTTGCTGTGCAATATCTTAATACTTGCCTGCCTTTTTTTATGAAATGATGTTGAAAGGCTTGCCCGCCTTTACCCTTGCCATGACTGCCTTTGCCTTTTTTTTTTATTTAATTGCTATTGTTTGTTGTTAATTTGATATTATATCCTGTTAATTTATTGTTAATGCTGGTGCTAATTTGTTGTTATATTATTTAGATTTGGAATTTGGCAATATGAGTTCTATTGGTTGCTCTAGCTCTAGCTCTAGTTCTAGTTCTAGCTTCATTGGCAATATTTATTTTTTGATTGATTATATGTATATATAAATAAATATATATTATTAACGTGTCCCCGACATGTCCGTGTCCTACTTTTTTGAGAAATGCCATGTCGGAGTGTCTGTGTCGTGTCGTATCCGTGTCCCGTGTCCGTGTCCGTGCTTCATAGGCTTGATTGTATGGTTTGACTTCATTTTGTATTTATACTCTTCTATCTTTTTTATTTTTTTCTTTTTCTTTTTCTTTTTTCATTTGTATGCTTTTATTGTCTTTCTTTTTCCACAATCTCTATCCTCTACTGTTGGACATTGGAAAGAGAGAGTTCTTACTTGCTTGCAATGAACGGTATAAATATTGTTCCACTAGATCCTACCTCTGGTCTGAGGAGGGTATTACTTCTCCCCACTGCACCTCCCTTAGGAATTGGGGCTTGGCCTATAGGAAGAGCATTGATTGGTAATCTGACCATTAAAGGGCTAATGTCTGCTGAGGATATCTTGCTGCCCCATCTGATAGGCGATCTGTTTTAATCCATTCCATGTGTTTTGGAGGCCGTTTCAGGCCCCTAAAACTGGAACATTTTGCCATTCCATCGGTTACAATTTTCTGTTCCAGAGAAGAAGCAGTGGTGAATAGAAGGGAGCATGTATGAAGCATATAAAATTATAAAAACAAAAATAATATTAAAAGGTACTTATACTCACTTGTTTTGTCCCCTCATTTTGTTGGTAGACCTTTTTACTCATTTTTTAAGCTAAATTTAAAGGTTTACAGGAAAAAAGGGGAACAAATCAAGACTATACATGTTCCATAAGGGCCTGTTTGTGTGCCCATGAGGTAAAATGACATGGAGTAAAGTTTCCTCCAACGGTCCCTTTTTTTGCACTGTACTCATTTGGTTATGAAGGGCAGAATAGAATTAAAGGTAAAGAAACAGTCTGATTTTTTTCTCCATTTTCCTCCTCCCGATCCTCTCACTCTGTGTATCCCTCCCTCCAATCCGTAGAAGCCACCCTCTAATTCGAGCTTGAGAACCCCTCTTCCCCCTGGGGCCATCCATCTTCTCTCAAGGAGGTGTCGCTACAAAAGCTTCAGGAAGGCCTGAGTAATCTCCCTGACAGCTTTGGATTGAACGAATTCAAGGACATCCACGTTGAGGCCATGGGCCCCGCCATACTCGCTTGGTATGGGTGGTTGGAGGGGCAGGTGATTGGTTCGCAACCCCAAGGAGGACGTGCAAGTGCCGCGGTACGTGCGGTGGGTGGTAAGGAGCGGTTAGGTTTTGTTCCTAATCTCCTGGACATGAAACAGAGACAGAAATGGGGCAGCAGGCGTCAATTGGATCCTCCGCTTGTCACTGCAGTAGGTTCTGATTGGTGGACCTGGTACATCGTCGAAATTGACGAGAAGCTCGTGCTGAGAGAGCTAAAGGGTGTGTTTGTTGGGAAAGTTGCGAGGCTCATTGATGGTCGACATTCTGGGAGTGTTGTTTTGAAGCTGTTAGAGAGCGGGGAGGAGGTGTTTGAAGGAAGGTTCTGCAGACTGCTTCAAAGGAACGTGTCCTCAACATATGATAAGGGGCATAGCGGTCCCCTTATGCATTTTGTCCTATGTCACTGTATAATTAGAAAATAGTAGTATTAATCTTATTTTCCACATGTATTCATGTTGATTACTTCTAGTAAATTATATACTAATGAAACAAAAATAAAAAACTATGTATACCATGAAGAAATCATCAAAATGAATAATGTATTGAGAGTTTAACACTTAAAGAGTCACTCGACAATCAACATTAAACACAATAAATGACAGAATAAATAATTTCATAAATAACATTGTACTTAAAGAGTTGAGACTTGTGAGTTAAATGAAAGTGATTTAGTTGACTTTGATTTCAAGAAAATGGAGGTAGGGACATCAAGAAGGGGAAAGAAAGGAACACAAAGGGGAGAGAGCTTCACAAAAAAAAAAGAAAAAGAAAAGAGCTGCTACATAGCGGCCGCTACAACCCACTATGGGTTTTAGCGCTGCTAACACCCTTGTAGCATAGCGGTGCCAGGCCGCTATTTTATTCCATGGTATAGACTTGTTTTTCATCAAAGGGAGGGCCCCACCTGTTTCCTGCAATGTCTGTTTGGTTCATAGTAAATAATTAAGTGGCCGAATGGGCCACTAATGTGGAAAATTAGGTGGGTTGCATCCATGCAGAATATCAGTTAAGCTGCCTTGATAGAATTTCATCTCAAGTTTCTTCTTCTAATTTTATTATTTATATATATATATTATTCAAAACTCCCACCACTTTTCCAAACACACAAAGTAAACTCAACTTTTCAACTTTATCCCAACTTTTTTCTGATTTGACAGTTTTCTCTATTCTACTTTACTCCAACCCACAAACCAACAGGCCCTAAAGCTTGTTTCGGCCAGATCAGCCATCTTTTTCTGTTTTAGCCCAAAAAGCCTGAAATTCTGGAAGATAATTTTGTTTTTTATCTTGGAAATACGCACGCACATCAATTAGAGAGAGAGAGAGAGAGAGAGAGATAGAGAGAGAGAGAGAGAGAGAGAGAGTACATGTGGATTCATTATGCTTGCATACTTGTTCATTGTATGTTATGCACATATAGAATAAGACCACAAAAGGTTTGTGATTGGCAAGCGCTTTTCAGTGGTTGCATTTTATTGTACCCAAAATGACAATTGAGAAGAATTTCACCTATTTTCGCAATAATAGCTAGTTTCTCAGTGGGGTTAACTGCATTTTTTTTGTTTCGGATGTATTTACTTACTTGTGATGGTCATTTGCATGCTTATTTTCAAAATTATAGTGGCACTCAAAATAGCTCGTTCTATTCAATATCAATATGGGCAAAAGAAGGAGCGAAACTAGTTAATAGAAATTTGTTTTTGTCAGCAATAAATAATAGTGAAAAGGTTTCCTTTATATCCAAAAAGATATGCAAAATGGAGAGAAATATAAGAAATCTGATATGATCCTTTAGCATTTACTGTGAAAATAAAGACACTTCAACGTATCCCCATGAATCAGACAATACTGCACTTTTGCCTCCACTTATATTGGTCCTCTTTGTTCGTTGGATCCATAGGAATTCCTTTCAATCAAGGAGTAACAGAGTCGGAATGAAATAGGTCTCTCAACTGAAACAGATCGGCCCCTTTTAATATCTTGCTTGTGTATCTATTACAGGCATATGAATCCCTTTAACTGAGGTAATTGAAACTAATCCCTTTCTAATCGATTCTAAAGGTTAAAGATAAATGTGGTGTACCAGAAGTGCATACGACTGAGTGTTCCACCCCATGTATGGTATCCTGCAGGATTATATTCATATAAAATGCTTCCAGATAAATTACATGTTGCTTGTTTCTTTCTTCTAAATGACTTGTTTCATTTTCACTTACATGCAAAAATATTACTGGTGCATGTTTCTTTAACTGTGTATTGTCATCTGACAAGTATCGTGCATCAAACACACTAATACAGAACTATTCAATGCAGCTTATCGTTGCTGGGGATTTTCTCTGTGATCCTTCGGAGTGTGCATGGGGTTGTATGTTTGGTGACATTGAAGTTCCTGTAGAAGTCATACAGGCAGGTGTTCTCCTGTGCCAGGTTCCTCAACATGCCCCTGGAAAGGTCACTTTATGCATCACATCAGGCAATAGAGAATCATGCAGCGAAGTTAGAGAGTTTGAATATCGCATTAAACCGATGAACTCTTCTTTGGAAAATTACTTGCCTGAGAAAGATGCAAATAAGAGCACAGAAGAACTACTTTTGCTGGCCAGATTTGCAGAGACTTTACTACTTGGACATGATAGTTCATCTGTTCAAATAGAAAGTAATGTAGAATGGGAGTCTAATACTTTGAGAAAATCTAAGATGGCTGATGATACATGGGGACGAATTATGGAGGCACTCTTAGTTGGCAGTGAGAGTACATCCAATATTATGGATTGTATTTTGCAAGAGTTGTTGAAGGATAAGCTGCAGCAGTGGTTATCATCCAAATGCCGTGAAGGTGAAGTAAGAGCTAGTTCCCTGTCTAAGGAAGAGCAAGGTATAATACACATGATAGCTGGTTTAGGTTATGAATGGGCCTTGAATTCAATCCTGGATGCTGGTGTTGGTATAAATTTCCGTGACGTAAATGGGTGGACTGCCCTTCATTGGGCTGCTCGTTTTGGAAGGTAAATAAATATTTCTGGCTTAAATGTGGTGCTAAATGAGATTCATTATGCAGTGTCCACCAAGCATTTGCTCAGAATAGGAAGAAACAATTTTTTATCTGTTACAAAATGCCATACATGGGTCCCCTTCCTACCAAATTGTTCACATGGTGGGCAACATGGGTGACTAATTATTCTAAGTTTTCCTTCTGTGAGATGATAACCATCTGAATAGGGCCCCAGTTTTTTCTCCATTTCTTGCGACTTCCCATCTTGATTTGACCTGTAGAATGACCCAGTAAGGGAGATATTGGGCATGGTTCTCTGACGATGGGGGCCTCTTGATCAGACGAAGGATGCATTGATGTAGCACCTAGGGATCTGGGAAGTACTTGTGCTTGCCTGAACTGACTCACGTGCCTAGGTGTCCCATCTATCCACATACCACTAACTCTCGTGGCTTATGGCAATGGTTTTGGGCAGCTGCGATAGCTTGGAACTGGACTATATTGCCAAAAGATGGGCTCCCTCATTGTTTCTATACTACATCAATTTGATTTGTTTTTTCATCTTCAGCATCTAATAATACCACTTGTCCACTTCTGCATAATCCTCAATGCTATTAAGATCTTTTCAGATGAAAAAAAAAATTGTTGTCACACTACTATAGTAACTGTTGTCATGATTCTGGATTGACACATGCCGAGGATTGTGTTTGTCACAGGGAAACAATAGTAGCTGCACTCTTAGCTGCTGGTGCATTTGCTGGGGCAGTGACAGATCCCTCTCGACAAGATCCAGTTGGTAAAAATCCTGCATCCATTGCAGCTGCCTGTGGCCACAAAGGACTTGCAGGATATCTTTCAGAAGCGGCGCTAATGAATCATCTTTCATCACTCACTCTGGTAGAAAGTGAGATTTCTAAAGGGTCAGCTGCAGTGGAGGCAGAAAGAACAGTGGAGAGTCTTTCAGATAAAGGCATACAAATACCTAATGGTGCGGTTGAGGATCAGCTTTCTCTCAAAGATTCCTTGGCAGCAGTCCGGAATGCAGCTCAGGCTGCAGCTCGTATACAGGCTGCTTTCCGTGCACATTCCTTCAGACGGAGGCAATGTAGTGGTGATGCAAGTTGCGATGAGTATGGTTTGACTGCTGATGATATTCATGGGCTTTTAGCTGCATCTAAATTTCATGGTCTTCGTGATCACAAGTTAAATACGGCAGCTCTATCTATCCAAAAGAAATACCGTGGATGGAAAAGGCGCAAAGAATTTTTAACCTTGCGCCAAAATGTGGTGAAGATACAGGTAATTCAACTTCCATTTGCCTTCTAAATGGACATGCATATATGTAGACATTTCTACTCGAGGGTTATCCACTGAAAACCTTCATACACATACTAAGGGACTGTAAAAGGCCCACCTTGGGGAAGAAGACCCATTGGAAAGGGAAGGCCCATCATGGATGTCCAAAGTCACTGTCTATTACCTTGTCCAGATGACCTGACCATCTCCTAGAGCCCTCAATAGGATTGTTGTACCTTGGGACTAGTAATTTGTATTACGGTAATGCAGCTAGAGAATATTGAGACCAATTTTGGAGACTTGGGCTATGGTTGAAGCCCCGTTGAAGAAAGCGTGAAACCTGATCTGTATCAATGTTGCATTTGCATGCAATATGAATAGTTTCAATTATATGTTTCAACATGCAATGTTGGTGTTATATGCAAGCAAATCAAATTTCATTTGAAGTTATATCCAAGCCAAAGGAAAGTATTTTGAATAATAGTCTGATTCATAGTTCTTACCCCCTTTGATAGGCTCATGTGCGAGGCCATCAGGTCAGAAAGAAGTACAGGGAGTTTTTATGGACTGTTGGAGTACTAGAGAAAGCTGTACTGCGCTGGCGGCGTAGAGGAGTTGGCTTACGAGGGTTCCGGGCTGAACCTGGGCCCATTGATGAAAGTGAAGATGATGACTTCCTCAAGGTCTTCCGGAAACAGAAAGTCGATGCCACTGTTGATGAAGCTGTGTCAAGGGTACTTTCCATTGTTGAGTCCCCAACAGCACGACAGCAATACCGGCGCTTACTCGAAAGTTATAGACGAGCTAAGGTAAATGAGTCATGACTGGAACTTAGCATCAAGGGTATACAAACAATGGTAGGGTGACCTGAGGAGCAATGCTTTTCCATCCATTTAGCAGCATTACATATGGGCACACATTTCAGCACTGTAAGCTGTTCATATGGTAGGTTGCATCTTGGAATGGGTGATGCCGTGCCATCTATTAGCGATATGGTTCAACTTATCTTATTGGTTGCTTAAAAATGGGAAATTACACCAAGAAAATCCACATTTGGCAAGGGCAAAATTGGACGGCTGGGTTCATTCAGTGGAGAAGGTAAATAAGGTATCTTCCTTTTCACAGCGGTCCCTACTTGTATGGACAGTTTGGAGCATCCAAGTGCCACTCTGTAAAGTTTATAGGCCCGAGCAAATGGTACAATCAGACACTGTCTTTGCCTTCAGTTGTTCTACTAACTGTTGAGGTAAATGTGGTATACTGAGCGTGCGCAGAAGAAAGCGACCACCTAAGAAAACAGTATTAGCAACCCCTAGAAAATTTGAAGAAATCACTACAGAATTATTACCAACTGAAAGTATGTGATATTGAAACATCATTCCTGGAGTATATTGCCAGCTGTGTGTGACTGGTGCTTCTAAAATGTAAAATAACTGCCCACTGTTGACACATTTTGTACCAACATGTTAAATATACTCCATCCCCATGGCACTTTTGTTCCTCTCTAGGTAGGTGTCTGTCATTAGGAACCACTGTCTGCCCTTTAAGAATGTGTGTGTGTTGTGTGTGTGTGTGTGTGTGTGTGTGTGTGTGTGTGTCTTACCATTCTCGATATTTTTAACAGTGTAAAAATTAATTTTCAAAAATTGAACGGTATTTATGCTGGATTATTTAAATGCTGTTTTTAGGGGCTTACTGAATCAAATTCACTTTTGTTGCCCTCCTTCATAGAGTTGTATAGGATTCCAGCCTGGGATAACACATGTGCACGTGCTGAGCATAAAAATGGACACCTGATATCAGATCATCTCCATGCAACCTGAATTCTGACTTCCTAGCCTTTTACCAGCCCACACTCGGAAGTTTTCCCCAGCATTTATTGCCTACCTAACATTTTCATAATTCCCATTTTTCTTCCAACTGTCATGAAAGATCTAACAAGATGCAGGTAGTCTGCACTAAACTAACAGTCACCGTTGTAATCTGCAGGCTCAATCAAGTAGCAACAATAGCGAGACATCAAGTTTACAGGTTGATGACGTGGAAAACATTGCTGATGATGAAATGTTTTATTTTGCATAGTAGGGGTCTCGGGTATGTGTTGATTGACCTCTTCAGTCTCAGGTGACTTTACTGGTTGGATGAGTTTGTTTGTTCTTTTAGCATGTACAGGAGAAGAATTCGTGTCTGATGTTCTTGTTGATAGCGGTGATTGGAATTGGATTCGTGGTTGTGTTCAAGTGATTATTCTGTATGTGTTTGTGCCAATTGTTGTAAATTATTTCGATTTGGCCCACATATTAAGTTAATGTTTGTGTAATACCACCTTTGGATAGCATCATATTTTGGATGGTTTTGATCAGTAGTTTTTGTTTTTTCTGAAAAAATGAATCGAGTTTGAAGGGATGGAGGAGCCCTCTCGATCATAAACAGATGTGATTATTTAATCACATTGTTTAGTCTCCTAGAATGTTGCACCCTTATGGTAGGTTTTTTTATTTTATTGTAGGGACAAATGACTTGGATTTTCCTCTTGTGTCAGGTCATTAATGGAATGCCCTCTCGGTATGTCTGATCCATGTTGTCCCCGGCTCCTAGCTCCTCTGGTAAGGAACCATCAGCCCAGTCCAGGGGTAGGCTGGGTAGCTAGGTTTGAGCCCTAGTTGGAATGGGGAGGTTTCATCTGATGGTGCCTTAAAAAAGTTGATGGTGTAGGTTTTATTGGAGATGTTGCCAGTTGGCCTGTGTTGCTGGGCTTAGAGGATCTGAATAAACCTCTATGACGATGCTGAAGGTGGTGATAATGTGAAGACTAAACCGTGTTCTACAGTGGAGCGTCCAATTATGTCATTTTATAATGTGAAAGGAGGCCAATTTCCCATTCAGGGGGGAGCATTTTGATTGCCACTGTACTACTCTTGTAGGTTCCCACCACTTTCTGGGATTTCAGTAGGAGTTGCGCAAACGAAGGCCTTAGTTTCATGTTATGCATCCGTGCATACCTCCTCTCTTTGAATCTTCTTCAATCATGGCCAAAGGAAATTTGTGAAATCACCCAAGATGGGGGTCACTTGGCATGTGGGTAAGCTTCATTCCCACCAAATAGAGGGGTTGGGCTGGTGTGGTGTTTGTGGATGAGGTTTTTTTACAATTGTCCTTGTGCATTTGAAATGCCTTGTTTCTTCTACCATAATTCCAAATTCCGGCTACCTTAAAAGGCCTCAAGCGATCTTTTGAAATTTATGAAATTTCATTTTTTATCCATTTGATTAGAATTTCAAATGCTCTATCAAGAGGAGGGATTTGAAATTACACCTCTCAAGGGGACAGTTTTTGGATAATTTGAAATTTCTACCGACATTAATTCTTGGATTTCTGGTAAAAGAGATGGGCACTAAAATGATTTTTCTTTGTATGGGCTGTAATTCTGCTCCTGGATCGGATGATTGGAAAAGATCAATGTGATGGATTAGTCGTACATCATTTATGCCTTGCCCCCAGATCATTTCCCGCGGGGTGGTTCCTATAACAACCGACTTTGCCTACAAAGAACCAATCTCGCGTTCTAGTAAATTATCTCCCTCTGTTAGTCTATCTACTCGTAAGAACATGAAAAAACAGTTGTGGGACATGTTTTTCTGTAACTAATTATGATGAATGCATTTTCGATCCAAATCCCACTGTATTCCAACATAAGGATTTCGATTCCTGACGGGGTATTGTCATGTTTCAAATAATACAATTCTACAAGGATGTAAAGCTTGAACCATATTCTTGTGTATACTCTTATCAGCCCAATTGTGAGTGAATCACCTCTTTTTTTATTGGTTCAAGTTAGATCCGAACACATTCGAAATGCTAGAGCGTGTTTGATGTCTTAGTAAATATGTTTTATGACCTTATGAAACTGGTGAATTGGCCCAAACCACATGAGCAAACTACACAGATAAAAATTGATAAAGCAAACAGATTCTTGCAACAATTCGATGTCCCCATCAAAAGAGAAGATTCAACCAAGGAATTTATCCACAGACAACAAAAAAATCGAGCCAGAAATTTAGTTAACAATTAACCAATGACTCATTTCTTCCAACGTTCATTACAAATGAACCTGTACCTGTTTTGGGATGCAATGGTTGTTAACTAAAACAAACTCCAAGAGAACATCATTTATGTTTGTACCCTAGCAACCATCCACAACCTTCCTTTGGCCTTAAATTAGCTGTCAGGGTTTTAAAGTTGTCACAAATTTTGATATGATCTATATTCAAAAGCGACTCTGCTGGAAAAGCAGTGGTCTTCTTCTGAATGTGAGCCTCGCATAAGATGGAGTAAGTTTGCAACAGGTCCAGGCTCAGGTCATGTTCATGGTGTAGTCAGACCTGAATCCCGTTATTAATTGGGGTGTCAGACATAGACTTGAACCCGATGGCTGTATTGCATCTTGTCTTGGATCAGTTTTCAAACATGATTAAATACATTCTTATATTTAATATATAATAATGCACAATTAAGTACATAAATAGACATTAAGATATATGGAATATTAGACCTGGACTGAGACGGGCTGGAAGTAGGTGCCCACCCCCACCCAAGAAATTTTGGAAAGTCCCTTCAATGTTATAAGAAAGCTATTGGCTGCCTAAAATTTTCTCATTGGGTTGGTTTGGTAATGAATTAACAAATGGGTCACATTAAGGTTGGGAAACTCATGATACAGGGTTGACTTGCCTAGCTATAAAATATTGATTCGGACAGCATGAACTCCAAGATTTGGGAGTCGTGTTTTTTTTAATATTAAAAATAAAGAAAATACTTATAAAATTTAAATATGCATAGATATATAGAAAATAATAATAATAAAAAAATTAAATTAGTAAATTTATTTCATTTCAATCAATCATTTTCAAATTGCTAACTCTAGACCTAAAGCACTAATTACTTATTACCCTACATTTGGCTTGGTTTTTTTTATTAAAAAATAGGTGATTTCGTAGAACAGTCAAGAGTCAACTTCCGAGTTGACCAATACGTTTAGTGTGTAGGTCCTGTAGTGTAAACAGTAATTTTTACAGAGGAACATTATTACTATATGGATGCAGAATGGAAGATGAGGTGGGGGTTCCACAGGCAACGAGTTGGGTCCCACCTTGTTGCATGAAGTTCACACATAAAGTACCCCTCATGGTCGGGGGGATCTTTTGGGTGGTCCATGTCATTCTCCTCTAACCACATACTATAGTCAATCTCATTGCATACCAGAGTCACCACACCACCAAACCAAGGTTAGGTTTCCAGTCCTTTAACCCCAACCCTAACCCTAACCCTAACCCTAACCCTGTGTATGAGTTGGAAAAAGTCCAACTGTTTTAACACCTCTATTTGTGGGCCCCACATGGGCATTAATTCTCTAACATATTTTACATAAAATCCCTCACATGCAACAACAATTTATTGGATTTTCTCTCTCCTCCCCCCTCTCTCTCTCTCTCTCTCTCTCTCTCTAGAAAAAGAGAATGAGATGTATGTCATCATCCTACCTTTTTGGCCAGCCCGATGGAATAATGCCCCCAGCTTGCACCAAGATCCGTACCATTCATCTAAAGACAACCACCATCAAGATCTACATGATCCAATGATCCAAACCATCCAATCAAAGGACTTCATAGGAGATGAAATTGATATTGAAGAAAATTCCATCAACGGCGAAGATCTTCTGATCAAGCCCTGAATAAGAAGAAATCACGATCCTTCGACGGTTGTGATCATCATCTATGGTTGGGCCCACTGAGTGAAAGGCACACAACACTTCACATGTGAATCAACATAAATACTCTCCTAAAAAATTCATCATCCCATCTTAATTATTGAAAAAAAAAATAAAAAGATTTGAATTCCTATACGTATTTGTATTTTAGGCAAGTGGCCAGCCCTAACAAAACTCAAGGGGTTAAAATCTAACCATGGTTAAGCTTTCAACTGGTGGGTTAGGGTTAGGAAAAAAATACTTTTTAACAAAAACTAAGGAATGGCCCTGACCCCTCCCTTTTTTTTAACACACATTGAGAGGAAGATTTCTGTTTATTTTCAGTCCTTTTGTGTTTTTTTGATTTGGTGGGAAAAGAAAATATATAAAAATAAATAAATCAAACAGGTGATGGAGGTCTTCCCATGGCGGCTTTCAGATTCAAATTCCTCCAACGGCAGAGTTCTTCTCGATTTGGGTATTCTCTCTTTCGCTTGCTTTTGCATCCCTCTCCCTTTTGAATGTAATTTCACCTCTTGCCCTGGTCTATAGACAGAGATCGGGTTTCTAGGGTTTCAGCTCCAAGAATCAAAGCTGAGAGCTTTGCAAGAGATCTGTGAAACCCAAATTTGGTTCTATCTGGAACCTCTGCTACTGTAGATCTGTAGCTTGTGTTGTTAGAATGATTTTTTCTTTTTTTTTTGGGGGTCGGGGGGTTGGGGTTTGAAGACTCTTTGGATTTTGGGTTTTCTTATCTTTCCTTGTCCTTTTTTGGGTTTGATTGTCTCTGTTTCCCCATGGCGGTTTCTGGGTTCTAGATGAAGTGGGGTTTTGGGTATTGATCTGGGTTTTCAAATGTGGCTCGATTTCGTGGTGGTTGTGGTGGGAAGGAGTGAATTCATGTTGATTGAGTAGTGGAACTCGATGGTGCTTGTTCAATCATGATTTGAACGCATACATACATGCATACACTTGGGTTCATTTTGGCAATTAGGGTTTGGTCGATGTGAATAAGCTATGATTGAACTAGGGCTTAAGTTGTTTGTTTGGTCGTGCTTCCAAAGCTAATTGAGGAAATGGGTTGTGAAGGACATGGTTGTTGAGGATGCTTCCTGGTTTTAGATGAGGAAGGTCCTGGAAAAAAAAAAAAAAGGTTTTGGTTCTTTAGACGTAATTATTTTAATTATAAAAATAAGAAATCAGCTCTGTCTCTTGGTCACCACTGTTTTCAGGTTCTTGGGACCATTTGTGTTGTGGATTTTGCATATACTGTTTTAGATGGACTTTCTTTTTTTTACAGGGTTTTTAATCTTTTGATGAATCTGAGGATGCTTTGATTGATAGACTAACATACTAACATGTGATGAAGAGAGTGGATCACAGTTCAATTCGGGGGGTTTTAATACAAGTTTTCAAATTGTGCTTCTTTCTTTCTCCGTACTGCCAATTTTGATTGAATTAAGTATTGATTGGGTAGGTGGGTGTTGGAACTGATCCATGCCCAGTGGCTTGAGTTGGTGTTCTCTTGGGTTTTTTGGGAGGACTTTTGAGGAATGGGTATGGCTGGCTTTCTTTTCTTTTCTTTTTTTAGCTTGCTCGCTTTTTTCATTTTTTATGGGGTCCTAGGTCTTCATTATTTTTGGACAACCTGGCAGTTACCTGTTAATATTTTCAGTTTAAGATTGAGAACAGATTTTTGACACCTAGGGTTTTGCACTTTAGCACAACCTTCGAAATGCAAATTCTTTTTCTATGGCTGCCAGTACAAAGTGAAGATGAGTTAGTGTCATTGGGTCTTGATCCTTAACAACCTGATGTCTCCATTGTAATTGATTTAGGATCATTTAGGGTATCAAGTGCCAAAATTGTGGTTTTTGTGACAGGAGCCTATAGCACAGTTGGAAAGCACTCATTGTCACAACCATGAGGTCACTTGTTCAAGTCATTTTACCGTTCTTACAAGAAAAAAAAAATTTATGCCTTTTGTAGGTTTCAATTTCTTGTGCTTTGGGTTTGGCAGATGAGAGGAGCTCAGGAGCATTGACTGATTCATATGGGTTTGTAGTGCCTTTGGAAACTACTTGAGAATTTTATCTTTATGGATATTTGAAAAAAAAAAAAAAGAAAGAAGCTATAACAAGAATATAGTAGTTTGAGGCTGAACTTTAGCTTTAGAGGTCTAGTTGAAAAACAGTGGAAGATCAATTTTATTTGGTGCAGACTATTTAATGCATGTCTGGTTCAAGTTTCAGTGTCTTTGGTTTGAATAATGAGTTTTAGGTTTGTAGTTGTTTGAGAATCAGGGTTTGGTAAATGAGACCTTTTTAATGACTTATGTGAGTGTTTTAGTGTGACTCGTTTAGCAATTTCAGATATGGGTTTTCTTTACATGGTCTTTTTATAGGTCTTTGGGATTTTTCTATCACTTATTTGGGGCAAAGCAGTTCCTATCAAACTACATGCATTACTTGTCTGAGCAGGGGTTGGAATTTGGCTTTTTGTCACTTAATCCAAACCTAGCCCAAATATTAAATGGGCACAACTTTTTGATCCAGGCTTTGTCTACATACTGAAGCCTCCAAACCTGGTCTTCCTCATGCCCGTTCCCATGAATTTGCATTCCAAGTTGATGATACTCATCCAACTGGAGCCCTTGGACTGAAATCGCTCATTAAACTTTTTGAGGGCTAAGGGGTTAATGGCATTGATTCAACTCCCAAACAACAAAACCCACCCACTGCAACACAACAACAGCATCAGCAGCACACACACTCACACAGTGTCAATGAGATCTTTCAACCCTGGAAGTCCATAATTTTTATGCATTCAGGTCGGTCCCAAAGCCATGTTTGCACCTAAGTTAGGTGCATAGTTGATTGTTTCTTTATGTTGTTGATCATTTTCTGGATCATTGAATACTCAAATTGTCAGATTTTAGAAATTGTCAATTGAAAATTATGGTTAGGTGGCACTTGAAAGCAAAGGGGAAAAAATTGTGCTTAGGTGAATGAAACTGTTTGATTGATTCATTTTAATTTATTTTTCTACAGTACTAGCGGCTGTCTCTTCTTTATGCATCTTAATCAATTTTTATCAAGTGGGTTTCATTTTTCTTTCTTTTCTTTTTTGTGCATATTAGGACTTGCATGTTGAGTGGGGATGGTTGCTTGGAAATCTGGAAGAATGTCAGATTGTAAAATCAAATAGCATTGGTTGAGTTCTTGCTGGTTTTGTTTCTTTGGCTTCTCAAGTGGGCTAGTGAGTGGAAGAACAAGGAATGGAGTGCAACAGAGACGAAGCCACAAGAGCTAAAGAAATTGCAGAGAGGAAGTTTAAAGCAAAAGATATTGCAGCTGCAAAGAAGTTTGCTTCAAAGGCCCAAAATTTGAATCCTACGCTTGAGGGCATATCCCAAATGCTGGCAACTTTCGAAATTTACCTTGCTTCTGAAAACAAAATAAGCGGGGAAACAGATTGGTATGCAATTCTTGGTGTCAATGCTACAGCTGATGACGATACAGTTAAAAAACAGTATCGAAAACTGGCTCTCACACTACATCCAGATAAGAACAAGTCAATAGGTGCTGAGGGGGCATTTAAGCTTCTTTCTGAGGCATGGAGTGTATTGTCTGATAAGGGTAGAAGATCAGCATTTGACCAGAAGAGGAATGTAAAAGGTTCCCATCAAAAAGTTCAACAGCAAAATAGAGATCCATCTGCTGCTCCAAATGCTAATGGATTTTATAGTTTTGCAAAAACTACTACAAACTCAAAACCTCCAAAGAGTTCTCGCACAGCAGCCCCTACATCTGTTCCTACATCATCACGTCCATCAAAGACCAACACATTTTGGACAGCATGCAACCAGTGCAAGATGCAGTATGAGTATCTTCGTGTTTATCTTAATCACAATCTTCTTTGCCCTAACTGCCACAAACCTTTTTTGGCTGTGGAAACAGGGAGTCCTGCAAATGGTTCAAATTCCTCTGTCACCTTTTCTTTTCCACAACATTATCGTCAACAGAATGCAAGCAAGAATGCTCACATTCAGGGAAGAAACACATCCACCATTCCAAATGTAGGAACTGCAGGGTACCATAACCAGGCAAACTTCCAGTGGGGCCCATTCTCTAGAACAGCTGGTGCTGCAAGCGCAACAGCCTCATCTTCTGCTGCTGCACAAGCTGTGAATGTTGTTCACCACACATATGAGAAAGTGAGAAGAGAGCGTGAGGCGCTGGCAGCTGCTAAAAGAGAAGAGGGCCTTCGGAGGAAAAACCATACTTCTAGGAGGACATCGACTGGTTCCTTTGTGGGAAATTCTAGTGCTGCGTCCAGTAGCCTTACACCAGAGAGGCCTGCTAAGAAAAGGAGAGGCATGGATGACGATGGTGGGAGTAATTGTGGAAGAGATGAGGTGGAAGAAATAGGATTTAAAGCACAGACGACAGGCAGGCATATCAATGCCAACACAGGTGGTTCTGAAACTGAAAGAGTTAATGGTGTTTCTAAGGATTATCTCGCGACTCGGAATATTTTAATGGAGAAGGCCTGGACAATGATCCGCAAGAAGTTGGAAGAATGGAATTCAGTTGCTGCTAACAAAGTTGCTGTGAAGGAAATTGAAAAAGAAAAGGAGGCAACACCACTGGCAAATGCTAAAGTGTGCAATGAAAACAAATCATCAGATGAGCCTGCCAGTGAAAAGAAACATGTAGTGATCAATGTTCCTGATCCTGATTTTCATGATTTTGACAAGGACAGGACAGAGAAGTGCTTTGATGCCAACCAGGTATGGGCTGCTTATGATGATGATGATGGGATGCCCCGCTTCTATGCCCTGATCCAAAAAGTGATCTCATATGAGCCATTCAAGATGCGCTTCAGCTGGCTCAACTCCAAAACCAACAGTGAGTTGGGCCCAATCAATTGGGTCGCCTCTGGTTTCACCAAGACATGTGGAGAATTCCGGGTGGGCCGTTATGAAGTTAATGACACAGTAAATGTCTTCTCACACCGTGTTAGATGGGAGAAAGGTGTGAGGGGAGTTGTAAGGATCACCCCCCGAAGAGGTGATGTCTGGGCTCTTTATCGGAACTGGTCCCCCATTTGGAATGAAACAACCCCAGACTATGTGGTACACAAGTATGACATGGTGGAGGTGCTTGATGATTACAATGAGCAGCATGGTGTGTCTGTGACACCTTTAGTGAAGGTTGCTGGTTATAAAACAGTATTCCACCGGCACATGGACCCTGCACAAGTTAGGAAGATCCCAAGGGAAGAGATGTTCAGGTTCTCTCATCAGGTACCTTCTTGGTTACTCACAGGTGAAGAAGCTGAAAATGCTCCCAAGGGTTGCCGTGAGCTTGATCCAGCAGCTACGCCATTGGAACTTCTTCAGATTATAACAGAAACCAGAGAAGACAAGGTAGTGGAGAGTTCCGAATCAGTGAAAGAAGCCAAGGAAGAAGGCAAGGACAACAAGATGGAAACTGCTGAAAATACATGTGATACCAAGCAAGATGAGGTGGTAGAGATGGCTGAACCAATGCAAGAAACTAAGGAATATGTGATGATGGAGACAGTGGAAGTCGTGGAACAAATACAAGATACTAAGAAAGATACTGTGGTGGAGATGGGGGGACAAACGCAAGATGGTAAGGAAGATGTTGTGATGCAATCAGCAAAACAGGTGAAGGAAACCAAGGAAGATGTCTTGATGGATGCCGTGGAAAAAATGAATGAAACTAATGGAGTTGTGGCTGTTAGGACTTCTGAAGAACAACTAGTTATTTGAGTCTCGGATTATTTGGGATTCAAATGAGAGGATGACTCATGTATTGTTTTGTTGAAGTGTACTTTTAATTGGTCTGTTCTGACGGTTCTTTGCTGCATCCGTTCTATATTGATGATTGGGATCCTAATGTCGGAACTTGGGTGTTTATGCGCATTATCTAACCTTAATTTTGTCTGCAACATGAACATAACTAAAAGGTAAAAAGACGTGTTTGAGTAGGAGTTCGTGTTGAGCATCTGATATTCTGTTGTTGAAATTTGGCTACTACGGCATTTCTCTGGCAGAGGAAGATGTCTAAGATCTTGGTGAGTGTGCTGCTGTATTTGCTTCATTGCATGGGCTGCTGGATTTAGCCTGTATACAAGCTGATGAATTTTCTTATGTATCATTTTGCAATGTGCTACTTGTTTCTTGTTATTGTTAACAACTTTGATGTATTTCCATCTTGTTTCCAATATTGGTAAGTTTTTGTTTCTTGGATCTGATTAAAGATCCAAGAGCATAGTGTAGAGTATTACGTTGGGGTGTTAATTTATTGCTCCATTGATGGCACCAAATACTATTGATGTTTTAATAGAAGCTAGACTTTTAAGCTCCAAGTACGATTATATTAATGAGCACTTGAATTACTGGTTTGGTTTCTTTATTACATGATTTGTCATTCATGTTTGTGTACATGCAATCCTTTGTTTCGCAGGTCAATGGTCTGGCAGACCTTCAAAGGGCATATGCCCTGGCTTGGCCAGCTTTAGGCTGGATTTTCAAGTCCCTTGACCCATTAGCTGGACCTAAGTTCTGAGTCTTAATTTTAGGGCGTCATAATTATGACCAAACCAAGCCAGCATGTCCTCCTACAGACTGGATTGACCTGACAACTTTAGATGTCCTAGTATTGGACCTAGTACTTGAACTCAGGCTTACTATGAGGCCTACAAACTGGAGTGAAGCCTTATTGTTAGGCTCAATAAATAAATGGGCCGAGCTGGGTCTACCTCAACAAGGCTTGCCATGTTCTATAATTAATGATTTTGCTAGAATAAGAAAAGATAACTATTGAGTCTGATCCTCTAAAGATTGGTGCTGTGCATAATTATCTTTGTTGATTTTCCAACATGCAGTTGTTTGTTTCATGCTAAATCCTGCTTTTTCTTTCTTAGGAATAGTTAAATCCTGTGATGGTAACCAATTTCTGTAGTACTGGAGTACTTGTGCTGACTTATAAATGCCCTGTTGCTGCCTATGATGCCCAGATAAGGACATGGCGAGTGAGAATAGGACTCCGCCTTTCTTGATATCTAGGACGTGGATACAGGGGTGTTGGAATTCCTTCCAATAATACAAGTGGCTGGATATCTGAGGTTGGTTTACCTTTATTATTTTGGTCTTTTTGTACTCTGCCTGTCTCTTGTATTTGCCTATCTGCCTCTATTATGTTGCATAAGAATGTAACTATATTGGAATTTTTTGCAAGTAGTATACAGTTGTTTTGATGACACGGATTTTGATGGATCTATGATACAGAAATGATCATCTGAGAGGAACACAAGCAGCTAGTAATAGGTATTTATTAGGGAGACTACCTCATAATTCTGATATATTATAATATTGGTTACATGGTGTAACACTGTGATCACAACCAGCTATGGAGGAGGGGAGCAAGGGAGGGGGGTTATTATGTGCAAACCTATCTTGAGGTTCTCTTATTTCTGATCTAAACACTCCTGGTTTTACCTTGCATTTAGTATATAGGAAGGAATCCCATGGTGGGTACCCATGGGAGGTAAGTACGGGAACTTACAGGGTCGGACTTCATGGTAAAAGATAATGGGTTTCTGCCGAGAAGAGGCCCTTCTTTATGTCACCTCTTTTTGTTTTTTTTTTTTCTCGTCCACATTTTCCTTCAGATTCTCAGTATCCTCCTCATACCAAAATTAGAGATTTTCTTCTTTCTAACATGAGAAGAAGGATTGTTTGACTTCCATCTTTATGGGACTTCATTTCTGATAGCAAACACAACCTTATGGCCCTTGTTTGGTTCTGGTTCACAGTCATAAACCTAGTCTGAATTTTGTTCTTTACAACAACCATGTACAAGGGACAATGGTGCAGCAGGTAATTAAGAGTTTAAGTTAACCTGGATGCAGCAGGGTAACCTAGTTCCAAGGATTCATATGGGATCTTAGAACCCTGTTTGGACCTGTAATTGGTCATGGTGAAGTAGATTTACCTACGCATATTCAAGTTAACCGAAGTTTACAAAGATCCAAATGGGGCCTCAAGCTTTTATGCTGTGTTTGCTTTGGGAAGGACCTGAACCTCCCAAACGTATGGCTGTGCCAATTTCTTCATCTGCTTTGGGGGGCCTGCTTGTGATGGCTAGTCATCCACTTGTGGTGAGATCGACATTGGTAACTAATTATCTATTTCCTATCTGTTGTGAGTGCAATTTGGTTGATCCTAAAATTGTTTATTTACTGATTCTGGACAACCCGGCGAGCAGAGGATTTATAGGAAAAATGAACCCACAAGGTCTAGGAAATAGTCACTCTTCAAAATTTTGTTCCTACTACCAATTTAAAAAAAAAACAAACAAATAATTTTAATTTTTAAGGGAAGAGAAATTTCATCCAGGATTGTGGTAATTTTAGTACAAAAAAGATGTGTACTTTATTATTATTATTATTATTTTATGACCTAGGATATTCCTCATCAATTCAGCCTTTAGACTTTTGGCCTCTGGCCCAGGGGTTGCTCGATTTTGACAAGCAAGGACTGTGTGCATTTAAAACTTATTCAAAAGAATGGCCATTTCCTGTTGGCAGTATCCTTAACTAGCCAACTGTTTGACTTGTGAGGCCCACCATTGATATGGAGAATGTTATCATATTAGCAAATTGTATGCCCCCAGCTTACGGGGCTCATTTAGATGCATGCCAATTAATGGGATGAGGGCAGATAAAAGGGCAAGGGAAAGCCAAAAAATGAGCGGATAGAACGGAAAGGGGAAGCCTAAAAATCAGCCCCACAAAGTTATCTTGGCCCTTGATGTGACAACTTTAAAATTTTAAGGCATCCTAACTGTAGATTTTTATGAAATTCAATTTAAGTAGTAATTGAATGTTCAATATGTAAAATTAAGCCCCATGCCGGGTAATGGGATGACAATGTTATCAGAGGGGCGGCCAGATCAGAGGTGGGGGCCAAGTGGGTCCCATGAGCTGGACTGCACATGAATCCATAGCAGAACAATTTTCTCCTTTTATCTGATCTACTCATCAGATGCGTCCGTTGTATAGGAATACAGGATTGTGGCTATGCTTTTAGACGGACACCCCAGCTACTCATCAGATGCCCTATCATGACGTGAACCATTTTCTGCCATGCAATGCGACATCGACGATAGAGAGGCTGGACAAAATAACTTTTGAACCTGGTAAGAAGTTCCAATGATCCAAAAACAGTGCTGGGTCCTCCCAAAAACCCAAAAAACAAAAAAACAAAAAAACTAACAAACAAACCAACTACCCCAACACAAACCCACCCACACCAACCAACCCAAACAGACCAACCCACCCCCCCACACCCCCCCCTCTCAAAACACCAAGATACCAAAGCTCAAATTCGTAATGCATTGGAAATGCATGCGTCTCATTGCAGGCTTTGGTCAGGTACAACCGGAGATTTCAAATTCAACCAGATAAATTAGACATCTCAAGGGCAAGTGGAAAACTAAACTGGGGCAGGTCATGCAGACAAGCTTGTCCTATTACCATACTTTAAACACAGGCAGTGGACACGAAAACCCCTCGACCATTCTCTTTGAAAAGTACTATTCCTACGAGCCAGCCAACTTGTTTGCACTCAACATTACATGTTTTAAGAAAAACGAACTTACATTTAAAGTATCTACAGTTATCCTAATAAGAACGGCCTCTTACTTGGGTCAGTTCTTACTTGATTGTCCAGAATTCAAAACTAGGCAGTCACCTTCCCTCACCTAAAGACTCTTTTACCTCACCTAAGGTCTACTTCCCTCAACTGCAGGCTCCTTTACCTCACCCGAGGCTTGCTTCCCCCGTAAGAGGGCAAGGGTCCAAGCCCCCTAAGCTGGGTACCCAAAAAAAAGCTAAGGTATACTAATACTGATTAACAGGTACTGCAGGTCTGTCTAAACAGGTAACTGTCATTTATGCCGAGTGTTACCGGCATTTCGGTTTTATGAAGACCAAAATGTGCCCTAAGAGTTAAAAATGCAGTGCTCATACCGAGGCATAACAGTTCTAAATAATTAAGGGATTATTCAATAACCACTGTGTGCATCACCAAGCAGAAAATTATAACTATCAACAGTAAAAGTTAATTGAGTTAAAAACTTATCTAATGATGGCAATCAAATATCATCGCCAACAGCCATGAGATTCTTACGGCATAGTCTTTCGTTTACTACTAGGAAGCCAAAAAAGTGAATATTTGATGGACATTCTACAGCCAATGCAGTCAAAAGATCTTGGGATCATAAACAGAATTCCTCTAGCTAAATTTCTGCTCAACAATACTGAATAATCTTCAAACTAGAAGTCCAGAAAACGTTTTCTCCTGAACAAGCCAGGAGTAACAAGCATAACCAAGCATCCGAAATGGAAGATTCCACGAGCAACATAGACCCTGCCAAAACATTAATTGAAAAAAAAAAAAAGAATTAGCCGTTGAAATGAGTGTTAGAATAAAATTGTTAAAGAATCTCTGAACAAACCCATGGTAGACCCAAAGTAGCTGCTGATCTCGCGGTGATAAATTCAGAACCACAAGACATGAACTATAGGACAATATGCTTTGACAGATTGTCTAGTTTTTGTTAAGAGTTTTAGAATACTGCTCATAATGGTAGTTTAATCAGCCAAACCATTGATTTGGATGGCAGGCCCAAAAGGTGGCAACATTCTAATTTCTACATATAGAAGGAGTCCAGATTAGATATATTGATGACAGCAAGGCTCAACATAAACCCAAATTGCACACTTAAATTTACACTTTACCGGCCAACCCAAAAAAACACATAAAAATCAGCTCTGGTATAATCCAGACTCAAATAACAGAAGATAAAATAGTGTTGTGCTCTTTCGAATATGATGAAACAATGTCTAAAGAATCAATACAAACCAGAATTTCATTTTCAATGAATATTGCTTATGACCGACAGCCCAACTTCATATGCAACATTAATCACCCTTACCAACATGATATCTTCTTCACTCATTCACTCTTCAATATTCTATTTCATGCCAACTAGAAGATTCTCTTACCTTAGTAAATGGGCTTAGGTTCCAAATCGGCCTTAGTCTATATTGAGTTCTGAAAGTCTAATTCTTCTTTTTTTAACCAGCAAAGGTTTTTTTCTTAATTAATTTTTTACTATGAGGAATCAAACTCACACATGCACTGGCACCATAGCCCCAACCAGCTAAGCTATAGCCAGGGACATAGCAAAGGTAATATTTTTTAAGGAAACTATACCTAGAAAAACATGTATATGAGAACTGTACTGAAAATCATTAACTGCCACAAACTATAACAAGAAAAGCCAAATCCACACATTGTTCTGCTAATGAAATAGCCATTTGATTAGCAACCCTTAATTAAAAAAAAAAAAAAAACTTAGCCTCTGTTGCAGCTCCTATTACTTCACACCTGCCTATAGCATTTTAAAATATCTTTCCCCAATTAACTACCGCAAAAAGAGAATCTTTAAAAGTCCTCAATGCTTCCCTTCTGGCCCAAGTCTATTTGCCTGGTTAATCTCCCACGCCTAATAGGTCAGGAAAATCAGACTGCGCCATTGAATCTGTTTGCCAGTAACCTGCATAAGCTCCACGCCACTTGCCACCTAAACTGTATCTAGAAAATAATATATATATATATATAGAGAGAGAGAGAGAGAGAGATTTGGGGTCAGGAAAATCAGATTGCTCCATTGAATCTGTTTGCCAGTAACCTGCAGAAGCCCCACGCCACTTGCCACCTAAACTGTATCTAGAAAACAACGTATATATATATATATGAGAGAGAGAGAGAGAGAGAGAGAGAGATTTGGGGTGGGGGGGCTGTCGGTTCATGATACCTACTCTCCATGGAGCCCCCACATTTAAATATACTTCTCGGTTGGCAAAAAACAAAAAACAAAAAAAAAAATCATTAAACTTGAGTGCAAGAAATCATTTCTATTAAAAATTAAAGCCCACTTCCCAGTTGAACAAAATCATACAATTAATTCTGAAACTTTGATTAAAATGCCAACTGCTAAATTTCAACCCTTCTCAATGGGCTCAAAACAAACAAATGAAAAATATAATTTTCTGGTCTTGAGGGTTCTTATTTCTCAGTGAGAAAGAAGACAATCTCTCCCAGGTCCACAGAAGTCTCTCTCAGCATTCTGAGGTATATGATCGAGTATCAATCTGCTTGGTAATGCTTTGAGTTTGGATCATATGGCATCACATCCCTTCCAACCACCCTGTTGTCTGAATCAGACTCGTCAACTTCAACTCTACCAAATAGGAGATGCAATTTTAAGGCCTTCACAAAATGTGCCCGAACCATCTCAAATGATATTATTTGATTCTTTCCTCAGCTATTGTAGCAATCTAAAGACCTCAGAGATGTACTCCTTTCTAGTTTATCCTTTCCAATAACACCACACCCCCTTCTAGGCCGGCGCATCTTGACCACATGCAACTAGCTTCATCATATTTATTGCCAACATCCAGGCCCATACAACACATTGGTGCTAATTGTTGTCCTACGAAAGAGTCCTGTTAATCAAGCAGTACTCATCGATCACATAATAACATGCTAGCTTGTCTCCACTTAGTCCATGATGTATGAATCTACCAGTCATATCTAACTCAAACCCTTCTGTTTTGTCCTACAATAGCTCCCAAGTAGCAAAATCTATCACATTCAGGTAGTAGGGTTCCTTTTTTTCCTCTTTTTTTTTTTTTGTAAATTAGCAACATGACTCGAACCCAAAGCATTAAGGTTGCAATATTGAGCACACTATGCCACAGGCTCTTGTCAGTAGTAGGTTATTTTCAATGTTGACCATCTTAACTTCCCTACTGATGGGGACATCAAATCAAAGAACAAGAGAAGATTAAATCACATGGCCTCATTATGGATGGATTACCCTTTTATGGGGCTCATCCGTCACGGTTTGCAAGATCCACCATTGGATGGTGACGGGATGGAAGAAACACCGTTGGAGGGCTCCCTAAGCATGCAAGTAGAACGCCCCACATTGGGATGTGCCAAGGGGAAGGAGTTGTTGCTGAAGTGAAGATGTTTTAATTTTAAATAGGGGTCCCAAGCTGTTTAGTAGAGTTATGTAATAAATTAGGGTCCCATATTATGTAGTTTTATTTTTAATGTGTCAAAGGAGGGCTCGCAACTTAAAGTACATAAAGATATGCATGCAAGGAGTAGGACTTGCGCACGTTATCCCATGCGCAAGTCCTCCTCCCCATTCGGCCTTCTTGTTTTTTTTTATTTTTATTTTTTCTTTCTTTATGTTCTTTTCCTTTTTTGGTTTCTCTTCTTTATAAGTTGTAATCCTATCATTGGGAAGATTATTGATGAATGAAATAAAGAAAACTCTTAGTCTTGAAAGCTTCTTGGAGTTCTCCTTGGAAGATTTTCAGATTTCCTCGCCCTAGTTGGAGAGTTTGGCGTGAGGCCAAGAAACTCATCTTCTCCAAAGGTATTCTTCGTATTTCTCTTTCTTTTGGTTAAGAATCTCAGCCCTTCTAATCAGATCTCTGCATTCAGCCCCAAGCAAATCTGATTTTCTTTTTGGATCTAACCTAATCTTGGCCAAACGAAGGAAAACCCTTCACAACAGCCCTAGATCTGACGTTTGGCTATTCCAAAACCAGTATTCAGATCTGAAATATGATAAAATACAGTCCCCACAGCCAATAGATCTGAATATCATTCATATTAGACGGATCTGAACCCAAGATTTGGACCCTAGACCGCTTTATATTAGAAACGGCCATTGTGTCACCACATTCAGATCTAAAAATTGATTGAATTTAAATCTCTAGAATGGTTGGGAGTTCTACTTCCTAAAGATCCATCTCCCACTTTGGGGAAAATCACTTGTGGGACTGATTTGCTTGACAGATCAAAATAAATACTCAATGCTGAATTTAATTTTGCCTATGTGCTGGTGCCAATTTTATATTATTTAGTGTGCATATTATTGTGGTAATTGATCTCTCTATTGCATATCATTCATTAGTTCTTAGGTCCTGCATCAAATTTGGTATCAAAGCACGGTTCTCTAGGGATTTACATCGCACACACATTGCATTACATTGTGTCTCATTGCATATAGGTAGTTGTTGTATGCCCACTAGAAGTGGTCGAGAACATCAGCCCCTAATTTACAGAATGGCAGGCCCTTCCCAAGCCAAACCAAGCCTTGGCCAGCCCAGTACAACCATAGAGCAATTACAAAAGGTCGTAGAGAGTCTGGCAGCGCAAGTTCAAACCCTATATCAAGGGCAAGTTGAACTAACCAGTGGATTTAGAGAACTTGAGCAGTCTATTCAAGAAGATGATAGGAGGTGTCATCAATGCCGTAAGAGAGATGACCATGAGGTGGACCCCGATGGCGAGTCCAACAATGGATTTGATCACATGGGTCATGAGAGAGATTAAAATCCTCATGGATGGATTTTGAAGAGCGTTAAGATTGATGCTCCTACTTTTGATGGTCGGATGGACCCACAGGTTTTCTCCGATTGGCTTTCTGATATGGACCATTACTTTAAATGGTATGAAATGTCAGAAGAAAGGAAGGTTAAGCTGGTCACCATAAAATTAGTAGGACAAGCCCGGATATTTTGGGTCAGCTTAGAGACTAATGAGCAAAGATTAGGCCTTCCAGCCATTAACATGTGGGAACGAATGAAGGAAAGGTTGAAGGATAAATACCTTCTCCAATCCTACCATAAGAGACTCCTTGATCAACGGAGTACCCTTCGTCAGGGTAGTATGACTGTCCATGAATACATCACGAAATTTGAAAAATTAAATTTGAGATGTGAGGTAAAAGAGGAACAGTTAAAACTCCTCTCAAGGTTTAGGATAGGTCTACGATCTAAGATCCGGAGAGAGTTGCTTCACCATAGGATCACATCCCTTGCGGATATGTATGAAAAAGCAATAGATTTGGAACAATATGTGAAGCCGCAATTTCCTAAAAAGTTAGATTCGCGCAATTCTGACTCTCGAGTCCATGGCTCTAGCGCGAAGCCTGCTTTTGGGAACCCTTCTTTTCAGAGAGGAACATCCAGTGATTCCTCATGGGATCCGAAAGGAAAGGGTATTGATGTTGATAAGACAAAAAAACTCTCTCAAATCAAGTGCCGCAAGTGTCATGGATATGGACATTATGCTGTTACATGCCCAACAAGAAATTTGTTCATATCAGAGGCAGAGGCCCTTGATGATAGCGATCCAGATGTAGATAATTATATTTCTGATTTCATTCCATCCGATGATGATTGTGAGGATCCCGATGATCATGTTTCTTTCCTTCAATTCCTTCCTGCTTACCAAACGGAAGAGGAAAAGACACGTACGGGGGTACATGAGGGTGCCAAAATGCTAGTGGTTAGATGTGCCTTAACCCTACAGGAAGATGAAATTGGCGCCGGACAGCCATCTTCCACACATACCTAAAGTGTAATGAGCGGAGTTGTAAACTTATAATTGACAGTGGCAGTTGTACCAATGCAGTCTCTTCTAGTACTATCACTCGTTTAGGGTTAAAGGCTGAACCACATCCTAGGCCATACCGTGTCTCCTAGGTAGACTTAACATCTATCACAGTCACTCAAAGATGTTTGGTCCCACTTCAACTTTCCTCTTATAAAGACCACCTATGGTGTGACGTTGTTCCCATAGATGTGGGCACAGCATTCTGGAAAGACCTTGGTTGTATGATCTTGATGTTACCAATTTTGGTAAGTCAAATATTTGTATCTTCAACTTTGATGGGAGGAAAGTGAAACTTCACCCGTTACCTCCTAAAGACAACAATGAAAAAAAGAAGATACCAAACACCGGGTCTAGTGATAAGGCTAAAAACCCTAGTGTGGAGCCCAATGAAACAGGAAAGGACTTAAAAGGGAAGAATGTTGCGTCCAAAGGTATTCACATTTTGAATGCCACAAAATTTGAACGAGAAATCTAGGACACCCTCACAAGTGTCCAAGAGCTTGAGACAGCCATGTTTGCTTTGGTGACCAAAGCAATCACCACTGAAAAGGCTGTAGAGGCCCTATGTGAAGCGAACCTAATCTTGAAAGAATTTCAAAATGTCTTTCCTGAGGATTTACCTAATGAGCTTCCACCTTTGCGAGACATACAACATGCCATTGACTTGGTCCCTGGATCATCATTACCAAACTTGCCCCATTATAGGATGAACCCAACTGAACATGCCGAATTAAAAAAGCAGATCGAGGAGCTTCTTCCTAAGGAGTTTATCCAAGAGAGTTAGAGCCCATGCACAGTTCCTGCACTCCTTACACCTAAAAAGGATGGCTCTTAGAGGATGTGTGTGGATAGCCGAGCAGTTAACAAGATCACCGTTAAGTATCAATTTCCCATATCGAGACTTGATGATATGCTGGACATGATGGCTGGTGCCAAAATCTTTTCAAAAATTGAACTTAAAAGTGGGTACCACCAAATTCGTATCCGGCCCGGTGATGAGTGGAAAACCGCCTTCAAGACGAAGGATGGTTTGTATGAATGGTTTGTCATGCCCTTTGGCTTGACAAATGCGCCCAGCACATTTATGAGGGTTATGACACAAGTGCTGCGACCATTCATAGGCAAGTTTTTAATAGTCTACTTCGATGACATTCTCATCCATAGTAGCATCAGGGAACAACACATGGACCATTTGAGGGAGGTTTGTTTGACTTTAAGGAGAGAAAAATTGTTTGTGAACCTTAAGAAATGCATTTTCTTGTCTTCACAAGTTGTCTTCTTAGGGTTTGTTGTCTCTGCAGACGGGATGTCTCTTGATCCCGAGAAAGTCAAGGCCATTGTAGAATGGCAAGAATCACGAAACATTCATGAGGCGCGTAGTTTCCATGGCCTTGCCACCTTCTACCGGCGGTTCATCCGAAACTTCAGCACAGTAATGACTCCAATTACTGACTGTATGAAGAAAGGTGAATTTGCTTGGAGTCCTGCAGCCGCCAAAACTTTTCTAGAAATCAAGAAGAAGATGACAGAAGCTCCAGTTATACGACTTCCTGATTTTTCCAAGGTTTTTGAGGTGGCATGCGACACATCAGGTGTCAGTATCGAAGGAATCCTTAGTCAAGAAGGACATCCTGTCGCCTAATTCAGCGAGAAACTGAATGTGGATCGGCAGAAATACTCCACTTATGAGAAGGAATTCTATGCGGTAGTGCAAGCACTCAAACATTGGAGACATTATTTATTATCAAATGAATTCGTCCTGTACTCAGACCATGAGGCTCTGAAGTACATTCAATCCTAGGCTAAACTGAGATCTAAACATGCGAGGTGGATCGAAGCATTACAAGAATTTTCATTTGTTCTTAAACATAAACCAAGGGTTGAGAACAAGGCTGCCGACGCCTTAAGTCGCAAGATTGCATTGCTACATTCCATGAGTGTTAGCGTCGTTGGTTTTGAGCATTTACCAGAAGCATACTCTACATGTCCCGATTTTGAAGATCTTTATAAAATGCTTTCGGATAATCCTTTGCACAATGCACAAGGATTTATGCTCAAAGATTGTTTCCTTTTCAAAGGAAACAGGTTGTGCATTCCCCATACTTCACTTTGTGACTTTCTTGTTTGGGAACTACACGCAGGAGGAATCGCAGGCCACTTTGGTCGCGATAAAACCATTGCCCTTGTAGAGGATCGATTTTATTGGCCCACTCTTAAACGAGATGTTGCCAAAATTATTGGGCAATGTAGAACGTGTCAACTTGCGAAACAGGGCAAGTAGAACACAGGATTGTATACTCCGTTGCCGATGCCACATGCACCATGGCAGGATGTTAGTATAGATTTCGTGATGGGTCTTCCGAATACTCTTCGTAAGCACGATTCCATACTAGTTGTTGTGGACCGCTTCTCTAAGATGGCCCACTTCATACCCTATTTGAAAACCTCTGATGCATCTCATGTAGCACGTCTATTTTTAAATGAGGTTGTTCGACTCCATGGGCTTCCTTCTACCATTGTGTCTGACCGGGACGTAAAATTCACGAGTTATTTTTGGAAGACACTTTGGATGATCATGGGCACTAAGCTCCGTTTTTCTTCCGCCTATCATCCTCAGACCGATGGTCAAACTAAGGTTGTCAACCGGAGCCTAGGAAATCTTCTTAGGTGTTTGATGGGTGAACATGTTAAGACATGGGATGTAATGTTACCGACTGCTGCGTTTGCATATAATAGTTCGGTTAACAGGTCCATTGGCATGAGTCCATTTAAGGTTGTGTTGGGTTATAAACCTCAGTTACCAGTAGATCTCGTCCCCATTATCTCACTGCATAGGCCATCTGCATCAGCTGAGTCATTTGCACAGCATATCCATACATTGCATGAAGAGATCAAACGAAGAATTAATATGCACAATGATTCATATAAAACTGGCTGCTGATGCACATCGTTACCACGTTGAGTTCAGCATAGGTGATTATGTTATGGTCTGGATAAGGCCCGAGCGATTTCCTTCGGGGACTGCTAAAAAATTACAGGCCCGCAGTGCTGGACCTTTCAAAGTTGTCCGGAGATTGGGTCCCAATGCATATATTTTGGAACTGCCACCTGACTGGGGAATCAGTCCAATCTTCAATGTGGAAGACCTTGTCCCTTGCCATGATCCCATCACTCCACCCCCACTCTTTCCAAACTTCTGTGCCTGTTATTCAACCAACTCATGACCCAAACCTTCCCATGGATATTACCCCATATGAGCCATCCCATTATGAGCAGAATCTTCCCATTCCTCCTACACCTACTCTAAGCCAAAAGAAAGATATTGTGGAGGATATACTCAATGATACCTTGGTCTCCACCAGACACGGGGCTATCAGAAATATCTTGTTAAGTGGAAGAATAGACCAGATACAGATTGCACGTTGATCACTCAAGCCGAGCTACAACGTCTAAATCCAGATCTCTTGGAGCGGTACGACAGCTTTATTTCGCCAGTGGCGACCTCTTCGCCGCTCCGGGGAATTGATAGGGACATCAAATCAAAGAACAAGAGAAGATTAAATCACAAGGCCTCATTATGGATGGATTACCCTTTTATGGGGCTCATTCGTCACGGTTTGCAAGATCCACCGTTGAATAGTGACAGGATGGAAGAAACACCGTTGGAGGGCTCCCTAAGCATGCAAGTAGAACGCCCCACACTAGGATGTGCCAAGGGGAAGGAGTTGTTGCTGAAGTGAAGATGTTTTAATTTTAAATAGGGGTCCCAAGCTGTTTTAGTAGAGTTATGTAATAAATTAGGGTCCCATATTATGTAGTTTTATTTTTAATGTGTCAAAGGAGGGCCTGCAACTTAAAGTACATAAAGATATGTGTGCAAGGAGAAGGACTTGCTCACGTTATCCTATGTGCAAGTCCCCCTCCCCATTCGGCCTTCTTGTTTTGTTTTTATTTTTATTTTTTCTTTCTTTATGTTCTTTTCCTTTTTTGGTTTCTCTTCTTTATAAGTTGTAATCCTATCATTGGGAAGATTATTGATGAATGAAATAAAGAAAACTCTTAGTCTTGAAAGCTTCTTGGAGTTCTCCTTGGAAGATTTTCAGATTTCCTCGCCCTAGTTGGAGAGTTTGGCGTGAGGCCAAGAAACTCATCTTCTCCAAAGGTATTCTTCGTATTTCTCTTTCTTTTGGTTAAGAATCTCAGCCCTTCTAATCAGATCTCTGCATTCAGCCCCAAGCAAATCTGATTTTCTTTTTGGATCTAACCTAATCTTGGCCAAACGAAGGAAAACCCTTCACAACAGCCCTAGATCTGACGTTTGGCTATTCCAAAACCAGTATTCAGATCTGAAATATGATAAAATACAGTCCCCACAGCCAATAGATCTGAATATCATTCATATTAGACGGATCTGAACCCAAGATTTGGACCCTAGACCGCTTTATATTGGAAACGGCCATTGTGTCACCACATTCAGATCTGAATCTACATTTTCAGATCTGAAAATTGATTGAATTTAAATCCCTAGAATGGTTAGGAGTTCTACTTCCTAAAGATCCATCTCCCACTTTGGGGAAAATCACTTGTGGGACCGATTTGCTTGACAGATCAAAATAAATACTTAATGCTGAATTTAATTTTGCCTATATGCTGGTGCCAATTTTATATTATTTGGTGTGCATATTATTGTGGTAATTGATCTCTCTATTGCATATCATTCATTAGTTCTTAGGCCCTGCATCACCTACTTGCTCACACACCAAATTGCACTCCTATTATTTGGTCTTATATTTTCTAAATGTTAACTCATTCCGCTGGACTGCCTTTCTCTAAATTACTAGTTTATCAGCCGGTCAATTTCTTGTATTGACTGATTGGCACCACCTCATCTGTGAACAACATGCACGATAGGAATCCATCATAGATATTTGTCGTTAAGTACTCCATAATCAAGGCGAATAAATAGGGCTCAAAATAGACCACAGAAGCAAACCAACTCCAAAAAGGAAGTCAAATGTGACCTCACAATTTGTTGCCACACACAGAGTTGTTCCACATGTAAGTCCTCAATGATTTGATATAGCCCTTACAGGATACATTTTTCTTCAATGTCCTTCACATTAACCACCTCACCACCGTAAGACATGACTTCCCTAGATCAATAAAAAGCCATATGTAAATATTTTTTCGCTCTCCTTAAAATTTTTTCATGAGTGTTTATGAAGGAAAATGACTACTAAAGTAGACCTACCCAACACGGACCTAAACTGTTTTTCCAAAAGACTAGATTTGCAGCATAGGCCTTGCTCTATCATTCTCTCCCACAGCTTCTTCATATGACTTGTTAGTTTAATACCTCTATATTTGGCACAGTTCAGAATCTCTTTTATTGGCACAGTTCTAACTCCCTTTCATTCCTATAGAATGAAACCACCATAGCTGTGAATTGATAAGTAACATGAAAAAGTTGATGAAAAACATTTTCTAAATATAAGAAGTTGACTTGGGAAGGGTTAAAGCTGTTCTATTCGGAAAGTGCAACTTCAGGAATTGGGTAGACACTGCAGTCGATAGATATTTGAGGGAGAATGTAATAGAAGGTTTAGGGAACAAATGATATGGTTATAATGGCTAAGATCATCTACCATAAAAAAAATGAAATCCTAAAATTGTAATGATTATGAACCGCAAGCAGAATTAAGTGAAATATTAGGACTTGACTGTCTTGACAGATCGACTATTACAAGAATAACCAATTAAAAAAAGACTGAGATAGTATTAAAAGTAAAAGAGAGTAAAATATTAGGACTTCAACAGATTAATTATTACAAGATATACCAATTAGAGTAACTGTGACGGTATTTATAATAAAAAGAGACTCCAATGAACATTATTGGGAAGAAAGTAGATGGTTACAATGAAGTACATGGAGGTTATGGTTTTCAACAAAAGAGTAATATATAAACATCAGCAAAAAAGAATTGCAAGGGAGAGCTAACTTCTACTTCATTGTGGTTATTGCTCTTGCAATAGCTAATACATGCTTTACAAAGAAGAGCAACCCTGTTACGTTCAAGAGTAGATCAAACAGGATACCGAATAGATTGCCAAATTGTACTAAATTGATCACATGGTCACCAAAGAGGCACTTGGGAATTATAGGGGAAAGAAGTGACACACAAATGAGGAACTTTGTCGAATTCGGAAGTTTAAAGATTGTTGGTGAAAAAAAAAGTATTATTAAAAAAAACGATAGAAAGGAGGCCATCCAAAAGACTAAAAAAAAGGTATAAGTTAACAAGAAGTGTTGCTAAAGCCAAATCCCCCTATATGTGTGTGTGTGTGTGTGTGTGTGTGCATGCACTCATGTGCATGTTAAGAACCAAAAAGGATGATCAATGAAATATCTAGAACAAGAATAAAGGCAGTATAGAAGAGTTAGAAATGTATAAGTTAAGCAAAAAATAAGACTAAGTTCATTGTATCTCTCTTTGTAAGTGCGTGTCTAAGTAAGTGTGTGTTACAGGGTTTTAAAAAAAACAAACTTAGGGGACGACTTGTTTCCCCCAAGTCAAGTCTACTACAAGTAGCACCCTACAGCCCAAAACCCTTAAAAGAAATTATTAAAAATCTAAAAATAATGATAAATAAAGTCCCATATAAAATTTTAAGACTCACCATGTTTGAGTCAGTATTGATAGATTCAAGTATACATAGGTGGTGTTATTTTTTCTTCACACATTAAATTTTGAAGACTCATCATGTTTTAGTCAGTATGTAATGGATCTTTAAATGCTTAGATCTTCCACAAAGTGTGGTTTTAATCTTCAAAAATGTGTTACACAAATCCCCAAAAGCCTCCTAAAGCTTCTTCCAATAGGAGAATATTGGAGAAAAGATGTGTTCAAGGTCTTAGCACTAGGAATCAGCTAGAATTAAAAAGGAGACACAGCAGTGACTCAAATTTTAAAGCCACCATGGGACAGATTGTAGAGTTACAATGAATATGGCTTCAAATAGGGTTAAGTGGACAAGAACTCAGACAACCCTAAATAGATGGTGAGACTATTATTTTGAAAATCCTTGTTATAGGAATCAAATCATATTGTGAATCATATTGTACATTATAAGATTTCTTCTTCTTTTTTTTCATTTTTTGGGAGTTAAAAATGGTTAACTAACAAAAATTGAAAAAGAAAATAGTAATAGTTATACATATCCATCCATATCAGTATCAACTATCAATCATCTTCACCACTACCACTACCACTATCAAAGCCTTGTCCCAACTATGTTGGCCTTGACTACATCAATTCTATTTCTCCATTGCAATATATTCTGAGCCAAATTCTCAAATAAATTGCACTTTTTCACATCTATTTTTACTAACTCTATCCACGTCCTCTTCGGCCGTCTCATTCACCTTAGTGGGCCATCAACTTGCATATTCAAGCATTTCCTTACCAGCATCATTGCCGGCCTTTGTTGGACATGCCCAAACCATCTCAAATGAGTTTCTTTAATTTTATCCTCCTATTAATGCTGCCCCCTAAATGCTCTCGAAATCGCTCATTTCTAATGTTATCTAACCTATGTTAAACATGTCCGCTTATCAATCATCATCATCACCAGCACCACCACCACCATTATCAAAGCCTTGTCCCAACCATGTTGGTCTTGGCTACATCAATTCTATTTCTCCATTGCAATATATCCTGAGCCAAATCCTCAAATAAATTACACTTCTTCACATCTATTTTTACTATCTCCATCCATGTCCTCTTCAGCCTACCCCTTATCTTTAGTGGGCCATCAACTTGCACAGCGAAGCATTTCCTTACAAGCATCTTTGTCGGCCTGTGTTGGACATGCCCAAACCATCTCAAATAGGTTTTTTTAATTTTATTCCCTTATTGATGCTACGCCTAAATGCTCTTAAAATTGCTCATTTCTAACATCATCCTTTTTAGTTTTGAAATACATCCATCTCAACATTGTCATTTCATTAGCAGTATGCCAGTATCAATATAATAACAAATAAGACTATAATAAAATCATATGAGGAACATCATTGATATATTTGTTAGAGATTAGTATCTTAGATTTAGATAAAGATTAGTTTGGCATTAGTTTGGTTGTTAGGAATTTTGAATAATTTGAATTTTGAATAATAGATGATTAGGTTTGCTTTGAATGCATAAATTGAGATCATTTCTCAATTGAATGTTTACGGTGAAATTGTGAAAATGTAGTGACTATTGAAATTCTAGATGGTATTAGAGATGGGCCTAGTGATGATCTTGTGATCAAGCCCGGTACGGTCCTATCTTCCACAATAATCACCATCAGTTTTCTTTTATTTCAATAAAACTAATCACCACCTTCTTCTCTCATTTGTCCATCCAAATACCTAAACCCCATGATCTCCATATCCATCAATTTGCATGATCAAAGTTTTTGAAAGAGCTCTCGCCAAATTTGATCTAATGGGCCATCGGCACCTATAGACTCAACAGGAGCGGGTTGCGACAATGATGGATCCACAGGCGGACGGTGATCCCCAAGAATAAATAATCATTTTGCAGAGTATTTTATTTTTTTTTTTTTAGAGATCAAAAGGGTTTTTATTTTAATTGTTAACAATCACATATTCTTTCCATAAAAGAATCATGTGATTGAAGGGGGATGTTAGAGATTAGTATCTAAGATTTAGATAAAGATTAATTTGGTATTAGTTTGGTTGTTAGGAATTTTGAATAATTTGAATTTTGAATAATAGATTATTAGGTTTGCTTGGAATGTATAAATTGAGATCATTTATCAATTCAATGTTTACGGTGAAATTGTAGAAATGTAGTGACCATTGAAATTCTATAATATCAATATATTATTTTTATGATAAGTGATTAGTTAAATATGTTGAAGATATCAATGCTAGAAGAAAAATAAACAAGTTACAGTTTTTTATTTCATTTTCTTTGAATAAAGAAATAAAACTAAACACAATCATGAACATAACATGGTTACATGTCTTCCAAAGTTAAAGAACTAATTCATAAAAAAATTGGAAAGAGGAATGTTGGACAACCCATATATACAGTTTTAACACTCTAGTCAAGTGTCTAGTCCTCGTTCATCTATAAAACTTTCCTAAAATCCAACAAATTCTTAGGGGTTTCATGAATCACAACATGACGTCTCAAAAAATAGAAACACTAAAACAAGAAAAAAGTACAAGATTACTACTATTAGTCATTCAGTTATAGTATGCCCAAATCGATTGCTTGAATTGAAAAGACCCAACAGTGTCAATTCGTTAGACTCACACCTAAATCCTAAAATTTACAGATAAATAAGATTCGTTGTATCGATATGAACTTTGTCCTCTCTAGGATTTGATATGAACATCGAATCATAGAATTCCGAATATAAATCCTAGAATTTTAACAACAATGAATTATGCTATGATGAAAATGAAATTGACGGTCCCTTGATGAAGTGTTATTGAGTTTGATGGTAACATAATTGGGGCTTAATATACATTAGTTGGAGTGGAAATCTCAAGTCTTCTATGCTCTACAGTGGATGATCTTTGTTGTTTTACTAATTTAGAGTTTTATTTTGGAGTATACCTTTATGACATTCACTTGTGCTAGCATTCATTTCCTCGTTGTCATCAACTAGTCTCTTGTCCTGCTCTCATATACATATATAGAGAGATGAGATATGAGAGTAAACCTAGAAAAGAAAAAAAAAGGACTTATGTACGTGGCTTATATTTTAATTAAATTGTGGAACTCCTAGAGTTGACCCAAGATAGATAAGGCTACAATGGCCATGATTATAGACAAGGTTTCTTTCTCAATGCAGACGATAAACATTGCTCAAAAACCACTTCCCCCCCCCCCCCCCCCCCCCCCCCCACAACAACCCCAAATTTGATTGGGAAGGGCAATTATCAAACACGCACATCAAAAGTACTCTGTGTTAGCTGAACTCTGTGCAGACTATCCCGTTGCAGACCACTGATCAGCATAAATACTATGATCACCTTCATCAGAAAGGTTCGGCAATTGGGATCAACATCACAACTCACAAAATTATGTGTACAGTTCCCTAAAAAATTGTTCCAAGTGTATCATAGTAATATTCAAGTTAAATGCCAAAACAAACCCATGAACACACACACACACACACACACACACACACACACACACACACACACACACACACACAGAGAGCAACCAGAAATCAACGAGAACATCTTAAAATTGCACACAATACACAAAATACTTACCCAATCATTACTGCTGCTGATTCTGCTGGTTCTGCTGCTGAGCGGGTGGGGGTGGCATGCCCGGACGCGGTGGCCCAAACACCGGAACACCTCCACCAGGAGGAGGAGGCATACCCGGACGGGGAGGGGGTGGGGCAACCATGCCAGGCCTTGGTGGAGGCGGTGGTCCACGCATCATCGGCTGATTAGGAACCATAGGCCGCTGTCCAAACTGCGGCGGTGGCACCTGGAACGGCCCAGGGGGCGGACCACCAGGCCGAGGAGGAGCAAACTGGGCCGGCATTGGTGGAGGAGGGCCACGAGCCAGAGGAGGCGGCTGGCCAGGATATCCTGGCATCTGACCAGGCGGCCGAAGCATGGTCGGAGGGTATGAGACGGGCGGAGCCGACAGCTGTGGCGGGCGGGAGATCTGTGGCTGCATCATGCCGGGAGCGGGGCCGCCTACACCGCGGGCAGGTCCAGCGAGGCCGGGCTGGGCCTGGACGAGGGGGGCGGTGGGGATGCCACGGCCAGCGGCGCGGCCGATGCCGGGGCCGGGAGCGGCAGATCCGACGGCCTTGGCGCGGGAGTCGTCGGGAGGGGGAGGGCCTTCGACGGTCATGGAGACGACCTCCTCCCCGCGGAGGAGGACGAGGCCGAGGGTGCGGCGGTCCTCCCGCTCCTCGTTGCTCTTGGAGCCCTTGGTGGGGGGCAGCCGGCGGAACTCCTCGCAGTCGCCGAGGACGAGGTTCATGTGGCGGTCGAAGGCCATGAACTTCCCGACCAGCTGCCGGCCGTCCTGGATCGTCACCCGCATCCGGTAGTTGATGTATTGCAGCATCTTCGAACTCTTCGACATCGACATCTTCGCTCAATCTCTCTCTCGATCCTCTTCTTCTTTTGCTAGGGTTTTGGATTTAGGGTTTCTGGTTGCAGAGATTAGGGTTTTGTGGGGGGAGGAAGATGATATTCTTCCCGCATTAGGGTTTTCGGAGGCGAATGGCGGGAAATGAAGGGCGTGTAGGGCTTTTTATTGTTTTAGATGCAGAGGATTTTAGGGTTTTGGAAGAAGAAGAGATCGCGGAGACAGGGTGTTCGTAGAGGGGTTTAAAGTTAGAGGTTTTAGGGTCGGTGGAGTGAAAAGGCTCGAGCCCTCCCGAACCGAACAACCGATCCCACCCGAGTGCGGACCCAGTTCAGGAATTCGGCCAGCGCTAGGGTTAACCCCCTTTGATAACTTTGACGTGGGTTTAGACTGACATTTTTTTAATGGTGAGGTTGACCTTTTTTGTTTTTGAGTTGACTAAAGGTCGGTATTTGTAACCCGTTTAACAAATGGGTAGGATTCTATTGAGTCTATTTTTGCCAATCTAACGAACAAGCCGGCCGAAACTCAACCTAATTCAATTGATTGTACGTCCCACTAATCAGCTTGAACTCAACTCATAATTAGGGGCTAACTTTTAGGCTACATACTTTCAAGTTAGTAGAGTGTGGTGGAGTGGCAGATTTACTTTTAATGTTTTGTGTTCTTGCTTTTCTAGAATTACCCAATGTGCAGTTGTGTGGGTCTAATGGACACCGCCCAAGGAATTTATCTTATTGGTTCTAAGACTTAGGAATATCAGTGTCCTAAAAATATATTTGGGAGGGCAAAATTTGAATAATCATTTTTATGTTGTGCAATAAATGGACTGACTATTGAGGATATATAAGAGAGGAGTAAAAGAATTCATTCATTTAACTAAACAAAGGTAGTAGAGATAAAGCTTGGGTGAAACTAAGTGGAGGTCCGAACCAACTGATGTTGAAGAATTTGATGGTGAAGAAATTGATAAACACTAGTTTGACTTGAATATGAACATGACCCATTGTATTCCTCAATTTTAGGTTTTAGTTGACCTTTTTAGCTTATTTATTTTAATTTTATATTATGATAAATAAGTTCATCCTATAGTTGTTGACCTCGCCACTCTCTTCACATGAATGACTCATGGTCATATGGTCCACCTTTCAACGACTTGGTTAGGGTTCCTTCAAGCATGCGGCCCTTAGCTGATGAAAATCAATTCAATTTGATTCGTTGGTCTGGGATCTTTCAAGCGCGCGACCGAAAGCCAACGACTGCCACTTGCAGTTGATAGGTTATTGATTCAGTATTGAACGTGTAGTCTCTAAAAGGGGCTAACTCCAAGCAATCCTAAGGGAGATGTAATTTATTTGACACTTCAAATTCTCTATTGAAATAATTAGGGATCACTCTTTGATTTTAATGTTAATGGCGTTGGACTTGGGTGTGTGGGTGGATCAGTGCCTTTATCTATATAAAAAATAAAAAAATTTACTCTAAAGACAAATTTTCCCTTAGTAATAGGATACCTTAGAGAGATAAAGAGGAATTCAAAGAACTTATTTGGTTGCAAGCATTTCTAACATTGAAAATTTTTAGTAGCTATTTACCATGTACATTGTTAGGATCTTAACACCCCTTGAGCTACCATTACTAGCAAAATTAATTAGTGATAGTGGAGGCACACTCCAATCTAAGACCTGCACTGCTGTACCACTTATTAGGATCTTAACACCCCTTAAGTTACCATTTCTAGCAAAACCAATTGGTAATAGCAAGAAGAACTCAAGGTTTTAAAGCCTACAAGTCTGTGGCGGTCAATCCACTATTGGTGCCAGGGCCCACCCTAACTTATGCCACAAAGCTTACGAGGGTATGCCTCCTAGCTGAGTCCTCCCACCAAGGGTTGGATGTTTGGCACCCATACACCAACAAACATGTCTTATCTCATTGGAATTTTGAATTCTTTCCTCAATTTAGGAGATTTCATAAAAAAATGTCAATAACCTTGAGCATTTTGGAATTCCAAAATACTCTAAATGCATGCAGCCAAAACATATAGTTTATTGGCCCAATGTAAAGCTAGGCCTAAACTTATTTGCTGATTCAAAAGAGATTTCACTTAATAGTAAATAAGAATTACACATTGGAAGTTGGGCAAACAATCTACATTAGCCCTAAAAAAGCTAGCAAAATGAGGGCTTTGTTTGTTTTCTATTTTTTGTTTTTGTTTTTAAAGCTTGGGCCTAAAGATGTAAAATGGGTTGTGTTGTGCTTGCATGACACGAATGGACTAGGGGTTCAGCCCATCACAACCCACGGCACTGCACGGCCCGTGGGTCGTGCTTGTCGTGCCTTGCTTATTTTGGAGTGGCGGGGTTTTTTTTTTTTCTTCCTTTTTTTTGTTTTTTTTAATATTATGCACACAACATAAGTATAAAAAAATTGAACAAGATGACGCAAAAATTTAAATGGTTCGGTCAAACTCGACTTACATCCACTGGAGGGAAAATCCATTTGGATCCTTTCCACTTGAAGGTTTTTAAATAGGATTACCTTCAAACCTTTATATTTTTTTTAGATAAGAAAGAATATAAAAAAGGAAAAAAATTACATTTTATGTTTACATCAAGTAAAAGATAAAAGCTATATTTGTCGTCCAGCAATGTCATAAGTTGGATTATAATCTTCCAGTTCAGTCAATTTTTGTTTTCTTTTATCTACTAAATACCAATCTCGTAGACAGACACAACAGTTCACCATTTTATCCGTTGAGTTCCTCCTCCTATCATCAACTACGCGTCCTCCTACACTAAAAGCTTGTTTTGATGCTCCATATGACATTGAAATTGCTAATAAATCACGAGCCATGGTAGAAAGCACAGGATATCTGCTTTCATATGCTTTCTACCAAGTTAAAACGTTAAAAGTAGATGCAACATTTGGATGCATCTCAATTATTACACCTGTGTCAATATATGACGATAATTCATCACAACATGACTTGAGGTGGATGACGTACCCATTTTGGAATAAAGATGATCAAAACATACTGCCTTCTAATTTCCTCCCCATCCCTTTACCTAAGGCTCCATACTAGCCCTTGATATGTCCATCCTTAAGCAATATGATTGAAATAATGATTGTAAACATAAAGTTATTTCGTCAATACTATTTATATTTTTAGTTTGTAAGTTGTCATTTATTTCTTGAAAAAAAATACTAACAACTTTCAATTTAATCTTATGATCTAATATAGTAGCTAAACAAACTGTCTTGGGGCTTCACGCCAATACTTGTTAAATTTTTCTTCCATTTTTTCCCAAATAGTGCCAAGTAGTTCATTAGTTTTATACATTTTAATTTGTGCACTAATTGCAAATAGATGATTAAGTGTTTTGATTAGCAGTGGGATAATACACTCCAGAAAAAATTGATGTTGCATTAAAAAAAACTTCTAAAAGATACTTTCATTTTTCACAAATTTCCAATGTCCATTAAGCACCCAGTAATCTACTACATGAAAAGCACAAAACTCATTAAATATTACTTTTCAAGAAATAGCTCTATTTAACATATCATATATAGAATTCCATCTATATTCAACATCTATCCTTACTCTTATAGGTTTCAAATTATGCCTAGTACATATAGTGGCATATAGTTGTTCCCTAACTAAGAATGGGAATATATATATCTAACACAATCTTTAATTTTTTTCTATTATAATCTCAATATATTTTATACCAATTTTGATAATAAGATTTATAATGTGATACATACATTTTTTGTGAAAAAAATAAAACCATTAATTAAGTTAGAAAGTGGTATTATAGTTTTCATTATATCAATAACTATGTAACACTCTAACCCAAGCTTGACATGATTAGTGAGTAATAATTGTGATTACTAGCTAATTAATATGGTTTTATCTTGAACAAGTCTATTTTAGTCTTGTGGAGTCCAGTGGGTCAAGTTCAGGTCATGTATAGATAGTTTGCATTAGGTTTGACCTTATGTAAGTAAATGAAAGCTCTTTTCTGTAATTTTCGAATTCATAGTTTCACGTCATACACGTATCATATTGACATTATCATGTTTGTCTTGTTGAGCTCGTCAACTTGCATACTTGACTCGAATGCATTAGACTTCATTTGACTTAGTTGGACCCTCAACTAACTTAAATTGTAATAACCTCTTATGAAAGGACTTTCTTATAAACTTCAAGTTATATATATATATATATACACACATACTCAAATGGGTTTTAGTACCCATTTCGTTCAATCACCTCTTCCTCCAAATGCTGTGGAGCTCCTTCTCCTCTATCTTTCCTTCCATCACCATTTCCCCTTTTGAGAGCAAAACCTGCATGTGTGACTGGAGGATCTCATCTTCCACCGTTTCATTTCTTCTCTACTTTCCTTCTCCACTGCAATCAAGACAGTGGTTCACATCTTTCTCTACAGTTCCCTAGCTATTATCTAAGGTAATATCTCTTTCTTATTTGTAGACTTCTTGGTTCAATGAAATTAAGAGACTCTTATGCTCAAACATGCACTCATCTTCTTCATCATTTCTTTTATGCATGTCATTTAAGCCAAGAACAGTGGATTCATCGTCTCTAGTTAAGCCAAGATAAGGATAGTGATTTGAATCCTAAAGAAAGGCAAGTATAAGCTAATTTTAGTTGAATGCATGTTGTTATTTTATTATTCTTATAAATCTATTGAATATTTAACATGAAAGTTCAACCCTTATAATGGTTTAAAATATATGAGTTGATTGTTTAAGTGAACCATGTAGTAAAATTAAAGATGTTAAACGGTTAAGGAGAAGTAGAAATGAATGCCTTCAATAGGTAGTAGACATGCAATCAAAACCCTAGCATTACGGGTTGAAAAAGAGCATCCTGTAATTGAGTTAACTCCAGAAAATCTGAAGCATACGGCTAAGCCATAAGTATTTTGTGGCTCAAAATCCAGAGAACCAAGTTTGACACATTGTTCTATTGTTAAGCCGTAGGCATGCCATGGCTCAGCCGTATGTCAAGTACGGCTAAGCCGTAAACCATTTTTCAGTTAAACCGTAAATGCGAAGGAACAGTTGTGTAACCACGGCTGAGCCGTAGAAAGCCATAGTGCATTTTACGGCTAAGCCATAGGTCACCCACGGCTAAACTTCAGGACCATTGTGTCACGCCCCGATCCCGGGAATTTGGAGATTTGAGTGGGCCCCCAGGGCGCGGATACGTAATCCCGTAGAAATCTGATCTCGGAAGAATTGTGCACGAATTCCTACAAGGAAGATTTCACATGAACGTGTGAGGTATACCAACACACATAGAAATGTAACTCATCATAAGCGAATTCTCTGCTAAATACTCAGTAATAATCAAAAGCACGTGAAAAGAACATATTCGTTGTCATTCATAGATAAAGATATAGATATATGTATATAACAGTGCTCAAAGCTCCAATTATATTTCGTACAATTCAACGTTTACTTAAAGGAGTTAGTTACATAAGGACCAATTTGCGTTTTCCCAAAACAGACCAAAAAGTAACCATAACATCTCCAGAACTGACGCACTCCATAGGATGACTAATAAAAGACATCGTCATCTTTCCATTCATCTATACCCCGAGGTATCGTTGGGGCACTCTCCGGGGGTGCGTCAACACCCGAGTTGGGACCGGGTTCTGTACCTGTAATACCAAAGGTAACACTGTTAACATGACGGTTAAGCAAGTACTGAGGCATATGAAATACGTATAACAATACATATCAACTGAGCTTAACAGTATACACTGATTAAAAGAGAGCAATGGTAAATTACTAGACATATAATGCATGAGTGGCAATGAATGAGGTATTACGATCAAAACATACTACGTACTGATTGGCAACTACGATGCTCTATTCCCCCAAAAAGGAGAGCATACATATGGGTCGCTAGGGGATCAAGCTAACTACCCGAGAAGCATCGACAACTCTTCTATAAACTACTGCAGTAGTGACATACATATACCCAAAGGGCACAAGATAAGTAGTGCCGACTCGGAATCAATCATACTAGTCATAACATACATAAGGAATAGTCCATCATGGAAGCAACGAATAATTAAACGAAACACATGCATATGGGCTACAAAGGCCCGAACCTCGGTTATACCCTTGGCTAGCAAGCACACACTCAATGAAAGCTTTGGCTTGTCAAACACGCACTCATTAGAAGCTCAGGTCTGAATTGCCTCGAGGTTTGCTAGAGGAAGTGAATCCGATAACAAATCATGTCGAAGGTAATATACCGTAACAATATGAATGCATGCAGATGGAGTAAGTATCTCATGATCCCCAAGGACATTCAACATGATGTACTCATAAAACGTTCGGTGTCATTGTGTTACCACATCTTGGTATTGCCATGTGTGCGTAAAGAACACCCCCTTCTTATGCCAACATCCATGACTTGACTTTGGGGAATCATCTGGAATTCGTTTATCCTCTTAATGTATCCTTACATTGAGCCCGTGTAGGGGTAAGAAAGTGCCAATACTAAGGCCCTATAAGATCAATGAAGAATTCCTAACATCCTAAATTCACTGAGTTCATACGGCTGAGCCGTATACGACGCTACGGCTTTGCCGAATAATTCAGGTTTCCTTGAACAGCACAGACACATTTACGGTTTAGCCGTATATTAGCCTACGGCTTAGCCGTGGTAAGCCTACGGCTAGGTTACGGTGAGGTTACGGCTTAGCTGTAAGGCATTTCACAGTGCAACCATGTGCAAGCCGTAGAAGAGAATGGGTTTCTGGAGCTCTCTAGAAAGCTCGCCGTAGGAAGACCTACGGCTTGGGTAGGGGCTGGACATGGTGTAGCCGTAGTGCATTTTACGGTGCAGCCGTGAGTAAGCCGAACTAAAAAAACCCAATTTGTTGTTCTCGGGACTTTGAGCCGTAAATACCCACGGCTTGGCCGTAGCTCTGCCGTAAGCTTCAGAAACCTGGATCAGTTCTGTAGCTCAATTTCTGTACAAGATCAATACAGAACTGACTTGTGGGGCAATTCTAAGGCTCAATTAGAGTGTCCCTGAGAGTGTCCCATACTCACACACTCTCCTATTCCCTTCTTGTCATTCTAACTCAATTCACACCACATTTGTATCAATTAAAACAATGAAAAGAAATGACTGAAATTGGAAATGTAAGGAGCTAACTTAATAGTCAATAACTTAATCATGCATGCGATCCATATGACTCAATTACTTGCCTCTTAACAGTGTTAACCCTCTCAAACTCCTTCTTGTTGTGTGCTCAGGGGAGAATCTCTAACTTGAAGTGGGTTCTCTACATGGCAGTATATAAATGGTGAATGTGATGCATTAATGCATCATGTCATGGATTTGAGTCTTCTTGACTCCAACAAGCCTTAATGTGTGGAATGAGAATAAAACCCTCACCTTGGTGAGCTGTAGCTTAAAGAAGGAAACACCCTAATGGGAGAAATGCACATGGAAGAAGAAGAAAAGTCTCTACCAATGCATGCATGATCTCTCCATCCTAGTAGCTCCCTAGATCGTGAAGTGAAGATGAAGATTAAGGAAGAGGGAGACCATTCCAGCAGCCCACGTGAGGAGGAAGAAGAAATGGAGAAGGGACGTTGAGTTCCTTCTTTTTAAAAAGAGAATTCTTACCTTAGCATGTAAACCCATTTCTTTGGGATATTTACAATATAGGTCACGTGGCCTAAGTTGGCCCAAGATGAGTCGAAATCAAGTCGGGTCTAATACGAAAGATGATCTACACGAAAATTAAACGAGAGGCGATGGATGTGGTGTCCATGAAACGCAAAAATAATTTACAAAAAGGTCTTCGATTACTGAAGTAAGGCTCAAACTCCGCCCAACTACCTATCCACGACCTGAACCCAGTAGTTTTGAATTAAATTAGCCTTAGTAAGGTTTACTTAGTGTAAAACAAGATTAATTAACGTAAATTAAAATTAGTGAGATTTGGGACCTTACATATTGAAAACTAGGATTAACTAGGGATTGCTTCAAGACCTTATAGGGCCTTAGTTCTTGGATTCTTCTACCTTATTCACTGGCCCAACGGAATAATCAGATACCATGGAAAGTCTTGAGGGCTGAGACTCATACATGTGATGTTGTCCATTTGTTTAGCACCTCCTCATGAGTGTTGGTTTAAGGGACTTCGATACACATTCCTGACACAATGTGACGCTAAAAGGAGATAACCGTGTATCGGATAACTTAAAACTACATCATCATGCATGGTTAGAAATAATTGATGACTAGATTAGGTTTGGTTCGTAAATTACCTTGATTCTATTAAATTGAATTATATAATATATTGGATCACCGTTATTACCTTCTATTATTCCAATAATGACTTTTAACTGAAGTGATCATAGTATGGATTGATTCTATTTGAAATGTTTCTTGATGTACGTTTTATATTGACATTGACATTAAATTGAGTAAGAACGAATTGAACGAATGAATTGAACGTATATTGTATTGTATTGTTCTCAATGAATAAATTGCATGATTTATTCCAGTTCAATTATTAATCATATGAATTGAAATAGTCTAGCTCTACTTAGCCTTAGTCTTATGATACCCGACGGGGTTAACTTTAGTGTAGTATATGAACGGTCCCGCTGCAGTGTACATTTGGAGCTTCCGGACTCCATGTATGTGTACACCCATTTGTACCCTAGCCCAGTCGATGATATTCTCAACATAAAGATCTCTAAAGGGAGGATATGACACATGTAGTATCCAGATAGTATGTATTTTACTTATTGATCCTTATAGCATGCTTATTTCAAATAAACAATATGCCTAGTATACTGAATTGACCTCCATTGATCACTTGTTATTAATTCTTTTAGATATAATGCGTATTGCTTTAATTATGCTTATACTTCGTTGAATAGTCTTATTCACAAGTTGTCTAATAGTGTTACAGGCCCAGATCCCGATCTCGGTCTGGCAAAGACTCAGGAGTCAGAAAAGGAGACCACAGTGGTTCCTTCAGGCTGTAACGAATGGATAGCAGAAGCCTACTGACTGATCTATATGTCAAGAGCGACTCATTATTATCTTAGGAATGTGTATATTGAATATTTTGGAACTTTTAGCACATGCATATATTTGCATCCATATAAATTGTTACCTGCATAGTTTGAACCTTTTATAAATATCTTTTTGTTTTTTGTACGTCGTTGTTCTACTTTTTGAAAGTGCAATAACTAGATCTCACCAAGTCCTAGAGGGGGGGGGGGTGAATAGGACTATTAAAAATTTCTTTCCAAAAAAATGAGGTTTTATTAGTGTGCAATCTGAAGGATTAATTAAGATTGAGAGTCCCTAAGAAGATTAAGAAAGATGCTCAGAGTTGTGTGTGCTAACAGTGTATAGAAATGCAATTAGAATAAGGAAGATATAGCTTAAAAAGATGATCAATACAAGTAAAAAGAATATAAGGCAACCACCACACACAACAAGCAATCAACACAGTAATTTATAGTGGTTCGGTCCTAGACCTACATCCACTCTCAAGAGCAATCTCTCTTGGTTCCACTAAGTATGAGGTACTTACATTACAAACACCTCTAGCAATAATTTTTGATTCGGTGGTTTGTCTTCCACCAACTGGATTTTTGATCAGGTGGTTGATCCTTGATCTAGTCCACCAACTACAACAATTTTTGATGCGGTGGTTTGTCTTCCACCAAATACAGCAAAGAGAATTGAAATATTAAAGAACACCTAAACAAGGAATTGTATACCTTAGTTTTGAGTGGTGCTCTTGATGCTTGAAAGATTACCTCCAAGCTTTGACCTCTTGTTCTTGCTCCTTGGTGATGAAGATCTTCAGATGAGTGCTCAGCCAAGGGAAGAGGTTTTAAGAGGGTTTGGAAGGCTAAGATATTCTCTTAGATTTAATGAGGCCTTTCCTAAATGACCAACTACTCTTCTTGGAACAATAATGGCACTTTAAGTGTTGAAGAGTAGGTGGTTGTGGGAGCTTTAAAAATGGTTTTACTGGAGGTGCAAAGGCTAAGCTATACTGGTGATTTTCTCAGTAATAAAGTCAGTGTATGGAGCAAAGGAGAGGTCCTCTTTAAATATAGATAAGCTCCAACGGATAGATCTACAGCTGAGAACAAAATGATCTACGGCTTAGCCGTATGCTCTGACAACATCCGATGGCTAGTTTGACCAGATTCAACGTTATTCCTTTTTACGGTTAAGCTTACGGCTTAGCCATAAATCCTTATACGGCTTAGCCGTGAATACCTTTCGGTCTAGTCGTGGGTCAGCCGTAAGCTGAAATCTCCCAGAACTGCTCTCTGGAAAGTGGCCCGTAAACTTTACGGCTTAGCCGTGAATCACACTACGACTTAGCCGTGAAGGCCTTTCGGCTTAGCCGCAAGGTCAACCATAGGCATTATATAGCCAAGAGCACTCTCTGGACTGTGGCCGTAGATTTTACGGCTTAGCCGTAAAACATACTACGGCGTAGCCGTATCCCTTTTTCGGTGCAGCCGTAGGGTCAGTCGAAGAATAAAATGACTCAAAATAAACTCTCTGGAGAGTGAGCCGTAGGATCTACGGCTTAGCCGTGGTCCAAGCCGCAGAACAAAGTCAGGTTGTTTAGAAACCCTTTTTCCTATACAATTTCTATGGCAAATAAGGGCAATGTTACCTTATCCCTTGGCACTCATAGATGATCTTCTTGATTGATCTTCCTTGGACTTGCTTGATCTACCTTGAGCTTCCTTGATGTAGCTTGATCTTCATTAACGAAACTTGATCTTCCTTAGAGCAAGACTAGACTTGGGTCACGTAATTGACAACACATTCTTACAATGACACTAACAATCTCCCCCTTTATCAATTTCGTGATAAAATTACATATAATGAAGAGGATACAACATTTTAGCTCAATAAACAGGATACAACAAGTATTACAATACTCAATACACCTTATCCTAACAGATCTACATAAGTCTGAAGGTTCAACATATTGAAGTTCCCCCTTTGAAGATGCTTAACCTGTAAAAATCTACAAACACAATCTACTAGAAAGGTGGGAGGTTAGAAAGCTCCCCCTGCAAACGTGCATATAATTCTCCCCCTTTTTGGCACAATATTGACAAGAAGCACCACAGCCATAAAGCAGAAAGAAGAGCATGAAGACAAATAAGTGCACACAAAGATAAGCGATGGCGAAGTAAAGGCCATATGTTATTAGAAAATAAGGGCAGTACAAGGCACAACCATTTCAAAAGAGTGCATCACCCATAATGATAAAAGATGTATCTACAAACAGAACCATCAGGTGAAATACACTCAATGCCCAAAATACAGAAAGAATACAGTGCCAACAAGACATGACAGAACAGACATCAATCAAAAGGAGGAGAGGGGGATGGAATCGCCACATCGTCTCTCCGGCAGCTCTTGGAGATCTTTGAAAGGTATTGAAAAGATTTCTTCAATAGCTTCTCCATCTTGGTTTGCTGTTGTTCGAGCGCTGCCAGCCGAGCTTCAAAAGAGGCAGAGGAAGAAGCCGGGGGAGGAACTGGAACTGGTGAAGCAGTAGAGGGTGCGGTAGGAGGAGGCGCATTCGGTGAGTCTTCCTCGTCCCCAGAATCATGAAAGCGGGGACCAGCCGCTTGTTGCTTGGAGAAGCGCATGTTCTGAATATTGACTGTACCAAAGGTGGGGTGAGACTCAAGAGGTTCAGCAGAAGGAAAATTGACCCCACACTGAGAGGCAATGCGAGTCATGAGATATCCAAATACGCAAGCATTGGTGCTTCGTCCCGGACAAAGCCAAAAACGAATGATGGTAGCACAAATCAGAGAGGGAAGACACACTTTGACCCCCCATATGGACATTGTAAAGGTTGTTGCTTGGAGAAGCGCATGTTCTGAATATTGACTGTACCAAAGGTGGGGTGAGACTCAGGAGGTTCAGCAGAAGGAAAATTGACCCCACACTGAGAGGCAATGCGAGTCATGAGATATCCAAATACGCAAGCATTGGTGCTTCGTCCCGGACAAAGCCAAAAATGAATGATGGTAGCACAAATCAGAGAGGGAAGACACACTTTGACCCCCCATATGGACATTGTAAAGGACATTAACCATGAAAGGGGTCAGGTCAGAGAAATTTCCCCTCCTAGGATAGATGTTACACGTGAAGATAGCATGATCCGGAGTGAGGAAGCAAGGAAGCTGCAGGGAGGAAGCCCTTGTCCTTCCACGGGATGGTCGCTCCACATAAGGCAAAAGTGGCTGTTTGTTTTTCCTCTTCGGAGAGAGAATCTGTCACAACCCGAGCCCAGGGTTTGGGGGTTAGCAAAAGCCAAACCTAATGACACACGTACTCCCGTGCCTGTACACGTAGACCGAGTCTAAATGCACACGCACAAGGGAACATTCACACATGCCAAACATGTACGCGGAAGCTGTAAATATCAGAAACATTAAACTAACAGTGCAAGAAGAGAATACCAAAAACGAACTGACATAATTACAGATGAAAGTTTTACGAAAAGAACAAAATACTAGATACAGTCATGACATATACACAAGCGTGCAACTCCTCAAAACAGACAAGAAACAAGACTCCAATGATGCATGCCAAGAACGCTCTCCCGTGGAGTGATCACATCCACTCCTCTAGGCCTGATGGGGCCTCGGGGGTCTCATCTGGAGCCTGGCCGACCTGCGGGGGTTCGGCAGGGGTATCTGGGCTTGCAACACCAAAAACAACCGTGAATACGAAGATTCAGCAAAGTATAAACCATAACAAGTTAACACACGCTGTGTCTAATAGAATAAAGAACATCATGTTATTAAAGAAGGCATTTTCGTATACTAGGCTGTCATGCAAGAAAGAAATATGCTAAGTGAATCAATGAATACATGCTGTGTACATACTAGTGGCTACTACATTACCATATGCTCCCAAAAGAGGGATCTTATAACGTGCAAAGAACACCATTGTCCGGGCCAGGGTACAATGGGTCTCGGTTTCCTGGGGTCTGGTTCCCCAATACATATCCTTACTGCAGCAAGTCCATATAACTATACCAAATTCACCCCGTCGGGATCCTAAGGCTGAGGCTAAGTAGTGCCTGACCATACAGAGTCAATCATGAAAACCCTGAGTAGATCGTGACAACATATCATACATGCATATCTGTGAGTGAACATATCATGCATACTCAAGGTAAGGAATCACAATGTGAAAGTAAAGTAACGGAGTACAAGTAATCATGTCAGAGCGTAGAGGTCAATAATCGAATGCAATATGTTATGCAACAAATTATGCGAAATCGAATCATCTTTATTTACAAACCAATCCTAATCTAATTATCCGGTGTTTCTAACTGTGCATGATGATGTAGTTTTAAGTTATTCGATACACCGTTGTCTAGTGTTGCATTGAACCGGGCGGTGCACGAAGTCCCTTAAACCAACACCCATAGGGAAGTGCTTAATATCCGGATAATGAACATGAATGATTCGCAGCCCTCGAGATCATTCACGCGTTGTATCACATTCCGTTGGGCAAGTCTAGGTGTTCTACATTCTATCATGAAGGCCATATCGGTCTTTCCTTACACCTATCCTTGTTTTCTTTCATTAGTCTAGTTGCTACGGCTCAGCCGTGTGTGTGCTACGGCTTAGCCGGGTGTATTCTACGGCTTAGCCGTGGCTGGGCCGTAGAAGGTATGTCAATTTGCGTGCTGTAACACTCCGACTCGAGTTGACCCGGATTAGTGGGTAATTGCGTGTGTTTTTATCGCGAAGAGTGTTTAGATTTTGTTTTCCTTCGGATTTGACTCGTAGAGAGATTGTTGGGTTGAGTTTGACTTGGTCTAGTTAGTTTGAGCCCTTTTTCGTAATTTTGGCTTTTGATTGACTTTGTCAGTTTTGCGTCATTTTGACATCAGCGCGTGTATTTCGTTGAGCTTGTCACTGTTCGTAACTGTCTTGGATTCGAATGAGTTCGTTTGCTCTCGTTGGACCGTCATTTGACTCAAACTGATATTTGGATAAGCTAATTGGACTTGTTTGCAAATTTGGCTCAAATTAAGCTATAAATATCCCAACCACTCCCTTTTTCTCCCGATCGTCTCGCAGCTCTCGTTCTCTCACTCTCCAGTTCGTCTCTCTCTTGTCAGCTCTCTTTCTCTCCTTCTCCTTCACTGTTTCTCTGCTTGAGGGAGGAAGAAAGGAGCTCGTTAGTGTGTGGTTCCGGTGGACTGAGCCAATCAGCGTGTGGAGTTCGTCCGTGAGGCAAGTATAAGCCCAAGATGTGTGAACACCGATTGATAGTGATTTGATTGTTGTGTTTTTATGCTTCATTGTGTTTCTCAGTATTGGACAGCCCCATTGAGTTCATTTCACTGTTAATTGCTATTTTTCAGTCGTTTCCTTCAGTTTCTGTATGTCTGTAACAATTTCTGGAAAATGAGTCCGTGCACTCACGGCTACGCCATGAAATGTGCTACGGCTAAGCCGTAAAATGGCTTACGGCTAAGCCGAGACCCAGCCGTAACCCAAACCGTAGAACAGTACAGACTGTTAGCTGAAAATAACTGGATGTTGGCAATTTGCCATTCTTCTACGGCCCAGCCTGATCTAAGCCGTACATTGTCTTACGGCTAAGCCGTGGACCAGGATACGGCTGAGCCGTAGAGCAAAATACGGTTGAGCCGTAAATCCGGATGGATATTTGGGAAACCTCAGCTCAGCCGCAGTGCATAATACGGCTAAGCCGTAAGATGCCACGGCTAAGCCGTAAGGTTACCTACGGCTACACCGTGAGACCTTGAGAAGTAAATGAAAAGGGACTAGGTGTAAGTAAAAGACCGTATATGCCTTTCCTGTTAGAATGTAGCTAACCTGGACATGCCCAATGGAATGTTTGAATGACATGAATGATCTCAAGGGCTGTGAATCATTCATGCTTGTTATCCAGTTGTTTAGCACCTCCCCATGGGTGTTGGTTTAAGGGACTTCGGTGCACACTCCAGACACTGCAACACTAGACAATGGTGCATCGAACAACTTAAAACTACATCAACATGCACGGTTAGAGACACTGGATAATTAGTGTAGGATTGGTTTGTAATGGACCTTGATTCGCATAAGCATTCTGATTTGTACAGCATATTGATTTCGGTTATGCCCTCTTATGTGTTCTGCGCTGGACCTCTCGATTCTGTGGGAAATGCAGCAACCCCAGAGCGAAGCCCGGGCGGAACCATTCTATTATTGTGTATTGTGTTTACCGTTGCTCCACTGGAGTATCAGCATCAGTTATGTGCATTCAGTATCAGTTATCTGTATGATTTGCTTTCAGTATCTGTATTGCATTTCGTATCAGTATCAGTATCCGTATCAGTATCCGTATTATGCATTCAGTATTTGCATTCAGTATCAGTTTATGTGATGCACTTTCTATTGTTCGTTCAGTATGATATGTGAGATCTGTAAGTGATAAGTGATAAGTGATAAGTGATCGAGGTGCATCATCCGCTTGATTGTGATTGGTATTGGCACTACTGAGCCTCAGCCTTAGGATACCCGACGGGGTTAACTTTGGTGTAGTTTATGTGTTTGCCTCTGCAGAGTGTTTCCGTCCTGGGACTCCGGACCCCCGGAACTAGAGACCCATGCGTGCCCTGGCCCGGTCGCTGGTGTTCTCATTCCGTCCGCTCTCGTAAGGGAGAAAATGGCCAATGTAGTAGCCACTTTGACCGTTATCTGTTGTGATTCCGATAGCATGCTTATTCATTGCATAAATTGTTTAGTATACGAACATGATTTCTATGGATTTTGCATTATGACTGTTACTCAGTAATAGACACAATTCGTGTTATCTTCTTGTCGCTTATACTTTGCTAAGTCGTTGTACTTATTCGTTGTCTTTGTGTGTTGCAGGCTCAGATCCCTCTTCCGATCCTGCGTCGGTCGACCCGACTGCAGGAGAGGCTCGCGAGGCCCCCTCCGGCCTAGAGGAGTGGACTTGATCCAGCCTCCAGAGTACGGTTTGCATCATTTTGGTTCTCCCCAGTCATTGAGTCCGATTTCTATTGAGGGGATTTTTCTGTAAGGCACTATGGGCTTCGAGTGATACCTGTATATTGTATTTTGATTTTTGGGAGCCCTCTTCCATAACATACGTTCCTGTATTTGTTATTGTTATCAGTTCATGATAGTTTGTAATCTCCTATGTCTTGATTTTGTGGTATGCCTTGATACGTACAGCTTCCGCGTACAGTGGTTTGCACGTGTGATTGATCCCTTGTGTGTGTATTCCTGGATGGGGTCTAGGTGTGCATGCACGGGAGTACGTGTGTCATTGGTTAGAGCTCCTCTGACCCCCGTTCCCTGGGCTCGGGTTGTGACACGTGCTCTCAGTTAAATCCAGAAAATGCACCCTGTATTGATCTACGGCTGGGCCACGGCTGAGCTTCGGCTTAACCGTAGGGCAATCCACGGCTTAGCCGTGCCCCAGCCGTAGAGGAAAACTGGGTTTTTCTCCTCTCTGGACTTTGAGCCGTAAGTGCCATACGGCTTAGCCGTACGTGCACGAGGTCAATTTTCTGAAACACATACAGAATTCCTGTAACACCATTCAAATTGAAATTCTCCAATGGAGATGGACAAGTACTAAATCAATGAGTAATCAAATGGGCTGTAAACACATGTTTCCATATCAATTCATGTAAAACTAACCGAATCAAATGCATACCAACATGGGTTCTCACAAGTTATGGTTGTACTTGCCTTAATTGGAAATCACTTGCACAATTGTTGTCCTAAAGCCCAAACACAACCTAACACAAATCAAGCCACATGCATGCATGAGAATTGGAATCACAGACACACCATGCAATGAGAAACAAGAAGGAGAAGAGATAGAGAAAGGAGATGAGAGGAATGGAAGGAAATCCACTCACCTCACATGCAAGACCCAACTTCCTCTTGATCGATGGAGGAGAGAAATTTGGAAAAAAGAATTCAAGTGAGAGCGAGAGAAATTTCCACGTGCAGTTGAGGAAGAAAAGAGAGAGAACGTGGGTTCTTGGTCGATGGATGAGTATATATAAGTTAATGGGTTGTCCAAATTACAAGAGGGTCCAAGTGAGAATTCTATTTTCAGTTTGAGTCAAATCCAGGTCCAATCGAATCACACGACATTGGTTGCAAATGACGTAGTTACGAAGGTTAACGAGCTCAGCGAAAGACACGTGTTGACATCAAGATGATGCAAAAATGACCATGTCTTAGAAAAGCTAAAATTACGAAAAAGGGCTTGGTCTACTTAATCTAGGTCAAGCTCAACCCAACTACCTATCCATGACCCGTAACGAAAATAAAACACAAACAAAACACGATTAGCAACGAAAACAAGATTAATTACCCACTAAACGAGGTCAAGCTGGGTCGGAGTGTTACATCCTCCCCTACTTGAGAATCATTCCGTCCTCAGAATGAACACTAACTCACTCATACCTGGGAAAACAGATCGGGATATTGACGTGCCATCTGCTCTTCTAACTCCCAAGTAGCCTCATCGGGACTGTGATGCTCCCAAAGTACTTTGACCCATCGAATTGTCCTGGTACGGAGTATCTGCTCTCGGGTTCCCACGATACGGAGCGATCGCTCAATGTATGCAGCACTCGGCTGAATCTGAACCTCGTCGTAACGAATGACATGGGAGGGATCATGAACATATTTCCGAAGCATCGAAACGTGGAAAACGTTGTGCACTCCTGAAAACATCTCGGGAAGCTCTAATCAATAGGCCAAATCACAAATCTGACTCTTGATCTCGAACGGTCCGACATAGCGTGGAGCTAACTTGCCTTTCTGGCCGAAACGGATTGTACCCTTCATCGGTGAGACCTTCAGAAAAACCCACTCACCAACTTGAAACTCTAATGGCCGTCTGCTGTTATCTGCATAATTCTTCTGCCTCGACCGAGCAACTTTCAAGTTCTCAATTGCTTTTTGTACCTTCTCCGTAGTCTCGGCAATGATCGTCGGTCCGTGAAAACTTCAAGTTCCAACTTCTTCCCAACATACCAGACTCCTGCACTTCTTCCCGTACAATGCTTCATATGGCGCCATCCCAATGCTCTCGTGGAAGCTGTTGTTGTAGGCAAACTCGCACAACGATAGGTGAAGATCCCATTCTTTCTCGTAGCTCAACACGCTGGCTCGCAACATATCCTCCAAAGTCTGAATCGTCCGCTCTGATTGCCCATCCGTCTGTGGGTGGTATGCCGTGCTGAAACTCAACTTCGTACCCATAGCCTCTTGGAAAGCTCTCCAGAAAGATGAAACAAAACGGCTGTCACGATCGGATACAATCGACACGGGGGTACCATGGAGCCTGACGATCTCATCCACGAACTTCCTTGCCATCTCTGAAAATGTCATACCCTTCCGAAAAGGAATGAAATGGGCTGACTTCGTCAATCGATCTACAATCACCCAAATGGCGTTGTTCTTCCTGCTCGTCGGCGGTAATCCGGAAACGAAGTCCATGGTGATGTGTTCCCACTTCCACTGCGGTATATGCAAAGGATGCAACGAGCCTGGCGGTCTCTGATGATCTGCCTTCACCTTCTGGCATGTCAAACAGCGAGCAACAAATCCTGCTACTTCTCTCTTCATGTTGTTCCACCAGAAGCGATCTTTGAGATTCCGAAACATCTTCGTGCTGCCTGGGTGCATCGCATATCGAGCGTAGTGCGCTTCGTTCATCAGTTTCTCCTTGAAATCATCAACTGCTGGCACGCACAACCTACTCCGAAAATAGAGTACACCATCCTCGAGTATGAAATCGGGTCTGTCTCCAATGTGGTCTCGAATGCGCTTTAAGGTTAGATCTTCAAATTGCCTGTCTTTTATCTGCTGAATCATCTCAGGCTGAAACACTAGCGTACTGGCCAACGTCACGCGCTCATCCACTAGTTTTACTTCAACAGGGAGACCATGGAACTCTAGGAGAAAACTGCTCAATAGCTGCACAGACTCTGCTTTCCTGCTGAGTGCATCGGCCACCACATTTCCCTTGCCTGGCTGATATTTGATCGGGAAGTCATAATCCTTACCTGCTGCGTGAATAAGTACTGCAAACTGTGGTGGTCAGAACGAACCTCAAACTGCACACCATACAGATAATGTCTCCACAGCTTCAATGCAAACACGATGGCTGCCAATTCCAAATCATGAGTGGCGTAATTCTTCTCATGTTCTCGCAACTGTCTCGATCCATAAGCAATAACCTTCCCGTGTTGCATCAACACACAGCCTAGACCAACTCGAGAAGCATCTGAATATACCACGAATCCTTCACTACCATCTGGCAAGGCTAACACTGGAACCGTAGTCAACTTCTCTTTCAAAGCCCGGAAACGGGCTTCACACTCCTCAGCCCAATGAAATGGTACATTCTTCCTTGGTCTAGCAGGTTACTATCGTCGATTTGTCCAGGACTTTGCTAAGATCTCTTCTCCTTTGACGAAGTTCGTAGAAGGTATGTCAATTTGCGTGCTCTCAGTTAAATCCAGAAAATGCACCCTGTATTGATCTACGGCTGGGCCACGGCTGAGCTTCGGCTTAGCCGTAGGGCAATCCACGGCTTAGCCGTGCCCTAGCCGTAGAGGAAAACTGGGTTTTTCTCCTCTCTGGACTTTGAGCCGTAAGTGCCATACGGCTTAGCCGTACGTGCACGAGGTCAATTTTCTGAAACACATACAGAATTCCTGTAACACCATTCAAATTGAAATTCTCCAATGGAGATGGACAAGTACTGAATCAATGAGTAATCAAATGGGCTGTAAACACATGTTTCCATATCAATTCATGTAAAACTAACCGAATCAAATGCATACCAACATGGGTTCTCACAAGTTATGGTTGTACTTGCCTTAATTGGAAATCACTTGCACAATTGTTGTCCTAAAGCCCAAACACAACCTAACACAAATCAAGCCACATGCATGCATGAGAATTGGAATCACAGACACACCATGCAATGAGAAACAAGAAGGAGAAGAGATAGAGAAAGGAGATGAGAGGAATGGAAGGAAATCCACTCACCTCACATGCAAGACCCAACTTCCTCTTGATCGATGGAGGAGAGAAATTTGGAAAAAAGAATTCAAGTGAGAGCGAGAGAAATTTCCACGTGCAGTTGAGGAAGAAAAGAGAGAGAACGTGGGTTCTTGGTCGATGGATGAGTATATATAAGTTAATGGGTTGTCCAAATTACAAGAGGGTCCAAGTGAGAATTCTATTTTCAGTTTGAGTCAAATCCAGGTCCAATCGAATCACACGACATTGGTTGCAAATGACGTAGTTACGAAGGTTAACGAGCTCAGCGAAAGACACGTGTTGACATCAAGATGATGCAAAAATGACCATGTCTTAGAAAAGCTAAAATTACGAAAAAGGGCTTGGTCTACTTAATCTAGGTCAAGCTCAACCCAACTACCTATCCATGACCCGTAACGAAAATAAAACACAAACAAAACACGATTAGCAACGAAAACAAGATTAATTACCCACTAAACGAGGTCAAGCTGGGTCGGAGTGTTACATCCTCCCCTACTTGAGAATCATTCCGTCCTCAGAATGAACACTAACTCACTCATACCTGGGAAAACAGATCGGGATATTGACGTGCCATCTGCTCTTCTAACTCCCAAGTAGCCTCATCGGGACTGTGATGCTCCCAAAGTACTTTGACCCATCGAATTGTCCTGGTACGGAGTATCTGCTCTCGGGTTCCCACGATACGGAGCGATCGCTCAATGTATGCAGCACTCGGCTGAATCTGAACCTCGTCGTAACGAATGACATGGGAGGGATCATGAACATATTTCCGAAGCATCGAAACGTGGAAAACGTTGTGCACTCCTGAAAACATCTCGGGAAGCTCTAATCAATAGGCCAAATCACAAATCTGACTCTTGATCTCGAACGGTCCGACATAGCGTGGAGCTAACTTGCCTTTCTGGCCGAAACGGATTGTACCCTTCATCGGTGAGACCTTCAGAAAAACCCACTCACCAACTTGAAACTCTAATGGCCGTCTGCTGTTATCTGCATAATTCTTCTGCCTCGACCGAGCAACTTTCAAGTTCTCAATTGCTTTTTGTACCTTCTCCGTAGTCTCGGCAATGATCGTCGGTCCGTGAAAACTTCAAGTTCCAACTTCTTCCCAACATACCAGACTCCTGCACTTCTTCCCGTACAATGCTTCATATGGCGCCATCCCAATGCTCTCGTGGAAGCTGTTGTTGTAGGCAAACTCGCACAACGATAGGTGAAGATCCCATTCTTTCTCGTAGCTCAACACGCTGGCTCGCAACATATCCTCCAAAGTCTGAATCGTCCGCTCTGATTGCCCATCCGTCTGTGGGTGGTATGCCGTGCTGAAACTCAACTTCGTACCCATAGCCTCTTGGAAAGCTCTCCAGAAAGATGAAACAAAACGGCTGTCACGATCGGATACAATCGACACGGGGGTACCATGGAGCCTGACGATCTCATCCACGAACTTCCTTGCCATCTCTGAAAATGTCATACCCTTCCGAAAAGGAATGAAATGGGCTGACTTCGTCAATCGATCTACAATCACCCAAATGGCGTTGTTCTTCCTGCTCGTCGGCGGTAATCCGGAAACGAAGTCCATGGTGATGTGTTCCCACTTCCACTGCGGTATATGCAAAGGATGCAACGAGCCTGGCGGTCTCTGATGATCTGCCTTCACCTTCTGGCATGTCAAACAGCGAGCAACAAATCCTGCTACTTCTCTCTTCATGTTGTTCCACCAGAAGCGATCTTTGAGATTCCGAAACATCTTCGTGCTGCCTGGGTGCATCGCATATCGAGCGTAGTGCGCTTCGTTCATCAGTTTCTCCTTGAAATCATCAACTGCTGGCACGCACAACCTACTCCGAAAATAGAGTACACCATCCTCGAGTATGAAATCGGGTCTGTCTCCAATGTGGTCTCGAATGCGCTTTAAGGTTAGATCTTCAAATTGCCTGTCTTTTATCTGCTGAATCATCTCAGGCTGAAACACTAGCGTACTGGCCAACGTCACGCGCTCATCCACTAGTTTTACTTCAACAGGGAGACCATGGAACTCTAGGAGAAAACTGCTCAATAGCTGCACAGACTCTGCTTTCCTGCTGAGTGCATCGGCCACCACATTTCCCTTGCCTGGCTGATATTTGATCGGGAAGTCATAATCCTTACCTGCTGCGTGAATAAGTACTGCAAACTGTGGTGGTCAGAACGAACCTCAAACTGCACACCATACAGATAATGTCTCCACAGCTTCAATGCAAACACGATGGCTGCCAATTCCAAATCATGAGTGGCGTAATTCTTCTCATGTTCTCGCAACTGTCTCGATCCATAAGCAATAACCTTCCCGTGTTGCATCAACACACAGCCTAGACCAACTCGAGAAGCATCTGAATATACCACGAATCCTTCACTACCATCTGGCAAGGCTAACACTGGAACCGTAGTCAACTTCTCTTTCAAAGCCCGGAAACGGGCTTCACACTCCTCAGCCCAATGAAATGGTACATTCTTCCTTGGTCTAGCAGGTTACTATCGTCGATTTGTCCAGGACTTTGCTAAGATCTCTTCTCCTTTGACGAAGTTCGTAGAAGGTATGTCAATTTGCGTGCTCTCAGTTAAATCCAGAAAATGCACCCTGTATTGATCTACGGCTGGGCCACGGCTGAGCTTCGGCTTAGCCGTAGGGCAATCCACGGCTTAGCCGTGCCCTAGCCGTAGAGGAAAACTGGGTTTTTCTCCTCTCTGGACTTTGAGCCGTAAGTGCCATACGGCTTAGCCGTACGTGCACGAGGTCAATTTTCTGAAACACATACAGAATTCCTGTAACACCATTCAAATTGAAATTCTCCAATGGAGATGGACAAGTACTGAATCAATGAGTAATCAAATGGGCTGTAAACACATGTTTCCATATCAATTCATGTAAAACTAACCGAATCAAATGCATACCAACATGGGTTCTCACAAGTTATGGTTGTACTTGCCTTAATTGGAAATCACTTGCACAATTGTTGTCCTAAAGCCCAAACACAACCTAACACAAATCAAGCCACATGCATGCATGAGAATTGGAATCACAGACACACCATGCAATGAGAAACAAGAAGGAGAAGAGATAGAGAAAGGAGATGAGAGGAATGGAAGGAAATCCACTCACCTCACATGCAAGACCCAACTTCCTCTTGATCGATGGAGGAGAGAAATTTGGAAAAAAGAATTCAAGTGAGAGCGAGAGAAATTTCCACGTGCAGTTGAGGAAGAAAAGAGAGAGAACGTGGGTTCTTGGTCGATGGATGAGTATATATAAGTTAATGGGTTGTCCAAATTACAAGAGGGTCCAAGTGAGAATTCTATTTTCAGTTTGAGTCAAATCCAGGTCCAATCGAATCACACGACATTGGTTGCAAATGACGTAGTTACGAAGGTTAACGAGCTCAGCGAAAGACACGTGTTGACATCAAGATGATGCAAAAATGACCATGTCTTAGAAAAGCTAAAATTACGAAAAAGGGCTTGGTCTACTTAATCTAGGTCAAGCTCAACCCAACTACCTATCCATGACCCGTAACGAAAATAAAACACAAACAAAACACGATTAGCAACGAAAACAAGATTAATTACCCACTAAACGAGGTCAAGCTGGGTCGGAGTGTTACATCCTCCCCTACTTGAGAATCATTCCGTCCTCAGAATGAACACTAACTCACTCATACCTGGGAAAACAGATCGGGATATTGACGTGCCATCTGCTCTTCTAACTCCCAAGTAGCCTCATCGGGACTGTGATGCTCCCAAAGTACTTTGACCCATCGAATTGTCCTGGTACGGAGTATCTGCTCTCGGGTTCCCACGATACGGAGCGATCGCTCAATGTATGCAGCACTCGGCTGAATCTGAACCTCGTCGTAACGAATGACATGGGAGGGATCATGAACATATTTCCGAAGCATCGAAACGTGGAAAACGTTGTGCACTCCTGAAAACATCTCGGGAAGCTCTAATCAATAGGCCAAATCACAAATCTGACTCTTGATCTCGAACGGTCCGACATAGCGTGGAGCTAACTTGCCTTTCTGGCCGAAACGGATTGTACCCTTCATCGGTGAGACCTTCAGAAAAACCCACTCACCAACTTGAAACTCTAATGGCCGTCTGCTGTTATCTGCATAATTCTTCTGCCTCGACCGAGCAACTTTCAAGTTCTCAATTGCTTTTTGTACCTTCTCCGTAGTCTCGGCAATGATCGTCGGTCCGTGAAAACTTCAAGTTCCAACTTCTTCCCAACATACCAGACTCCTGCACTTCTTCCCGTACAATGCTTCATATGGCGCCATCCCAATGCTCTCGTGGAAGCTGTTGTTGTAGGCAAACTCGCACAACGATAGGTGAAGATCCCATTCTTTCTCGTAGCTCAACACGCTGGCTCGCAACATATCCTCCAAAGTCTGAATCGTCCGCTCTGATTGCCCATCCGTCTGTGGGTGGTATGCCGTGCTGAAACTCAACTTCGTACCCATAGCCTCTTGGAAAGCTCTCCAGAAAGATGAAACAAAACGGCTGTCACGATCGGATACAATCGACACGGGGGTACCATGGAGCCTGACGATCTCATCCACGAACTTCCTTGCCATCTCTGAAAATGTCATACCCTTCCGAAAAGGAATGAAATGGGCTGACTTCGTCAATCGATCTACAATCACCCAAATGGCGTTGTTCTTCCTGCTCGTCGGCGGTAATCCGGAAACGAAGTCCATGGTGATGTGTTCCCACTTCCACTGCGGTATATGCAAAGGATGCAACGAGCCTGGCGGTCTCTGATGATCTGCCTTCACCTTCTGGCATGTCAAACAGCGAGCAACAAATCCTGCTACTTCTCTCTTCATGTTGTTCCACCAGAAGCGATCTTTGAGATTCCGAAACATCTTCGTGCTGCCTGGGTGCATCGCATATCGAGCGTAGTGCGCTTCGTTCATCAGTTTCTCCTTGAAATCATCAACTGCTGGCACGCACAACCTACTCCGAAAATAGAGTACACCATCCTCGAGTATGAAATCGGGTCTGTCTCCAATGTGGTCTCGAATGCGCTTTAAGGTTAGATCTTCAAATTGCCTGTCTTTTATCTGCTGAATCATCTCAGGCTGAAACACTAGCGTACTGGCCAACGTCACGCGCTCATCCACTAGTTTTACTTCAACAGGGAGACCATGGAACTCTAGGAGAAAACTGCTCAATAGCTGCACAGACTCTGCTTTCCTGCTGAGTGCATCGGCCACCACATTTCCCTTGCCTGGCTGATATTTGATCGGGAAGTCATAATCCTTACCTGCTGCGTGAATAAGTACTGCAAACTGTGGTGGTCAGAACGAACCTCAAACTGCACACCATACAGATAATGTCTCCACAGCTTCAATGCAAACACGATGGCTGCCAATTCCAAATCATGAGTGGCGTAATTCTTCTCATGTTCTCGCAACTGTCTCGATCCATAAGCAATAACCTTCCCGTGTTGCATCAACACACAGCCTAGACCAACTCGAGAAGCATCTGAATATACCACGAATCCTTCACTACCATCTGGCAAGGCTAACACTGGAACCGTAGTCAACTTCTCTTTCAAAGCCCGGAAACGGGCTTCACACTCCTCAGCCCAATGAAATGGTACATTCTTCCTTGGTCTAGCAGGTTACTATCGTCGATTTGTCCAGGACTTTGCTAAGATCTCTTCTCCTTTGACGAAGTTCGTAGAAGGTATGTCAATTTGCGTGCTCTCAGTTAAATCCAGAAAATGCACCCTGTATTGATCTACGGCTGGGCCACGGCTGAGCTTCGGCTTAGCCGTAGGGCAATCCACGGCTTAGCCGTGCCCTAGCCGTAGAGGAAAACTGGGTTTTTCTCCTCTCTGGACTTTGAGCCGTAAGTGCCATACGGCTTAGCCGTACGTGCACGAGGTCAATTTTCTGAAACACATACAGAATTCCTGTAACACCATTCAAATTGAAATTCTCCAATGGAGATGGACAAGTACTGAATCAATGAGTAATCAAATGGGCTGTAAACACATGTTTCCATATCAATTCATGTAAAACTAACCGAATCAAATGCATACCAACATGGGTTCTCACAAGTTATGGTTGTACTTGCCTTAATTGGAAATCACTTGCACAATTGTTGTCCTAAAGCCCAAACACAACCTAACACAAATCAAGCCACATGCATGCATGAGAATTGGAATCACAGACACACCATGCAATGAGAAACAAGAAGGAGAAGAGATAGAGAAAGGAGATGAGAGGAATGGAAGGAAATCCACTCACCTCACATGCAAGACCCAACTTCCTCTTGATCGATGGAGGAGAGAAATTTGGAAAAAAGAATTCAAGTGAGAGCGAGAGAAATTTCCACGTGCAGTTGAGGAAGAAAAGAGAGAGAACGTGGGTTCTTGGTCGATGGATGAGTATATATAAGTTAATGGGTTGTCCAAATTACAAGAGGGTCCAAGTGAGAATTCTATTTTCAGTTTGAGTCAAATCCAGGTCCAATCGAATCACACGACATTGGTTGCAAATGACGTAGTTACGAAGGTTAACGAGCTCAGCGAAAGACACGTGTTGACATCAAGATGATGCAAAAATGACCATGTCTTAGAAAAGCTAAAATTACGAAAAAGGGCTTGGTCTACTTAATCTAGGTCAAGCTCAACCCAACTACCTATCCATGACCCGTAACGAAAATAAAACACAAACAAAACACGATTAGCAACGAAAACAAGATTAATTACCCACTAAACGAGGTCAAGCTGGGTCGGAGTGTTACATCCTCCCCTACTTGAGAATCATTCCGTCCTCAGAATGAACACTAACTCACTCATACCTGGGAAAACAGATCGGGATATTGACGTGCCATCTGCTCTTCTAACTCCCAAGTAGCCTCATCGGGACTGTGATGCTCCCAAAGTACTTTGACCCATCGAATTGTCCTGGTACGGAGTATCTGCTCTCGGGTTCCCACGATACGGAGCGATCGCTCAATGTATGCAGCACTCGGCTGAATCTGAACCTCGTCGTAACGAATGACATGGGAGGGATCATGAACATATTTCCGAAGCATCGAAACGTGGAAAACGTTGTGCACTCCTGAAAACATCTCGGGAAGCTCTAATCAATAGGCCAAATCACAAATCTGACTCTTGATCTCGAACGGTCCGACATAGCGTGGAGCTAACTTGCCTTTCTGGCCGAAACGGATTGTACCCTTCATCGGTGAGACCTTCAGAAAAACCCACTCACCAACTTGAAACTCTAATGGCCGTCTGCTGTTATCTGCATAATTCTTCTGCCTCGACCGAGCAACTTTCAAGTTCTCAATTGCTTTTTGTACCTTCTCCGTAGTCTCGGCAATGATCGTCGGTCCGTGAAAACTTCAAGTTCCAACTTCTTCCCAACATACCAGACTCCTGCACTTCTTCCCGTACAATGCTTCATATGGCGCCATCCCAATGCTCTCGTGGAAGCTGTTGTTGTAGGCAAACTCGCACAACGATAGGTGAAGATCCCATTCTTTCTCGTAGCTCAACACGCTGGCTCGCAACATATCCTCCAAAGTCTGAATCGTCCGCTCTGATTGCCCATCCGTCTGTGGGTGGTATGCCGTGCTGAAACTCAACTTCGTACCCATAGCCTCTTGGAAAGCTCTCCAGAAAGATGAAACAAAACGGCTGTCACGATCGGATACAATCGACACGGGGGTACCATGGAGCCTGACGATCTCATCCACGAACTTCCTTGCCATCTCTGAAAATGTCATACCCTTCCGAAAAGGAATGAAAATGCCGAATCAGCATTTGAGTATCTAGCAATGGAAGATGATGAGTCATGAGGATACCACTGACTATATTCAATTGTATTTGCAACGTACTTAATGATTTTTTTTTTATAGTAGTCAGATGGGATTCTTTCGGATCTGCTTGATATCATGCACATGCTCCCACACTAAATGCTATGTCTGGCCTACTTGCAGTAAGGTATAGCAGGCTACCGATCATACTTCTATATAGGCTAGAGTCAACCCCTTTATCATTAGCATCTTTAGTAAGTTTGATGGTTGTACTCATGGGGGTTTTGACATGTTTCCCAGTCATTAGACCAAATCGTTTTACCAATTCTTTTGCATACTTGGACTGGGAAATGAAGATACCATCACGTAATTGTTTGACTTGCAAACCTAAGAAGAAATTCAATTCGCCAACCATACTCATTTCGAATTCAGATTGCATTAGATTAGCGAGCTGAGCAGTCAATTCATTACACGTGGAGCCAAAGATGATATCATCTACGTATATTTGCGCTATTAAAACTGACTTTCTTGTCTTTTGGATAAAAAGAGTTTTATCAACATTACCTCTTTGAAAATTATTGTCTAACAAGAATTTTGTCGACCTTTCATACCAAGCACGTGGAGCTTGCTTAAGACCATACAGAGCTTTCTTTAATCTAAACACATGATTAGGGAATTTTGTATCTATAAAACCTTTAGGTTGTTCAACATACACTTCCTCATTCAAAATTCCATTTAGGAAAGCACTTTTAATATCCATTTGATACAATTTGAACTTTAAAAAATAAGCTATAGATAATAAAATCCTAATTGATTCTAAACGAGCAACTGGAGCAAAGGTCTCATCAAAGTTAATACCTTCAATTTGAGAATATCCCTGCGCTACCAACCTAGCTTTGTTCCTAACAATGACGCCATTTTCATCTAGTTTATTTTTGAAGATCCATTTAGTGCCTATCACATTTTTATCCTTTGGTCTTGGAACTAGGTACCAAACATCACTTCTTGTAAATTGATTCAATTCTTCTAGCATAGCTTTTATCCAATCATTGTCTGAAAAGGCTTCATCAACGCAGGTAGGTTCTAAAACAGAAGTAAAGCACAAGTGACTCATAATGTTCTCCAATTGTTTCCTAGTTTTTACACCTGTTAGAGGGTCACCAATAATCTGATCTATAGGATGATCTTTTACATTTACCAAATTTTCAGTGGAAGCAGGTATATCAGTTTTTACTATGGATCGTGTGGGTTCAGACATTGAGGGCACTTCCACTTCATCAACATTATCAGATACTGTGGATTCATCATCTATAATAACATTTATTGACTCTTGGATGACTCCGGTTCTCATATTTAGAATACGATAGGCTCGACTCCGTGTTGAATAGCCTAAGAATATACCTTCATCACTTTTTGAGTCAAATTTACTCAGTTGTTCTCTATCCTTCAAAATGTAACATTTACTTCCAAAGACCTTAAAATATTTCACATTTGGTTTCTTCCCATGCCACAATTCATAAGCTGTCTGATTTGTACCAGTCCTAAGATAAACTCGGTTGATGATGTAGTAGCTGGTATTAACAGCTTCGGCCCACAAGTCTCTAGGAAGATTTTTACTATGAAGTATGACTGTGGCCATGTCTTGGAGAACTCGATTTTTCCTTTCAGCTACCCCATTTTGTTGTGGAGTTTTAGGTGCTGAATATTCATGATGAATCCCATATTTCTCACAGAATTTGTCAAATTAATCATTTTCAAATTCTCCACCATGATCACCTCTGATGCGGGCTACTGAAGTCCCTTTTTCAATTTGAATTTGTTTTACAATCCTTTTAAATTCTCCAAAGGCTTTAGATTTTTCTCTCAAGAATGCAACCCAATTGAATTTAGAGAAATCATCTACCATGACAAGAAAGTACCTTTTCTTACCTCGACTCTCTCTTTTAGTTGGTCCAACCAAGTCCATATGAATAAGTTCTAGAGGTCGAGAAGTTTTCATAGCATTCACCATTTCATGGGCACTTCTAATTTGTTTTCCTTGAAGGCACTCTCCACAGATCATCTTTTCTTGACTACTGATCTTGGGCAGTCCTTCAACATATTTGTTTAGATGGGATAAGTCCCTGTAGTTTACATGCCCAAGTCTTTGATGCCACAACTTAGCTTCATCAATACTAGTTAATAAGCAAGAAGCGGAGGATGAAGTATTAGATTTTCCCACCACATAACAATTATCGGTAGTTCTAAGACCTCTCAAGATTATCTTTCCATTCCTTGAGATATCACAACTATGACTACTAAAGTTCACAGCATAGTCTTTATCACAGATTTGCAATATGCTAAGTAAATTATGTTTCAAACCATCAACGCACAAAACATTCTCAAAAGGTGGTAGGTTTGGAACATTTAACGTTCCTTTCCCAATAATTTTTGCAGTACTGCCATCACTAAAAGTAACCGTGCCTCCATCGAATTCAATCATTTTAGACAAACATGATTTATCACTATCATATGTTTTGAGCATCCACTATCCAGATACCATCCTGATTGTTCTGCAGCTTTAAAAGCTGTGTGGACCACTAGATTCTTGTTTTTAGGTATCCATTAAGTGTACTAGTAGTGGGGATCACAATTGGCTTTTAGTGTTTCACTTGAAAAGTTTTATGTTGAGAAATAAGAATGTTTGCTCCATCCTTTTTGTATATTTCAAATTGTTTTCTTAACTTTTGGACTTCTTTTAACAGATTATCCATCTTTTGGCTCGAGGGGAACTTGTTTATTTGAGACTCCAGCTTTTTGTTTTCAAGTTTCACTTTCTTATAGGTGTTTTTCTCAATTTTTTGACTAATGTTATAATGAATTTTTCTTAACTTGCACTCCATTTTGAAATGACCTCTTTTTCCACAATAATGACAGATGACATTTGATGAAACAGTATGAATACTAGTAGATGCCTTATCCAAAGTGTTTTTAACATTAGTATCTTCCTTCTTTAAAGCACTTTTGACAAAACAGTTCCAGAACTTGGTGGCTGATTCGCATTTTTGTCATATCCAAGTCCGGTCATATCCTTATAAGCTTTCCCAATTTTGAATAGTCTAAGGTATTTCTCGTCATTTTGGGTAAATTTGTACTCATACTTTTTTTTATATCGTTTCAGAATAGTCACTTCATTATGGAGAGCATTATTTTCATCTTTTATTTTCAAAAGGGATTTTTCATTTTCTCTTAATGTTGATAATTGGGTTTTTACACTTTCAAGTTCTTTGATTAACTCCTCCTTTTCAGCATTAATACTATCAACCTTTTCTTTTAAATTCTTAATTTTGTTTTGTTGATTGCTTACAGTTTCAACGAGCCTACAGGTTCCCTCATAAAGTAGTTCATAGGAATCAGTGGTGTTGTCATTATCCTCATCATCTGAATTTTCATATTCACTCTCTGACTCACTTTTTGAGATTTCTTCATTCGATATTTTAATCATTTCCTCAGAGAGATTGAATGTTGCAGTAGTAGCCATCAGAACTGTATATTTGTCTGATTCATTTTGATGTGATTCATCTGAGTCAGGATCTGATTCAGATGAATCATCCCAAGTGGCTACAAGATTCTTCTTTTTGGATTTCCCTTTTAGTGGACAATCGGTGGATATGTGTCCAGATTTCTTACATCTGTAACACATGGGTTCTTTATGCTTACTTCTAGAGAGGGAACTTGACCGACCTTTGTATTTATCATTAATGTTTTCATTTTTATAATCTTTCACTTTCTTTTTCTTAAATTGTTTCAAAAGTCTTTTAGCCAAAAGGGCCATATCTTCATCCTCGTCATTACTAGTTATTCCTATGTCATCTTTAGAGGAAGATGTGTTATGAGAGGTGATTAGTGCAATTGATTTCTTTTTGTCATTGTTAAATTTGAGTTCAAAGGTCTGAAGGGATCCCACTAAATCTTCAATTTTCATTTGTTCCGAATCATTGTGTTCCTCTGTGGAGGTTACCTTAGGATGGAATCTTTCCGGAAGTGATCTCAAGATTTTACTACAAATTTTACCTTCCGGAAGAGTTTCCCCCAGAGCCCACATTTCATTTACAATTTTCATGAGCTTGGTATGAAAGTCAGTAAACATTTCATTTTCTTCTATGCGAATGTTTTCAAACTGACTTGTGAGCATTTGAAGTTTAGATCTTTTGATAATAGAGGTACCCTCATAAGTCACTTTAAGGATTCTCCAGGCCTGTTTTGCATTCGTGGTTGTCATGATCTTTTTAAACTCTTCTTGATTCATGGCACACACTATATCATTGTAAGCTCTAGCATTATTTTGTCTAAGAAGTAGCTGAGCAGGAGACCATCTTGCTGGATCCAATGGTCTAGTGGTTGTGACAACATTTATAGTCACATCTTCAGTGGGTTCCGTCCAGCCTTTCTCTATAGCCTCCCAAACAGCTCCGTCCATGGATTTCAAAAATGCTGTCATCCGGGCTTTCCAGAAGGCATAATTTGTTCCATCAAAGAAAGGTGGACCGGTGATAGAGCTTCCTTCAGGATTCGTGGTAAATCTAGCAAAAGATGGATCTACTTCAGGTTATTACACCCTTAAGAAGTAACCCGCTTTAATACCAATTGAAAGTGCAATAACTAGATCTCACCAAGTCCTTGAGGGGGGGGGGTGAATAGGACTATTAAAAATTTCTTTCCAAAAAAATGAGGTTTTATTAGTGTGCAATCTGAAGGATTAATTAAGATTGAGAGTCCCTAAGAAGATTAAGAAAGATGCTCAGAGTTGTGTGTGCTAACAGTGTATAGAAATGCAATTAGAATACGGAAGATATAGCTTAAAAAGATGATCAACACAAGTAAAAAAGAATATAAGGCAACCACCACACACAACAAGCAATCAGCACAGTAATTTATAGTGGTTTGGTCCTAGACCTACATCCACTCGCAAGAGCAATCTCTCTTGGTTCCACTAAGTATAAGGTACTTACATTACAAGCACCTCTAGCAACAATTTTTGATTCGGTGGTTTGTCTTCCACCAACTGGATTTTTGATCAGGTGGTTGATCCTTGATCTAATCCACCAACTACAACAATTTTTGATGCGGTGGTTTGTCTTCCACCAAATACAGCAAAGAGAATTGAAATATTAAAGAACACCTAAACAAGGAATTGTATACCTTAGTTTTGAGTGGTGCTCTTGATGCTTGAAAGATTACCTCCAAGCTTTGACCTCTTGTTCTTGCTCCTTGGTGATGAAGATCTTCAGATGAGTGCTCAGCCAAGGGAAGAGGTTTTAAGAGGATTTGGAAGGCTAAGATATTCTCTCAGATTTAATGAGGCCTTTCCTAAATGACCAACTACTCTTCTTGGAACAATAATGGCACTTTAAGTGTTGAAGAGTAGGTGGTTATGGGAGCTTTAAAAATGCTTTTACTGGAGGTACAAAGGCTCAGCTATACTGGTGATTTTCTCAGTAATAAAGTCAGTGTCCAAGGGAAGAGGTTTTAAGAGGGTTTGGAAGGCTAAGATATTCTCTCAGATTTAATGAGGCCTTTCCTAAATGACCAACTACTCTTCTTGGAACAATAATGGCACTTTAAGTGTTCAAGAGTAGGTGATTGTGGGAGCTTTAAAAATGGTTTTACTGGAGGTGCAAAGGCTCAGCTATACTGGTGATTTTCTCAGTAATAAAGTCAGTGTATGGAGCAAAGGAGAGGTCCTCTTTAAATACAGATAAGCTCCAACGGATAGATCTACGGCTGAGAACAAAATGGTCTCCGGCTTAGCCGTATGCTCTGACAACATCCAACGGTTAGTTTGACCAGATTCAACATTATTCCTTCTTACGGTTAAGCTTACGACTTAGCCATAAATCCTTATACGGCTTAGCCGTGAATACCTTTCGGTCTAGCCGTGGGTTAGCCGTAAGCTGAAATCTCCCAAAACTGCTCTCTGGAAAGTGGCCCGTAAACTTTACGGCTTAGCCGTGAATCACACTACGGCTTAGCCGTGAAGGCCTTTCGGCTTGGCTGCAAGGTCAACCGTGGGCATTATATGGCCAAGAGCACTCTTCGGACTGTGGCCCTTAGATTTTACGACTTAGCCGTGAAACATACTACGGCTTAGCCGTATCCCTTTTTCGGTGCAGCCGTAGGGTCAACTGAAGAACAAAATGACTCAAAATAAACTCTCTGGAGAGTGAGCTGTAGGATCTACGGCTTAGCCGTGGTCCAAGCCGTAGAACAAAGTCAGGGTGTTTAGAAACCCTTTTTCCTATACAATTTCTATGGCAAATAAGGGCAATGTTACCTTATCCCTTGGCACTCATAGATGATCTTCTTGATTGATCTTCCTTGGACTTGCTTGATCTACCTTGAGCTTCCTTGATCTAGCTTGATCTTTATTGACTAAACTTGATCTTCCTTAGAGCAAGACTAGACTTGGGTCACGTAATTAACAACACATTCTTACAATGACACTAATACTTTTTTTACATAGAATGCTTATCCTTCGCATAGATGCATACATGCGAATATATTGTTCGGGTTGTAAAGGTGATGAGTAGAATTAATATAATAATTTTATGTTCTTTAAATGTCAAGATTTAGACTGTTTCATAATTGTAATGGCATTTTGAATTGTTCAATGAAAATTGAAAAAATTTATAAGCAATATTGACAAGCTTCCGCGTATTGAATGCTTGGACTGATGTCCGTTTAAAGCACTTCACACGTGTAAGTATGTGAATTTTCCTTGTGTAATTCCATTTAGACTCTGATCCATGTGAAAATTGTACGGGAGAACATGTGTCAAGCCTCAGGGTTTACCCTAACCATGATTATTTGGCTTGAGTTGTGACAAACTACATTATTGTTAGATGCATTATCTAAAGTAATAGATATAACTTTATCTAAAATTTTATATTCTAAAAGCTTTTCTAAATTAAGTATTGCTAGTATTTGTCCATTGTGTGGCCATTCAAGTTTAGAAAAAACAATCATCCATTTGTTTATTGCCCAATTTACATCAATATTATGGGCAGTGATAGAGAGGAAGCCATCACCACCTCTAAATTTCCATAAATTTGTGGTTATAGCTATTTTACTAGTATTATTTTGAAAATAATTTTTTTATATTTTCTTTTTTATCTTTCCATAACCGAATGGCATCATTCCTAGCAGTGTCTCTAGAAATTTTTTTAAATTATGGAGCAAATGCACGTTGAATGAATTCTTTAAAAAACTCATTTTCAGCAAAAACAAAAGGCATTTTAGCAAGTACAATATATTTTACCAGCTATTGTCTGTTAGTAGTAGCATTATAATCCTAAACTACTACCACTAGTTAAAATTTGCATCTGTGTCCCTCTCTCTTCAGGTTGTGACCCAATCCCAATATGTTTGGGTTCACATTTGTCCCTATGCCTTTTCAAGTGCCCTGCACCACCACTTGAATTTGCACTATAAATTGGGGGGCAATGCTTGTATTGGGCTTTTTCTATTTGTACACCATTTTCTATCATAGTTAATATTTTATATTCATTCCAAACTTTAGACTTTTGGGCTTTCTTGGGTCCTTTATGGGGGGAACCTGGAGTTGGGGATAGGGTTGGGGCTTGCTGTGTTTCAACTTCTTCTGGTATATTATGCAAACTCTCTTCTTTCCTTAGATTAAAAGGATAATCTTCATGGTAGTGTCCAACCAATTTAAAAAACTAATAATAATCTTGAAAATAATATACTTAATAATTTATAGTAATAGAGATTTTTATGATAATTTGTATAAGAAAAGGGAGGAGATAAGGAGAAATATAATAATATATAGGGGCTTGCTGTGTTTCAACTTCTTCTGGTATATTATGGAAACTCTCTTCTTTCTTTAGATTAAAAGCATAATCTTCAAGGTAGTGTCCAACCAATTTAAAAAACTAATAATAATCTTGAAAATAATATCCTTAATTAATAATTTATAGTAATAGAGATTTTTATCATAATTAGTGTCACGCCCCACCCTTCACACATGCATGATATTGTCCGCTTTGGCCCATGGGCCTCACGGTTTTGCTTCTGGTGGGCATCAACCCACCAAAAGGCCTCATGCATAGTAAGGGTGCGAACTCTCTATATAAACCTATTCACTTTCCTCTCTATAGTCGATGTGGGACTCCAGGATGTCACAATCCACCCCCCTTAGGGCTGCACGTCCCTGTGCAGTAGCCTGCCAGTTCTTGTAGCCTGCCAGCCCTCTTGGCCCGCCCACATATGAACCCGCCCACTTGCACCAGGCCACGGCAGGGACCCACACTCGAACTAGTCGAGAGTCGGCTCTGATACCATTTGTCACGCCCCACCCTTCACACATGCATGATATTGTCCGCTTTGGCCCATGGGCCTCACGGTTTTGCTTCTGGTGGGCATCAACCCACCAAAAGGCCTCATGCATAGTAAGGGTGCGAACTCTCTATATAAACCTATTCACTTTCCTCTCTATAGTCGATGTGGGACTCCAGGATGTCACAATTAGTATAAGAAAAGGGAGGAGATAAGGAGAAATATAATAATATATATAGATTATAGGAATATGAAATCTCAAATTGAAATAAAATAAATACCTCAAAATTGTTTAAGGCCCTTTAATCTTTTCTCTTGGTGACTTGATCTTTAGTCCTTTAAAAACTTGTCACTTGAAGTATGACTAGAATTTGAGAGAGTTAGAGAGCTTGTAGTATGAGAGAATGAGAGCAGTGAGTAAGTTGTGATTATGAGAATGAGAAGAATATGGTATTTATAGAAATTTGAAAGGTTAAAATGACCTCAAATGTCCAAAAACTAGCCGTTTATGGTTGTTGTGGGAGGGCAGAACAATCAAAACACCCCAACTAGCTGATTTTTGGCTATTTAAGGGTTTTTAAAAAATAAGTCGTTGGGTTGACTATGCCATGGGCCGTGCTTATGCCTATGCCGTGCCCGAGCCGTGCCGATACTGTATGTGGGCCTGGCACCCTCGGCCTAGGACGGCCTAGGTCTCCGGCTGTACTTGTCATGCAAGGTCGGTTGTAGTGATTCTTGTGCCCGGCTGTGCTAGGCCATGCTAGCCCTGACCATTTTACATCTCTTCCTGGACTAGGACAATATTTTGGATGCCTAAATTTGAGGGTCATTCTTGTACAATACTAGGCTTGGCATGGCCCTATTACTTCTCTTTTTTTTTAGGCGTGAACTTCTTTGAGCATATATGTGGGTTTCTTTGGATATGATTCTTATGTAAAATTTTTTTTTGAGTTCTTATTTGATTCTCCTAAAATGTGTTTGTTTTCTAGGTGATTCTTATGTATATGATTCCTATATGACTCGCATGCGATATCTATGTTAGCAATCCATGTATGATTTTTATGGGATTTTTTTTGGGATGCCTTATTTATGAATCATTGTCGTATATGTGAATTTACGCGTGACTTTATTTGACTACATGTGTGGGCTTATTTGAGAATTATTCTTATGTGGGTTCATATTAATATTTTATCACTTTTCTTTAGTCATATTTAAATTCAACTCCAATGGCTTACTATTGGATGGGTCACAACTTAAAAAAAAAAGTACTACAAAATCCCAATGACATATTACATAGGAAATTATCGTACAATTATTATTATTTTTATTTTTGATCTTTATAAAGGATTTGAGTGGTTGAGTAGAAAATTTTAAAAATGAATTTTCTTCTCTTCACCTTGAGCCCCTCCTTGGCTCGCAAGGGCAAGGTAAAGGGCTGGGTAGTGGAAGCCCTTGATGTCGTTGGCTAGCAATGGCTTGGGTTTGCATATAATTAGGTTTGGGCTTGGATAACCTCAAGTTGGTACTGCCCTTGAAAAAGGAAGAAAAAAATTTCAAATAAGGCCTTAAGTTTTTACCTTATTTCCAAGAAGGATACAAGTTTTAAAAAAATTTAAATTAGTTCAGAAATTTCTGAAGAAAGTTTCAGTTAGGGACTTCTGATAATTTAAAAGTACTTTTTAGAGACTTTTTTCCTTAATTTTTTAAAATAAAAAATATAAATCATTTAAAGCCATGCCATGGTTTTAGCAACCATTACATGCCACCAATCATCGCGAGGATGCTAGTTGTCCTTGATCATCGTGAGGATACCGGAGAAAAAATTAAGGAGAATATAAAGGAATTAAATGAGGAATTTATTTAAATAAAGGATAATTTGGATATTAAAAAAAATTAAGGAAAAAGGTTGCCAAAAAATAACTTTAAATGGACATATATCCTTAATTGAAACTTTTTTGGAACACTTAGAGACTCATTTGAAAAGTTTTAAAACTTGTGTCCTTTTTTGAAATAAGGTGAAAACTTAAGACCTTATTCAAAAATTTTTTATATAAAAGAGCTTGGATGCAATGGGTAATTGGGGGTCTAAGCGTGTAACAAAATGCAAGTTAATGGTATATTTGACATCAAGACCCTAACCCACCAAGTACCCAACCTGGCCCAACCCCTTTTGCAAGGGTTGAATTTGTCGTCGCCAAACGTAGACCCAGCAACTGGAGCTCCCATGTGACCATGACCTAGACCTAGACCTAGACACTGCACCTAACACGCGGCATTTTGGGTCAATCGGTGCCCATTCTACCTGGACGTCCCATACCCAACACTTGCCTGCTGACTTCTTCCGCGTCTCACCACTTCAATTAAACACGGCCCACCCTTTCGACGGTCCAGATTTACGAGGGCTGGTGGAGACTGGATTAACCATCGTTGCGTTCTCAGATCCCGCCTATAAAAACGGAACTCCATCAAAATCCACAGCCTCATTGAGATTTAGAGAGAGAGAGAGAGAGAGTACTTAGCCTTTTGGTTCCGTCTCTATCAGCAGATCTTGCCGGCAATCATGGTAATTTCTTCGGTTTCGTCTTCACTTTGTTGAGATTTGAAGTAGATCGCCCGATTCAATCATCATTAATGTTGTTCAGTTTGATCTGTGATATTCTGTTAGGGTTCTGATTGGATGTGTTCATGATCTCTTCGTGTTTTGTTGATTTGATTTAGTTTTGCAATAGACCTAGTTTGTATGATTAGTGCTGAAGCAGAGAATGACTGCGTTTATATCATATTCAATACATTCAGCAGTTGATCATGGTTTTGTAATGAATCCTTTATGCATGATTAGGTTTTGTAATGCTGGTATTCACTTTGGTGGCTTGGGTTGGGCTGATTCTGTTCTAAATTCTTCAGCCCTATATCGTCAGATCTGATGTGAGAGAGAGAGAGAGAGAGAGAGAGAGAGAGAGATTTGACACTATACCCTTATCATAGATTTGAGCTTTTAGGTGTAGGAGGTGATAAAATTAGAGAAATCCATTCGAGATGGGTTTCGTCATCTCTATTGCAAGTCTAGATCTCTATTGCATGACTTGGAATGGCGTAGAAAAGTTTAGCAATTTAGGTTGATGACCCAAATTGGAAGAGATTAGTAGATACTTAGATGCCCGGTGCATGCATGAAACCCACACATGTGCACCGGGTAACGCTTGCAATAGTGTAGAAAAGTTTGGCTGCTTAGGTTGATTACCCAAAATTGGAACAGACAGGTAGATACTTTGATACCCCGGTGGATGCATGAAACCCACACATGTGCACTGCTTATTTACGCCTTATTCTAGTCACCCAACTCTCATGCCTTTGTCCTCAATCTTCATTATTGAGACCAAGGATTTGTTTTTCTTGGATGCTACTTTTTATTAATTAGCATGGTATTTCCTTGAGAATCTTAGTGCCTGATTGATGCACTTGCTTAGCTTGATTTTCCTCTATGATAGCAATTCATACGTGGGACTTTTGTCATCCATGGGTCTTATTATTGGGAATCAGCATCTTGGGCTTATGACTCAATTTTTCACTTTCTTGTTGAAATCTGTGATTTAACTCGATGCATTGTTCCACAGACAACTTCAAGGCGTCTTGCAGATAGGAAGGTAGATAAGTTTGAGAAGAACATTACTAAGAGAGGAGCCGTGCCTGAATCTGTTACAAAGAAAGGAAATGACTATCCAGTTGGTCCTGTATTGCTCGGATTCTTCGTGTTTGTGGTCATTGGGTCCTGTAAGTTCCTTATCTAGCTGCATTATTTTTGTTTGACACTCTGCCTTTCATCATATTCATTGTCATCATTGTTGTTGCCGTCATCTCCCTATCATAGTAATATAGGTTTGGGCCAGTGAGTTCTAACCAATAACATTGACGAAGAGCAATGAAGAAATACTGCTTCTGAATTTGTGTGGCAATATGTTATATCCTATTGCTGATTCAATGGAATCATCCTTTATGTCGGCTTGGAACCAAGTTGGATATATGAATAACTGATAGATTGTGATATTCTGGAGTTTCACGTCGACTATAAAGAGGAAAGTGATTGGGATTATATATAGAACTTGCACCCTTACTTTGCATGAGGCCTTTTGGTGGGTTGGGACTCATAAGAAGTAAAACCGTGAGGCTCATGGGCCAAAGCGGACAATATCATGCATGTGTACAGGGGTGGGCATTACAAATGGTATCAGAGCCGACTCTCGACTAATTTGAGTGTGGGTCTTTATCGTAGTTCGGTGTAAATGGGCGGGTTTCCATGTGGCAGGCTAAGAGGGCTAGCAAGCTACTACACAGGAGCGTGCAGCCTTAAGAGGGTGGATTGTAACATCTTTGAGTCCTACGTTGACTATAGAGAGAAAAGTTAATGGGTTTATATATAGAGCTTGCGCCTCTCATGACCACAGTTTTGGATTCTAGAATCACTTGTTATTTTTATAACTAACTGCCCAAAGTGTACTACATATCAACTGCTACAAATCAAACTTATAAATATTATTAGGGAATCTTGTTTAGGATGTGATCATCTAGATGCTTGGTTGCTTGCTTAATGATGCTTATTTGAGGTATGATGTTGTAATTTTTGAAAGAAAAGCCACTATTTATTTTTGATCTTCAATTCTTTTCCCATACGTTGTGCCTCGGCAATCAGCGTTCTCGGTCCCAAGCTCAAAGAAATGGAGGTTGGTGCCGAATGGTAAAGGCATGCAAGACCAAGATTTTGATATAATTTGAGCTAAGTGATTGATTTGCTCCACATTGGCTGGAAAAGGTTCCAGCCTGAGTTGATGATACAAGATCTTGTGAACCCATGCCATCCCGTTATACTGAGAATTTGGTATCAGGAGTTTAGTACTCAAAAACTGAGAATTTGGTATCAGCAGTTCAGTATTAAAAAACATACTAAAATATGGCCTCTTACCCCACAAGTAAGAGGTGTCAATTTTTCCCTATCTGATCAGGTTCAAACTAGCAGGCACCTTTCCCTCTCAAGAGGGCTGTGTTTATTATTCCTGTTTATCCCTTTGTATTTTGCAAGTATGGCAATTTGTGAACTACTTCAAACTAACCGTATTCTGTTACTAAATTTGCTGCACTCCCTACCTTAAAAAAATGAATTCCCTTGTATCTTTTGGATGCAAATTAAACTTGATAAATCTCTCCTTTGATTCAGAGAACTAGCATAGCAACACAGGATTCTCTAATGTATTTACATCTCCCAAGTTCCCTGATTCAATTACAGAAAAGCGCAAATAAATAAATATATACATAAAAAATTAAAAGAAATCTCTATTTCTGGTCCACTTGAGTTCATCAAAAAAATTTATGGCAACTGAATTAGTCCAAACATGTGAATCCTCAGAAACTCATCCTCCTAGGTGGGAAACTTATCCTCTAGGTAGGTTGCAAATCTAACTCAGAGAAATTTAGAATGGAGTATTTGGATTCTGTGCAGCAAAATAAAAAAAGATCTCCATTCTCCATGATCACAAAAAGTGGCCATGAGATAAAATTGGTCTAGGAACTAGGTGTGGAAGTGACTTCAATGCTGTTCAGGGCGGACAATCATACCCTGTGCAGGAAAAAAGAGATGCAAGACCACAACTAGTGTCAAAACTAGCTGGAGGAAAGGAGAGATTTGAGATGCACGCCATGGACAAAGAAGCAACTAGTTATCAACAAGGACTTTCCATGACTAATTCCAGAAGGTGGAGAAGCAAGGAAAAGAGATTATTCGGAGAAGCACTTGGAACTAGATGCTACAACGAGAACTAGTCTTAGATAAGATTAGTTGGGAGGGGAAAATTGAAAGAGTTATCTTTAGCATGGTGGGGACTCATTATTAGATGGCTTACAAATTACAATACTTAAAGAAGAGCATATCTTTGGTAAATTTGGAGTTAATTGTTTTTTTTTTGTTTTGTTTTGTTTTAATTAGATTCGAAGTTTTTCTTTTACTATGGTAAAACCTTGGAATTCTATAAACATACACAAAATCCCCATTTAAGGTAGTAAAATTTCATACTCTGCTGAAAAAGGTTCATTAGTTTGTTCGAAGGGGTCAAAAAACTTTCACTAGCAATTGACATAAAGAATTGATTAGTTTATCCAAACTCGGGTTAAATTTTTTCATAACCAGCTTGAATAAATGAAGAAAATGAGGCGCTGCTTAAACATATTTAGAAAGAAAATGTGTTGAGAAGTAACCAAGAAGTAAAGTTTACTACGAGCTTTTTTGTATTCTTTTTGCATGCGAGCGAATCTGTTGTTCTCTTCTTCCGATCGTGTTATTTATCTAGTCAATTGGCGGATATACTGATTATTATTTATTTGTTTCAACCAGCGTTGTTTCAGATAATCCGGACTGCAACAAGTGGAGGCATGGCTTGATGATCTATATCATGAGGACTGATGCATATAATTGCAGTTTACGTAGTCATTCTGGTTAGCCTTTAGGAAAAAAAGTTTGGTTAGTGCTAATTGTCGGCCTCAAACCAAGTTCAAGACCTGATGATATTTGTATTGCTTTATTTAGCCTGTGTGGCTTCTGTGACTTGAAGAAGCTGAGAAATAAACAAATGCACCATTTTTAACTAGTTTGTTCTGTGCATCTATTATTCATATTGTAATATGCGTATCTTGCTGAGAGAATTTTGAGGTGGTTTATGGAACTTGATTCTATTGATATGTTAATGTGTGCGAGTTGATTGATGGAAGGCTTTAGAGCACTATGCCTGAGTTTTGTGTCCATTCAATTCATTTTACATAGGTTTACCACTGGTTTATGTAAAATTAGATATCTTCATAAGAAGAGAACAAAATTCAAAAACCGAAAGAAAATCCATAAAGACTCGGACAACTACATTAGCATCAGTAAGTTGTCACAATGCAGGCATCTAATATAGTTTTTATTTCTCAGATCCATGGTCTTATGGCTATGCTCGATCATTAGAGCGGGTGCATTACTATTTATTCAAGTCTGTGATGATGATGGTGTACTCATGGATAAAATTTTGAATTTGATACACATAATACAAGAAAAAAAAAAATCAAAATCCACAAACAGTAGCACTTATACATTATACAACAATATTGACGAAGTGGCAAGTGGCAAGCAATAACAGAAACAAAAGTATCACTTCCCAGACGGAACACAGGTATGCGTAATAGCAGAGACAGGTTAAAAAAATGTAATAGAAATAAAAAAAAAGTCAGAACATAAGTAATAGCAGGCATCAAGTCCATCCCCATCCCCACATTTCTTCATCTCTCTTGAAGTCAGTGAACCAACAATAAAGAAGACACCCAACAACAACAAAGAAGACAATAACTTGAAGAAATCGTATCTGGCACCGGCATCTACTTGGCTGACCTCCAGTGACTGGTGAGGCCGGGCTGGCGACCGAAAGGAGGGAAGGGAGACCGAGAGGAGGAGGAAATAAAAATTGTAAGGGTTCAATGAAATGGGAAAAGCAAAGATGACTTAAGGTTTTTTTTTTTAACTCACTCTACCTTTTTTTAAATCATATTTCATATCAGCTGAAATTTGGATTTCGAAAATTTTGAATGTCATTTGGTTTCAGCCACTTGTCTGAAATGAAAAAATTGCCCATTTTAGCCACCAACGTGGTACAATATTTATAGAAGATTTTATCAAAAAAATCCCCTTAGATTTCATGTAGACAAAAGAAGACTTAAAATTCATGTATCAATCGAAGTGGTCCCAATTGTCCTATTTTGTTTTTTTGTCTTTTTTTTTGTTCTGTTAAACCCTCGCCTTCTCTCTTCTCTTTCTTTTTTCTCTTCCTCCTTTCTCTAACTCTTTCCACTTATATCAACTAAATCCTTACCCACACAGTATTTTCTTTTATGATATGGTCACCTCAATAGTCATGGACTTAGGTGCATGTCAGACGTTGTTACCAAAGCACTCTAATATCACGCACTCATATAAGTCCATCTTCCTCATCTCTTTTTTCTCCCACATCCCAAACAAATTCATCTAAACCCATTTATCTTCTTTCAACTAAACGAATGAAAGATCACTTTCATTTTAGAGAATTCACCTTCTCTCTCTCTTGAACCCATTCTTTTCTCTTTTCTTTGTTTATTTTTTTTCTTTATTCTCATTCCATTCTTATTCTCTACAATCGACCTTTCTTAATATCATTTTTCGGTATCTTTTTTTCATCTCTCTACACTACCAATATGCTCGTCTCCAAACCACCTCTACCCTATCATCATTTCATTGCATTCCCTCTTCATCTTCCTTCTCTACTAATTCGATTTGCAATATATAAACCAATTCCTACTTATTACCAAGACCCATCTCTCATATTTTTCTTTCATCATTATCTTCAACTTCAATAATCACCATCTAGCCTCCATGCAAGCATCAATCATAGGTACAAATTTAATTTTTTTTAATTTGACCTGGGTAAGGATATCACTGCTTAACTGCGAAGAAGAAAAAAGAATGAACAAGGATATCCCTGCTTGTATATGCAGGTAAGCAAGGATATTGCCGCCTAGCAATTCAACAAAAACAATGAACCAAAAACGGCCCAGGGACTGCTATGGTCAATACATATTTTTTAGGTCATTTTTGATGTAAAGTGAAGAAATGAGATTTGTTTGATAAAGGTCATTTTTGATGTAAAGTGCATGTAATGAGATTTTTCTGATAAAATCCTCATATTTATCACTATGTTGCCGACTGCCAAGCTAACATGATAATTTTCTGCTTTGATTTATTGTCTGACGATGTTTCCTCTGTTGGAACTCGGAATAAATTTCTTCACTCAAGAGAATGACAGGACATGAGGGAGAATTTTTTTGAATTCTTAAGACCTAGTAATTCTAAGACTTGTCTTTTTAAAAGTGGTTCATGCATGATAATCTTCAAAAATTATCGTCTGACAATCTTCCCTTTAATAAAAACTGAATAAAAAAGAGATGAAAAATGAATACCCAACTATTATCTTACTGAGGTCAAATTCCCATTTCCATCTCTACTTTGTATCCTTAAAGTTATATGTATTCAATTCCCTTCCAACAAATGAGCCTTAAAGGATTTAAGGAGGAAGGTTTGCAGTTTGCCTACCCTTGTAGCTAACAGAATCATGTAGTAGGATGGAAGCCTAAAGAGAGAACCAGCTCGAGTTTTGAAATCCATTAGGATTGATGATTGAAAATTTATACCGTGGATCGTTTTCTCCACTTGTGGCAACCCCTACCTACCAAACTTGTTTCTTCCACATTCAAACGACCATTCATTCATAGATACCATCTTAAGACGCAGGCGGGTTCCTTTTTCTTGGTCACTTGCCAACTGATTCCATTTACAGATGTGGGTTTATTTTCCTCTAGATTGAAGGATTCAATGAAAATGGCTTCAATATTTTTATCTTTATCTTCAATATCATCAACTTCCAGGCTATGAAACACAAAATCGGGTGTGAAAAGTCTTATGATTGGCCGAAACATTTCTTCAAAGATCCTTGGGGTAGAGAGGCATTGAACATGATGAATACCAATTGCCATGATATAAACATATTTGCAGACAATGAATGAAAAGAATCTATGTTTCATTTGCTACTTAATTATTCATGTCCCCTTTGAGCACTCACTTTCAAAGGGAAACATTATGTGCTAGTACAAATACATAAGAAAGTACAAAACATTAAAAAAAAAAAAAATCCTTCTTTTGGCACCTTATTTGTCTTCTCATTTCTTTCTGATCATTGCACCTTGTTTATTATTGAAGTGAAACAATCCATTCTCCATCTTATCAATTGAAAGCAGAGCAGTCCCTCCTGATCTCTCCCTGGTTACCTGTCTTCACCCCAACTCTTCCAAGCTTCCGCATCCCCTCCACGAATGCCGCTGCAAAGTTGGCCGGGCTCGCCGCGAAGTTGGCTACCGTAGGCTTGGATGCTGGCTCAGTAAAGAGCACCTGGTCGGACGTAAACAGGCCTTTCCGTGCCTCTAGATTCTGATAATAGACATTGTCAAACCTGTTGGGAGTATTGGGGTCCATTTGGACGGCAACAGTGGGGTCCACATTCTGCGGGCATGATGACATCAGTTGTTGAGCATATGACGGGTCGAGAGAGGGGTCCACTTTGGAGGAGGGGCTGAATGAGTAGAGGCGGTTCGAGAAGCGGTTGCAGTGGGAGAAGCCGATTGTGTGGGCACCTGAGAGAGCTATCATGTCTGTTTGAGTGAGGTTGTTTTTGCGGAAAATCCAGTTGAGGAGATTGAGATCAAAGGTGGGCTGAGGCAGGTTTCCGGGGACATGTCCTGCCTTAGAGATCAGACCGTCACGGCGACCAAGTTCTACATTGTACAGTGGACCTCCGGCCTAATCAATTTGTCACGCAATAAACAGCATGAGATGGGAAGAAAATCAGTATGGTTTGGTTATTGAAGAAAATGGTTATCATATGATATGAGTTTTGTCTTGCCATGTGCAAGTCCTAAGCTCTGAAAAAAGGAGAGCAGTTGGCATCAAGCGCGAAGCTTGCCTAAGAACCCCTCATGTTAAATTTTAAATCTATTTTGTTTAAAATTCTACAACCTATATTTATTGAAAAACAAGTTATTATAGCAGAGATGAAGATTTTGGCTCAACCTTAAGAACTTTTGAGATCAATTTGGTTCAAATTCTTATCAATATTCGATCTTCGACAGATAGCCAGTGGATCTATTAGTTTGAGTCTTGAGTTTGCTTTCTAAAGTTTTGAGTTTGACTCTTATCCTTTGTGTTATTTGGAACAATATGTGTGGCTATGTATGTACCATAGGGAATAGTCTTTGCTCCTTAAAATCGAAAAGCCCCGGGCTAGAGGCCGAGGGTTTGAAGGCTGTGTTGGCCAGATAGCCAGTGGATCTATTAGTTTGAGTCTTGAGTTTGCTTTCTAAAGTTTTGAGTTTGACTCTTATCCTTTGTGTTATTTGGAACAATATGTGTGGCTATGTATGTACCATAGGGAATAGTCTTTGCTCCTTAAAATCGAAAAGCCCCGGGCTAGAGGCCGAGGGTTTGAAGGCTGTGTTGGCCAGAAATACCCTTCGTTATAAAAAAGAAAAGAAAAAAGAGATTCTATCTTCGGCTGTATAGTTGGATTCACCCATTTAGTATCATGCATAGATGATAGATTAGTTATACCAGGAAAACGACATCTCTGGCTGCCATGGCCAGAATGTCTGCGCAAGAGACCACCCCAGGGCATTGAGCTTCAACTGCTTGTTTAGCCTTAATGACTGTGTCAAACCCATCACCAGCTAGTGACAGATTATCTGGTGCATCCTTTTCGGCGTCCCCGTTTGGAGATGCGATCATGATCGACGCATCGCAGCCCTGCACAGCAAACCAAAAATCAAGGCAGAACAAGACTAGAGTAAATCAAAGATCAGAGATAGGTTAATCAGATGATTTGTTTAATCATTCAACAACTCCTTAATGCGATAGGAATTTGTTGTTGTCAGTTCGTGGCCAGGACGAGATTGGGCCCACACTTGGTGATCACAGCTGCTCCATATTGGCCTCTTAACTTTGGTGGAGGTGAGCATGGGCTGGGCCAGTCAGACTCCATTCCAATCCCAATCAACATTGGGCTAACTTTTGGCTGTTTTTTAGGACCATTGGTTGGATGAGGGACTCATTTTCTGGACCAATAGTTGAATGAGTGGGTCTAATTTTCTGGGACGACAGTTGACTGGAGTGGGCGAGATGGGGCTTTATATAACCTTGAAGGCCCAAACCGACATAATCCTTCCATAAATGGGCTACTTCTAGCCTGTCTTCCAGGCCTGAGGTTCAATTGGGCTTGAATCTGAGTCTTGGTAGCTACATGGGCCAGGGCGCTGGCTCAGTTCTATCACCCAATGAATACCGATAATCATTGGTAGGCTGCAATGGAAAAGTCAAGGTGATAATTCTGGTAGTTCAACTAATACTTGGACGAGGGAACTGGTGATGTCCCTTTCAAGTGATGAATGATTGGAATCATTTGAATAGGATCTGAAATTTGTGATGCTATCTGGGCTATGTCCATTATTTCTCCTCCATGATTGAAGAGAGAAGAATCAACATCAGCCATCCTGTGATTTTGGCTGGATGAATGTGTGGATACGATCACATCACTAATATTGTTTATGGGCTGGGATTGGTGAAGCTCGTAGAAGGTCGGCCCAGGTATTGGGCAAATATCAAGATCAGATCCAGCCCAGCCCATACCAAGCAAAATATACTCAGCTGCCACCCTTTGTGTCAAAACAAGTCAGGCAAGAAGTTGAGCACCAGTCGTGTTTGGATTCTTGGAAGTCAATTGCCCTGCACTCATTGTCTTCTAACTCTAATTATCTTTAATAGTAGTTACGACAAAGAACAAAACAACTGTAACTTATGTGTCAACTAATTTACCTGCACTTAGTTTAAGTATATTGAAAGGAGCCAAAAAGATTTTGAAAATATCCATGTATACCTCGACGAAGCAGTCATGGAAGAAGAGTCGAAGAGTTGCAGGAATGGTGACGGATGTTTGGAAGAGTTTTGTGATGACAGCCTGCCTCACAATCAGTTCTACATTGGGGCAGCTAAAACTGTAGAAATTTTCTTCCAATTGCCCTTCCCCTCTTCCCACAATCATCAACACCAACACCCACAAGAACACACTCCTCATCTCCATCCCCTTCACTCACTAAATACTCTAGAACTTATGTTCAGCTTCCTCTGTCCTGCCACCTCTGCCTATGTTTCAACATAAACATCCTTTATATAGAGGATTCTCAAAGGAGAGAGAGAGAGAGAGAGAGAGAGAGCCTACTAAGCTAGCATGGGGTTGTGTTCCAATGTGTACCAGCTAACAAACCAAAACTGTGCCAACTCCACAACATCCATATTGTGGGCTCCATTGTGGATGAGATATAGGCCATACTGGACCATCTACCAGTGCATTCGATGATTCAGTACTTTAATATTATACACTGTGTTGGTCTAACTTTGATAAAAATGCAATAGGAGGGCACATTAGGATGTCACTCATCCTACTGCTGCTCTTGTGTGCAATCATGCTTAGCGGTTGAGTTTTGCTAATACCCTTGTATAAGCATTTAGCACTGGTTTTAGATTGATAAAAATTCATGCAATTCACCTTAAACTGATAAAAAAAAGTAAAAAAAAAGGAGATGAAATTAGTAACTAGCAATGATTTTTCTATTTATCATTGCATTGTTGGCAACACAAGTTTTGTTTTCTAAAACATTGGATTTAATTCAAAAATTAGTTAATCAAACAATCCCAATTATCATGTCTTTGCCTGCTGAATTTGATCCGATTAACCTTTTCTTGATAAACAATTCATTTATGGCCACTAACTGATTAGTTGAGACCATCTCATCAGCAGAAGTGTAGGGTTCCCTGTCAAGTGGGCCAATATTTAGAGGCTTCGTATACTCATTTGTGTATGCCAGAGGTGCAATGAACGAGTTTTAAATTTTCCCATGATGCAAGGCTTTGTGTTTAACTGTCATCCACCATTTGACTTGAAATTGTGTACAGCAATCCATGCCGTTGGCCCATTAAACAAGTCTTTTTGCCCATAGATTATGTTCATCAGACACTCGTAACCATCCAAGTGGTATCCCACAATGGATGATGAAGAATAATCAGTGGTTCAAATTAAAGAAGGGAATTCAAACTCAGATAATTGTCGCCGCACACTTAATCAACAGTGGGCCCCCGGATTTGAATTTATTTATTTTGGATTGGCTGGTGGATTAGCTGCCACAACCAATTTGGCACGTCAAGAGACTACGATACGAGTCTACTAGTACTAGCCCCTTATTTCAAGCAAAACAGCTTAATTTAGACCAAAGTTGGGTGTCAATCGTTTTCTTGCACCACCAATTGGGTGTCGACATGCCTTCATAGCACTTGGTTCCGTTGCCTGGTACCCATTATAGTACGTGTTTTTCCAATTATCCCCCTCCCTTCTTGCCTATTAAATAATAAAACCTTTTGATCAAAATAATAATCATAACATCACTATCTTTCGTTGCAATGTTTACAAACCTACCCCCTACCCCCTTTTTTGGCTTGGGTCGAGCCTTCGTTTTTTCTTATGGACTTTAAACAAATCCTAGCTTGCATTTATTTTAAAGGCTAGAACGCCCTTATTTACTAAACAAATCCTAATTCACATATCATTTTGGAACAACAACGAACCAAACTGAGCAAGACTCACCAAAAATTTGCCATCACTATCATCCCTTTAAACATGATTATGAGAGATGATGTATGGTTTTTTTTTTTTTTTTGAACGGTAATGGTAGATTAGATTAAAAACTTAAATGAGTATAAATTAAGGATAAAAACAACAAAAAACATGCGAAGGGATGAGAGCTAAATCCCAACACATACAAACAAGTTACAAAGAAGCAAACAGAGGAATATTTCTATCCACCCCCAACTTCGCTAATGCATCTGTCATCCCATTAGCTAATCGAAGCACATGACGAAACCCAACATTCATAAATAAAGACAAAGTCTTGATTTTATTGAAGAGGAATTGAAATTTCTATAGACTCTTATGCAAAAAAGACATTTAAGATATTGCATTAAAAGAATCGTTTCCAACGAACATGTTTTGATTATTGTTAGAAGAACAAATTTTTTTGAGTTTCCAAAATAGCCGAGACTTCCAATTCATTGGAACCTCTAATGCCTACATGTTTTGAGAATATAAACAACACCTCTCCTTTATAGTTCCTTAAGACACCACCAACACTTGCCCAACCTAGCTTTCCTCTTGTTGCACCATCCACGTAAAGTTTTAAAACATTCTAAGAGGGTGGAAACCAAGCGAATGTAAGTTTTTTCTTAGTATGACTATGCCCCAAACAAACATCCCAGTTATTGAAGATATTATCCATGTTTAAATGCTTTAACTATTTTCTAGTGCTTGCCTAATTAGCTATTTTAAGAAGAATATGGAAAATAATATGCTTCATAGCCTCCGATTCACCTAAAGCTGATGGATGGTGATGAAGAGCTTTGGAAGGACTTTTAGTTTTTTGTTTACCATTTGGTGGACCCAACATCTATGGATTAAGAACGGCCTCTTGCCCTAGTGGTAAGAGATGCCAATTCTTCCCTACCTGACAAGATACGTCTCCTCATCACTCGATGACATGTTACCTCATTAGAGGTCCTCTTCCATTACGAAAGAATTTTTCAACCTTACCCGAGGTGTCTCCCCTCACCCAAGGGCTAGGAGTCCTAGCCCCACTAAAGCTCGGGTAAAAATTGAAAAACATCTATGAATCTTTTTGGGTTGCACTATCTTTATTAAGACTGTTTAGACTTCCATCTGGTTAAAAAAAAAAAAGGGAAAAAAAACCACCAGTTAATTGAAAGACACTTCAACAATACATAGGGGCTTCTGTACAGTTATTCTGCAGTGTGTAACACATGTACAAAAAGAAACTGGGGATGGGGCTCGTATTGGAAAACCATTATTTTTTTTTGTACTTGACAGATGTGGTGTAATCCCAAGTCAAAAAGCCGGATTTGACAAAGAATTTAGATGGGTCACCCATCAAATGGTAGAAAATATGACCTGAAGTAGTGCGTGTCTTATTGTTTATTAGACGGCTCGTGAATTTTTTAACTTGTTTGGTTAGCATCCAAGGAGACTTGGTTGCACCTTCCTACTGATCTAAATCAAAGAAAGTGACACACTAACAAACCCTCATGCCTTTTAGCTGTTTTTATTCTGTTTTGCTTGTATTATTTATCATATATCTTTGATTGTGGATTAGTGGTGACCTCATGAAGGATCTTAAATCTTAATCTTCATTTTATTCCAATGACATTTTGCTTAGGGCACTCTTTTTTCATGTAATTGAATTCCTAAGAATTTTAGGACTCCTTTTTATATCTGTATAAGTGCTTGTGAAGGTTTTTGGGGGAGAGATTTTCTAGAATGGATTAATGCAATTAATCTCAAAATTATGTATGTAAACAATCAACTAAGCAGGGGAAATAAATCAAACAAAAGTACACACATCAAGAAGATACAATTTTTACGTAAAAACCCAAACCAGGAAAAAACCAAGAGTCCAACATGGACTAATAATCAAGCACTATGGATTAACACGTAGTTACAAATCACTTACAAACATCTGCATAACTCTGTAACGTCAACCTCTTATAAAAAATCACTAAACAACAACCACCTGTTGTTGCCTGCTACAAATCCAATTAACTAGACGCCTTCTAATTGTTAGCTTGACTCCTCAGATCTTTTACACTTAGAAGACTATCTTCTACTAGAGATGTAGAATATAAGAATCTCTAGAGTAGAACTTCAGCCCTTCAACTCTCAAAAAAATTTTAAAGGAGATAATCTCAAAAGTATAATCCCCAGTCAGAACAATGAAATCGCTGTCTTAGGGTTGAGAGAGAACCCTTTTTATAGCCCCAAATCTGTGCCTCACAAGTATATTTTAACTAGGAAAGGAGTTGCAATGAAACATACAAGTTTCTCTTCAAATCAGACTGAAAAATTGCAAGTCGGAGAAGTTTCTGCACCTGTCCGATGGGTCAGATAAAATGTTTGATCGGTTGAATTACTATTCTGCCCGGGTGAAAATTTTAACATTTTCCTACAAACTTACAGAGGCCACAACTTTCTTGTTTTAGCTCTGATTGAGGCAATTTTAGGCTCTATAAATATCTACTCAAAATAAACTTTTCAATGGTAGGTCGCATACTCATATCCGACATTTGGTTTGTGAGATATAACCTTTTTAATCTTTGTTGTCCATAGAAAGCTACTTCAATTTGTCGCTTTTTCTTCTATTTATTCACTTCAGTGACAACTCAAACCATTATAAATACTCAAAGAAATGTAAAATAAAACACTAATGGACTCAAGTTTTGCCCAACTTATGAATTTGCCAACTCAAAAATCCTTACAACTTGAAAAGAAGAACCAAAGGTAATTAACCAAAAATTACTACTAAATAATTTCTCCATTAATGAAATTCTAATCAATGAAAAATGAAATATGTATACTTAACAATTGTCCTAGTAAATTATCCTAGGTTCCATCTATACCGCTACCTCACTAACACATTCTTAAATTAGATGGCCTAAACGCGAATTGGGAATTTAAATGGACTAGAAACCCACATTCATATGGACGTTCCTTTTCTTAAAGTCTGGCAGGTGCGTTTGTGAGTTTTAAATGGTAAGATAGAGATACCGCATTCCTTTCATCTTTTTCAAGTGGATTATCGGATTTCACCATCTTTTACATATGTTGCCGCAATTCGACGCGTCATTCCAAATGTAGTCTATGAATACCTGAAATTTTAGCAATTAGACCTATGTGACCTTGGGGTGGCAACTCCTGACTTAACCCTCGACCCAACCTGAACCCCATTCGGCAATCCATGGTTAGGATTGGACCTTTATTTTCAGATTGTATCTAGATTTATAATTAGGTTTAAGTTGAGTCTACTTTGTTAAATCAAGGGTAAAACCATGGACACTTAACACCATCCACAAATATTGTGTAATGGGTAAGGTGCATTTCAAACCAAAAATGTCAGGGATGCAGCTAGAACACCTTGACGACCAAAACAAATATGAAGTGGTAACAAATATGCAGTGGGTTCTTTCATCAAAGTTTACACATTCTCAACTCGATTCATGTATGAGTAGGTTCACTACTACGAGCTATAGCTATGTGCCCGTTTGTCTCTCTCTCTCTCTTTCTCTCTCTTTGGGCTGTGGCAAGGTTGTTGCTGGGATTTGGCCACCCAACTACATCTCTTTTCCAAATCAAGTGAATAAAACATGCATGCAGTTGCTAAGAATAGAAAGCACGGATCGTGAGTTCGTGGCTTCATTAGTTTAATAAGAGTTTCTAGATATTTATATTTATCTTTAGTTGGAAGGGGAAAAGGTGAAGTTAAATAAGGGAGTCAAATGGGCCTCTGTTACATAGCTATCCAATTGACTCGACACATTGATATATGACCTTATTGTAGGAGCTACTTAGCCCCAATTGTTCAGCTATCCACTTACTTAAAATGGGCGAAGTCCGATTTTGGACCATTTTATTGTCCAAATTGGGTCGTAGTTTAGATCTTGATCTTGTGTGCATCACACATGCACTAATGCGCAAATACATACATATTTCTCACATATTGAGCTTGAATTTGAATAATATTTGTTATTGACATGTATAAATTGAAAGGATATCCTCTCATCACATAAACGGTGAAATTATGGGACTATTGTTAGTTGGGAAAAACAAAGAATGTGATTACATTCAAAGAAGGGTGGTCAAAAACAAATTGAGCAGCTTGGATCTCAGTGTGGGCCCTTCCAATGGATTTATAGGCCTAGACCCAAGTTAAGTGCAAAGGGGGCCCATGATTTTGAGCTATTTAAATTTCAAAGTTCAAAAAACGAAAAAAAAAAGGAAAAAAGAAAGGTTTGGCCCTTATGGTGAATTTACAAGATGAGGGCTCAGTGTAACTCTATCCAATGGCTCCCAAAGGATCTGCTATAGGACTCGGACAGTATCACTTGAACATCACTGCCACTCAACAAAGAGTTCTCTGCATTTCAGTTCGACTGGTTTACCTACAAACTGTGGGCTACCCCACTGGCCCTCAAGTTTATGCCCTGTTTGGACCATCCAACTCAATTGCGCAACAACAATTAGTTTACCTATACACTACAATCAGTTGACGTATGAATCAAACCTATACATTTATGTTTACGTGTTATTGACCATGATAGCAATTAACAGAACGAGTGTTACATGTAACTCGGGCTAACGAATTGCATGAACCATTATCTGTGTATACGAATTATGAGAATTCGATTTGTGCCCCGTGTTACTGAAAAAATATCTTGAATTTGCATCTCCTTGAAATTCCTTTCCTAAACATACCCCACATATCTAAAATTTAATCTTGTTTTCATTTCAGTTACCAATGAAGCTGAAGGTTTTTGGGGGAGAGATGCTTTAGAATGAATTAATGCCCATCTTAATAATATATGTGTAAACAATTAACTACACAGCAGAAAAAATCAAATCACAAGCACACACTATAAGAAGACAAATTTTACGTGGAAACTCAACCTGGGAAAAAACCACGATCAAGAATTAAGCACTATGAATCATATTACAGTTATAAGAGAATACTCACAACCCTTATCCAGTTGCTTCTCAACCTAAGGACCTTATGATTCCCTTGCACAGCTCCCTATTGTAACATCCCACTGTCGTTCTCTGTTACAGATCCAAAACACTTAGACGCCTTCTAGATATTATACTTGACTCCTCGAAGCAATCTTCTACCCTCAGAGAAGTAGAAGACAAAAATCTCTAGAACAAAACTTTAGCCCTTTGACTCTCCAATGAAAGAACTCTAGAGAAGGTGATCTCCAACAAGCAATCTTCTTCTTAGAATATTGAGATCTGTGTCCCACCCTAAGGGTTGAGAAAGAACCCTCTTTTATAGCTTCAAATTCGTGCCTCATAAGTATATTACAATCAGGAAAGGAGTTGGCATCAAATAGGGAAGTTTTCCTTCAATTCGGGCTGAAAAATAGTAAGTCGGCGTACATTCTGCACTTGCTTGATCAGTTGGATAAATAGCCCGATCGGCTGGATTAAGGTTCTGCCCAGGTGAAAGTTTCAGCATTTTCTTGTAAACTTTTAGAAGCCATAACTTTCTTGTTTCAGTTCCGATTAAGGCGATCTTGGGCTCTACAATGAGCTTTCCAACGGTATGTTGCTTGCCCATATCCGATGCTCGTTTCGTGAGATATGACCTTTTTAATCCATGTTGTCTGTAAAAAACCACTTCAATTTGTCGCCTTTTCTTCTATTTCTTCACTTCAGTGCATCCGGCGACTTAAACCATTGTCCGTACTCAAAGCTATATAAAATACAACACTAATGGACTTAAGTTTAGTCCAACCCATGAATTTGTCAACGCAAAAATACTTACAATCTCTCCCTTTGGCAATTCATGGACAAAACTTCCTATACATTCAATCTACCAAAAAATAAAACAAAAAATTACATTGAATATTGAGTAAATTGAAATAACAAAGAAAATTTTACTATCAACTCTTCATCAGGTATAAAAGAAATCATCTTCAATACAAAAATTCTATTCTCCCCTTGAATGCAGTATTTCCCCATTTTTGTCCATAATTGACAAAGCAAATAATCATCATGCAGCAAAGTTGTCAACTTGGATCCAGTAGTAGCTCTCCCTTGATTAAGCTCCCCTTTAATTGTATTATCATAACAGCATTGGGGATGAAAGCTTGATCATCTTAACGAGGGTTTTTTGTATGTAGCTACCCACACTTGTGTAGTACGATCTTTCAGCAGAGTGTGAGCAACTTCTAGAGGTAAATCAGATTTCCTAATCCAAATAACTCTTGTTTTGACCTTTGGCTCAAACAATTGTTTCCACCATTACTTGGCAAAACATGCAGCTGCTTGTAATGGGGACGAATGTGTCCTTTAACTCCACAATGATGATAAGTGAATGTGCGTGCAGAACATGATACATTCTTCCTTTTTAGACTACTCATTATATTATGAGCATGTGCAACATGTGGAGTAGTGTGCGTAATACTTCTAATAAAAACAGAATTACTGTTAGATTTTGAAGTAGATGCACCATCATTGAAATCAAGACCGCGCTTGTTATTAGGCAGCTTATGAATACATAGGATGTCATCAAGTATCTTTGAACCAATATCTTTCTTATTCAGAGACACTTTTGTAGAATCCAGCTCAGACAGCGCGATCTTCAATTTCCCAACCAGATCTTCTTTTTCAGTTTTAACAGTTTTAAGGCAGTTTTCAAGGTTTCAAACTCTTGCTCAACCTTCTTAAACTCCTCTTTCAGTAAACCATACTTGTGACTCTTAGTAGTCAGCTTATCAGCCATGGAATTCTTTTGTTCTTCTAATAGATGAACCTGTGATTTGACATCCTCTAACTCTATCTTAAGAGATAAAATCTCTGCTTTTCACTTAAGAGCATTTTTTTCAAATAACTTGCTCATCTGCATAGACTTGTCCAGTAAAATCCTATATTCTACTTTCCAATCATCTTCTTCATCTGAAAGTGCAATATCAGCAATCTTTGCAGCAGAATTGTCGTCAAACACAGTAGATCTAGCCATAAAAGCCACAAACTTACTATTCACAATATCCTTCGAATCAGGTTCAGGTCTCTTTTTCTGAAGAATCATCATCCCAAGTTTTTAGAGTTTTATACTTGGGATTCTTTTTTTTTGTTAGGACAGTTACTGGCATATTGACCAAGACCTTGACAATCAAATCACTTAACCTTGGCTAATGGCGTCTTCTTTTCAGATTTCGATCCTTGCCACTTAGCTTTCTTAGCCTTCATGACTTTTTGAAACTGAACCATTAACTCAGTGATATCATCATCAGAATCCGAATCAGTCTCAATTTTCTTTGTAGATTGCTTCACGGATTCTTTGAAAGCTTTAAAAGCGAAACTGTTATTCTTTGCTGATTTTCCCTTATTTAAAAGGTTTTCTTTGAAAATTTGAATATTTCCAACTAACTGATTCACTGTGAGGGTATCTAAATTCTTATTCTCTTCAATAGTATCTACCTTTGAATTAAACTTTGAAGGAAGAGACCTTATAATCTTCTTAACAATTTTACTTTCAGGGATTATTTCACCCAAATTGAAAATAGAATTGGCAGTGTCATTCAGCTTAGCATAAAACTGATTGAAAGTTTCTTCTTCTTCCATTACAATGGTTTCAAAGGCTTGATTTAACCTTTGTAGCTTTGCTTGCTTAACAGTATCAGTACCCTCATAAACAGTTTACAAAACATCTCATGCTTCTTTTGTAGTTTTACAAGTGGAAATCCGATGAAACTCATCAGCAGACACTCCATTATAAATAGCATTCATGGCCTTATTATTGTAATTGGAGGCATGCTTTTCTTCCGTAGTCCATTGGGCTTTAGGTTTAGCAATTGTTTGCCTATCAACAGTAATAGTGGGTTTTGAATAACCTTCCTCAACACTATCCCATACATCATCATCAATAGACTTGAGGAACTCAATCATCCGTTGCTTTCACTAAGCATAATTTGAACTATCAAACAATAGAGATTTTACAGTGGATGTGCCTTCTTGATTGAGCACCATTACAAATATCTCTTAGGATCAAACACCACAAATTAGTATAACCCACTCTGATACCACTTGAAAGTTTTTTAAGAAAAGATCATCTAAAATAGATTAATGCCAATATTAATAATATGTGTGCAAACAATTAACCATTCGGCGGAAAAAATTAAACCAGAAGCACACACTATAAGAAAACACAGATTTTACGTGGAAACCCAACCTGAGAAAAAACCACGATCAAGAATCAAGTACTATGAATCATATTATAGTTATAAGAGAATACGCACAACCCTTATCCAGTTGCTCCTCAACTTAAAGACCTTGTTATTCCCTTGCACAGCTCCCTGCGATAACGACCCTCTGTCGTTCTCTGTGACAGATCCAAAACACATAGACGCTTTCTAGATGTTGTACTTGACTCTCCAAAGCGATCTTCTACACTCGGAGAAATAGAAGACAAAGATTTCTAGAGCAGAACTTCAGCCTTTCAACTCTCTAATGAAAGAACTCTAGAGAAGGTGATCTCCAACAAGCAATCTTCTTCTTAGAATATTGAGATCTGTGTCCCACCCTTAGGGTTGAGAAAGAATCCTCTTTTATAGCTTTAAATTCGTGCCTCATAAGTATATTATGATCAGGAATGGAGTTGGCATCAAATAGGGAAGTTTCTCTTCAATTTAGGCTGAAAAATCGCAAGTCGGTACACATTCTGCACTTGCCCAATCATTCAGATAAATAGCCTGATCGGTTGGATTGAGGTTATGCCCCGGTGAAAATTTCAATAATTTTCTACAAACTTTCAGATGCTATAACTTTCTGGTTTCAACTCCGATTGGGGCGATCTTGGGCGCTACGGAATCCTCTTGAAATGAGCTTTTGAATGGTAGTCGCATGCCCATATCCAACTCTCAGTTCGTGGGATATGAAATTTTTAATCCATGTTGTCTGTAAAAAATCATTTCAATTTGTTGCTTTTCTTCAATTTCTTCACTTCATTGCATCTGGCAACTTAAACTATTATCCATACTCAAAGATATGTAAAAAACAACACTAATGGACTCAAGTTTTGTCCAACCCATGAACTTGCCAATACAAAAATACTTACAGAAGCTGCCCCTTACAATTTGAAGGAACTAAGGAAGAAAAAAAGACAACGATGATTTTTCTTTTTTTTAAAAAAAATTTCTGAAATTGATTTTCACAAAATAGTTTGGAGAACCTACACTAGTTCTTGGGAGCAGGTGGCTCCCTCCATTGTAGTTTGGGATTATAACCAACTGCTAGAAGGCGTGGAAAGGTCCCAATCCCATCGAGGCAGATTGGCCTGGTTGGTGTGTGGCACCTCTTTTAGCCTCTCTTGAATGCCAATTGTTGGTGAACTGATGCAGAGATTTTGAAATGGTATCATGTTTTTTTTTTTTTACAACAAATTCTGAAAAAATGCACCAAAGTATATAATTTTGAATGTGCATTTATAAAAATGGGCCTTTTTAAAAGCCCAAAAGCCCATCTCGATAAACAAATATCCCTACCCCAATGTAATTGAGCCTTGTGAATGTTAAGCTCGGGATCATGACCCATTGCCACCTTTAAATGGTAGCAAGCCGCACTACTCCATTTTCCTCAACTGTCTCTCTCTCTGATCTGAAATTAATCACTATAAACAGAGCACTCAAATGAAATACTCTGGGCTTGCCGGTGGAGTCGGTTTCCTTTGTTGAGTCCAAATTAAAATGTTTTCACCTCATAAAATAAAAACCATACAAGTAATAGCCCCAAACAGCTAAATAAGTTTTACATTGTCACACACAAGATGCATACACGCATACATAAAATCAAACACTGAATCTAGTAACATGCTACTGGCTGTGAAGTAGCACGACAACAAACGCAAGAGAAAACATTCAATGACTGAACAATGCAATCCCAATCAAATGAGAAGTTGATAGTGGAAAGTACTGCATTGGATCTGGGCCTCCTTGGGCTACCTGATACTGTCACCAGAGCCGCTTCACATTGGGCCCATGCCTCTGGTGAAAGGTCTTCACTCCGTTCTCGACTTCTCGAACTTGATATGTTGATGAGCTTGGTCCATCGTATGGCCATGGACGATTTTGATCAATCCCACGAGGCCCATGATGTATTGGATCAGGTGAACTTGGATAGGGCTGCTCATTAGTTCTTTGCAGACCAAAGGCAAGATGGCATAGAAGTAATATACTCATCAGAACCAAAGAACTCTTAAGAGGGGCCATGGTTCTGTCGTTACTTCTACCTATTGAAGTGGGTATAGACTAAGAGGTAGTGATCAATGGACAGAGAATAAGTTGATTTATTGAAGCAGCTCATATAACTGTACATGAGCGTAGGGAGCAAGTCAGGTATTTGTGGAAACACCATCTAAGCAGATCATAGAGAGAAAGTACAAGAATATAATTGTGTTCATGGGGGAACAAAATCGGGTTACTTTCGGTTTGGTGCCAATTGGGCCTCGGTCCCTAGAATTTGATTCTCCAGCCAAAGTAAAAGCTGTAATGGGCAGCAATCTAATACATGGGATAGCTTCTTACCTCTTCTCTTTTTGATACTAGACATAATTGTGGCGCGAAGCTACCATGCATCGGATTATGACTCAATGCCTCTAAGTCAGAATCAAAGCTAGAGACGCGGCACCGATGCCCGCCGCCCGTTTGCTGAACCTCAGTAGGGGCTTCTACGGGCCACAGTTCAAACCTAAGGTTTGAACATGCCCCTTTTCCTGCGTGTGCGGCTCTCTTCCCATGTGTGGGCTTTAACAGTACAATGTCAATCCAAAGGTGCAAATCCAAGATTTTCTTTTCTTGGAAGAGTACAATCCTTCTTCCAGGGACCTTCTCTGCTTGGATAGCGGCCTAATATAAGCAAATTCTGTACATACCGCAAATAATACATTAGTGAGGAGAAATTTTTCTTTAAACTGGAACTATTAAACTTCAGCACTGATAACATTCTTATAACGTGAACTTGATGGATCCGGATGAGGAGACTCCGTCACGTGGCCGAAGATCTATGTGTGTTCCGGTGATAGGAAGCTCCATGAATCTCTTCGCTCTTGTCTTTCCTATGGGAATGAAGAGAATAATAATAATCCAAACCCTAGGACTCCCTTATCCTTATATAGACAAGTTTCAAAGAATCACACTTACTAAAAATATCTTTCATCAGAAGCCCACATCCACTGATCCTATTGGGAGTTTTTTTATATGGCCCAGATCAAGTCTTACACTAAAGTGAGATTGCAATCTCTATTGACATTTACCCTGCTTGATCTGACGTGGGGCCCGTAACATGCAGGCTACACGATTTCCTACAGAACTCACACATAAGAAGACGAGAAAACACTAAATGTAAAATGTCCCGGGCTATAACTCGGATGGGGGCACCGAACGCCCCACTTTAAAAAAAGGACTAGATTCTAGTAGATTTAATGAGTAGATGTTAAACAGCAGGCAAGCAAAAATGCATCCTAGATCAAAAAAACCATTTTGCAAACTTGTGTTTCCTCAAAAAGTTTTGGGGCCCATTTGGTTTAGCATTTATAACAAGATTTCCTTCTGCCTGGAATTCCAACTAGAATTGCAGTTGCTATTTTCAGAGATTCTGAATTCTTTACTTGATTGGGGTACAATAATGGCAAATTTTGCTAAGTAGCCACATCAAATATCACTTTTGCCTGCAATCCATTTTTAGAATTCCACTTTGGAAGATAATATTTAGAATTTTTCAAAATGTTCTAAACAAAATAACCTCAAATGCTTGAAACAAAATAGATCTAATTTACTTGCTTCCTTTTTTCCTTTTTTTTAAAGTGAGAGTTCTTGCGGCCTCATCTGCAGTCTGCTTCATCATTAACCTCTTCTCAATTCCTTCATGTACATGTCCTCGCATAATTCATTCACAAGCAAGCTTGATTCAAGAAGCTTGTAAAGAAGGAAAAGTGAAGGCTTCAACCGTCGTAGCTTTATTCTATTGGTAGTTCCGGTTCATATCTTTCAGATATTCTGCGACAGGCTACAGACAATTTATATTCGTATGGGAGTTCTTTCGGTGTGATGTCTTACAACTCTAATTAAATCCTGAATATGCGGAATGATAAAATTCTCCTGTGTTCAATTTCAAGACCCTTCTAAGTTATTATGCTATTACTGTGGCAACCATACCAATTACCAGGTAAAGATTTTGGTCAGAATGGATGGGCCATTGGCTTAAGCTTTGCACTCTTATATAGTAGATCGCCCAGAAATTAGAAACCTTTTTAGTATGAATTAAGCAATGTATAATTAGGGAAATATTCTTTGACAAGCAATTGCAAGTGCAGTTCAGCATTGTGGGGCTCACTTGGGCCCAATTTTTTTTTAAATCAGTGCAGCCCCTTTGATGGGCTTCTCATCCGATTTGGTGGCACCAGACCTAACAATTTTACACTCAACAAAATCTTCAATTACGCTTAGATTGAATCTCAAGAGAATTCACACTTAAGATGTCAACTTTAGAGCTCTTATATCAAGAGCTAAGACATATAAGTGGTGGGGCTGTTTTATTTTCTCCGATCCATGAGAAGACCTTTTAATCTACCCTTTTCCTATTGGTAAACTTCCACTAAGTGGGCTCTGTAACTTAGACTGCATATACTGCACGTAGGTGAACATGGCCCATGTATACGTTTGATGAGAAAAAAATGGCATTATTGATGTGGGCTTTACATTTTCTTATATTTAAGTTTGTATGGTCTATTACAAAGGTCCTCTGGACATTAGGCTACAGTGATTGAGTGTAAGGTGTTCTCTCTCTCTCTCTCTCTCTCTCTCAAATTTTAATAAGAAATCTTTTTCCAAGCATTGCTTTTGCTTCATGAGAAAATACAACATTTTTCTTGGATCTCATCTGCTTGGGCAGCTAATTTCAGTACATTTTGTGTATGCTTTGCAAATACTACATGATAATGGCCCTTTTTCGCTTTCAACTGTAAACTATTGAATTACCCAAAAAAAAAAAAAACTGTATACTCTTAAATTTGTCTATTCTTTTTGACATTGATAACAATCTGACTCACACATAACCGAAAAGAAAATACTGTCTCCATCTTAGAGGGCTTCACTGTGGAAGTTTCATTATTCTGCCAAGCCAACGACAACAACAACAATGGTAGTAGTAATATTAACAACAATATTAAAGACACTGGAAGATCAAGAATAAAAGGCTGACTTTGTAGGTAAGACATAACTCTAGTGTGAGCACTTTACTTTCTATGTCCTAGCAATTGGGCCAAGCAAGCAAAAAGAAAAAAAAAAGGACACTGGAACATCACTGCATATTTAAAGAAGTGGATAGTCACTGCATATTGGATCTGGCCCACCTTCGACTCGCCTTCTGATAGTATGATCATGGCAATTGCTTATTTGGCCCACGGATGTGGTATTGGGTATCCAAATGTATAAGGTCTTGGTCTTCTTGAACGTGCCTCTTGATGCTGCTGGTAGGCCCATTTTGTGTTGTTGAGGGCCTGACATACCGTGGCGGTGGACATTGAGCTGGAACACCGTTGCATCCATGATGAACTGGGTCGCCCTTGGGTGGATGGACCAGCTTATAGCCTTGCAAGTCTCTTACTCCAAATGCATGGCGTAGGGAAAATGCAATCAAGACGGCACAAAACAGCAATCGAAGGCCCATGACTGTTGTTGTGCGCTTCAAGTACTTCTAGTTATCGGAACTTGAATGGTGAAATTGCAGTTGGTTGTGAGGACTTTGATCATGTACTTAAAAACACACAGGTGGGAGGCACAAATCAAGTGGGACTGGGTCACACAAGATGTTTGGGTTTGGGATTCCTTGTATTCATGGTTTTGGTTTCCTAAATCGCCAAAGTAGAGTGGGCACATCGGCTGCCCACGGCGTAATTTCCCTGCCAATCAAGTGGGACTAGGTCACACGTTTGGGTTTGGGATTCCTTGTGTTCGTGGTTTTGGTTTCCTCAATCGCCAAAGTAGAGTGGCACAGCGGCTGCCCACAGTGTAATTTCTCTGCCACAACTTGCCCGGTTGGGCAAGGTCGGATTAGATGGGCTAGGTTTGGGTCAGACCTACTGGGCCTCGCAGGGTGTAATAAGGATTGAAGGTAGCGATGGCAATGGGTTGGGTATAAATGGGACCTGCCCCACCTTTTCCCGCACCTATAAGGGGTGAGTTTGGTAGTGGTGTTTTTAAATGGAGAAAGTTTAGGTTTTGTTGACCCAACCCACCCTACCCCAAGTAAATAATATTTGTATACTCACTACTATAGTAAAAGATAAAACTTATGTAGAGTAAATGGTTTTGAGCCTTAAGATGAGGAATATGGGAAGAGAAGTTGGTAGGTTCAAACTCAACTACACACGTTCTTATCCATTTTTATATATATTAAAAGTTTTAAACGTTAAATTTAACTTCACCACTCAACCGGAGTGGATTTAATATTACAATGAGTGAGCCGTCATGAGACAGGGTGGGTTTGGATTTGATAAATTGGAGAAGGGCAAGTTTCGGTTTATCCCAACCCATTTCAAACCCACTCCGTTGCCATCCCTAATTGGAGGGAGGACCTTATCTAAATCCCAAACCAACTGAGAAATATAGGAGGCTAGCCAGCCCAATAAGGTTCGAATTGCAATTCAGGTCCAAGTCTGGTAAAGGTTTGTTTCAAATCAAAAAGCTCTTCGTATTCAAGTCATATTTTAGATAAATTTCTAGACATACAAACTGTTTAAGTATTTACACATATAAAATGCATTTGTTTTATGTTAAAATCAATGTATGACCATGGTCCAGGATCCTAGAGCCAAGGCCAGGATCTGGCTTGATAAACAGTCTGGATCTAAGAGTGGGCCCGGCCCAGCCTTTGCAAATCCGAATCCTCAATATCTGACTCAAACTCGAGCAGTTTCAGTCCAAATTGGGTCCATTGACAGCCCTGCTTACTACAAATGAGTAAAACCTGAGCCATTCATGAATCAGGTTTAAAATATCGACCCAAACCCCAAAATTTATGGGCCTTGGTGGGTGAGTTGAATTGCAGAAGGTTGAGCTGAAATGGGTAGGGTTGGGTACACCCCCATTTATTAAATCTGATTGGAAATGTTGTCCCAAACCCCAAATTATCAGGTGGACGGATTGAGTTAGGATTTGTCGATCCTTGAACTCGGCTCCCTATACTATGCCTACATGTAACTCTGTAACCCTCCGTCTGAGTTATAATTAATGTTGACAAAGCCCATAGTCTTGATCACAAATGGATCAAGATTGGAGCATAGTTCATCATTTCTGCGGTTTGAAATCATAAATCTAAAACTCAGCGGTAAATTGAAAAGACTTTTGTGTAGTTACATTGAATGATCCATCGTGCCCCAAGGGCAAAATTGGATCACTGTGAAGAGATGAGGTTACCTACTAGCTGTGGACCACGAATTATGATCTAATGGTTCAAACAACCTTCATTTTCTGTAGTCTTTTATTTTGCTAATTGTTGATATTTTACAGTGAAATGTATTTCTTCCTCTCAAATCCAAATTAAAGTTCTTTCAGCTTAGAAAATAAAAATGGAAAAAATATAAGCACAGAACAACAATTGAAGCATTTTTCATTATTGTGCATTTGGAATTTTATCAATGATCAACGGCAAAGAAGTTTGCGGGTTTCCTGTCATAAACAAGGGAGGAAGTGTTTAAACTCATACATACAATCAAATGATGAGTACAATAACATACTACTGGCCACTGGATATGAAGGAACACAGAAACAAACAAATGAGAATACAAGCAATATGAACAAATGCACTCCCAATGAAATAAGAACTTGAAAGTGCAATATGAATGTAATGGATGTGGACCTCCTTGGCCCCCCCACCCCCACAACAAGCCCCGTTAAGGGTATATGGGCTAGTTGGCCCAGCCCCCATGGAAAGAAATCCTCTCTCTCTCTCTCTCTCTCTCTCTCTCTCTCTCTCTCTCTCCATATGGGTTCTAAATAATTTTTAAGTATCATAGGAGGCTGTTTTACATCATCATCATCATCATCATCATCAAAGCCTTATCCCAACCATATTGGGGTTGGCTACATGAATTCTATTTCTCCATTCCGTTCTATTTTGAGTTAAATCTTTCGATAAGTGCAACTTCTTCAAATCTGAATTAATGACTTCCATCCATATTTTTTTCGGCCTACCCCTACCTCTTGATGGATCCTCCACCTGTATATCCAAACTTTTTCTCACCGGTGCAATTACTGGCCTATGCTCAACATACCCAAACCATCTTAAATGAGTTTCTCTAATCTTATCTCCTATTGGTGCTACCCCTAAATGTTCTCGAAAGCGCTCATTTCTAATTTTATCTTTCCTAGTTTTACCACACATCCACCTAAACATTCTCATTTCCGCTACATCCATCTTATGAATATGTGTCTTCTTAATTGACCAACATTCTGCTCCATATGTCATAGCTGGTCTAACCACTGTCCTGTAAAATTTTCCCTTCAATTTTGTTGGCATTTGTCTATCACAAAGTACTCCCGAAGCTAGTCTCCACTTCAGCCATCCAGCTCTTATCCTATGCTCCACATCTTCGTCAATCTCCCAATCCTTACTAATCATCGAGCCTAGGTACCGAAAAGAATCTTTACGTGGTATCTCATGGGTTTCAATTTTGACAGTGATTTCAACACTTTGTATATGTCCACTGAAATTGCAATCCATATATTCTGTTTTTGTACGACTTATTTTAAAGCCTCTATATTCTAATGCCCTCCGCCATCTCTCAAGCTTTGCATTTACACCCTCTCTTGATTCATCCACCAATACTATATCATCTGCGAACAACATACACCATGGTACTTCTTTTTGAATATGCACAGTTAACTCATCCATAATTAATGCAAAAAGATAAGGGCTTAAGGATGATCCCTAATGTAGGCCTATAGTTATGGGAAATCCGCCCGTTTCTCCACATGCGGTTTTCACATTTGTTATTGCACCTTCATATATATCCTTTAAAATTTCAATGTAACATCTTGGGACATTCTTTTTCTTTAAGACCCACCAAATTAAATTCCTCGGTACCCTATCATAGGCTTTTTCCAAATCGATAAAGACCATATGTAGATTTTTCCTCTTTGCTCGGTATTTTTCCATTACTGTTTTATTAGGTGCTAAGCCTGGTGATGTTAGAAATGAGAGATTTTTGAAAATCTTCCATTTTCTAGAAATTACCATTTTTTCAATGAATTGTCTTAAATATTTGACATTTCTAAAATCCCAATTATTGAAATGGGTTCATTTGATGGAGTTGGATTTGATTTCAATAAAAAATTAAGTAAATACTCAGAATAGAGATGGCGGAGAGAGATCCATCGAGTCTTTCATTATAGATTTTTAAATACTGATGCATTTTATTGTTTGTTAGCTAATTTAATTTGATTTTGGTACAATATTTGGTTGCTTGTGTTGTAATTTGTGTTAATTAGGATTTTAGGAAGGAGTTTTAGATTAGTTTTAGCAAGCAATTTTGCATTTGATTTGAAAAGATAGATGAATAAGGATCAAAGGATATTTTAGTTCAAATTTTGCTTCCAATCAAAATGCCCAAATAGCAATAGGTCAAATCCAAGAAATCTTTTAGTTGTTATTCTTTTCAACTTACTATATAAATCTGTTTTTAATAGACTATTCAGAGTTTTAGAAAAAAAATGAAAAAAACTTTTTGAAGTGCCAATCTCCAGTTCTTTTCAACTTACTATATAAATCTGTTTTTAATAGACTATTCAAAGTTTTAGAAAAAAAATGAAAAAAACTTTTTGAAGTGCCAATCTCCAGCTGTTCTGCATTAAAAATTAGAGACTTAATTAAAAAAATAACAAGACTAGAGATATATTAAATATCATTTTATTATGGTGCAGATGCTACACATGAGCCAATTAACCAATGTGGTTTCATCATATAGGAATTTCTAAACCTTTAAGTTCATCTTGATTTTACTTAGAAATTTTCACTTCTCACTTTTTCCTCCCACTAAATGTACCGAACCCTAGGAATGGACACAACTACATAACTGACTTGTTTGCACATTGCTTTACCCAAGTATTGGTTGATGAGCTTTAATCCTATGAAAAGTGTTCTTATACACCTATCATAAAAACTTTCTATGGGGCCCACTTGTACGTCTCATTTAGAGATAGGACAAGGGGGATGGAAAGATCTGTAGGACCACCCTAAATATCAAGTTTGGACTCAATCACATGTCCCTCACCCATTCACTTGTGGTTTGCAAATCTAATCCATTCGGATTAGTATATAGTTGATCCAACGGTCCAGTAAATTTAGATTTGACTAGAACTTCGACATGTGACTATTATGGAGTTCATGTGTATTGCAAGATTTGGATTAAGTGATAGATGGGCTCTCACCTAAACTTATCACAAAACAATGGTGAGAACTAATTCTTATAAGATTATTTCCCTTCATTGATTATGCTATTTTATGGATTGAATACAAAATACACAATTGACTTGTTTTTTATTTTACCTTTGGTAATGTGAAAAACAGTGCAATAAAACAATGATTGACTTTTTAATTTTATCAAATTAAGGCCTCATTAGATGAAAATATCGAGTCCACCACTGCCCTTATCTCTTACAATGAGAAAACTTTAAAGAAACAAATTCATTGCAAGAAACTCACTGTAAACAAATTTACTTATGAGAATAGTTCTCACCAACTTGGTGAGAACTCCAATCTCCACCATCCAAGATGAGTAAAGATCGACGATGCCCAACCATCATATGCAAAAAACCATAGGTCCCGCCTCGAAGATTCTGATGAGACCTCGAAAATGCACTTTTTCAATGTTATTTTCAGAAGTTTTAAAGACTTATCAAGCTAAGGGAGTCTCATTTAGTGTGATATAATGGTTTCATTCATTTTAAAATCATTTTAGTATTTTCCTACATAATTTGCTTAAAAATTACACTTTTTGTATGGAGTATGAAACCCGCCATTTTTAAAGTTCTATTTTTGGAAGGTTTTTTGAAAATTAATTTTTATGAAAGAAACCAAATTTTCACTATCATTAGGTAATTTACATAAAACCATGAAAAATTATGTGAATTCATGCTGTCATTTCATATGAATTGCGCCCACAATCATGCATTCATGAATTAAGAGTAGAATTGTCATTTCACATGGAATTTATTTTTTTTTTCTTGCAAAAAATTGATGACATGGGTCTCATTTTCAAGAATTGAGGCAAGATAATTATTTTTAAATGAAAGGAGAGAAGAATTGAAGAGAGGAACGAAATTAGAAAAAAAAATATAAAATTGGCTTCAGGGTCCCACACACATTCATATGTGTGAGGACACATTTGTCAGACGGCCAAGATGGAGTCCAATCTACTTATTGCATATTTTTTATTATTTCCAATATATTTTCAAGAAAGATCTGAAGAAAATCTCATTGAAGATGAAGGGGGAAAGCCATATGTGAGAGATCTTCTTTGCAAAGAAATAGAAGTTGAAAAAAAAATGGTAAGTGTACATGGATAGATCCCACGTCCAACACTATGTGATTTGAGTTCAAATTTTATTGCAAAAAAAAATCAAGGAGAGTTGTCTTAAAATATCTCTTTAATCTTGGAGCCAACAAGGAGAATTTTCTATGGAGGGAAAGTTGACAATACAAAAGACAAAGGAGGAAATTCCACACCTCATGTGGGCCATGTTTGATTCCAAGTGAGGATTTTTCTCTCTAAATTATCTCCCAAAGAATTTCAAGACAAGGTGGCAATTACAAGAATAGGAAGAAGCATCAAAGATGGACTTCCAAAGCAGAAAAAAAAAATGAAAAGAGAAAGAAAAGCCCAATTACATCTCATGCCCAAGCCATGTATGTGCATTCCAATTTTGTCTAATTTCAAGTATCTTGAAGATTTTATCATATCAAGTGAGAAATGAAATTTTGGGGCTTGAAAAAGTATAAATAAGGCACTCTTGTGGCAGTTCAATGCATGAAAGAATTACCCACCTCTCACTTCTAGATTTCTTACACTCATCTCTTCTCCTCTTGTCTCTATATCTCAAGTCATCAAGGAGGCTTAGCCCTAAAGCCGCACTACAACCTTGAAGGTTCAACTAGAAGGAGAAATTCTTTCCGATCCTAATATGTGTACTTTCTTTGTTTTAATTTTTTTTATCTTGTGTAAAGAACTATCATGCTAGTTTAATGATATTCGTCTCATTATTTTTCTCATTTTTTTGGTTGTTCTTATTGCTTGATTTGTGTTTTCTTGATTGGATTTACGACCCAAGTCTAAGATATCATATTTAAAGTAATTTTTAAGCCTAGATTGATGAAGGATTTTGAGAGAATATTCATATTAATTGAATCACCTTTCAATTTGTGTTTTCACCACCTTTGATTCAAATTTAGCACCTTTGAATTTCAGTTTTACCACTTTTCAATTTCTGCACAACACATTTATTTTCCTGCACCTTTATATTTATTTTCCTGCACCTTTTTTTCAATTTCTGCACACTTTATATTCTTGAGTTTGCACAGTTTTGTTTAGGGATGTTTACTTCTACAAGTTGCATTAGTTTTCATGCATATTTCAATTTTTAAAATCATGTTTAGGGTGTCAGTCAGATTGGATTTAGAAATCAGATTTGAAGATTTTTATGTTAATTGATTGTTATTTTGGTCAAAACAGTCTATGGTTCCATAAAAGAAATCTGAACCTAACATAGCCGAACTGAGCATGGAATGGTATGGTGAGATAATGGCATTCTGAACCAGCTATAGCAATTGATTTCCTACACCACAAGTTGAAAAAATTTCAAAATTCAAAACAGTCCAAATTTTGTGCAGAAAATAGTCTCCATTAGGTCTATGTTGGATGAATTTTCACAAACAGATTTGCACATGTTAACAACAGTTGAATGCCTAATGTTTAAAATAGTTTTTAAAACCTAAAATCAGAACTGAAATACAATTGAAAGTAGTCCAGAATTAGTTCTGAAACAGTGATGGAATCTGGCCTGAATTAAGAGTTTTGTTGGCTGACTTATTCAAGTGATTGTGTGATGTATTTGTAAACAGTTTAAACAGAATTGATTTTCTGTGTTAAAAACAAGAAGATTCAGATCTGAGATTGAATTGAATCGGCACCATTAAAGTTGATTTCTAAAGCAAATCTGGCCACCTATTAATCCCATGCATTGTATACATACACGCCCCACTCATTCATGCATATATTCCACCATGTTCGCTACTGTTTAATGATATTTTTTTCCATGTTAATTCATGCATTCTAGGACAGGTAAATTCAACAGTAAACATTAGGATAGGACATATTATTTTCAGCTATGCATTAGAAATAGGATTTATGCATCACAACATTCTTTGCACTAGACTAGTTCACATGTCTCGTATATCTTGTAATTTTTTTTAGAAGTTTACATTGTCATTATTCATGCATCATAGATTAGTTTTAGATTTTTGTTTTTTATTTTTAGAGAGATTCTCGTGTATGATAGTTTAGGATAGATTTATTCATAATTTAGAAAGTTGCTTTGTTTAGTTGAATTGTGTAGTTTTTAGAAATTGTTTAACACTAGGAGGTTACTAATTTAATTTTAGATTTTCATTTAGATTTCTTTCTAAAATTAAATCTCTTTCTAATTTTAATTGGTTTTGAAAATCTCTTGTTTTTAGAAAGTGCATCATTTAGATTCTTAACTTAATTTAACTTTTAACTTAGGAAAGTTTTTTGCTTTTGTTTAATTAGTTTCTAACTTTGTTTAATTTTTATTTTAGTAAGTTTTTAGTTTTAGTTTTATTTTGTTAGAAGTTCTAATGTGTGTTTTATTTTGCATCAACTTTAGTTTTATTTTTAGGAAGTTTTAGATTTAGAATTTTTAATTTAGGAAGTTTTATTTTTTTGGATTGTAATTGTTTAATTCTTTTTTTTTTTTTTTGCAAATTAGGAATGAATGTATTTATTAGATTTTAAATTAGGTTAGTCTTAGAATTTTATTTAGGGTAGATTACAAGATGAAAACATCTTAAAAATATTGTTCTCTGCTGATCGACCTGGTTTTGCCAGTTTTATTATTACATCGCAGCCCTGTACTTGGAGCCCACGACCAGATTCTCTTTCCTGCAGTCTATCTGATACAATAACTATTTGCAATGATCTTTCCACCCGCTCCTAATCTCAAATTCACTTACATGTAGTTTGACCAACATTTGTTTGCGTTAGAGTTGACAATTCTACATAAGTAGCCTTCTGTTAATCTAGTTGGGTGAACTTAGTTACATTCAGCTATAAATCTAGTTTAAGCTCAAAGGTCAGGATGGAAACTTTATGATCCAAAACCAAACAAAAATAAAAATCTTGAGGCTGGAAACATTTCAAAACTAATAGAAGTTCAAATCAATATTTTAGATTGGACACACATTTCTGTTGCAGCTAGGGCTTCATCTTCTATAAGCTGATCCACTGCCTACTCTTGAAAAATCATGCTTTTCTCATGATTGAAACAAATGGTATAAATTTCTTCCTACTGCTCTTGGTTTGATATTAAAGTTTTTTTTTATAAATACCCCCTAAGGTTTATGGGATTTGTAATTTGTAAATAGGCTCCCTCTTCTCCATTTTAATACTTGCCAACTTACCAAAATAAGTATTCCAAATAAAAATGGCAACCATCATGAGGTTTGTGTTTAGATTTTAAAAAATTGATAGCTTTACCCTTACACCCATCAAACAAAAAGTTGGTATATTATTATTTTAAAAAATGTTATTATTTTATCTCAAGTCCCAATGCCTTCTCTTTCAATAACTCTTCATGCATATAAAGTCTAATAGTGTATTTTGAAACTTTCACTAATCAAATGGGCCATGTATGGATAGGATAAATTGGAATTGATTATAAGTACATGTTTTGATTGTCATTACGATGGACTTAGGCTTAATGAAATGAGTTCTAAATTGAGAGGATTAGATTTATATAGGGTATGCTTTTCCACTAAATGTAATTCTTAATATCATAAGAGAAAAACATACTATGCTTTTAAAATTATGCATATAGGGATAAAACAGATATGCAAAAGTGTCATTTTACTCTAGAAAATTATGGTGGGTGGAAGTTTACTGATTTTAGGGACACAAAAGGTACTAAAATGAAAAGGCAATGGCCTATTTACAAATACTAGAATCACAAGGGCTTGTTTACAAATTCTATAAACTTAGGAGGTTATTTATAAAAAAAAACTCTTTAGATTATAACTACAACACTATTTCTTCCATATCCAATCTAAGTTTTTGGATGAAATTGGCAGAAGCACTAGGCACTCTAATGCTTCAAAGAATCTCTACCATATTGCCATTTTTGTTTAGTAAGGCTGGTTTCACTTTGAACACTCAGAAAGAAACTAAAGAAGAAATGATACGTGCACACACTAAAATGCACACAAAATGCACATAAGCTTATATGGCACCACACAATAGCACTATACCCCACTTTTTGTTCCTCTCTTTCACACACACCAACACCAATGCATGGGATAAATACGTTTGTACCCAATAAAAAGTGGGCCCAATGCTTGGATTCGGTACAAATGGTAAGGCGCACTTGTTATTAGGTATAAATGTATTTGTCCAATGTATTGGTGTTGGTATGTGTGAAAGAGAGGAACAAAAAGTAGAGCATAGTTGTTATTGTGTGGTGCCATATAAGTAGAGGTGCTTATGGGCCGAGGCTAAGCAAAACTCGAGCCCTGCCTGAATTAAAATCCTTAAGCCTAGACCAGGCCCAAGCCTAATTCGGGCCATAAGTGGCTAGCCTAGGCCCAGACCATATAAAATCTATTAACCTCAAGCCTGGCTTAAGCACCCCTTAAGTTGGTTTCTAGTGAGGTTAATATGACTATCATGCACCAATTCTTATTTATGCAAATGGTCACATCAAAATGAATCCATCTAAAATGTAAAAAAATCTTTATTAAAAGTTATTACAATTTTCTTATAAAGCTGTCTTTTATGTTTTTTGAATTAATGTTGCCTTTTTTTTTAATAAAAGCATATGAATCATCAATAAAACAGAACTACGTTGGTGCAACCAAGAGATTTTGTCTAATACAAACCAATTATAATGAACATTATTTGCCTTTTGAATAATGTTCTTTTATAAATAGTTTTTAAAATTTTTACTATGGAAGATTTACATGCAACATAAGAAATGTAGGAAAGGGAAGTTGCAACTTAATATACCTATTCGGGCTAGGTCGGGCTGGGCTTCGGGCTTGCTACCACTTGACCCAAGCAGGCCCATGTAAGAAATAGGCCCAAAATTTTATCCAAGCCCGACCCAATGGATTATACATAAGACCCAAGATCGAGCAAAAACGGGCTAGGCCCAAGCCGGGCTTCATCTAGCCTAGTCCATGAGTAGTCCATGAGCATTCCTGCACATAAGCTTGTGTGCATTTTAGTATATGCCCAAATTATTTCTCAAAATGAAAGTGCATTTAAGATCAAGGTTCTGCATTGGACTGCGATTATATAAATTTATATTGTTATTTTTTCATAGCTTTAAACAATCATAAATAACAACCTTGAGTATGACTTCTTAAATTAGAAAGAGCCAAAAAAGTTAAATATTTTGCTGGAAAAAACCATGACGAGGACCCTACTAATGCAACACAATTTTCTTTTTCTTAATTATTCATGTGACACAAGAATCTTAAGTGGATCAGGTAACCTGTGTAAATACTGAATAGTGCCGTTGCGAGGCTAGGTTGACTGGTCAGATGGTCATCATCAATGATGGAAATGCTTCAGTTTCTTCTTTATCATTGATGGAATTCATTTCATGGAAGACAAAATAAACCACAACAACGAATTCCATATGTAAACAATTAATTCAATTCCAACCTTCAATAAACATTGACAAGAATGAATAAACATGAGAAATTCCACTATTCACGAGAAGTTTCCTTGTATCATCAACAATCCGTAAGATTTCATAAAACAAAATTTTCGCAAATATGCATCCATCCATTCATCAAAACATCCACCATTCATTCATCAAAATTTCCACCATCCATTCATGTTAAGATCAAAATATATATGCAACACACGTGTCTAGATGCCTTCCAAGTTTTTCTCAAACACATAGTTTTTAATATGCAAACTATACTTATAAAACAACACAAGCATCCCTACACAATTAAGTTTATTTGATTTTTTTTCTTTCTTTGGACACATTTTTCTTCTCTTTAACCATTCACTGCCTGTAAAATTTTATTCTGTCGCTCCATTGTCTTCTTCATACCTTTGATTAGTGCTGTTAAATTTTTTTCATCATACATTTCATCTGTCCATATGACTCTAACACAATCCTTCTCAGCCTACAAAAGGAAAGAAGTATCTCACTAGAAAAATAAGTTATAATCAGCACTTATTAAATTTAAAAATCTAAACCACTCATTTTTCAATTAGGACTTCTCCAAAACTTTCTATTTGGATTGGTCCTTGTATGAGAGTGCAGACAAGAAGATGACATCCTGTTGAAAAAAACTGAAATTTTTTCTGTGCCTTGTCCATTATAATTCATGATACATTGATTTTGTCAAAATTCATATTAAATAAATTAAATATATGGGTTTATTTCTTTGAAAAGTGCTAATTGTAATTGAATTTTGTAACTTTTTTTTAAGAAGGTAACTGAAATTATTAAAAAAGAGAATCATAATACAAAAACTCCTAAGAGGGAGAAGGGGTATAAAAGAATTACTACCCCAAAAAGAAAACACTGAATTTTGTAACTATGAAATATGATATGAAAAATAAGTGAAGAAAAGCATATTCATTGCAAGAATCTTATTATCCACTCTGTATTTCAAAAAAACAATAGAATCTGCTTCAAGAAGCTTCTCCTCAGTCTAGGATTTTCACTTTAGGACACCAAATTTTTGTATCTCTACAAAAACATTAAAGCTCTACGGCTAACAAATTCAGTAAAACAAAATCTTTAAAGCTGGAAAAAGACCACAAAAAAGAAAGAAAAAACAATAATCCAGAAACATAAAAAGCTAAATTCTCTTCTTGCTATAATTCTAGACTCATGGTAAAGTATTAAAATAGCATAGGGAATCAGACCCTCAAAATCATACCTAAACCATAACAATTCTTGCAATAGGCCATTTGATATAAATGATAAAAAATAAAATAGAAGATTTGGAGGTACCTGGGTGTTTTTCATTCTTTATAGGATGGTTGGTTACCGTCAAATCTTTACTCAACTTGGACGGTGGAGATTAGAGTTCTCACCAAGTTGGTGAGAACTGTTCTCATAAGATTAAAACTGTATATGAATATGACAAAAAAATGATTCAAATCTAAGTAAGCCATATCTCTATCTATCAAAAATTAAGTTAACTGATCTAATTATCTAGTTCTTATGATCGTCAATGATCTCATGATCTCTTACGCAATCATCACAGCCACTTCTTATCTGGGTCCAGCCTCTAGTAACAGTCCCGCACCTGCTCCATGTTCGACTTATCAAACTTGATGTGTTGGTGGGCCAAGCCCAGCATCCAGCAGTGGACAATTTTCACTAATCGAATTACAGCCATGATGTATTGGGTTAGGTGAACTTGGATGGGGTTGATGATCAGAGCTTTAAAGAGTTTTCTCTGGCAATCCAATGGTAAGATGGTATAGAAGTAACGTCACCAAGGAAAAAGGACAGGGTCCCCAGGCCATTATTGTTCTGCAGTTCTTTTGCTTGTTGATGGGTGGTGTTGATTTGTAAGGAATGTAATGTTCGCTAATTTATGGGTTGGACAAAACTTGGGTTTAAAAGATTGTAATTTTACATTTCTAGTTGGACTGAAGTGCGTGCCAAAATTGCAGATCAAAAGCAAAGATTTAAATGCTGAAAAAGGACTTTTAAAAGGCCAGATTGATCGGATTATCACAGCAAAAGGAGCCCAAGATAGAAGTGGAATTCGATCGATCGGACCTATGCCCGATCGATCGGACATCTACCCAACCGATCGAATGGGCTACATATTCACATCCAAACTTCCAGATTTGTTTCCTTTGAAAACCAAACTTCTTTACTTTTTTTGGAAACCTCCCTTAAGAGCATCCTACGAATATTGGGCTATATATTGACCATCCCTCTTTGCCCAATTCTCTTCTTTCACAATTCTAAACCCTAGATAACCTTTGAGAGACCCTTGTCTTCTTCTCCGGACCTTTTCTTTTCTGTTGCACTAAAGCTTTGAATTCTTGAGATTCATCTTCTCCTTCCTTCCTAGAAATTCATCTTAAGGGGCATCAAGACTCGTGGATCAAGCGTGAAAAAGGCTAATGACATGTGCGTCGACAAGAAAAACTTCAAGTCCTTTAGGTTGTATTTAACTGGAAAAGGATAATAAGTGAATCTTGTGACTTCTCGTGCACAGTGCTTATTCTTGGTGGATCGGTAGTTGGTCCCGTGGTTTTTCACATTTGGATTTTCCACATAAAAAATATTGCGTCCACTGCTTGTGTGGGTGATTTTTTTTGTTTTTACTTAGATTGATTGGTTGTTTATCTTCATACTAGAAATCTGTATAATAACCTTAACCTGTGTCAAGGTTAGAAGTCTTTCAAGTGGTATCAAAGCTGGTTCACACTAGTCTTTTGTGTGAGATTAATTCAGATTTCTGATATAGAGACTCCTAGTGGCACTTTAGCTAGCAAACCTCCTTATCTAGATGGAATCAACTATGCTAATTGGAAAGTTAGAATGGTTGCTTTTCTGTTGTCTGGTGATATAGATGTTTGGTTAGCCATTAAAACTGCTTATGTTCCTCCTACTGCTATGTCTAATGGAGAAATTGAAATTTCAAAACCAATGGGCCAATGGACCAAATATGAGAAAACTACATTCCTTGCCAACAGTAGGGCAATTAATGCTATCTTTAATGCTGTTTCATCCATAGAGTTTCGTCAAATCTCTAAGCGTAATATTGTTAAAGATGCTTGGGGTATTTTGAAAAATGTTCATGAAGGCATTGGTAGGGTTAAATGTTAAAAAAATTAGCTACTATTGAAACATGATGATGGAGGACAACAAAACCTTTGATGAGATTTATGAATGAAACCTTTAATGAGTTTTATGCAAACCTTAATGACGTTGTCAATTCAACCTTTAATTTGGGTGAAACAATCCCAAAAAACAAGATTGTCCAAAAAATTCTACGATCACTATCCGAAGGTTTGATTCAAAAGTTGTGGCAATTAAAGAAACTAGTGACATAGATGCCCTTTATGTTGATGAGCTATTTGGTAATTTGAAGCAAATATGAGGTTAACCAGAAAGTGTAAGGTTATGGTATTTTTGTCTTCAAAGTTAGGCAATGATAGTAATACTTCCGAACTGCACTTTGATAATCCTAAGTTTTAAGCTTTCTTGGTGAAAAAATTTAAAAAGGCCATGAAAAGTTCAGACAAAAAGGATTGGCAAAAGGCTTATAAGAAGAAAAGGGCATAAAATAAGTCTAATTTTATATTGAATTTCAAGCCTAATTCTAATTCTTTGTCTAAGCTTGAAAAGAATTCTTTCAAAATCACTCCAAAGAATACCCAATGCTATGAATGTAAAGGCTTTCCGCATTATGCTTCCCAATGTATCAACCGAACCTTCAGAAATCAAGGAAGCCAAGGTAAAGTATTGAATGTCAATTGGGTTGACTATGGATGAATGAGAGCACAATGCTGAACTCGAACCCTCTGATAATGGTAAATTCATAGCTTTTTATGGCTAAATTTAACAATCCTCTTGTCAACGATATTTCTGCTGCAGGTTTTAGTTCAAATAATGATAGTGATGGCTACTTTCATGGCATGCGATAATTTGAAAAAAAGTTGATAGAAACACATGATAAATTGCGAAAAAATTCTAGAAGAGTAACATTGATTAATGATGCCCTAAAGCTGAAATTGAAGTCTGCTAAAAAAAAATATTCGCTTAAGACAGAATTGAAGGAAGCTCATGGTTAAAGGAAGAGCTCAGAACTAGCAGGCAGAAAACGCTTAATTAAGCAAAAAGCTACACATGTGTAACACAGAACTAGCTGATGCTAAAGCTGATTTGACAAAGATGAATACGGGATCAAAGAAGTTAGAAGAAATTTTAGGTGTTCAAAAGAATAGCACTAATAGACGTGGTCTTGGCTGCGAACAAAGTTGTACATCAAAGAATATATGTAAGTTCGTCAAAGGTACGACTTTGGTCTCCATGATATCCACTGCTCATGCACCTAGTCAAGTGAATTTTATATCAAAATTCCCACAACACAATTTTGTACGTAACAATGATATTGTTAGTACTTCAAAATGAATTATGTTTCGTCCCCCATTTACTCCAATATGTCATTTTTGTAAGATTAAGGGACATATTATACCATATTGTAACAAGTTGTGAAACCAATATAGAAATCAATAAAGGAAGAAGCTTTATTCTCCTCAACAGGTCAAGAACAAGCCCATTTGGACTCGTAAGTCTAACCTTCACTATAATGTGGTCCTCACAGCATTAAGAGCACAAAATTCACACGTATGGTACTTGGACAGTGGTTGCTCTACACATATGTCAGGAGACAAATTATTGTTTACTTCTCTTGAGAAGTGTAATAGTGGTAGTGTTTAATTTGGTGATGGTAACAAGTCCAAAGTCATAGGTACAGGGATTGTCAACATTCTAGGTATGTCCTTTCTCCATAATGTTTTCCTTGTTGATGGTCTTAAGGCAAATCTTTTGAGTATTAACCAACTTTGTGAATCTAAGCATGAAGTGTGTTTTTCTTTGAAAGGTTGCATTTTGTGGATAAACAAGGAAAAAATATACTCCATGGTAAGAAAAATTGTGATAATTGCTATGTTGTTGGGACTTTTGATGATTTCACTTGTAACTCAGTTAAAGTTAACACTGTTGATCTATGGCATCAATGTTTGGGATATGTGAACCATAATGAACTTGAGCTCCTGTAAGAACAAGAGTTGGTTCAGGGATTGCCCAAGCTTCAGAAGCCTTTAACTACTGTTTGTGGCCTATGTCGAGTTGGTAAGCAAATTCATTCATCTCATAAGAAGCTTGACCAATTGACTATAACAAGATCTTTGGAATTGTTACAGATGGATCTCATGGGCCCATCTCAAATTTAGAGCATAGGAGGCAAAAAGTACATTTTTCTTACTATTGAAGATTTTTCTCTTTATATATGGGTTTGGTTCTTGGGAGAAAAATCAGATACACTTAATGCTTTTCATTACTTTTGGTTGCAGTTGATTGTAAACAAATACAACAAGCTTGGTACAGTTTATAGAGTTAGATTTGATCATTGAACAGAGTTTGAAAATTCATTCTTTCAATCATTTTGTACTGAAAATGGGACCAAACATGAATTTTCGGCTCTGAAAACTCCACAACAAAGTGGAATTGTTAAACGGAAAAACCGAATTTTTAGGAAATGACCTATATTATGCTTCATAGTAAAAACATTACTAAAAAGTTTTTGGCTAAGGCAGTTCAAACTGTGGTTCACGTGATAAATTGAGTTTATATCAGGCCCAGAACTAAGACCACTCCTTATGAAATGTGGAATGGTAGGAAACCTATTATTAAATACTTTAGGACCTTCGGGAGCAAGTATTGCATTCTCACATATCGAGAACATCTAGGTAAATTTGACTCCCAAAGTGACGAGAGTGTGTTTCTTAGTTATTGTTTGGACAGCAAAGCATACCAAGTATTTAACTTGAGAAATTCTACTGTGATGGAGTCTTTTAATGTTGTTATTAATGATGAAGGATCTCCTTTTTCCTATAATGATAATGAAGTGACTTTTTTACCGCTTTTCTTGAAGGAGGAAGACACAGAGGAAATACCGAAGGATTGTGTACAAAAGGGTGAATCCAAAGACACAAATAAGAAAAAGGGTGAGTCCAAAGACACAAATAAGAAAAAGGATGAGTCTTAAGATATGGACAAGGAAATAGAAAAACCAAGGGCATCATCTGCAACAAAGAACTCATCTTCTAACCTTGTTGTTCCTGACTCACCAACTCAAGATGACTATTAACAACACCATCCAGAATAAATTCAAAAGCAAGAGCCTAGATGCCTCATTCTCTAGCTGACATCATTGAAGATGTAAATGAGCTTACATAGACTTGCAAACAGGTAAGTGATAAGATAAGTTTTCTATGTTACATGTCTACTTTTGAGCCACATAATATATCTGAAGTACTTAAAAATGATTCTTGGATTAATGCCATTCATGAGGAATTGGAAAATTTTGAAAAAAACCAAGGTATGGGAGCTTGTTCTTAGACCAACTCATACTAATGTTATCGATACAAAATGAATTTCCAAAAACAAAACTAATGAGCTTGGTCAAGTCATGAGGAACAAAACTAGGCTTGTAACATAGTGATATGCCCAAGTTGAAGGTATTGATTTTGATGAAACTTGTGCCCCTGTTGCTAGACTTGAATCCATCCGGATATTTCTGGCCATTGCATGTTGTCTAAACTTCAAACTTTTTCAAATGGATGTTAAAAGTGCATTTTTAAATGGGTTTTTGAATGAAGAGGTTTATGCTGAGCAACCCAAAGTTTTTCAAGACAAGCAGTTTCAAGACTATGCAAATAACTTACTAAAGACGTTTGGGATGAAAACGTCGAAACAGGAGAGAATCTCCATGAGTTCTTCTGTAAAGATTAGCTTGGATTCCGAATGGAAAGATGCAAATGACACACTATATCACAGCATGATTGGAAGTCTCCTGTTTCTTATAGCAAGTAGACCTGATATTGCATGCAGTGTTAGTGTATGTGCTAGATATCAGTCCAAACCAAAAGAATCTCATATTAAAGCTGTTAAGAGGATTATGAAGTATGTGAGTAGTACAACGAATTACAATATTTAGTTGTCGCGACATGTTAATACAACTTTAGTTGGCTATTCTAATGATGACTGGCCCAGATGTGTAGATGATAGGAAGATCACAGCTGGTCACTGCTTCTTCGTTGGTAACAATCTTGTTGCATAGCCTTGCAAAAAAAAAAAACAGATATCAACCTTACTCTCTACTGCTGAGGCTGAGTATATTGCAGCTGGAAGTTGTTGTATACAAAATTTGTGGATGAAACAGATGTTGTCGAATTACAAGATTAAGCAAGAGCGTAGATAGTGTACTGTGATAACAAGAGTGCCATAAATATCTCTAAGAATCTTGTTCAGTATTCTCGAACAAAGCACATTAACATAAGGCACCTTTTGATTCGAGATTTGGTTGAAGAAAAAATTCTAGTCTTGGAGCACATTGTTAGAAAAAATCAATTAGATGACATCTTCACTAAATCTCTTGAGCCCCTTAGATTTGAAACCCTTTGTAAGTCCCTAGGCATTGGCCTACATCCTTGAATTTCTTATTCATCTTTTTGTTTGCACACGCATGCTTTTTCATGTTGATTTTATGATCATTAGCATGTGATTCACCTTAATTTGCATTGTTTATTGAGCCACTTATCGTGATACAGTATTTGGTTTTTTGAAATATATCAAATGTACACAATTGCTCTTTTGGACCCTTACTTACGGTTGGTGTGATTTTGGGCTTGGTTGGACTCACGGTCTTTGTGGGTGTACATTCTCTTCGGAACATCAATTTTGATTTTTCCCATTCTGTTATGCTCCTTTCTTAGTGTTTTTTTTTAAATTGATCTGAAAAGATGAAAACTGCTGTAAAAAATTCAAACGTTAGAAGATTGTTGTTATGTTTATCCAACGTTGATAGTCTTCTACGTTGTTCTGATTGGCAATCATTCCAATTTATTGTCTTAAACGTGGAAAAAAAGACTACCTAGGAAAAAGCAATAAAAAAATACTATCTATCGTGTAGCCGCCAATGAAGGTTCTTGACATTTTGCTTAGGTAATAATAAAAAAAATATGTCACATTAAGGGGGAGCTTCCTACTTACTTTAATCAAATCGCATGTTTCTGTCAAAATCTACAGCTCACTTTGTATCTGACAAAGACTGATCTCTAGATGATTGTTAATTTCTTTGTGATTGTTTTAGATGAGCTTATCTCTCACACACATCTCAAAATTCCTAAAGTATGTATTGCCTCGATTTAGCTGGATTTTAAATTTTGCAAATTATCTTGTTTGATCGTCGAGAATTTTCATGATTTTAGCGTATTGAAGGTTTTGTATTATTGCTTTAGAATGGTGTTTTTGAGTAATTTGGAATATTTAGTTCTCTCATTTTGTTTCTTGCTCAAGTCCCTATTGGGCCTCAAATTAAAAAACAAAAAGGATTTTGGCCCAGTTTTTCGTTGTTCACAGAAGTGGAATCCGATCAATCGAACCACTTGTCTGATTGATTGGGCACTGCAGTTTTTATTTAAAACCATCTGTGCATTAGACTTTTCTTCTTACTTCTTCATTCCTCTTCCTATTTTCTGAGATCTAGTTCGTTTTTTCTTCTTCTCCAACTTCATTCATTGGCCTCCTCTTGTTGCTCCAAGGCAAATCCCTTCTCTCTTTCTCTTCCATTTCTTTTTCATCTGAAGATTCAAAATAAGGTTTTTCCTCTTTCTTTTGTGCTTTACATTCTTTGTACTTGCAATGGATGGATTCTTGATATGAATTTTTTTTGAAGATGAATATGGCTTTGATTGTTAGTAGGTCGTCATACACAAGATTTCTTTGTGATAGTTGAAGATTTTGTAGCCAATGGTTCATTTTCTAAGAAGAGATTAACATGCTTCAATGCTTGGAAATCATTGTGCCCACATCATGTTTGACGAAATGCCTAGATGAAGATTCTTTGCGGATTTCAATTTGTTTACTAAGAGGTTGTTGTTCTAATGTTATTGGGCTTCTGGGTTACTTCTTCAAGCTTCCAATGGCACCTAAAAGGATTCCTGCCTCCAAAAAGAAAAAAGTTGCTCAAGGTTCCACTCCCAAACCTTTGATGCATACAAGTTCAATAATGAAGATAAGGCTACTCAATATAAGAAAATCTTTTGCAAACATGTTATCATCTTTGAATGTCAGGTGAATATGTGGGAAGTTGGACCTTTTTCATTTAGTGGTTGGCTTGCAAGTCATCAATGGCTCTCTCTATAACTTCAACATTGAAGTTTTCATGGATTTAGACCGAGAATTCTACAATAACATGTATGAGATGTCTGGTGGAATCTATAAGGTTTTGAATACCACTAATCTTAATCTATGTTAATTAATTTCGTTCTATATTAATTAAACCTTATTAAGGTTAATCTAATATAAAAACTATTGGGTTTGGGTCTTGGATAAGCAGTTGGGTCGGGGTCGAACCTTACCTAAGTAGTTGCGGACCTTTTTGTAATTATTATTGCATCTTATGGACACCACATCCATCGCCTCTTATGTAATTTTTTGTTTAGATCATCTTTCGTGTTAGGCACAACTTGATTGGGATTCATTTTGGGCCAACTAAAGCCGTGTGATTTAAATCATAAATAACCCAAAGAAATGGGTTTGCATGTAAGGGCAAGAAAAATTCCATTTAAAAGATGGAACTCAACGTTCCTTTCTTCTTTATTCCTTTCCTGGCTGCTGGAGCTATATCCTCTCTTCTTAATTCTTCCATTTTCACTCTAAATTTTGAAGAGCTACTAGGGATGGGGGTCTTGCATGCGTTAGGGATAGTTTTCACCCATCGTCCCACCCATCGTCCTCTTCCTCGTGGGAGCATTTTTCTCTTTGAGGGAGCACCCCCTTCTTTAAGCTACAGCCCACCAAGTTGAGGGCTTTGCTTTCATCTCATTTTTTAGGGTTTGTTGGAGTCAAGAAGACTCAAATCTATGACATGCATGTATTGTTGCACCACATTTACCATTTGCATGTTTTCATGTAGAGAACCCACTTTCATTGGAAGTTTTCCCTAACCACACAACAAGAAAGAGTTAGAGAGGGCTAGCACTATTAAGAGGCAAGTATTAGAGTTCATATATGATGCATGTGTATTTAAGGCATTGATTCCTGGGTTGACAGCTCCTTTATCCCTTTGTTTAACTGTATACATATGTTGTATGTGTTGGGGAATGGGTTAGAAGGTAGAGAGGGAATAGGAGAATGTGTGTGTACTGAATAACCATTAGAAACATCTAATGAAGCTATGGAAACCCCTCTACAATCCTTTAAATCCCAACATTTTGCCTTTTAACTGAGCTACAGAATTGACTTCAGGTTTTCCCGAGAGCTTGAAAAACATATTTTCTTTTACGGCTTACACACGGCTCCACCATGTAATGCCTTACAGCTAAGGCGTAACCTAACCATAACATAGCCGTAGGCTTAGCATGGCTAAGTTGAAGGCTAACATACGGCTAAGCCGTAAATGGGGTTGAAATTAAGGAGGAAATCTGAACCACTCGGTTAAGCCGTAACATTGTATGCGGCTAAGCCGTAAGAACCCAGTGAATTTAGGATATTATGAATTCTCAATGACTCGGTAGGACCTTAGTATTGGCACATTCCATACCACCACACTGGCCCAACGGTAATTACACGTTAAGAGAATGAATGACTTCCGGATGATCTCCCAATGTCATTCATGGATGTTGGCATAAGAAGGGGTATCCTTTATACATATATAAGATAATTCCAAGATGTGGTAATACAATAACATCGGACGTTTTATGATTACATCGTATTAAATGACCTTGGGGATCATGGGTTACCTAATATAGGGTGAATAGTGATTTCTTGGATACTTACTCAACCTGAATGCATTCATATTGTTAAGATGTCTTGTCCTTAACATGATTGTTTATGTTCCACTCCCTCTAGCCAAACCCCGAGGCAATTCAGACCTGAGCTTCCAATGAGTGCGTGTCTGACAAGCCAGAGCTTCTACTAAGTGCGTGCTTGCTAGCCAAAAGGGGGGTATAGCCGAGGTTCAAGCCTTCGTAGCTCATATAAATATGCTTCGTTTAATTGTCCGTCTGTATTCATGATTGATTATACCTTCAGATTGATATTCCTTATGTATGTTATGACGAGTATGATTGAAAGTATGAGAAGGGTGAATCCGAGTCGGCACCACTTAGCTTGTACCCTTTGGGGTATTATTATGTCACTACTGCAGTAGTTTACGGAGGAGTTGTCAGCGCTTCTCGGGAAGCTAGCTTGATCCCCTAGCAACCCATATGTATGCTCCTTTTGGGAGAATAGAGCCTCGTGGTTGCCAATTAGTGTGTACTACATCTTGATTTTGATTTCTCACTCATTGTTACTTATGCACAATATGCCTTGTAGACTGTTATTACTCTCATATCCAATGTATATTAATAAGTTCATTTGATACATTATGTTAGTTTTATATGCCTCTGTACTTGCTTAACCGTCGTGTTAATAGTGTTAACTTGGTATTGTAGGTGCGGAACCAAACCCTAACTCGGTTGTTAACGCGTCCCTGAAGGATGCCCTAACGGCACCTCGGGGTATAGAAGAATGGAAGGATGACGACATCTTTTATTAGTCATCCTATGGAGCGCGCTTAGTATTTTGGTTGTGATGTAGTTGTGATTTTGGTCTTCCACCTAGGATGTTGGAATTGGACTCTTTGCACCCGATTTGTTAAATGGTGGTTGATTGTATGAAACGTTATTTAAAGTCTTCAGTATTATATATATCTTTGAATGTTGTGGGACATGCTTCTTTATGTTGTACCTATGATCATTACAGAGTAGTTCACAGGAGTTCGTTATGATGAATTCTAATCCTACGTGTGTTTGGGCATACCTCACACGTTCCTGTGGAGTCTCCCTTATAGAAATTCGTGCATAGTTCCTTTATGGCATAGATTACTATGAGATTACGTATTTACTCCCTGGGGCCCACTCAAATTCCCAATTTTCCGGGATCGGGGCGTGACAGAATCTTCAAGAGTTATGTTTGGGGAAAGATATTTCCATTACTCTGAATACGTTAAGCGGATTTTTGCACATTCCTCGCATTGCCAATCCTAAGAATCCCATTCTAGACACGGACTCAGATGACATGGATGATGATACTAAAGCTATCAACTATGATGAAGTCAGTTCTAAGTTGTGTGGTCAAGCTAGGTCCTAGCCATCTGGTCCTCTTTTGAAACAAAAGCTCACTGACTCCTATCGATTGCTTGATATTTTTGTTACTCACAACATCGAGCCTAAAGGCCATCGTGTGAAAATCAATCAAGAAACAAGTTATTTATTGTTTGATATTGGCAAAGGTCTTCCAATTGATCTCCCATAGGTCATATTTGACACAATGTCCAAAGCTCAATCAGCTGCAAGGAATGCATCTTTACCTTTTGGGGTCTTCTTATCGAGACTTATCATTTCTCATGGTGTGCTGCTTGAAGCACATGAAGTGTCTTTGCTGATCCCAAATCCGATAACACTGAGCACATTGATGAAGTCCAGGTCTTATGTGAGACATCAAGCTGCTTCACGAGGACTTACTCAAGCACCTACCACTAAGGAGGATGAGCCTGACTATACTTCCTTATAAGCAAGAATGTCAACATTTCAGGAAACACTTAATGATCAAGCTACTTATCTTAACGTCATCCATGGTGAAGTTCAGTCCGTGAGTGGCTAGTTTGATTAAATGGATTTAAAACTTAACTCCATCTTGGACCATCTTTGTGGGTAGTTACTTTTGTGCTTCACATATACTATGTTTCTGACTGTTTATAAGTTGATTTCTTTGTTTTTACTTTCTTTTCCCCCAATTTTGTTATGTAATTTGCACTTCCAAGTTCTAATGAATTTAGCTTTTGTTCTCGCATTTCTTTGCTTATTCCTTTGTTAATTTATTAACAAAAAGGGGGAGTAGTGTAGAAGTTTTATTTTGAGTTGAGTATTTTATTTTCATGAGTGCTTTGACTTGATCTTTTGTCTAGGAAGTCATGAAAGGTATTGCAGGTTCAACGATGCACAGTTGTTGATTCAAAGAAGTTGATTTTTGTTTTTTTTTTTTTTTTTGTCTGGGTAGATTGTATTATCTAAGAAGTTTTAGCTATGAACTGCCAAAGGGGGGGATTGTAGGAATGTAATGTTGGCTAATTCATGGGTTGGATAAAACTTGGATTTAAAAGACTTGTAATTTTACATTTCTAAGTGGACTGAAGTGTGTGCCAAAATTGCAGATCAAAAGCGAAGATTTAAAGGCTAAAAAATGATTTTTATAACGCCAGATCGATTGAATTATCACAGTAAAATGAGCTCCAAACAAAAGTGTAATTCGATCGATCGGACATCTACCCGATCGATTGGACGGGCTGCCAATTCGCATTCCAACTTTTGGATTTATTTCATTTGTGAACCAAGCTTTCTTATTTTCTTTAGAAATCACCCATAGGAGCATCCCACAAATATTGGACTACATTAACCATCCCTCTTTGCCCAATTCTCTTCTCTCACAATTCTAAACCCTAGATAACCTTTGAGAGATCCCTGTCTTCTTCTCCGGAGCTTCTCATTCCTCTTGCACTGAAGCTTTGAGTTCCTAAGATTCATCTTCTCCTTCCTTTCTGAAGATTCATCTTAAGGGGCATCAAAACTCTTGGATCAAGTGTGAAGAAGGTTAATGGCGTGTGCGTTGGCAAGAAGAACTTTAAGTCCTTTAAGTTGTGTTTAACTGGAAAATGGTAGTACGTAAATCTTGTAACCTCTCTTGCATAGCGTTTGTTCTTGATGGACCGGTGGTTGATCCCGTAGTTTTTTCCATTTGGGCTTTCTACGTAAAAAATAATACATCCATCTCTTGTGTGGTTGATTGTTTGTTTTACTTAAATTGATTGGTTGTTTATCTTCATACAAGAAATCTCCAGAGAGACCTAAACCTGTGTTAAGGTTAGAAGTCTTTCATATATATATATATATATATATAGAAGCAGCTCATATCTGTGTAATGAGCATAGAGTGTAAAGAGCATATTTCTAGAATCGAGTATATTGGTGTTGAATCGATGAATAAAACTAGCCACTTTCGGTTCTGGATTTTGATGGCTTTGGGCCATGAACCTTATTAGCTAGTTTTGCCTTTTCTCACCGGCCTAAAAATCCCTTGCCCTGCCTTCCAACTCAGCTAAGCTTAGTTTCAAAATCCAGGCTTTAAGCCCTACTTGAACAAGTCAAATCATTGAACACTGGCTTCTTGTAATTAGAAGATTTCTTGATATAGACCAAATTTTGTTTTGATTTTCCATACAGCCAACTGTAACGTTCTTTTTGTTTGCTGCAATACATTTTCATTAGACAAAAGGATAAAATTGAACTGATTTTCCTCACCAGAGAAGATTTTAATTTTCTATGGGATAGATAGGAATGTAGAATTTCTCCCATGGATAAGGAAAGTTGCAAAACATAAAATCCTCTCCTTGCACAAACATGTTAGGTCCTCTTTGTGAATGTCAAAACCAATCAAATTAAACATTTACCACACATCGCCCATATTTCCTCATGGAAGTCCATTACCGACTGTAATAGTCATCATTTTTGTAATCAGAGAATCTGCGAGGAACCAGATTGATGTATGGGGGTTCCTAGCAAAGAACTTATATAATTAAGGATTGCTCATGGATATAAATTTATATGACGAAAGGGACCAATTTCCATTGAAATCAATCTCTAATTGATTTTGACTGCATTCACTAGATTTTGAGTCTCTACTAATTACTCCATTTATTGTCCGTATAATTGTTGGCCACCTAATTATGAAAAAATTATTGGTTTTTCTCCATCCCTCGCACTTAATATGATTTTCGTAACTTAACATCCTTAATTAAAATCATCACTTCAAGAACTTATATATCGCATATCTAGCTTATAAAGGATTCTGACTCTTTAGTTGCCTTGATCTCCATAGTCATACAAACCAATGTCATATCCTTTAAATATTTTTTTCTTTTTTAGTACAGATATCCTTTCTCCATTGTTATATAAAATTAGCATAATGGATTTGCAACTTTTAATGGTTGGTTTCTTCGTTTTATTTATTTATTTTTTTTCATCCTCATATAAATTTATTTTCTTTATAGGGTTCATCAATTTTTACTGAATGAATGGGCATGTGTCTAAGATTGATATCCGGAAGAATCACAGCAAAGAAGAGAGAAGAGACGAAGGACCACAACTCCTGGCTTGATCCATTAATCTGTATTATCAAAGAAGGTAAAACTTTACCTGAGATTAAAACCTAAGAGGATCCCAACTTCAAGTGATGGTTATTCAAATTGTAAAAAAAAAAAAAAAAAAGATGACTATTCAAGCAAACATGTCTCTTGATCATGGCCTATGGGCCTTAGAGTTTCAACTTTCCAAGAACTCATTTCTTTATTTTGTTGTTCAATTTATTGCTTATTGAGTCCCAAATGTATCAACTTTGCATGTGTACTAATTCATCAAGTGTTAGGTAGATGTGAGATCTGGATTCATCAATGGTGGACATCATTAAATGTGCTCTCATTAAAAAAAATTCTTTCTTGAAAATCTTCTTTTTGTAAAGCTCTCCTCAATATTTAATTCATTTGATATTATACATCCTTAAAAACCTTAAACCAATTTAAAAAATTTTTACAAACAAACAGTTTCTTTTGGTCTTTATTTAAGTTTTAAACAACATATCATTATATTAGATAAACTTATCAGAGAGTCAGTAAAAGTAGGTTGAGTCAACAAGCCTGATTTATGTGACCTATTTTAAAAATGGGTTAAATACGGTTTATATGATTTTAGTTTAGCTATTTTAATGAACTTTAAAGATGATTTTAAAATTCATAAATATATTACTCATTGCATTTTATTTTAGTAAGTTTGCTTTTTCTAAATTTTAACACATTTTTTATTTGTAGTTTATGTAAATTAGCTATTCTTTTTTCTTCTTTTGATAAATTTTTATATACATAATTTTAAAAATACTTCAAACTCAAGATACCATCAAGTGGTACGTATATATCAAAGTTGAACACCATTAAAAGTTCTCTCAATTAAAATCATTTTTTATTTGCAGAATATGTGTTTTAGCTATCCGTTTCTCCCCTTTTGAATTGATTTTGCTATATATAATATTAAAAATGAGTAAAACTTAAGATATCAATTTTTTCAGGATTCACATTACATTATGTTTTTATTAATTTCATACATTTGAATAAGACATTGCTGGATTCATTGCTTTAATTTAAAGTTTTTTTTATCCATTTTGCTTTTAAATAGATCTATCTCTTTTAATAATAGCAACCCAAGTTGAAATTTATAAAATTTTAAATGATATAAAAAAAATTATGTACATTTTTTAAAAACTGATTTTATGATGAAAGCTTCTAAATACACAACAAAAACTGCTTTCCACACACACAGTTTTTTTAAAAAAGTTATTACTATAATGCCACTATAAAAAATTACCAAAATGCCCTCCTCTTCTCCTTTCCCACCCCCTCCGCTCTTTTCTCTCTCCCCTCCACCTTCTACCCTCCTTCCCCACCTCTCCCTCTCCCTCTCCCTCTCCCTCCCCCCTCTTTGTTCTCTCCCTTGCCCCTCTCTCTCACTTGCTCCCTCTCTCTTCCCCTATGAGGGGTGTGGGGAAAGGGCGGAGGAGAGGAGGAGGTGAGGAAGGGGAGGAGGGGTGGGGAAGGGGGGTATAGAGAGAAATGGATGGAGGGTAGTTTTGGTATGTGAAGAGAAAAATAAAAAATTTTAAAATGCTACGATGAATGTGGAGAAAAACTATGTGAAAAGTAAAATTTTGTGTGTATTTAGAAGCTCTCTTTTATTATGTCACATTTTAGTAACTTATTAAGAGATCTTATCAAAAAAAAAAAAACTTTATTAAGAGATGAGATGAACACTATTTTAACTAAACATGTTTTCCTACTTTTTCTACTTTAACATTAATTCAAATATAATTAGACCTTATATAATTTTACTACACTACTTACTTTTCTAATAAGTTTTTTAGCTATAGAATTTTTTGAATGCTAATTATCATATTTAATTTATTTTAGATAAATACTATATTCTTTATTTTAAATTTATTTTCTTTCTAGTAATAGTGTGAAGAAAATATATAAATTTAATAATTTTTCCACCACAGGCCATTATTGCTAGTGTTTTATGTATATATATATATATATATGCACACGCGCATGTGCGCACACACACACTCAGAAATAGGGATGTCACACACTCAGCAATGGGGATGTTAATGGGCCGTGATGAACAATATGCAGGCCCAGCCCAAAATCTAAATCTTAAGCCCAAGCCAGAATCAGGCCTTACATCCCTAGCCCAAGCCCAGCTTGCATGAATAAGGTTCGGCCCAAGGTTAATAGTATTTTATTTATTAATTAAGAAGGTTCTTTATTAACAAAAGAAAGATGTAGCTTAGCTGGTTGTGTGGCAACAAGATGTTATATTTTTTGCAATCACACTAAGGCAGGGCTGGGCTTTGGGCTTTCAACCATTGAGACCAAGCCCAGTCCATATATTTAACGAGCTTAGTCGTTTGACCCAAGCACGGCCCTACTGTTAAAGCCTAAGGATGGAGCCCGGCCAAAAGCAGGCTGCGCCCCAGGCTGGACTCGAGCCGGCCTGATCCATGACCCCTACTTAGCAGTATGACTATTGTAAATCTAATAAGCTCAATTAGATATAAAATTGAGTTAGATAGACTATTTTTTTTAAGGTTAGACCTGACTATTTTTTTTTTAAGGTTAGACCTGACTATTTTTTTTAAGGTTAGACCTGACTCAAATCTGACAACTGCAAAAGTCAAGAGTACCCCTCCCACATTAACTTCTGCAACCGTTTCCTTTTGGCAAGGTGACTCTTTTTGGTCCTCTAATAACACTTTTTCTCTCCCTCTCTCTCTCTCTCTCTTCCTATCGGTTTTCGTCAATCTCCATCTCTGCTTCTCTTCCCCATCTCCATCTTCCTCTATCTCTTTCTCTTGATTTTTTTCTCTGCAATGAGGCTGCTGCAATGAGGCTTCCCCATCTGCAACGAGGCTTTTGAATCATTTGATGTTTCATTCAAGTAATTTTTCTGCTACTTGGCTTTATGATGCATTATATTGGATTACATGCTATTTAGCTATAATTGTAAACAGACCCATTTCTTACACCCATATACCAATCTCAGATGGAAGAGAATTACATGCTTTTTACTTCTTCATTATAAGATGCAATGCAAATTTGATTTCCTATTAACATTTCTAGTAAAGCCCACCTTTCCTAGCCAGGAATTTAAAAAAAATGATAAAAAACTGAATGACCCACAGTGGATTTGGACCAATGAAAATCCCTCTGGGATTTGAAAATCTTCACTTTCACAGGTTTGTGCAGTGAAATCAAATTTTCTCATTTATATGCATCAATATACGCTAGCAACATGCCCTGTGCTTAGTACGGGCAACGTCATTCACAATATTAGATATTGAAAAATATTATATCTTTTTTAAGTTTAAAATATACCATAGTTTTATCATTCAAGGGCCTAAAATAAGAAATCAATACATGTAGAGTGTATCCCTATAAAAAAATCAATGGGTTTATTAATTATCTTCACATTATGGAAAATAAAAATCAAGTTGCACCACCTAAAGTAGGAGACAACCAGGATGATATCTCAGCTTAAAAATCTTCACATGTAATTAATCATATAAAAAGCAAAGATGCAGAAGGAAAGAAACCTTTTGTTGTTCCTTTCTTCGACATAGCTAAAAGTATACACAAGACATGGATTAGCACCTTTCTGTAGAAACTTCAAATCTCACCCTTGATTCCCTCTTCCTCAACCTATAATAACGTGTGTCCTTAATTGCTTTGCAACATATCCAATTGAGTTTGATTATTAAAATCTCCTGCAATGTCAAAACTTTGTGATTTTGCAACCAATATAAAGAGGGTAATTCCACGGGCGCTCTTAAATTAAGCAACAATCAAGTTAGATTTTGCCCAATCTGATAGCAACAATTAAATACCAAAATTTCTACAAATTCAATTAACAGTCTGTTTGCCAACAAATCAAGCCAGTCCCACATATTATATGGCCCACTCATGTATGTAACTAAGGATAACTACAAAAGGGGTTTTTGTTTTATTGTCCATCGACAAATCTTGATTGTCATGGTCACCTTTTCAACTTAAAAGAATCTATTCAAAAGGTTAACAAGTGCAAATTCCATGAGCATATTAGTTCATGCTTCTCACCTTGAAGCAACCGAAGTCTCTAGCTACCCACCAAGAGTATATTTTCCAATCGAAAGTCACTATGAAAATTTTCCTACAACACAATAAGAAGTGAACACATTGACACCATTTGATTTATTCATTCATGACATAACCCATACACATAAATAGATACACTGAAAAATAATAGATATTAAAAAATAGTTAGATAAAGAACAGCAAACAAACATCTTCTTATTCCCATGCAAAAATATATGCAAATAAGTTCACCCACGTTTGCTATGATACTTGTGAGGTCTCTGAGGATTACAGTTTGTTTTATATCTCCCATTCATGAATCGATGGAACTTCCATTCATTTCATTAAAAGTTAAGCTAACATCCAAACTGTCTACTATTGCAATTTACAAATACCATATACAATACATAAAGAACACAAGTTGAAATCAGTGGCATGTGATCTACCCTTATTTTCAAGAGGCACTACATTTATATATCCAAATACAAATGTCTAACACAGCCACTGAGAAGAAAAATGGAAGACTATTAATGTAGCATTGTTGTAGCCACCCCTCCTCCACAAGCCAATTTACTAAAATCCATAAGAAAGTAGATCTAATAACTGCATATTTCAAATTTCTATGAAAGCCTTTTCCCTTTTCCACTGAGAATGTTCTAAAACATGGATAGAAAAACCTCTATCACATTGATTGACTAAATAAATATAATTAAATAACCAACAAAACTCATCATTATACCCAATTTCCTCTCTCCCAACAACAAAAATAGCAGAAAGAAGAAAAAGAAAAGAACAACAAAAACATAATAATATCACTTAGAAAAAGAAAAAAAACTCAGTCAGCAATTTTGAAATAGAGAAGCAGCATTAACAAAGAAAAATAAAATAAGGAGTGAGAAAAAGAGAGAGTACTCTCATGCCTACCCCCTTGTTGATATCTACTAGACTTTCCTTCTTGATCTCAGCTCCTTATATCTTACTCAGATCATGAACTTGAATTCTAAGACACAGGTTTTCGGCAGAGGATCATGTTAGCATAAATCAAATTGAGAATAATAATTCAATCCAATCAAACTCTGAATCAGAATTGCAATCAACCATCCATCAAAGAGAAATGAAAATAGGAATTATTCTCAATATTGTTACTAATCTGCTTTTAATCGTAAAAAAAAAAAGGAAAAATTGTTTCACCTAGACAATGAAACCACAAAAACTGCTAAATGAAAACAGCAAAAAACCATTCTTCTTCATAAAATTTTTTCATTTCAGATCATTATCATAACTTCTACTACTATGAGCAGGACACTCATGCGTTTCTATGGCTGAGAGATACCTAAAAATATACACATGGGCATCTAAATGATAAAGAAGACATATTAAAACGTGGGCATCTAAATGATAGAGAATACATATTAAAAATTGACTGATAGAATAAAGATATGATTTTCATTATCTCAAAATCATGATTATTATTTGAACTTGAAAAAGAAGGATAATTGTAAGAAGAAAAAAATGAATAAAAGTATGTCAAAGGCAACCTGTTTGACCATTTCTATTATTTTCGGCAAAGTATAACCCACCTGGACCAAGGGTATCTTCCACTAACCTTCTAGCAACGAAAGGCCTAGAACAAACAACATAATGCAATGCTTCTTGTTTCTTGAGAATGAAAACTGTGTTATGGCTTGAAGCTCCATATTTCTTTATTGTGGGCTGTTTCATTATGCTTTAAAGCAAGGACCCCTGTAAGTTGCAGCTGTTTTGGATTCAATCAACAGCAATATCACTTTGGGCAGGGTTTGCAATGAGCAATTAGGTTCTGTCAGGCAGGCCTGGTCCTATTTTTCTGGCCCAACAATGAGATGAGCTGGGCCTGGACATGTCTCCCTTAGGGCCTGACTGGACGCCGGGTCAGACAAACAATTGTAACAGAAATAGTCCTTGTATTTTACTAATAGCTAGACTATGAATGAGCCTTAGGCCCACCGGTGTATGGGCTTAACTGTTAATGTCATATTAAGAATTCTAGAGTTTTTGAATTTAATTTACGGTTTCAGGTAAAGAAATCGATCATAACATGGCATTCATTGGTCATAATGACATCTCCGTTACTGATGTCAAAGATAGTGATGCAATCGATACACAGATGGAGTTTGAATACTTTGCTAGTGATGAGGGACTGAGGAGACTTGGTAGCGCAGGAGAAGTTCTGACAAGGGTGGATCTCAATTTGGCATATTCTTCTGAGAAGTTCTTAAACTTGGACATATTATTGATGCATGTGGCGGACAGAGCAGTTGACTTAGAATCCTTGGTTATAGACGACGACGAATTTGTCTCAGGTGACTCTGCTGAGAAGGTACTAGAGTTTGACATTTTATCTGGGATCCTACATTCAGAGGTGAAAGAACTTGACTACTTTATGATTTGTCTCCAAGAGGAAATCATGGACGCACGCGAGAAAATATCTTCGTGTGAACACTTGAAAGAGGCCTTTGCTGAAATGGAAGAAAAGTTGCATGACTCTGAAGAAGCCTTGAAGCAGTTGCAAAGGCAAGTTTCTGAGATGAGAATGCACTCGTCCAAGTTCAATAACACCGTTGTTTTTGGTGGTCTGGAATCTTGTAAGTTATGACCTCTGATTCTTTTGTGTCTTAAGTGCTACTCATTTATAGAAAATGAGTCTGAATAAGCCTAACGTATCAATCTTTCATATAATACAATTTTTAATGTTGAGAAATTGGTGTTCATCCAAATGCCTGGGAAAAGCTACTGTAAATTTTGGCACTGACTTCTGCCCAGTACTTCAGTATTAGATGATTCAGCTTGTAGATGCATGACCACAATGTGTACGAAATTTGAATATTTAGCACAATGTACGGTTATCCATTTTGTATGTTTTCCAGGTGCATCAAAACAACGAACTGCATTTGGTGGATGCTGTCTCACCACTATGATGTCAAACCATGTGATTGGCAGTGATCATACTTTTGAATGGAACTATGGAAGAGAAACAAAACAGAACCTGCCTTGAGCCCTTTTCTTATATTTACACTCTCTCCTAAATTTGTTGCACAAGCGCCAAAGCAGTCACCATTAGTTATATATGCACTCTTAAATTTGCATTATTTGTAGGAAGAACAAAAATTTTAAGTATTCATTATTCTTCACAAACTTAGCCTTAGTGGTATAACGATACAAAGATGTGGTGACTATGGAAAATTTGTGATATACATAGCCAGTAACTCTTAGTAGAGAAATTTGGAGCATGATTTGTTTGCAGTTCTCATTTATCTCTGATGTATGCATGTCGGCAGGGAATAGTGGGATCTCAGAAATCAGTCATTTGTCCCCCATCCCTGCCAAGATGAAAATGCAGACCACCGAACAACAAAGACATATCCTGAAAATGTTGGAGAAATCTTTGGCTAGAGAGCTGGATCTTGAAAAGTGGCTGTCGGAAACAAGACATAATGAAGAAGAGCTCAAACTGAAACTGCACTGTAGGGAGCAAGAGATGGAAGAAAGCACGGATATCATTTTGGAAAGGTTGTTTCAAGCAGAAAGCTTTGCTGAAGTACTGACAAGTATATCGAAAGAAATAACGGGAAAACTCCAGATTGTCCAGTCCAATTTAGATAGTTCAATAAAACGGGAAGATGAGATGAAAGCTAAGTTGCAGGGCAGAATAGATAAGCTCTCTACAGAAAACATTGAGCGTGACCATGTGAAAGCCAATCTCAACAAGGCTGAAGATGAATATAACCTTGCTAATTCAGAAGACACAACTTTGAGAGAGAAGATACTTTCTCTTGAGGAGAAACTACGAGAATCTGATATTCAGTTACTGGAGGCAAAGGCTTCTCACGAAACAAGTCAAGTGCAGCCTAATATGTTAGATTCCAAAATCATTGATTTGGAAAAAATGATAGAAGATTTAAGGGAGAATGTTTCGAAAATGAAAAAAAGAGCTGAGAATGCAGAGACCATGTGCAATTCACTAGCTGAAGCAAATTCAAAACTTGAAGAAAAGCTCAATGCTATAGGTAGCAGAGAAACGGAAAAGGTGCGCTCGCTTGAAAAGCATCTGGGACAATCTGAAAGCCAGTTACAGAGTCAGGAGAATCAGAACCCGTTGTATTCTACAATCAACGATATGGAGAATTTGATTGAGGATCTAAAGGCAAAGTCCCTAAAAGCTGAAGATAGTGCTAAGAGTGCAGAAGCTAAGTGCATTCTGCTAGCTGAAACAAACTTGGAGCTTCAGGAAGAGTTAGGTTTTCTTCAGGGGAGCGTTGAATGCTTGGAGACGTCTCTGCGTCAAGCTGATGACATGAAGATGGCAATTGCTGATGACATTGGCTTGAGGACTAAAATGATTTATGATTTAGTAGTGAAACTGGCCTTAGAAAGAGAGCGTCTCCGCACGAAGGTACTACTGTTAATTTTTAAAGGTACTTTTTGTTAATTCTTTTTCTTTCCATGTTCTAATTTGAAGCAGCAATATGATGCAGGTGATTTTTTTAAGCCTAACTAGTTTCAGTCTTTCGATAGAAATTTCTAGACATGCAATATGATCTTTGATCTGAGTATATTTGCAGTGTCCATGGCTGCTGTTTACTTTGATGGAAAGCACAGTTGGTTCAGATTGTTGAACCACAGGATCGCATTTGGGATAGAGGGTTATAACTTTTAAGTCTTTTGATATTGATGTAAAGAGAGAACAGGAAAAGATGAGCTAGTGTTTTTATTTAATTCGGCATAGGCTTGCGTTCTATTTGCATATGCACATCTCATTCTAAAAAGCTATGAGATTTAATTAGATGCCCCCAGGCATGAGTTGCACAATCAGGAAAGAAGAATTGATGTGTTGGCAACAAAAAAATACAATATAATAAAAAGAAGACATTTCCTCAATGGAGCGCATACTTTTTTCCATTCTATATCGCAATACCTTTAAGTGCTCTGAGATTAGATGACTGTCTTCTCTTAGCAGTTCATGATGAATTATACGAAATCTGACTCATGGATATGTTGGAACCAGCCATTTGGGATTGAAGCCACTTATCTCCTAGGCCATGGTTTTCATTTTTTTTCTTTCCTTGAATGTGGAATTGTTGCCCCAGTATCTCTTGTTGTACATCAGGAGGGTTAGGATTATCCCATAACCTTACTGTCAGCTGCTTTGTAGACAGCTACATATATCTCTTGAAAAGTAAAACTGGCATTTTTATTTTATTTTCCAGTTTTTCTGGCGTTCATCCCTGCCTTCTTTGCATATATTTTTGGAGGCATAGAGAATAATGTGAAGTGTCTAAAACGAAACAGTTGTTATTTAAGTATGATGATCAATAGTTTCTAAGGGACGTCCATGATATACTAGTTTTGTGAAATTCAGGTCTGCTAGATATCTGATTATATAAAAATTATTCTTCGTTTGAACCAATAAATTATCAAACAGATAGGAAGCAGTGCAAAGTATATGATATGTTGTGAAAAAAATAAACATGATACATTTTGTTTGGTCACTCCTTATCAAAAGAGTGGACATCCTTGATGAGAGAAACATATCTATGCTTAGTTAGAGCATACAAATAGCTTATTTAAGGAAAATAGCTCTCCACCCTTCTAGAGAAAAAAATTGACAGTTGCGTGTAGATCATCACCCTTGACCTTTCACCATTAACACCATTGACTAGAAAAATAAAAAATGGAAGAAAAAACAATCCCCATATGAAACCTATCTCTATGAAAATGAATCCAAGAAAATGAGCAAATTCGATGATCAGTAGCATAACTCCATCTGTCACCCTTTATAGAAGCACCCTCGCTAAAAGTTTCCTCCTAATAATGAAAAAGTCAAAGATGCCTGTATCTTTTGATTCAGTTTTTCATAGTAGAAAGAGATGAGAGAATTGATTGAAAAACGGTTTAACATTGGATAACATATTTTTTTTAGTATATCAATATTTGATATTGATATGCTTCATACGTTGAGCATTGGTTATTTTTTTAGTTCATCAGTATCTGCTGTGAATCAATGAAATGGAGATTAACATATGTCATGCTATCTCAAAACCCTCTGAACTGAACTCATTGTTTATTTTATTTTCTCTTGTGAATTCTCCATCAAAGCTGCAGTAGCATGTCATGCTATCTCATAACCCTCTGAACTGAACTCATTGTTTATTTTATTTTCTCTAGTGAATTCTCCATCAAGGCTGCAGTAGCATAGTTCAAATTTTCTGCCAAATTTAAACAAGTTCGAGATTTTTTGAGGGAAGGATTTGTTTTATGAAATAATAAATCATGGACTGCTTGTTAGTTTTTCAATTTTACAAGAACTTTACAAATAGAAAGAAGAAAGAGGTTAAGAAAGAGCTTAAAATGGCCTTTTTTTTACCTTGATTCAGTATCCTATAAGAAATACTGTTTCTCAACATTTATTACTTGGATCAAGACTAATTTTTCATCATAAGTGTCAAAGCATTACCTATCTATATGGCGTTGGCTTCTAAGTTATACTTTCCTACTCAATCTTAAGTAGATCCATGCTTATTTAATGGGAACTAATTGCCTCTGCTAATTTCCGCGGAATCTATGAAATGGAATTCATAATGTCTTTATTTTTTTTCATTTGAAGTGTATTTTGGCATGGAAGTTTATATCCGTTGCATTAGCCTTATAACTGTGTTACTTCCATCAGATATGACGTAGAAACAAAAAAACTAAAGTTAGGATCTCCTCAGATCTTTCTGAAGTTGCGGCTGATATATGCCGCTTACTGACTTTAAACTAAATATATAGTTATTTACTGTATTATATATGCAGATATCTTCCCTAATGAAAGAAAATAACATCTTGGTGGAAAAGTTGGGGAAAACAAGTGATGTTACTGTTAGCCATAATGGAAATTCAAGCAAAAAGGAATCTGCCCTTCTCAATAACAATTCTGCTACTGCTCTACAGGTTTGTTCTCTTGTTCATCTATTTTCTTTATAAATTAGCAACATTGTATGATGCTAAGTAAAAAAATACAGTTTTCTGTTCGACCCTGTAGCTCATCATGTTGGTTCATTTTTGTAATGAACCAAATTCTAGAGTGTTCATATGGTGGGTTCCAAATGCATGGATCATGCTTCAATGAAGTTCAAATAGTTGATGAGAGAAAAATGAGCAATAAAGAACTCAACATTCACGGGTTTCTTTTTTACCCTTATTCTAAACAGGTGGACAAATCAGCAAAAGAGGCGGAAGGAGGCCTTACATGCGAATCCAAAGTGGGGCCTGCTGCTTCTGGCACAGAATCCAAGCTTGGGCTGATGAGAAAACTAGTGGCAAGGCAGCTTAATTCAAAGTATGTTTTCATGGCAGTTCTCATCTTACTGATTTCTGTGGCTGTATCATATCTGTTTCAACAAGAAAGCTCCCAATTTTAACTATTGAACAAGAGTTACTATTGCCCATCTGCAGAGGAAGTGTGACCTTCACAGCCACACCAACACCTGCAATGGCTTGAGATGCTCAATCAAATGTTTGTATATACCATTTTTCAGATAAACTTTTGACCTCCTTTGTTGAGTTTTTTTTTTTTTTTTTTTTTTCAGTTCCTGTATTTGTCAGGCTTTGAGTTTGTACTGTCCGAGACTCCTGACAGTTGATCCAATAAGCCACATCCCATGTACCATAATTCCTATCATAACCTATAGTCATCCATATTCGAAGGTCCTAACTCCTTATTACAATCCCCTGTTTTGACACTTGTCTTCCACATTGACTTGAGTGTTGTCAAACAAGTTTAAACGCAGTTACATCAACATGCAGTTAAACTGTTTTTACAATACTGGTATAAGAATATGTGATTTTTTTTTTTTATCAATTTCAAGCCATTCCTGTGTTAGAAATTGTGTGGGCCATCATGCCACTGAGAGTTTGGAAGACATAAGTAGTAATAAGCCAAAGAAACAATTCAAACGTTCTTGGAAATTACCTCTTCTGATAGCTCCTGGAAAAGAGTGCCAATTCCAAAGCTAGCACTCACTAGTAGTTTCATGAGGGATTCTAGTGGAACTCCATGGCTGAGTCTTCCTGTTAAAAATCTAATAGGTATCCTCCTTTTGTATGAGGTATGGCCAAAATTTTACTTTAGTAAGAGTTTGTCCACCCTAAGATTGAGCATACGATGAAAAATGCGTATTTTTGTTTAGATATTTATTTTTGCATTTTATAAATGAGTTCCTCATATTGTAAACTGCTGTTCCTCTATTTAGAAAAAGACTCTTTTTTTTTTTTGCGAACTTTCCGTCTTGCGCTTAGTAATATTCAGCAAGGCAATCTCATATAGATGCACAGAAAATACATAAATTTGAGAAATTTCATGTAAAACCCAAAAGATGAAAAGAGAGATAAGAAGACTTGACTTTATGAAAAGATTACAGAGCCTACTTATAATGAAAAGGTTTGTGCCCACAGTAGGAGGGCATTGCTTATTGGGCCCCTGTATATGACAATGGTTCTCCAATTGTATAAGGTCTTGGTCTTCTTGAACTTGCCTCTTAATATGATACTGCTGATAGGCCCATTTTGTGCTGTTGAGTTGGCCCGACATATGGTGGTGGTGGACATCCTCGACCGAGCCTTTCGCAACCATGACCATCCAATCCTTACTGGGCTAAGACACAGGCCCATGAAGACACAGCTGAGATCCAGCCCATCAAAACAAATCAAAACAGTGGGAAGTGGCTTCTGGAATAAACGGATGGAGCAGAAAAAGATTCTTATGATTCATGTTTATAAAAAATAACAGATGATGGTGAAAATTACAATCAGTAAACAAAGCACATTAGCTTTATTAAATTTTATGGTACTCATTGTTTATGGACCATAAACAAAGCACATTAGCTTTATTAAATGTTATGATACCCATTGTTTATGGACCATAAATCAAAAGTTGAGTGGATGATGCCGACTTCTAGTAAGAGCCAAACTAATTACAATCAAGTGCCATCGTCTTTTATTGGGGCCCACTTGGGGCCACCACCAATAAAAATGTGTGGAATAAGGTGGGGCATGGCCCAAGCTAGTGTTACCCTAGCCAAATTTGATTGATTTTCTGATCATTACAAGCTTACAGGTCAGACACCGCTATTAGCAAAATTGTTTGGTGCTAGGCCTGTATTCTAAAATTTGACACGAGGACAAATCCATCACATATGGGATCGCACATATGTCCCAAAGAAACCAAACCAATATTTTAATTTAGGGTTTTGGTCATTTTCTTTGAGAAGGAAAGATATGTTAAACATTTAGAAAATAGAAAGATTAAGAATCTCCTTAATATCTTTATACCATAATGTCTATGAAAATAAATTAACAAAATAAAATTTAAGCATGGTGATATTGAAAATTCAATGTATTTGAAGTTTTTTCCTGGCATAGAAAAATGATATCTGCCATTGCCAAAACCTTATTGCAATATAACTTGTCTAAGTTGGTATTTGAAGTCATGATATATAAACAAACAACAAGGGCATGTTTGTTTGCTCAAGTATATAAAATTTTGTGGTCAAATCAGCTCTAATAAGGACTATTAAATAGTTGAAATGTGAATGATATGAAATCAGGGGTGAAGGATATAAGGCAACAATGAGAAGAGACCTTGACTTCTCAAAGATTTGAATTAGTTGTTGGCTAAGTGGGTCCAGATCAATTGAGTTCATTGTCCTGGTTAATTCCCCTAATTGTATTAGGAATTCTCTGTTTTTTTAACAGTAGTCTCTTAATAGGATTAGGACCTTCCTTTATCTAAGAATAGAGTTCTTAGAGGATAAGGAAATGATGATTATATATATATATGATCTAATTTGTAACCTTAAAAAATATGCTGAGATTCCAAGGCTGTGGATTCATATATTAGAAGAGAACTTAGTGGAAATTGATTTTCCATGAACGTAGGCATCTTTGCCGAACCATGTAAATCTCTTATCTTTTTGTATAGTTGTTTGTTGATCTTTGTTGCTTATGCATACACGCACATAACGGTGGTGTCATATCCACAACAAGTGGTATCAAAGCCTAGTTAGGGTCTCGCTTGGGTTTGTGTTGCGGAAGATCGATGGATTGAATCCTTGAGGGCTCAGATTTGTTTCGTCTAGGAAACAAAGGAAAAAGAGATCACAGCTGTGATCTTTGTTGGCCACCATCGGAGAAGAAGAAAGAGTTCTATTTTGGGTTCTTGTTACTGGACTTCATCAAAAAAGAAGGTTTGTTTCTGATGCAATAGGGGTTCTTTTGTAGAACCTAGAATTAGGACAGAGAAGAAGGCAGCACGCTGACTGCTGCGCTCGACGTTGCTGCTCACTGGAGTCACCATTGCGATCACCGCCGGCTGCCCCTCTCACAGTCGTCGGTTTTCCTGCCAAGCAGCCAGACGCCACTTACCCTTAGCAGGGGGTTTTGGTCCTTGTTCGCGGAAACAAGGAAAGAGGAAGAGGACGCTAGGATTTTCATCCCAGGTCGGATTCAGATCAGGTTAACTTGACCCATTTGCAGAAGCCTAGCCCTCAACAGCAGCTATTGTTGACAACAGCCCACATCAGCAGATCATACGATCAAAGGTAGATTTGACCTAAATCGATGGCAAAAACTTCTTTTTGCGATATCTTAATCGTCCAATGTCCAATCATAGATCCGTTTAAACCTAAGGATTTATTTCGAGCAGATCTACGTGTTTGTAGAAGAAGATTGGCTGTTTGAAAGTCAATGAGGAGTTTGACCAAATCAAAGTGCAGAAAACCATTTCTTTTATATCGGAGCCATCCGGGGTCGGATTTTAGATCCATTTCTTCTAGCGTGCTTGTGTTGATGAGATCTACAGGTAGTGTAGGAGTTGAGATTAGTGTTAGTTGTTTGTTTACTTCATATTGCTTAATTTAATTAAGATGGAGAATAATATTGTGAACACTACTATGGTTAAGCTCAATCATTGCAATTAGCTGATCTAGAAACCGAAGATGAAAGATATCCTCTATTACAAAAACCTCTATGATCCCATTAAGGGGGATAGTACCCGACCAACAAATATGAAAGATGCAGAATAGAATAAGATGTATAAAAAAGCGATTGATCACATTAGACAGTAACAGCATATTTTATCACGTGTTTAATGAAACCAACACATATACCCTTTAGAAAAAGCTAAAAGCAAGGTATGATAAAAAGACCACAGTGAACAAAGCCTTTGTCACAACCCGAGCCCCAAAATCGGGAGTTAGTATAAATCTAACCAGTGGCACACGTACACCCGTGCACGCACACCTAGACCTAGTCTAAGTGTACACACATAAGGGATCATTCACACGTGCAAACAAAGTGCATGCGGAAGTGCAAAGATCATCGCAGAACACAAGATATACAAAAGGAACGATGACTGTAAAAGATTAAATGGTTATTTTACAGAATGTCCATCAAAATGGGAGATAACAGTGACAAGAACAAAATACATGGATGACCCAAAAACCCAGAATACAATGTCAATGCAATTCCCCACATACTCAGAAAAAGACAGAATGACGCAAACTGCTCTCAGGGGAATGGATCAAGTCCAATCCTCTAGCCCAGATGGGGCCTCGCGTGCCTCTCCTGAAGTCTGGTTGACCGACGAAGGCTCGAGAGAGGGATTTGAGCTTACAACACCAAGAACAACGAATAAGTACAACGACTTAGCAAAGTATAAGCAACAATGAGTTAACACACGTTGTATCAAACAGAATAATTAACAAACATTAATGCATAAAGATCATGGAGTTCACATTCGTATGCTAGGCAATTGTGCATATGAATAAAACATGCCATACAAGTCAAGAATAGAAATACTATACTAAGTGGCTACTACATTTGCCATATTCTCCTTTTCGAGAGCAATCAGTACGAGAACACCATTGACCGGGCTAGGGTACGAATAGGTCTCTAGTTCCCGGGGTCCGAAATCCCAGGACGGTAGCACTCTGCAGAGGCGGTAATAATCTACGCCAAAGTTAACCTTATCGGGTATCCTAAGGTTGTGGCCGAGTAGAGCCAGATGAACGAGATTAATCAAGTCATGTGATGCACGTAAATCAGTGTCAATCGATCAATCAAAGCAAGACCGTATCCCTATTAGTTATAAGCAATCCAACACAGTACGATACGTGCATCAAGCATAAGTCTGGCTATATCGATATATTCAACAATTACCCGTCGGTAAAACAAGAAAAACATGGAGTCAGCTGTTCTGCCCGGGATATACCATGGACAGCACCCTCAGGGAATAACCAATTGTTGCCTCAGCGCCGAACGCGTACCATGTGATTAGGAGGGCAAGACCATAAAGAGTATGCAATACAAATCATTATTTACTAGCCATCCCTAACCTAATTGTCCAGTGTTTCTAACCATGCATGCTGATGTAGTTTTAAGTTATTCGATACACAGTTGTTCGTATGAGAAGTATTGCATTGTATCGAGAAAAGTGTATCGAAGTCCTTTAAACCAACACCCATGGGGATGTGCTAAACAGTTGAACAACAAACATGCATGAGTCACCGCCCTAAAGACCATTCATGCGCTATGGACATTTCGTTGGGCAAGTCGGGTTGCCTACATTTTAGCTCCAAGGCCCTACAAGGTCACAATGTTCAACCTATCCATTTAATGTAATTCTTAGTGGGCCGACGGCTTAGCCTTGTTTCTGTGCTACGGCTAGGCTACGGTTAGGATACGGCTGAGCCGTAGTACACTTCACGGCTTAGCTGTAACTGGACCGTAGAAGAGTAGCAAAATGCCAACTCTCAGTTATTTCAAAATTTAACCCCGTATTGATTTACGGCTAGGGTTACGGCTGGGTTTACGGCTTAGCCGTAGTACAATTTACAGCTCAGTCATAGTACAGTTTACGGCTTAGCCGTAGCTGCACTGGGTCGATTTGCTGAACCTGTTACAGACAACTGAAATTCAAATACAACATGGAAATAAGATATCAACAGGTGCAGATTGAGATACTAGGGCTGTAAAATCAACAAACCATGCAAGCGTAATAAGACTAAACATAATCAAAGCAGTATCAACAAGTGTTCATCCAAATTGTGCTTATACTTGCCTCAAATGAATTCCACATACGAGCAGTTGTTCTTTAGGCTCAACTCCGCTATCTAGACTCAATTCTACCCGTCATGCATATAAGAAAGGAAGAAAAGAAAGAGACGTTGAGTGCATCCACAGGACTAACGTGGAAACAAGAAGAAGAATGAGAAAACCTCGCAAACTCAAGACATACCTTAACCCACCCTCAACAAACTGAGTGCGCAACTCCTTTCCTTAGCTTGATCGAGAAGGAAATGGAAGAAGAAGAAAGAAGAAGAACAAAAGAGAGGAGAGGGTAAGAGGACGTTGAAGAAGGAAGGAAGAAAGAGGCGGTGGTTAGCTTATATAAGATAAAGATGAGTACAATTTACAAGAAGGTCCAAACCTTTACATGAATTACAGTTTGAGGCAAATAACGATCCAATGGAAGCAAATGGAGTCATTTGTGTACGAGTCAGTTACGAAAACTGACGAGCTCGACGCAATACAGATGTTAACATCAAGATGATGCAAAACTGACGACGTCCAATAAATCAAAAATTACAAAAGGGCTCAAATCTACCTAAACCCTAGTCAAACTCGAATCAATTACCTATCCCTTGCCCAACATAAAACAAGAGTGAACCAAAACACACTTAACACCTACTTTGTTATTAATTAGGCACTAATCCGGATTCAGTTGGGTTAGAGTGTTACAACCTTCTTGATCAGAAAACTTGTAAATATTAAATTCAAGGACGGTGGTCAAATCGAAGATCACATCAATGAGTTCCAAAGTGTGATTAATCAATTAGTCACAATGAAGATTGTCCTTGATGATGAGATGCAAACTTTGTTGTTTCTGAGTTCTTTGCCGGATATATCAGAGACATTGTTTGTTTTCTTGAGTAACCCTACTCTAGATGGTGTGTTTTTCATGAGTCAGGTTACCAGTTGTTTACAGAATAAAAAAACTAGAAGGAAAATCGCAGGGACAGATAATGCATAGGCCTTTGTTACTGAGAACGGGGAAGAGTAAGAGTAGATAACCAAAAGGGGGTCGTAGCAAGTGTAGAGATGGATCCCATACCTGGAAAAAGTCTGTAAAAATTTTTTTCTTTTGCAAGATGGGCCACATCAGGAAAAATTATTTTGCATTGAAGGAACTGAAATGACCTAATAGGCTTGTCACCATACAATAAGTACTTAAATAAAAAAAAATTTGAGTTGACCATCTTCTTTCTCATTTTGGGGAAAAGGTTTGGGAGGAATAAAAATGACGTGAAAAGGTTCTTTTTTTTTTTTTTGTCAAAAACCTATCATTAAGGGCGTCAAGGAAGATGTCACCCATACTGTTCTAATAGTCATATTAGAATTTGCTGGATTTGAAACCAATGAAGAGATTCATATCACCTTCTAACTAAGTTGATGACCCTCTTACAATAACAAAAATGCGAGTCGATTGTATTATCATTTCCAGTACCCAACTTGATAGGTATTTTCTATTAAAAAAATACAATTTCAACCAGAAGCATTGCACTAGAGTTTTCCTCCGTAGAGTTTGCAACTAGAAATGAATTTCTTCTTTTGTTAATTTCAAAGTAAAACAAGAGATAAATAATTTTTTAAACAAGAGATAAATAATTTTTTAAACAAGAGATAAATAATTTTTTAAACCAGAAGATGGTAAACTATCTTATCTCTAAATTCGCCAAGTCTTCATCCCAATGCTCATTGGGTCCTCCATGCATTTTTTTTTATATATATAATGAGAAATCTGCCGGGCCCTTATATTTGATCATTGGTAAAACTCTGGATTGTCTACTCCGGCCTCACTACGCTCTACTTGAATATGATTTACCACCCGCTAGTACTTCTACCGTCGTCCTTTGCATTACCAAAGTTCGTCTTGACCCTATCCTCTGCCCTAGTGTGCTCAGGGGAGTACTTTGGCAATGCCACAAATGATTTCAGGCACTAAGGGTGGACCGAAGGGTTGCCATATGAGTGCAGTCACACCTAGTCAACCCACATGCATTTCTAAAATTTTAATAAAGAGTGTGTGTTTTCCTTCAAAATCTACATTAAAGTTTTTAGCTTGCCTCCATTACAAAACTACTTATTACACTCAGCATCCTTCAAAGATAAATCCTGGGGAATTGTCTGCCACGGTAGGTGAGAACTGAGAACCAATGCCTCTGTGACGTCTTTTTCAAATGTTGCAAAACAGTACACGTTCGTTTTTCAAACGTGAAAAAGGTACACGTGACACTCCATGTATCACGGGTGGTGTATCAACATCAATGTGCATATCAAATGGCCTTCTTGGCTTCAAATACACATGTGACTGATTTCATTCTCCATGGTTCGTAAGGTAACATTTCAGCATCTAACAATGCAATTCTTGAATACAATTTTCTTTTTTTTTCTTTTTTTTTTTGATGAGAGAAAAATAATAAAATTAAAGAGAAGCCAACTCTAAATTAGCAAAAACATGTGGTTTAACCAAAGCTGCTAAAGAATACCACCAGATCAACATATCATCTATAAACTTGGCATGTCTAGCAAGTTTATGAGCAGCAGAATTCCCCTTTCAACCCACATGACACACTTCATATTTGAGTTTTAGAATTGGGTTTTGAGGTCTTACCTATTCCAATAGATATGTACACAAGCATAAATGCACAAAATTTGCAAATGAGCTAATGTGGAAAGACATTACTAATGATTAAGTTTTTTTTAGTTTAAGATCTATGGATTCTCTTTTGAGTTCAAGATCTATGGATTCTCTTGCTTAGTTGTCTCTATACATCAGCTCATGATGTACAAATAATGTGCATTTATGTGTGTGTACATATAATTATTGTACCCGTTCCTCATATGAGTCTTCTCCTGCTAAACATTAGTCCTCATCAAAGGTGATGACTGCCATTAGATATAGGATTTCAGGCTAATTTGTGACCTTCCCTTTTAGGATTTGTTGGCTTGTATAAGCTTCAGTTTTCTTTTTCCGTTTCTTTTTCCAAGCTCAATATGAATTGGGTCGACCCATGGGGATGGATCAACATTGCACCCAAAAATATTATGCAATTTATTAGGACAATTTATCAGTATTTTTTTATTATAAATTTTCAGTATAGAAACAAAGTACTTTGATATGAATAATGTTTGCTGGTGACAATTGATGGGGGAGTCTCAAGTATACTTTGATAGTCCAGTGGCTGACACAAGGAGATTTCATGGCCCACACACGTAGGAATCATGAATCTTGTGATATATTATCTTGTTTCAAACGTAGTGTACAGATAAATAGATTGTTAGATTTTGTAAAAAAGATGGTCCAAAGAGTGAACAATGTAGAAAGAAAAAGATGATTGTCAGCAATGAAATTAAAATATGAGTTGCAACAAAGGACTCATTTGGTTGCTCGAACTTTAAATCATAGAAACCATAGAAAATTATGTTTGAAATTTTCATTACAGTTAAGGCATACCTAGATTGGAATTCAAGAGAGAGTATGCACACACGAAAAAAAGGTGACGCATTGAGAGTTAGCTAGGTAAGAACTACTGCTCTTTACCACCACTAGAGTTATAAGTCATTATTCTCCTTGACAATAGGTGAAATGTATATGATAATAAAAAAAAAAGATGAAAGATCTAAATTGACTAACGCAATGGCCAATGATATGGGACAATCCATTTCAAAGGTGAGCCTCCAAGAAAATGCTTGGACATGTGAAACATGGCTCATTTATGGCCCCGGGCGGCATGATTCTCATTTGGTTTAAGAGAGTCAACTAAAAGCTTGACAGGGTATCAACAATGTTGTTCTACAAAAGATAATTCTCCTTTGGGATGATTCAGCATTTGTCTCTATTTTAAAAAATCTTACATTATAGCATCACTACTGGGACCGTTATTCATAAGATCCTTCAACAGATTCTCCATGTGGGAACTGGGAAGACATTTAACCATCAAATCTTTGGACCAAAACTGCTGATTAGCTTGGGTCATGGATTACATTCCATTGTTTTCTAGTTTGTTGCATGGCTTGTTTTATCCTTAATTTTGTGGAAGTTGCAAGTGGGCTATAGTCATGTGATGTTATTCCTATATCATCAAATATTATTTCTCTGGACCAAATGGGCCCAAATGTTGATTACTTGCCTATTTTTTTTTGATAGAATTATTAGTAATTTTAAATGCCCACACAAAATGCAAACTTCACATGATATTTGTGGATTTGTTAGATCATGAATTTGAGTTAGACAATTTTAGCCTATGTTTGTAGTTTGGTCATGCTTTGGTGATATAAGTTATTGGTCTATTTTACATAAAATAATTAAAAAAAAAAGAGTAATGGCCAGAGTAATGGCCTATGTAAAGGGTTTTAAACCGCTTGTTTATATGGGTTTGTGCCCGCTTCTCAAAGTGTCCAATTTTCACTACATTTTCTCCATACGAGGGGACATGACAAAATTGCACATATTTTTTTGATTTTGTAATTTTTTAAATTTATGCCATATCGCTAAAAAAGATCCCCTTTGTTGGGTTACAAAATGAATAGATCCATACAATATTACACAATTAAATTTTATGTGATATCGAACCATCAATGGCATTCTAGTTGTAAATCTGTATAGCCGTATAGGCTGCTATAGAGAAATATTTAAATTTTGATAAGTGGGTGGGGAAACCCATCTTTGTGGATAAGTATACAGTCAAAACCCCAATATCTGGTAACTTAGGGATATCTTGGTTGGCCATTGGGCTAAGTCAGCAAGAAAAAAAAAAAACCATGATCTAAATGGCCTTGATCTTGGATTGGTGATACAACATAATCTTTGAGAGATTAGAATATCATAACAATGAGGCACATTAGAAAACACTTTGAGCATTTTTTTAACAAAAAATAATACTTTTTTAATTGGCTAATATCTTTCTCTTTTGCTATTATTTAGAAAATTAAACCATTTAAACATATCTATTTATTCTCTCTTAATATGAGTTGGCATATAAAAAGTAAGGTGACATGATCTCATTGGACAAATTCAAATGAGCAAAAACTCCTCTTTTGAAATGGTGAATTTTTTAAGGAAGTTCTCATCATAAATAGCCTAGTAATAGATGTTTTCCACTTAATAAGGAAAACATACAAATGGTCTTATGGAAGTGACAAAACTTTGATACACAGGCAATCTTCCAATTTCAAAATTCTTCACATTCTCTTTCATCTGCAATGGGGACCACTCGTGTGAAGATTAGATAATTTACAAATGGTCGAGTTTGGTACTACAAAAATCATAAACTCGTTAAGGGGACAATGTATGTGTTAGTTTGGTTGGGTTTGAGTTTAGACCCATCTGTACACCAATCTGACCATGTGTCATCCTTAGAAATTAGCCTTCGTCGCCATTTGCAATTACAGCAAGTAGAGCAACCTACTTCCTCATACATGGTCCTTGTTGTGGTTTGCTCAGGTTTGGGGTTATATATTGGGATCCGGCTTTGGGTTCTCCAAAGTAGGGTTGTTCACGGGCTTGATTGGATGTGCTAGGTGGACTAAAGTATATTCAAGTTTGACCCGACTTTTGGAACATTGGCCCAAACCGGAGACAGGCCATAAAACCCAAGTCTAAGGCTGCCCATTTGATCAATCAGGCAAAACCGAATCGAACTTTTTATTAATTTTGTTGAGGCAAATCCAGGCCCCTAACCTACCTAAGCCTCAAATAGGCTGCAAATGTTAGACCTGCCTCTGCCCATTTTGTGAATCAAGCACTCCTCATTTAGGTTTTACGCGTGTAATCACTTAATTCAAGTTTGGCCCAAATATTAAGCAGCCCAACTTATATATCGAGGTGGGGCCGATGAGCACCTCTTCATAGGCTAATCATTCATCACCGTACAGCAGCACGCCAAGCAAGAACCCTTTGCTTCAAAGAAATCGACCCTTGGGCGAAACCGAAATCCATCTCATCTGTCCACTTTGTTTTACCACCAAAAGCAGCCTTTCGGGTATCTCTAGAGACCCACTTCGATGCTTTCTATGCTTTTTTTTATTTCTTCTCTTCCTTCACAACCATCTCTCCAACTCCGTCCAAACCACTATCTCCTCCTCCTTCTCGTCCTGCTTCTGGTACCTGAAAAAACAGGAAGCAGAGAAAGAAAGACAGGGATCGATGGCTCTTTATGCCCCAAATTGCCATCTTTCTTCTGCCCAGTTTGCCATACGTTCTTCTTCATCGTCGACGCATCAGCTCATGCCATCATCTTCTTCGCTTCTGTTCTCTCAAAAAGCCTCTAAAGAACGGGTTCCTAAAAGGGTCTATGTCGAATCCCGCAAAGGGCAATACTCTAATTTCACTTGCATGCAGGAAGGTGAGATCTTTTTGTCTTTCTGTTGCTTTTTGGTGGTTTTTATGAGATGGGGTGTTTTCGTTTGCTTTTTTTAAGGTGCTGAATCTGTTAGTTTCTAAATTTCGTTTTAATGGGGATAGGGGGATTGGGGAGAAGATTGGTAGATTCTTCTAGCTGTAGTTTTTCTGACTTGGGTTGTCTTTGTCTGCCGTTTTAAGATGCTCTGTGTATCAATTTCTGATTTTTATTAGATTAGTGGATTAGTTGTATATTGCTTATTTCGTCTTGAATGGTTGTTTTTTTTTTTAATGCTCTCTATCTTGTTTTGTCTATCATTTGCTGTAGTTTTTGTTTTTTTTGGAGATTTGATCCTCTTTATGTTCATTGTTATGAATTATTTTGAGATGGGTTGCATTCACCTACCGTTTTATGATGCTCAAATCTATAAAGTTCGGATCTTTTTCTGATTTCGGGAATAATGAATGGTAGTAGATTAGTACTTTCTTCTTGATGTGGAATATTTTGTTTAATTTCCATGTTCTGTGTCTTGTATCGTCTATTATGTGCTGTTATTTTTTGGACTTTATTTCCAGCTATTTGATGCTCTCTCTCTCTCTCTCTCTCTCTCTCTCTCTCTCTCACACACACACACACACACACACACACACACACACACACACACAAAATTTTGAAGAATAGATGCTTCTCCACCAAATTGTATTCTGGGTTGTGTCCATATCACCCTTTAATAAATGCCAATTGGGAATAAAGAAAAAGAAATGCTGTTCTCCACTGACTTTAGTTAAACTCAATTCCATTTGGAAGAATGTCCAAAAGAACCCATAATTTGGTTTTGACAGCCTCTCCATTGTGTGTATATATATATTTCTATAAAATTGTTTAGTCTTTTAGGTTTTCTTTTTATTATCTGGGTTTTCTTTATTTATTAATCTGAATTACTGTATATTTGCGTTTTTTTTCTTTCTATTTACTAGTTTTTTCTGATTGAGAAAAATATATTCCAAATAATCACACTGTAGTTGACATGTGGAATGCATCATAATACCTGCAATAGAACAATAAGTACATCCATCTCGTCCTTTCTTTAAAAAAATACCTCAAACTGCTTAATTATGCCTTTTTTGGATCTTGATGATGGCATTTCTATTGGATCTTTCAATTCTCAACGGATATATCATGGTGCATTCTTGATATAATATGATACGGGTCATGAATCATGAGACAAGTCAATATTTCCCCCTTCTGCTGCATAGTAGTAGTTGTAGCAGTAGCAGTAGCAGTAGTTTTCCCCCCCTCTCCCCTTCTCCATCTCTAAAACAGAAACAGCTAATCTGGGTGCTTATGCTTTATTTACATTCTTTAGATTTTAGATTATCTGTTTTCATTTTTTATTCAAAGCATTTTTGAAGTTAGGCATTTTTGAAGTTAAGACTTTGTAATTTCTTACTGATATGGCAGCTGCAACTGTGCCTCCACCCTCAATGGAAACTCAAACTCCACTGAAGAAATCAAAAAATGGGGCATTGCCAATTACACCTACAGCCGAAGCTAGCGATGTGGTTGGATTCAGTAAAGATGAGGCTGACTCTACTGTCAGTATAACTGTGGTTGGAGCGTCGGGGGACCTTGCCAAGAAGAAGATATTTCCTGCCCTTTTCGCACTTTACTATGAGGATTGCCTTCCGAAGGTTTGTTTCTCCCCTTTCAATTCTTACCATTTTTCCTTTGAGGACGGAAAATTTTGCTTGTTTGAATGAAGACATATTTTGTTGTTACGCCTGTAACCATACAGATGGGCTCTATTCTATTGAATTATTTTGCACCCACACAATTAGTGGATATTTTCCTGTTGAGTGTAGAACATTGGCTAAAATGATCATTCAGTTTCGCAATTAGGCAGTCTAGATTACGAGGTGGAGGAAATCTTTTGCACAATGGTCCATGTAAAATGAACCAACTGGATGAATGTTCTTGGTCACTAAAAGGTGAGCCCCACCTGTATTTTGGGTAGAGCAGAAGACACCATTAATCAGTGAGTATCACTGAGTACCACCCCTTCTCATTTGTCCGTTTTTGTGTTTTGTGTTTTCTTGGATGACCATTCATGCTTATTTTATGATGAAATTTGAAATCAAGATGCACATGGGTTGCCTGCAGCATTTTACAATTTTTGGTTATGCTCGGAGCAAGATGACAGATGCGGAACTAAGAAATATGGTTAGCAAGACACTAACTTGTAGAATCGACAAAAGGTGGATATTTCTTTCAAGTTCTTTGTTGATTTACATCTGACCTCATGGTACTACTCAGATTTTATGTGTTTTTGTGTGTGTGTGTGTGTGTGTGTGTGTGTGTGTGTGTGTGTGTGTGTGTGTGTGTGTGTGGTCTTAAATACTGGTATGGGAGGCATTTTATCAACAGATATGCAAACTGTGTTGGGATTCTAATTTTCTCTCTTTTAATTGTAAGGGAGTCTGAATTCTTAGGGTTATGATGTAGAGAAGCCTACAGCCTGAACCTTGTACCGCTTCTATACATGTGGAGCCTAATTAACACATATTTGCACAGGCAAAGAATTATTTTAGTATTTTAAGGACATTTAGTTCTGTATCAGGCTTCGTTTCCTTTATTGTTGAAAAACTACATTTTGTTTGCATGGTGTAAGTGATGAACTGGAATAATGATCACTATGTATAAAAAATGATTATATCAAATAGATCTTCCAAAATAAAGAGTTGCAAACAAAAAGATTTTTCATCATTTGAGAAAAAGTCAATCTAATGGCATTTGAACTCTAATTATATAACCTAAGAAAATGACTCTAATTTTTATTTTTTGAATGTTGATTTGTATTGCATTGAAAAAAGCTAGTACATAAGGAATTCACTTGAAAGAGAAAAGAAAAACAATAAACTTACAAAAATGTTAGGCATATAAAAAGGATCCCACAAGCCCCAAAAAGGAAGAGACTGGCCGAACAATTAAGAGAAGGCCAGGTCCCTCCAATTACGCAAAATGGTCTCCAAAGGAACACCCCAAAAAGCTGGTAGAAAAGAAACCCAAGAAGCCACATGAAATCTAGCGCTTCCAAGAACAGTAGCCATAGAGGAAGACTTTCCCTCAAAACATCTCTGGTTTCTCTCCTTCCAAATAGCCCAGGTAATGGCCAAGAATGAAGAACGCCATAGAAGTCTCCCTTTGCCTGAAAAGAAACCAAACTTCCAACCATCATAAAGATCCGAAATGGAATTAGGGAGCACCCACGCACAGTCGCAATCAAAAAGAAAGGTATTCCAAATATGATTGGCGACACAACAGTTGAGAAGAAGGTGATCTACTGATTCTTCGGCTGCAAGACAAAGAGTGCTGGCATTGACAAGGATCATTTTGCAATGATGGACGTTGTCCATGGTCAAGATGCTACCATGAAGCACTAACCACCCAAAAGGCAAGAACTCTAGGAGGCGCCTTAGATTTCCACAGGAAATTAAATGTTCTCTGTGGAGCATCCGAGTTGTCAAGGCCGAAAAAGAGGAAGTCACGGAGAAAACACCATCCCTGTTAATGGCTTTAATCATAAACAAATACCCTGTTAATGGCATTTGAACTCTAATTTTATAACCTAAGAAAATGACTCTAATCATAAACAAATTCCTGTCAATTCCCTAATTTTTCTGATGAACTACTTTTGTGTATGCCTTCTTTCAGATTGGAGTTTGACTGAAGAATGAAGATATGACAGTAATAAAAAAACTAGCATAATAACCCATGCTAGGCACGGGCATGTTTACCAACAATTGTAAAATATATTGTATAAGCTTGTATATAATCTATTAAAAAAATTTAGACCATGCAAAATCATCCTCAAACACTAACAACAATTTGACTTAGATGGAACACAAAATCTTAAAAAGAAAATAAAAGAAGAGAAAATTATGAGAGTACCTCTTTTCTCAAGCCAAGAGTGCAAAGAGTAGAAATGGGCTGGGAGAAGTGGAATATGAAGAAAATTGGAGAATTAGATTTGGGGTGAAATTGAAGTTATTGCAGAGAGGAGAAAAGTAGAAATTGGAAGAAGATTTGAGTAGGTACAATTGCATGTTGAAAGTAGAGGAGAAAATGAGTAGTTATAGAACATGGGTAATAACTTCCGGTCAAAATTTGTAGTGTAGTCAAAATTAAAGCCAAAACCTTTGGCCTTAATCTATTATAATTGATAATATGCATAAGTTATTTCAACATTTTTTTTCTTTTCTTTTTCAGTTAGACAAGAAAATTAACTTTGTCTTGTCTGAATGTTCTAAGTGGGGTTTTTTTTTTCCAGGGAGAACTGTAGTGACAAGATGGATGAGTTTTTAAAACGATGCTTCTATCATTCAGGACAATATGATTCTGTGGACAACTTTGCGGAGCTAGACAAGAAGCTAAAGGAACATGAGGTACTTAGACTATGGTGCTGATCAATGTAGGGTAGAAGGTTGTTGCTGTGGAATATTTTAATTATCCAAATGTAAAGAAAATTTTAAAAATGAAATAACTCAAAGCATCTGTATGTATGTGTGTAAATATTACATTTTTAATGCACCAATTAAAAAAACACATTTGAATGCTCTTCTAAAGAAATTTCTTAAATTAAAATATAAATAAAAACGTGAAAATTAGTATTATATAGTGTTTAATATTATAATTTAGTGATCTATATGCAAAGAAGTATCTTAGGATATGAAATGATTAAAAAAATAATAAATTAGAGTTGTATATGAAAGAGGTATGATTTTTGCACGATGTGGACTTATTATAAGTACATAAATTATTTTTCCTAATGGATTCCTGCCCTTGAGTTTGGACTGGTCTGCCAACATGAAAGAAAATCTAAACATCTTGCATCCTGCATCATTGTTGCATAATTGCAGTAATTTAAAACTTCATCAGTCATATTGGCATTCAGATCATATTGTATTTACAAAGAAAATGCATTAAATTTTAGTTCAAACTTGGAAGTTGAATTGTATGAGGGTGGTTCTCCATCCACATCCTAGTTGTGGGACAAATTCAACAAATGTCTGGTGTCTGAGCTTTACCAATAATGTTTGATCAGTTTAAACTTCACATGCAATTTGGTGTTCTATTTGAATACTATGACATTCTAATCAGTTCTTCTACAGGCTGGGAGGGTTTCGAATCGGCTGTTCTATTTATCTATTCCACCAAATATATTTATTGATGTGGTGAAATGTGCTAGCATATCTGCATCTTCTTCTAATGGTTGGACTAGGGTCATTGTTGAGAAGCCCTTTGGTCGCGATTCTGAATCATCTGCTGCTCTTACTAGAGGATTGAAGCAGTACTTAGTGGAAGATCAGATTTTTAGGTAGTTCAACTGTTTCTTTTTGGAGGGAACCATTAATTATGTTTTGATTATTGATGGAGAGTTTTTGTGCAGGATTGACCACTATTTAGGGAAGGAACTAGTTGAGAATCTATCTGTCCTTCGGTTCTCAAATCTCATATTTGAACCTTTATGGTCAAGGCAATATATAAGGAATGTGCAATTGATCTTTTCAGAAGATTTTGGCACTGAAGGACGAGGAGGGTAAGCTTCTCTACAGTGCTGATAGATATCCTGCAGTCTAAAGATATGTATAATAAGGGATTATAATAATCTACTCTAGCCTTGAGGTTGTAGATGGGGTCCATGGTCTCATTATTCATATGATTCTTGTGAACTTACCTGCAAATCATTTGTTCAAAAACCTGAAAAGTTGACTCGGTTTGAAAGGCCAAGGATTTTGAGTCATCTTGAAGACTAAAGAGTCTTGGTCAAGTCATATCAAAAGGAAACTTGGTATATTGATACATAACATCAAAAAGAAAAGAAAAAAAAACTGAGTTTTAACATAAATGTTTTGAGGTTTTTTTATAGTTTAATATATTTAATATTGTAAGTTAGTCTTCATAAATCTAGTGGAGCCAGTTGACTTGGCCATGTTGATTCTTTTTGAACAATTTGTCAAGCATTTGATTATTTTATTTATACCTAATACTCTATTTACATGTAGCTCTTCTTGGGTTAACCACACCAAACCACCCCCCACCACCCCCCCCCCCCCCCCCCCCCCCACAAAACCCTGATGCTAATTTCCACGTGGCAATTTCTCCATCCACACCCACTGTTCTCTCTCCTTTCTCCTTATTTCCCTATTTTTCCTCCTACATTCTAACTCACTCCAAATAACTTGACGTCTCTCTCTCTCTCTCTCTCTCTCTCTCTCTAAATAACTACAAATGGCCCTCAGTTCGCTTGCCAGTGCATGGCATGGGGGACTGCTAGTAGTTGACTGTCCTTTTGTTTATCTTTTAATCACCATAATGGCTTTGGATTGTTTTGCCAATGTGAGTTTTAGGGGATGGTATTTTTATAGCAGGTCCCATCAGATCAATGATTTGGATGGCCATAACACAGGCCTTGTATATATGCAACTCTAGGACAGGTGATGCTATGCTTAACAACAAGTTGACAGACTTGCCCAGGAATCGATCTGACGCAGACCGGATAGGCCCACAAGTGGGACCACCCAAAAATAGTTTAGGAATATTTTGTTTTTATTAGTAGTTTTTTTTTCAAAAGGTTTCTAATTTTATTGAAAGAGTTGTAATTAGGATAGTTTTTATTATTTGATTAGGTTTTCTTAGTCCCTAGCTTTTCCTATTTATATTGCATTGTAGAGATCTATTTCTCAAACTTGATTATTGGAATAAAATTATCGTGGGTTTTCTTCCCTCACAAAGGTTCATCCTTATTGTGGAGATGTGTTTGAAGTGTCTGCATACACATGCTTTGGCACCCACGCAAGCATAACCTTAGGGTTTGCATCATGATCCTTGGGTCCTCAAGTTAAAAGTATCACTCCCGACTAGTAGTACCCCAAGGAAAAAAGTGTCTGGACCATCCCAAATGACATTCCTTGATTTTCTTTGCTGTCGGGGCCACCTATGGATTTCCTCTCTTGTATGCATTCCTAATTCCTAATTCATTTCTTTTATATCTGCAATCCACCTTAGCATACACATTCATCCTTGGGAACTTTACCTTTTTTTTTTCCATTGGTTCGACACTATACACCAAAGGAGGTGAACTATACAGCTGCTGTTTTATTAAAATGTCTCTTTAAAATAAGTGGCAATCAATGATTGCACAAAACTCGGCTAGCCTTTCTCCACTCTGCACCAGACAATGCATTGATCTCATTTGCGTTATCCAAATAAAGAGGTCCATTTGTTCTATAGTAGCCTGCTGATATCGAAACCTATCATCCTATAGTACCAACTTCTAAGTTACTTCTACTCATCTTCCATGCTCTTTAATCCGCTAGAACTTTATATATCCTATATTTATTCTACAATTTTTCAACCTACCAAACAAAATATTTAATATGTTAATAAAGCTGTATATATTAATAGTTGAGTATGTTAAAAACCACTGTACATGTTAATAGTTAATGCTGTCTGTGTTCAGGTGTAACCCTGTATACAATTGAAGACTTTGAGTTCTGGTTTTGGGTCTAATGTGGACCCCCAGAGCTCATATATTAGCCCATCTGTTCAAAGCTCATTAGTACATTCAGTCTCAGATCCAGGCTTTAACAACAAGCATAAATTTAGAAAAAAAAGAGATAAAATTCCTTTTTTTTTTATATGGCACATGTATGTGTTATGTTCATATCATTTTGTTTTGTACATGCATGGTGCATAAATTATGTATAAATGAAACATCTAAATAAGCTGAATAAAGAGTCTTAACAGGCTTGTGACCCTAGTCCTGGATCTGGCGAGTTAACTGTTTTAGACCTTTGACATGCATCCAAGGCTTTATGACCCAGATGTTGAACCATATCTTAATTGCCCATCTTCTGGCCACTTTTTGAGGGTCATCATTATTCTTATTGTCCTTCTCAGACCATGTATGTATCTTTTAGAACCTAAACATGTATTCAACTCTGGCCTGTTTGACCCAGATGCATGTCCAGGCTTTATAACCCCAAATGTTGCTTCACTTCTTAACCGTCCATCTTCTGGCCATTGATTGAGGGTAATCCTAACTTCTTATTGGGCTTTTTGACCATGGTATGGATCGCACCAACCTGTGGCCCCCATTGTGTAATCGCATGACTAGAGAGTGCCACAAATAATCTCCTGTAGTTAGTTCAAAGTTTCTATATATGCTTAGTTATTCATTTATATGGTTTGTTGCCAGGTACTTTGATCATTATGGGATTATAAGGGACATAATGCAGAATCATTTGCTTCAAATTCTAGCATTGTTTGCCATGGAAACTCCTGTTAGTTTGGATGCAGAAGACATCAGAAACGAGAAGGTATTTTCATGACATAAGGATTTCATGTACTTGTATGGATGTCGTACTTGTATGCATGTTGTACTGCTGATACAAAATAGTTAAATACTGGCATGGGCACTGTGTGCAACAGTTTGCTAATATCCCATGTGGTTCTTTTGAGGTGGCCATGAATCTATTGTGATCCAGTGAGGCCAACGATATTAACTGGCAGAAGATGGCTCACTGTGTATATGGCTTTTATTTTATGAAAAATAAATGGTGTGTAGATCTTTACATTAGGTAGGCCAAGAATGTATGATGAATGTGGAACCTTGGAAAGTTTTCTAAACCGTCCACTTAATACTGTTATTTGTAATTAGTCTTCTGAAAACCACCAAATGCATGTCTCATATGTAGCAAATATGCCATGAGGTGAAAATAGCGATGCATTATAGTAGGAAATCTTGTGGATGAGTGGATTATTAGGGGCCCTATGCCTTGGGGAGTTGTACATTTTGTGATCTAAAATTTTTTTCACAAATGGGGCTTACTTTCTGATCTGTTTCATTGAGGACCTCCAACATGGATCGTCTCTCTAAAAAATATTCCCAAATTAAAGGTCGAACCCTTTGGTGGGTGGCCCCAAAGGGCAGTTAAAGAGGAAGCAAGAACAATGAATGGCCTGGAGAAATGAAATTGTATGGTCTGATCTTCCAATCTCCGCTTTTTTTTTTTTTAATTATCGATTGTTGAGAGGTTTGGAAAAGGTGGTCCATATGGGCCTCAAGTTAGGAATCTTATGGTTTGAGAAACTGTACATTCCATGTAATGTTGGTTTGTCCCTATGGTTCCAACTTCCATGGAATGTTGGTTTGCCCCTTTGGTATGATGTTGTTATACCATTGGGTTTTTTATGTAGGCTATACTAATTGGCCTCGTCTGAAAGTCTATACCCGCAGGCCCAAGGCCCAGTAGAGTAGAGACATCATATTAGTACTAGTTGCTTTAGTTATTTTCTTAATATTTGGCAAGTCTAGTCATGTTTAGTTTAGGACTTCTTATTTGATTTGAATTAGTTGTTTCCTTAGTTAGAAAATATCTTAGTTATAAATAAATATGTAATCCCTTCATGGGACATAGACATTGATATTCAATAAGAATTTGATTTTGGTTCTCAGTTAAAAGAGTTTTGTTTGTCTTTGGTGAGGCATCAAGATATTCTATCATTAAGCCTTTTGGCTTGGAGATTAGCCCGTTGGCTATTCTTCTTCCCTACGTTGCTTTAATTAGTATCAGAGCAAAGATCTAATCTCAGATCGCCATTTGTCGGAATGCCGATTCGAGGTAATGTATCCTTCCCCGTTCATTTGGTCGCTGCCAGTCATCCTCCATCATTTGTCCGTCATCATCGTCTCTGCCAGTCGTTCCTCTTCCTCCCGAATCCACCAATCCCCAACCGACACCCACACAATACCACCACAACCATTTGGAATCCCAACACTTAGATCAAAACCTATTCCCGTTCCTCTCTTCCAAACCCCATCACCCCAGTTGAAACTCGTCTCACAGGACCCATCTACAACCCATTACCGACCCTAGAACCATTGTCGATCCATCCCAGACCACCGCAACCCTAACCGTACTGCACCATGCCCCTCCACCGAACCATCTCTAACTCGCCAACACCATCCCTAGGCACCACCCGAAACCCAAAAACCCAAATCCTCCAACCCTAAAGATATCCCCCTCCACCGACACCCAAATCCATTCCCGCAGCCCACCGGAACTCCTCCGCTGACCCTCAACCCTTTCGCTAGAACTCCTGTTGGTGGGAACCTTCCTCGACCCATCTCCTCGCCAGAACCCCATACCCCCTCTATCCCTCACCGGAAACCCAAAACCCCCTCCGTCGGCCAAAACCCACCCTCCGTCGTAGAGCCAAACTGAGAGAAAAAAAAAAAAAAAGGTCGCAGCAGGGAGAGAACAGGTACCGACGGCCGTACCTGGGTTCCATCGCCATCACCTGTTGAAGTCCACCGTCGCCATCGCCTATTGAAGTCCACCGTCGACATCGCTTACTGGATTCACCGCCGCCATCGCCTTTGGAGTTCCTATCAACACCATCGGCAGAGTCGTCCTCCACCTCTCAAGCTCCGCTCCATCGCTCTCGCCGAAGAGCAAGAGGCAGAGCCTTCTCTCCTTCGAATCCTTTTTTTCTTCTTCACGGGTTCTTATCAAGTCACACGTGCGTGACTACAGCCCGACTCCTCTTCTGGGCTTCAATACAGGTCAGATTCGACCTAGTTCATTGATGATTGAAAAAAAAAATTTTTTTCTTTGTTTCCTCTCCTTCTCGCAAGCAATATTAACCCGAAGCGGTCAATCATATCAGGGCAAATTCTCTAATCACCAACGTGATGCCATGATAATGGAGCTATCTGAAAGAGTACATGCGTTGGAAGTCATGTCCCGAAGTTCACAGAGGCCTCCTACTGCAGAAGCATCCTCTAGCACTGGAAACCAACAAAATTCTGGCAAACAAGCAGACACAGGCCCGCAAGAATCTATCCATGATTTTATTCAGTGTCTTTTTACTAAGAAAGAACCTGCAGACACACCTATTGCACCAAAATTTGATTATATCACAAAGCGAGTCAAAATTGATATCACCGATTTCTCCGGTCGTCTCAATCCAAAGGCTTTTATTGACTGGCTTAATTCTCTTGAAGATTATTTCTCTTGGTATCATGTGGATAATGCACAACGTGTTGCTTTTGTCAAAGTCAAACTTAAAGGTTCAGCACATATTTGGTGGCACAGCGTTGAGCATAATAATCTTATCATAGGATGCCCTGTTATTACCAAGTGGGATGATATGCGTGAAAAGCTTGAAGGTAAATACCTACCCTCCAATTATTTTAAGTCACCTTCAGCAAGAATATTTTGTTTTCAAGCAAGGCACATTATCACTGGATGAGTACACAAAAAAATTCAATGATTATGTTATTCAGTGTAAAATTCAAGATGATGACTTCAAACTAGTCAATCGGTACAGAATTGATTTGCAAGAAGAAATAAGACGTGAGGTCCTTATGCATGACTTTGAAACTGTTGATGATATTTATAACAAGGCAAAACGGGTTGAGCTAGAATTGCGGTCATCCACTTTGAGACGCTTTGGCACTCAAGCCGGGGAGTCAACGACTCGTCGACCCCCCTCCTTTTAAAATAATAATCGTGCTCCACCAAATCAGAATAATTCTCAATGTAACCGTGCTCCACCAGTGGGTTATCGTCCACCTCCGAAACAGCAGCACAACCACCCTAATCAGCGTTCTTTTGCTTAAAATCAAAAGGGGACAGTGCCACAGGAGCAAGATATATAGAGTTGTGGACTCCCTCGACAGGATCGACGGACTGATGGTTGTTACCGATGTAGTCAACAAGGGCACTTTGCTAATGAATTTCCTCAGGTTTGCAATATTTATTATTGTGATAAAGATCTTTATTCGTCAAAAGAATATGACGAGCATCTTGAGATGGATCCTCCTCCTGACCACATCCAATCAGAATCTCAGCCGGATCTACAATAAGAGGCTCAATCTGATCCTCCTCCTCACGCCGCCACCAGTGCAGAAGAAGGTGGTCCTGTCTTTATTATACACAAACTTATCCTGACCAATGAGCAAGAAGAAGCTGATTGGCGACGTACTTCAATCTTCAGGACGCGTGTGAGATGCAAAGGTAAGTTATGCAATTTAATTGTTGATGGAGGAAGTGCGATGAATGTCGTTTCACAGGAAGTGATCACTAAGCTCAATTTGCCTATTGAAAAGCACCCAAAGCCTTACAAGGTTGCTTGGATAGATGATCATTCAATCTCTGTGACCCATTCTTGCTTGGTTCATATTAAAATTGGCATATATGAAGATGACATATGGTGTGATATTATTCTCATAAATATTGCTCACATTCTACTTGGCCGACCCTAGCTATATGATCGAGAGGTACATACTGATCAGAAAAGGCACATACATTCTTTTAAATGGAAGGGACAAGTGGTGGATCTCCTTCCATTCCCCCCATTAACAATCTTTTCGACAATTTCTACGACCCCATCAAACCCCCATGTTCTCTTTATGAGGAAGTTTGAAATGAAAGCAAAGGCCAAGGAGTTGTTTATGCTCTTGTTCCTAAAGAAACCCAAGAAGCAGATGATAAACAACAGAATTCTACACCACCAGAAATCAAGTCATTGCTCCATGATTTTTAAGATTTGATTCTAACAGAGCTTCCTAATGAACTACCTCCTATACGGGATATACAGCATGCCATTGATTTAGTCCCTAGATCTACCCTTCCTAATTTACTTGCTTATCGCATTAACCCCCGCTGAGCATGCCGAATTGCGAAGACAGGTTGAAGACTTACTCAAGAATGGTTATATACAAGAAAGCATGAGTCCTTGCGTAGTTCCAGCCCTCTTAACACCAAAGAAAGATGGTTCTTGGCGAATGTGCGTCGATAACTGAGCAATTAACAAGATTACCATCAAATATTGGTTTTCGATTCCCAGAGTGGACGACATGCTTGATATGATGTATGGATCCTTTGTCTTTTCCAAGATTGATCTCAGAAGCGGATATCACCAACTCTGTATTTGGCTTGGAGATGAATGGAAAACTGCATTCAAGACCAAAGATGGGTTATACGAATGGTTGGTCATGCCGTTCGGTTTATCTAATGCTCCCAGCACTTTTATGAGAGTAATGACTCAGCTTCTACGGCCCTTTCTTGGCAAATTTGTCGTGGTATATTTTGATGACATCTTGGTCTTTAGCAAATCAAAAGAAGCTCATCTCGACTATCTAAGGTATGTCATGTGTGCACTTCGAAAAAAAAAGTTCTACATTAATTTGAAGAAGTGTATATTTTTGAATTTCAAAGTCATATTTTTGGGCTTTGTTGTTTTGGCCCAAGGAGTTGAACCTGATCCAGATAAAGTCAAAGCGATCATTGATTGGCCCATTCCCACTTCTATACATGAGGTACGCAGTTTTTATGGATTGGCTACCTTTTATAGGAGGTTCATTTGTAATTTCAATATCATCATGGCCCCTATAACTGATTGTATGAAAAAAGGAGAGTTCACTTAGACTAATACCGCCTTTTGAGCATTTGAGCAGATTAAGCGGAAAATGACCAAGGCACTGGTTTTAAAACTTTCTGACTTTGACAAGGTCTTTGAAGTTAGTTGCGATGCTTCCCACGTCGGTATTGGCGGAGTCTTAAGTCAAGACGGTCATCCAGTTGCTTACTTCAGCGAGAAATTAAATGACTCACGTAAGAAGTATACTGTTTATGATCTAGAATATTATGCAGTGGTTCAAGCTCTTCGTTGTTGGCGTCATTATTTCATCGGAAAAGAGTTTGTCTTATACTCTGACCATAAAGCCTTACAACACCTGAGTTCTCAAAAGAAGATGAGCGCCTATCGTGTCAAATGGAGTGCATGTCTACAAGAGTTCACTTTTGTTCTGCGTCATAAATCTGACACAAGAAATAAAGTCGTAGATGCTTTGAGTTGTCGAACTCACATTCTTACGAAAATTTCTGTCAATGTTCCTGGATTTGAAGAAATACGCAGAGAATATGCTACTAATCATGACTTTGGTCGTATTTATACAGATTTTCGAAATGGTAAGATTTCAGAACATCCAAAGTTTTCCCTTCATGATGGATATCTCTTTCGTGGAAATTAGTTATGTCTACCAGTTACATGTATCCGTGAGTTTGTGATACGTGAATTACATAGTGGCGGATGTAGTGGACATTTTGGGCATGATAAAACATTAGTTATTGTGGAAGACCATTTCTTTTGGCCACGCTTAAAAACAGATGCTGCTTGAATTTGTGAATTATGCAGAGTATGCCAACTTGCAAAAGGTTACAAGAAGAATACAGGTTTGTATCAGCCCTTTCCTATTCCACATGTGCCTTGACAAGATTTGAGCATGGACTTTGTCTTGGACTTACTTAAAACAGCGAGGAAGGTAGATTTTGTATTTGTTGTTGTGGATCGTTTCTAAAAAATGGCACATTTTATCCTTTGTTCTCACACAGTAGATGCCAAGAAGATTACAATTCTTTTCTTTAAAGAAGTTGTTCGTCTGCATGGCCTTCTCAAGACAATAGTATCTGACAGAGATACAAAGTTCATGAGTTTCTTCTGGAAGACTTTATGACACATTATGTGTACAAAACTCCAATACTCAAGTGCCTATCATCCACAAACTGATGGCTAGATAGAGATCGTCAATCGTAGTTTGGGCAATCTTCTTCGCTGTCTTATCGGAGAACATGTTGTTTCATGAGATCTTCTTTTACTTATGACGGAGTTCGCCTATAATAATTTTGTCGACAGAACGACAAGGAGATCACCATTTGAAGTTGTCAAGCCACGCCTTCCTCTTGATTTAAGCCCGTTACCAGTTGACTCTAGATCAAGTCAGGATGCTAAACAGTTTGCACAACATATGAAGGATGTTCATGATGAAGTCCGCCAGCAAATTGCTACAAGTAATGAAGCATATAAAAGGCATGCGAATTCTCGTAAACACGATGTTGAGTTTGCCGCAGGTGATATGGTGATGGTTCATTTAAAGCCCGAACAGTTTCCTGCAGGTAAATATAAAAAATTACATCCACAAAGTACAGGTCCTTTCAAGATTCTGAAGAAAATCAGTTCCAATGCATATGTTCTCGACCTTCCTTCAGATATGAATATCAGTTCCACCTTTAATGTTGAAGATTTAACATTTTATCATGGGCATCACAATGATGAATCCTTTGAGGAACAAGCTCTTCTCATCCCTCTCCATCAATTTCCTCCAGATGAAATTAAAGATGTTTTTGATGATCAGATCATTTCAACCAAGAGTGGCGGATTTCACAAGTCCCTTGTCAAGTGGAAAGGCAAACCATTCTCTGAACCTATATGGATTACGGCTACACATTTTCAACGGATCAATCCAGATTTATATAAGCAGTACCAAGCTAGCAACTCGCCGAAGTCGAGTTTTTCCAAGCTAAAGAGAGCTGATGCAGGCCATACTAATGAGCCCCGTTTGAAAGTCTATACCCGCAGGCCCAAGGCCCAGTAGAGTAAAGAGATCATATTAGTAATAGTTGCTTTAGTTATTTTCTTAATATTTGGCAAGTTCTGTCATACTTGGTTTAGGACTTCTTATTTGATTTGAATTAGTTGTTTTTTCCTTAGTTAGAAAATATCTTAATTATAAATAAAGATGTAATCCCTTCATGGGACATAGGCATTGATATTGAATAAGAATTTGATTTTGGTTTTCAGTTGAGAGAGCTTTGTTTGTCTTTGGTGAGGCACTAAGACATTCTATCCTTAAACCTTTTGACTTTGAGATTAGCTCGTTGGCTATTCTTCTTTCCTGCGCTGCTTTAGATTTCTATACTTTTTTGTTTTTGTGTTGCTTTGTAGGCTTCTCTTTTTTTTTTTTTTTTTTTTTTGTGAAATGAAATCCTTTGTTACCGATTATAAAAACAAAGGAACTGTACATTCCCTAAGGTACAGGGAATGTACAGGACCCTATTACTTCATCCTCCATGGATAGTAGTGAGTTCTGGTCAGTCTTCTGTTGCATGCATATATTGTTTACACATATGAACTCCAGTTTTCTCTCATAGCAGCTGCATGCTGCAGGTTTGTAGTTTATTTTTCCAGAATTAATGCCCTACATAAGCAAAAATATTGCTTTAGGCTGCAGTTAATATATAGTAGGTCCGTTGCAAGTCTCAAAAGTCTTATGATGTTGTTGTCTTGTTTTTAGAAATAATATGAACTCCTCTGAGACTGATTTCCCCCAGTGCCCTCTACCTTTCGTCGTATATTTTGTGGGCTTACTCCTTTTAGGGAAATCTATTTGGTTCTTATCAAGCTGCAGTATCCTTTTAAGTGTTTAGCCCCGAATGTTGAATTTCAGTTGAATGATCTCATGCTGCTGACCACATGGAACATCCATTGGTTGCTACCTTATGTTTCCACTTGGGACAACTTTTACTTGATTCAAGCTATTCATATCATATCTCCCTTGGTGATTCGGTGGTGGCCTAGATATCGCTTTAATCGTGGTTATTTAAACAGTTGCACTAATCAAATGATGAAAAGTGAGATTATCTATTAAGTTAAATTGTTGTTTTTAGATTTTATACCCTGATCAACCAATGGTGTCTTCTCCAAGCTTTTCCTTGCCCATTCCCACACACACTCACACATACACACACAAAAAATGTTAAAAAAGAAGCAAGAAGAAGAAAATGGTTTTTCACTGCCATTGAAGTGAAATTGGGGGGAGTAGATTTTCATGAGAGGGTGTATCATATGAATGGCTAATGTCAAACAAAGGTGGGTCCCACGTGTGCATCATTTTTTAGATTTATTTGCTGCATGTCTTTCTCTCACATTGCTTGATACCTACTTACCACGGGTAAAGTGTTGTTTGATTTTACCAGGTGAAAGTTCTACGCTCTATGAAGCCATTGCAATTAGAAAATGTGGTGATTGGGCAGTATAAAAGTCACACAAAGGGCGGTGTGACATATCCGGCATACATAGATGATAAGACTGTACCGAAAGACAGCCTTACACCAACTTTTGCAGCAGCTGCCATTTTCATTGACAATGCTAGATGGGATGGGGTGCCATTTCTAATGAAAGCTGGGAAAGCATTGCATAATAAGCGGTATGTTAGAAATAGTATTTTCAAATGAATAGACTGCGCCTTTATCCCTGGCTATCACTTGTGTAAGATGAGGCTTAATTGAATGGTTAGGGTTATTAAATGAGTGTAAGTTTTATTATTGATTCCAACCAACTTGAGGATCCACTATGGGAACAAATTGTATCACATAAATGATGGCCCTGAATGTTCAGTTTGTCAGGGCAAGAAAAAGCTCAATTGAGAATTTTCAGTTTGTCCGGGCCAAGATAAAGCTCAATTAAGCATTGAATATTTTCTCTGCGGGGCTCACATGATCCAAAATGGATTTTATTTTTCAGGGCAGAGATCAGAGTACAGTTCAGGCATGTTCCGGGCAATTTATACAAGAGGAATTTTGGTACAGATCTTGATCAAGCCACAAATGAGCTTGTTATTCGTGTGCAGCCTGATGAGGCCATATATTTGAAGATCAACAACAAGATCCCAGGTTTAGGGATGAGACTGGATCGTAGCAATCTGAATCTTCACTATGCAGCAAGGTATGAATAAAAATTCACTGGAAAATGAGACCTCAGCAAACTCGCTAATGCTTCACAATTGGTATAATATGTGAATTACTTGAATGATATTATCTGCATAGATTTTCTGTGTTCCTTTTTGATATAGTTAGATGTCCCAGTGACTGGGTATGCACTTTTGGTGATAATTTGATGTGTTTGAGCAGAACATATTGCATATATTGTTTAGGGATGTGTGTGTATTACATTCTCTTTCATTTTTTTTTTAATCTCTTATCAATGTCCTCAAATATATAACTCATGAAAGTAAAAATCCTCGCCGAGTATGGTGCAGATATTCTAAAGAAATACCAGATGCTTATGAGAGGCTGCTACTTGATGCCATTGAAGGAGAGCGGCGACTATTCATACGTAGCGATGAATTAGATGCTGCTTGGGAGCTGTTCACACCTTTGTTAAAAGAGCTCGAGGAGAAGAAGATTGCCCCTGAGCTTTATCCGTATGGAAGTCGAGGGCCTGTTGGCGCTCATTACCTTGCTGCCAAGTACAATGTTAGGTGGGGTGACCTTGGTTCAGATCATTATCGCAGGTGAGCGAGAGATTTCCATGGCGTAAAGCTTCAAAATCATTGAATGTATCAAGGTTACATGGGAATAAGATTTTGAAGATGCACAGAGAATTCTGTGATGGGAATTTGAAATTTTATTGGCACAGGGGTGATGGATAAGTTTGTACCTTGTGGTGAGGGCATTTGAGTTGTTTCTGTAATCTTATTTGTTCAAGAACAACTGAGAATTTTGATAACATTATGTTTTATTTATGAATCTCCAGCTCTATAAGAATGCAAATCTCCTGATTTGAGGTTTGAACAAACCCCTTTCAATAGTTGCAAAATGACTAAAACAGTGCCCCTTGAGCAACACCTGCATCTAGCTTTCTCAGTCATTTAGCTCTTTAGTAAGATACCTAAAACATTCCTTTTATGGCATATGTTTGCATAACAATGGTTTCTTAAGATGACATGGACAATCTTTTAAGTCAAAAGTGTCATGCTGGCAGATCCATTGGTTCTATTGTAGCAGTGAATAAGAAACAATGGAGTAAGTAGTTGGGCATCCTCTTTGTTCTCATCAATGTATATTAACTATCGATAGCTAATCTACTCAAGGGGATTTTGCCTTGCAATTGCAAGATGTAAATTGCACTGACAATTAAAGGAGTAAAGTAAAATCTATATCGGAATCCATGACAGAATGTAGAATAAGAAGACCCTTCCCAAATTTTGCTTGATAGCTATCATTAAATTAATAATGTATAAAGCACATGATATTTTTTTTTAAATATTATTCAAGTACATAATACATGGTTAATTTTATAATAAGGCCAAAACGTATTCATGAAGAGGTGGTCCACATGTAAAGCCTAGAACTGGAAGGCAGGGTTTTGTTTTTTACCAAAAGACACCTTTTATTTTTCTTGAAATCTGTTCAATATCCTTTACACACTAAATGACATTAAATGCATGAATGCTTTATTATTATTATTATTATTATTATTATTATTATTATTATATTGTGGATCTATAATCAAATTCCGAATATTTTCGCAGATGGTCTTTTTGCTCCAATTTTGCAATATCACATAATTCAATAAAATTTTGCTATAGTGCAAGAGTTTTAGAGAAAATATCTCTACTTTGTCACTAAACCAACAACAAATCAATGGATAAAGGTTATCATGCGAAAACCCCTTCTTTAAGAAAATGAAAAAAGGTCCTAGGTTGCTTAGAGAAAAAGGTCCTAGTTTGCTTAAAGAGACCCTTTCTAGCTTGCAATAAACTCTATGCAAAATGCGGGTACAGGAAATCGAGTAGTCATCCATCCCTCCTTTTGCATATAAATCTGCAAGCAACCGCAGCGGACAGAGCCGTGCAGTATCTTTTTTAATCTACTACTGGCCGCTCAAAAGCCGCCAAAGAGACGTCTGAGAATGCATATGATAAGGGCCGTGTTCTCAATTCCCACTGAAAATAATGGACGCACCCAAATTAAGATGACTCTTTTTTTTTTTCTTACCACGGCACTTGAGGAGGGAACCCATGGTTGAGGCGAGTGAGGTTGCGAAAATTTTTTGGGCACGTCTGGCAAAAGTATGCTGGGATAAAGGGATTCCATAGTTTCAAAGAAATCCTCGGATAGTCGGGAATCAATCCATCCTCACTGCCAAAAGATAAGTTTATGGGGAAAAGACCTTTAAAAAATCAATAGCCTGAAACGTTTTGGCCAATTTTATTGTGATCTACAAGGCCAAATGTTATAAAATTTGATCCTATAGCCATTCTTGACTTCTAAATCGATCTAATGGTTTAAATTTTTCAAAGGGGCCCATAAAAGTCCAAATATATGTATGGAATGTTGATTACCTTTTTTAAAATATTATCACATCTAAAAAGAATCAACGGCTGAAACTTGGCTCCATAGCCATTTTGGGGGCTCACATGTAACGGTCTAGATCATCAATGGGAGGTCCACTCACTGATTTGATGAAGAAAAGGCATATTGCCCTAAATGATGCCTCATTTACTATTAATCTGCCTTTTCGCGCAAGGATGATGGCCTTTTGTGGGGGGGGGGGGGGGGGGGGGGGGGGGTGGGGGGTCCACTCACTGATTTGATGAAGAAAAGGCATATTGCCCTAAATGATGCCTCATTTACTATTAATTTGCCTTTTCGCGCAAGGATGATGGCCTTTTGTGGGGGGGGGGGGGGGGGGTCCACTCACTGATTTGATGAAGAAAAGGCATATTGCCCTAAATGATGCCTCATTTACTATTAATTTGCCTTTTCGCGCAAGGATGATGGCCTTTTGGGAGGGGGGGGGGGGGGGGGGGGTGTGTTGAAGATTTCTATGAAAGGGCAAAAAGCAGCTTTCTACTTTTTGCTTTCCATGCTGTTGCCAAAGAGGGGTTTTCTACAAATCGCATGAATTTTCAGCTGGAAATTCACGGCGAAGACCATTGCTAAACATAGCCTTAGGGTATGTTCGGTTACATCTGCGGAAGAGGAAATGAAACTTCCTTTCCCACCATCCAATATAGGAAACCCAGCTCCTGTCTCATGCGGAAACTATGCCAAAATGCGAGGAAACAAGACCGTTTTCCTAACTACACCAAATAGAGCTAGCAAGCACAAAAAAATCTGGCGCCTTGTCGGCTGCCAGCACCAAACAGAGCCAGCAAGACCCCGGTTGAGGTAACACATCCTCAAATAAGGAAAAGTATCTACAAAAGTTTAAATCTTAGTTAAATCAATAAAGATAAGAACCGATGCTTCTTACTATTAGAATAAAAGCCTGTTAGATGGTGTTTGAAGCGGACCATGAAATTGTTGGACCATAGTCTAGGTCATAATAGAGAGAACGGCTCCGATAACCGTTGAATTATATAAATCCCATGGCTAGTCCTGTAACATTGCTCACTTAGCATCGAGGTGTCACAGACGTCCGTGGACCACTTTTTGTCATTTCCGTGCAACCCAACAAAATAAATAAGTAAATAAATTAATGCCTTCTCTAGCCACATATTGTTCTGGCCTCAATGCTGGAAAATTTGTTGTCGGATTGTCATAGGGTCCACGTCATATTGAGCCCAGTTATGTGCCAGGGATGAACTCTCAACAAGTGTTAATTTGATAGAGTCCAATAAGCATCCAACTCTTGGTTTTAAAGTTTGGACGAGTTTCATACTCTTAATTTGATAGAATTCTTACACTGGTAAGGAGATGTGGTTAAATCTCAGACTTTCAAATTGATCAATATATATATATATTAAAACTCTAAGAATGGAGGCATTTGGAGGGTGCCACATCAGCATCTTTTATTTTTCTTTATTTCTAAAGTGCCACGTCAGCATCCTAAAATCATACAGTCTCTCCTCCTATAATCTCTCTCCCTTTTATCTTTTAGATAATTAGTATTTTTTAAACTTGGATCTCCTAAAATCTCTCTTTTTATCCTCTAAAATTTTCATTTGATTTTCCCTCTTAATATCTAATCACTCCATTCATCATTCCAAAAATACGTTTCTATTGATAGAATTTAAAATCAGGAAGATTCTCATGTAGCTACTATTATCAATGTTGGCTCCATTGATAAATTGTTTATTATTAAAGTGGACCAGTATACATTGTATTTTCATTAAATTTAAAGTATTTAAAAATAAATTTTAAAAAAACATTAGATTTTAATATTTTTTTTGTTAAGTGTTTTAATGTATTGCTGGTGGTCAGTCCATTGGGATTAAAACGTTAATTTATTCATTTATTTGATTATTATCAGGTGTTGATAATTATTGCATGATACTATCAAATTAAAAAAAAAGGAATCAACTATTACTATTCAAGTATTTCTCAAATCAGGTATGATTTACAATTTTGTATTTTTACGCATACAATTTTGTGTAAATAAAGATGTACCCATGCCATTGTCGTTATGAATATCATTATTTATGCTGAATAATATTAAAACCTTTGAAATGTACTTGATTTTCTTGGCTCGGGCTCAGCACGGACATTGGTGGGTCTCCTCAGGTAAACATTTAAAGTTACTGATTGAGTTTATAGCTGTGTTCAAGGAGGAGATAGGATCAATCTATGGCTACAATAATCAATTTCTATTTTGCAATAAATGTATTTTCTCCAAAGAATTGTTATCTAATGCTTTTGATATGATTTTCACGATTTTTTCATATATAGAACTATTTTGGTAAACTCTTAATCGATTTTTTAATTTTAAGAATAAACTAAAATAGGCTATATGTTAGAAATGTTACTTGTATTTTTGTAGGTTTTTTAATATGTTTTTTATAGTAAATTTCAAATTTTACAATAATTTATTTTTTGGCCCGGGCTTAACACGGCCCTTGGTTTCTAGTATATATATATATATAATACCTAAAAAAATCCATAGTATTATATACAATCCATCTAATTGTAGGTCTAACTTCTATTACGTTAAAAAAAAACTATATATATATATATATATATCTTTAGTGTTTTGAATTTGATACGTTATGGCCAAGGTTTTGGATTTAAAGGCCTGGCTATAATACTTAGGTGATGGCTAGCATTAGATGATCGCAAGCTCTTCTTATAGTGGGTGTCATTATATTATTCATATAGAGAAATAATCTTATGAGAATTAGTTCTTACAGCTTTTTTCTGAGAACTTTAGGTGGGGTTCATCTATCACCCAATCTAAACTTTGTAATACACAGGGACCCCAAATAGTCATACGCCTTAAATTTCAGTCAAATCCAAATTTATTAAACCATTGGATCGAATATGCACTAATTTGAATGAATTGGATTTTTGGGCCATAGATAAAAGGGTTAGAGACATGTGATTGGGGCTAAACTTGATATTTGAGGTGGTCCCACATAGATCGTTTCATCACCCTGGTCTCATCTCCAAATGGGACCCACAAGTGAACAAAAAAAAAATCTCATAATAAGTACGTGAGATCAATAATCACATAATTAGAATCAGAACCCATTCATATATCTCTTGTAAATTGGATGAGGACATGATCAAGGCGGGCAATTTCTTGTCAACCTCATGCGAAATTGTTCCTGCTAGTCCTAGAATACCGGAGTAACCAGACCAAAGTATCCAGCAAGGACACTTTTGTGCTGTTGGGCCATTATTTAGGAACCTAAACCATTAAGTTGATGGTCCACCGGGAGGGGACCTAGACACTCGATCCCCAGCGTGAATAGGCAGGACCTGGGAAAGCTACCCAGGTTGGAAGATCCCTGCCATCGGTTGATATTCAGACAAATTTCGCATTAAATGGGCTTGCTCACTCCTTGTTTTTAGACACTTGAAATCCAGTAACCGGCACAGCCATGTGCATTGTGCAAGATGAGAGAGGTGGGCTTGCACACTCCTCATTTAGATGCTTCAAATTCAGTCACAGGAACAACCATGGACAAGATGAAAGAGGTGTGTCAATTGTCATGGATTAAAGCATGGGTGATTGAATTATCCTACTTCTTAGGATTTTTTCTTTTTGCTTGAAAGAAGACTTCGATTAATCAAAAGAGGGGAGCATAAACATGTAGCCCACAGCTGACTCCAAAATACTTTGGTCTACAGGTGGGTGACCCACCTCTCCAAAACCATGGACACAACAAAACACACTGGATTCTATGAATCTGAAGCCCCTGGTCCCTCCTTGCCTGGGACTGTCGTCGGCCATCTTAAATGTGAATAACTGTATTGGATGCCTCTGATTTGGGGCCTACATGGTCATAGAAATTTACTGTGATTGCATTTCTTTTTCGTCTCGCTTTGTGAGTGGAAAGCATTAAGGTGGGCCCACTACACAAAACAAATGTGACTGCTATACTCTACCTAAAAAGAAAACCCCAGTGTCGAAAATCAAACAATTGCTTACGTAACTTCACAGTGCAACTTCTGTCCGCTAAGCCGAGGAAAAAACCAAAGCAATAGCCACATTTGCATAGTTACATTTTGTTTTCAGGTGGACTTCGGGCCTATGCTTTTGAACACTGCTAGAGTTTAGGCTTCATACAGCATGAAAATTTTCTCCTACATGCATTTGCTAAATGGGAGAGCTCATCTTGACCATCCCCAAAGGTGGGGTCCTTCTAGAGATTTTAGGGGACCTTGTGATGACTGACACTAATCCGAATAGACTACACAAAACTACCTCTATATTATATAATATGAAGTAGTTGGGCATCCTCTTTTTTCTCAATGTATATTAACTATCGATAGCTAATCTACTCAAGCGGATTTTGCCTTGCAATTGCACTGAAAACGAAAGTAATTACAATTAAAGGAGTAAAGTAAAATCTATATTGGAAGCCATGACAGAATGTAGAATAAGAAGACCCTGCCCAAATTTTGCTTGACAGCTATCATTAAACAAATAATGTATAAAGCACATGATATTTTTTTTAAAATATTATTCAAGTATATAATACATGGTCAATTTTATAATAAGGCCAAAACATATTCATGCAGAGGTGGTCCACATGTAAAGCCTAGAACTGGAAGGCAGGTTTTGTTTTTTTCCAAAAGGCACCCTTGATTTTTCTTGAAATCTGTTCAATATCCTTTACACACTAAATGACATTAAATGCATGAAGGCTTTATTATAATTATAATAATAATAATTATTATTATTATTATTATTATATTCCGGATCTATAATCAAAGTCCGGATATTTTTCCAGATGGTCTTTTTGCTCCAATTTTGCAATATCACATAATTCAATAACATTTTGCTATAGTGCAAGAGTTTTAGAGAAAATATCTCTACTTTGTTCACTAAACCAAAGAAATCATTGGATAAAGGTGATCATACGAGAACCCCTTCTTTAAGAAAAGGAAAAAAGGTCATAGGTTGCTTAGAGAGAGAGCCTCTTTGGCTTGCATTAAGCTTTATGCAAACCGCGGGTACAGGAAATCGAGTAGTCACCCATCGCTCCTTTGCATATAAATCTGCAAGCAACCGTGGCCGTCGGAACCGTGCAGTATCTGTCTTTTAATCTACTACCGGCCGCACAAAACCCGCCAAAGAGACGTATGAGAATATATATGATAAGGGCCGTGTTCTCAATCACGGCTCAAAATAATGGACTGCACCCACATTAAGATGACCTTTTTTATTTTTATTTTTGTTTTTACGATGGCACTTGAGGACGGACCCCACAGTTGAGGTGGGTGAGGTTGGAAAATTCTTTAGAGCACGTTTGGCAACAGTCTTTAGAGCACGTTTAGCAACAATCTGTTGAGATAAAGGGATTTTATAATTTCAAAAAATCCCTCGTAAAGGTTGGAAATAATCCATTATCACTTAAAAAAACTAGATTTGCTAAAAGAGAAAATTTTCAGGAAAAAGATCATTAAGAAATTAATAGCTTGAAAAGTTTTAGCCAATATATCGTGATCCACAAGGCCTGCCATTACAAAATTTAGTCTCATAACGGTTCTTAGCCTCTAAATCAAATCTAATGATTTAGATTTTTCAAAAGGGGACTCATAAAAGTCGAATTATATGTATGGAATGTTAATTACCTATTTTTAAATGTTATCAAATCTAAGAGAAATCAACAAGTGAAATTTGGTCCTGTAGCTGTTTTGGGGGCTCATATGTAACAGTCTAGATCATCAATGGGAAGCCCACCCACTGATATGATGAAGAACAGGGGTGTTGCCTCAAATGATGCCTTGTTTATTGTTAATTTATCTTTCCGTGCGAGGATCCAATTTGGAGGGGGGTGGATTTCTACGAAAGGGTGGAAAGCAGCTTTCTGCTTTTCGCTATCAATGCTATTGCCAAATGTGGGTTTTCCATAATCACATGAATTTTCGGGTAAAAATTTTACGGTGAAGACCATTGCTAAATATACTCTTACTGAAAAGGAAATGACATCGATTGAGGTAACGCATCCTCAAATGAGAAAAAGTGTCTAATAAAGATGTCATTTTCAAAAGGTGTTTGAACCAGACATTGGAATCGATGAACCATAGTCTAGGTCATAATAGAGAGTACGGATCCAATGATCGTCGAATTATATAAATCCTATGGCTAGTCCTGTAAAATTACTCACTTGGCACTGTGGCGTCACACACGTCCATGGACCACTTTTGTGATTTCCGTGCAACCCAAGAAAAAAAATGAGTTTCTCGCCACAAATTGTTTCGGCCTCAATGCCAGAAAATTTTGTTGTCCGATTGTCAAAGGGTCCACGTCAAATCTAGCCCAATTGTGTGCGATGGATAGACTCTCGACAAATCGCAATTTGATAGAGTCCAATGAGGATCCAACTCTTGGTTTTAAAGTTTGGACGAGTTTCATACTCTTAATTTGATAGAATTCTTACGCCGGTGAGGAGAAGTTGTCAAACCTCAGACTTTCGAATTGATCATATATATATATAATACCTTTAAAAAATCCATAGTATTATATACAATCAATCTAATTGTAGGTCCACCTTCTATTACATAAAAAAATAAAAAACTATATATATATATATATTTAGTATTTTGAATTTGATAGGTTATGGCCAAGGTATTGGATTTAAAGACTGACTATAATACCTAGGTGATGGCCAGCATTAGAAGATCACAAGCTCTCGTCATAGAGGGAATTATCATACTATTCATATAGGGAAATAATTCTATGAAAACTAATTTTCACCACTTTTTTGTTAACACTTTAGGTGGGGCCCATCTATCATCCATTTTAAACTTTAAAATATACAGGGAACCCCTAATAGTCATACGTGTTAAGTTTTAGTCAAATCTGAATTTATTAGACTGTTGGATCGACTGTGAACTAATTTAAATAAATTAAAGTTTTGGACCATGGATAAAAGGGCTGGAGACATGTGTTTGGGGCCAAACTTTATATATGAGGTGTTTCCACATTGATCTTTTCATCCCCTAGTCTACTCTCCAAATGAGACCCACAAGTGGGCCCAAAAAAATACTCAAGATAAGTGCGTGAGACCAATTATCACATAATTACAATTAGAGCCCATTCATATATCTCTTGTAAATTGGGTGATGACATGATCAAGGCCGGCAATTTCTAGTGAACCTCATGCAGTAAATTGTTCCTTCTAGTCCTAGGGTACCAGAGTAACCAGGCCAAGTATCAAACAAGGACACTTTTGTGCTGTTAGGCCATTATTTAGGAACCTCAACCATTAAGTTGATGGTCCACTAGGAGGGGACCTAGAAACTCGATACCCCATGTGCATAGGCAGGACCTGGGAAAGCTACCCAGGTTGGAAGATCCCTGCCATCGGTTGATATTCAGACAAATTTCGCATTAAATGGGCTTGCCCACTCCTTGTTTTTAGACACTTGAAATCCAGTAACCGGCACAGCCATGTGCATTGTGCAAGATGAGAGAGGTGGGCTTGTACAGTCATTTAGATGCTTCAAATTCAGTCACAGGAACAACCAAGGACAGGTTGAGGAGAGGTGTGTTAATTGTTATGGATTAAAGCATGGGTGATTGAATTACCCTACTTCCCAGGATTTTGTCTTTTTGCTTGGAAGAAGACTTTGATTAATCAAAAGAGGGGAGCATAAACATGCAGCATACAGCTGACTCCAGAATACTTAGGTCTACAGGTGGGTGACCCACCTCTCCAAAACCAGGGACACAACAAAACACACTGGATTCTATGAATCTGAAGCCCCTCCTCCCTCCTTGCCTGGGATTGTCGTCAGTCATCTTAAATGTGAATAACTGTATTGGATGCCTCTGATTTGGGGATTGCATCGTATCTGATTTCTATAATATTTTAATCATCCGATGTTTGATCGGAGATTCGTTTGCTTCTACAGACTTGTTTCGAGCAGATCTACGCAGTGGAAGAAGGAGATTGATTGTTGGATGGTCAACAAAGAGGTTTGATCAATCGGAGAGTAAAAAATTGTTTTTACATTAACGGAGCCAATCGGAGTCAGATTTTAGATCCGTTTCTTTCAGAGTAATCATGCTATTTGGATCTTCATAGTTGTGCTGAAATTGGGACACTTTATAGGTGATTCAGATATCAACATCACACGGACTCATTAATGGATGTGAATCTTTGGTTTGAGGTGGAGTATGACAAGAAGAAGTTTACAACATTGATGCAAGGATGTACCTTCAACAAGGTATGAGAAGACATAGAAAGGTGTTTCCAATATGGCTCAGAGATTTATAGAATCCAACCTAATATGGAGATTGTTAAGTTTATATCTTATTTTGGTTTAGCAAGACTAGTTTATTGGTTTAGCCAATGACCAGATTAGGATTAAAGGTAATTTGGTCTTTGTACCGGGACTTTCTTAGTGGCAAAGAAAACAAACATTATATATTCATGTAATATAACCCTAGACTTTGTGTAGAAGATATGATAAATCTCTTCCCCGTGGTGTAAACGACATAGGGCCATTAAGGTGTAGAGAGGTGTAGGCTTTCTTCATTGTGATGTTGATACACCACGTATGGCAGGGTTCCGTGAGAGCAAGATTAAGACCTATGAAGATTGATGAGTTAAGTGTTAGAAGAGCGGAAGTCTTTGAAATGATTTGCACAATATCTTTCATATTGAAATAAAGCAAAGTGCATATAACTCGTGAAGATAGCATTTATGGTGAACTACATAAAATCTTTGTGTCGTGATTACATAATTTGCTTCTTCTCTATATATGTGATGATGTTGATATAATTGCCCTTATTCAAATCTAATAGCAACCACTAGTAATGGTGATTCTACATGTGCACTACAAATAAAAATTTATTGTGGTTGCATTTCTTTTTCATCTCGTTTTGTGAGTGGAAAGCATTCAGGTGGGGCCCACTACACAAACGGGTGATTCTACTTGTGCACTACAAATAAAAATTTATTGTGGTTGCATTTCTTTTTCATCTCGTTTTGTGAGTGGAAAGCATTCAGGTGGGGCCCACTACACAAAATGGGAAGAAGTGCAACTGCTATACTCTACCTAAAAAGAAAACCCCGTTGTCGAGAATCATACAATTGCTTACGTTACTTCACAGTGCAACTTCTGTCGGCTACGCCCAGGAAAAGGCCAAGCAATAGCGACATTTGGATAGTTACGTTTTGGACTCTGGGCCAATGGTTTGAACACTGCTAGAGTTTAGGCTTCATACTGCATGAAAATTTTCTCCTACATCCATTTGCTAAATGGGAGAGCTCATCTTGACCATCCCCAAAGGTGGGGTCCTTCCAGAGATTTTAGGGGACCTCCTGATGACTCACACTAATCCGAATGAACTGCACAATACTACAAAACTACCTCTGTATTATATAATATGAAGTGTATAGTTATTTTGGAGAATATTACGAACATAAAGTCATTATCAAGAATGACCATTGGGCTTAAGTTGATACATGCAGATTATGGCACATAGTTCTGATAATTAATACTCACTCCTATGCAACTATGGAAATTATTTAATCACAAAAAGGTCCTATTTTGAAGGTCATAAAAGTTAATCAAATTCCAATGTCCCAAAATTGCTAGTGCAGTGCATTTTTTTCAGAAAATAAATTAAAAGAATGTTTTGTTTTCTCACAAACTTCGCTTTTCATTATTTGGTGTGACCAATTTTTCTTGACAAAAAGCAATATTTTCAATGTAAGTTTCTACCAGCCCAAAAAGTAAACTATCTATTGAGATATAGGAAAAGGTGTAAAATGTGCCCATAGGTAAAACTATATATATATATATATATATATGTGTGTGTGTGTGTGTCAAATTCTACATAATCAATGATTCAACTTAGAAGTCCAACAATTTTTGGGTACTAAAAATATTTAGTGGGGCCCACTTAATGATCTGGACAACAAAAGGGTGACCCGGACTAACCGGCCCGAGTTGGACCCCGAAGCGTAACGTAACTATTCTCCTGCATTCTGGTGTGGGCAGCCCACCTGTGGCATGATGGCTCGAAAGCCAAGGAGATTGCGACGCACACTTTCGAGGGCTCTCGCGGGACATTAACCGGTCAAATACCCCAACAACATAGACCATTTTCACCTCCCTCTATATTGCTACTGTTTCCCGTTGAATAGCACCGAAAGCTGCTTTCATTCTTTCATGGGGACCGAGGTACGTTCCTCTGCGGAGATATCAGAGCCGCTGATCGCAGAAAGAGAGAGGATCTCAGCCGCTGGATTGGGCTCGTCGGAGAAGATCCCTCCATGGACGGAACAGATCACGATCCGTGGCCTTCTCGCGAGCGTCCTGATGGGGACTCTCTTCTGCATCATCACCCACAAGCTCAATCTCACCGTTGGTGTCATTCCTTCACTCAACGTTGCTGCTGGGTTGCTGGGGTTCTTCTTCATCAGGTCATGGACTGGGCTCCTTTCGCAGTTGGGGTATGATCCGAAGCCCTTCACCAAGCAGGAGAATACGGTTATTCAGACTTGCGTCGTCGCCTGCTATGGCCTTGCTTTCAGCGGTAACTTCTTTCTCTTCTTTTCTTTGATTCTGTCATGGGTTTTGAATATTGGGTTGTTTGAGTTAGTGCCGTTGAATTTGTGGGTGTTTGTTGGATTTTACAAAACAAAGGTGTAATGATGGGTTTGCTTGTTTTTTCATATTACTGGTTTAGATCATTGTGGCGGGGTTTTGCTGGTGAAAGAATTTGTGGGTATTTCTTAAAATTTCCGAATGAATTGAAAAGACATGATCTTGTGATGGGTCTGGACACAACAACCCACCGTCTTTGGTTAATTTTTGTATTTTTTCAAAATATTTATTTTTTAATTTTTCTTCTTTAAGGTCTTTAAACATTTCTAAAAGCATGTCTTCCTGAGCTGAAAGAGCATTTAAGGAGTATAAAGGAGAAGAGTATGTATTAGCAGACTGAAAAGAGGAGCTAGGACCTCTTAAGTAAAAACCTGATTGTTCTTTGTCGCCTTGGATTTTTGCAATATTTTTTATGGGTACGGCTGAAGTATCTTTATATATGATTTGATGTAGGGGAGGATGAATAGATTCTTCTGTTTTCTGAGGAGAAGAACTGGTTGAAGCTATAATCCATGATGAACTTAATTTTGTTATCATATTTATGGATAAATCTTCGATATTATATCTTTCCTTCATGGCTAATTTAAGCCAGTCAAAGAAATAAATATTTGTTTCCTTATCATACATGTATTTATACCATTTTTCTTTCAAAAAGCCTTGATGTTCTGGAGAAACATATTTAAAGAAAGATTTTGTTAGAGGATGTGCGGCTAAATTCTTTTTTAACATTTCTTTATCGATTTCAAAACTTTCGATAACATTGATGTTGAAATCTGCTTCAGAGGGATTATATGTATGAGATGGAGAAGCTTGATAAGAAGGATAAACAAGTCCTGTAGGCCTCAAATTTATATTAGGTGGTTCCTGTATGGATGAAGAAGATCCTACAACTGAAGGAGGATGAGAATAAGATTTTTTTGAAGGTTGATAAACAGTAGGGGTTGTATTTCTAGAGTCTGTTTGGAAATTTATTTCAACACTTCCATCTTCATGTTCAATTATGTTTTCAATATGTTGATTTTCCTTAGGTTTTTCTGGTTGAGCATTTTCTAAAAGCCATTTACCGGATAAATTTATATCATTTCATTGGATAAGTTTAGGAATATTAACTTTATTTTTGAAATTGGTTTGAAATAAGGTAGTCATACCTTTAGCTTGATGCGAATAAACTCGATAAACAATGGCAAGATTTTGATTATGAGGATTCATATCAAAACCTTTTGTCTGGATAGCTAAAGTAAGGGCTTCATGTGCTCCTGGATCTGTAAGAGAAACAGAGAAATTGGGAAAACAGTTGAAGAAAGTAGGGCCGTTGGCCAGACTTGATTCAACCATTCCTATTAATGAATCACTGAATTTTTTATGTCTTGTATCTTGAACATACATGAGAGCTTCTGTTTTTAATCCAAGTCTTGTTAAAGGCTTTAGAGCAACTTGCACTAAGCCAAAATGGATATAATTATACGTTTTTTTATATTCTTGTATTTCTTGGGGCTTAATTAAAGAAAGATGCTGAATATTACTAGTAATGGATTCAGTTCTTTCAATCGTTTTTATTTTATAACTTGATTTTAATTGAAAACTTCCCATTTGATAAACTTCATGTTTTTGAACAGTTGGAATTGTCCAGTCACAAATAACTTGATCTAAATCATCATAGCTAATTTCTTCACTATTTTTAATAGACATAGAAGATAAGGAATTTGATGATGAGGAAGAAGAAAGTACAATCTTCTTAATAAACTTAGCCATAATTTGTATTACTGAGGAATTCTTTACCAAATCCACCACGAGTATCTAACGCTTTGAGGATTTACACACCAACAACACGCCTTTCAACGCCTTCACACGGCTTAACAACGGCGATACAAATGGCTACCTCTGCGCTCCGGGTGGAATGATCAAAATTTCTCAATAATAACAAACACACAACTAAGTATTAAGACTTTTGACTCTCTTACTTCTGAGTCAGCAATCCCTTAAGCAACAACAGGAAAGCACAACATAGGCTTAAATGAAGTGAAGAAATACTCACAAAGCAACTTTATTGATAATCAAAAGTGATTACAAGTGGACTTGATGACACACTCCCGGGGCCAAACTTGGCTTTGATACCAATATGGGACGGAAGGGTGGAAGGTGTATGGGTGGAAGATGGATGGGACTGGATTTTTGGACTGGTTTCCAACTGTTGCCGGATACATGGCCGGTCATGCCTATTTATAGGAATTTCAAATCGAATTTACATTTCATTACATGAAATTTCAACTGGATTTACATTTCATTTCCTGTTGAGGATAAGTGGATAAGCTGGTGTTCTGCTGTTCTGCTGCATATGGGCTGCACGTGGGCTTGTCTCTGGAGCTGGATAGAAGTTATGCTGCATATGGGCTGCATGTGGGCTTGTCTCTGGAGCTGGATAGAAGTTATTGGATAAACTGATAGGAGTCATAGGGCATAGAGGAGGTCTTCATACTTGGTTGCATGTAGCCGTAGGTTGTAGCCGTAATGTTGGACTTTCCATTTACTCATATGTCCTTATCGTGATGACATCATCTGGTTGCCTTTGATGTTGTTTTGTAATTATTTATCGGAGATGTTGGCAAAGAAGCCACTTTTGTTGACTTTGGCATGTTTGATGGTGACGACTTCATGGTGACGATTTATGCTTTATCTGGATAAGGAAAACCTTGATGGAAATCTTGAGACAGATACCACGTGACGACGTGGTTTCCATAATGGGTACTGGAAGCTTCATAATATTTGTGGAAAATTGAGCGGCTTTATAAGGCGAATGTCGCGTCGAGACGTTATTTCTTTTCTTTTCTTCGGATGGAGATGAATCCTTCATTATCACTTTTTATTTCTTCTGCCTCGGTATCTGCATCAGGAACTTCAAGATCTCAAACAAAGAGTTGAGAATCTTGAATTTCACCTCTTAAAAACTTATCAAGAAAATAATGGAAAACTTGAAAATAACGAAGACTATAAGGACATTGAAAATCAAGAAAATTTCGATGACAGCTTAAAAAATTTCATCAATTCCTTATCAAGAAATCCATTTCAAAAATGGAAAACCCAAGTCACAATTCAGATCCAAAAATTCTCTATTAAAACCCTGTGCTTACTTGATAGTGGCGCAGACGTCAACGTAATAAGAGAAGGGTTAATCCCAAGAAAATATTACCTAAAAACTAACAATAAACTTAATCTAGCTACGGCTAATAAAAAACTCCTGATCAAGTACAAATTAAATAATGTTTATGTCAGAAAAAACGAAATATACATAAAGACAAATTTTTTCCTAGGAAAGGATTTAAACAATGATGTTATCCTCGGAAATCCTTTTCTACAAATATTACAGCCCTTTCAAATTCATTCTACAGGCCTGAAAACTGTCATAAATAATAAAGAAGTAATTTTTGAATTTGAATAAACAATTATCCAGTCTCAAATAAAATAAATTATCTCGCTACTACCTTCAGTATTAATTTTCACCAATTTCTCTTATCCCGTTGTAGTTCAACTCCAGATCCAGGTTGTCTTTGCCTCTATGGCATCAAGCTCTAACAAAAGCGAAGCCCCTCTTCTTGAATCCAGCTCTTCCTCCAGACCAACATCCCAGCAAATGGTTATTCCTTTTTTCAATCCCGGATTATCCATCACCTCTCAAGAACTGATCAATGCTCATTGGAGTGCCATCCTGTCAGATAAAAAGAAAAATACAAGAAAACCTTATCCAACATTGTAACCCATATCAAAGATTTAGAAACCCAAATTCTGATGTGTCAAAATATCCATCATAAAGCACTGTTATCTATTTATGCTGATGAAAAAACATCCAGAATCAACCTCCTGGAAAAGGTTAACACAACCCTTCCAGAAGATATTGCTGCAAGAATAAGAGAAAAAACTCTTTCTTGTCAGATTAAGGAGCGCTTAATGTTCAAAGCGCATTATATTAGCTGGGCAACTGGCTTTCCCAAGTTGTTCCTGCCATCACATGCAGTCGACATCTCTTATATAGAGCAAGGCTTAGTCCAAAGATTTTCTTTATCTAGCAATCATTTTGAGTTAATCCAGCAGCTCCCTGCAGTCGTACGTCATGCCCTCCGCAGTCTTGGAATCACCAAAAGACAGCTTCTTATTACAATTTCATCAAGCTTAGGAGAAAGATCCGAAATACGGTTTTATCAGCCTTATCAATTATGGAGCATTATGCTGATGGAAGAAGGAGATTTAATTTGCAAGAAATTCAGTCCTTCTTTAAATGCTTATGAACATCATGAACATCTCCTGTATAATTATCCACCACAATGGTATGAAGCTCATGAAGTTGCTACAAGGGCATATAGTTTAGAACGTCTCCAATTTTATGATCCAGCCTCTGATCAGTATCAAAGATTTCTCAATTTAAGGGGACATCTCGAATTTGCATCCACATATAGATATGTTTGGTGTGACGGTCGACGAGTTGTCTGCATTGATGATGACCTCGCCGAACAAACTACAATTATACAGCATCCTTCTAAATCTGGACATCCGGCTTTAAATCAAATTCTCAATGCTTATGACGATATTTCTTTTGATATCTTAGAGACCACTCGAGAAGAATTAATCCAATTATTCCGAGGAGAAATGAAGAATAATAATTGGAATTCTGAAAGCTCACCTGAAGCAGACTAAAGCCACTCAGTTTTCCACAAAGTATCATGAAGCTTCCAGTACCCATAATGGAAACCACGTCGTCACGTGGTATCTATCTCAAGATTTCCATCAAGGTTTTCCTTATCCGGATAAAGCATAAATCGTCACCATGAAGTCGTCACCATCAAACATGCCAAAGTCAACAAAAGTGGCTTCTTTGCCAACATCTCCGATAAATAAATACAAAACAACATCAAAGGCAACCAGATGATGTCATCACGATAAGGACATATGAGTAAATGGAAAGTCCAACATTACGGCTACTACCAATGGCTACATGCAACCAAGTATGAAGACCTCCTCTATGCCCTATGACTCCTATTAGTTTATCCAATAACTTCTATCCAGCTCCAGAGACAAGCCCACGTGCAGCCCATATGCAGCAGAACAGCAGAACACCAGCTTATCCACTTATCCTCAACAGGAAATGAAATGTAAATCCAGTTGAAATTTCATGTAATGAAATGTAAATTCGATTTGAAATTCCTATAAATAGGCATGACCGGCAATGTATCCGGCAACAGTTGGAAACCAGTCCAAAAATCCAGTCCCATCCATCTTCCACCCATACACCTTCCACCCTTCCGTCCCATATTGGTATCAAAGCCAAGTTTGGCCCCGGGAGTGTGTCATCAAGTCCACTTGTAATCACTTTTGATTATCAATAAAGTTGCTTTGTGAGTATTTCTTCACTTCATTTAAGCCTATGTTGTGCTTTCCTGTTGTTGCTTAAGGGATTGCTGACTCAGAAGTAAGAGAGTCAAAAGTCTTAATACTTAGTTGTGTGTTTATTATTATTGAGAAATTTTGATCATTCCACCCGGAGCGCAGAGGTAGCCATTTGTATCGCCGTTGTTAAACCGTGTGAAGGCGTTGAAAGGCGTGTTGTTGGTGTGTAAATCCTCAAAGCGTTAGATACTCGTGGTGGATTTGGTAAAGAATTCCTCAGTTTTACAAATTATGGCTAAGTTTATTAAGAAGATTGTACTTTCTTCTTCCTCATCATCAAATTCCTTATCTTCTATGTCTATTAAAAATAGTGAAGAAATTAGCTATGATGATTTAGATCAAGTTATTTGTGACTGGACAATTCCAACTGTTCAAAAACATGAAGTTTATCAAATGGGAAGTTTTCAATTAAAATCAAGTTATAAAATAAAAACGATTGAAAGAACTGAATCCATTACTAGTAATATTCAGCATCTTTCTTTAATTAAGCCCCAAGAAATACAAGAATATAAAAAAACGTATAATTATATCCATTTTGGCTTAGTGCAAGTTGCTCTAAAGCCTTTAACAAGACTTGGATTAAGAACAGAAGCTCTCATGTATGTTCAAGATACAAGACATAAAAAATTCAGTGATTCATTAATAGGAATGGTTGAATCAAGTCTGGCCAATGGCCCTACTTTCTTCAACTGTTTTCCCAATTTCTCTGTTTCTCTTACAGATCCAGGAGCACATGAAGCCCTTACTTTAGCTATCCAGACAAAAGGTTTTGATATGAATCCTCATAATCAAAATCTTGCCATTGTTTATCGAGTTTATTATAAACTTATGAATTCAGTTGTTCCAGGCATAGCCTATTCGCATCAAGCTAAAGGTATGACTACCTTATTTCAAACCAATTTCAAAAATAAAGTTAATATTCCTAAACTTATCCAATGGAATGATATAAATTTATCCGGTAAATGGCTTTTAGAAAATGCTCAACCAGAAAAACCTAAGGAAAATCAACATATTGAAAACATAATTGAACATGAAGATGGAAGTGTTGAAATAAATTTCCAAACAGACTCTAGAAATACAACCCCTACTGTTTATCAACCTTCAAAAAAATCTTATTCTCATCCTCCTTCAGTTGTAGGATCTTCTTCATCCATACAGGAACCACCTAATATAAATTTGAGGCCTACAGGACTTGTTTATCCTTCTTATCAAGCTTTTCCATCTCATACATATAATCCCTCTGAAGCAGATTTCAACATCAATGTTATCGAAAGTTTTGAAATCGATAAAGAAATGTTAAAAAAGAATTTAGCCGCACATCCTCTAACAAAATCTTTCTTTAAATATGTTTCTCCAGAACATCAAGGCTTTTTGAAAGAAAAATGGTATAAATACATGTATGATAAGGAAACAAATATTTATTTCTTTGACTGGCTTAAATTAGCCATGAAGGAAAGATATAATATCGAAGATTTATCCATAAATATGATAACAAAATTAAGTTCATCATGGATTATAGCTTCAACCAGTTCTTCTCCTCAGAAAACAGAAGAATCTATTCATCCTCCCCTACATCAAATCATATATAAAGATACTTCAGCCGTACCCATAAAAAATATTGCAAAAATCCAAGGCGACAAAGAACAATCAGGTTTTTACTTAAGAGGTCCTAGTTCCTCTTTTCAGTCTGCTAATACATACTCTTCTCCTTTATACTCCTTAAATGCTCTTTCAGCTCAGGAAGACATGCTTTTAGAAATGTGTCAAAAACTAGTAGGTATTTTTTGACTGATACAATCTCTTGTATTCTTGACAAAAATATTCTATTGTTCTTTATTTATAGTCATTTGTATACTCATATGGAAATTGTACAGATTTGGGGTATTGGGATTTAAGTCCACAGTTCCAGAATCTTAGATTGCAATATGCCTGTACTGTGCCATATTTCTACAAGCAGCGACCATGACAGAGTGAACTACTTACTTCTCATAGTGTATCTCATGTGCATCTGGCTTTAGTATTACTATTGATGATGAAATAGATTTTGGTACTCTTTCAAGCTGCATCTGAGTGTCGAGGTGCATGGTTGGATAGAGTAATAATTAATGATGTTGGATACTGCTAATTTATCTGGAAGTGTTTAACTTGAATACATTTCATCTGTACGCTGGTGTTGCTTGGAATGCTTTCTCTAGGTTCAAGCTACTGATGACAACTATTTGTTTCAAAGCATGAACTGAATTGGTATGCCTATGATAGGGGGTTTTGGATCTTATATGCTTGCAATGGATGAAAGGACTTACAAACTCATTGGAGCTGATTATCCGGGTAACAGGGCAGAAGATGTTAAAAATCCTTCATTGGGATGGATGATTGGCTTCATGTTTGTTGTCAGTTTTCTTGGCCTGTTCAGCCTTGTTCCACTTCGCAAGGTAAGCATGGATCCTACACTATCTTGGAAGCAATGAATGGTGCACCCCTTATGTAGTGCTTCTGTTGATCAGATTTTTTCCCCTTCCGCTGATCTGTATTGGTTACACAATACACAGGTAATGGTCTTGGAGTACAAGCTTACTTACCCTAGTGGGACAGCCACAGCTATGTTGATAAATAGCTTCCATACAAATACTGGAGCTGAACTTGCAACGTAAGCTGTTCAAATACATACTCAATTATTTTTATTTCCTGGCATCTTCGTTTTTAAGAAAGTTGCATGAGACTGAGTAATTGGTTTATAAAGCTGTCCATGCATCAGCCCAAGTAAGGGGCATCTTGCTTAGGGCCAGGTTTGGGCTGATTTTTAAGGTCAGTTGGATCCATGTATGAAATTTATGCCTGACTGCTAGTCAGGCTAGGTCTGAAATTCAGGCGCGAGTACTAATCACATTGGGCTTGGAGCTGCCGTATTAAGCCCATGAGCCTCGTATACTTAAGTTAAATGTTTTTTTTTTTTTTTTTTTACTTATGATATTCAACCCAACGTGTGAATATAATTCATATCTCTGTCAAATTAGGGTGAGTGCTTTTACAAATTCATGGGGGTTGAGTGTGTGGAGGTTGGATTGACAGGTGGGTCCCATGACTCCCACGAGGTACCAAAATTATTACCTCTTATGAGGATCACGAGAGGTATCCTTTGAGTATTTCTAATACCCGCACACATGCATAGAGGATTCCTTTTTGTGTCATCATCATCATCATCAAATCCTTGTTCCAACTATGTTGGGTCGGCTATATGAATTATGTTTCTCCATTCCAACCTAACTTGAGCCAACTCCTCAGATAAGTTAAACTGAGGATTCCTTTACATGTATCATTAAGAAAGTTTGCACATCACATGCACTACTGGAACTGCAGGACCTGCTTGAGACCACTTGCAGTATGGTCTCTGGAAGTTGACATCAGAAGAGTCCCACCATGCACTGTTGATGTCCAAAAATCAAACTCTGAATAGACATAAATGGAAGATCATTCAAAATGTGGTTAAAACTTGTCTCAACCACTTGATCTTGGAAACTGGTGATGTAGTGGTTTTGAATCACATCTACAATAGATGGTATGCCCTTCATATCCCACCCACCAGAGACCACTCATACGGTCTTATGTGAGCCCACAAATTCAATTTTAGCTTGCTATTACTTCTATCAGAAATTTTCTCATGTTCTCCACATATGGTTTGTGTGGATCACCATGTTAGGCAGATTTGGGTGCATGCCAATCATTGGGGTTTTGGAGAAGAGAGTGTTTTGGGTGGGGGGATGTGAAAGTATATGTATGGATTACATTGCTCCGATCGTCATACTGGCCCATTGATCTTGGGTATGAATTTCTAATCTAACAGTATCTCCTCTCTGATAATGTATTGCAGAAAACAGGTACGAAGTCTTGGGAAATATCTAAGCATAAGCTTCTTTTGGAGCTGTTTCAAGTGGTTCTTCAGTGGTGTGGGAGACTCTTGTGGCTTTGATAATTTCCCTACTCTCGGTCTGGCAGCATTCAAGAATACGTAAGTTTCTCTATTGCTTTCAATCTCTTTTGTCAGGCATGCATCATCACGACACTTTGTATGATAAATAATCTCTTTGGGATTGAGATTCAAATTGTTGCATATAATTTTCTTTCTGATTTTCAGTTTTGTTTATACCAATGGAAAAAAATCTAAAATAGGGCAGTACCATGTTCTGATGTTCAAGCAAAATTCATATATTACCTATGATGAATGGCAGAATGTGTGATGTAAACGGAAAATCAGAATGATTTCGACCAACCGGGGAGTATCCTCTATAGACTCAACTCAGACGGATTCAACCCAGAACTTTCAATAGCAGGGAACTTCACTGCAATCCATTCTATTCAGCAGCTTTTATGAAAGTCAGTAAGCATATTGAAACCTCAGCTGTTTGGCCCACCATTTAATAATCCCAGCACAAACTTTCATTTATCAAATATAATAATTCCTTAATGAATTGAGTGGGACCTTCTAAGCCAAAACACTCGCTTCTCTGACTCCAAGTCTTATTCTATATTTATTCTTAACCGAGGCAAAGTTGGAAGGTGAACCATGCTAATAATGCATTGGTTAGAATCTCTCCTCCATAAAGGATAACCAGGTTCCAGCTTGTGTTAGAGATTTCCCAAACCAGGATAACAGCAACAATAAATTTGACAGTGGACTTGGAATTTCGCTATAACGGTTAACACAGTTATATTTGTTAAGGTTTTGTGCATAACTTTAAATCTTATCATTTGCAATCTATGATTAATGATTTTAGTTATCTTACAATTTAGTGATTGAATTTGATTTTCATAAAATTGGATCAACTTGCACCCTAATTCTGCTCTTTTCTTGAGGGAAATGTTGTCACCTATTTGATTTATTAAATAAGCTATTTGATTTATCAAATTTATTTATTTTACTGGTTCCTTGATGAAACAAAAACTTTGCATGATAACTGAATGTTCGTAACTGACCTATCATATGGGTTTTAATTTGCTGCATTTTTTGCATGCAGGTTTTATTTTGATTTCAGTCCAACCTACATAGGATGTGGTCTCATCTGCCCGCACATAGTCAACTGTTCAGTTCTACTTGGGGCTATTATATCATGGGGCTTTCTTTGGCCGTTCATCAGCAAGCATGCAGGTGATTGGTACCCTGCTGGCCTTGGCAGCAATGACTTTCAAGGACTTTATGGATACAAGGTATGGGAAAATACAATTTTTTTTCAACTGACTACTACAGTGAGTTCATCCAGAAAGATCTTCAGAATTATTTATTTCTTGTATTGTTATGTAATATTTAATTATTTATTGCAAAATTATTTTGATATGAAATCAGAGAAAAATTGTAAATTTTAAAAGGCAATGTTACAATGCAGGTTATGAAATTCTATGTGTATGAATATTGATTTATGGTGACTGCAGAAGCAGTATGACCACAGTCGCTGGTGGACCACTTCCCACAGTCACTTTCAACGGCCTTTCCCTTGTCAGAGACAAGGAAATACACAATGCTGTACTATGTGTTTACTTTATCCACTCTGTGTTTGTAGAAGCTGTCTTTGGGTGATCCACACCGTTCCATTGGTAGTCCTTGACTCCTCGTGGTGGATGAGACACCTAAATAGTTGCCTCATTTAAGCCCCTGTTCAATGTGCGTATCGCTGGTTGTTCACATTTTCTGTTGCACTAGTAGCATCTGGTATGAGAGTATTTGGCATGACCCATTCTGGAAGTGATCTTCCTGTACCGTTGCTGGATGAATTAAGAAAAGAAACCCGTTTTGGATCATGTATCATTTAATACCTTGTCAGATCTTTCTGTTCTAGGGATGGAGTGGGAGTGGGAGTGGGAGTGGGTGTGGGTGTGGGTGTGGGTGTGGGTGTGGGTCAGTGGATTGTAGTCCTTGTCTGTCAAAAGTTAGGGTGACCGCTGATTACGAGGACCATATAGACCATACATACTACACCAATGTTTCAGAAATTATAACTCCATTAAGTGTGCAAAATAAACCTAAATGTTACCTGATCTAAGCACCTATCCAACATGGACATTGGTTGTTATTCTATGTTCCATGCTTAGGATCATCTGCTATGAGATTATTGGGCATGATCCAGCATGTGGTCAGAACTGCCAGGTCACATCCCTGAAGGGGTTTTCTTAAACCATTGCCCGATCAAACAAAGAAAAAAAAAAGCCCTCTTTTGATCATGTATCGTATGATACAGAGCTTTACCTTGGTTCAATAACATGAAGTCTTGGTGCGCATTTCCTTCAACAGTTGTAAATGCAGAACAGAACCTTAACCAAGTTTAGCACGCTGACTTAGCGAACTAAGTCGACATAAAATGGTGGTTGGTTACAGTGCATTTCTTCATTGCCAGGTGTGTGTCTGTGTGTTTGTCTGTGGATGTCTTGCATGGGAAACTGTGCGTGGCAACCTTTGGGGCTACCTTGGGTGCCACCAATCATGACCAAGGTGGGGGATCAAAAGACCTAGATGGGACCACCCCATAAATAAAATTTTAAGCCAATCCCATAATCCTAACCCCTTAATCCATGGCTCTCAAATTAAACGTTGTTACGATGACCCATTTTATTTTATTTTATTTCAATCCAACTGTCCAGTTATCCTTTGGGGACAATCTAGGGCCACGTTAATTCATAGGAAAGTGGGGACCCAAAGATCTGGGACATGATCCACTTATGCAAAATTTCATACCCCATCAGATCATCCTAACCCCTTGATTTGTTGTCTCAAGTCTGACGGTTTTAGAATGTGTATTTTTTTACTCTGGTTATTTTATTTTATTTCAATCCAACAATCAATCCCATTCACATGTGATAAGTGACAATCAAGGGGAGGTTGATAGTGTGTGTCCCATTTTGATTGATCTTAGGAGATCCTTTTGGGTAGGTCATGCAAATCTAAGCTATTTGCCCACAAGCTCTTGTGAAGTTTATATGGAGCTGATTTGGTGCAATGAACTTGATGGTGTGATTGATGTGATGGATTCACCTGGGGTCATGACACCCATGGGGAAGGTGGGGAATGGAAAGGTCCCAAAGAGACCTATGGATGTGCAAAAGATCAATCCCATTAGATCATCGTAACCTACAGCCCTCAAGTTTAATGGTTTTAGTAGATATCTTCTTGTTCATTTTTTTTTTTTTTTTGAATTTCAATCAAACGGTAAGTAATGGTTAGATTAGTGGCAAAATGGGATTGTGCCAATTCAGGTGGTAGGAGAGAGGACTTTGTGTGTGTCTGTTCAGGTGGGAGAAGAGGGGGACCTCCAGGTGAGTTCATCGTGCCTATGTCGCAACATATGTTCACAAACTAGATCATGAGCCGACATGTGTGCAAATGCATGCATGTATGCATATACAATAGTTTTCCATGATGCCTAAATATGGGATGGAATGATGAATATTGGCAGGGACCTGAATTTTATGTGTAAAGAATGGTGTATAGGATATGATATGATAGTCTGATACAGTACAATACATTGCCTATTCTGGACTATTGGATGTCATAGTCAGTTTATAGCCTATTCTAATCTGGATTATTGGATATCATAGTTGGTTTAATGTTGCCTTTGTCTGTCAAAAGCTGAGGTGTTCTCCCCATCACTAGGACCATTTACACCATACAATGCACTGATGTTTCATTCCTAGTTTGTAAACTAGGACCAGTACTCAGTCAACATGTTAGCTTGAGCCAGACTGTGTAAAAAATGGAAAAAGTAGTAGTCTGTTGCTCAGTTCAATATTTAAAAAATCTTTACTATCATCATCATTGTTTTAGAATGTGTAATAAAATGGTTTTTCTTCTAATCAAGGTTTGAATGAAGCCATGTCTGATCAAAAGGAGACAAAGACTGGTTCAAACATAAATGGCATTCACTATTCATATATATATATATATATGTACATATGGGCAAGCCTCTCCTAAGCTCAAGCTTAAATAAGAAATTTTGTAACCCTGAGCCCTTTGGGCCCACCTTTGGTCCATCCAAATGGACCAAACATGCAACCTCCCTGAATTGCACATGTTCACCAATTTTGGTCAAATATGAATTAACTGGTCTTTTGGATCGACTGTGCACTGATTCGAATGAACTGTTGACCATTAAATTTTTGGATCCAGATGGAGATGATGGAAACTACAGTTGGGGCTGGTTTTTGCAGAGAGGAGGGTCATAGGGAGTCCTTCAAATCCCTCTATCTCCATCCTCATGTGGGTCCCTAGGTGGGACCCACATGCGTGAGCTACACACTTGAGCTTACCTTATCCTAAGCTTGAGCTTAGGAGAGGGCTCTCTCTCTCTATATATATATATTGTAAATCAGGTCCTACTAAGAAAACTTCTATTGACTTCTTTCATTAGTCTTTGCACAGAACCAGGATTTGCTTTCATTAGTAGTCAGGGCTGACTCAGTTTTTGGGATCCAACTACTTAGTTGTGATTGGGTTGAGTTGACCTTTTTGATGTTTTAATCTAATGTCCTAATGTACAACTGAGACATAGTAGGCATTAAGCAGCAAGATGCTGGACAATCCAGAAGCAAAAATTCAAACAACTGTTACAAAGGTGATATAAGTTGCCTTCATGCACTTAATTTTTCTTAGGAATTTGGATAGAAAGGGTTTTACAATCGGGTTTGAAAGAGGGGAGGGCTTTTTGTGTGTGTGTGTGTGTGTGTGTGTGTGTGTGTGTGTGTGTGTGTAGTAGGTGACAGGGAGTGCTCAGTCAAGTCAGATTGAGTTGCACCTTGGAGCCTTTTGTATTTCTAAATTTTTTTAGAACTGTAAATCTTTAAAAAATAGAAAACGGTTACCATTGTTTAGTATGAAACTAAAATTTTAATGCACATTAGTTTTAATAATTTGGAATGATAAGTAGTAAGAAGTGGACCCATTTGTTTTTTCCTGAGGTGGATGAATAGCACCTTCGATCTTTGAATGTTAGAAACTTCCAAAACATTTGATTAATCTTCAAAAATCAGAGCACAAGGATCCCATAACCTCTCACATCTTCTCCTAATGTAAAAAAAGGATCAAATTGTTCTAAAGAATTGGCCAGAGGGTGACTGGAGGGGCCGACTCAACTCTGTAGGTACTGAGGCTCAGTTGACTTGGACTGACTGATTGTTAGGGCCACGTGTAGAAATATTGTTTTTCTTGTCATATACACCAGTGACATGAAATCTGCTTCCACATTTTTTTGGTATTACTAAATCTTCAAGGCACCCTCCGTTTTCTGCTGGCCAGCTGAATTGCACTCCTTGACTGGCGTCACGAGTCTCGACAACAAACCAATTTAGTACACTGGCTCAGATAAGACATGGGTCTACAATGAAACTCTCGCTTGTTTGCTATTGTAATTGTAACAATAAACTAATTAAAAAAATCCATTCAGCTTCTTCCTATTCAGTTGCTTTTTCTATTTATTTATAACCAGTGAAGTGAGAGATGAGTTTAGTGTTTGAACAAGTTGTCCATTGATCTCCTTTCATGGATGGAAAGTGATAGGTGGAGATGGTGGACCGCTCTGGAATTGACAATCTCCCCAAGAAATGTGTGGGTTCCCAACTTTTCTAGAAATGGGAGTTTTAAGAATGCTTGTATTAAGATTTTTTCATGCAGAGCAACATGTGAGTGAAATAGTTCTCATGTGTACATCTCTCGCATTATCATTCACTAAATGTATGATAGTGTTTGATACATCTTCCTAATTGCAGAATAGTAATATGTATTCCTACAAGTAGATATGTTGTGCTGATTAGCATTGTGCTAGCATCATTTCCTTTGTGAAGAGATTGTATTTTCAATGGATTTTTTATCTCTTGGTCTATCAATCTCTATGCAGGTTTTTGTTGCAATCTCTCTTATCCTTGGTGATGGTCTCTACAATCTAATAAAAATAATGGTAATAACTGTCAAAGAAATATGTAATGCTCGCACAAAGCAGAGCAGCCTTCCTGTCTTCAATGAAGTTCAAGGTATTCTATCTTTTGACACTGGACTACTTTCGTTAGTCTTTGATATTTTTGCTGCTGTAGTCAAGTTGGTCCTCTTAAGTTTTATCAGCCTAGCATCTTGTGGTTGGTTTTCCTTCATATCAGTGTCCCTTTTTATTGGTGTAGAATATATGAAAAATGATATTTTAGAAAATTAAAGCTTTCCTCATCCTTTGTTGTTGCTTTTTTTTTTTTGAGGTGTGCCAATAGTATGGCAGATGCATTGGGTGGATAGACCTTCTCCTTAGGTTGGTTTATTTATGCAATTTGTGGTATCTTTTGGTTCTTTAGTTTGCCGGTTCTCTTTGTTTCGGTTCTTGGGGTTTATTACTCCTATACCCTTGTACTTTATTTTGTCTAATTAATAAAGTTTTTGTTACTGATCAAATATATATATATATATATTAGAAAATTAATGCAGTCTAAAATTTATCAGTCTGTATGAGCTAAATGAACAGATTAATGGAATCATTGAACATCTCAAGAAGCATGCTTGGGCATGTTCTGTTTCCATGGCTCTTGGTTTGATGAAGCCTGCATAATGTGGTACCACTTTCTTTAGTGCCTTAACTGCAGTCCTACTCTCGGTGTGGGCCCATTATATTTTCTGCCAAACACAATTTGGAGTAGATTCATCCATCCTTTGAAACCCTTTAGTATATTGAATTTTTATCAACTGGGTATTGAAAAATGTTAAAAAGCTTATGTGTGAATGTTTGATTATGTTCAATTCATTGCCCATGCTGTGGAATCATCTGCCATAATAATAGCACATTTTCATCCCCTTTCCCGTGTTCATGGATGAATTCTATATTTATACAAGGTATTACACAATTGACGACCTTACTATGACATTGGTTAAACCGGAAAATGCAGAGGAGACTGGTCTTTTCTTGATATTGATGAACTGATTGTGCATGGCTTATACCCCAAAAATTCCTCCCAGATTAAAGCCTCTTCTTCTCTTCTTGTTTCTAGGCTGTTTTCAAACCATCTTTTTGTGGAAAACCATTTGGATAATGATGATGATCATCCACTGGCAGATCTTTTGGCCATACCCTATTTATAAAAAAAAAAAAATTCTGGACGATAATTGAAGCGTTTGAGTCTGCTGTAGGTACATCAGGCCAGCTATATGGACCAATGAACTTGGTTCACTTGTATGGAGTAATTGTTTGAGGAAGCTACATGCCTTTGAGACAAGTATCAGAATTAAAAACCATTTTCTCTTCTATTTGTTGGCCAAGGTAAAAATATAGAGAAAAATGGAACCTTGGGTCCTGTACTTGTGCATTGAGTATGTACAACCCGTGCTATTTGTGCTGTGTTCCATATAAAATTTCAGTTGACATAGGATTTACTCAAGTTAGTTTATATGGTTATAATCTTTTCTTGGTACCAGTTAAATGGGGGGTTGGCCTTAGTATAGATCTACTTTAAAATAAATTTGAATATAATACTCACCTTCTAAATAATTCAAGTGTTTTGTCAATCTGTATATACGTTTTTATTTTTTGGATCTTCCGAATCTAATAATCCAAGTAGTTAGAAAAAAAAATAAATTTTCTTTTCCTAATAATCCATATTGATTGTGAATTCTACTGCACATACTCATGCAACATAGATCTCCTTCTGTGAAATACTTATTTAGTCTGAATTTCTGTTGTATCGTTGATTATGAGGGTCAGTACCGCATAAAAATTATATAGTTTTGTTGATTCTTCATATGCTTTAACAGGTGGTGAGAGCTCCAAGCTAGCAATGGGGGAAAAGTTGAAGGATGAGACATTCTTGAAAGACAGTATACCATCCTGGTTTGCAATTTCTGGCTACGTGGGCTTGGCTGCAATATCCACAGCAACCATACCCATCATTTTCCCCCCACTCAGATGGTATTTTGTGTTTGCCTCATACATCATAGCGCCGGCTCTCGCTTTCTGCAACTCATATGGCTGTGGACTTACTGATTGGAACCTGGCTAGCACTTATGGGAAGATTGGTCTGTTTATCTTTGCTGCATTGATTGGTAAAAATGGTGGCGTCATTGCAGGCCTAGCTGCTTGTGGGGTCATGATGTCAATTGTCTCTACAGCTGCTGATCTCATGCAAGATTTCAAGACGGGTTACCTCACACTCTCATCGGCAATGTCCATGTTTGTGAGCCAATTAGTTGGAACAGCAATGGGTTGTGTTATTGCACCACTCACCTTCTGGTTATATTGGACAGCCTTTGATATTGGATCCCCTAATGGCCCATATAAAGCTCCCTATGCCATTATATTCCGAGAGATGGCTATACTTGGTGTGGAAGGTTTCTCTGCATTGCCTAAGCATTGCATGGCAATTTGTTGTGTGTTTTTCGTGGCAGCCTTAGTTATAAACCTGTTGAGGGATGTGACACCAAAGAAGGTGTCACAGTTCATTCCCATACCCATGGCGATGGCTATTCCATTCTATATTGGGGCATATTTTGCAATTGACATGTTTGTTGGCACTGTGATTTTGTTCATTTGGGAGCGGATAAATCGGAAGGAAGCGGAGGATTATGCGGGCGCGGTTGCTTCTGGGTTGATTTGTGGTGATGGAATTTGGACAATACCATCTGCCATTCTGGCGATTTTCAGGATCAATCCTCCCATATGCATGTACTTCAGCCCTTCGGTGACTAGCTGAAGGTAAATCAAATTGTAATATGTTGTTACTCCCTGGCCAAATTGGGGTTGCAGAGAGAATTCCCTGCATTTTGTAAAATATTCATGCTTTAATTGGATGTTATTTCATGTCACTCATTGCAAGTAATTATTTTCTCTGTTTTCTGTAAATACTCATCTGCTCTTGGTTGCTCTTATTTTCATCCCTCGCTAACACGCTGTAGATGTACAATGATCTGAACTGTCCACTCCTCATATTTCACCATGGATGATGTTTCATTCTGTTATTCGGAACATTTATCTGGAGGGTACTTTTCGAGAACCACATGATAATTGAGCAGGTTGAAAGTTGTAGTTCCGTGTGAGCCAGGACTGGTCTTTTGAGGATTTGTAACTGAGCTGAAATCTACAAATTGGTTGACTATTGACGCAGTCGCTTCTTGGTGGATTCAGCAGCACATTTAGGTCCTGTGAATACGTTTTAGTCCATGATCCACATGTTGGCTCAAGGATGCATCGTCACCACCCTCCTCTTAAAAGGGAAATTAATCCCTGGGAGTTTATTTTAAGACTGATGATCTTGTTGTTAAGTTGAATCATTGTAAGAATCTTATAGTTTGATTTGGTTTTACAGAAAAGTGGATTAGGAATGTTTTCAGAGGCAGAAAGATGCATTTTATCTAATCTTGGCTATGAATGAGGATGCAAATACAGTGATAAGCCTAGGGTCAATTTATATTGTCTATTGAGACATTCTTTGTTGATGTCTTTTCCTTGGCAGGTGGACTTCCATTATCCATAACTTTCATTTTATCTTACTATATTTCTTCTTTATCTCCGAGGCCTATTTATTTGCATGGAATTGAATACCTAAGAATTTTTGAAGTTGCTAAACTTGAAGAAATAAAGGCAAATATCTATAAATGGCTATAAGACTTTTAATGGAACATGAATTAAGAGGAGCTGGATAAAACTAAGTTTTTAGAAGAAAATAATTTGAGAATCAAGATAAAACCAACAAGATTTGTACATAAAAGCAGGATATGTTTATTTTTATATAATTTCATGGTTATCGTTATTAAAAACTCAATTTATTTTCATGGTTATTGAAACACGGTAGCTTCCTGATAATAACATTGTCACACTGAAGAATCCAATATTTTCTGAGAACTGATAGAAATGGACTAAGGAGTTTATTGCATGACAATTGGACTAGCTGCGTACAGATGTTATTATGGTCTGTATTCGAACTTGAACCTAGACCTCCCAAGTCACAAGGAACAAGGGACCTGACTAACGAGCAAATTCTTTGTTTTTATGTCAAGCAGTGCATAGAGTAAATTCCAATATATTTTCTATTCTAAAAGAGAGAATTTTCTTGTAAGCACATGATTTTGGCCAATCTGAATGCATGACAGTCATGGGGTGCTGATGATGAAAAGATTTGGTTACACCTAGGGTTGTGTGAAACATAAGCTACAGAGGGCTCTTGCTTAACTTTGGATTGAAAATCCAAAATACAGTGCATCATGAAGCCTTTAAGATTAAAGAGGTCTGAAGTTTAAGGGTTTAGGGTGATCCTACGGGGAGGCCACTTGTCTTTTACACTTGGGATATGGAAATGAAATTTACATACATAAAATTTACCCATAAAACTTAAAACCATGTTTCTTTGAAAGCAACATTTTCACGTGAGTAAACATTGAATGGTTATACAATGTACAATCTTCATTTCTCTCAAAATTTTTAAATGTTCGAGATATAAAATAAAAAATTTAGGGGTTTAATTTGTCAATAATCTGAATGTTTCAGATTAGAATTTTGGAGGCCACAGAAGTTGCAAAAGCATTAAAGGTGAAGAAAGGACTTGATAATGCAACCTGTCCCAAACATCCATTGTATTAGTGCCTTCTCAATTAATCTGGGTCCATTGAATTCCTTACTTCCAAGACTTTTCTTGACAATTATCTTAATGCATTTGATTTGTAAGGCCCCATTTGGTAGTTGAGACTGAAACTAAACACTAACACCTGTAAAGCAAGTTCATTTTCCTGATCACTTGGCCTTCTCCTATTGGTTCTCTTTCCACTAATCTTGGCAAAGGATATGGTTTTTGCCTTGGTGGGTGCCTGTACCAACATCACCTCAAAACACGAACAAAATATAAGGTATAAATTACTAAATTATACACTCCATCTTTACACAACTTAATGTGGGCAACAAATAAATTAGGTGCCCACTCACTCTCATGACAAACATTGCTGTTTCAAGTTGAATGTGCCTGATGCTACAATTTCCCTATATAAATGGTCTCAAGACAGAAGGGGTATAACGGTATGACATCTGTACCAGTGTCCTAAGGTTCCTCCTTCAAAACCCATATTCCAATTGGATAGAGAGAGGAGTCTCATATCCTAGTTTTGCTATGGAAGGCAAAGGGGTGGTGGTGCAGATGGGGCTGGTGATGGTTGTAATGATGCTTGCATTCCAGGCCATGGGCCCTGGCATTGTTGAGTGTGCATTTGGCATAGATCTCAACCCTTGCACCACAACTGAGTGTGTTGCTGAGTGTAAGAAAGCACTCAAGGAGAAGTACCTTAGTGCTGCATGTGCCATGGGGTCTCAGGGCAAGTTATGTGTATGCTTGGGGTGAAAGTTTGAGGGTTGGGACTTTCCTGTGGGAGCCTTGATGGGTTAAGCTGCCTGGTAGGTACTAAGTAGGTCATAGATACCTTTAATGTAAGAGGTTCTCTACAGGAGAATATTGTCCCTTTAAGAAGATCATACTCAAGTTTTGGCTCACCAGGTGAGTTGGTAATTAAGCACAACAGACTCCTTTTGTACTCTTTTGCAGTCATGTAACCATTATGGATGAGAATATAGCATATATAAATTGTCACTATCAAGAGCTTAGCCTTATATTATCAATCCGAGGTCAGCTTAAATAATTATTCTAATTAACAATGAGAAAATCCCATCATCCAATAACTGAATTCATGAAACGTTAACACCCTATTCATTATCCAGGTGAAACCGTAGCCAACTAGCCAACCCACATAACTCTCAAGTGAAGGATTTCTTGATCCACATCTGCATAAGCTGCTGATTGGGTTAGATGGGCTGAATTTGAGCTAAGCTTCTGGACCAGTTATGGTTTAATCAGTTTACCGGCAAACAGGTCGGGTTGTTGGGGAAAGTCTACAGGTTGAGACCCAAACAGAACCCAACGTGTTTATTAGATGGCACAAAGTCGGCCAAATCTGCTTTAGTGCAGGTCAACAAATCCTAACTTGCCCTGACCCACATAAGCTGCAGGTCAAGTTACACTTGATGAGTTGGGTCGGGTTTTGCCATCCCTAATTTAATTTGCAAGTCAAGTTAAATTGCAACTCTTACTCTGGGCTTACACTTGTAAACAGGTCCAGTGTCAAATCATTCTCCATAAAGATTTGGGTCTAGTTAATTATATGAGATGGATGCATGTCCATATCCAGAAATACTAGAATTGGACCACTGTTCTAAAACTCTCTCACTCAAGTGACTTGGATGTTGGAAGGGCATCGACATTCGACTCCACTAATTGGGTGTCAGCTGAGTTTATGATAAACTCGGTCAGAATTATTTGACCCATACCCTTCAAGTTAATTTAGCTTGGTCAGGCAAGTTAACTGGAAGAATGGGAGTTACGTACAACACTTGTTCTCTATGACCCACTTGAAACATTGGGTGATATGATGCACATTAATGATTGAGACTTTATCTTGGCATGTTTAGTGGAAAAAGAAAAAGAGTTAATGTGACATGAAGATGAGAGCGACATCAATCTTATATACTGTTATGATCTAGGTTTATAAGATTGGATCAATTGAGTGGTCAGTTTGGTTCCTGTCTAGATAGACTTCAGGGATTTGGTGCGTGGAGACACCAAGTATGGGTCATTGTTCATTCTGCCATGAGGAACTAGATTTGGAACTGGATAGAGAATTTTTACTATTTTGAGGTATGTTGATCTCAGCATATCTATATCCTTCTTGTCAGGAATTCTAAGTTGAGTCCTTGGTCTCTTGGGGTGTGTGTGAAGAGATTATTTGGCACTTTGTTGATTAAAACTTTTACGTGAGAGAGGAATTCTGTATTCCTATCGCTCATTTAAGAAATTGAAATCCCTTATTATGGAGATCAATCATTTTTCTCCTTCCTTATGTTTAAAAACTATTGCACTCAACTGTGGAAGAGTTGTTGAATGAAAAATCAAAACAAATTTCTTCTTTTTTATGGAATCCATGTAGCAATATAGTTGAAACTTTAAATCTTCAAATAATTTTATTACAACATTAAGATTTTCCAATTAAATCAAACATAGTTGTGACACTGATAGAGGCTAATGCTTGGATTAAAATATATATATATATACCCAAATTAGGACATCAACTTGGACCCAAATGTTCTGGGTCCGGTAGGATAGACCAGAACTTCAACCTGAAAATTAAATGGCTCCAAAATAAGCTGTCCAACTATGCTATTATTGGTCTAATCCATACTGAGTCCAAGTCAATGGGTACCATTTCTACTCCTACTCATGCTATCCTATCATCAAAAATTTGAAAATAAATTATCAAAAGGAAAAAAGAAAAGAAAAGTAGAATGTTGAACAACTCTGTCAATCTGTCTTAACTGTGGAAATTGGCAACAAAAGAGAATTCTATAAAATCCTTGAATCTCTCTCCCTCCGGTTGGAATGGGCTAATAAGAACTTTTGAAAAAGTTTGTTTACAGTTACAGGAACAAATGATTAAAGACAAACACAGGTCAAATCACTTGTGCAAATATGTCTAAAGCAAGATCATTTGTAATTAAATACTTTGAAATTCACGTGGCCTTGAGTGATATGTCAACAGCTATCCTTGAGAAGGAGGGCCCACTGTGTCTCCAAGGTGGGAAGCACATATGACTAGCAATGCAAGCACCATCACTCACAGTCCCACTCCTGCCATTGTTATCAACTCCCAACAAATGGGTTTTCTCCACTCTAAAGCAAAGCTAAAAAGGAAATTGTGAAGAAAAAGAGTGGAGTGGTCTGCAGGATCAGGGATTCAATCAATGCCCTTTCAAGTGGCCAATGTGACAGGGGAATATGTATATAGGTTTTAAAATACAAACTTTTTGACCGGGAAACCGTCTTTCGTTCTCTTTTTTATTGAAGCTGTTTGATTGTTAGAATTGGGATAATTTCAAATTCTGAAAATTCTTTTAGGTTAACTTATTGTTGGAATTTATGTGATAATGACTTTTTTTCACAATAGGTTCAGTTCATTGTAGCTTTCAAAAGATGAGGATTAATACTCCAATTTGAATGGACAACAAAGGACTACATTATTAAAAAAAAAAAAAAACCTACACTATTCAAATCAGGGTTTCAAAATCCAGACTTGGTCCCTGGCCTGGTCATGCCTGAGTCTCAGGCCGACTTGGCCATGGTTGAGTCGAGTGGAAACAGGTCGACTTAGCCTAGGAGGTTGTCTCTAAGTTTGTAATATTTGTTTTTTCATTTTCTTCATTTATGTTGGGCCCTCCAACATTGGAAGAAAAAAAAAAACCAAACCTTGGGTGATTTAAATTTGGGCCCTCTAAATTTATAAATTTTAAAAAAAAATTAGAAAAAATGATTTCTCATCTTTTGAGGTTGAAGCATTTCTTACTGTTTAGGTTGTTGCGAGTGTCCAAGAGAATATTTAGGGTCTCCAAAGTAAGCAACTTCCACGATAAGACGAGCTCTATTAAATCTTAAACTCAACTTCTCACTTAATTTTTTTTTAGATTTTCAATGGCTGCCTCTCTAAGTTAAATTTTAATTGCTATATTATAGACAACTAACAAAAGTATTGGAGAGTGCCTTTACCCAAGTGATATGGAGCAGTTCTCATCTTGCTGTCCAGAGTTAGAACACTATGAGTAGGTGACCATTAGATTTACTCAGATCATATTAGTTTGAGTAGGTTCAAATTTAGTCATAGGATGGGTATTTGACTTTTTCGTCACGGTGTAGTACTGCTGGAAATTTTTTCGATTTTACTCACTTGAAGGACATTTCAAATTGTACTAGTGAACGTATGGTCAAAAATCCACCATTTCAGTTCTCTCAATCAACTTTAATGCATGTGGGCCGGCCTTACTACACCAACTGAAACTTTGAATTTCTCTATCAGACCGGTAAAGTTCCATTATCAAGTTCAACTTGATTTTAACAATTGACAATAAGGGGTTATTCAGTTTGTTCGCAATCACACGCATACCCAATTGCCTAGAGATCCATCCTGGTAATGGGTATGTCACTCCTTTTACATATGCTTCCCATGTGTGAGCTATCTGTCACCTTTTATGGGTGGTTCCTCTTCCCATGTGTAGCTCAGCATCCAATGATGTGGGCTGAGATTGGGTACCCAAAAAAATAAAAGTTTTATCAGATTTTGCATTTACATGGAAAACTGATCCAATGGACGAATGGGCTTGTTTTGAAAGACTTTATGGGCGCAGCCTGGGTCAGGCCAAACTCGCACTCACGTGGCTCCCTTTCACCTTTATTTATTTATTTATTTATTTTGGTTATTTATTGGCAAGAAGGCTAGAGGTTGCAACTTGGGTCGGGCTAAACTTGGAACTCACATGACCTCTTTTGCATGTGCTTGACTTGTTTCTGTTATCTGTTTGAATGACTAACCAACAGATGCTCACACTTTCAGCAAGTGAAGCAACATTTGTTTGTCAAATACATAGACACATGCACTATTGCGCTTATGTGTTTTCTCTTGAGAAATTCTCACGTTTCAGTAGAAACCATATGGATGCATGATGATCAAGGGAGAGATTGCAACCAAAAGATTTGGATCTGGATTAGTAAATAATAGATATTAGGCCAAGGTCCTCAAAGTTTAATGATGTATATTTTAAAAAATTAGTCATAAGATCCAATATGACTATTGTCTAAAGCAATGTGATCAATGCACTCCAAGATAGCCCGATGCTACGAGGGAATGAATTGATGAGAGGTGGCCTATGATCATGTTAATTGAAAGTTTGTGGGCTATATGATGGGTAGATTCGGCTTTGGTGAGAAATGGAAGGGGTGGATAACTGAGTGCATTTCTTCTTCATCATTTTCTATTCTAGTGAATGGCTCTCTTACTCGCTTTTTAAAGCTTCTAGAGGTCTAAGATAATAAGTTACATTATCTTCATATTTGCTTACAATGTTGCAGAAGGTATAAGTGCTCTTCTTTTGAAAGCTAAAGATATTGAGCTTAATGGGGGGTTTTGAAGTCGGAAGAGGGAAGGAAGCCATAACTCATCTTTAATTTGCGGATGATACAATTCTCTTTAACTCTTCTAAATGGGAGGAAATAGTTTTGTTAAAGAGAACTCTAAGATGCTTTGCATTGGTCTTAGGTTTGAAAGTTAATTTTCAGAAAAGTACTTTGGTGGGGATGAACTGTCCTAAAAGGTCTTAAGCCCAATAGCTAATTTTCTGCACTATAAGGTTGGTCAGTTGTCTTTGCAATATCTTGGGTTGCCTATTGGAGCTAATCCTAAACTGAAGACATTGTGGGATCTAGTTATAGAAAAAATTGAGAAAATGTTAATTATGTGGGAAAGGAATTACTTATCTTTGGGAGGAAGGATAATGCTCATTAAAGCTTCATTGTCTAATGGTCCAGTTTATTTTATGTCATTGTTCAAGATGTTAGCGTTAGTAAAAAATAGATTAGATCATAATTGGAAGGAATTTCCTATGGAAAGGTAAGCGTAACAAAAAGAAGATTCGTCTCTTAAAATGGAGTGAAGTGGTAAAACCTAAATCCCATGGAGTTTTAGGCATTGTTGATCTAGAGCTTAAAAATTAAGTTATATTAGTGAAGTGGTGGTGGATGTTTGGGGAAGAAAAAAATGCTTTATGGAGAAAAGTTATTGCTTTTAAATATGGTGAGGATAAATGAAGGTGCGTTCCTACAATCGTCCCTAGATATAGGGTGTTAGGGTTATAGAAGGTTATTTCTTATTTTGAGAAGTAGTTCAATGGTAGGGGAAGTTTTCAATAAGGGTGTGGGCTTCAAAGTTGAGGAGGGAAAAAATGTTCCTTTTTTGTTAGCTAATTGGGTTGGGATAGGGCAATTGTGGTCTCTTTTCCCTCAGTTGTTCAGAGTTGTGTCTAATAAGGAGGCATTTGTGAAAAATTATTATATTTGGGATGGATCTAAGGTTTCCTGGCATGTATCTTGTAGGAGAGTTTTGCTCCAGTTCAAGGTTTTGGAGTATGAGTCTTTATTGAGTATTCTTGCAAACGTTTTTATTTGCAGGGATGAGGAAGGTATTCGCATTTGGAAGCCTTGCCCTTTAGAAAGTTTCTCTGTTAGATCCTTTTATGACGTTTGTTCCTTGGCTTTGGGGATTCCATCTCACCTATCCCTTGTGTGGTATGGCAAGGTTCCCCCAAGGGTTGAAGCATTTGTCTGGTTGGTAGTTGCTGGCAAAATATCTACAATGGATTATCTAAGAAGACAAGGTACATTGTTAGAATCCATCTTAGACATTTGTGTTTTATCTGGGAAGGAAGAGAAGTATATTAGTCATTTATTTGTACATTGTGACTTTGCTTCTTATATTTGAAGATTTTTTATCAAGAAAATTTAAATTTCATGGTGTATGCCAAGGGGTCATAGTGATTTAATGGAGGCTTATAGGGGGAGTCCTTTTAGAGGGGGTGATTCATTCTTTGGAGGATAATTCTATTCTCTATTCTATGATTAATTTGAAAAGAAAGAAATGATAAGATCTTCAAAGATTAGTCATAGACTAAGAAGGATATTATTTTCTACGTTTTTCTTAAAATAGCTAAATTGGCAAGCACTATAATAGAGTTAAAGCATTTAAGCATGAATAATATCTTCAATAATTGGGATGCTTGTTTGGGGCATAGTCGTACTAAGAAAAAATCTACAGTCGCTTGGTCTTCGCCCTCTCAAAATGTTCGGAAATTTAATGTGGATGGTACAATAAGAGGAAAGCCAAGTCTGGCAGGTGTTAGTGGTGTCCTAAGGAATTACAAGAGACAAGTGTTGTTTATATTCTCAAAACATGTAGGCATTAAAGATTCCAATGAGGCAGAAGGATTGGCTATTTTGGAAGCTCTAAAATTTTATTCATCTTACAATTATCAAAACATATTTGTGGAAAGAGATTCTTCTAATGCAATATCTTGGATGTCTCCTTCGCATAAGGGTCCTTGGAAATTTCAATTCCTCTTCAATGAAATCAAGACTTTATCTTCACCTATGAATGTTGGGTTTCATCATGTGCTTCGATTAGCAAATGGGATGGCAGATGCTTTGGCAAAGTAGGGAGTCAATAGAAATGTTCCTTTCTTTGCTCCGTTTATGCATTGGTATTTAGCTCTTAAACCTTTACTCTTTTTTTGTGTGTTTTTCTCTTTAATCTGTACTCATTTAAGTCTTTAATCTAATTTACCATTACCATTGAGAGAGAGAGAGAGAGAGAGAGAGAGGTGGCCTTGCATATGAAAACCAATAATGGAGAAGAAGAAGAAGTAGGTCATCAGGAAATGAGATAAATTCTCTATGAAACCCACCTTTTGGCACCCTAGAGTACACCTATGATCAATCCAATCTTTTCACATGCACCAGCTCCTTTAATTTTAATTCATCCTAATTTCACATTGCTCCATATATTAGACACCATTTAATTCTATTACATGAAGTTTTCATGATGTATAGTAAGTAAGTATACCTAAAATTACCAAGGTTTTAGGATGATAGAGGCCTATTTTTTGCTAAGTTGGACTACTAGTTAGGAGTGCAACTTTTTCGAAGACTCAGAGATCCCTGGGCATGGGAGTGATACTAAAGCAACAACACCTTTCAACCATGAGTGTGACGGCAAATGTTTAAATCTAAAAGGATCCTAATTTAAAATAACGAGCATATTCAGGTTGATTTCATAAGTTTTTTTTAAGAGTAATGGTCCCCTTCAACCTCCTCTTTCTAACCCTGGCTTGAACAACATTCCAAATTCATCATCAAGGATGCTTACCCAAAACGTTTTGGCAGGTTTCATATTCAAATAAAGAGTCTTAAAAGTGAATTTTCTAACTTGAATACATGCTGTTTGAAACAAAACCAAAAACCAAAAACCATCCTACAATAGTTGCGATCAAAAACTGCAAGTGGAAGCATAATGAACCAGAGTGCTTTATATCGGTTTGGTTCATGCACAAATACAGAAAAAAAAAAACCCCTCAATAAGTACATGAAGAAAGTTTAGATTCTAAATGGTTCTTGCTACATCCACAGGTGAAGATATAGATGGTCTATTGCGCAGAGTCGCTGAAAATACAATCGTATGTACAAATGACAAACCTCATGAAACCTCCCCTCTCTAGGAGACAGAGAAAAAGCATTCAGAATTGGAGCTCAACATAGAAGCAGGTCTTATGAGGACTCTTTTTCTGGTTTGAACTGAGCTATAGTTTCCAACAATTGAAGCACTAAAGTTGGCTTGATGAATTTTCAGGCTATGACCCATTCAGAAAAGCTGGCCCATCGATCAGATGGGACTAGTACATGCAATGGAATGTCTTATTATGCTCAAGTTTGTTGTACACTCTTTGATTTTCAGATAGAATTATAGACGCATGAAAGCATTGTACGTATTAAAAAGGAAAGAGAAAAAAAATGGAGTGCAGATCCTTAATGCTATTGAAAATGTCTTCCCAGGCTAAGAGAGAAAGCAAAGATGATCATGTCGCTTTCCCTGGTTGAATGAAGGCTATTGCCCAGAAAAGTTTGGCGGTGTGCATGGTGGGCCATGCTTGTTGATCATTATGTGGCCTCCTCTTTTTCCACGTTTGTTCATGGACCAAATGGGTTTGATTTTGAATCATCTGTAGTGAAACTAGAGGGGCCTAGAACCATTTATGTTGGGTCTCACCTCATCAACGGATTACTATTGAACATAGCCTGACCCATGTACCAAAATGAACTAATTAGATGGTGAAGTGGGGCCTTTTCCATTTTTTATAGTATGGTTTTAACGTAAGCACCGGAGACCTCATAAGGTAGTTAGTGGGTAATGGGAACCTCTGACTGATAATTTTTGTAGCATCTTCAAGCTTACTCAACGGCTGAGGGATGCTGTTTTGGGCCTGTCCAAGGATAAAATAGCAACCAAAAGAAGGCACAAAAGCTGATGAATGGCAGTGGCTCTAAAAGGGCCAAGAAGTGTCAGAAACAAGCTCCAAATCCAAAACAGAGAATCAATGAGAACTCCCTCCTTGTTCCGGAAATTGCAACATCTCCGTGCTTCTCTTGGAGCCAGGGTACGATGTGTGTTTGCCACAAGCTTTAAAATATTTTTAACAGCTAAATGCATAGAATAAAAGGTCATTTTTATTAAATTTTCTCAGCTAACCATTATTATCAAAACCTCAAGGTATTAGTAGAAGCAGTAAAAACACTTGTCAACATTCTCTATTGGGTGGAGCCCACTTTTCAATACTCCCCCTCAGGTGGAATCCGGTCGGCACACTTTTGACAACACACATTTTTTTAGTGCCAAGTCATTTATCCTTGGATTCGAACTTGCAATCAGCTGGCTTTGATCATCATTATCATTATCAAAACCTTATCCCAACTATGTTAAGGTCGGTTATATGATTTATGTTTCTCCATTCCGTTCTATTTTGAGTCAAATCCTTAGATAAATTAAACTTCTTCAAATATAATTTAATGACCTCCATCAATGTTTTTTTCCGCCTACCCCTACCTCTTGAAGAGCCATCTACCTGGATGTTCAAACTTTTCTCCATCGGCGCTATGACCGGTCTACGCTCAACATGCCCAAACCATCTTAAACGGTTTTCTCTAATCTTATCCCCTTTTGGTGCTACCCTTAAATATTCTCAAAAGAACTTATTTCTAATTTTATATTTCTTAATTTTACTATATATCCACCTAAGCATTTTCATTTCCATCACATCCATCTTATATATGTGTCTTCTTAGTTAGCTAACATTCTGCTTCATATGTCATAACTGGTTCAACCACTATCATGTAAAATTTAACCTTCAATTTCGTTAACATTTGTCTGTCACAAAGCACTCCAAAATCTAGTCTCCACTTTAGCCGTCCAGCTTTTATCCTATGTTCAACATCTTTATCAATCTCCCCATCCTTACTAATCATCGAGCCCCGATACCAGAAAGAATCTTTATGTGGTATCTCATGGGTTTCAATTTTGACGATGCCTTTAATACTTTATATATGTTCATTGAAGTTGCAATCCATATATTCTGTATTTATACGACTTATTTTAAAACTTCTAGATTCTAATGCCCCCCACTATCTCTCGAGTTTTGTATTTAGACCATCTCTTGATTCATCCGTCAATACTATATAATCTATAAATAATAAACACAGTGGTACTTCTTTTTGAATATGTGGAATTAACTCATCCATAAACAATTTTATATCAATAGCTTAAGGCTGATCCCTGATGCAAACCTATAGTTACGAGGAATTCACCTGTGTCTCCACATATGGTTCTCACATTTATTACTGCTCATTCATACATATTCTTAAAAATTTTAATGTAACCATTAGGGACATTCCTTTTCTTCAAAACCCACCAAATTAAATCTCTCGGTACCTTATCATAGACTTTTTCTAAATCGATAAAGACCATGTGTAGATTTTTTCTCTTTGCTCAATATTTTTTCATTAATTGGCTAAGTGAAAAAATAACTTTGATACCATATTAAATTTCGTTAGCTAACTATTGTTGTCAAAACCTTAAGATATTAGTAGAAACAGCGGAAATAGCTTTTAATAGTCTCTATCGGGTGGGGTGCACTTCTTAATACTCCCCCTCAGGTGGAACTCGATCAGTGCACTTTTGGCGACACGCATTTTTTTATATAGCGCCGAATCATTACTCTTAAGACTTGAATTCACAAGCGGTTAGCTTTGATACCATATGACATTTTACCCAATACATGTTGGTGTGTTTTATTAACCTCATAAATGACAATTGTCAGTCATCCAATCTATGGGAATGAAATGTGTTGTCAAAATAAAAAGCAGCGAGCAACTCATAGTTATAGCTTGGAGTAGGTGGAAACAACAACCAATGTAATAGGAATTGATCACACACTGACATCTACATGGAAACTCCATTAAGATATGACCTCCATTTAAGTTATGGAGTGCCTCTTTTGATTGATCTGAGACATTCATGTCACACATCTCTCAGAGACAAGGTAGCACCCTAAAATTCACTTTCCGATATTGTCTAAAATTTCAAATTTAGTAAAATCTGAGTCACTATCTATTTACTAAGAAAAGTAATGTACATAGCTAGTATTAAGCAAAGATAGCCATCGGGAAGTACCACAAGAACAACATCATTCTAGTTGATGCTTGATGAAGATAGCCAACCCTTGTTTGTTACATGTAATTGAATACTTGGGATCGTGTTTTTATAAGTGGAAAATAGTGAAGATCCAAAAGTGAATATCCTAAAATAAAAATCAAATAACCTCCTCTTTAAATGGAAATGGAATTAAGGGAAGGTGTGAAATGAATACTGAACCATCACCTAATAATTTAATATCTAAAAAAGTCAATATCTCATCTACATCTCCAGCTAATATCCTTTGCTCCTCATGTCATCTCATTCACTCATCACCTCTTTATGATACTTGGATGGAGCTCATTTCACTAAGAGTTCCTATGTATTCACTTTCCATATTTTTTTATGCAAAAGACAAAAGGTGCCACAAGATCATTTCCCTACATGTTTGTGGTAGATGCTTGATGTGATTTCAGGCTGTGCTCCATTATTTAAAACTATAGCAAAGATACTGTGACCAAACATTGCAACATTGATGAGATAAGGCTAAAACCATCATTATAATAATTGGGGCCAAAACTTTTGTTTATGTTAATGCTATATGTGCAGTAAGTAATTTGTCATAACGTATTAAAATGTGACAGACTCACAATATACTCCATCTCTTTCCTCATGTTGCTGATTGTATTATTTTTCTCCTTTCTAGAAGCACGGGTCTGGAGTGGTGGACAAGCAAGTCAATCTCACCATTCATCACTTGCCACATGTACCACTAGATAACTCCCAAGTGTGCAGTGAAGAGTTCCTTGCAAGAGATGTTTACATTGCCATTGCAATAATAGCATGCAGGGAATGGAGAAATGATGAGGGAATTGATGGAATGTGAGAAAGAATTTCATTGGCCTCCTCTGGTGAAAATGGCAGTGACTTACATGCACATACCACATGTGCTGTTTGTTTGCCACCATTTCTTTTCTTAAACAGTGGCAGCTTTTCCTCTGGATAATGGCATCTGTCTACATGTATGCACCCTGTCTAAAGTCCAAACGTTGGGTCCCACTGTGCATAGACATAGCCCAGAAATTCAAATTGATCAGAAAATGTTACAACAGCCTGATTTTCAATTGACCCTGTCTGAATGTGGACCATTGACCATTTCTATTGTCAAGCCTTCTGTCAAATTCCATTTGATGGGCAATCAGATTCAAATTAGTGTCACATCCATGTAATTTTCAGGTTACGCTCCTTCAAAAGTGGATCCCACTTCGGATAAGGGTCTATCCTAATTGCCAAATTTGTTGAATTTTTTTGTGTGCTCCAGCCAAGCAAATGAAAACCAATATTCGCCACATAATCATCCGCAATTCCCTGCCGATTTGGCGAATTCAATTTCTAAATCAGTGGCCCCCACAATTTCATTCCTGTTTTCTTACCATGTTTGATTCCAGTCTTAAAACAAAAGTCATTAAATTTGAGGACACTTGAACCTCATACAAGAATTCATATAGCTTCCCATTTAAGAGTCTAGTGTGGACGCAAGAAGAAGTGACACAAAGACCAGAAGAAAGAATTAAGTAAGAACTTAACAAAACAATGTCATGTTCTGAAACCTAATAACCGAAAATCTCCAAGTCATGGACTGAAAAGCTCACCCTAATTATTCCAATAAGCATACTTACCTGCCTGAAGTGTATTGGAGAAGAGTTTTATTATCTGAGAAATGGTATCAAACTCACATAGTAGTTTTCTCTATATTTATTGGTATCATAACAAACCTTTGCATTGCAAAGAATAACATGAGAGAGAAAGAGAGAGAGAGAGAGAGAGAGAGAGTACAGTGGTAGAGTAGAGTAGAGTTAAAACAGGCAGTAAATTTGAAAGATGGTTGTCCAGCTGATCTAAATGTCTTCAAAAGAAAACTTCAGTGGTTACTGGAGACAGTGAAAGGCCTAGGACTTTTGGGGTGACCATATTGAACCAGAACAACTCTGTTTTTCTCTGCTTTCCATGGATCCTAAGGCCCCAAAGCAGCCTCCCAGGTTCCACCAGGCACTGGGACTCCCACAGCCTGAAATGAGAGAAGAAGAGAAAGGCCAAGAAAACAGAGAATTGCAGATTGTGGTGGCAGAAAAAGATGATAGTAAGAAGCAGCTAGCACCCAGAAGAAGCTCCAACAAGGACAGGCACACAAAGGTGGAAGGCAGGGGAAGGAGGATTAGGATGCCAGCTCTCTGTGCAGCAAGAATTTTCCAACTGACCAGAGAACTGGGAAACAAATCAGATGGGGAGACCATACAGTGGCTGTTGCAGCAAGCTGAACCATCCATCATCGCGGCGACCGGAACCGGAACGATGCCGGCATCAATGTTCGCTGCGGCAGGAAGCTCTGTTTCAGAACAGGGGGCCTCTGTTTCTGCTGGTCTGCATCCGAAGATCGATGAATTGGGGCCGGGGATTGGGTCCAGCAACAGGACTAATTGGAGCATGATAGGAACCAATCCGTGTAGGCCTCAAGTGGGGCCTGGGCTGTGGCCACCGGTCGGCGCTTTCGGTTCCACCGGCTTCTTCCATCCGCCGGGTCCATTGACCTCTAATCTAGGCAGTGAGAACTCGAATCTCATGCAGCGAATTGGGTTCCCTGGGTTTGAATTGCAAGGCTCTAATCTGGGTTCGTTTAGTCCCGCTTTGATCTTGGGTGGGACTAATCAGCAGCTTCCAGGCTTGGAGCTTGGACTCTCACAAGATGGTCATATTGGGGTATTAAATACGCAGGCATTGAGCCAATTCTATCAGCAATTGGGCCAGGGGAGAGAGGTGGGCCAAACGCAACAGCCACCACCTCCTGCTAAAGATGATTCTCAGGGGTCTAGACCTTAGAGGAATGAACATGTAGAACACTTAAGAAGAGAATTTGAGGGGTTATAGTTACCTTATTAAAAATCTTCTGAGAAGATGGATTCTTTTGGATGGTTTTCCTCTTTATGTAATTGCACAAGTTGGTGGGTGAGAGCTGTGTAAATTCAGTACTGCAATGTGTGTTTAGATTCATCTCAGACCGCAACAGATGCTGTCTGATCCTTGTGTCTATAGGGTGGAGAGGAAATTGGAGATTGCATTAGGTGGTTTGCTAAATTTCTAACTTGCCCTTCAGCTATTTATATCAGCTCCATTGATCTGACAATGGTTTGGGCAGGAAGGAAATGCAGAAAAAAGTATCCAGCAGGATGTGATTTCTGATGTTTGCACCACCCAGAAACCATTGCACAACACTTGAGTATCTATTCTTCTGGAGTATCAAAACCATCTGCAATTTGGGATAAATCAATATATAACATTACGGAATTGGATATTTCAGTTGATTGGGTATTGGAGTTGCTCTTTCTCATCACAGCTTCATTAAGTCTCCAAATACAGGTACTTGGATTTTATGCAAGAGCAAAGGTATGTATGATCTTCTTATCTTCTACTGCTAGTTCTAATGGAATTTTTGGGTTTGTACTGTGCAGATGGAACTGCACAATAGATTGGGGTGGAGTTTGTTTTCTGGTTATTTCAAGACCTAGGTACGGTGTAAACAGTCTTCATTTATATGTTCATTAGTATGGATCGAATGGTTCTTGGCTTGTTTTTTAAAGGAAGAAAAGTCATAATTCTTATACCATTGTACTTTGTCATTTTGTTAGTTCTAGATAGAAACTGGTTTCAGTTTTAGGCACATTGATATAGTGATCTCACTACATGACTGAATGTGTGTTCTTTCTTGTATACTGTTATTAAATACATGTAAGTGTGATTTTCTTGCTGCAGGAATACATGTTGCTGCAGTAGAAATGACTGAATTCCCTCCAATATTATTTGTCATTGTTTATGTTGTTTGTTTTCCTGGCATTGAAGCTTAGCACTAGTTATGGTGGCCTTAAGTGGGGAACTTCAAGGTCAAAGGATTCAACTTCATAATATCTGGCAAAAAAAGAAACGTTGCAGTTTTCATGAGCTCTACAAAAAGGAGAAAAAATAAAAAATAGATAAAAACGTATAAATAAAGGATTCAGATACGTCTGTGAATTGACACAAGCCCAAAATTGACACTCATCTAACCATTGCTCGCATTGGTTTGAAATCTATGAAGATATGCCTTTTAAAACATTGAACTTGGGGAACATAGATCTGGGGCTTAGGATGATCTGATGGGATTCATAGATGCTCCTTTTAATTCTACAGTGGAAACTTATCAAACAGGCATTGGAATCAGTTTCCATTATATGTCTAAAATGAAGTTCAATCTCTGTTTTCATTTTAGTTCAAGGTCGACATGATTGAAAGGTTTAGTTTTTGTCATCAAATTAGTGCCTCCTACTAGAATTGGTCAGGAGCTTAGGTTCAACTAGGTGTAACTCAATTTGCAATTGGTTTACTTCAGCAGAAAAAGATTGTTACCTGTTCCAATATGTTAATGGCAAGGAGTTTGCTGATCTGGTGCAATGAACTTGATGGTGTGATGAGTGGATGGACATGGGCCTGCATGTGGCCATGACAATCATGGTGGAGGTTTGGGATGGAAAATTCAAAATATCAACCCCATTCTAGCATCCTAACCCCTTGATCTATGGGATGAACGGTGTTGGGAGACATCATTTTTCTTTATTTCAATTCAACGGTGGGTGATGTTTGGATTGGTGTAAATTTTGGGCTTGTGCCAATTCATGGAGAAAGTGGTGTATGAGAGGGAGTAACTTGATTGAAGGTGGGCCTAAGTGAGTTCATCACACTTTCATTTTTATTGATTTGGGGTTTCCTTACTTTCATAAACATAAGCAATGACCGCCCTTTCTGCCAAAATTTCAAGTAGTATTACATCAGCTCATCGAGCATATTAATAAAATGGTTTTCACAGGATCCTAAAATGATCAATTCAAATGGCAGACGAATATTTTACTTTTCCTTTATCCTTCGCGCTAGGTGAACCTTTTTATTTTATTATATTTATTTATTTGTTCTGTGGTTTATCTCTGGATCAGATCTTATGATTAACATCTTTCCTAAATGCCTCGTGTCATCTACTGATTTACTTTCCTTACAGATACCATGTACTTAATGTACTTATAGTTGATTCATGTGGGATCTTATTCAGATAGTATTATCTAATGCAAGTTTTGAATTGATATTTCTCATGACCATTGAACGATTAAATACATTACTAGTAACATATTTAAGACAAGGTGGATTGCATCTCTCCTCTTATGTTGATTACTACTTTAATGTGCATTCATTGTTAGGCTCTATTTGGACCATCCCTGCACTTACATTTCCTGTGATTACAACATCAACTCAGATCTGGATGCAAACCCTTACTAATCATACAGAAAGCCATATCAATAGAGTGACCAAGAGATTCAAGAAGAATGATAGAGAAATAGTAAAGGACTTTCACTTTGAGGATTTGGTAGCATGCCTTTAGAGATGTTCAGAGGATGCATAGGAGTTGAAAGCACTTTTGCATTTGATAAACAAATCCTTACTTGACCTTATCAGGTCTCATAGAAGAGTTTGGAAATACTGGCATAGCAGAGATCAAAAAAATTTGTGCCCTTGTCTAGAGGAGTTTGAGAAAAAGAACCAGATTTTAATGAGATTTTTTGAGATGCTAATTTTCTTCACTATTGGGCCTAACAAATGTTCATGTGGAGGCAGAAGAACAGAACACATACAACCAAAGGCGCAAAGAAGATTATCGTGTAACTTGAATAATCACAAATAAGGAAATTCATCTGGCAGTTTTTGAAAAAGTCACGGCAAATAGGGTAAATGGTTGTACATAAATCTGAACCAAGTGCAAAATTATTAAGATTCTAACAGTTTGCAAGATGTTTATATTCTTTCTCTCCTTTCCATTTTGCTAACTAGTATGAGCAGGATCTGTTGGGAATTAATCTCCTTTTTCAATAAAATGGAGCGGTACACTTTGGACAACTAGTCTCCCCCTAAGTTATATCAACAAAATTTTTTCTGTTGAGAAAATCAATTCTCAATCATTTTTTGAGAGTTTTCAAAACATTTGACAAAGTGCTAACCTAGGTCCTAGCGTGGTTAAAGTACAACCAACTATATCTCTACTAAAATCCTAAGCAAAAAATCATAAAATATCAATGACCCGACCATGATGTAAGTGGGGCAGCTAAACAGATAAGATCATGGAACTTTTACTGATTTAATTGTACTTTTGTGAAAGGTAAGAGTTTTACCTTTGCTAACTTATCCAACAACTGAAACCAGAAAATTTTTCCGACCACATTACACTATCTACAAACAATCCAAAGCAAGCATGACTAGCTAACAACTTCTCAAATGTGGGTGGCCTATACGATATAGGCAAAGAAATATTATGGCTATTTTAATACATATGTAGAGCATTTGAAGCAACCAAGGGCGCATGTAAAGCAAAATTAAGCTCTTCTTTTTTTTTTCTTCTCAACCATTGCTTGAAAAGGGTGCGTAACAATTATTGTCAACTAATTCACCTCTTGGTAATGAGGGGTTGCTCAGTTGGTTGGTAGCCCCACATCCCACTTAGATGCCCAAGAATTAATCCTCGGGTATGTTGCTCTTTCCACGGCTACATGTGGGCACTACTTCCCACATCTGTGGGCTCTCTCTTGGGCCTCAGTCCCTCTAGATAGAGTATCAAAAAGAAAAAGAAAAATAATTGTCAACCTCTACAAATGATATTATCTAATAGGAACAGAACATATTAAACAATGTTGTAACGAAAAAATACAGAAGAGGAGAGCTGACCATGTCTGCTACCAGAAATGATTAATTTTATCACCCTTTTGAAATAAGGAGTTTTTGAAAATTTCTCATATAATATATATATATATTTATAACATTTTGGATAATCAGTTAGTGCTAGAAATCCCATGGTTGTCAAGCTTCTGGACCGAGAGAAACAGGTTGCAGCATTTAAATATTGAAACACTTACCTATAAAATGAAGAAGACATCACAACAGGATCTAGAGTACTAGTTTGGTGTGAAGATGATGGATTCAAAGATGGCTCACCTTAGGTTACTCTAGCGCCACTTCGCCCGTCTGAAATATCTTTGTTAATAGGTTACATGATATGCTAAAAAAATTTAATTTTGGGGGCCACTTCTACTTGCTGAAATACCATGATATATATTCTGACAGGAATTGTAAATTTTTATCTATCTATGTACTGATTTTCAAAATGTCCATACTCAATGTATCACGAGACTTGGGTCATATCACATACCCTTTTCTCCCAGTGTCTTTAAAAGTGTAGGATTAAAGTTAAGAGAACATCCAACAGAAAGGTTCTTCTACTCCAGAAATCTTAAAATCAGCTGTGCTGTTCGTGAGAAGTTCTAGGAGGCAAGTGGCAACTGTCCACACTAGGAGTAGCTAAGGAATTGATACCTTTGAGTTGTCTCGTGAACCTTCTTTATAATAGGGAGGGTACTTAAGGAATCATAGAGCAAACTACACAGCTACACTCTAGCCATGATGTTGCAAGTATTAATATATCTCCATGGTAAAGAATGAAAATAGGGCTTGCCCCAGATCGTTTTGAAGAGATTACAACACTAAGAGTTGTTTTTACCAAAAAACAGAAACACAAAGAGTTGATAATGAAGAGTTGCTGTGAATTTCCATGAACTATCACAGAGTTATAAGATGTAGATATCCTATTGAATATTGTGGTTTCGTACATTTTATTTTGTTACATTTCTTGTTGCACATGAGCCTTTTCGTTGAATCTTTTTTTGATATTGGGCCAAAGTTTAGAAATTAGGTTGAAACTTTTCGGACGAAGAAAACAAGAAAAGGGTGCATTTAGCCTGAAAAACAAGCTCAAGCTTGCCCCCTTTTGGAATGTATATGTGCCATGAGAGGATACCTTAATAGAGAGAAAGCTTGTTCTAATTTTCCATGCATCCCATTGTTTTGTTATTTGTTTTGACGTATTTTTCGTAAAAAAAAAAAAGAAGGAAAATGTTGAACTAATCTTCCTCGTAGAGAGACTTTTAATTTCCTACTAGAGGGGTAAGAATGCAAGATTCTCAATTATCTTTTTGCACAAACAAGTCCCTGTTCAAGTATATTATATATTCCGAATGTGATCAATCTAATGACAATGCTCACTCTAATTGAAGTGGATTCCTTTAAGATCTTTATATAAACTTGCCTATGTGATAGGAAGGGCCTAGATGTCATGAATATTAATCCCATGCAGAGTACCCTCTGTCTTGCTTATCATGCTTATCCAATGGTGGCATCAAGCCATATATATATATACATATATATATATATATAAAGGGCGGCCCAATGCACGAGGCTCCCATATAGTGGGGTCTCGGGAGGGCAAAACATACGCAGTCTTACTTTCATTTTGAAGAGGTCTAGGACATTGCCGGTAAGCCTTTACCATTGGGCCAAGCCACCGTCCATATATATATAATGGATTGAAATATTTTTCAAGCTCATTTTGGATAAATGCAGGCACAGATCTATGAATAGGAGATATTGTACCAGTATTTACAGGACCTAAATTATCAAGAGGCTTCCCAAAAATGTTAAAAATTCGTACTAAAAAAGCTCCACCCATGGGAAGTCTTTGAGAGCTCCCTTGTCAATCACTTTCATTCGTCTCATCTGGCCATTTGTAGATTCATAGATACAGCTCTCACTCAAGTATTTTCTAACACTTACTGGACCTCACAAATCACATTAATTTTTGCAGACCCCTAACTACAAAAGCCTATTTTATTTTATTTTTTCAAATTGTGATCCATCTAGTATTCAGTGCCCCGTTTTCATCCTCATGCAGGACAACTCCGCAAATCAAGCCCTTGATCACAAAGATATAGATGGGTCTGATCTAATTCAATGAATCAATCAACCTAATTCGCTTGATGCAAGAGCACCAATTGGAACTAGTTTGATCCTGGACTGAAGTACTAGATATTGTATTGCCACGAGCATACCTATGCTTATATATCAATAAGAATAGTACCTAAGTTAAATGGGCCGACTCTGGAACAGTTGAACCATTATTTTGACACCAATCCACACCCTGTATTGAATATAATTTAATTAGATACTTTCACAAGGTGTGAAATAGAGAAAACAAAAAAAATACTACCTTCTCACTTTTCAATCTCTTGGGCGTCTTGTATGTTCCAAGCAATTGGTCGAGCTTAGGGATGCTCATGGGCTGACCCCCACCTAGTGGGTAATTGAGGATTGTTATTTGAGAAGGGCGGACCCCAACAGGTAGGTAGGTTTTGGAGACAAACCCAAGATTTATGTATAGGCTTTGGGGACAGACCGAGAATTTTCATGTGTATTTTGGATGCAAACCTAGAATTCTCATATAGGTTTTGGAAGCGGGTACCCATGGGGGTGACAGCCCTCAACAGCTTAAATGTAAGTAGACAACTGGCCCCGGCCATTAGGTTGGATCGAACTCCAATTTCAATAGGGCATGGTCGAGCCTATATTTGTCTAAGGGTCGAACCCAGGTCAACATATTTAACACAATCAGGACTTTCAAATGTGCTGGGCCTGGGCCTATCTTTGATAGTCTTGATCTGGATCCGTGGCTAAATTTTATGCCGACAAATAGATGGACCAGTTTGATCAAGATGCAGTCAAGATTACAATATCAACCACAGCTGCAGAGATCTAGCCTGGATATGAGCGTACCAAAACAGTTCAAATGCCGCCGCATTCCTTCGTTTTGATGACGCTAAACTAAAGATTATGACTCAATCCTAGCCCTTTGTGAATTAAATACAGACTGAGGAGATTGCCAGGCCCAACTTGGATTATCACCTTCAGAGTCCACTGCCAAATGGATTCATTAATAATGGGCCGTGTTCTGTTAACTATTCTTTTTATTACAAGTGCTTATTTGAGAACTGTCTTATTGAGATCTTTCCATCCTGCAGTTTCTTGTCGGTCTTACGCCATAGGTGGGCTCCTAAGACTGTTGGACCCAGAAAGTTTTTTCCTTGAGGGGTTCACTATTTTAAAAAAATTCGAGGGGGGCATGTGTTAAAAAACATTGCATAAGGCTTTCCACACGGTTCCAGGCCTTGTCCCCGGATGATTTTGCTCGATACCATGTGAGGATGGTTCTCACAACATAGTGGGCTAAAAAGTGGGCCATGATCAGGTTGTGCCCTCGTGTAGAAGCCCGACCCTGACTCATAGATTATCAGGGCTTACAGTTAGGCCCAGTCCTAGCCAACAGGTCTTAGAAACTTGTTCCCGCCCAGTCCCAAAGCAGGTTGGACTGAGAGACCCAACTGGTTCGCCCAGATGGTGTGTATTTGCCTCGGGAAAGTTCTATGAGTAAAGTATGTACTTCTCATTTGATTCAGCTTATGGGACCCACACAGGTGCCTACTAAGAAATTGTGCCCGAATACTTAGAAAGGTGTCTACATGGATGAGGGTGATTGAAAAATAAAAAAATCAGCCTTATCAAAACATCCAAACCCTTTTTTCAATGGCCATACATTTAGTGGATTTTAGCCGTAGATTACCTTGAGATTCAATTCAATGGTGGACAGAGGTTTAATGAGGGAAAAATTGATCATGGGGGATGAGAACCTAAACGGGCATGCATTGATTAAAAGTGGGCCCAAGTGGGCCCCAAGAGCTGGACTACATACACTGCTGCTCATAGTTGAACGGTTGTCCTGCCCAAGGTTTCTGGATTATTCCTCTTAAATCATCATTATATATCAATTTTCTACCGGTCCATGTAGTTGATTTAGTCAAGTTGACTGTGGCCTGTTGCGTTCAAGCTCCACTAGCAACTCGAGGACCACAGTGACTGCAGTTGGCTGACTTACCTAAGTTCACATTGAATCTATGAATATGCCCATACACTGTCAATTTCAGGTCTCAATCAATGCTAAAGTGTAACTATTATTGTAGTATTAGACATTTTTCTGGTCATGATGTAACCATTCGGCTCAAGCTCAAATGGGCACATTGAAAAATGTCCACAGTGCAGATAGGGAATACCCCCACCCTTCCAAGTTAGGTGGTCATAGCCCTCCCTAAACATATTGACAATCATTATAAATGCACGCCACTAGATGAATTGGGTGCATTAGGTCCGGTAATTCCTTATAATTTGAAGAGAACACTGGATCAACCATGAACATTACAAGTGGGTTCTGCAAAGATAGACCTACCTCAATCCATCCTGTTTTCGGTTGTATTTTGTTACATTCGTAGGCCCTCTCAATGGCATCTTGTGCAAGGTCCTTTTGTTTACCTGTGTGGCTGCAAGAGTAAACGTAAAGTGGAGGTTGAATGATGAATAAAGTAAAATAGAGGGTTTTTATGAAATACATTAAAATTTTTACTTTTCAATCATTACACTCAATTAAAGTGAAAAAGAAAAATGAAAAAAAAAACAGCCAAAGGGGTAGTAAAAGGATTACTGGTGTTACATTTAAATTTTACTTTTATCCTTTTGCCTTTTTCCCATTCAACCCAGTTATAGTAGAAAAATGTCATATCATAACTTTACTTCTCATTTTACTTTTTTATCTAACCTAATTCGGTTAAGTATAACCTACTTTTACTATTGCTTTTTGTTAAACAAATAATTAGATTTGATTGCCTGCCATGGTCAGAGATGTAACACACAGGTTAAGGGGGTTTTGGGTCTATTTTCACGTCCATGGGTGCTTGCACAAAGAGAGACATAAACAGAAAAATGTCGCTTTCATCAAAATCAATAGGAAATGGTCTCATTGTTTTGTGAGTCTTCGCCTTTATTTATTTGATTTTACCTACTTTGATAACATTAAGCATTTTAAAGTTCCTAAGAATTCAATTCGAAGAAACAAGTTGGCCCTAAATGAGGACAACTTCTTTGGATGGATTTTATTAGAAGAGTTTTTTGTTAATAGCCCTCCAAGATTAATGGGATTTGTAAATAGCCCCCTAAGATTAATGGGATTTGTAAATAGGCCCATGTGGTCTAAGTATTTGTAAAAAGGCTCCTACTTTTTCCTTTTAATACCTGCTAAGTCCCAAGAGTAAATATTCCTCACAAAAATGGGCAAACATCATGAGGTTTCTATTTAATTTTTCATAAAACACGATAGAATTACCCTTACACCTATTAAATAAAAAATGAGTATATTATTATTTTATCCCAAGTTCCAACCCTCTCTCTCAATAACTCTCTCTTGCATATAAAGTCTAATAATATATTTTGGAACTTTCATCAATCAAATAGTGGGCCATGTATAGATAGGATAAATTAGAATTGATTATAAGTACATGCGTTAATTGTTATTACGATAGATTTAGGCTTAATGAAATGGGTCTAGATTGAGAAGATTACATTTATATAGGGCACGTTCTTCCACTAAATATAATTCTTATTCTCACAAGAGAAAAAAAAACTATGCTTTTAAAATTATGTATATAAGGATAAAAGAGATAGACAAAAATATCATTTCACTTTAAAAAATTATAGTAGTTGAAAATCTACTGATTTTAGAGATACAAAGGGTACTAAAATGAAAATGCAGGGGCCGATTTACAAATACTATAACCATAGAAGCTTATTTACAAATCTTATAAAATTTAGGGGTATTTACGAAAACCTCAAAAAAAAAAAAAACATAAAGAATGACGACCAGTTCTATTTTGCATCCATATATATCTTCTTCAAAATCCTGTTTCCAAACCATGGGCCCACCAGATGCTTGTCACATATGTCCATTGAGCGCCATATACTTCCACCTACTACAAGACAGCCTCCAACCCACGTTCATATGTCACCCACCCTTACTTAGTGCGACCCACCGCTTAATGAAATGTGAATGACCTAAGACTCTGTTGTGCCACTCATCACTCAATGCTTACCCTACGAAGCATGCCTCTTGGGATCCCACATGAGCTGTGACCCGTTTTTAGCAGCATGTCAACCTTCTAAATTTATTGGATCCTCTCTCAGCCACATTTTATGTTCTCTCTTTCTTCCTTTTCTTCCTTGTCCAAAGTCCAAATCCCATTATTTTATTGCATTAACATCCTTTTTAATTGGTGTAACTGTCATTGAAATCATCTGCTGCAACTTTCCATGACATCATAGCCTGGCTTTAGATTGATGGTTTGAATTTAGACACATGTAAGTTCTCTCTTTTAGTAGTCATTGTTGACTCTTTATATAGCATTAGGCCATTAGTATAGAATTAGGTTTTGTTTAAGTTATAGGGGATAAGAGTTATGATGTTGGACAGGGGTTAGAACAACTATGATCAGATCATCTTATTTCTTTATTTCAGGACCTCAGACTTTGCTACTTTATAAATTCATATTCTTTTTTAATTGTGATTCAATTCAACATTGCCTGATATATAGTTAGATCAAGGTTGAACTGGTATGACCGACAATTTAAGGGGGTTGGTGTGGGACTGTCGGAGAGACTTTGGCTCCATCATCAAAGGTGGGTGACAGTATTTCTGAAGTCATCTCATGGGCTTGAAAGTCAGGCCCATGCCCATTTCATTTACCAAACTGGCATCCATCTACAGAGCCTCATTGTTTTCTCGTACCCCAAAGTAGGAGGCTGAGACCCAAGAGTGCCCATACAAGTGGGAAGAGAATACCCACAAAATGTGAAGAGTGGAATAGCAAGCGGTTGAAACTTGAGAGCCACTGAGCAACGCACTGCTGTTGTGGGCGTAACTGTTTAGAGAAAAGTAGAAAAGACAGACAAACCTAGCTGCGCCTGATTTGGTTAGCCACATCTCAGAAAATGGACTACAGATGGACCGAAATTTAGTGTTCCTGATGGGCGTAGCAGCCAAAAGGCAGATGGTTGTGCTGTCATGGGCCCCATTTTGGTCTTGTGTGATTTGCGTGGACCACTAAATTGAGATCTTTCTTAAATGGGTCGGCCACTGGAAGAAGTTATTCAGAAGAAGACAAAATCTATACTCCCAACAAACCTCTTTAAAATAACCAGAAGAAGAAGTTGGGTTCGAGTTGGGCAGGGCCCAAGTTCCATCTTCAGTGGCCTGAAATGGCTAAAGTTTATTGCGGTCTTTTATCCTACCCTCATTCAAAATCAATGTTACTGTGAAAGAATATAAGATGGAGATGTAAATGGATCCGACTTTCCTAAAATTTGATTTGTTTTGATAATGGTTTCGTATTCATTTAATATTTTGTATTCATTTGATATCTCCCCTTGGTTCATTTCTTTTAATTGAAGGAGAGGTTACTTGGTAACTATTTATGGAATTTGTCTTTGTTTCTTCAATTTTAGTCACTTTTAAGATTATATTTCTAACAAGAGGTTTTTGTAAATACCCCCCTCCTAAGGTTTATAGGATTTGTAAATAAGCATTTATGGTTATAGTATTTGTAAATAGGGTCCCTGCATTTCATTTTAATCCCCTTTGTATCCCTAAAATCAGTAGACTTTCAACTATTATAATTTTCTATAGTGAAATGATATTTTACATATCTTTTTTATCCCTATTTACATAATTTTAAAAGTATAGTTTTTTTTTCTTGTGAAAATCAGAGTTATATTTAGTGAGAGAACATACCCCATACAAATCTAATCCTCTCAATCAAAACCCATTTGATTAAACCTAAATACAGCGTAATGACAAGTAACATATATACTTATAATCAATTCTACTTTATCCTATCCATACATAGCTTACTATTTGATTGATGAAAGTTTCAAAATATATTATTAGATTTTATATCCATGAGAGAGTTATAGAGAGAGAGAGAATAAAATAATAATATTTATAAAAAAATTATAATATTTTTAAAAATAATAATATGCTCATTTTTTGTTTAATGTGTGAAAGGGTAAAGTTGTCATGTTTTATAAAAATTAAATGCAAACCTTATAATGCTTGTCCATTTTTGTTAAAAATATTTACTCTTGGGACTAGGCAGGTATTAAACAGAAAAGCAAGGGCCTATTTATAAATACTTAAACAAGAGGGGCCTATTTATAAATCCTATAAATTGTAGGGGGTATTTACCAAAAACTCTATTTTTTCCTTAATATATTTAGGAAAAACGAAAATTTTCTAGCTTTTTTTTTTCCATGGTGTTTAAGATCTAGAAGGCATTTGTATAACGCCTCTTCTAACAATGTTGCCGTTTGGCATTGTGAGAAATTGAGGATAGAAATTGCTTTTTAAAGCATTTATTTATTTATTCATAGAGAGGATCTGAGCTTCCTATATAACATAGTCGAAAAGCGATGCTCTCTTTCACAGTATTACACAAATGCCTCTTTAAGTGCGTTTGTGCAAAGGTTGTTCTACGGAAATAGCAGGGGACAACACCCTTCCTCACACTTGTGTTTAGTGCAACATAGAACCTTAACAAAAAGCACATAGATCCTTCATTTTTTATGCGTCTGCAAGGATCCAAAAATCCTACCTAGGTGGTTGGACTTTGATGCTGCATTTGTAGCTCATATACAACATACCGTAAGCAAAACTCTCTCATTTTATACTTTGAGGGGCCATTTGTGCAACGCGAGATGCCGCAAAAAGCATGGAAAAAAATCAAACACTATTCTCGCAGCATTTGTGCAGTGCCGAATGGCGCTTAAACGGTTGGTTTTGTGCACATCTTTCATTGCTAGTGGGGATCTGTAAGTCCTATATATACTCTATATACTAAGTAAGAAATACTTAGAGCAAGGTTTCCTCCTCTACGGTTGGTTTTGTGCACATCTTTCATTGCTAGAGGGGATCTTTAAGTCCTATATACTCTATATACTAAGTAAGAAATACTTACAGCAAGGTTTCCTCCTCTACCTTTCTCCACACCACATTCTAATTGTACTCAGCTAAAATAATTTATGTTCATTTAACGTTGCTGGCTATCTAATCCCACAAAATAATAACTTATTTTGCCATCCATTTCAAATCTGATAAGGCACAACTGCAAGTGACAGTGGATTTGGAGGACATGGTTTGACAATGCACCATGATCTGAGAAGTTGGATTACTCCAAGTTATATATAGATATGATAGTATATGATTCACCTTTGATTAAAGGAAACTAAGGAAACATTATTCTAACCAAACAAGGCAAACAAATAGCCTTTTAATATGGTATCATTGTAAAAGTAACAAATTACAGTTTAAAATAGGACTTGTTGGACAGCCTAAAATTCCTCAATTGCCAACTCGGGATTTCCATACAACCATTGCCCATCCATCCCTATTCCCTGGGCCACAGCGCCACATAAGTCAAAATTACATTATCCACGTTTTACAAAAAGAGAAGAGTAGAGTATTCAAATACAACCCACCTCCTCCAACCTAGTCAATCTGCTCTAAAATGGATGAATATTTGGTGGACCCACATGCATCTGTATCTATCCTACCACTCCAAATCCTTTGAGGGGGATAACCCACGTTGACTGATAGGTCCACCACATCATTATGGCAGCTCTGCCTTAAACGCATGGCAAGTTGTCCCTAGTGACATGGTTGATCCTAATAGATTAACCCACAATCACTATAGGGTAAACTGTCACTGGACCCATCGCTCGGTCTCAATAGGCACCCAGTCGGCACCATTCTAGCCTATTTACTCCAATTGAGATTGTATGTGGATTTGCCTGAGGGTGACCGTTGGTACCTCAGGCAAATCCACAGACGGTCCGGACACAATTTACCGGGGCGCCTTCAATTCCCATCAACATTCGACACCCCGTTACGTTGAAAGTTGCGTTACGATCCGATATTTACATCAATTTTCCATCGTTCCGGGTTCGGACTCAGCATCACGTGCTTACAAGCAAGACAGATGACGTGTCTACAGGACGTGGACTGGTCCTTCTAATGGAGAAGTGGCCTTGGTCTTATTCAACAGTTTGCGAATGTTGACCTGATGTCCGGTTTGGATGCTTTCAGTCTTCTTCATAAGACATTGGATGGGAGTGGCCAGCTTCACAACACAAACGAAAATGGTGGGCCCAACAAGTCAAGCCAGTTTGATCAATTTGTGTTTTTTATGGTCTCATGAACAATTGCACTTATCCTAAGTCCCTCAGTATCATGCTCTAATTGCTTTTAAAAAGGCGAGATACCTTACCATTGAGTTACTGGTTGTCATTTGACACCTAATTTGTTCTCAAATACACTTGGTTAAGTGTAAATACAGCATTTGGCTAAAAAAACATATATATGCAATTATCTTTTGCTGCATTTTTACGTGTAATTGGGTCTGGATCCTCTAAGTCTTTTATTCGGAGAATACCTTAGTCAAAAGGAGTGAAACATATAGTAGGGCCTGCTTAATTGAAAATTCAAGCCCCCCAAAATAAATGTCCTCCCAGTAAGATTCATCATATGGGAAATAATGTTATTAGCAGCATCCTATGCATTATTAATTATATTATATATTATCTGGATATATAGGATAAAATTCAATTAAAAATAAAATTAGTTAAGATAAATAGTTTAGAAAATATCAAATGCAAACATCCGAAATCATTTACAAAAAAAGATAATAATAAAAAAAACAAAGATGAATGCCTGAATGCAAAATTAGAATCTAAACCAACCTAACGTAAATAAAACAAAACTTTATAAACAACAAAACTAAATGTAGCCTTGAATTGAAAGTCTTCTACTAAAATATATAATAATAACAGATTGATGAGTGGGCCCAATGAGAGTCACAATTAAATGTAGTGGTCAAAATTGAATTAAAAAGCATGCTATAATTTATAATTATAAGTTAAGGTGGGATCCCGTGAGAGTCAAGATTTGAAACAAAACAGTGAAAGTTAATTTAAATACTATTACTACAATATATAAATATTGTCTACGTCTATGACATTTGACATAAAAAATTTAAGCAACTCAAAATTAGTGCCCTCTATACCATCTATCCTACAATTTTATTGTGGTCGGAGTCAGAACTACCAACAAATTGTCAATAAATTCAAATGTGTCTGTGTGATATCAGCTGCTTTGCACGTTCCAAAAGCTCTGTTTCTCTTTCGCTGTCTGGTGATGTTTCTAAAGAAAGAAGATATTATGATGATAAAAGGGAGAAGTAAAGTAGAACGGAACGTGTTAGTGTCGTGTAGTCCTGTCGCTCATCTAAAGGTGCTACGTTACTCGTTTCATCGTCGCCCAGAGTCTTATCTTTTGGGGTGCGGCCTTTCATAGATGGGAATGGCCAATCAGATTCCAATTTCCATTGCGTCAGCGACTCGGCGTCATGAGAGTTTAGTTTATCTGCTCTTAAAACATAGATTTTTCCTTCAAAGAGTGACCACATGTCTTTAAACTGGATTGGTGTTAAGGCTCTTGTATATTGGCTAAATTCATAGTTTGGACAAAACTTTAATGTATGTTGAAGTTATATTTTTATTTATTTTAGATTAAGAGTTTGTAGAGGTTAAAGAGTTTTAAAACAATTGAAATAAAGGTATTTGAATTGAAAATGTTATATCTCCCAAATCGAGTGTTGAATATGGGCAAGCGACCTACCATTTGAAAGCTTGTTTCGAATATATATGTAGGTGTCAAAATTGCATCAATCAGAGCTCAAACATTGCAGTTATAACTTTGGAAAGTTTACAGAAATTGTGCTGTTTAAAATTACAAAACTATCATTATGCGAATTCCTATTTATCTTTTAAGTGGGACTTTTCTATTTTGTGCCAATTCATGTTCTTGTTAGATTACCATTATGAGGCACTAAATTAGGGTTATAGAAAGGGATTTTTTTCTTAATCTTAAGGTATTAATCTCCTTATTCTAAGTTGGAAATACAAATTTAAGATACTCTTCTTCTCTAAAACAGTAATTGGAGAGATTGTGTTGAAGCTTTAAGTTCTAGAGATTTATGCTTTTACTTTTTTTATAAAAAATTGACTTCTCATGTAGAAAGTGCATCATTTCCTTATTCTAAATTGAAAATACAAATTTAAGATATTATTCTTTTCTAAAGCACCCATTGGAGAAATTGTGCTAAAGCTTTCTGTTCTAAAGATTTATGCTTCTACTTCCTTGCAAAAAATTGACTTCTCATGTAGAAAGTACATTCACCTTGAGGATTCAAGGCCGTTGTTTCAAAAGTAGTAAGTAGTGAACTGTGGGTAGTCGACAAGAAAAATTGCAGTCCTTAGGTTGAGTTGCAATTGGAATAGGGTATGTGAGTATATCTTGTAATTGCTTGTTATTAGTGTTTGATTTTTGTTAGCTCAAGAAGGACTCATGATTTTTCCCGAGTAAGGTTTTCAAAGTAAAAAACTACGTATCTTCTTTTTATACTATGTGATTGATTTATTTGCTAGTTCTTTTCTTCTTTCGTTGCATATATTTTAAACTACAATCTAGAAATTCAGATCTGTGTTGATCTTCTAATTAATTTCAGAAAAAGTCACACTAAGTTACTATGTGTTAATCTATTGAAATTTTTAGAATAAAATTTAATCAAGAAGGCACATCTATAACTAAGCCATCATTGCTAAAAAAAATAACAAATCTTACTTAATTATGCACAAATCTAAAAAGAAGTCTATAAAGAAAAACCCTAGATTTGTTCAATATTTTGAATGCAAAGGGTTTGAGCATATTACTTATCAATGTGTAAATAGAAAGTTAAAAAGATGTGGTAAAGCTATTGCAACAACGTAGGATGATGATTCTTAAGATACTAAAAGTACACTTTTTAACACTACCAGTTCTAAGTTTGTTGTGTTCATGATGAGATCTTCACATGACACATCTGACAATGTTTCTGATGATGAAGTGTTAAATGATGAATTAGAGTATAAGATATTGCTGAAGAAATGCAAGTGGATGTCAAGCATTAATGAGAAGTTAGCACTTATTAATGAGAAGTTGGCACTTAAGTTGAAAGCCATGAAATCACAAAATTCTTTACTAACATTTGAACTGGAAGATGCACGAGCAAAAGTAAATCAAATAGAAACTCAGCGTACTCCTTTGTCTATCAAATTAATTGATGGAGATGTCAAAAAATACTTTCTTTTAAAGCATACTGAGAAGGTTGAAAAAAAATTGCAAATGGTAAAGAGTTAGGTAGCCAATCTAAAAGCTGAAAAGGATGATTTAAATGGTAAATTGAAGATGGTTCACAAGGAGTTAGAATGTACTAAAAACAGAGTAAAGCGATGAACACTGAATCCATGACACTTGATAAAATTCTTTGTAGCCAAAAGAAATATTTTTCAAAAATTGGCATTGGCTACGAACGTGGAGCTTTAACTTCCAAAAACAAAGGTAAATCAAAGGTTTTTATGGTTTTCATGGTTTCTACTGCACTACATGCTGCACGAGTAAATCATGTTGGTAGTATATCCAAAAAGAATGCATCACATCCTAAATCTAATTCCACATGTTATCATTGTGAAATCAAGAGACACATTCAACAACGCATTACGATAAACTAAGAAATCTACCGAGACATAAGCAATTGAAGAAGCAATTCTCTCCACTAAAGATCAAGACTAAAGCCATACAGGTCAGGAAATCTGACTTACCTACTAATTTGATACACACTGCACTAAAAGCTTCAAATCCGCAATTGTAGTTATTAAAATCCAAAAGCTTCTAATCAAGACAATCAAGCTTCTGTCCTCAGCACTAAAAAGAAGATGACATTAAGTAGGAGTTAAAATTAAAGGGGAGCTGCTAGATCCTGATTGACAACTTGCTATATGCTGATTATTCTTTGTCAATTATAGACAAAAGGGGTGGATATATAGAGACAGATTATATAGTGAAGTTACAAGACATATTATATAGTGAAGTTACATGTTTTTTTTTCAAATATTCAATGTATTTTTTATTTTATTTTTTAATAGAATATTTGTAAAATGTAGGGAGTTTTATCCATAAATTGCTAAAGGAAGAGATTATTATGACTATTGTATGTTAGCTGAATTCATGGATTAGACAAAATTCTAGTTCTAGTCAAAATTATATTTCTATTTATTTTAGACTAAGAGTTTTAAGAGGCTAAGGTCATAGAATATTTTGAATGAAAGTATTTGGATTAAAAATGTCACATCTCACAATCCGAGTGTCGGATATGGGTAAGTAATTTATTGTTAGAAAGCTCATTTTGAGTAGATATCCTTAAGTTTCAAAATTGTATCAATCAAAGCTAAAACAACAAAGTTAGGGCCTCGGGAAATTTATAAAACTTGTGCTGTCCAAAATTACAAAACTACCATTGTATGAATTTGTATTTCTATTTTAAATGGGACATTCATATTTTGTACCAATTCCTATTCTGGGTGAATTACCATTATAGGGCACGAAATTGGGGCTATAAAAAAAATATAGTTCTTAAGATCCCAATATTGAGAGCTTTACATGTTAGTTGATTTAATGGTTCGAGACTTCTATTTTTCTTTGTTTCAATTCTCTTGTAAAAATATCTTTTTATTAAAATATTTTCAGAAAATTAAAAGAGTGGATGTTGATTTACTTCTTAGATTTGTGTTTGTGTTGTTGTTGTTGTAAACAAAGCAACAAATTATGAGATAAAAGTTTCTGCAAAAGAAAATATAATACAAAAGTTGTGCAGATATAATAAATATGTGATAGCTCCTCCCAACTCAGCATAATATTATCTGCTTTGACCCAACATTACTCTTTCTGCCCAAGTAAGCTTTACTTCATAGTTGTTATAAGATTTGGGATCACGCGGCTTTAAAATGTGTTTTGTTGAGTTAACACAGGTTTGACTTATGAGCCAAGGGTAAGGATTTAAATATTTTCACTATGGGATTTGACCTTTGTCAAGCGGTTTCCACCGAAGTGTTTGTCTCTCTTCACCACGCTGGGATTTGGGCTTCACAACATGGGTTGTGTCTTACCCCTAATATGGAGCAAAGATTCGTTGGCCTTTGTTGGGTTTTAGACCCAACAGGACTGCCCCACTAAACCCACACAGGTTGAAGATAATCCTCGAATTTTCTCTTGTTTACAAGTTAGAAAGTGGAGATTTTGTTTGTTTGTTTTAACCTACGTTAAGTGAGTGGAAAAAGAGGGTTTCTTCTGCAATAAGTAAACGATCCTCAAGTAAGTAGAAGCTTGTAAATTATTATTTTTTCACACTGAATTTGATTAGCCATTCTGGAGTTTTTCCTCTTGATCTTAAGAGTGTTTTTACATGTAGATTGGTGTGTGGTTCTTCAATCTCCGGTTTACTCATTTATTTATTTTTTAGTATCGTCCAATTTTCAAAGTGATTTGCTCCTCTCAGTCGACGACGACGCAGCCATCAGCTGAGTAATAAAACCGTGACTCCAAAGGCCAACATAACCCAAATCAACCCATTCCACATTTACAGCTCCTCATTTAGAGCTAAAAGCAAGAAAGTCAAAATGGTCCTGTCTCAGAAAAAGAAACTCGACAAAGACCCAACATGCCTTCCAAATCCCTTACTCAAATACATACGTTCACGCTAAGGAACTAGACTCTTATCTCAAAAAGCAACTCTGTTCAAATTCAGTGTATGTGGGGCTGTTAATGGATATTTGATTCCCTGATTATCTAAATGTTCTCAGTTGTTAATAACTGGGTCTAAATCATTATTTAGGTCCCGATAAATAAATGCATCCAAATCTGAATTCTATTTTTAGACTTGTAGCCCAAACAATTCCAAGCCTAGTTTTACTTTATTCCGACCCGTAAACTTAAGACGCAACATATTAGTTATTCTCCCAATTTTTAAAAAACTTTTCTAAAAGTTAGCTTTCTTTTAAAATTTTTCTCTAAAGCATTCTTTATATAGAATCAGATTCAGATGGTTCTGGTTCCAATTCTTGGTTCATCCTCTCTTTAATGGTTTAGAATCTAGGAAACTAGTTTCAAACCGGTTCCAGGTCCATCCTCTCTTTAATGGTTTTAGTTCCGAGTCTACTATGAACCGAGACTGAAACCAAACCATTTACAACCCTATGCATATGGAATCTAAAATCAACTATTCATCGAATTGAACCAAGGCAAATCAGCTAATTAGTATGACATCCAATTTGAAAATAGTTTTTTTTTTTTTTTTGCCAAAGTTTTTCCTAAACCATAAGTTCAGATCATATATAGGCACGAGCAAACCTACATGCGAAGGCCTGGGGGCTTCAGCCCTCACCCAACCTAAAAAAAAGCCCATACGGACTATAAGGCCAGGCTGGCACAACTCCCACTTATAAAATCCAATGAGCCCCACTTGTTGTGCATGATGAAGCTCAAGGTGTTCTAGACTATTGATTTGATGGGGCTCAATGTGTTGGACAATGCAAAGAAAAATAAAATCTAAAAGATAAAAGACCTTCACCACAGTTTCTATCATCAGGTAAATGAATATTAAAAAAAAGTCAATAAAAACTCTTAATTAACAAGTCCCATTCCATTTGGGCTAACAGATCAATACAAAAATTACTACCTTAAATACATCTATTGAATCTAAGTTTTAATAGATAGCTAATTGACAAGCTCTTGATTGTATTTTAAGTTTTCATTATGGACTTGATTTTATTTTATTTTTCATTATGGTCAATTTATCCAACATGAATTTCATGAAGTAGCATAAAGGCGTGAGTTGGCTTCCACATCAACCACTTCATTTGTCTCATTTGTATTTGTATGGGGTTATCGGGGCAAGTGAGGGATTAATCTTATTGGATCAATAAACCACGTATACTCACCTCACAAAAAGGGCAAAAAGATTAGTGGTCAATCTTGCTAAAGTTTCAAACTTTATTTGTTCGGCCATTTTGACTTTCGTGGGGCCGGAAAATTGTTGGCCACGATGGGATTGCCGCCCCACAAAATAGGGAGAAGAATCGGACGAAGCTGTTTCGTCCACGTGGCAACTGAGAGATGACGTCACCCTCCTACCATTCGCTGACGTGGCCGTCGCGTACGCTGGATGCAGTGGAACATTCCCCAACCCCCACCGGATAATTTCACCGCGAGAGGGGCCGGGCAGCTACGTTTTCCACGGGCAGGCCGTAACTGAAATCTTGGCCATTGATATCTCGCCACGTGGTCGGTGGAACGGACGGGCAGCTTCACCGATTTGCCCAAGTCTCTACCTGCTTCAGAGGAAAGATAGCGTTCATTTCACAGTAAAGCGCGGGAATATAAATTGTCGGTGGCCTCCTCACCTCCCACTACATTGGTGAAAATGGGATTATTCTTAGTTTGAGATTGATTTAGACGTTATCCCTTAGTGGCACTTGAAACTTATTATAATAAACAATAGAAAGAACTAGACCAATTAGGTACTGATTAGGTTGATTGATTCAAGTTGGTTGGTTCATTACAAAATAAAATATGCCTCAACGCTTTTTAGCAAATGGCAAAAATGGTAATTAATATAAATATTATTCTAATTTTGACCTTGTGCTCTCTTCGTTTCATGGGGCCACTTGCTTAGCTAAAAGCCTAATTTATTGGGTGTATAGACAATATAGGACTATATGTATATAATAAAAGAGTTGATTTTCGGACACCTTCAATATTAAAAAAAAAGAGTCAATACTTTTTTCAAAATTAACTTTATCGAAAATCAACAACTCCCTACAGAAGACGAGGATAATAAGGGTGGCGAGTTTAGATTTGGGTTGATTTGGATTTCAAAAGTGAGCAATCTCCCGAGAATCAGATCCAATGGACTGGATGCTTAGTGGATCCATGGTTGCTTGACCCTTTATCACAATCCGAGTGCGGCCTCGTGTGAATTACTAGCGGGGACAACGCGGAGTTGAGTGCTCCCGCGGTGGATTATACTATATATCAGTTACCGTTTTAGAGAAGCGGAAGGTTCTGTTTCCAACGGACTATTTCCAGTTCCATGCTTCCTTGTTCATCCAAAAGGACTGGAGTCTGGGGTCTTCTCTCCATCTTTCCTCTCCTGAAAGCAGGAGAGTCCTTTTATTTATTATTAGTGGGGTGGATTGATTTCTTAGTAACTTTGAAAGCTGGGCAGGTTCCAGATTTCAAAGATGGATGATGAGTATCAAAAGCTACTCAGGAGGATGAACACACCAAGGTATGTTCTTCTCTTCCTTCTTTTTTTTTTTTTTTTTTTTCTAAAAGATTGAATCTTTGTCCTTTTTTTTTAACCCTTTGTTGGGTAGTCTTCTTTGGGGGGAATAGTAAGTTATAGAGATTACTCTAATTAATGGGCCTCTTGAGCCTCCTCTTAATAGCTTTTTTTTTTTTTTTCCACTTTTATGTTAACATCTCCTTTTGTTTGGTGGGTTTTTTTAGTTGGTTCTGTTTTTTAGTATGAATTTGCAGTTTTGTAGAGAATGCTTTAAAGGGTATGTGGATGATTTTTTTTTTTTTTTTGGTTGTTGATGTTTGGGATGCTGTTTGGGATGCTTTGATGTTTGCTTATGTAATTTAAGAAGAGTATGATTTTGGAATTCTTGAATTTCCTCTTTGTGAATATGGCATTGTGTTCCAGTAAGAAGCACAAGTTTCTCAAGAACGATGTTAGGGTGAGGTTTCTCTGTTCTGGGTTTTTCTTCTTTTTTTTTCTTTTCCCTTTTTGGGTGAATTTTTAGGGGTTGTTGCTGTTTGATATTGTGATTTAAATGAGTTTAGGATGAGGTATCTTGGTTGGGTTTGCTGCTAATTAACGAGGAATTGCTGCTTTTTAGAGCTTGGGTTTTCTCTGGAATTTTCTATGGTTTGAGCTTTCATTCCTTTTTTTTGTGTGTGTGTGTGGGATTTGGTTCATTTTCTTCTGTATGCTTTCATAATTAAAAGGAGGTATTTATGACTCTGCGAAAAAAAAAAAAAAAAAGAAGAATCTCTCTCTCTCTCTCTCTGTATCTATCTATACACACACACATGTAATCAATCATGATGTTTGTTTGTGCTAATTTGAGAATTAAAGCAATTTTTAGTGACCTGAATATGGATTCAATTTAGTTCTTTTACTAGAACTTGATTGTTTTTCTTTTTTTTTTTCCTTCTTTTCTTCCACTTTTACCTACTTTTTTGGAATCTACTTAGTTTATTTTAATAAAAAGAGCTGCAGCTTTGTTGATGTAACTGTAAAGAGTGTGCTGTATCTCCCTGTTTTGGGTTTCTGTTACTCATTCTCCTTCTTTTTAAGTATTTCTGTATTTTAAGGGATTTAATTTTTGTGGTAGAACAGAATATGGGAATCATTACTTTTACTAAAAATCATGTCTCTTTTCGCTTTTTTGCTTTTTTATTTTCCTTATCTTGAGGAGTACTGAAATATGGCAAAGGATCTGGTGCTCAATTTTATTTCTTTATGCTACCAGGCACCCTTTATCCCCACATGCATGATCAGAAATAGGAAATCTAGATTGTTAAGATAGAGGGGCTCAATTGTTGGCAGGTCATGCTTCAATAGCCGACGATGATCTTGATCATTGATTGAAGCTCTTTTTCCCCCAGGCAACCTTTATTCCCACATGCATGATCAGAAGTAGGAAATCTAGATTGTTAAGATAGAGGGGCTCAATTGTTGGCAGGTCATGCTTCAATAGTCGATGATGATCTTGATCATTGATTGAAGCTCTTTTTCCCTGGTGAAGAATTTCACCCATTAATTTTCCTCCAAAAAGTGGTTGAGCAACAGAGAATGATTGTAAAAATTGATTGAATTACACACTATGGAGAATGGGTTCGTGACAATAGTAGCCTAACATCAGAAAATTCCCTGGAATATTGGTTTTGTGTTCACACTACAGAGAATGGATAATATTGCCTAACATCGGAATATTTCCATGGCATATTGTTTTTGTGTTTTATTCTCTTCCCTCCCTTTCTTCTGTGTACTATGTTTTCTCCCTTTAAATTTTTTTAGAAATGCCAAAAAAAAGGCCCGAAATGCGGCCTTTCTCTGTCATTCTCTTTTTTTAAACTTTAGTTTCCTATCAGAACCAATATTCTTATCCTTTTTGCAGGGTTGAGGTTGACAACAATGCTTGTGAAAGTGCAACCGTTATCCGAGTAAGCAAGAATTCTCCCACTTATAACCCTTCAGCTATGAGGCATATATACTTCAAAATGCTCAACATATCATGTTGTACTGTATTGAATACTTCACTTTTTATTTGTGAATCTGTCCTTGTCATGTCCATGGCATGTTCTTGCTGTATTCATTCTGTATCTGGAATCATATTCCCTCAGCACATTGAAAGATAATTGAAATTTGAGATGATATGCCTGTTCTGTTGATTATTGGATGCTATTATTGATGATTTTGGCTGTTCTCAGTCAGTAATAATGGAATGTTCCATTTTCAGGTCAACAGTGTTAACAAACATGGGATTCTCTTAGACGTTGTTCAGTTTCTTACAGATCTAAACCTCATTATAACCAAAGCATACATATCATCAGATGGAGATTGGTTCATGGATGGTATGACTTCATAGCTGTTTGAATTGAATTCCATGGAGCTTGGAATGCTCTTTCTTTCCCCCCACTTCCCTCTTAATCTATTATAATCACCAACTGAAGTATTTCATTTTATGTGATGATTTCAGTGTTCAATGTGACTGATCACAATGGGAACAAACTTGAAGATCAAGGGACAATTAACTATATAAAAAATGTGAGTGCCAAGTTTCGTATCAATTTTTTTTCTTTTTAATCTCACCCATGACTAGATTACTCTGTTCTCTCACACATTTCTTTTTTTTTTTTTCAACCATATGTGGGTACATTTGGTTTTATTTGTTGATTATAAAGTATTATGATATTATTCTTGGTGTGTTGAGTTCGAACAGGGAGCTGTGGTTTATCGGTGTAGAGCTATAGACCACCTTTTGATAGAGGTTACCATTGAAGAGTCTGAAAATTTTCACTGATGGCACAATTCTAATCATTGCATTCCATTGATGGTTTGCTAGGGTTGGCTGAAAAAGAAATAGAGTTGGATACACACCCAGTGTAGAGGAAGGCAACCCATTGGATGGCCATGAGCTTCCAATCAGAGTTATTCTTGAACCAAGATAGACCCACCATGGAGCCAATCAGATTAAAATGGTATGGTTCACTAGACCTCGGCCCCATTCTTAAGAACCAAGCACTCAAGGATATGTATCATGTCCTAGAGGTCTAGGGGCTTAGAAGTACTTTTATCCAAGGGCCTGTTGTGATAGTCAAGGCAGTCTTAAGTCCCTTGTATTTTAAGTCCTTGTATTCTAGACTTGAGTTCTAGTCCTACTTTGTAGTGAATTCCCAAGAATTGACAGTTTTATCAGAGGAGTATTGAAGAGGTAAGGAGTGAAGTGTCCTAAGTAGAGCTATAGAAGGGACCCAGACTTCTCAGGAGATTTATTTACTAGGGTGATCTGTAGGAAATATTTTCCTATTAAAAGGGGAGATTGTTTGAGGTCCCTTTGTGGATCTTCACTGAAAATTTTCACTTTGAGCCCCTCTGATATAAAGGCGTTGTATAAGATTCTAGGGATTCAATACTGATAAAAAGAAAGGTCTTAAATGTTTGTCTATGGTACTTGATTCTTTTTCCATTGAGATTGATCTGATTTTGCGTCTTCCATTTTCAATTGTCCCATCTTATTTTTCTTTTCTCCTGCTTCCATGATCATGAACTGACCTCTTTGTTGCATCACATATGATAATGTTTCTGAAAACACACTCTTGCCTTAGTCTCATCAAGGAGCTGGCATATGAAAATACTCTGTTCTCTCTATATTTTTGCTTTGTGCATCCCTTGAACTTCCGCATGGGTTGGCACATTTTCAGTCTCTCGAAATGGAAGCTTCCGAATTCTTGTCCTCAATGAAAAGTTCTGTTGGTGTGATTCCTTCTGTAGAGCACACTTCAATTGAACTAACGGGCGCTGATCGGCCTGGCCTACTATCCGAAGTATGTGCAGTGCTCACAGACTTGGGATGCAATGTGGTGAAAGCCAAGGTCTGGACGCATAATGCAAGAGCTGCAGCTGTTGTTCATGTTAAAGATGCATGCACAGGTTCTGTAATAGAAGACCCAAAGTGGCTTGACACAATTAAAGAGCGCTTGTGTAATGTGCTTAGAGGAAACAACGACCCAAAGACAGCTAAGATGACGGTCTCATTGGGGGTCACTCACACAGAGAGAAGGTTGCATCAGATGATGCTTGCTGATAGGGACTATGAACGAATAGGGATGGAAACAACTGCTGATAAGGACTCAAGACCTCATGTGGCTCTATTTGATTATATCAAAAGGGATTACACTGTGGTCACCATGAAGTCTAAGGATAGGCCAAAGCTATTGTTTGATACAGTTTGTGCTCTTACAGACATGCAATATTTTGTATTTCATGGAAAAGTGGAGACAGGAAAGATGGAAGCTTATCAGGTAAGAATATTCCCAGGCCTTATGTATGATATGAAATGGATTTCCAGTTATACTGATTATCTTTCATAATCAATTCATGCACAATGGAATGAGTTTGGATGTTCTAGAGTTTTTTCAAACCGTTTGAATTGGTAGAATGGGTGGTTATCTATTGTTCTTCTATGTTATAAAAATATCCCTGGGCCCTTAATAGGGTATGAAATGGGTTTTCAGCCATATTGATTTTACCATTTACAGTTGGCATGGAATGGAATGGATGTTATGGGGTGTTTGGATGTGCCCTTCCAAATTGCAAACAGTTTGAATCTTCTGGTAGAATGGGTGATCATCTGTTCTCTTGTATTAGGGGAAGCAGAAACATGATTGACAACACTGGTTTCCCACTCTAAATATCAATATGGAATGTAAACTAAAACAGTATTCCATAGAATTCCATTTCTGATATATTTGTACCTCACTCAACACAAGATGGAGTAAGAACAACTACCTTATTAACTGATTGCAGTTTGGGGTGCATTTAAATTCACCATTGGGGTGCTGCCTGCCTCTGCTGATTGCTGCCTTGTTAGCTACTCATCTAATCATGTATAAATTTATCCAAGAATATTGTTCTTTTTTGGATGTAGGAATACTATATCAGACATGTAGATGGTCTCCCTGTAAGCTCAGAAGCTGAACGAGAACGAGTAACTCGGTGCCTGGAAGCAGCCATTGAGAGGAGAGCTTCAGAGGTACTGATCACTTTTACTCAATAAATTCCGTCAGATACTTACTTGTGATAGGAGGAATGCAACAAAATTCAATCATACCTTTTTACCCAGCTATAAGCTGTACAAGTGATTCCCACTTTCTTTGTAACATGGTTCCCATGTAAAGCTAGGATCATCCAATATGGAAGAAATTAGAAGGCACCCCATGAGATGAATGTGAACGGCTTCATCTAAATTTTGGATACAGAAGGCAAAGCATCATCATAGACTCGTACCTCTTTTTTTTTTTTTTTTATGTCTCTCATGGTTCTTGTTTTTGGGGCCTGTAGGGACTAGAGCTTAAATTATACACAGACAACCGAGTTGGGCTTCTTTCAGACATCACTAGGGTATTCCGTGAAAATGGATTATCTATCAAAAGAGCAGACATCATAACAAATGGAGCAGACATCTCAACTGGTCACCCTGGCAAAGCAATAGGTACCTTTTATGTTACAGATGCATATGGTCATCCCGTCGAAGCCAAGACCATTGAGTCAATCCGTCAACAGATTGGCCAAACCAGCCTGAGAGTGAAACAGAATCCAATCTTCTCTTCAAAACCTCACCAAGAAACTGCAACTGGTTTCCTCTTCAGCAGGTTATTCAAGGCTCGTTAATTGCAAAATTCCTGATTGATCCGGTCCTACTCATGATACTTCCATACAGAAGCATGGCAGAAGGTGTACAAATGAAAAAGAAAAGAAAGAGATTTAATGTTTACAGAGGAAAATACAAGTAGAGTTCAACATTTTGTGAATAAGTCCAGTGAATAGTTGTCCACTCACTTGTAAATATTTATCATTGGTACATCTGAAGAGGGGTCAGTGTTGTGTCTTAATTCAATTCAAACACCACCCTATACTGTAACTACTTTGCAGGCCTAGGTGTTTACTTTGTTTAGTTTATGAATTAGATTTCATACAAAAACATTTCATGGATTGTATATATTTTGTACAGATTCATATTTTTATTGTGTACAAAGTGATGTGTGATAAATGTTTATACTACAAATACTGTTTGGATGCCTGGTCAGTGCGAGATTTGTATTTTAGATTTAATAATCCCATAGGTATTTGTAATGTAGAATGTGACTATTACCTTGTTACCGCATTTGGATTCCCAGGGACAGAGATCTAGGATATTCAACTACTCTTAATAAGCACATGAAGCAAATGCCAGTAAATCTCCTACCAATGAAAGCAATGAACAAGACCCAATTTAGTTGTTTTGTTTATGCATAAGTCTGTAAATTTTCAGACAATTTGAAGAAAAAGGGTGCGGTGTAGAGAAAACGAACAAGCGAACCAGGCAACTGAACTAATAAGAATTCCAGCTACTCTGTATTACCCCACCGTAAGAAGACCTTCACTAAGAATAATAGGTGGGTTTTTGAGGAATTCTTGTATGGAATAAAAGATAGGCCTCTTTGTTTGGATTAGATTCCTTAGGAATTCAAGGTGAAACGAGCTCCACAGAGATTATGAAAAAGGTTAGGTGTGAATTATATGACGTAAGAGGTGAAAGTGAGAGGTGAAGAATATAAGATGAAAATGTAAATGACACATTGACTTGTCATAGTATTATACCGCTAGAGTGATGTTAGGTATTAATTTCACATTACCACTTATTCTATTTTCATTAAAGAAAAGATTATTTAAGATTTTGTATATTCACCTTCAATCTTGCTTATGACTTGAAATCTTCGTACTCAATTCCTACGTATTTTACACAAACAAGTGGGCCCATAATGCCAAACCCATAAAAAATAGAGGAAGGAATCTCAAAATGTGAACATTTTGAAATCCTAGAACTTATAGCATTCAATTTATTATTATTATTATTTTGAATTGATTTCTTGAGAAGGAGAATAAAAAGAGAGGTTCCTGGAATTCTCACATGTAAAGTGAGAAATTCTAGTCATCAACCGGCTTGGCAATAACAGAATTCCTATCTTTCATGAATTCTCAAAGGAGAGATGAATCTGGTCTTCCTACCCTCTTACACAAATTAAAATCTTCTATGTCGAGAAAAATTAATTCAATTTTTTAAATTTTAAGAAAAAATGTGTTGAACCAAACAATAGAATAGTGCGTTATAAGAAAAATCAGAACACTTTCCTCTTCATTGCGAAATCATCTAACCAGTCAAGCCACACCCTAAGATCTCATCTCTCTTGTGCATCATTCTCTTTTTGTGATCAATCAAATAAATCTAGTTTAAGAGTGGGCCAAACACCCTTTGTGATCAAATAAATCCAACTCTACATCATTTGTCCAATAAACCGAACTTTCTTATGAATCTGCAACAAAGGCCTCAGTATTAAAGAACACAGAGGTTCCTCTGCTCAAGGACTTGCACACATGAACACAGCTGCCACAAACATCTTCAAAACCCTTATATCTGCAACCAATGGATTTATCTGCCACTCCAAATCCAACTCCTCCCGCAACCCAAGATTCTACCAATCTCTTCTCAAATCCCTCTCTCTTTCACCCCATCTCCAGTATCCTCTTCAATTCCTCAACTCCCTCTTCAAAACCCCAAGCCAAAACCCAATCACATTGGCCACTGCGTTCGTGGGATTCTCCGAATTCAATCACCAGCTCTACCCAGATAATAGGTATTTCGAATTTTCCCAAACGGGTTATGATAACGGATTCAAAACCAATAAGAAACCCCACAACCCAACCTCCACAATCTCCTCCTACATTCTCCATGGAAAGCCCAGCAAGGCATTTGACGTGTTCCTCGAACTCTGCAACTCGAATCGCAATGTTGACCCAGGTCTCTGTAATTCCCTTCTCGCGGCTCTTTCCTCCGATGGGTATCTCGAATTTGCGAAGAACGTGTTTGATATAATGCTTGTGAGACGGGTTTCTCTGAATACTGTTGGTTTGGGTGTTTTTATGGGTGGGTTGTGTCGAGTTTCGGAATTGGAGAATGTTTTCTGCTTTTTAGATAAAATTAAGCAGAGGTTGGAAGGGATTTATGGGTCAGTGATTGCATTTTCCATCATTGATGGGCTATGCCGAGTGTCAAAAATCGACTATGCTCCGCTTGCTTTGGAAGAGCTTAGGATTAGAGATTTTAAACCAGATTTTATAGCGTATAGGGTTGTTATTGAAGGATTTCGATTGTTGGGTAGAATAGATGAAGTGGAGAAGTTTAAAAAAGAGAAGAGGAAGTTGGGTGTTGCACCCAGGATGTATGAGTATAAAGAATTTATTTTTGGTCTGATCTCGGAAAGACGGCTACGTGAAGCGAAGGAATTGGGTGAAGCAATCATTAATGGCAGTTTCCCAGCTGACGATGAGCTTATAAATGCGTTAATTGGATCGGTTTCTGAGGTGGACCCTGATTCTGCAATCTCATTCTGCAGATACATGATCAAGATGGAGAGATTCCCAAGTCTGTTGACAATGAGAAATTTGAGCATGAATCTTTGTAGGAACAGCAAGACAGATGAAATGCGGGATGTTTTTCAGCTTCTTTTGTCTGCGGACTATTTTTCGGATGTAGTGAGTTATAATGTGATGGTTTCATTTCTGTGCAAGGCAGGGAGAGTGAAAGAGGCATACAGTGTTCTGAAGGAGATGAGGAAGAAAGGTGTCACTCCTGACATTTTCTCCTATAACTCTCTGATGGAAGCTTGCTGTAGGGAAGACCTTTTACGCCCAGCAAAGAAGTTGTGGGATGAGATGTTTGTTAATGGTTGTCGTGGGAATTTGCAAACTTACAATTTGCTTATTCAGAAATTCTCAGAAACTGGTGAAGTTGAGGAAGCACAGCATCTATTTCATCACATGTTGGAGAAAGGAGTTGAACCAGATAAAGTTACCTACACATCACTCATTAAAGGGCTCTGTCGAGAAGCTAAGATCAATGTTGCACTGGAAATTTTTAACAAGTCTATGGAACAGGATATTGTGATTGCAGGTTCGACATTGAATGCATTGGTCTTTTCTCTATGTAAAGAAGGTATGATTCATATCTGAATAAAGGAAGACCTTTTATTTGATAAGAACAACATTATTACATGTTTCTTGATTATGCTACATTTTAGCTCCTCTTGACCAAATCATTATATGGAATTAGACCAATCATATTAGATTTTGTGTGGGATAATATGAAAAACTGTATCCCGTATAGTGGGATTCTTGATTTGTAAGCTACCTGACATGCAACAGAACGCATGATCACTAGTTCTCCCAAAATAATAAAACCGAGTGCTATTCAGGGTAATCCTAACAGATATCATGATGCAGGACGATGCAAACTTAATCTATTGCAATGTAGTAAAAGTGCTGAAATCAGAAAGGGCAGAAAATTCAGATCTGGATCTGAAATTTGTCTAAGATTCAGATCTGGATCAGTACAAATTCCAAGGGTGGGTCAACATTAGATCTAGACCCTTATCACAGATCCCGCAGTAATAGTTCCCAGATTTAATAGCGGATCTTAACGGAAGGCAGAACTTCCAACACTTAGGGCTTGTTGGTTCAGTTGTTCAAGATCAGATCTGGGCTCTTGTGGTGGCTAGTAGATACTCAAGAAGAGAAGAGTAGAAGAGATAGAGAATACCTTTGTTGGGCTCTCACCAAACTCCAATCACAGGAGGCGTTAGAAGTGGTTGGCAAGAAGGTGGCTTGCAACCAAGTGGAGAAGAAGAAAGAAGAAGCTCTTTTCTTATTCCAGAATTTTTTTTCTTACATGCATCATAATGGTGGAGAAGACCTAGCCCTAGATTTAAAGGATTTCTCCAACCAAAAAAGGAAAAAGGAAAAGAAGAAAGAGGAAGACATGAAAGGAAATAAAGAGGAGAAAAAGGAGGGAGGGGATCTTGCGCAAGATAGACTTGCGCATATTGGGATTCGTGCGCAAGTCTATCTTGCGCAAGAATCTTTTGTTTCCTTTTTTTTTTTTTTTTTTTCACTTAAATGGTGGTCCCCCCTTTTCTCTCTTATTTATTACATCGATAAGACAAAACGGGTCCCTCTACTCTAATAAAAACTTAATATGGGACCAAACTAATTAATCAATTAAACTATGGGACCAAACACATAACTAAGGGAAAGAAATAAATTAAACATGGGACCCAATACATTAACACATCAAACCATGCGCCCTCAAAACAAAATTAAATCCAAGGACCCCTTCACTTCTCCAATCCATGTGCCACTTCCCTATGTGGGGCCTTCACTGTAATTGGACACATGGGCCGTCGATGCTCCGCCATCGTGATCAAACGAAATCCAACCGTCGGATCTCCTCTGAAAGATAATCCAACGGTGGATTTGTATTGTCTTCGCGTTCAATGCCATAGTACTGATCATCCAACCAAATTAGAGCTTGATCGGCTGCCCTGCGCTTTCTTCTCTGATAAACTTTGTATGGTTTTGGGGAATTTGGTAAGATGTCCCCATCATTGCCCCGCGGCTGCGAAAATCTCACCTCTGGTGAGATGAAACTATCAAAGCGTTCCAAGAGATCGGGATCAAGGCGCTGCAATTCAGTCCTTGTGATCCAGGTGCTGTCATGCTGAGGTCGATCCTTCCATTTGACAAGAAATTTTTGAATGCCCCCGTGCCGGGTGGAGACCAATTGGTCATCCAATATGTCTTCTACTACATCCTTCAACTGAGCTTTAGTTTTAGGAGGGGGGGTCGGCTGGGGTAGGTGAGAGAAGGATGCTGGCTCAAAATTAGGTAACGGAGAAGAAACACCAGATGGCTCAATGGGGGATGGTGTGGGGCCATGAAAAGGAACAAGGTCTTCAATGTTGAAAGTGGAACTAATGCCCATATCAGAAGGAATGTCCAGCACATACGCATTAGGACCCAACCTGTTCAAAATCTTGTATGGACCCATACTACGAGCCTGTAATTTCTTGGCAATTCCCTGCGGGAATCGCTCAGGCCTTATGCGAACCATTACATCATCACCCACCTGGAATTCTGTGAATCTGCGATGTGAATCAGCAGATAATTTGTACTGTGCATTATGTAAATTAATTTGTTTCCTGATTTCAGCATGTAATGCATGTATGCATTGAATGAATGCATCAGCAGACTCAGAAGGACGATGAATGGATGAGATGGGAATGAGATCTATAGGCATTCTAGGTTTGTAACCAGTAACAGCTTCAAATGGACTCATGCCTATGGACCTATTGACTGAACTATTGTATGCAAATTCAGCTATTGGTAAAACAGATTCCCATGTTCGCACATGTTCACCCACAAGACACCTCAACAGATTTCCCAAACTTCTGTTCACTACCTCAGTTTGTCCATCAGTCTGTGGATGATAGGCAGAAGAAAATTGCAATTTAGTGCCTAAGAGTTTCCACAATATTTTCCAAAAATAGCTAGTGAACTTCACATCCCTATCAGACACAATGGTCTTTGGGACACCATGAAGGCTGACAATACACTCGAAAAAGATCTTCGCAATATACGAAGCGTCAGAAGTTTTGGAGCATGGAACAAAATGGGCCATTTTGGAAAAACGGTCCACAACGACAAAGATGGAATCGTGCTGCTTGGATGTCTTAGGAAGCCCAAGCACGAAGTCCATGCTAAGATCTTGCCACGGTGCGTGAGGCACGGGCAAAGGAGTATACAGGCCGGTATTCTGTTTGCGTTGCTTTGCTAATTGGCAAGTACGGCAACGCGCAATCGTGTGCGCAACATCTCGCTTGAGACTTGGCTAGTAAAAACGATCTTCCACGAGAAGGATGGTCTTATCCCGACCAAAGTGACCTCCCACGCCTCCCGTGTGGAGTTCCCAAATTAAAAACTCTCTCATGGAAGTCCGGGGAATGCAGATCTGATTACCTCTAAAGATATAACCGTCTTTCAACGTAAATCGATCAATGCTTCTTAGAGGATTGTCAGAAAGTGAAGCAAACATATCCCCAAAATCAGGACAAGTAGGGTAATCATCTCGAAGACGATCAAACCCTGTGACTTCGACATTCATGGAGTGAATTAAATGGATCCTGCGACTTAACGCATCAGCTGGTTTATTATCCACTCCCGCCTTGTGTTTTAACACGAAAGTGTATTCCTGCAAAAGTTCAACCCATTTGGCATGTTCTCCTTTCAACTTAGATTGGGAATTTAAGTATTTCAAAGCGTCATGATCAGAGAACAGGACAAATTCTTGCGGCAAAAGATAATGTCGCCAATGTTTAAGGGTTTGCACTAATGCGTAGAATTCCCTTTCGTAATTGGAATACTTCCGTCGCTTAGCATCATTCAGCTTTTCGCTGAAGTAAGCGACTGGGTGTCCTTCTTGGCTCAAGACACCTCCGATTCCCACACCCGACGCGTCACAAGCCACTTCAAAAACTTTAGAAAAATCGGGCAATCGCATGACAGGGGCCTCTGTCATTTTAACTTTAATCTCCTGAAAAGCGGCAGTAGCAGCTGGGCTCCAACGAAATTCACCCTTTTTCATGCAATCTGTGATAGGAGCCATGATGGTACTAAAGCCTTTAATGAATCGACGGTAAAATGAGGCCAGACCATGAAAGCTACGAACCTCATGAATATTGGATGGAATTTTCCATTCAACAATAGCTCTAATCTTCTCAGGATCAACAGCCATGCCCGCAACAGATATTACGAAACCTAAGAAAACCAAATTATCCGCCATGAATGTACATTTCTTAAGGTTTGCGTATAGTTGTTCTTTCCGCAAAGTACTACAAACTTGCCACAAGTGTTTAAGATGTTGTTCTGTAGTAGTGCTGTAGATAAGAATATCATCAAAGTAGACTACCAAGAACTTACCAATAAATGGCCTCAACACTTGTGTCATGACCCGCATAAAAGTACTTGGTGCGTTTGACAACCCAAATGGCATGACAAGCCATTCATATAGCCCATCCTTCGTTTTGAAGGCAGTCTTCCATTCGTCGCCAGGACGAATACGAATCTGATGGTAGCCACTCTTAAGGTCTATCTTGGAAAAGATAGTAGCACCGGCCATCATGTCAAGCATATCATCTAACCGAGGTATTGGAAATCGATACTTAACGGTAATCTTGTTGATAGCTCGACTATCCACGCACATCCTCCACGTTCCATCTTTCTTTGGAGTCAACAGTGCGGGAACAGCGCAAGGGCTTAAGCTCTCCCTAAGGAAACCCTTGGCAAGAAGCTCCTCTACCTGCCGTTTTAGTTCTGCATGTTCTGCAGGATTCAAACGATAATGGGGCAAGTTAGGTAGGGTCGCTCCTGGAACGAGGTCAATTGCATGCTGAATATCACGCATGGGCGGGAGCTCGTTTGGTAAGTCATCAGGGAAAACATCCCTAAACTCCTGAAAAACAGGTTCCACAGCACGTGGAACATCAATAGTGGACTCCTTACCAACATCCGTAGAAACTACAGCATAAACAATAGGATCCTCCTTAGAGCCCTTATGAGTCCTCTCATCTAACTCAGCCTGGAACTCACTTGCACTTAAGATGTGTAAACCCTTGGTTGTAGGAGTGGAAGCACTAGTACTGGGTTTAGCACTGTCTTTAGGGTTATCCTTGCCTTTAGGGGGTAATGGATGTAATTTTACCTTCTTGTCTTTGAATTGAAAAGCACAAATGTTTGTACGCCCAAAGTTGGTAACATCCATATCATAAAGCCAAGGTCTCCCTAAAATGATATGTCCCACGTCCATGGGAACCACGTCACACCAAAGCTGGTCCTGATAGGTGGACATACTAATTGGGACCAAGCACCGTTGGGTCACGGGAATGGATGTAGAATCCACCCAAGAGACGCGGTATGGCTTAGGGTGTGGGACAGGGGTCAAGCCTAATCTAGACAAGTTATTGGCTGACACTACATTGGTACAACTCCCGCTATCAATAATGATCTTGCAGCTCTTCTCATTACACTTGACGTAGGTATGAAAGATGGAAGTTCTACGCCAATCCTCATTTTCTTGAATGGTCAATGCACATCTTACAACCATTAATTTTGGTGGATCATCTTTTGTTAAAGATTGTGCATTTTCGTGTTGAGGATAGGAGGGTGTAAATCGAAGAAAGGATACCCGATCTTCCAGATTTTCACAATCCTCATCGCTAGGCACAAAATCCGGGATATAGGTATCTACCGTAGGATCATTCTCATCTTCTACGTCTTCTACGCAGAGATTGATGTTGCGGGTAGGACATTCACTGGCGTAGTGTCCATAACCGTGACATTTATGGCAGGTGAGAGATTTGGAACTGCCACAAATGATTCCTTTGCCTTTGTTATCCCTAAATGTATGCGGTCCATTTGTGGGATTACGGGTAAATTGGGAATTGGAATTAGATTTGTTACCCGAGGAATAAGGCTTGGAATCTGTTCCCCGATAATCACTGCGTTTAGCTTGCTTGTTTTTCATGGCTATCTCGAGGTTAAGGGTCACCTCGTAAATGTCTTCTAAGCTAGCCGTTTTTACCGTGATTAATTTCCTTTGAAATTCAGGGCGAAGACCTGTTCTAAATTTTGAAATTCGCTCAGGAAGGTCTTCTTAGGTATTACATCTTAAATTAAGTTCTTCGAACTTATTGATGTATTCGGTCACGGACATGCTACCCTGTCTAAGGTTAGACTTTTGATCTAAAAGTCTATCCCTGTAAGATTGGGGCTGATACTTGACCCGTAAGTGTTCCTTCATTTCATCCCAAGTATCAATAGGTGCCTCATGGCGACGCTGTAAACCCCGCTCAAGATCAACCCAGTACAAACGGGCTTGACTCACCAACTTCATTTTGGCGAATCGGACCTTCCTTTCTTCAGACATATCATACCAATCAAAATAATGGTCCATGTCAGATTCCCAATCAGAGTAGACCCTAGGATCAATGCGACCATCAAAGGTTGGGGCTTCAACCTTTACACTTCTCAGGGCCCACTCTTCAGAATTCCGTCTCCTGCCTTGGGGCCTACGGTCATCACCCGCCTCAGATTCGAGGTCGGTCTCATTATCTCGCTCTCTACCCCTAGGTCTCCCTTGTGGGCGATTCCGAACATGACGATGCCCGTCATCATCACGTTGGGACCTTTCAAACTGTTCGAGGCGTGCCTCGAGACGAGTTGTGGCCTCATGAAGGCGGATGTCAGATTGCGCCTGCATGGCAGCCAACCTCTCATTCATAATGACATTGTTCTTGGCCAGCGCCTCATCCATCAACTTGGAAATTTGGGATGAATCCATTGTGAGGTGTTCGGGTTGGAAATCCCTACCACTCCTAGTGGGCATACAAGATGGATGCTAAGATGAGTATCCTAAATTTATTATGCACTGCTGGAAATAATTGCAGAACTGAAATATGATGCAATGATATGATGCAATGATGTGCTATGCACTGCTGAAAATAATTTTAGAACTGAAATATGATGCAATGATGTGTTATGCACTGCTGAAATTAATTTCAGAATTGAAATCAGTTTCAGATGTGACGCAAGGTGACTTTATGCACTGCTGAAAATATTTTCCAGAACTGAAAATACACTGCTGCAAGTAATTTTCAGGTTTGAAAAGAAATTCCAGAACTGAAAATACACTGCTGTAAGTAATTTTCAGGTTTGAAAAGAAATTCCAGAACTGAAGATACACTGCTGTAAGTAATTTTCAGGTTTGAAAAGAAATTCCAGAACTGAAAATACACTGCTGTAAGTAATTTTCAGGTTTGAAAAGAAATTCCAGAACTGAAAATACACTGCAGTTGTGTTGCGATGCTGTGTATGCTCTGCAGAGAAAATTTTCAGAACTGAAACTCAAGTGCAGATCTGTAAATCTGCAGATGTGCACTGCTGAATAGATTGCAGATCTGTAAATTGCAGATGTGATATGCTGAATGGTGGACTGATACCAACAGATTTCAGATCTGAAATTTTCAGAGTTGAAAGACGTTCCAGAACTGAAAATAATTGCAGAACCCTAAGTGAACCTATGGCTCTGATACCAAGATTGATGTAGGACGATGCAAACTTAATCTATTGCAATGTAGTAAAAGTGCTGAAATCAGAAAGGGCAGAAAATTCGGATCTGGATCTGAAATTTGTCTAAGATTCAGATCTGGATCAGTACAAATTCCAAGGGTGGGTCAACATTAGATCTAGACCCTTATCACAGATCCCGCAGTAATAGTTCCCAGATTTAATAGCGGATCTTAATGGAAGGCAGAACTTCCAACACTTAGGGCTTGTTGGTTCAGTTGTTCAAGATCAGATCTGGGCTCTTGTGGTGGCTAGTAGATACTCAAGAAGAGAAGAGTAGAAGAGATAGAGAATACCTTTGTTGGGCTCTCACCAAACTCCAATCACAGGAGGCGTTAGAAGTGGTTGGCAAGAAGGTGGCTTGCAACCAAGTGGAGAAGAAGAAAGAAGAAGCTCTTTTCTTATTCCAGAATTTTTTTTCTTACATGCATCATAATGGTGGAGAAGACCTAGCCCTAGATTTAAAGGATTTCTCCAACCAAAAAAGGAAAAAGGAAAAGAAGAAAGAGGAAGACATGAAAGGAAATAAAGAGGAGAAAAAGGAGGGAGGGGATCTTGCGCAAGATAGACTTGCGCATATTGGGATTCGTGCGCAAGTCTATCTTGCGCAAGAATCTTTTGTTTCCTTTTTTTTTTTTTTTTTTTCACTTAAATGGTGGTCCCCCCTTTTCTCTCTTATTTATTACATCGATAAGACAAAACGGGTCCCTCTACTCTAATAAAAACTTAATATGGGACCAAACTAATTAATCAATTAAACTATGGGACCAAACACATAACTAAGGGAAAGAAATAAATTAAACATGGGACCCAATACATTAACACATCAAACCATGCGCCCTCAAAACAAAATTAAATCCAAGGACCCCTTCACTTCTCCAATCCATGTGCCACTTCCCTATGTGGGGCCTTCACTGTAATTGGACACATGGGCCGTCGATGCTCCGCCATCGTGATTAAACGAAATCCAACCGTCGGATCTCCTCTGAAAGATAATCCAACGGTGGATTTGTATTGTCTTCGCGTTCAATGCCATAGTACTGATCATCCAACCAAATTAGAGCTTGATCGGCTGCCCTGCGCTTTCTTCTCTGATAAACTTTGTATGGTTTTGGGGAATTTGGTAAGATGTCCCCATCATATCAATTTTCAATTTAACTAGATATGGCCAATTTTGGGTTGATATATGTGCCCACACCCAAGTCTGGCTGTAGCCAGACGTGTACCGCTTCTTCATATGAAGTTCTAAATTACTAGTAAATCCAGACTACACAATCATGGAAAAGCTTAAGTTTATATCCAGGAGAAGGGTGATCGCTTCAACGTTCTCCAAGTGTACTCTAGCCAAGTTCCAAAAGGCCTTTTATGGAGATTGATTAGTGTCTAAGTCATAAAGATTGGATGGTTTGATAATCTGGCATATGTTTGGTAACGCCTATCCATGTGAAGGACCATCACTTCCAGTCAATGGGGCGGATCATCAACAGCAGTTCCCACTTGTACAAACTCAAGGCCTGAAGTGATTACTAGATTATAATTCCTTGGGTCAGGGTCATATAATCCCTTATACAAATAGCAACATATACTGGTTGCTACTGAATCCTAATTGCCTAAGTGAGTACTAGATTTTGTTATCTTGATTGTTGTAGTTGATCTGTTGCATACAGGTAATTTCCACATAGCTTCAAAGGTCATGCGTGGTCTACCGCCTTCTGATATAGACAACACCAATGCACACATTGTTCTTTTAAAGAGCTTGGCAGATGCTGGAGAGATGAAGATGGCCATTGAACATAGTGAATGGATCAGAGATACTTCCCCAGGGAAATTGCCAATGATAACAGCTGAACTTGTAGCATCTCTTTCTTCTGCTTTGAAGTCGGAGCCTATTTTACAATTGCTTCAAGTAATGCGGGAAAGGGGTTTAGTTTCTAAGAATGACCCATGGATTGATTTATGCAAAGAATCTTTTTCTTGGAGTTAGCTGCAACATGCAGGGTACAATTGTCCTCAATTTGTATGCTGAGTCTCAAGGGAGTTGTCGCCATCAGGCATCAGGTGTCTTTTTGGTGCCAGAAGCATAGTGGCAACTACTAGGCATGAAGATCTTTGACAGGACGTTCGCCCATGTTATTAAATGCATTTGATGCTAAGGGAGGGGGGTGGTGTGTGGGGTTCACCATTCAAGTGGCAACAAATTTCCGAAATTTTGAAAAAGGTATACACAGGAATGACCATATGGTTCCATGCACTTGTGAGCTGATTTTGCATTGATTGGATCTAGGATTGAAAGATGAGAAGTATGGTTGAGAACAGGTGATGACTGGTGGCAAGAAGTGAACAAGATCTTGATGAAGCTTTCAAGTCACTTCTTTTGGGTTTTGCATTTTATCAGCTGTGAACCAACTCACTCAAATCAACATCATTCCCTCCATTGGAAGCATTGGATGCATGAAATGGTCTGAATGATAGTTCATAATCCCAAAACCTGCTTGGCTCAATGTCTGACTGACTCAGTATGTAATTCAAGTTGTCTTATTTAGTATATTATGATGTTATGAGCACATGTATTACTCATAAAACTAGCATCTGATTGATGCAAATAATGATAAAAGAATGAACTGACTATACATAATTATGTGCTGCATTGTGAAAATAAATAGAGAAAACCCGTCACTAGAGAAGATTTTTAAAGTAGGCCTTAATTAAAAAGAACCTGTTCATTTTGGCTAGATGAGACATTTATCGCTGGCAATAAATTTTATAAACAAAAATTATTAGGTTGAGTTGGTATATTGACTCAATTAAATAGGGTGACAACACAAAGTTATCCTCATATAAGTTGAAATGATTGTTACCACCCTGCACATTTTAGTTGCTTGATATAATGATTTTCAATTCTTCAGATTCTTTGAATAAATATGTACTCTATTGACATTTGGCATAATGAGCTAATAGTTATTCTACAGAGCACAGATATACAAAACTGCTATTAGGTATGTAATGCCATCATGAAACATTAATGGATCTAGAAACAAGACAGTCCAACTGGACAAAAAGGCTACTGCTCCCCTGACTCAATGTGATCTAAACACTGTGTCCTTTTCACAAGGCTTTTACTGGCTCTCACCTATTTTCACATGCTAGCTAATGTTACATCCATTTGAATGATCAGTGTGATACAGATTTGGCATGGGACGACATGAAAAATAAAAAACCAGAGAAGGTGGGATAGTTCAAAAACCACCTTTTAAGGCTGTCAAGAATCCAAGTTGGTAATATTGGTTTTGTGTGGAATTCTGTTTTTCTAGAAAAAAAGTTATGAGAGAAGATTCTAAACTAATGTGATTTTCTATTTCCATAATAAACATAAGGCCCATTCTAACACAAAATTGAACTGATGGTGATTTTTGGGATGTATCCTGAAGGACTTAGGTGGTTCACATTTGAATTTAACTTTCTCCATTGTCAACCGTGTGCTAGACTCTATTACTGGATTTCAAGACTCTCAGGAATGGAATCTCAAGCTGAACTCTTTTCCCCTCAGTGTTAGCTGCATTATTTACTCATATGCATAATCAAAGTATATATGATCTTTCTTTCTAGCTAATATTTTCAGCTTGCCTTATTGTGAGTGCTGCTGTTCCCTTAATCTTAACTATTAACCCATGAGAAAACTTTCCACAGGGTACCAAATTCAACATTTATGGGTGAATGGAAGTCACTTCACCTCACTCTGACAAGAAGCTTGGAGCAAACTGATGAAGGAAAATGTTAACTTGTCTGATGATTGGTGATTTTTTATTTCATGTTTCCTGTTGGACAAACTGATGAAGGGAAATTTTTTTGATATTTACTTTATGTTTTAGCACAAACTACTACTGAAAAACATCTTTTTGCTATGATTTCAAATACTGAAGAAAACAAAAACCAAGGGTCCATTTTTAACTTATGTAAAATGCAGTGCTGCTAATTTGGTTTATGAGTACGTTAGGGATCATGCATTTGGACAGCTCGGAGTTGCCCGCAAACCAATCACAGGTCAAAAGAGCTGCTGGTAGTTAGATTTACGGTTTTAAGTTCAGAGTAATGGAGTTTTGAGGATCCACATGGGGCCTTGGGGTTTCTCAGGAATTCTAAATCTCTAAATCCAAACTGGACGTTTGATTACGATATATGATCATTGCTAGAGAGATAATGAACTGAGTTGATTCAAGGGTTTGATTCTAGTTGGCACTGGTTGCAGAGGAAATCTCTTGCTTTGCAGATTTGGATTCTTACTTTTAAATGAAATCCTGTTTCTCTTACAATCATCTTAACTGAAAGAGGGCAGGAGGTGCTGTAATCAAGACCATTCCCCACCTGAGAGGACTGAGTAAATATGGTACCTCCAAATTTAGTTAAAACCTGAAGTTCCTCCACTAGTGCCCACTGGGATTTTGTAAATGGAGTGCAGGTAACTTGGTTTGCTTTTAATTGATTGTTGCATATGTTTCGATAATGTTCCTCATAGGGTTCCTGAAGGACCAAAATATGAAAATGGCCATGGACCCTTTTTCTTGGACCAGATTGATAATTGGGTTGGACAGGATCCAATAGAGACTAGACAGAAAACCGTAATATCCAACTGTATAATGTATTTAACATATAATACTATACATTGCTATGACAAAATAATACTAATAATAATTTGCATGTGACCCTGTGTGAGACAGTTTGTGGGGCCCTACCAATCATGGGAGACGTGTGGGTTTGAAACTTGAAAGATTTGGATGTGTCCCATCTATCTACATGCGAAGTTTCAAGTGCATTAGGTAATCCTAACTCATTGGATTCCATATATAGTTTGTGTGGTACCCCACTCAAAGCCTCACCTAAGCATCAGTGCTTGTGATTGGGTAAGCATTGTCTCAACTGGGACCCACCTAAGAATGGGACAGGGTTTCGACTCCCCCTCCCCCCAACCCAACTGTGTATGGCGATCATCCAAACCATTAATCCATTTGGCTAAATATATGAAATCAGGCATTATGAAGTTCATAGTTAGTGATCATTGTCCGCCATGTAGCCCATGTGAAGGTTGCATGAAGTTTGACAAATTAAAGATATTACTTCACATAATCACACTCCTACAAAAAACTTTTGGTGAACGGCAGCGGCTGCAACCCTGAAAAGGGTTCCCAAAACACACACATGACCCAATTTGAGAAAATTTCTATTACCAAAATATTAGGACCCTAATCAAGGTCCAGATTTATATCCATTACAAAGAGTAAAGACCCCAATAAAATTTGATGCCCACAACCCAAGCACACTGTGCCACAGCCATATATCATGCTTATATATTAAATATATCAAATTTGCATTGTGATCATAACTTTCGATTGCATTTATTTATTTGGGTTTTGACCTGAATTTGTAAATAGTTCATCCTTATTAGGCCAGTTACACATGCTGCAAGGAACATGCATTGAAGGCAGCTGCTGGTGGTCCATTGGCAAGTCAGTTACAGGTACTGGCAAGAAATGCGGAATAGGTCAGTTGTGGGTGCGAGAAATAAGGAATTAAAAGTTACAGGCCATTTAAGACTACAACTTCCCAATCCCACTATCTCAATTCAAAAGGGCTCCATCTTTTTTTATATATAATTAGTAGAATTTTTTCGACAGTGTGGGGGATCACCTTAAGCATGCCAATCACTGGGTAGGGTGTTCAATCCAACAGTGAGCATAGGTTCGATGATTGTCAAATCGAGTCTGGTGCCAATCTACGAGGGAGGATATTAATTTAACATAGGCCCAAGTGAGCCCCACAGAGAGGACTGAATTTGAACATTATGTGATCTCTCCTAGGTGAATTTGTGTGTTTATTGTTAGAAAGCCTGGAACTAACCATGGCATTAAACCAGGCTCAGAGAGAAAGAGAGAGGTACACTCAAGATCTTCTCCCATCTAACCAACCTTTTGGACTAGAATAAAATCTGTCTCCAGTCCACATAGAGCAATGGCAACTCCTCTCAGGCAATTCTATGCTTTCTTCCTCCTCTTCATCTTTAGCAAAGGTTGGTTTGATCATCACCATCTTATTCTTCTTCTCTTTGTCATTCTTCTCTTTATATTGGTTTAATCTTAAGCATAAGTACAATGCACTTCTGTGAATGGCCCCAACTTAGCAATATGATGGCAGCTTCCACCACAAATTTTCCCACATTTTATTCATACTCATAAAACCCCTTCATATAACTGTGGTTTTGGTGTATACTTAGTGCAGCATCATTTCTTATGTATATATATGTATGCGTCTGTATTAAGCTATTATATATGGGTGGAAGGCAGCTTTCAATGAATATTGCTATATCAAAATGTTTAGCTCTGAGAAGAATTTTAGCAACTTCTACTGGATTTTGCAATGTGTTGTATCTATCTGGAATTTAGTTATAAATGATGGATTGGTGAAGCCTGATTTGGGGTTATTATGTAATATTTCGGTTTAATCTAGGCCCTTTGTTATAAGGTCAGATCCGACGGTTGTTAATGCCCAGGGGTATTATTAATTAGGGCTTCTGTTCTATTCTGAGTGGTGTAAGAAAGAGATAGAGTTGGTTTTCTTTACAGAGAAGAACCCTAGAGAGAGTTGTGTACTCTTGTAATCACAAAAAGATAATTGTTCTTCTTGTGGGTGATCTTTAACAATAGTAAACAAGTTTGAATCTCCGTGAACGTAGCCCACATTGAGTGAACTATGTAAATCTGATGTCTATTGTGTGGATTGTGTGTTCTTCTTGTTCTTCTCCTTTCCCAACAATCAAGACACATCATCATTTTAGCTTCCCATCAATTTGAGGACAGGTAAAGAGTTCTACTACATTATATAAATATATATATATATCTCTCTCTCTCTCTCTCTCTTAACTTTCTAATGCAGAGGTACTAAAAGCTTGTTACATTCTAGTATTCAAAATAGCTGCAATGTCAACCTGGTCTGAACATGCTTTTATTGGTGTCTATTTTTCTATCTTGAAAAGAAAAAAGAATTCTAAAATTAATTTATCTGATTTCTCTCCTATCTTTAGGATTATGTCAACCTTGTGATGTGTCAAGCATTATGGTTAATCAGACAGCAATAGGGGATGCAGTCCACAGGTTAAAGCAGTTTCAGGTGATAATTAGCAACAAATGTATTTGTACACAGACAGATGTGAAATTTCAATGCACAGGATTTAACAGTGTGGAGCATGTGGATCCCGCGATCTTCAGGGAAGATGGGGAGTACTGCATCGTTGACCATGACCAACCAATCTGGTTCGGATCATCAATCAATTTTACATACGTATCGAAAGTTCAACTTCGCTTAGTTCCTGCTAGCTCTCAGATAAACTGCTCTTGAGAGAATTCTCATTACAAGGAATCATTCTATTTAGTTTCTAAAATATAGGAGAATATTAGATGATTTTGAAGTTACAATAACTTGGCTTTACAACTTTTGGCCTAAGGATCATCAATTGGCCTGGGGGCCCATTACCTGGTTCAAGCCCACCCAGCCCAATGGGTTGTAGCCCAGCTCAAGTTTGGTTGTTGGGCGGGCTAGCCTAGCACAAATAGTGTTCAGGCTGGGCTTAAGCTTAGGGTTTAAAGCCTGGCCCAACCCGACAGCTTGCAGGCTATTCATGTAGCAAATTAGCAATGGGTAGTTGTTTGTACTTTGTATTTATGCATTCATTTAGGCTTCTAATTGTTTGTACTCATGTCTATCAGTCCATGTGGCAAATTAGCAATGGCCAATGAATAGTTGTTTGTATTTTGTACTTATGCATAATGCATTTATTTTAAAATGATATTATTAAATGATAAAAAAATTTAAAAAATAAGCTTAACCTGCCCAGCCAGTCAGAAAATAAAAGCCCGCAAAGTAAAGCCTGTGGACGGGCTTTGGTTATGACTTTCACAGGCCTGCCCGGGCTCCATGACGACCATTTGTGCCTCCATAAATTATGTCATCAAGCCAATATATGCTCTTCATCTTCATTTGCTATTTTTAGTACTTCTTTGCTGCTTTCGCATCTTTGTAGGCCAATGATAAAGTGGGCTTTATTTCTTCATTTTGCTTCTCTACATAATTTACTTTCTTAATGACTGCATTAGTAGACTACCACATTCCGAAGAAAAATGATCATACGTCTAGCAATTATAACATTGAATGCACTTATTCTCATAGTTCTCCTTTGTGAGCCGTGAGACTAGTAACTGCACCATGCCATTCGCCATCACAAACCAACCGTAAAGTCTCTGGTATCAATTTGTTGGAAGCTAGGTGAGCTTAACCAGTCAATGTGACAGAGGCTTCCTTAAGGAGAAATAAAGGAAATTTTTTATTAAAAGTTGCCTTCTTGAAGTTTTATGGCTGAATGTCTGTCTGGTGCTATAATTAACCCTTTTCTGGTTACAGACGATCTTCCATAATTCTAACTAGCACAATGACTCGTGCTTCCATGACCCACATAAGTAGGGTTTCCACTCCATCTAACTAATTTTGAGGTTTTTCTGATTAAGAGATCATCATCATCATCATCATTATCAAAACCTTATCCTACCCATATTAGGGTTGACTACATGAATTCTATTTTGTAATATAGTGGTTAACTTGTTCAAAGATTTTAAATGTTACGGGTTCAAATCCCACCACTTATAAAACAAAAAAAAATCAAAATTGAAAGAAATTTGGTCAAATTAAATTCAAAACGCTTGGCTTTAATATATTATAATTCTTTCAATTTGGTACAGAGGGAGACTTGGATCAGCAGTTGATTCAACGAGACACAGTTAGAGGTCTAAGGAAAACTTAAATGAAAAGGCAAAACCTACACTTAAATAATGAAACAAGGAAAATGATTAATGGCTAGGATCTTCTAATATTTGTTAGTTTCAGTTATGATCTCTCTACAATTGGCCAATTTAGATCAATGGTCCCGATCACGAAGCAAATCACATAAAAACTCTTGACTCAACTAGATTGTCCTCTCATTTCTTTATAATTAGTCACTAGCACAATAACCTGTGCTAAGCATGGGAATGACCCATGTGGGTAGGGTCCATGCTCCATATAATTAGTTTTGAGATATTTTAAAAAGAAAATACACAAATGTTTTTGTGTCATAGTGGTTAGGTTACTTACTTGAAAGGTAAGAAGTAAAAGGTTACGAATTCAAATCGCTTGACTTATGCAATTTTCTCTAACATTTTTACAAATGCTTAAAAGTTAACATTGAAAGAAATGGTCAAAATTAAGGCCAAAACCCTTCTCTCTAATATTATTATAATGACAAAGGACAAAAGAATCATCACCTAGAAGGAACTGAGGCATGAACTCTAATCTACATCTAGATTAGAAGTTGCCTGCATTCAGTTTAAGAATAGCGGGCCCCATTTACCAAGCATATCCTATAATCCAGGGTCATATGCTAATTCCCCACAAAATTAGGAGCTAAGACAAGCTTTCATGCCATTGTTCCACTCTAACAAGTGTAAATTATCCGTCATCAACTCAGCGGATAACTTAAGGGGTAGGAGTCGAATTTAAAACTTTAGAGAGCAAATCCAAAGCTTAAACTTACAGAGCTACTGCCTTTACGGCTAATTCTATAGGCAGTCAAGTTCCTTTTAAATTAAACAAAGCACTCAAAAACAATATTTACTTTTGCAGCGTCCAATAAGGAAAAGAACCTTTGCTTTACTAAAGTCTACACTACTAACCAATTTGTTCATGACTGTTTTGTCAATCTCAAAAGTGCTATTTGAGGGATTTTCAACCCAAATCAGCCTCGACTATTTTGGATCCATGCCAATACCATGCCCAGATTTACTGTATATCCAAAGACCAAATACTTATGTCTATATATAATTACTTCTATTGTGAACAAATAATGCATGGGGACGTGAAGGCTATTTGGGCCAAATGAACTGAACCCAGATCTGAACAAAAAATGGGGTCAAAACCTGTACTCAGTACTCACATTTTGTTCAATTCAGGTTCATCCCTAATGTCATGGGCCAATCAGACCAATAGAATAAATATAAATGCACGTTTTATTTTAGTGTAAATTATCCCATGCATTCAAAAACTGTATACTGAATAGTACTGGAGACGCGGGGGAATAATTGGGCAACAAAAGGTCTATGGATTTATTCATGAACTAACCACAGCCATAGCTCTATTACATGCACCATTAAATCTCACATCTGTCCACTTCCCAGTTAAGAACTTAAATAAATGCACTCGGTCTTTTGAATATGCAGCTTTGCCTGTGTTGACTTTCTGCTGCTAAAAACTTTGAAATAACGATAAACGCCATTAGCTCCATCAAATTTACCTGTCACCTTTTTGAGTTCAGAAATACATACATGCCGTAGTACTTTATCTATGAAGGGTAGAGTAAGGGCAAACCTTGGCCCAGCCCACTTTAATGGACCCAACCCAAAGGCACCTCTTGGATCCCAGGCACTCAGGTGTCCCGCACTCCGTTCACATCATCACCACCACCACCTTATCCCATTACAGGTGTCTGCTCCTTCTAAATCTATTGATTTCAAATTATTTTACCTGTAACTGATTATAGCAAATAACAAGACAGTGGTTTACGGATAACCCAGATTTTCCATACGCATTCATTTATGTGTAAAACAAGTTACCTGCACTTGTTTTATGAAGATCCTTACAGGCCCAAAATGTTAATCAATGCGGTAATATAAGATGCTGCAAAAACAATGAACCCCTGTTAGTTTGCATCTGATGATTCTAACAAATCAGTAGGTGGCCAAGGAGGAGGAAGATAAGAAACACCATATAACTCGCTGGCCATGTGCATCTGGATGATGTTCTTGTTCCATCCCCCATCAATCAACGTGAGCCGATCAAACACGTGAATAAATAGCCATGAGGGTCTCATCTGTAGAAGGCCTAAATATGCAAGAAAATAAGACACGCGAAGCATTATATGGTGCCGTCACAGCTCTGCTATAACAATATTCAATCATCCGGAGACTCGAGCATTAATATGCGTGCATGAAGCTACAGTACATGAATTTGAAACCCGACCACCACCTAGCCAACAAATAGGAAAGCCAGTCACCGTCATCTAGCATTGAGATCCAGCTCCCCAACTTCTCTCCACTCATCCTGCATTCCAGTCTCACCATTGTCCGGCTCATTTTCATCATTCAAGAAATCCTCAGAAGGGTCTTCATCATCCCTCTGAGAGTTCCCCCATCCCTGAAGCATCTCATCCATGCCCACTCCCTGCTCCTGTCCTGCCATTTCATGGGCAGTACCCTCATCCACCTGAGACCCAGCAGCAGTCCCTCTCATCGGCACACGAGCAATCATCTCAGCATGAGCCTGAGCCTGAGCCTCAGCCCTTGCCTGCTCAGCCTGGGCAATTGCCATGCGCATCTTGGCCTCCGCTGCCTTCTCTCTTGATTCAATCTCAGCTCTGAGTTCCAGAATTGCCTGCTTCTCCTCCTGTAGAAGAGCTTGCTCAATCATCAACTTCTCTTCTGACCGGAACTCGCCCAGGGCCCTCTTACGGGATATAATATTGAAGGCCAGAACCTGTTTCTCAAATGTGGCAGTAAATTCATTGAGCTTGGCAAGAATTGTGTGGTCCCATTGTTGAGAGCGTGATAGCGTCTGACCTGTTGTATCAGAATCAAGGATCCGGTCATCCTCTTCCGCTTCATAATCAGCAACCACATGATATGGTAATAGCCTGTACAATTGCAATGAAGAAATCAGATGATAGAGATCATAAGCAACAGTTTTTTTCAATGGTATATAATCAGCAACAGTTACATGAAAATATATCTTTTCTCAGAGAGTAGGGAATCAATTAACTCCCGCTATGACACTGACAATCTGTCTCCATTCTGTCCCATGCACAGTGCCTACGTCAATAAATATCCAAATTGATAGCTAAATAGGTTCAACCTCACCATAGCCAAACTCACAATGATTGGATAATATCCAAGGATTTAATCACTGGACTAACATGAGCTCTGAAAGAGAGATATCATGGAGTAAGTTGATCGGGCATCTAAGAGGGGCAGTTGATAGAGCATTTAGAGGACAATCTAAGAGGGGCAATTGATTGAGCATTTAGGTTAATCAAAGAAACACAATCGATGACTAATTAATCACCGAGAAAAGGCAACAGGAAAGACAGTATGGATCTTCTCAACATGATCATTGATCAGTGCAACAAATCAAAGAGAGGCCAAGTTTGACCCATCGTCTGGGGTGGAGCATATCAGTTCCTATCAAATACAAAAACCTAGAGGCTAAATGATTTAAAATAGTTTGGCAGAATGAATAAACTAGAGGGAAAATGGTTTAAAGATAGTTTGGCAGAACGAATGGATTATCTATTTGATCTTAGTTAGGAAGGATTATCACAGAAAGCCAAAAATATTTCTATAATTCTTCAGCCACAACTCTGATCAAAGTGGATGCTTATAGTTTGATTTGAGCCAGAACCAGAGAAAAGGCAGAAGAGCAGTACCCCCATCTACTGCAGTTACCACTTTCTGCACCATCCCAAATGTATTCTATTGGATCGATTTTGTTCAAGTGCTAAGCAGTTGCAAGGTGGGCAACAAATAAACGTTAGTCATTTTTTGTACAATAATGATGAGATACAGAACCACATTTTCAACGATGCCATCTTGAAAAAATCAGAAATGACAAGCAACATAGTATAGTCCCCTGGCCAGCTGTTTTGATTTATGTAAAATGGGCACACCATTTTGTTTAAACATAAACAAGTTGTTCGACAAGATTAATCTGTGAAAACTATATTAGAAAACTGTATTAGAAAACATTTATGGCTTTAAAAACTAATCATGGGCAATAATCAGACATGATGAAGAAACATTGAAGGGTCCTGCTTGGGAAGGCTGACTCCATGGCTGTGTCTTGCACAACTACCTCACCACTCCAACCATGCAAAAGCTTAAGATGGTGGATGTGTACAGGCTCAAATAGGTGCTCAAAGAGTGTTGACGTAGCATTTTTCAAGAAATACTAGAATGACAATATTCAGCTAAGGAAGAATAGAAGCCAAAAAGCCAATATGCAGTAAATAGAAGATGAAATCATCAGCAGTAAGAAGTTAATGGGCCCAAAAAGAGTCTCCAATTAAAGAATGTTATGTCTGCCAAGTGGATACATGCTGCCCCTTTGGAGAGTCCTGTGTCATTCTAAGGTGTCCGATTATGTGTCTTCAGTGAGTCTTCTTTCTAGCATGTTTATTTGCAAAGAAGAGGTTCCACTTTCTATGTGGCTTCCTCATTGGATTCAGTGATTCTCGTTTTTCAAATCTAAATGGGTCTAGCCCCTCCTAGAGTTCATCAACGTTAAAGCCTAGTCACAACTATGTTGGGGTAGGCTTCATGAATTTTGTTTCAACATTCCAGTCTACCCTAGATCCTAGGATAGGTTGCACTTCTTCATATCTATCCTTACAATTTCCATCCTTCCATCCATGCCCTACTATGACTAGGCCTTTTCCTTGAGGGGCCATCTACTTGCATATTAAAAAAATTTAAAAAAAAAAAATCCTCAGCAGCACCAACAATGGTGTATGTTGGACATGCTTGGACCATCTCAAATGAATCTCTCTTAATTTATCATTTACTGATGCTAACCCTAAATACTCTCAAATGTGCTCATTATGATTCTATCTTTTAGCCTTTTCTAGTTTTTACTATACATTCATCTCAACATTCTCATCCTTGCTACACTAATTTCTTAGATGTATTGTTTCTTGATTGGCCAACATTCTACTTCATAGGTCATAGTTGATGTAATCATTGTCTTGTGAGATCTTTATCTTCAATATTACAACATGCGCCAATCACAAAGCACTCCAGAATTAAATCTCCACTTCGACCATTCAGTTCTCATCCTATATTCAACAGCCTCCTCAATCTCCTTCCCCTTACTAATTATAGAGCCAAGGTGTCAAAAGAAACTTTTTTGTGGTGTCTCTTGAGCTTCAAACAGGAGTTCCATTTCTTTGCACATCCACAATGAAGCTGCAACTCATTTATTCTGTCATTGTACGACCAATTTTAAAACACCCCTCATCTCTAATGTTTCACATTCACACCATCTCCTGGTTCATCCACCAGCACTATGTCATCTACAAACAACATATATCAAGGTATCTCTTCTTGAATGAGTATTTAACTTGTCCATAATCAACACAAAGAGATAAAGGTTTAAAGATCCCTAATGCAAACCTATGGTCACTAGAAATTCAACTATCTCTTCAGATATAGTTCTCACACTATTTATTGCTCCATCATATAGGTCTTTAATAATGTTAATATAACCTCTTAGGACATTTTTTTCATTTTTTATCTAAAATCCACCAAAGCAAATATCTAGGTCCCTTGTTATAGATTTCTCTATGAAAGTTCTTTTTCCTTTCTTTCTCAACAGAAGCAGATTTGAAAAGAGGTTTCTCATGCAAACTGTATTCTTTAGATTCAGTTTGAAGTTGTTCACACTGGAACATTTTCCTACAAAGTAATACGATATACTCATAGCATACAAAACTATAAACTTTTATAGAGAATAACATTCTTTAAGACATTTTGTAGGGGCATCATACTGTTGTATCATGTTCAACACAATACATCGAGAATATAAAGCTCCCAATGTCTTAGGCCATAATTCATAATTGTGTATTGTGATCACAAAAGTGTGACCAAAGTCATTCAGACCATTCAAGGTGCACATAGTAGGTGTGATTTATTCCTTCAATTTCAAGGGTTAGATGAATCAAATGTGTAACCAGAAAACAATTTTCAAAATTACATGTAATATTTTATGGCCCAAAAAATGAAAAAGAAGAAGAAAATCCACTAGTACCAACTTTTTGGAAATGAGATAGTTCAAAGCTAAAGGTGTTCAGTGATGCAAACAACCTCCAATAAAAAAAAAGCTTGATATAGTCACTCTTATTACAGATTATTTGTGTGCAAACTACAACATGCTAGGGAAGTTGATGAGGTAGAATCCAACAAATCCCATACATCATCCTCCAAAGGCGTAAAAGAACATGATAAGAGCAAACGCTTCATATCATCATAGCGACGCCCAGGAACCAGAAAATTAGTACGCACTCTACTTATATTTGGCAGCTGTAGCAATGCCTCACAGGCATTTTCCACTAGTTTTCTGTATAGAATTTCTCAAGTGAAAAGTTAGAGAAACAGAGAGGGTGAAGACAGTGCTTCGGTAAATAGTAACCCAGGAGATGTCTGGGGTGGCCTCATCTGTGATTTCAGTGGGGACGTCTTGTGAAGTTTTCCAAGCCTGCTGGTCTAATGATAATTAATGACCAGTGCTGAATTGCTGATTGGAGTTCAGGAGGCAATAGGACTACAGCTTAGGTCACTTGTAATTGAAGGTGATTCATCCTACATAGCGCGGCAGGCAGCAGATCAGTGCTGGTCTCGATGAAGATCGCCAGGTCCCATTGTTTAATTGAAGCACTTTTCTTTGAGACTTGCGAGTGTCAATCGCTCCCAATCTTCTTCTCTTTCTTTTTCTTTTTTTCTAAATGGTTTTTGTCCAGATTCTTAGAGAAGTGAGGTGAAAGAAGTATTGCAGCGAGTGACAGGGTCACATGGCCTATCATGATTTATGGGAATGTAATATAAGCTTGGTGGAGCTGTTGCCTGCTTAGCCAAGCTGGTTGACACCAGTCTTGTGACTATCTGCTTTTGTTTAGTATCCCCTTTGTACCGAATTTCTTTCCTTGTTTCTCAACAAAACTTCATCTGCCTTTCAAAAGAGTGAGAGAGACCCCTGTAGGAGAAACCTCTAAACCAGAACACCACCGAGCACCACCTAGTTCCTCTAATGGACTGTTCTTCTCCACCCCCATTGCCGAAAAATCCTCCAATAAGCGATGAAAACCCTAATTCAAAAACCTTCAGATCCAACAATAACAGCACAGAACTCCTATTTCAATTACGCCACATTCTTCAAACAAGACCCCAAAATACCAAAGAAACCCTAATTCACACCCAAGAATCATCACCCAATTCCCCAATCAAGCAGAACAAATCCAGAAAACCCCAGCCCAATCACATAATGAGAGAGAACCAAACGCAAGATTCAAAATTTCGAAAAAAAAAAAAAAGAAAAGAAACAAAACCCTACCTTTCGCAGGCGTCTTCGAGGGATGAGAAAGGGCGTTTGATGTCGGGATGGCAGACGAGCCAGGCGTCCTGATGCGCCATCTCCACCTCGGTCTGATTAGGGTTTTGACGAGCGCTCGCCTTCTGCTGTAGCTGTTGTTGTAGCTGCTGCTGCTGATGCAGTTGATGTTGCAGCTGTTGTTGTTGTTGTTGTTGTTGTTGTTGATGCTGTTGTTGCTGCTGCTGCTGCTGTTGTTGTTGGAGATGGAGAGATCTGAGGCCTGGAGGTCGAAGGTGGACATCGATGTTGGAAGGGAAGCGAGAAATGGCCTGCTGCTGTTGCTGGTGATGGTGCAGCTGCTGCTGCTGCTGCTGCTGTGGCTGTTGTTGTGGGTGTTGTTGCTGTGGGTGTTGTTGTTGTTGTTGGTGGTGGTGCTGATGTTGCTGCTGTTGTTGCTGCTGCTGCTGCTGTTGATGTTGTTGTTGTTGTTGTTGTTGTTGTTGTTGGTATTGTTGGAGGAGGCGGATCTGCTGCTGTTGTTGGAGGCGGAGCTGCTGCTGCTGCTGGTGCTGAGCCATGGCGTTTGCGTCTTCCATCGCTTCTCTTTTGGGTGCAAATGAGAGGGAGATGGGGTTGGGATTATTTTGCCGTGTGCTATTTGGTTATGGGCTGCGGGCCCGCACTGGAACACACAGCACTCACCACTGCTGACTGACAGATGGAACCTCTGATCAGACAGATTGGTTCGAACTTTGTGCACCTTGATGGTGAATTCCCACATCCCGTGGGACCCACCAGGGTCTCCCACCAATCAGTGGAAAGTGGGGGGTGGGGGCAGAAAGATTGGCCGTAACAGTTCACTTATAAAAAAATTAGGCCCATCACCCTTTGGTCCATACCCCCACAACTTTATTGGTGCATTTTATGACAACCAGGAGGAGATAGTGTGGTGGAAGGTCACATTGTGAATATGGTTTTGAGTTTTATTTTATTTTATTTTATATTTACTTGAAATATAAAAGCGAAGTTCGAACCCACAACCTAAAACCCACCAATCATAGTCTTTGACCAGCGGACCTATCGCTTGGGATTATGAATATGATTTTGAGTTAAGAATTATTTTGATAAAATAATCATAATTATTAATTTAAGGGCCTTAAAAGTTTCTCAAATTTTTAATAGTATTTTTTTTATGTAAAATTCAATTAAACGGAGAATATAATTAGATTAATATTAAAATAGGGTGAGCGTATATCATCATCCGTGAACCAACCATCCATGGCCACTCTAGCAGCAGCAGTAGTGAGACTCAAACCTCTTTCTGTTCCTTTCCCATCTTCACCATCTCCATTTCCTTCTTTGTGCTTTCTCTGCAACAAGCTTCTTCTTCCTCCTCCTTCTCCTCCTCCATCTTCAATCCCTTCTGCAACCAAAACCATGTCTTCTTCCGACCCTGCACCCACCAGAACCATCGACTCTCATCTCCATGTCTGGGCCACTCCCCAACAGGTACGACTCAAAACCCTCATTCCAACCCTTTTTTTTCCTCCCTCCTTCTCCCCCAAGCCGTTGTTGAATGCGTCTTCGTTGCCTTCTCTCTCAGGCTGCAGCTGACTACCCCTTCTTCCCAGGCCAGGAGCCCGCGTTGCAAGGAGACGTCCACCTCCTGCTCAATGTATGTGATTTCCATCTGAGTTCCTGTTTGTTTGTTTGTTTGTTTGTTTGTTTGAATGGAATTGAATGCGTAGGAATCCATGGTAAACTGGGTTGGGTACACTAGTTAAAGTTAAAGACAGGATTCATTTGGCTTTGGTCCCACCACGGTTTTCCAACATGGTCCCTCCCTGATTTGTCACTCAAATTTGATATTCCTTGTTGGATTTGAGTTATGAGGCACCTTCACATTTGATGTTGGTACAACAAAAGATTACTTAAATCCCAACTATGAATTATTTCCATCTGAGTCATATTTTTGTTACTTCCAATTCCAAATTGTTTTTGATCCAGTGTTCTACCTTGACCACTATGAGTCCCAATGATGCATGGATACTTCAAAAATGCACAACGTATCTTATCGTATTATATCATATCCGATAATTTACCTTGTACATGTAAAATCCATGTCCCTGCCGTGCCTATGGCGTGTCCCTGCCGTATCTAGGCACCATAGATGAGTCCCATATTGCAGATCTACTTAATTGTTTAAAAAGGTTGATACAGTCAGTTATATCAATTCTCCACTCAATTTCCTCATCCAGGATTTTCTTTTATTACATAGGACGTGGTCCTATATTTTATTCCCAAGGCCTTTGATTAATGGGGGAGAGTACCTTATCATTGTGGTAGTTGTGTGTTTGGCTATAGATATTGGAATAGTGGCAATTCATCCAGTTTGATGTTCATTTCATGGGCAACAATGTCAGCATTGTCGGAAGCTCTTATAAATTTACATAGATTCATTTTTACATAGATCCATTTTAGTAGAAATCATGCCTTAATAAACAGATTAATATGTCATTAATGACTTCTGTGGTTCTCTCTCTCTCTCTCTCTCTCTCATAGTGCATGGGAGAAGCAGGAGTCAATGGAGCTCTAATAGTGCAGCCTATCAATCACATGTTTGATCATTCTTTAGTAACAAGGTCAGTTGAAATTACAATGTCATTATTCTAGTTGTGTTAACAAGACTCAATATTTGCTATTCTATATATTGGTTTGAACCCGGGGGATGGATTGGGACCTGGGGCAGGTTGTGCTTCTACTCCCTCAAGGTAGTCCCCGCTGCCACTAGGCAGAGCATCAAAGAATAAGAAACAACTCATAAAGCTGGACCAGAATTTTGAAGTTTGTTTGTTTTTGTTGATGATATGATGATATAACTATTTAAAGGATCCTTGTTAGCGTCACTCTCTGACTCATTGTTACTCAAAAATCTGATTTAACAGTGTCTTGAAAAAGCACCCATCAAAATTTGTTGGTTGTTTGCTTGCGAATCCCACAGAAGATGGAACTGGCATTAAGCAGCTTGAACATCTTGTTCTGGAGGTAGCTAGAAGAGTTTGACACTGTCATACCTGTTAGACTACAATTATTTTCATTTTGAGAAGTTAATTTAAACTGGCATATTCTTCTGTTGCTAGGATGGATATCGTGCTGTTCGCTTCAATCCATATTTATGGCCTTCTGGTCAAAAGGTTGTCATAATTTTTGTTGGAGATTTATAATTCTATTCTAAGTACTAATTTCCTTTAATTGATTGGTTAATATGCTAATTTCCAAATGCTTTGTTTAGATATATAACTCTATTGCAGCTTGGAAGTCTATGGACTTGGACCGCACTTTGTAGGAATGGGATTGTTATTCATTTTCCCCTTGCAGATGACAAATGAAGTTGGGAAGGCAATGTTCTCTCGAGCTGGAGCATTGGGGGTGCCAGTTGGCTTCATGTGCATGAAGGTATTTTTTCCAATTCAGTTTCCCATGCATGAACCCATTTGTCATGTGTTTACGTATGTGCTTTTGTTGGTAAAAGAGGGTTAAAGTATCATATGCTCTGACATGTGGGGCCATGGGCAAGGGCAGACCTGCACTATCGCGTGTGGGTGCAGTCGCATCTGTCGGATTTGGGAAACTTCCATGATGGACTAGTAGGGGTATGTCCGATGCCCCACCTTAAAAATGGATTCTGCCCCACCCTTGATGGAGAGGAAAAAGAGAAATGGAGAGGAAAAGAGAGAGGATGAAGAAGAAGAATAGGAAAGAGAAGAAGAAATAGGAAGACAAAGAGAAGACAGGGAGGGAGGAAGAAAGGAAAAGGAAAGTGAAGAAGGAAGAAAAGGGAGAAGGAAATGTAAAAAAGAAAAAACTGGGGATCTCAAATCTTTTCAAAGCAGGGAGGTGGATTTGGGGTTTTGTTAGGTGCACGTGGGATCCACACATTGGTAATCATACCATAGATGAGATGAGTGAGAGTAAGAAGGGAGAGGAGATGATGAGGGTGGTGAGAGAACTCGATTTTGATTTGGTGGTGATGAGCACGAGTCTATAGCTATTATATGTGAACTTATAGGTCTCCGGGAGTCCATCATACGGCCCACAAAATGATAATCTGAACTGTTCAAGATGAATGATAGCGCTCTAATAACATTTTCTATAATTTCATTTAATTAGATGTGGCCCCACCATTCAATTGAGCGATGATGAAAATGTGATTGACTTTATGTGAGGGAAAAAAAACTCCATCTCAGGAACACATTAGCCTAGAACTCCATCGTGGGGCCTACTTAGCGATAATCTAGACCATTTAAGATGAATCTCATGACCTTCGGGGATCTATGCTAAAATTTCATAACAACAGGAGTAGGGCCCACTATCTGATTGAACACATGAATGATTGTATTTTTTTATAATCATCATCTGCCTCCACCCAAACTAAAATGCTGGATCCACCATTGATCATGGGCCATGGCCCTTTCTTTTTGGCCACAGCAGTGAAGCTTTCACAATTTAAATGATTTATGGCGCGAGAACCAGAGGGTGCTAGTGTGCACTGGAGTTTCTGAAGCTGCTTGCTTGCTTCGTTTGAGGAGCTGCTTCCTTGCACCTACAAACGACTAAAAAAGCTCACTTCTGAAGTATGGCCATTTTGCAACGCAGCTGATGTCGAGTCATGGACCAGTTCCTCCGGCTGTAAGTTTGGATTGGTGTTGAAAGGGTGAGGCCAATTGAGGAGGAACATGAGGAATGACTGTGTAGATTGACTGTTGGTGGTCCCCATTGTATAGATTAAAAATGGTGTGTACAAAATAGGAATGAAGGAGTCCTATTTGAATTGTTTTGGTGAGATATAATACGTGGAAGGCTAGGGATGGCCTCTCAAGAAGAATTGAAGTATTGGAACAGCTATATGCAAGGAGAAGGCAGAGAATGATCTCTATTAAATGTGGAGCAGTTTTGTATTTCCTTCTTTTTTATGTAAATAACACCAAGTCATTTAATGAAAGAGTGAATATGATAGAAGATGAGATCCTCCACCTATGGGATACATGGAAGAGGACCAGCCTCCACAACGAGCAAAGTCGACGGCAAAGGGGCTGTTTATATTCTGGCCTTTTGCTGCAGCTAGTAGCGCTATAGCCTGGTTTTTTCCCATTATGAGTTTTTTTTTTTTTGGATAATCCCATTAGGAGATTTTTTTTTGAGTGGGCTGTCCATTGTGGGGCCAATTGAATAATTAGTTTTTAGTCAGTAAAGCTGTCTTACAAATAAAAAGGATATGAAGGGGCTTTGCTTCTATAAACTGAAAGTCCCCATCAAACAGGATGTATTCTATGAACCATGTGTTGTATAATCCCTAGTAATTTAATCAAGTTGCAGATCTTTTAGGAGACTTGTAATGTCAATTCCATTCTCTTCTATAAGCCATGTGTTGTACAATCCCTAGTGAGTTATGTAAGTTACAGATCTTTTACAAGCCTTGCATTATCAATTTTATTCTGATGGTCTTGTAACTACAACACACATGCCATAACTGTCATAAAACTACAATGCATGATGAATTCAAATACATAAAACTAATAAAGAATCAGATTATCTTTGCCATGAGAATATAAAGGACATTATTCAGATAAGGAAGTGCAATTTTATTAACAGTCCACTCAATGAATTGAAGGAAAGTGAACGATGGGTTTCACTTAGTTTAATTTTAACTAAATTTTAACTAATAAAACATATATTTTTTTCTGCATGATAAGTAAAACAGAAAGTTCTAATATTGATATCCCTAACCACACCACGGCGCACCCCCCCCCCCCCCCCCCCACAACCCCCCACCCACACACAACCAACAAGCTCTATGATACCAAGTTGACTCACCAAGTGACCAATTAGCAAAAGGGGAAAAAAATGCACATGATGGTAACCTAATGCACACACTTATTTTGTTTATTTAATATTTATTATTTGAATGGTTCAAGTATCCACTATGTTGATATGCATAATGTTAACACAGTTGATTGATTGATACGATATTCTTATTCTATAATGACCATTATCTAAAACAAACGAGCCCTAGACTCCTTGTAGATTAACATGAGCTCACATGGATACTGATTCAGTTTTCATAATCTTGTTTGACGTTCCACATGATTGCCAGCAAAGTAAATCATATGGGTATTATATGATTGCTATTACCAAAAAAAATAATAATAATAAATGCCTTTTGTGTTACAAAAATATCTAATCAAACGTGAAACTCTGCAGGGTCTCAATCTTCATCTTTCAGAAATCGTTGAACTTTGCTCAGAGTTTCCTTCTACAACTGTTATACTTGATCATGTGGCATTTTGCAAACCACCAGAGTGAGCTTCTTACCTCGTTGTAAAATTTTCAACTGGAACATGTATATTTCAAATCATGAGGAAAGACCCCATTTGCTGATCTAATGTGTTTTTTTCCCTTTTGACAGGAATGATGTAGAAAGTGAGACCTTTTCTTCCTTTCTGAAGCTCTCCAGATTTCCACAGGTAATACTCTGGTTTAAGTTATCTTACCACCTAAATTATAATGCTGCAAGGTAGTAGCCTAATACCCTAAGGTTTAGTACCATTGATAATTGCTTGTGTGCTTCTCTTCCTTGACATTGGTACTTACCAACAACAGTTTATGTGGTTCTATTACAACAGTTTATGTGGTTCTCTTCCTTGACATTGGCACTTAACCTATCTCTCGTTGCTCTTGCAGTGTCATAAATGAGCCCAATATTTCTTATAATACTACTATGTTCTTCCAAATTGTAGAAATTATATTTCTTTTTTTGGCTCTGAACTTTCAAGTTTCGTTAGAGTTTAGTAGTTTACTCATTGCCAGCCTGAATATGAGGGCATTGGCATTCATGATGGGTGGATGTTGATCTCTCAACATTTTGCTTGGGTGATATAGAAAAGCTACGGCATCCTATCCTATACAGGGTTCTTTTCCTTATCTTACATTGATAAGCAGTAAATCTTTTCCCCCTGAAAGCACTAAGTAAGAGATGCACGCAATTTGAATTCATCATCATCATCATGATCTTATTGTCTTATCAAATTGGGGCAGGCTTATGCTGGGTTACAAAATTGTCTGCCTGCATTGTTAGCTTCCATCAATGTTTTAACTTCCCAATGCCCATGGAAAGTGAAACCAACAAATTTTCAAATATCCATTTTTTTCCATTATTCACATTTCAGTGAATGTTATCAAATCATGTTTTCTGAGACGGTGAACACTGATACATACTTGTTTTGGACCTCACAATTACCAATTTTTGTGGTATCATTTTAAAATTCTGAATCCTATTAAACTTATTTTATCTCTACTGCTATCATAAAGAAGGTCTTGTTTATATCTATGACATAATTGAAATCATTGGTGATGAAGATTTTCAAAATTTTGTTTGAATTATTGTAAGGTTCATTTTGAAAACCATGTTGAATAACAATGCATCAGTTTCCATCTTAAACCTCTCTCCATGACTACACCAAACCTTATTGTCATGTAGTAGAAAAGAAATTGTATTCTTCCATAAAAAAATCCAATTCTGGTTCTCACATCATTAATTAGTTTCTATTTCCTTACTTTTGAATTGATGCAGATAAAATTTGCAGTGGTATATACTTTTACAAAATCCTCATAATGGTAAAATTTATTGAGGAATATAAGATGAACATACTGCAAAGAGGAACCATAGGGTCTATACCATGAAAATTAGGCATACATGTTTGGACAAGAATTTGTGAGGTTTAAGCTTCAAATCTGTGGCAATGTTGTAGGTATGTCTTGATACGAGATATGCATAGTACCATGTTCACCTCTTTTTCAGGGGTTTCTAAACTTAATTTTGATAGGAGATGCTTGAGAGAATCCTTGAGAGTTGGAATTGATCCATAAGCCATGACCATAGCTTCTCTGGTCCTATTGCTTCTGTGTGTTCCAACATGGATGAGGTTTATGCTTTGCTGGTAGGTTACTGTCAAGTTGTTAAGATTGTGGGCTATTGGTGCCACTGTGGAAGGATTCTTATTTATGCCATACACAAGGGTCAATTGTGAGCAATCTCAGATAATGGAATTGTTTTATGTGCTTATTGACGCCTGACCCAGAGATGTGGATCATATATCTAAATGCTAGTTATTATTATTATTTTTAAGTATCTCAACGATTTCTCAAATGTTTGGGACACTGATGTTTTTGATGGACAGGTTTATGTGAAATTCAGTGCCTTATTTCGTGTGTCAAGGAAACCATTTCCATATGAGGATACAAGTCACCTTCTTTCTCAAGTGGTCTCCAGCTATGGTGCTAACCGTGTCATGTGGGGCAGGTATTTCCTAACAACTGCAGATATTTAGTATCTTGTCATTTGGCCAAATGATCCTGTTTTCCTCAATACCTGGAATTGTTTAGTTGTTGATTGGATTAGGCCTGTTTTCCTTCACACCTGAAAGTATTTAAATTCTTGTTGAATGGTGTTGAGCCTGTTGCTCAGGTAGATGGTGCTACTGCTATGTCCCAACCATGATTCTGTGGGAAGGGCTATAAACTGGGTCCTGATAACCTGGTTATCCGACGAACCTGAACCAGGAAATATGGTATGGACCATTTATGTTCCTGGTTAATTATTGGGTCCAAATCCAGGTCATTACCTTCTACCTGAGAGTGACGTTATAAATGTATATAATCCCCACATGCACAGCGTGGCATTAGGGACATGGGCTTCCTTATGGAGAACCAGGGTTTGACCTCATATATATATAATATGCATTATATACTATAGAGCTATTTTAAGGAACAACCAGACTGTTCCTAGCCTAGGAATGGTATTGCCTATGGGGTCTGGCAGTAAGCATGAACAATTGTGTTCGGGGGGTGTGGGTTTAAGGTTTGTAAGGTCTGCTAACCTACCTATGTGCAAGAAAAGGAACCATCTGATCAGGGTAGGTTTTCTTGAGGGCCTAAAAAATTGTCCAATCCTTAGCAGTTAGGTAAGCTGAATGAGTGTAATTTTTTCAGTGGGTTTGATCCTGTTGTTATCCTTAAAAAAATTGGTGTGATGCCGTTAGGAGTAGGTTGGTTCAGCATAGTTTTAATGATTAGACTTTCTCTAACTGGTACCTTGCTCTTTCTGATGCCTTATCTTATGACTGAGTCACTACATTGAAAATATTCAGTGCCTTGTTGATTGGGGCTCAACTTATGGCTGAGTTGGATGGTCCCAGTCCAAACATGAGGTTATTGGGCTGATCACATCTTATCCTTCCCAATAAAAAAGAAAAAGAAATTTGATGTTTTGGTAGTGTGGTCTTTTTGCTTTATTCGAAAGTAACTTAAAATTTAAGTCTTCGTGGACTGGATCCTGGGACCTCTCCCATACTGGGAGTCTGCTTTACCAGTTATCACTGCATTGGGGCTGGTTTGGTAGTAATGTGTTCTTTCCATTGGCTGTTTTGTTATTACTATGAATCTTATACGGATAGATTCCATTTCTTGAGCTTATTCTTTATGATTCATTGATGGCCGATGCACTGGCAAGACTTGAAGCTTTTAGTCCTAGACTGCCATGTATGGCCAAAAAATAAAGTAAAAAGAAACAGAAATTGTGTGATCTAAGCATTCACGGTAGTTGTCACTTCTGCAAATGGACCTTGTTAGCATGGCATTCTTGCTCCTTTTTATTCAGGGATTACTATTCTAGTGTTTTTGCACGTGTAACCCCTTTCTCATACGTCGCTGTATTGTTGCAGTGATTTCCCATATGTTGTTCCTGAATGCAGCTACAAAGGAGCAAAAGAAGCAGTTCTTCATGTTGCTAGCCTAGTATCCTTATCACCTTCTGATTTGGAGTGGGTCATGGGTAAAACTGTGCAACAGCTTTTCCCAAATTCATGGGCTGGTTTGTAGCAGTCCTATTTATCTGTTGTAAATAAGGTGCATTTACTTTTTAAATGTGTAGCATGTCATATCCACATACACGAATGTTAATAGGGTACAAGGACCTGATTTCTTTTTTAATTTGGAGCAGCATGAGTAAAACAGACTTTCTAAACCATTGAAAGTTGAGCCTTGAATGCTTCAATAATGGGATGTGGGCCTGTGGATGGTTTTGTTGGGAGAAAAAAAAATAACAGAATGCATTTGATTAGATTATATTTGGCCTTGAGAAGTGTGAGATGTGTCAGTGTTAAGAGGCATTGCTTCTCACTGTGGAGGACGAGATGGAGGCGTGCACGGGTGTCACAGAGGATGAGGATGATGGAAGAAGCGTACTCATGCAGGAAAATAGGCAGTGCATGGAGGGACCCAGGGATGACCCCTGGGATGATAGATAAGGCTAGTTAGGAATAGGATTGTTTACCATTAAAAAAGGGATTTGGCCTTAAAGATTTTAGGTTGGGAATCATTTTGAGATTGTGGCTCTTGAGCAGCCACAAACCTTGTAGTAGTTGGAACACACATCTGGAAATAGGTAGGTTTCCCACTGACTAAGATGTCAAATTGCTGTAATAATGGCAGGCCATGGCTCTAAAAGACGGTTGCAGATACAGCATCTGCCAATGCAGGAACCATTATGAATTGATGATATACTGGTTTGACTGATATTTTAGCTTTTAGTTCAGCCCCACAATTTTAATTGTTTTAGGGGTGTCTCAGATTTAAATAAAATAACAAAATGTACTATAAAGGCGGTGATGATAAAGTTTCATTACACTGTATTTAGAGCTCTCATGAGAAATCGGTATTGGCTGAGGACAGGACCTTTTTCGAGCCTGTTTGTTTCCTTGGTATCGAACTACCTAGAATTCCGAGCAGTACGAGGAGCTAATATTGAAGAAGCAATGATGAAGAGCTACTATGGCCATTAGATGTGTTTTTCCTTGGAAGGAAATGATGACCCGGGCATCGCATTCTTAGTTGATCATTTACATTCGATCTTACTTTGAACTCGTAACGATAAAGAGCTACACCAGTAGGTGAGGCCCTGAGGGTTTCGTTTACAATCTAATCTTATATCTTTCACTTTGCACCTCTCTATCATTCCCTTCTTTACGTCTCAATTTATCAGGTATTCTCGGGAATTGGGTACCAAGAGAAAGGGCCCTTGCGTATTTGGCAATATGAATTAGGTTTTACCAGAGTTCTTAAATGGACTAGGCATTTTATTTTTAACTCTCCACATCAGAAGTGCCTTGACGAATTGTAATGCAAACTAGCTATGTTTTGGAGCCCCTTATTATTTTCATGCTGTCCCAATCTGGCCATAAGTTTATATATCATCTCTCATGTATGGCAAGGGCATGCCATGGACACTTCAGGAACATATTTTAGGTTAGCGGGGAGGGAATAAGGCGGTATATGGAAATGCTGTTCTTTCAAGCATCCAGATACCATTGCGTTATATTTTTCATTTTTTGCTGGCCTAGTGGCCGAGTGGGAATGGGCCAGGCAGACCGGGCCTGACTCTAGCTCATCCCACTTTGGGCTGCATTCATGTTATTTTTTAATACTAGGGCCAAGCCTGGATTTAAAATTTTAGCCCGTTTAAGATATGGACCGAGCTCGGATTAAGTGAGAGTCAGGGCCAAATAAGTAGTCTTATTGATCAAATTGGCAGGGTAAGACCTGACATTATTCAGAAAGGCTAACCTAGGAACTAAAACAGGCCCGCATTTCTAAAAATGGGCCAGGCCTGGATATGACTCAGCCGGGCCATGAAGACCCCTGAATTTCCCCACAACACCCGCCCTTTTAACCTGTGTCCACCCGCCACTTCGTATTGGATCTTAACTCTGAATATAATAGATCAACACAAACTAGTCATAACTACAGAAAATGTGACCAAGAAAAGCAAAGGGGTAAAAAACGTAAAGCTTACCAGAAATTTTACGGTCAATTCAGTCGAGGTGTTTGTTTTAGATCAGTGCTACCATTGCCTACTGCTCCTGTGATTATTAGATTCAAACCGACCAAAGATTTAATGGTATATACTTAAAGGTGATTAGATCAATCATAAACTACATTAATTAGGAATAAATCCAGGGCCCACCATGTGAGTTGCTCTTGGCAGCATTGTTGGATTGGATGCCGGTGGGTCCCTCAGAAAACACATCTCCTGGACTTAAATGAAGTGCTACAATGGTTCTATTAGGGGAAAGAACAAAAAAATTTCTATTTTTCAATACAATGACTTCTTCAAACCCTAACCCTATGCCGTATCAAACACAAGAAAGGCTCCAAAATTGAACCGAGATTCTGCTCGGCAACATTCACAATGGAAACAAAAAGAAAGAAAGAAAGAAAGAATTTAAAAAAAAAAAAAAAACAACAACAACAAAAACTTGAAGAACACTTGTGCCGCCAATGCTTTACACTGAGAGAGAGAAACCTGTACAGTTCATAAACACACAAAAATACAAAACATACAAAAAGTGGGGCTTCTTCAATCTTCCAGGCGTTGAATTTCACCCATCATGATGCGGTTGCTCGAAACCTTGAAGCCAAGAAGAGTGGGATCGATCTGTCTGCCTTTCTTCCCTTTCTTCTTGCTGCTTTTACTCCCTTGTGCAGCATCCGACGTCTCCAATGCTCCTGTAGCAGCATCAAAATCTGCCGCTGGCTTCTTCGTGCTGCTCTTCAGCATGTCTATGAAGGATGTCTCAGACACTTCCGAATCCCCATAAGATGAGGTACGGCGAAAGTGCATCTCTTTCTTGCTGGAAGCTGCACACTCTGACATCTGAGCTACTTCATTCCCAGCAGGGTCGTGTCTCATCCCTACAAGAAATTTATCATCAAACCACCAGTTAAATTACTTGAAGAGTATACAAGCGACTGTCAGATCATAAGACTCTAGGGCATGGCTGTATGTCACTTGTTTTTTTTTTTTTTTTTTGAACGAAGTGGGAATACAAAAAAGAGTACATAAAACAATATGGAGCCCACATTGATCAGCCCTCTACCATGTATGTGTAATATACAGCAGAACCAACATTAGTTGGAAGATCCTAGTGCACCCAATTGGAGGATTTTATTTTTCAGATGCCATTGGATGCAGAAAATTGACAGGCGCGTTAGATTAAACTCAAAAACTCAATTAGATTAAAGTCAAAAACTCAATTACGAATTAAAATACATAAATAGAAGCAAAAAAATTAAGAGAACTGGCCATTTAGATAAGGAAGCTCAAGTCATTTAAATTTTGGAAGTATTCCAGGATACCACCAATGTTCCAGGCTATGTTAAAATTACAGAACGCCACCCCCTAAAAGATACACTCTCACATCATCAGATGCACTCACCATCAGGTGCAGACATTTTTATTTGATTTTTTCCTTTATAAATGGGAGGCGATGCCAGTTCAGGTAATACTTCTTGAGACAAGAAACCACGCGAAACACTGGATCTCTTAGGCAAAGAGTCATCATTACCCTTGGAAAGACCTGGAAGGACCCTGTAGAGAAAAAAAGAGTACATAAGCAATATGTCACATCCAAGCATCATATCTAGAAATTCATTTCATCACAGTAGTTTCTCTCCATGGTTGATGGTAAATTCCTTAATTAAGCACCAAGACAAGTCTCTGTGATACATTTATTAAGCCCTCTCTACCAAAAGACTCCCTCAGTAAACATAAGAACAGAGTCTTTCGCCTTTCCCCTAAGGTTCGTCTTGTGAGCAACAATAGTTTTTCTCAAATTATGGCTAGTTCAACTACTGTCGATGTTTGGCAAAATTAAATTTATTTCAAAGTCGAGCGAGGCCCCAAAATTAAGTGTACGTCTGGTGCACCCAGAAACAGCTTCTGATTTTGCTAGCCTTTTGATATTCTTTTAACATGCCTTTTTATGTTGAGTTGCTAACCTCTCTGGGGATTTCATGGAGGATAATAGACTACAAACTTAAACCCACAACCCCAAGGTTGAAATAATGAACACCTTTCATTCTTCTTTTTATTCTTCAAATAGTTGGGTAAGATCAGGGCCATTAATAGCACTACTGAGCTATACAAATTAAAAGAATAATAGTATTAAAAGAATAATAAAATACTATTGTTGTCATTATTCTTTAAGATGGTTTATTCAAAGGGTCTCAAGACACAACTCTTGGGCCTTGACCAACTCATGCTATAATAGCTTTGAATAGGCTTCAACTATCAAGTCCAAATTAAGCATTGACAACTAATACAGTCAAGTCAGGTTCAACACTGGGCCATATCAGCCCTCTTAGATTTAATAAAGGAGCTAATAGTTATTTTGTCTGACAAGAGCTCAGCTGGCTGGATTAGGTTAGGTAAGTTGGTATTAGAAATAAGGATATAGCATTATTATTAAACTAGATATTTGAATCTTAAACAAAGCAGTTCACCTTATTGTGTCAATTCCCATTGACAGCCCTATAAAGGAATTAGAAGTTCCAAACTAGACTCTTATTAAACTAGCCACCAAATCAAATCTGACAAAAAAAGTCCTGCATGGCAGCCATGCTGCGGTCTTAGGATAAGATCTGCCCATGCAAAAGCAATGTTGGCGACTGGCGTGGCCTCTTTGGTGCTTTACTTTTGAACAAAAAATGCCCTCTTGTTACAACATTATGATAAAATGGGAAAAGAAAAGAAAAAGAAAAAGAAAAAGAAAAGAAAAGGCATCATCATAACTCTTAATGCTTTAGTGGCATGCAAGTTATATTTTATTACATGCAAATAGAACTTGATGGATTGCATCAAAACTTTTAGATACAAACATCATAGAAATGTTATTTAATCTATGTCTAATAACTTTGTTTTACATTTCTCATTAAAAACAGGTTAAAGATAGGGATCTCAATGAGCCAAACGATCTAAAGAAGAGAAAAGATCTGTATTTCATCTTCACCGATCTCGAGGAAGCCTACAACAGGGTACCTAGAGACTTGATCTGGTAGGTTTTAGATAAAAGGAGCGTCCCAAGACTTCATATTGATTTTTTTTTTAAATGAGTTCATATTGATTATTGGTGTCACGCCCCACCCTTCACACATGCATGATATTGTCCGCTTTGGCCCATGGGCCTCACGGTTTTGTTTCTGATGGGCCTCAACCCACCAAAAGGCCTCATGCAAGGTAAGGGCGCAAGCTCTCTATATAAACCCATTCACTTTCCTCTCTATAGTCGATGTGGAACTCCAGGATGTCACAATCCACCCCCCTTAGGGCTGCACGTCCTTGTGCAGTAGCCTGCCAGTTCCTGTAGCCTGCCAGCCCTCTTGGCCCGCCCACATACGAACCCGCACACTTGCACCAGGCTAAGGCAGGGACCTACACTCGAACTAGTCGAGAGTCGGCTCTAATACCATTTGTAACGACCCAAGTAACCCACTGGCCCAATAACTCGGTGAACCTTTCACGTGGCCAAAAATGCTTAAGCCCAAGTTATTAGTAGTGACATACATGGTTCATTATATACCATACTCATATTGTACTCATAAGCGATGTGGGATGGGGTATTACAATCTACCCCCCTTAAAGCCACACGTCCTCGTGTGAATCCATCTAACTACACCAGGCAATGTGGCACCCCGTGTCCCCTGCGGATTCCCCTATCTTGACTCACAGGCTCGCGCACCCTGACTCTGTCCTGATCTTGCCTCAAGGGCTTTGATACCATTTGTCACGCCCCACCCTTCACACATGCATGATATTGTCCGCTTTGGCCCATGGGCCTCACGGTTTTGTTTCTGGTGGGCCTTAACCCACCAAAAGGCCTCATGCAAGGTAAGGGTGCAAGCTCTCTATATAAACCCATTCACTTTCCTCTCTATAGTCGATGTGGGACTCCAGGATGTCACAATCCACCCCCCTTAGGGCTGCACGTCCATGTGCAGTAGCCTGCCAGTTCCTGCAGTCTGCCAGCCCTCTTGGCCCGCCCACATATGAACCCGCCCACTTGCACCAGGCTACGGCAGGGACCCACACTCGAACTAGTCGAGAGTTGGCTCTAATACCATTTGTAACACCCCACCCTTCACGCATGCATGATATTGTCCGCTTTGGCCCATGGGCCTCACGGTTTTGTTTCTGGTGGACTTCAACCCACCAAAAGGCCTCATGCATAGTAAGGGTGCAAGCTCTCTATATAAACCCATTCACTTTCCTCTCTATAGTCGATGTGGGACTCCAGGATGTCACAATCCACCCCCCTTAGGGCTGCACGTCCCTGTGCAGTAGCCTGCCAGTTCTTGTAGCCTGTCAGCCCTCTTGGCCCGCCTACATGTGAACCCGCCTACTTGCACCAGGCCACGGCAGGGACCCACACTCGATCTAATCGAGAGTCGGCTCTGATACCATTTGTAACGCCCCACCCTTCACACATGCATGATATTGTCCGCTTTGGCCCATAAGGCCTTTTGGTGGGTTAAGGCCCACCAGAAACAAAACCGTGAAGCCCATGGGCCAAAGCGGATAATATCATGCATGTGTAAAGGGTGGGGCGTTACAAATAGTATCAAAGCCGACTCTCGATTAGATCGAGTGCGGGTCCCTGCCGTGGCCTGGTGCAAGTGGGCGGGTTCACATGTAGGCGGGCCAAGAGGGCTGGCAGGCTACAAGAACTGGCAGGCTACTGCACAGGAACGTGCAGCCCTAAGGGGGGTGGATTGTGACATCCTGGAGTCCCACATCGACTATAGAGAGGAAAGTGAATGGGTTTATATAGAGAGCTTGCACCCTTACTATGCATGAGGCCTTTTGATGGGTTGAAGTCCACCAGAAACAAAACCGTGAGGCCCATGGGCCAAAGTGGACAATATCATGCATGCGTGAAGGGTAGGGCGTTACAATTGGCATCACTAAAGGCATGTATGGGGCAGTGTTAACCATTGTGAGAACTACTTATGGAGAGAGGTAAGTTTCCAATGACTATAGGTTTGTATGAAGGGTCAACTTTAAACCCTTATCTTAAGACACTGATTATGGATGAGTTAGCTGTTCAAATTCAAGACAAGGACTTGGTGAATGTTATTGATAGATGATAAAGCATTAGGAGATGAATTGAGAGATAACATATGTGCGAAACTTGAGACATGGTGGGAGGCTTTAGGGATCATTTGTCTTTTATGCAAGGGATAGAAGCTTGAGGAGGATGTTGAACGTAGGATAAGAGATAGATGGTTGAAGTAGAGACCTACTTTTGGAGTGCTTTATGATCAATGCATATCAACAAGATTGAAGGGAGAATTTTAAATACCAATTAGACCAACTAAGACCAATTGGCCAATCAAAAAATAACAAATGTAAGAAATGAGTGTAAAGGAGATGAAATTGTTGAGATGGATGTGTGATAAAACTAGAAAAGGGTAGAATAAAAAAAAAGTGCATTTAAGAGCATCTAGGGGTCGCATCAATAGGTGATAATTAAGAGGGACTTCTTCGAGATAATTTGTACATGCCATCACAGGCCAACAATGGTGCTAGTGAGGAAAATATTTTCTATGTAGATTGATGGCATATTGGCATCTCAAAGAACAAGAGTAGGCCAAAGAGGACATAAATGTAAGTAGTAAGGATAGATCTAAAGAAGTACAACCTATCCACTGATTTGGCCTAGGATAAACTACAATGGAAAAATATAACTCATGTAGCTGACCTAACATGGTCGGTATAAAGCTTTGATGATGATGATGAATGAGCTGAGACGCTCTAACTCTAGCTCACCTCATGTGCTAATCAAGTTATGCTCGTCCGGCTTGATTAGCTCACAAGCCAAGCTATAGTTAGAGCTTATTCAGCTTGAAATTAATGTACGTGTGTGTATCTATATGTACGTGTGTGGCTTGGCTTGGTTAATTTAATTTTATATGTATGTACATGCGTGTGTGTATCTATATATATGTTTAATATAAATGGCAGACCCCGACATAATTCGGACAAGGCTTTGATGATGATGATGACGATAATGACATATTTACTATAATTATAAATATCATTATATTAGGGTTACATTCTACAAGATAGGGAACTTTTTAACCACCACTTAGATACCCAATGATCAATCCCACCCCTTGTAATCACTTAACACTAAATCCATACGAGTTGACACACCCTAATTTGACACTAATCTAAATTATACACATTGCTTAATTGAATTTCATAAAAGATGTAACTAAAGAAGCCATTAAGCATCAAGGCCACTAAATCAATGGTTGTGATCACCTGATTGAGATGATTTTTCCCAAAGTCATCCACAATGAGACCATTCCATCACATTACCCTCCCATGATTAACATGCATTCAAGTGGGTCCATAAGGAGCTTAGACTTTTAACTCTCACACAAGCCGCAAGAGGTAACTCTCAACATAAAGAAAGCCAATTAATATTACATCTATACTAATTTATTAAGTATTATATTCAAGTAGAGTCGGTATTGATAATGTACTTAAAATATTATATCCATGTCTTATATAATTTATATATATATATATTATACAGTAATGTTGTCAAAGAAATTCAAGCAAAGCTCAAGCTTAAAATGGCCCCTCTTGTTTATAATTGAGCTCGACCCTGAGCCAAGCTCGAGCTAGGAAACAAGGGGGTTGTGCCAAGCTGTAGCTTTAAATACTTCATTCAAGCTCAAGGTCAGCCAAGCTCGGTTCTACCCAACTGAGCTCAGTTACATTCTAAGTAAAATAGGCTTTTTGTATTTTGTTTCTTACATTTAATTTATTTTAATTTTTGTGATTTCCTTTACTTTATGTATAAATTTTATTTGGAAGTCCAGTATTTCATGACAAATTTTCTGTGTTATCTTTTTTAATTTTCTTTTGGAAAGTACAATATATATTTTTATGTTTTATCACTTGTGCTTAATTTCTAGTTCTTTTTGTAACAATTTACTAACTGTATTACAAATATTAGTTACATTTAAATGAGCATTGAGTTACTGTAATATCAAATGCGTTGAAACTCCAAATGCATCTCATAGTTCAAGATGAGAGAGAGAGAGAGAGAGAGAGAGAGAGAGAGAGATGTTGAAAGACAAGAAAAGGATTTGAAGGTTATTTTTAAGGTTGATGAAGCAATGCAAGAAAAGAAATCCTGACGCAACATCACCCCGCCAAGCATTGTTACCTGTCCTTAGAGATATCTTCACCATAGGTATTATCTGCTCCCACATCACAGTTGTACAAGCTCATACTTCCTTCTGCACCATATCATAAAGCAATTGACAGTCCACATGATCAGAATCAGATCTAACTTAAAATTAAAAAATAAAAAAGGAAGAAAAAGAAAACCACGGAGAAGGAAAGAAAAGAAATGTACAGCACCCACCAAACCCAAAACATATAAACAATTACCAGCACTGACAAGTGAAGCATGCCTAGCAGCGGTATTAACAGGAAGATCACTAGGATCCATAAAATCAGCTCCTCCTTGGTCAGCCACCACATTTTCTTGGCCCTTTCTAACTGGTAGGTCTACCACCTTGCTTCTGGATACCCATATCTTCCCCTTCCTGTCCTTCGCTTCTGAATAGTCCATTCCATCCAAAGATGGCTTACCAATCATATTGAAATCTGGATTAATGGCCTGGGCCATCTCACTCATGGGGAAATTTTGTTCAGCTTCAACGAGTGCTCCTGAGTGAGATCTAAAAGGCAATCTTTCACATCTTTCTAAACTGCTAGCTTCTTCCTCCATAGACATATTCACCAACTGCTCTGCTGCAGAATGCCTTAAGCTTTGGGCTCGAGAACCTCCTGTAAATGGATCTCCTAAACCTGGCTGGCCCCTGAGAAGATTGTATGGATGATCTGAAGAAGCTGAGACAGCCCAAGATGGTTCCCTTCTTTCCTGGGATGCTGTATTAGCACCTTCACCCAATTCTAAGGGCTGGCTTGAAGGACCGAACTTCTGGAGCAAGTCCATTAATGTCGTTGATTTATCATCATTTTCCACTGTACATCCCCATAAACTTTGATCCTCAAAAGTTGGATTTGCTCCTGAATCCCTCCTGTTCTGTTCAGCTTCAAAATGCAATGGGCGAATCTGTGATTCTCTCCAGTCATTTGGTAGCTGCCCATTTCCCTCAAACCAGCTGCTTTCTATTGCATCCAGATGTGAAGCATGGAAGTTGTTGGGAATTTGAAGGTGATGAGGTTGGGTGCCTGAAGGGACTGAAACTCTCTGACTCGCACCATGCAACTGAGCCTGTTGTTCTGGTATATTTAGCCGTTGGACATGTGAAGCAAGTTTCATGTTCATCCCAGGAACACCAGGAGGCAGAGGAATTGACCTCTCGAAAGGTGACGAGCTTCGTTCATAAAGGCCTCTCTGAAGTTGCTCATGCAAGACAAGATTCTGATCAACATTGCCACGTTGTTCGTATGGAGGCCTATGCTGTTGCTGGTAAAAATCCAACGGGCCCAATCCAGCACTGTGGGTCTGGCGAGGATTAGCAGCCACCCTTAGGAACTGAGCAGATTCATCAACTGGCCAGGCGCCACTTATATTCCTATCATCTTCCATGCCTGGCTGCTGTCTCGACAATGCAAATTGACGCATCAGCATTTGCTCCTGCTGAAGATCTAGAAGAATCTGCTGCTCCATAGGAGGCATCCGCCCATGCTTTTCATGTGACAGTAGCTCTAACAAATTGGTGTGATGATCTGGATGTATTCTCTGGTCAAATTTCACTTGGTGGAACGGCTCTAGGAAGGGATCATAATTCCTAGGAGAAAGAGAATGTTGCTGCAAGTCATGTAGAATTTGCTCCCTCAACAGAATGTGGTCAACAGTGTTGGTTCGCCTGAGAGCCTGCGCAAAGTTAGGGTCGTGCATCTGTTGAAGTAGGAACTGTTCACGAAGCAGTTGCTGAACTTGAGACTGCTGCTGCTGTTGCACCTGCATCTGATGTAGCTGCTGCTGTTGCTGCTGCTGCTGCAATTGCTGTTGCTGTTGCAGCTGAAAATGCCGCTGCTGTTGGAGCTGAAGCTTTAAAAGACGTTCAAATTCTGGAATGGGTTGACTGGTCACTTGTCGGTGAACAGCATTCAAGTTGTGTGGAACAGCAGAACTTGGATTTTGCTCTACAAAGGACTCATTTAAATACATGGATGGACGAGTAGAAAGCAGATTTTGCTGCTGAAGCTGGTGCTTTTGCAACTGTTGGGACAGCAACTGCTCTGCTAAATCAAAATGATTTGATTTTTGTTCTAGGTGTGATATGCGAGAATCCATAGCATCCTGCAGTAAATTTGAGCTAGTAATTGGATTTCTTCTATGACCATCAGACCATGTTTCCCCAACAATGGGGTAGTCAGGTAAGACATTAAAGGACTTTTGTCTATGGCTCAAAATATCAGCATCCCTTCCAAAAACAGTATTGACAAGGTGGGTCTGAACACTAGCACCAGATGAAATATTTGACTGGGAATGTTTTATATGAGGACCTTCCAGCTCCGACCACAACAGGCCAAGTGGATGTAAATTACTGCCCTTTAAAATATCAGGATTTGGAATGGCAGTTTCTCCTACTTCATTTTCCAGAGACACGTGGATTGTTTGATTCCATAATGGATCATGAAGGTTCCCAGCCAGTTTTCCCAAAGGATCTCCAGTGCTCCTCCCAGGCCTCCCAGAAAGAAACAATTCTGTAGTAAAAGAGAACTTCATGAAGACAGAATCCATAGCACAACAAAGAAATTCAAATGGAGATTAAAAATAACCAAATCAATAAAGATAGCAACCAACCTTCACCATCTTGTTCAACAAATCCTTGAAGATGTTGCCTCTCAAAATTAAGAATGCTAACAGAAGTTTTAGAATCAGTGGGGGGCGGCAATCTACCATCATATGGGTGTTCCATCAAATCTTCATGTTTAGATGATCTTGGTAGAATATGATGACCTGAAAGACCCTTGAATTCGGGCAATGCCAATTGTTGCTCATCTATGGCAGCAGAACCAGTTATAAAATCAGAAGTAAGAGTACTCGCTTCCAAGTTTCCTTCAATAGAATCAGGTAATTCAAACATTTTGCTGGTGTTGTTAGCAGAGAGAGATTGTGCTTTTAGTTTCAAATGTGGCATCACATCTCCAAGTTCCTGAAGAGGTGTTCCTTCTGAAGCATCTGATAAACACACAGCTAAATCTGTACCGAAAAAGCCTTGCTCAAACCATGATATTATGTCAATGCCCAAAAATGGTCCCTGTATCTCCCCTTGGGGGTCACGGTAAAACAAACTCAATTCCTCAGGCCGTGTAACTCCCGAAGGCTTCGTTGGACCATTACCCTTTACATCCTTCTCATTATTACTACAAATCTCATAGAGAGATGAGGTGTCAAATAGAGAACTTGAATCATCATGTAGTTTCTTATGAATATCAAAAGAAGCCGAAGAGTCAACATCTTCAAACTTTGGATGCTTGAAATAAGTATAATTGCCAGCTTGCCCATCACAATTAACCATACTAAATTCACCCTGTTCAGATATGAAGTGGCTAGTACTTTGCCCTGTAATACTGGAAATATCATTACTCTTGGAAGCTACAGTAGGAGCCACGAAACAAGAGTCAGCCCCATCATTTGGAGCCAGGACTTCATTTTGATGCTCCCCAGAATTACAGCCTGTTCCTGAAACATGTACAAAAAACACTACTTCAGAAATAGAGTAAATAGATATAGGATGTATTGAAAAATTCAACATCTGGATTCATTGTTAAAGCACATCCATCAAACAAGCCAAGACCATTTCAGTGAAAGGTACCATCATTTGCAGCTTTAGCAAGGACTTCACCATTTTCTTCAGTGTTGCTAGTACAGAGGATGCTGTCTCCACTGATAGTTGAAGTCAGATTGCCAATACCTGAACAAATACACTCTCAGGATTTGGACAAAACAAGCCAAAAACAGTAGAACTATGGTTTTTGGACAACCTAATTACCTGTCTTTTCATTGTCTCTTCTCATCTTGTCACCAGTTGAATCATAAAATTCTCCGCTGCTTATGACTTTCCCCTTCCAGATATCTTCTAGAGCAGCCTGCCATATGTCAATCACATAGAACAAATGACATTGACTAGTAAACAATAGCTCAGAATGTTGAATGAGAGTCTGAGACTACTGAGAAACAATACCACCAATGTGAAGTGCTTGTACTTTAGGTAACTAATGCATAAACAACGGTTTGATGGAACAATAGTCTACATCCAGACAGGCTACTATGTTTGTACAAGGTATGCTTCTGGATGTGGATGATGGACAGGGCAATAAGGTGTTCCTCCACCAAATTTCAATCTCACTAGTTGGTCCAGAATGCATCAGCACATTAACAATATCCCGACCTATGATTCCCAGCTCATTCACAGTATCCCAGTCTACGACAGCCTGACACAAACATAGAAACAGGAGTAGGGATACAAGATTGCAATTTCTTCGAAGTAAAATCTAGAACACGGTTATATAATAGTTTGTAAAAAATATATATCCATTTGGAAAAGGTAATATTTGTACATGGGGGGATAAGATAGATCTGATTAAATCAAATGTCTATTATAGTATCATATGACTAGTTTAAGATGACAGTAACTGTGATTGACAAAATGGATTGTATTAGAGGAAAATTCTTACAGGAAGGCAAAGTGAAAAATGGATGTTACATATAGTGAGGCGGAGCAAAGTGATGAAAGCAAAATTTGTAGGGAGTTGGGGCTTGGGACAAAATAAATAAATAAATTGGGGTTGTTGGCAAAATGGTGTTGACGTTTGAGGAGAAAGATGCTTTATGGAGAAGAATTATGGCTTCAGAACATGGAGTTGACAAGTAAAATTGGTCGAAGTCCATAGATATTGAGTCCAGTACGAGCAGTCATATGGGGAAGAGCCTAAGCCAGAAGGGGGAAGGTTTTAGTACAGAGTTGGTTTTAAAGTTGGGGACAGTAGGTGTGTCCATTTTAGGGTGGATGATGGGGGTAGGGCTTGGTCCTTTGAGTTCTCTTTTTCCTTAGAATGTTTCAAGTGACCTCTAATAAAGAGTCAACAGTGAAAGAATGTTGTGTGGGGTGTTGGAGTTAATGTGTCTTGGGTAGTGTGGTTTATGAGCGCCTTTTGGACTGAGAGGTCAGAGTATGAGTTGCTTACGAGTTTGTTTTCTGATGGGTTTTTTCCCCTTTTTGCAAGACAAAAACATTTGTATTTGGGAGTCAAGGCCTTCCAAGAAATTTTCAACAAAGTCTTCAAGAGCTTTGGGCATGCCTTCAGATGCTCATCATCCATAAGGATTGGTTCGGTAGGGCTTGGCTCCTCAAGAGTTGAGGACTTCTATCGGCTAGAGAAAGTTGGTAAGGTTTCTACAATAGATAACCTCAAAAGAAGTGGTTGTAACCTCCAAACACATTCCTGATATATGCTCTTTAGTAGAAAGGTGATGGAGTCGATCAATCATGTGTGAAGTTGTTGCTCACTATACTTGGGATCACTTGCTTCAAATTCAAAGACGTGGTTTCATTTGGTGAATGAGGAATTCATTAGGTGAAGTGGTCAAAGGTTGGAGGGTGGCTCCTTTTCATGGTTGCGGTCTTTTGCTTTGGAGATTTGTCCCCTTCACAATTCTGTGGTCTCTGTGGAAAGAAAGAGCACATAGGTTTTTTTAAAGGATTATCATTGTCTCTTGAAGCACTTCTTCCAGCTATGTTACACGGATAGCAAATTGGGCAGTGAAAAGGAAGGAGTTTAAACTTTAAACAGTTAATGACATGGTATATAATTGTGAAACTTGTAGGATTAGGTGTTCTTAAGGTTAAGGATTTAATCAAGGTTGTGGCGTTGGTTGTTCTTGAAGCCTTACAGATTTATTTACAGTTGCTTTAGATCGTGGCTTCGGACAATGTTATCTCCTAGATGACCTCCGTAAAAGGAGGCCATGAAAATTCAGCTTCCTTGATTCAGATGGAGTTTAGGCATATTAGAAGATCAGTAAATGGCATGGGAAACACATTGTCTTAGCAAGGGTGGACAGGGATGTTTCTTTTGGACTCCAATCTTTTGTTATAATGCTCTTATGCCTATGCTTATCTCTTATATCAGTTTGTATTAAGTTGTCCTTCTTCCATCTTCTAATATAATTTACCGATAACCAATTAAAAAAGGAAAAAACAAATTAAAAAAAACATTGATTGAAATATATCAACTAATCAGATATCCTATATGGACGTGGAAATAGTTGACTATGCTTAAGATAATGGTACCAGAAAAAGTAACTCAATTGCAGCCTTTCATTCTCTTTTAACAAAAATAAAATCCAAATCATCAATGTACATGACAAGATTGTGCTTCTTAAAATTAAAGTAAAGGAATGTAGGCTGAAGCCATTTCTACAGTTGAAAACTCTAAGCACATGAAAAATGACCAATATCAATTGACTGTTTATACTCCCACGCAAATGAATCACCTAAATCTATGGATCTGATGCAACAAGTATTGGATCATAGGATAGAAACATATATCCTAAAATTCACCTATAAATGGATTCATTGTAGAAATGGAAGAGGAGAGCGGGGGGGGGGGGGGGGGGGGGGGGGGGGGCGGGGGCGGTGTTTGTGTTGGTGTTTCCAACGATGCAATTTAGATTTTAGGATTGGTATTTCAAATTGTAAGATTTTAACAACAATGGCCTTGATATATTATGATATACGTCCAATAGTCCAATATTTCTATGAGATAGACCAGACAAATAAAATCTTTTGATATTCTAATGAATATGGCTGTGTGTTGGAGCAGAAGACAGAGATGGGAGCCAGAGGCTTGAGGTTTCCAACCAAGAAAACAGGTGTGAAGTTACAAACTTACAGAAAAAGTGAAATAAACTCTAGTTTTCACGGTTCACGTCAAGCATAAAGCATGCATTTGTCACATTGGTACAGCGTATTCTAGATTTACACATGCAAAATTTCATAAGCTGACTGAGTAAAAAAAGGAACTCCAGAAGAATTTGGAGAGAGCATACCTCCTCCTGTGCATCAGGTGCGACAAAGGCCAGTGGCTCTATACAGCCTAGTTGTGTTATTGGAGGCACTTCCTCAAATCCATCAGGAACAAAATCAAAAGAAGGAATGTGCTTGTGTTTCCTGTAAATATCTAGAAGCTTACCCCTCGGGTAGCGAAATGTATGTGAAGATATGCCAGATTTCCCAAGTATCACTTCATTCTTATCTGCAGGAGCAACACCAATAGGACCTACAGAGGAAGGCCTGCTATATGCACTTCCAATGGAGTTTGACCTCCCACGGCCTGGTGCAAATCCAGTATTTGAGCCTTCCAACCTTCCCCTCTCTAAGACAAATCCTGGAGCAGCACGATAAACAGCAGAACCGCCTGAATGAACTTCCTGCCTATGACGTGGCCTCCATTTATCACGGGAATCACTTTCACGCTCAGAAGCAATACGATTGCCAACAACAAACGCTTGCTTTTCATTATGAGAATCTTCCTTATCGGCATCTGTTTTTTGTTCAGCTCGGGAGTCCTTATCTCTGTCTTCTGGACCCCATCTTGATGACCACTTGCTATCTCGCCGTGAATCATGCCCAGAAGAGCGACCGTTTGCATCATGCCACCGATCAGATGAAGGTAGGGCCCTGGTCTCAGATGCTTCCCTTACAAAAGCATTGTCAGTGCGGCGATCACTTTTGCGGTACTCATCTCCTTCTTTCCTGCGGTCCTTCCTTCCAAGCAAACTAGTTTCTCTCTCCTCTTCACGCCAGCGGCGATTATTTTCAGGCTCCAGCACATTCCTTCTCCATTCCTTCTTTTCATGAGATTCATCCAAGCGCCGCACCTCCTTTTGAGCAGGATCTATGGAGTTTCCATGAGGTAAAGAATTCTGTGCACGCATTTCCTGGCAGTAAATAGAAGAACAATCATCAATTTCTTTATTTATCTTTTGAATGGTGGAGTCATCAGTTTATTTATTTGTCTTGTGGATGGTGCAGTCATCAATTTATAGCAACAAATCATCTAACCCTTTTTACTTAGAAAATTGGGATGACCGATTGAGTCATACATATATTCAATAAAAAATGATGGCCCCAGCTATCCTAAAATTCTTTGCCACAAATGTTCAATAGACACAATTTCTTAAACTAAGTTACTGCTCCATACTCACTATAAACACACTTTTTTATCCATTAAAAACTATCTGGAGATAAGCAAGATGGACCTTTCTTTAGGTACGACAGAAAGGTAGAATCCAGAGTACCTGAGAGATGGAGATAGAACTAAATCACTAAATCACCTACATAGATCTTATAGAGATTGTACAGCTTAACCAAAAACAAATGAAGGGATCTTACCACAAGAAATAACAATGTTACACTCCTTCAATCTGAATTCAGTATAAGACTGTAAGTCAATGACCAAGGTTCTGAATTGAATATTAGAAGACGTTTCCTATATCAGTTGACTGATATCACAGTTTTGAAAAAACATTCAGGCTGGTCTGTGTCTGGTCTTAGTGCAGATTCTAAAAGCCTTTCTTTTACAGGTAACCTGGTAACCTATCTACATTCCCAGCATATGTCTGAACATGATTTCAGAGCTAGTATAAATTTGATGATAGAAGCATTTAAAAGAAAATAGATACAATGAATAATAATGACCACAGACACAAACATCAAAAGCTATCTATATTCTGTAACAAAGTTGGAGAATGTCAATCTACCTAAACATAAGATAAAACTTGTATAATTTTATTGTAGATATTAAAAAGGTTATTAAAAAGATAATAGAAATTGGTAAGACAAAAATAAAAAAATAATAAAAGGCATTCATTAAGGCAACTGAATAGCTAGCAAGTTTAAGGGATCAACACCATGTATTAGTTTTAGATAGATAGGTTGATAAAAGATAATGGGTAACCGTCAGGATTTCCTTTCCTGTCCTTGTGATGGGAAGACCAGAACAGAGGTGTGAAAAGCTACAAATGTTTATTATTTTGATAGTGATCTCTTGGTTGAGAATCGAGATATTAGAAGAATGGCATGGCCTATGAACAAAGGGGAGACTTATTTTCTAATTGAAAAAAGACGGGTTTATGGTCATTAATAGAAGTATGAAGTTTGTGGATTTAAATGGTGAAGTTAATGAAATGGCAGTCCACAGTCCACACACCAAACCTGTAGCAATAGTGATGCAGGCCGATCTTAGATCCGGCCCAGATCACAGGCCCACAGGCCAATCGATTGATCCTTGACCTCCTCAAGGATCCCTATCCTTAATTATTTACTTTCTATTTTATTTTTAGTAAGCTATGCTTGTTTAGAGTTAGTCCTTCCTACTTTAGAAACAATCACTTCTATGTAAGGAGGAGTCTTTCATCATAATAGACATGCTTTTATCAATAATAATCCAATTTTTCCAGAGTTTTTCTCTTTCTAGTTTTGACCGTGAGTTTCATTGAGTCTTCGGATTCAAACAATCATTCGAGAGATTGTTCTACACCCGATCTACGATCCGGGGCTGCACCAAATTGGTATCAGAGACCAGATCCAGTCGCCCGATCTTTCCCAGGCTTCGTCCCATTCCTCTATCTCATCCTTGTTTTATCTTCCCTCTCACCCTCCATCACACCGACGCCTCCGCAACACTAGCAGCCCCAAACCCACACTGTTGACATCTCTGCACCCCAACCCTACTTACCGAATCCCTAAACCATCTCCACGATCCCATTCCCGACCACATACACCACCGCCACATCCAGCCGGAGCCTACATCCTCGACAAATCCTATTTCAAACCGAGTTCACCCCATCTCCAACCCTAAATCCTTTTCCATCTCAAAACCCTAAATCCTGAACCGATACCCCTGTCAACCCAGATCTCCACTCACGAAACCCATCAGCCCATTCGCTTTAGCCGTCCCTTCACCCCTCAACTTCTGTTTCAACCCTCAATCGCAGCCATCCAAGCCATCAATACCCACCCCAAAGGAAAAAAAAAAAACAAAGAAAGAGAAGAAGCAGTAGACAAAGAAGAAGAAGGACGAAGTACAGAGAGACAAAAGCATACCGTGCACCATCGTCAGTTAAGGCTCGATCCCAGGGACCCCGTCGCAGCTTCGTCACGATCCCAGCGCTGTCACCGCCGTTTCACCCAGTCGCTACCAACATCGTCGACGGCCGAGGATCTCCAAAGTTGTAAGCTCCCCCCTGTCCTTTCTCTCCTTTTGTCTGCTGCAAAAGAAACCCTTTCTTTCTCTGTTAGTTAACCATCCTCGAGAAAGAAAAAGAAGAAGCCATCTACACAAAAGTTGAGGCTTCCAGAAGACTCTTTTCAACAGTTGTTTTGGGCTACTTCCGTTGCCCTTTAATATGGGTCCAACCCGACCCACAACTATAATATTAAAAAAAAATCATGCCTAAAAAGGGTGACGATCTCCAACATTGGATGACAGACCGGCAGAGGGATGAAACCATCCTTAAATTAAGTCAAGAATTAGAAGATGTCACGGGACGTCTCAAAATTGCAGAAACTGCCATTGCTAAGCTAAAAAAAAGCAATTTGTCAATCAAGAAGGATCATCCAATGTGTCTATGGTGTACACGCCCGTCCAACCAGAAAGACCTGAAAATCAAGAATCCATTCATGATTTTATGCAGCACCTTCTGGTTGAACGAGATTATCAAGGTCCCCCTATTACACCCCCACCTGATGACATCACCAGGAAAGTCAAAATTAAAATTGATGACTTTAGTGGTGATGCCAGTCCGAAAATTTTTGTTGATTGGCTTAATTCTTTGGAAGACTATTTTACTTGGTATGTTATGAATGATGCACAGCGGATAACTTTTACTAAGGTTAAACTTAAGGGTCCTGCTCAAATTTGGCCGTATGGTGTTGAGAATAATGAGCTTGCAGTGGGCCAACCGATTCTCCGGTAGAATATCATGAAAAAAAAGCTCAAAGGAAATTTTCTTCCTTCTAATTATATGGATACACTCCACCAAGAGTATCTAAGTCTCCAGCAAGGCACCATGACTGTGGAAGAATACACCAACAAGTTTTGCGAATATATTGTTCGCTGTAACTTGAAGACAGATAACCGTCTAACTATCATCAGATACAGAGACAACCTGCGTGTTGATATCAGACGAGAGGTAGCAATGTTCGATTATGCTATAGTGGATGAAATCTTCAATAAAGCCCAAAAAGCCCAACATAAACTTCAATTGCGGAAGCGGAATACTTTTCAATCCGAGGAGTTTTCCACAAAAAGAGGTCCTGACCCTACCTATAATCGCAATCAAGCACCAGTTTATAGGCCTCCTCTTCAGCAACCAGTTCAGCAAACGCCTCCGAATCCTCGGCCAGGTATACAACAAAGACAGGCTCTTTCCCAACAGAATCAGCAGTTCCCACAGAACTAAAATGATAATCGTGCTTATGGAAGTACAGACAAAAGGGATATTGTTTATCATGCCTGCAAGCAGCGAGGAAATTATGCCAGTGAATGCCCTCATCGAAATTTATACACTTCCAATGAGCCTGATAGTGATGTCCAGCATGATGAGCATGTCGAATCAGGGCAAGTTGACACATATCCTCCTTATGAAGATCAAGCAGATCAGTTAGATTATGCATACGCTGATGGTGGCATTCCACTTCTTTTTTTAGATCGTCGTTTACTAACAGCAGATGCAAAAGAGGACGAAGATTGGAATCATGCTTCTATTTTTTGGTCTCGTGTCAATTGTATGGACAAAACATGTAATATGATTATTGATGGTGGCAGTGCTATAAATGTTATTTCTCAAGAAGCAGTTGATAAGCTTAAACTTCCCACAATGAAGCATCCAAGGCCATATAAAGTTGCATGGGTTGACAATTATTCCATTCCTGTTCGTCAGCAATGCTTTGTTCCTTTTAAGATTGGCAAATATGAGGACACTCTTCAATGTAACATCATCCCAATGAACGTTACGCATATTCTTTTTGGACGGCTATGGCTATAGAAGCTTAAAATTATCACAGATCATGAACATAATACCTATACTTTCAAATGGAAAGGTGGAAGAATCATGTTGCGTCCTTTGCAGATTCCACCATCATCACCTTCCTCTTCGCCTGCCGCATCTTCTCCTACATCGCATATTTTAACAATGAAGAGACTTGAAGTTGAAAGTAAAGAGCAAGGTGTCATGTATGCCTTAGTTACTAAACAAGTTGCTGATGATTCTCATGCCATGTCCATTCCTCAGGAAGTGAAGCCATTATTGAACAAATTTGCTAATTTAGTTCCTGATGAATTACCCAAGGAACTACCACCATTAAGAAACATTCAGCATGCCATTTATCTTATTACAGGAGCTTCTTTACCTAATTTACCTACTTATCAGATGATTCCAACAAAATATGCAGAGTTAAAAAGGCAAGTTGATGATCTGCTTATGAAAGGCTATATAAGGGAAAGCCTCAATCCATGTGGTGTTCCAGCACTTCTCACTCCAAAGGACGGAAGTTGGTGAATGTGTATAGACAGCCATACAATCAACAAAATCACGGTAAAATATCGCTTCCCTATCCCTCGATTAGATGATATGTTGGACATGATAACTGGTGTATGCATATTTTCAAAAATTGATCTGCGGAGCGGTTATCATCAAATTCGTATAAGATCAGGAGATGAATGAAAAATTACCTTTAAAATAAAGGATGGTCTCTTTGAATAGATGGTTATGCCATTCGATTTAACCAATGCTCCCAGTACTTTCATGCAGGTTATGACGCAGTTATTGCAGCCTTATATTGGAAAATGTGTTATCGTTTACTTCGACGATATTCTGATTTGCAGCAAATCAAAAGAAGATCACCTTCAGCATTTAGATAAGGTCTGCCAACTTCTTCGCCGAAAGCGCAATTCTTGATAAGTGATTCTGTTGTTTTCTTGGGATATGTAGTATCTACACAAGGTATTAAGATGGATCTTGAAAAGGTGAGCGCAATTCTTGATTGGCCTATTCCTACTACCCTTACTGAAGTTCGCAATTTTCTTGGTCTTGCCAATTTCTACAAAAGGTTTATCAGAAACTTAAATACTATTATGGCTCTTATTACTGACTGTATGAGGAAAGGTGAATTCAAATGGACCAATGCAGCCACCAAGGCTTTCGAAAAGATCAAGCAAAAGATTACTAAAACACCCATCCAACAAGTTCCTGATTTTAACAAGCTATTTGAAATTGCTTGTGATGCCTCGAATATTGGCATTGGCGGTGTCCTTAGCCAGGAAGGACATCTAGTTGCATTCTTCAGTAAGAAACTTTCTGATGCCAAGCGAAAGTATTCTGCATATGATTTGGAATTCTATGCTCTAGTCCAAACACTTCGTCACTGAAGGCATTATTTGATTGCTATGATTTTCTGCTTTATTCTGATAATGATGCTCTGCAGCATCTACACTCAGCAAAAGATCAGCGCTAACCGTGCTAAATGGAGTGCATATATACAAGAATTCAAATTTAACATTCGACATAAAGCTGGAAAGGATAATATGATTGCGGATGCATTAAGCCGGAGGAAATATCTTTTGACTACCATGTCTATTAATGTGCCTGGTTTTGAGTAAATTAAACAAGATTATGCAGCTGACAAAGATTTTGGTTCTATTTATGCGGATCTCCTTAATGGTGATCATATTCAGCATCCTCATTATAGTCTTCATGATGGCTTTTTATTCAAAGGTACATAACTCTGTCTTCCAGCTACTTCTATTCGTGAAGATGTTGTACGAGAGTTGCATGTAGGAGGATGTAGTGGACATTTGGGTCGCGACAAAACGCTTGCTCTTGTCAATGACAGATATTATTGGCCTCGCATGAAGACCAATGTGATTCATATTTGCCAGAGATGTCTAACATATCAGCTTGCTAAAGGAAATAAAAAGAACACTGGATTATATCAGCCTTTGCCTGTTCCCCACACTCCTTGGGAAGACATTAGCATGGATTTTGTGTTAGGTTTACCCACGACTGCCAGAAAGGTTGATTCCATCTTCGTTATTGTTGACCGTTTTTCAAAGATGGCACACTTCATTCCTTATATTGCAATTGCTGATGCTTATAAGGTGGCTAAATTGTTCTTCAAAGAAATTATTCGGCTACATGGACTTCCAAAGACTATTGTTTCTGACCGAGATACGAAGTTTATGAGCTACTTCTTGAAGACATTATGGATGTTGTTTAACACCAAGCTTAATTTCTCCACTGCTTATCATCCTCAATCTGATAAACAAACAAAAGTGGTAAACAGAAGTCTTGAACAATTGTTACGTTGCCTTGTACGTGACCATATCACAAATTGGGATCACGTGCTACCTATGGCAGAATTTACTTACAATAATTCTGTCAATCAATCGACTGGAATTTCACCATTTGAAGCTATTACAGGAGTTGTCCACGACTCCCTGTTGATCTTGTGCCATTACCAGTTGATGCAAGAATTAGTGCCGATACTGAACATTTCTTCCAACACATGCAGCAAGTGCACAATGAAGTACGTCACCATATATCTGCCAGCAATGATGTTTACAAGCAGCAAGTTGACAAGTATCGTCGCTTTGTTGAATTTAATGAAAGCGATATGGTTATGGTGCGAATTCGACCCGAGAGGTTGCCACCTGGAGCTAATAAGAAGTTACACCCTCATAACTCAGGTCCTTTCAAGATTCTCCAAAAGATTAGCCCCAACGCCTATGTTCTTGACATTCCTCCTAATTTAGGCATTAGTTCTTCATTCAATGTCGAGGATCTTACTCTCTACTATGTTCATGACAATGAAGGAGATAATGAAGAGCAGCTTATTTCTCTACCAGTTAATTCCTTACCTACTGATGAAATTGTTGATGTCCTTGATGATCAAATCGTTTCTACACGTCAAGGAGGTTACCAGAAGTTTTATGTTCATTGGCGGAATCGTCCTCTCTCTGACGCTACATGGATTACAGCTACCGACTTCCAGCATATCAATCATGATCTTTATGAGAGATATCAAGCGCTCAACTTGCTGAAGTCGAGTTTTTCCAAGCCGGGGAGAGCTGATGCAGGCCAATCTCAGATCCGGCCCAGATTACAGGCCCGCAAGCCAATCGATTGATCCTTGACCTCCTCAAGGATCCCTATCCTTAATTATTTACTTTCTATTTTATTTTTAGTAAGCTATGCTTGTTTAGAGTTAGTCTTTCCTACTTTAGAAACAATCACTTCTATATAAGGCGGAGTCTTTCATTGTAATAGACATGCTTTTATCAATAATAATCCAATTTTTCCAAAATTTTTCTCTTTCTAGTTTTGACCATGAGTTTCATTGAATCTTTGAATTCAAACAATCCTTCGAGAGATTGTTCTACACCCGATCTACAATCCGGGGCTGCGCCAAATAGGTCTCATCACCATCATCATCATCATCAAAGCCTTATCTCAACCATGTTGGGGTCGGCTACATGAATTATGTTTCTCCATTCCGTTCTATTTTGAGCCAAATAGGTCTCCTTTTGCTAAATTTCTTAGATGCATGCACAAACACAATTTATAGTCAAACAGCTATAATCATCATCATAATCACCATCCGAGTCTTATATGATCAATCTGGGGCCATCTAAGTCAAAAAAATTGAACTGAGTCAAAGAGTTCTTGCATCAATTGTAAAGGTTATGATGCACAACAAATTAAGCCACATCTAAAGAGACATCTCTGATATAAAAGATAATCACTACAGATAATTAGGTTAAAGTAGGCTCACACACTATTGCAACACTCCTAGTTCACTAACAAAGATTTGTATGTACTACTGAAAAGTTATAACAAATAAGAGAAGGTACTTATATCAGAAAAGGGCTTAGAGTTTATACCTCAGATGTAGCCACTTGACTGGCCTTACTTTCAGTGGGCTTAGAATACAACCATTGAGGAGAAAGTGGTATACTGTTCTCAGATATGACCTGATCTGCAATATTTCGAAATCAAAGAATCAAATTAAGCAGTAGTTAACTAAAACATCAATGAACAATTCAAACAAATAAGCTAGTGGATAAAAAACGTGACTCAAAATAATCCTAAAAAAAGGAACAAGAGAAAAGGTATAGCTGCTGTAGAAAAAAAGGAACAAGAGAAAAGGTATGGCTGCTGTAGTACAATTAAAAAGGTGAATATAAGGAGGCATCAAATTTTAATATCTGGACAGAAGCCAAGACTTTTTTCACCATTTTCGAAGAATTAATAAAAAAAATTAAAGAACAATTAATGTTAAATTACCCTTGGAATCATCCAGGAACCCCATAATCACCTTCTCGTCATAATTTCCTCCACAAACATCATCTGAGATGTTAGGAAAACAAGAAAATGTTAATAAAATAATTGATCCTTCAAAATCAAAGTTAGATAAATTACCATAAATAGCGATGGGTCTAGGCAATTGAAATGCAAAAGGTTGGTCGTCATATCACTTTGTATCAGGCAATATTGACTCCTCAATTAGTAACATCCTATTTTTTTCAGATGAACATATAATTCATAAAGAAATTCAACAATGAAAAATGATCCCTTGGAGATAACTTGTAGTAGCCTTAGCTGTCAAAATCCTACCATTCAAAAGATGAAACCTAATTACATTAAGCCCTATCGCAAAAGATTTATATCTACACAAAGAATCTCATTTACAGGTAAATCTTAGGAATCCCATGATTTAGGCGACTCATCTAGACAGGAATAGTAACAACCAAATAACTATTCTTTTGTCATTTTTTACATTCTATTTTTCAATTTTTGGTGCTTCAATATTTAAGAGGTTTTCTAATGCTTAAAGAAACATCTTAAGATAAGAATTTGTGGGATCTTCCCAAGGCTTAATAGAGAGACAAGAATCAGTCATATGACTCAAGCATTTGAACGTGGAAATGGGTTTTAACTTATATTCCTTTCTTCAAGTCTTTTTTTATGAAGCACTTCTTTAACTTCCAGCAATACTTCTTGATTATGTAACACTAGTGATTCAGAGTTCTTGTTCTTGAACTTAAAGAAAACAAAAGAAGAATTGCAATTGTTTTGTTTTGCTTTTTTTTTTCTAGAAATGTTACTCTCTTCAACATGACAGCGTTCTTTTTTCTTTTCTTTTCTTTTTTCCATTTTTTTAAATGGTAAGCTACTCTCACCAATCATGATATATGCCAATGATGTTCTCCATATGATTGTATAGTACTTTTCTTTGTCCTTGTATTGATTCTAGTTCTATGAATAGCCGCTGCTTTCTTATTTTCACAATCTCAATTTTCAGAACCATAAATAGCACAGATACCAACAATTTATTTAAATAACTTATACATTCAAACTAATCTGAAAAAGCTCAGGCATACATGACATCAAACTCATAATATCATTGCCAACGACAAGTAAACAACTGTTCCAATATAAGAAATACTAAAAATTCAAAAGGGACTACAACCCATGCAATTCTCCAGCATAAATGAATAAACAATAAGATTCTACGATACAATCAAACAAAAGAAAAAGCAAATAAAACCAGCAGAGCAAGTTCAATGTTAATCCGCGTGACCCATCTTGCATTACATACAATAAATGGAAACCCAATATTCATTTTCATATTGTAACTTCGAAACCCTATTTTGGAACGCATCATACCCATATTAGTGATCATAACCATACTAGTGGTAAGGCCATAAGGGCCATTTTGAGTTGCACACACCTAAACTTGTCGCTCATCCTAACATTTCCTCTCTCTCTTTCTCTCTCAAGGACTAACAGAGTGTCAATGATGCAATGCATGTGTCCGGACACGGTTGCATAGATCAATGGAATGGGTTAGGAAGATTTGTTGGGACTATTCTTCGACCAAATCCGGTCATCATAAGATCCTCCATCCCGACTGCCGCATGATAATCGTTCATCAAGCTGCGCTTAATCACTACCGCAGATGACCAATCCAATTCACCAAGAGGAAAAAAAAAATAAAACAACATGATAAAAGAAGAATGACGAAATCCCACATCCTCGAAGATGTGCAAAACTCAAACTAGAAAAGGAGAAAGCTCCACAATCTCCTCCTTCATTCAACAAAAGGAAATGAAAGAAGCAGCAGCCGAGCCAAAATCGAAACAGAAATTCAAAAACACAAGCATTACGGGATCCGATCGAGCCCATCGAATCGCACAGAACCCTAATCACCTTTAGCAGCCCACGGCTCGTGAGGCAATCTCGCGGCGAGGAGATCTTCGTGCAGATCGACCTTGCTCTCTGCCATTGCTGCCTCGGAATCGGAGAGAGATCGAAAAGCAGGAGAAGGGAAAGCGCAGGAGAATCGAATCAGAAGAAGAGCAGAAAGCGAGCGAACGATCGATCAATCGAGAGAGACAGAGAGAGATTTCGTACTTGCGGGTTTTGAGGCTTCGAGGGTTTCACAAAGGAGAGAAGATTGCAGAGAGAGAGAGAGAGGGTTTGCAGTTTGTATGTATGTCTGGAAACAGGGGGAAAAGAGAGAGTGATTTTTGGGGAGAAGGAAGAAAAGCTTCTGGGAGTTGAGAAGCTGAGTGCATTTTATGGATATTTAATATAAGCCATGGCATGATTTTGTGTGTGTATATACATAAAGTTGATGTTATTGACACCTCTTAAAGCAAATGTCCTATGTGGGGCCACTCAACGGAGTTGGGGCCGACCATTAGCCAAAGCCTATAGGCAGGTGTGCCATTTGAACAGAGTTGTTGGATCTTTGATAGAGGGTGCTAGCAAAGATTTAGGGTGCTTAATGGGTCGAGTCAGGCTGGTTTAGGACACATGTATTCGGCCCACGCCTGACAATGACGATGAGTTTAAGGCCTTGTTTGGAAACTCTTATTGTATGAAACAGATTTGTTTTAATTTGTTTCTGTTTGAAGTAGATATTGTAGAATTTAGGTAGTTTGGTAAACACTTTAAAATTGATTTAAACAGACTTTTTAAATTAATAGTGAAATGAAGGTGGGGAGTTTTTCTTCATTTTCTCAAAATTTACAAGGAACTAGGGATTGAAATTTGGCAGCATAGCACTGTTTAGGCATCCAAAGAAGATTACCGATTCTGATCTTGAGATAAGAGCCCACAAAGTCTTTCAATTAATAGCAGATGATTAACATTTTTTTGCAAATATCTTAAGATTGGAGAATGATCAATGGTTGAAATTTGATATGGTGGTCATTCCTAATCATCTTAATCATTTGTATGATTTAGATTGTAGTTGAGGGCCCCAGATTTGAAAAAAAATTGAAAAAAGTGGACTGCCTGAATACAAGGCCAAAACTCAGTCAACTGATGGGCTACATGAACGGCTTGGAGGTTTTCTTCATTTTTTTTCAAGATCCAAAAAGAAGCAAGGATTGAAATTTGGCGGCATAGCCATGTTTGGGTCTCCAAAGGATATCAATGGTTTTGATCTTTCATTTGGGGGCCTATATATGTATAAAATGTAGATCTAAGCATCTAGGATTTTATGCAAATATCTTACATATAAGATCATCCAACAGTTCGAAATTGGATACATATCCATTTTTTACCTTATGAATCTAATGAACGGTTTGGATCTTGATGTAGGGATCCAAAATTAAAAAAACAAAAAAAAAAAAACATACTACCCTCTTTAACGTCCAATAATACTGTTCATCAAAGCATTTGTCTGCTTCAGCGTTTGACCTCTGTTTGAAGTCTGCCCATTTTCTTACCTATATGCAAGAGACATATAGGTAGCGTTTGGTTCGCTGTAATGAAAGCTGAAATGGAATGGCCATTCTATTGGAATGACCATTCCCACGTTTGGTTCGTGAAAAAACGGCGGAATGTCCATTACTTCAGGAATCACCATTCCTTTATACAAGGGAATTACCATTCTACCGGGGGAGGCGGAGGAATGGTCATTCCATTCCTTTCCCAATTTTATTTTTGACGAATTTTATTTTAAAAAGCTAAATTTATTAATTTTTTAATATTTTAATAAAATATAAATAAAAATTATTATATAAATCATAAAATAAACATAGTTGAAATTAAATTTAAAATATCAAAATTTTAAGAATAAAATTATATACAATGTTTGGTCACATAAAAAAATTAAATTTTATTTTAAAAAGCTAAATTTATTAATTTTTTAATATTTTAATAAAATATAAATAAATATTATTATATAAATCATAAAATAAACATAGTTGAAATTAAATTTAAAATATCAAAATTTTAAGAATAAAATTAAATACAATGTTGGTCACATAAAAAAATTAAATTTTATTTGAAAAAGCTAAATTTATTAATTTTTTAATATTTTAATAAAATATAAATAAATATTATTATATAAATCATAAAATAAACATAGTTGAAATTAAATTTAAAATATAAAAATTTTAAGAATAAAATTATATACAATGTTTGGTCACATAAAAAAATTAAATTTTATTTTAAAAAGCTAAATTTATTAATTTTTTAATATTTTAATAAAATATAAATTTTATATAATTTTTATATTTGGTCAGTTTAATATAAATTTTATTCCATTCCTGGTATCATTCCATCATACCAAACACAGGAATCGGAATGAGAGTCATATTACTGGAATGATTCATCTGTCTAACCAAACGTTGGAATAAGAATTACCATTCCTGCCTCATTCCATTTCAGGCTCATTCCAGCCTCCATTCCATTCCTACCAGCAATCATTCCAGCGAACCAAACGCTACCATAATGTCTAAAGTCCATTAGGAATAGAAACAGTGTAGTAGTTGTCAAAACGGTCTAAAGTCCAGTTCAAACTGTTTTAAGTTAATAAAAGGTAAAAACTAGATATGCCAAACACCACCTAAGTGCTCGGCCGACGACCGACCCACCTTACACATGTTAGGATCGAGCCCACCCATTTAGTCAATCAGGCTGGTTGGAACGGTTCTGCGCTTTCTAAATCAATCACTAGACTACAAGCATTACTCATTCAGTTCAGGCCATGCTTGGGGTTTTCTGTCACTTAGTTCAAGCCCACACATGTATTGAATTTGCCAAGGATTTAGATCCAGGCCTATGTCTAAAACCCAAAATCAGGATCCAGCCCAAAGTGGGATGGGATTATGGGCTGGGATTCTCTTGTTCTTGTTGATTTGCTTGTAATCAGCACTTATTTTCCCACTCGGACACCTTGATCCATGCACTCTCTTCGTGCTTGATAAGATGGTTAATACACTCGCCCCAATTTCATGGATCTGACCCATTTTTTTGCTCTCCCAGATATAGGTCATTGTTTTATCTGACATTTCAAATTCATGCATCCAATTGGAACGTCTGACATGTGATTTGAGCGTGCAAGAGTTAATTACGTACGCTCGATCACATCCTAATGTCGCATAGGAATATATGTGGGTCTACCTTTCAGGGATTCAGACTCTGCAAGTTGTCGGCCTATCCGATTAACTATAGGCTAGCAAGGTTGAGGTTTTATTTCAAAGAAAGCAGTATTAACCATTAGATGGAAGAAAAACATAATTAAAACATAATGATGTCCTACTAAATTTATTTGTATGCACAGTAATTGGTTAAAAATCAATTCATTTGATCAGCCGGCTACCCCAGCAAGGCCAAATTGAGTCCATCTTTTTACAGAAATTTGATCCAGCGAACCCTTTCCGAGTTGGACTGCGGCAGACAGCTACATGTGAGTGTCTGGAATCCAACTATCATTAGCGTTAATCAGCCCATAATTTTTTAATTGTTCAGGATAGTGGGAGAAAGAAACTAGTGGCTTTTAAAGCATCAGTGAATGGGAATTTTAAATGACGGTTTCAACATGCTCCGATCCCCTCAAATTACTAATTATATCATTCTCCTCATTAATTCATTGTGTACACAAAAGCTAAACGTCTATTTTTTTATTTTGTTACATAATTTCCTTTTACTTCTAGAACTTGGAAATCCATCATCATAAAGAGTTGCAATTTAACTCTTTCTTTAATTTCAGCAACTTTTTTTTTCAAAACCCATGGTATCCTTCGCAAGCCTAACCTTTGGCCTAGCCAGGGGTTAGTCAATTGCCTGCTAAAACTTTCACCTTAAATTTAGGAAAAATTTCAAAACATAGCTCAAGTTTTACCGAGATTTCAAAAAAGGATAAAAAAAAAATTTTACATTTCAAACCAGGCCTTAAGTTTTTTGTGTACATTCAAATCAAGACAACTGGTGAAAAATTAAATTTTTCGATGAGAAATAGAAATTTCGGACCATTGTTATTTAATTGATCACCTGCATGCCATGGACTCCGACCCACTCAACCTTACCTCACAGTGATTAAGAAGCTTAACAATCTTCAACGTGCATTTGGCTAGAAATTAGCGTATCTCCACGTGACCCAGCACCGATACACAACCAATGGGCAAACCAAGTCGGTCAACTTGGGAGTGACCGAGCGAAGATGAGAGGACCCGCTTCCTATGAGCGCACCTTCACATGTAGTGGGGGCTACACTAGAGAGTTTGGAATGAAAGCTATTGCAAATGGAGATGCAGACTTGGTCTCATATGGTCGGCACTTTATCTCCAACCTAGACTTGGTTTTGAGATTTATGGTGAACTCAGTGTTGAATAGGTACATTCGGGCTACATTCTAGACAGAAGATCCCTTCATCGGTTACATTGACTACCCATTTCTTAGACAGTAATATGCATAAGGATTTTTATATTGGCTAATTCATGGGTTGGACAAAACTTGAGTCCATTAGCATTATATTTTATATATCTTTTAATATGGACCATCGTATCAGTCGCAAGATGCATTGAAGTGAAGAATTGAAATGCTTTTATAAGGATAATATGGATTGAAAAGGTCATATCTCACAAACTAAGCTTTGGATATAAGCAACCTACCTACCATTGGGATGGTCGTTCCGAGTAGATATCCTTAGAGCCTAAGATTTCATTAATCGGAGCTAAAATGATAAAGTTATAGCTACGAGAAATTTATAGAATTTTATGCAAAATTTCATCCAATCAATCGAGCAGACATTCGATCAATCCAACTTGAGGCAGTAGCTTGATCTGATCGATCTGACCTTTGACCGATCGATCGGGCATTGTGCTGAAATTTACCGACTTGTACAAAAACCTTTCTTGTTTATACCAGAATTGCCTGTTTTGTTCCTACTTATAATCTAATCCTAAGTCAAATTGTGGCTTATAAAATGGCATATCTCATTGTTCTAAGTAGAGATTGCTTATTGGAGATTATCTTCTTTAAAGTTTTTCATTAGAGAGTTGAAAGGCTAAAGTTTTGCTCTAGAGATCTTTATCTTTAACATCTCTGAGCATAGAAGATTATTTTGAGAGTCAAATACAACATCTAAAAGGTGTACAGGTAAAAATTCATAAATTCGCCATCCACAATATCTTTAGGATTATGTTCAGGATCTTTCTCTTCTTCTGAGAAATCATCATTCTAAGTTTTCAGAACTTTATGTTTGGAATTTTTTTTCCTTTTAGGACAATCACTGGCATAATGACCATAAGCTTGACAATCAAAACACTTAATCTTTGTTAAAGTTATCTTTTTCTCAAACTTTGATCCCTTCCACTTAGTTTTCTTAGCCTTCATGAGGTTCTGAAACTGAATCATTAACTCAGTGATATCATTGTCAGAATCCGAATTAGTCTCAATTTTCTTTTTAGATTTCTTCACTAATTCTCTGGAAGCTCTAGAAGCCAAACTATTATTTTTTTCACTAATTTCTCCTTATTTAAACGGTTTTCTTCGAAAGTTGGAATATTGCTAACTAATTGATTCACAGTAAGGGTCTCTAAATTCTTATTCTCTTCAATAGGATCCACCTTTGATTCAAACTTTGAAGTAAAAGACCTTAAAATCTTCTTAACAATTTTACTTTCAGGAATTTCTTTGCCTAAATTAAAAACAAAATTGAAAATGTCATTTAGCCTAACATAGAACTGATTGAAGGTTTCATCTTTTTCCATTACAATGATTTCAATGGCTTTATTTAACCACTGCAGCTTTGCTTGCTTGACAACATAGGTACTCTCATATATAGTTTTCAAAACATTCCAAGTGTCTTTTGTAATTTTACATGCAAAAATCCGACGAAACTCATCAGCAAACACTTCATTATAAATACCATTCATGGCATTATTATTGTAGTTGAAGGCATGCTTCTCTTTCTTAGTCCATTGGGTTTTAAGTTTAGTAATTGTTTGCCCCTTAGTAGTAATTGTGGGTTTTAAATAACTATCCTCAACAATATGCCACACACCATCATCAATGGATTTGAGGAACCCAATCATCATTTGCTTCTAATAAGCATAATTTGAACCATTAAACAATAGAGGTTTCACAATGGATGTGCCTTCTTAATTGAGCACTATTCTAGATATCACTTAGGATCAAACACAGCAAATTAGTGCAACCCACTTTAATACCACTCGAAAGTTTTGGGGGAACCTCTAGAATGAATTAATGCAATCACTCTTAATACTCTGTGTGCAAATAATCAACTACGTAGTGGAAATAAAAATCAAATCAATACAGAAGAACACACCACAAGAAGACATGATTTTTACCATAGTTAAAAGATAAATACTTAAAATCCTTATCCAGTTATCGCATAACCTAAGGGCTTGTGATTCCCTTGCATAGCACCCTGTTGCAACGACTCCCTACCGTCTTTTGTTACAGAGTAGCTAGAACCACTATTTCTGATTATAGTTCTACTGTAGAGAATGCTGAATATGTAATTTCAGATGAAGAAGATAATTGGGAAACAAAATATGAAATTTTGCTGGAGAAGTCTATGTAGATGAGCAAGTTATTTAAAAAGATGTCCTGAAGTGAAAGAAAGAGATTTTGTCTCTTAAAAAAGAGTTAGGGGATGAAAAATCAAAGGTTTATCTCTTAGAAGAACAAAAAAAACTCCGTGGCTAATAAGTTGATTATTAAGAGTCACAAATATGGTCCACTGAAAGATGATTTTAAAAAACTTGAGTAAGAGTTTGAAACTTTAAAGAAAGACTCACAAACTGTTAAGGCTGAAAAGGAAGATTTAGCTGACAAACTGAAGATTTCATTGTTTGAGCTAGATTCTACAAAAGTTTCTATGAACAAAATGAATACTGGCTAGAAGATTCTCGAAGACATCTTGTGTGTTCAGAAGCTGTCTAATGACAAGCGTGGTCTTGGTTTCAATGATGGTGCATCCATTTCAAAATTTAAAAATAAATATGTTTTTGTTAGAAGGATTGCACATAATACTTCACATGTTGCATATGATCACAATGTTTGGAGTAGTTCAAAAAAGGAGAATGTGTCACGTTCTTTATACACATCCACTTGTTATCACTATGGAGTTAAATGACACATTCGTCCCCATTGTAAGAAGCTGCATAATTTGCCAAAGTATATGCAATGATAGAAACAATTATTTGTACTAAAGGTCAAGACAAGAGCAATTTAGGTTAGAAAGTTTGATTTATTTACAGAAGTCGTTTAAATAGTGTTAAAAGCTTAAACTATGAAAGTGTGGATGGCTACATGCAAAAAACCCTGATCATGATGATCAAGCTCCCACTCCTAGTGGTGCTAGGAAAATACAATTAAGGGGGAGCTACTACTAGATCCAAGTTGGCAAATTTGTTACATGATGATCATTAGCATTGTCAATTATAGAGAAATGAGTAGATATTGCGTTCAGGGGGAGACAATTCTAAATTATGATGTTGAAAGTTCAGATGTTCAGAAACAAACAAAAATAATACATATCTACAAGTGTGCTGATGGAAATTTTTTATTTTTGTTAAAAACTCAATGTCTTTTGGGTAGATCAAATTGTATTATTTTAGGGGGTTTTGTTCGTAAATTGGCAAAGGGGAAGATTGTAAAGATTTTTATATTGGCTAATTCATGAGTTGGGACAAAACTTGAGTCCATTAGCATTGTATTTTATACACCTTTTAGTATGGACCATGGTATCAGTCGCCAAATACACTGAAGTGAAAAAATCGAAGAAAGAGTGACAAATTGAAGTGTTTTTATAAGGATAATGTGGTGTAAAAACGTTATATCTTATAATCCAAGCTTTGAATATAGGCAACCTACCTACCATTGGAAAACTCGTTTCGAGTAAATATTCGTAGAGTCTAAGATTGCGTCAATCAGATCTAAAACAACAAAGTTATGACTTCAAGAAGTTTGCAAAATTTTGTGCTAAATTTCCCCAATCAATTAAGTAGACATCCGATCAATTAGACTTGAGGCAGTAGCTTAATCTGATCGATCCGACCTTCGATCAATTGATCGGGCTTTGTGCTGAAATTCACTGACTTGCACGAAAACCTTCTTGTTTGTACCAGAGTTGCCTTTTTTATTCCTACTTGGACTCTAATCCTAAGGCATGAATTGTGGGTTATAAAAAGAGGTTTTCTCTCAACCCTAAATACAAATCTCATTGTTCTAAGTAGAAATTGCTTATTAGAGATCCTATTCTCTAAAGTTTTTTATTAGAGAGTTGAAGGGCTGAAGTTTTGCTTTAGAGTTCTTTGTCTTCAATATCTCTTAGCGTAGAAGATTATTTTGGGAGTCAAGTACAACATTCAGAAGGTGTCTAGGTACTTGGGATCTGTAACATAAAACGGCAGGGAGTCGTTGCAGCGGGGTGCTATGCAAGGGAATCACAAGTCCTTAGGTTTTGCAAGAACTGGATAAGGGTTATCTTGTAACTGTATTATGATTCGTTGTGCTTGATTTTTTATTGTGGTTTTTTCCCGATTTGAGTTTTCATGAAAAAATCGTGTCTTTTTGTGGCATGTACTTTTGTGTTGATTTGATTATTATTTTCCTTATGTAGTTGATTATTTGTACACATAGTATTAAGAATAATTACGTTAATCTATTTTAGAGGCTCCTCTGTAACTTTCAACATGGGAATGACTACCCTCGGGCTTGCCTATGATGGAATTATCAGATTTCAGATCTTATGGTGTAACAGTAAATGAAAAAAAAGAACATTGAGTATGCATTCAAAGTTGTATTCAGAGCTGCTCGGCCCCAGAACATGACCACGCATCAAAATTCCATCCCATTTCATGTTAGTATTGTCTTCGGTATTGTTTGTAGAAGAAAAGCGAAACTGTGTTTAGTAATGGATGTTTAAGCTTTCCATTTAAGGTGTCATAATTTTTGAAAAAAATTGAATAACATTTGCCGAAAAACTCAATTTCTCGCTGATTGTCCTAATTTGAAATGTAAATAAAAAACTTAAGGCCTGATTTGAAATGTAAAATATTTTTTGTACTGTTTTAAAATCTGAGCAAAACTTCAGCCCTGTTTTAAAATCTTCCCTTATATTTATTTAACACATAAAGTTTTACATTGCCGACCCCAACATGGTTGGGATAAGGCTTTGATGATAATGATAATGATGATAAAGTTTTACATTACTTTATTATTACTTCTTATTTTCTAATTTTTGAACATTGACACCAAAATGCTTTGGCATCATTGTTAATAAACGTTTTATATATTTTTATTTCTTACTTTTTTTTTAACATTGACACCAATATACTTTGGCAACGCTTTGCCCAACCCTGCCCCAATTTACCACGGCTGCTTCATATGTGTAAATTACAGTGGCTGCCAATTCATTGGAAGTGAGTGTGAGGAATAAAAGAATACAGCATGTTTGGAGAAGAATGTCATGACCTAATCAGTCATCATGCTGGGTCCTGGAAAGCATTCAGGTTTGAGAGAGATAAGAAATGAGAGTGAATCGTTGATCTTGGGGCATTATGATAATGACTAAACATCAGGAATGTTTGATTGGTGACTCAAAACGGTTGATCTTGGAGACCTTAGCATAGTGGGCCAAGCACCAAAAAATCAGATCAATTGAGGACCTTGATTGAAAAAAAAAAGAAGAATAGGATGGCTATGAGGGTCGAATTTGGGTCAGGCTGGCCACTGTAACTTGTAAGAGCATAACCGAATCGGTCTGTTTGTTACTGGGTTCAGAATGTCAACCTGAGCCAACCCATAAGTTAAAGCGATCAATCCAAATCCTCAATCGCCCGTTTGTTTCCATTTATTAAATGGGCTGCATAAATAAAACCTTATTACCCAGCACAGAAGTTAAATGAGTGTATCACAGCACTGAATTACTAGGTCAGTTTTTGGCCAAGTTGGCAGGTCAGTTGGGAATTACCACGCCTACCACATGCTCCCAATGCTTCTAATAGCTCATTTATTGATTGGTCCACTAGCCTTGGACAGGGCAGGCAGTTTCCCCCCTTTAATTTTTTAACCCTTCACCCAGTATCAGACAGATTGATTGCTAATTTCCTCTATAATCCAATGGCGGCCCAAACATACATAAATGTATAAGAACGAAATTGGTTTGAGGCGTTGAAAATGATAGAACTGATACAATCATGTGGGACTATAAACACCTACCTCATGGGAGCAGTGTGGACGAAAAAATTGGTGCTTCTTTTTTTACTGTAACTACTATAATACAACACTTGCATGGTCTCAGACAAGATTATGAAGGATGTCCTAATTCAGGCTCTTACGCGACCCGCAGTTGCTCTTCAACATGTACTATATAAACTGACAAAAAATGATTGCCTCCATTTGTGTGTAAACTTCAAATAGACACTGGTGGAATGCACCATCATCCTTTGACAGTCATGCTTGACCACATTTCCGTAAACATGCTACTCCCTCTTCCAAATAATCTTGCCTGGCAATCCAAAACTCTGGCGCATCCTGCAAATTGTTTCTCAAAGAATAAGCTGCAGCTCCAAAGTTCAAATAAGGGAGAGTGAGGTACCCTATGATGGACCACCAGAAATTTTACACCAACAAATCATCCTACTTGGATCCATCAAATATAGGGCATGCCCCAATACTGAGCTAGGGGGGCCTATAAATAGATAGTTTATTCAACAGTCCGCAATCAAAAGTAACTGTTAAATGGCTTGGTAAAGGGAATGGCGCACCCACCGGGCCATCTCTATGGCTGCTCAACAAAATTACCATTCATTTTGGCTGAGGATAGTATATTCCCACTGTAAAAATCCCATCACTGGAACAGGCAATCTCTATTGGCTTCTCAAGAAGCTTATTATTATTATTATTATATATATATATAGAGAGAGAGAGAGAGAGAGAGATCTAATTAAGAAAAAAAAAAGGATGGACCAGTATACCTTCATTATTCCTGCAAGCACTGCACCTCCCAGATATACCATATGCTTTCTCCGTGGTGGGTCCTCTATTCGTAAGCGTAATTTCTGTAATCGATGAGCACTAATCGTGAGAAAAGTTGTCTGATGTTCACAATTTTAGTGCTTTTGACTAGCATTAGAGTAGGGTATAATAGGATCCTGAGTTTCTGAAAATAATCAATTTCTGATGTTTGCAGTTCCACTCATAGGACCATACCATGAGATCCACACTGTTGATTTGATGGATGTTAGTGTGAATTTATTTGTTGATGTATTTACTTCAGAAGGAGAAAGAAAAAGAAAGAGGCAGGATAATTTTGGAAGATCCTTCATTATGTGACAATTATATCATTATTATTATTATTTTCTGGCCCGGTTTAATCTTCCTCATGTCTCTTTGTAGGCAAATGGTTCTTATGCGAGTGACTTCTGCGGTGTATGTCAAATGTCAGAAGACCCTTGATGGGACAAAGATGAAAGCATATGACAAATGACAATGTCCAGGGACCTCTCTGCCCATAGAATGTATTGGGAAACAATTTAGGAAGCAGAAGCTTCTCACTAATAAGGGGTAATGGCGCAAAACAAGGCTCTCCTTGACAGCAAATACATAGTTTGGTCTCATCCCAATTAATGCATGCATGCAGGTCCATGATTTGGTCTATATTAAGTAATTAACTGTTGAGATGAGATCCACCGTTGATAGAGGTTGTCCAAAAACTTATGAGATCCACCATTGATGGAGATTGCTCAAAAAGCTTCTCAGATTAAAAGAAACTAGCCATCCATTTTGACTTTATTGACCTTTGATATATTTGATTCTTGACTGGTAATTTTGAAGCCACTGATGGAAGAGTTGCTATGTTCCAGGCTTGAGGCTAGGAGATTCTTCAGATGTCCTCCATCCACAATGGGGTATCCCATTATATCAATGGTCTAGGAATAAGAAAAGGAAAAACTAAAAACTTGATGCTGGTCAGACCCCATCATTCCCCACAGCACCAGATGGCATAGCTATCATCTATATGAAATACACGTGAGGGTGATATAATTCCTCTTCGATTTCTTCAAATACATGCAAACGTATGTTGTGATGTTTTCAGTGATCGGTAATTTGTTGCAAAACTTTCAAAGAGTAGATATGTGCATGTCATAGAAGGGAAAAGATCTGCAGTGGATGCTGAAGGAAATGATCTGGGAAAGAGACAAGAAACAGAATATACTTGCTACCTTAAGCCCATCCTTATTTCCCTTCAAGACAACTTCAAGATACCGATCAAGTATTTCTTTCTCCAAACTGTTAAAAAAAGGGAAGGGCAGATGCTAACAAAGATCAATTAACTGCTCCAATTCATAATGCCCACATATAATAGGTCATTTGGTAAAAACTGATTTAAAACAATATTACCGGCTTGGCAACCCAGGATACATGGTGCTCCCTCCACTTAGAACAATATGCTGGTAGAGCTGCAATGAGAAAGCAATTTATAAAAACGATGACGATCAAATGAATCCTGTGAGCAATGCTACAATCCAGGACTGAAGAAACAATCTGAAAACAACATTTTGTCCTACATCATAATGTACAAGGATTGGCATAGAAATTTTTAGTTAATTAACAGAACCTTAATTGAAAGAGTTGGCATTAACATAAAAACATACACCATTGGAGAGGCAACCTTGCCTCAATTCAGTTATAGAGGGAACATTTAGGTTGTAGACATCATTGATCATACACAGATGCATCCCCCTTACATGGTAACAAGCAACAAGAAAAAAAATGTAATCATTCGAAAAGGCAAATTGCAAATGATACAAAAGAATCCTGTGACCAATGCTACCATGCAAAATATTTGGTTGATCGTTATATTAGGATTCATAACACTAGGTGACTTTGGGAAGAAGACAAACTTTCTCCTCCTTGTTTGGACTAATGGAATCCATCATGAACCCTAAACTCATTTACTTCTTGTAGGAAACAATCCTCTAAATTAGCACCAAATAGATATTTTATGGCCTGATTCGAAAAAACTGTCACTCAGAAATCAGAATCAACTGATCCGGATGCTTACACAAACAGACAACCACCAAAGTGGGTTGTTTCCTCTATGAACACTGCCTCTTATGACCTCTTGACATTCTGCGAACAGAACAGGCTACACATATGAACATGATCGGACTACAAATGAAGAGAAATAGATCTGTTTGACTCTGTCAAGACCCATATCTGTTCGTAGGGCCTACAAGATCGGAAATCACCAAATGTGTTCAGAGCCCTAGAGTAACCCAGAAGGGTCACTGGACTTGTTTGCAAAACCCAGGAACCCATTCATTGTAACCTAGGACCAGTTTGTCACTGTTCATGGAGGCTGTAAAGATCACCATAAGCTTTTCGCAAAGGCTACAGATCACCATAGGCTGGTTTTTGCTATTTGCAGAATCCAGGACCTGTTGTTGATGTTCACAATGGCTGCATAAATCACTGCATAGTAGGATCCTCTTCAGAAAGTTCAACAACTTTAGATCCTCCAACACTTGGACCATTTCTTCAATCCATTCCCTTGACCCCTTCCCATGGGTGCCTCTTGCCTGTGGGACTGTTCTGATACCAAGTTGAGACTTGGCCATCACCCTCTCTCTCCCTCTCTCCGTGCTTAGGTGTGGGTGTATCCCGTTTTCAGCAGAAGGGGCAAAAAGCCCCTCACTTGACTCATCTCTTTTTTGGCATGCATAGCATCGTTCTTCTGCAGTTGAGACCAAGTTTAGGTGGGTCTGGTTGACTGGACCCAAGAGACAAAAGTTCCTGGCGGTCAGATAGGTTAAGTAAATTAAGTCAGACTTGAGACCTCTCATGCCCACTAAAAGCATGTTATGTTTGCTCCTTTGAAGGTTCATGTCTTATAGAGTTATTCAGACTATGATTTATGTGTTGCTTTCACTTGTGGGTTGCACTGGAGATAGTCATCAGGACTTAGGATTTATTTGGGTGCAGTATCCGCAGATATTAGAGTCTATAGGTTTGTTCAAGTTAGGGGAAGAGGAACTATGAAGATTCCACAATTACTTGGTATGTGAATCCAGGTGACTAGTAAGTTATAGGTGAGTGACACTTCATCCATTGTTATGCTGAGCTATGAGAGTGTTCATCAATTGAAAGGTTGTGGAAAACCTGTTCAATGCCTCAACCAGTAAGAAAGACGATGTGATGTTGTATGGCATTCTAACCAAGGATCAAAATAGAAGTTGCTATGGTCATAGTGGGCAGTGGCCAAAACGCTACATAGCGAGTGATATGTAGCAGTTGCGGCACTATGCAGTGGCATAGCAGTGTGAATTTTTTAAGTGGTAAATAAAAAACCCAAATCTTGTGTAGCAATTAATCTAGTGTTTGTTTTAGTTATTTGGAACCACAGAAGGGTAGAAACAACATTAGGAAAGGCTTATTGAGGAGAAGAAACCAGAAAAATAATGTTTTTAGATTAAAATTGCTTGGCGGTATAAGGTTTCAAACCATAGCACCGCTATTTTCAAAGTAGTGTAGCGGCCTCAACTGCAATGGCCAATAATACACATAGCAGCTGCTATTGTAAACCATGATTCTAACCTCTTACGGTATGCAGTGTAGCATACCAAGGTGCTGTCCAAATCAGTAGTGTTACTGATTGTGTGTTTGTGAGCAAATGAAGTTTTCATCTCCTTCATATCGAAGATCCACACAAGTGCTAAAAATCAAGTTCACAGTTTCTCACCAGAGTAGTCATGGAAGGAAGCAAAATCATGACATTATTTCCAAGCTAGTCATACTATCTAATGTACCGGCTTGAGGGAGAATGTTAATAAATAAGGGATTCTTTGTAATTTTGTGGTAATGGTTGTATTTGTCACTTTGAAAGTAAGTTATCTCAAACTAGCGTCAGATTAAATTTGAGTTATATTAGGCTAGTACTACGATATAATTAGATATCCTATGGGATTACGTTTCCTATTATGATTGTGATGAGTTTTCCCAATTTCAGTTGATATCTTCAGTTGTAGTTTATAAGGAGCCATTGGCTATTCACAATGAGATAGATCAAAAGAATTTTGTCAAGATGCAGCCACTAAATTTCAGCTCTATCATCAACCCAGGAGTCCCACCCCTAATGACTTATGTTCTTAACATCATGCAATTGTCAATTTCGTTCCATTTTAGCTGGAATTGGTCGGAGCATTCTGGAATTGTCCTTGGGCAGAATGGGATGGCTCCCAAAAAGTTTTTGGTTCAAATTCCTGTCCATCTTGGGCATTATGGTCCATTCCGGGTGTTCCATTCCCAATTCCACCTTCAATTCTAGACCAATTCTGCCCCATTCTGGTCAAGGTTTCATGCTTCTATTCATATGTATCGAAGACTAGAAAATGGTCAATTGTAGAGTGTAGTTTAATTTAAGTTATGTAAGTAAGCAATTTTAGTATTATTTTAGCATGCAACTATTTTTTTTAAATTTTAGGAATTCTTTTATATAAATTTCTCATTTTTCAATCACATCTTTTTTGGGAACGGAATACTAGAAGTGACTGGAATGCCGAAACATTCCACTATAGGGTCAAACCAAAACGGCAACAAGAATAGAATTGACAACTATATGCAAAACTACTCCCTCTTTAACTTCCTGTTCGCATTTACCATATATCCACACCAAGATGTCTTTTTAATTAGCTTTTTTGTAATTATCCAGCATGAATTGTTGCCTCAAGAGGCAGGAAACTCAGATAATTTAGTTTGCTTTTCCTCTTCTGAAGAGATGCAATGCTATATACCAGTCCTCCATCATCGCCCCCAAATATTGGTATGGTCAGTGGGCCCCTTGGCTCAACAAAGTTATCTCCAAACTGCAACCCTAAAGTCAATTCCTATTCCTAACAGCTAGCTATGATCTCCTTGCACGTTTGCCAAACAAGAGACACCACCACCTACTCCACAATCACCTAGACACCAGACCTAATTACCTTCTGTTTTAGCTCAGTCAATTTTGGAAAACATGCAGGCAATTCACTCAAAATGGTACCAACCTGGTACCTTCTAACTCCAGATACATTATTTCTAGTATGCTCTCCTCAGTTCATGATGTATGAGAAATTTCCAGGTGTCATGAAGTTGAAATCTCACATCTTGGGTTCTTATTGTGATCTAAACACCAAAGTGTGCCTACCTGGAGATTGGGTTGCAAAGATTGAGGAATGCACAATTTACCTTACTAAATGAAAATGAATTAACTTTACATACTCAAAAGAATTCCATCCGTACAAAGACTATTAGAGCAATAAGAATCTTAAATTTCACATTTAAAAAGGATTGCGAAGTAGCATATGTTAAGATTTAAGACTAGTTCATATTTACTTTATCAACATCATCATCATCATCATCATCATCAAAGCCTTATCCCAACTATGTTGGGGTCAGTTAAGTAATTCATATTTACTTCACATAGCAAAATATCAATACCATCATCCGATTGTCAATATCCATTTCCTGAATGCAGCGAAATACCATGTCAGCCATGCCATCACCTTCAACATCAATTAATTCCTGCATTATTCAAGCTTTAGTCAGATTATAACATATTTAGCATCAGAAAACACACGCACATAAAAACATTAGCAGAAGATATCAGGTTGTAGACACGCATTAGCAGGAGATGTCAGGTTGCAGACATTGATTTTTCTGATGATTCTAGGACGCATGCCATTATAGAACAGACAAATAATAAAACACAGGAAATAATGAAACTAACTGCAATAAAGGTGAGCAAACCTACACTATGGAGCCATTTAATGCAAGTTAGACTGATAGATCTCCGTAATAAATTGCAGTCCAACAGATACACCCGAACCAGAGTGATGTAATCAATTTGGATGGAAGCCATCTTCAAAACAAATGATGACATTTTTTTTGTGAAGATCAATGCAACTTTTACTTATTTATTTATTTATTTATTTTATTGATAACATGACTTGAATCTAGAACCTCAAGGTTGCAATTGAAGATCAATCCAACTGGGAATGTCAGTATGATATGAGTTAGATACCTCTATTCAGCACATACATCAGATAAGAGAACCTCGTGTTTTCTCGTCATATATGCTTTCAAATGCTCCATTGTCATGTGGCCAAAATTATGAACATATGAACACATCACGTGGATATGCAAGCAGTTGAACTTGGTTTACCCTAGAAAATGTGTGCAAATTTAAACAGTCAAGGGTCAAGGCACAAGAATCCAGTACTAAGGGAAACATAAATATCCTAAATTTCTGCAATGTCGAGTTCAAAGAGGGCAAAATCATGTCCCTCAGCAGTATCAAAGAAATAGCCCAACAGCTGATTATTACACTGCTTCCCTAAGTATATGGCAGATTGGCAGTTCCAAAAGAATGAAGAATTGAATTTATCACACGCTCTTGTAAAACAGCTGGGAATTGCACAATGAAACTATACAGTGAGTTGCATGAGCCATAGATCTCAAATGATATATGGATTTTCAAAGGCGGCAGCCAAGCATCATCAATTTAGAAAATTGAAGAAGCAGCGCTAAACTCTGCCAAGTGTGCAAAATGAATACAAATAGCTACCTATCTCTAACAAGCAAAAGGAAATATGAAGATAAGAAGATTAACCTCGTAGATGAATCTGGTTCATGTGCAAACAAAGTCACTAATGATATCTCAAAGGTCTCTCGCCAAGGTAGAAGCCCTCACTACATGCGTTACAAGAGTTCTGCTAATGTTTTCTCTCAAAGGAATCAATTAACCTGAAATTGTATAGGGTGGGAGCGCCCCCCCGCCCCAACAAAACAAAACCCCAAAAGAAAACAAAAATAAATGAAGCCCGTGAAACTAAATATTTTCTCCCAAGAACATGCACCTGACTGAATGTATTTTCTTCCAAGAAGGCCGTCCATCACTTAACAGTGTCAAAAATCAAGATACATGCTTGAGTTATGGAACACAGGCCCGCTACAGTCAAACCTGACTAGCGTAGGTCTGCAGAAAGGGAAAGCGGAGGAAGGTAGATGGAAGGAGAACAAGAGAAGGGAGTAGAAAAAGAGAAAGATGTGAAAAGATCTGCACTTTGATACCATATTGCTCAAGCCTAGTTGCTACAAGACAGTTAGCCAAAAGTGATCAACTCCATTACGTCAAACCTGTTAAAAAAAATAACCCTAATGCTAACCCTTTTACATGTTTCTTAATAAAAAAATACTTACAAGAATTAATAATTATCTTCAAATATTAAACAAAAGGAGTATAGGGCACCATATCAAACCAGATCCACCTGCACCCACCATGGGGCGGGTTCAGCACCACATATCCTAAACCCATTAGAGTAGTGGCGAGGTCAGGCTAGACAACCCACAGGACCATTATTTTGGCTGTTACAGGGTGTAGCCTAGATTGACTCTGGGACAGGCTCACTGGTTGGTTTCTGGGATGGGTTGGGTCCGGACCTGCTACACCTGGCAGTCATGGATGATTTCTAACAGTCGGGCAGTTAGTAGCCATTTCTAAATTTTTTTTTTTTGAATGATTACTAACCATTTCTACATGAAATTTCACTTGCATGGTAACACAAATAATCAGGTCATACAATAAATTTCCAATGCACAACGGAAACAAAACTTGGAGAAATCATGTTCATTGTTCACAGCAAGGAAGCTTTTAGTATATGCAAAAATGAAGACGTCAGAAACGTACTGGTGTAAAAAGGGCCTCAGGGGCCTGGAACCTTTCTGTGCCAACTTTAATAACTCTTCCATCTGGTAGCTAACAATAAATGAAGTAGATAGAATAAGAGCTCTTAGCTAACAAGAACAGAAAAAATTCAAAATATACACATTTTTTTTATTGGATTCAAAATATATACATGATTATAAAGTCCATGTAAGTTGAAGCATAGGACAGAGACATATTGCAAATCTGGACATAATCATGAAGCCAATGAAGTGCTGTAGTAGGCAACAATGTGCTGTATTCACATATTACATATGTATATATATAAAGTACTCGCATACATCACTTACTACTAGAATCATACATGCTTAGCATACTAGTTACTGGTTAAATTCTCAAAATGAATTTTACGATTCAGAATGAATCAATTAATAAAGCACATGTTTGAATGTACCCAAATCATGAGTTGTTTAATTATTCTGGAAGAATTATTCTAGCATTGGGACCGCAAATAGTGTTTATTGGCCTTTTGCATCTTAGTTCCTAGATGAACAAGAATGTGTTTGCAACACTGCAAGATGCAGCTCCATATGCAAAACATATGTTTTGGAGTAGTAAAGTAAAATCACTACCAAAATAATACTAATTAATCGATAATACCACTTCCAGTAATCATTATAATTCTTATTTTTTGGAATTTTACATGAATGTATTTATAATATCCAATGAAATGTGGTTATGTTCTAATTTAACTATATGGTCATGTCAATGCATTACACTTCTCAAGGAACAGCAAATTACCAGGGCTTACTACCTCCAAATTAAGACTTTGAACAAAGCAAAAATTAACAAAAAATTCTAAATACAGATATTCTCCAATCAAAAAATTAAAAATTCTTAGGTGCTTTTATTAAAATGCTTATCTGTTCATATTTCATATAGAAAAAAAAAATCATTATTCTTTCAGAGTACGAAAAAAAAGCTCCAAATTTTTTCAACAAGAAATTTCCCCCAAATTTACAGAAGCCTCAATTTTTCCCCTGAAAAAACCCCCAAAATTGCAACATCATAGAACCCTAAATTTGGGCAACCACAGAATTGGACACCAAATATTTATAAATCCCATTGGACTCATGATGCAGGCCCTAGGGTTAGGGCTTTCGGGAAATACCGAAGCACGTGTCCAAGGACACTTCGAATCGTCTTCAAGAAGACATCACACACGAGGATACACCTCTCCAAGGATAAAACCCACAATTCTATTCAATAATCAAGTATGTAAAAGAACCTACTATAATGCAATGTAAATAAAAGAAACAAACTTAGGGCCTAAGAAGACCTAATCTAATAATGGAAACTATCCTAATTACAATATAATTAATAAAAAAATAATCCTAATTTATCTTGAAATGGGGACCACTTGTGGACCCATACTACATCAGCCCATGTATATAAATAGTGAGCTAGGCCCATTTGCATATTTTCATACAGAGGTTTGATTCAGTCAACATGCTCTTACCAGACTTAGGGATATTTTAGCTAGCACATTTATTTGTATTAATTGTAATACGAACTTGTTCCTTGATTGTAGCCATGACAATGGCATCTCTTGTATTATAAACCAAAATCAATACCAAAGGGGTAATAAACAGATTATTCACAGCAATGCAATTCTTTGTATTCGCACAATTCATTCTCTCCTTCTAGTTGGGCAGCTTTTTGAAGACCAGAGTTCCAATCATTGGAAGGTCCAGACCCCCTTTGGGTTATCCACACTAGGGCTGAAAATGAAATCTTGTTGTCATTCAGTTGTGGTTCATTTTCTTAGCAAATAAAGATGGGGAGAGAGAGAGTGAGAGAGAGGGAGAGAGAATAGAGAATTAGCTTTACTTTTTTATCTTAGTAATGCAACCAACCAGCCCTTTGTCATAGCCTTGCCCAACTCAGCATGATATTATTCGCTTTGGCCCCATGTGCGTGTCACCCATCCTAGTACTGCTCCCACCCAAGCATGCTTAGCTCCGGAGTTCTTATGGGATCCAAGGACACAGCTTTAAAACGAGTCATTGTTGAGTTAACACAGAGTTTGACTTATACGCCCAGCATTAGGATTTGGATATTTCTGATGTAGGACTTGAACAAAGTCTTACAGTGTAAACCGAAGCAGTTGACCCATACCCCTATGGATTCTCTTTTGTTGGCTCACAAAAGCACTTGACTTAGTCTTGCCTCAAGGGATTACCCAAGCGGATTGGGGTCTCACACCCTTTTTAAAAATTTCATTTCAATTTTGAATCAAATACAAAATTAAATGTATGTAAAGTTCAGGCCCAGGTTGGGTAGGGTTGCCCAAAGCCTTTAGCCTGAGCCCAACCATGATCTGAGTTAGGATAACATTCTCCAGCCTGATTAACCTGGCCCAACCCGAACAAGAATCTGGCTGGGTCAGTCATGTTCAGGGTAGGCCCAACCCAAGTTGCAGCCCTAGTAAGCAAATAAATAAAGATACAACCATGCATATCTTTGAAACTAGCAACTTTTTTTTTTCATCTTTCTCTTCTTATCCGTACTTCTACTACTATAAAGCTCTACACCAATATTCCTCGAGACAAGATAGAAAACACATGTGCCTGGTTCAAGTTAATTTGCCCAGGTTGCACCAAAACAAAATCTAGTGGCATGAGACTTGGCTGAATCTGTGAAGATGGTGAATGAATCTGAATCAACTTGCTCAAGACAACTCAATCTTGGCCAACTTTTAAAACCGCTGTCGCCCTCGAAACGATGCCATGCCATACACATGCAAAAACAGATATAGGCAAGTGAGGCTGTGCACAAGTGCACACACGCGAGAGAGAGAGAGAGAGAGAGAGAGAGAGAGAGAGAGAGAGAGAGAGAGAGAGAGAGAGAGAGAGAGAGAGAGAGAGAACTTAAGTTGGCATTCCATGAGAGAGATAATACTTGGCATTCCATGAACTTAAGGAGTTGTAGATTGGTAAACCATAGATAATCAAATATAAGACATGGGTCAAGGAATGCAGCATAGGTTGGGCTTGCCCAGGCCTTCAATTTGTGTCAGTATGGCCTACATTTTAGTGATCCAGACCATTGATATATTTGGCTGCCATTGTGGACAGATGCATACACCAGAAATGTATCAAGTTAAAACAATCCAGAGCCGTCAATTGATGGACATTACATATATTTTAAGAAAGAAATCAAATTTAACTTTATAAAAAAGAAAGAAATTGAATAAACCATCCATGTTCCATTAAAATAAAGGCCTAAGATTCAATGCTTGCATCTTAAATCTAGAAGAGTGCTCTTATGGTCCTGTCAATGTTTTATTATAGAAGATGGGCCCCAATTGCTACATTGTTGGTTCAGCACTTGAGTTCCAACTTCTTGTAGTTGAAATAGGAATGCTGTAATCTGGTTGACACAGTAAACTCAGAAGCATTTCACAAACTTAGAACCAATTCAGCCCTTGAAATGCTTCTGAGTTTACTTCAGCAGATTGCACAAACAGCAGTTTACTTCTGAGTTTCCTTCTGAGTTTCCCCTCCTAACTCTTCTTCCTCCCCTCCTCTATTTTGTACAAACAGCAGATTGCAAATATACGAAACAAGGTGTGTAAGTAAGCATTTAGAGCAGGTAAATAGATTTGAACCAAAACATTTGGAAATTAACTTACTGTATAATTCTTTACAAGAATAGTGGTCTCCAGCCCCAATTGGTACTCTCTCTTGTAATCATAGCTGCAAAAAAATAAATGTCATGAATAGGCAATTGGCAACATCACATGATCTTTCACGAGAAACAACTAAAGAAGGTTATTTGGGAGAGAAATGGCAATTCACCTGATATAACAGAGCTTCTCTTTTATTTCTCTAACAGTCTCGAAATCTGATGTTCTATTCATTGCATACCTTAACCACAATGATTACCCTTGTGGTTAAAAATAGTTGAAAATCATTGACAGACAGTGCACATATGTTATCAATTGCAAAATCCAGAAACTTTTTTCACTATGATAGGCTCTCACCCTCTCCGTAGGAGTAGATCTACAAGATAAGATGTTATGTGCCTACCGGCTACATTCATTCGCTTTGTAAGATGCGGGAATGAGTACCCATCAACAACTGGCACCTGAATGGAAATTATAAAATAATTCCTGAGTGAATGATAGTAGCACAAACTTTTCTTCTATTTTAGTTTCATGAAAATATAATTGCAAAAAATATATATATATATATGCTGGACCAGCCCCATTTTCTAAGAAGCACGGATACTTCTAAGAAAGTGACGTGTCCGACACGGACATCGACACTCCTCGGACACCGTCAGACACGTGTCCGATACTATTTAGCCGTGTCCATAATTAAGAACTAAAAATCTTAATTTCAGACACTTGTTCGATACTCTTTTTGCAACGTGTCCCACAATTCTTAGCCCGGATCTATGACTAAAAAATAAACATGTGGCTAATATCTCATGGACACTTTGTTAACCCATGGTTATTAAAACTTGTACACTTGATATATGACAATTTTATACCATGGAAAAATGTATAATTATAAATATTAATCATATCACAAGCTAAAGACAAATAAATATTTCACTAAAGAATAGGCTTCAAGATAGGCTTCTTTTTTGCTTTTTTTTTTGTTTTTTTTTTTTTGGAGGGGAAAGAGATGATCTACCTTTTTCTTTATATGGATTTTATGGAACTGTGGATATTTCATGTTTAATGATTATGAATTATGTTTTAGTGTTGTATTGATATTGGATAATTTGATATGTGTGTTAGTTGGTACTTGAATTTTTATTTTTTGATTGTTAAATTGATTAAAAAAGTTAAAAAGATATTAGTTTTTTAGAAGATGATTATATATTAATATCTGTTATTAACGTGTCCCTAGACGTGTCCGTGTCCTACTTTTTTGAGAAATGCCGTGTCGGCGTATCCGTGTCGTGTCGTGTCGTATCTGTGTCCCGTGTCCGTGTCCGTGTCCATGCTTCTTAGCCCATTTTTGTATACACTTCAATCCTCAACAAAATGATCTCACAAGAAGATGAGAAGAATCCCACGAGGGAATTTATTATAGTTTTCCATGCTAAGGATCCCCTTTCATGTAGAAAAAGTGAAATTTGTTGTGTATTAGGTTATTGATCACCTTCCAATGAGTCCAAGAATTTTCAACACCTTCCAATGAGTCCAAGAATTCAAACAACTGAAAATAGACGATTTGCAAGCAAACTGTAGGGTACAAATGGGTTTTAATCTTAAAAAACAAGTTGGACAGTTCTATAGCTAGATGTAAGGCTGCTATTGCTGTGAAATGATTTAATCAATTGCACAATGTCATTTATTCAAAAACAATTCCCCGTCTTACTCGTCTTACCAAGCATAAATCTAACTATAAAAGTCCCTAAGGAATTTGCTGCATAATAGGGAAGTCTTTTTAAAGTAAGTTGGGATCAAGACAAATCAAGTGGAGGCGTGGAATAGGATTCAAAGAATGTGAAATTATGCAAAAAAGTTTGTAAGTCCAGGGATAAAGCCATGCCAATTTTGTGATTATCTTTGAAGAGATTGCAATGCTATCTTGTAGCTTTCTTTTTCATATGTCAAAAGCGGAGGAATATGGCATACAGGTTTCTTGATGCTCTAGCATAAAAAGGGATATCAAGAGGGAAAATTTATGAGTTCAGTCATAGAGGAAATTTGATACATCAGGGATCATCCTTAAACCCTTATCTCTTTGCATTAATTATGGATGAGTTAACTGTGCATATTCAAGAAGAAGTACCATGGTGTATGTTGTTCGCAGATGATATAGTATTGGTGGATGAATCAAGAGGGTGTAAATGCAAAGCTTGAGAGATGGCGGAGGGCATTAGAATCTAAAGGCTTTAAAATAAGTCGTACAAAGACAGAATATATGGATTGCAATTTCAGTGGACATATACAAAGTGTTGAAACGACTGTCAAAATTGAAGCCCATGAGATACCACGTAAAGATTCTTTTCGGTACCTAGGCTCGATGATTAGTAAGGATGGGGAGATTGACGAAGATGTGGAGCATAGGATAAGAGCTGGATGGCTGAAGTGGAGACTAACTTCGGGAGTACTTTGTGATAGACAAATGCCAACAAAATTGAAAGGAAAATTTTACAGGACAGTGGTTAGACCAGCTATGACATATGAAGCAGAATGTTGGCCAATTAAGAAGACACATATTTATAAGATGGATGTAGCGGAAATGAGAATGCTTAGGTGGATGTGTGGTAAAACTAGGAAAGATAAAATTAGAAATGAGCGCTTTCGAGAACATTTAGGGGTAGCACCAATAGGAGATAAGATTAGAGAAACTCGTTTAAGATGGTTTGGGCATGTTGAGCGTAGGCCAGTAATGGCACCGGTGAAAAAAAGTTTGGATATACAGGTGGATGGTCCATCAAGAGATAGGGGTAGGCCGAAGAAAACATGGATGGAAGTCATTAATTCAGATTTGAAGAAGTTGCACTTATCGAAAGATTTAGCTCAAAATAGAACGGAATGGAGAAATAGAATTCATATAGTCGACCCCAACATGGTTGGGATAAGGCTTTGATGATGATCATGATGATGAGTCATAGAGGAAATTTGGCCAGAAATTGGGTCACCAGGGGATTGTCGGGAATGGAAATGTTTCATCTCTTGGTGGATTTGCTTGAATTCTAGTCTAAAACCCCAGATCTCAAGTGTTGCTAAGCTTGGGTTAGAGTTCTGATGAACTCTATCCTACTTATCACTATTGTTCTAAACCAGAGATGAGCTCTACACCAGTTGGACACACTTTCTCTCCATCTAGAGTTACAAGAAGAGGTGTGCATGAGTCCTCCCAAGAATACATTTCAAGGAGAAGCTAAGTAGTCTGAGCAGATGCAATATTGACCTCCATAGCCACGTGTGTAGGGCCCGATTAGATTTAGGATTTATATTTAGAAATTATGTCATTAGCTTGCTAATTTTATTTCATGAGTTGTAATTAGGATATAGTTTCCTATATTATGTAGTTTCCTAGTTTCATTAGATTTCTTAGGCCGTAAAGTATTTTACTATTTGTAAGGCACTATAGCAAAAAATTACTCAGAGTTGATTAATAGAATTTGGGTTTTTCCATTAAGGAGTGTCCTCATTTATTGTCTCTTTGAAGACGTTCGAAGTGTCTCAGACACTTGATTGTGTTTCGGCACTTCCCGCGATTGTGCTTCGGTACTTCCTACGAGCCCTAATCCTTAGTGCCTGAATTAGCAAAGCAATATTTATGGCCTAAATCAATCTCTAAAAGTGTGGTTTCAACAATTCATTAATGCTATTATAAACTCCGCTTCAAACAATGATATTCAACAACTCAAGACTTGTTTACAGAAGGCAAAAGGCATTGGTATGGTTTTAGTTTACAAAGATCAGACCGTTGCCACCTAAGAAGCACGGACACTTCTAAGAAAGTGACGTGTCCGTGTCGGACACGTGTCGGACACCGACACTCCTCGGACACTCTCGGACACGTGTCCGATACTATTTAGCCGTGTCCATAATTAAGAACTAAAAATCTTAATTTCGGATACTTATTTAACACTCTTTTTGCAACGTGTCCCACAATTCTTAGCCCGTGTCTATGACTAAAAAATAAACATGTGACTAATATCTCTTGGACACTTTGTTAACATGTGGTTATTAAAACTTGTAAACTTAATATATGATAATTTTATAACATGGAAAAATATATGATTGTAAATATCAATCATATCACAAGCAAAAGACAAATAAATATTTCACTAAATACTAGGCCTCAAGATTAGCTTTTTTTTTTATTTTTGTTTGTTTTTTTTTTTTTAAAGGAGAGGAAAGAGATGATCTGCCCTTTTCTTTATATGAATTTTATGGAACTATGGATATTTCATGTTTACTGATTATGAATTATATTTTAGTGTTGTATTGATATTTGATAATTTGATATGTTTGTTAGTTGGTACTTGAATTTTTATTTTCTGATTGCTAAATTGATTAAAAAAGTTAAAATGATATTATTTTTTTAGTAAATGATTATATATAAATATATATATTATTAACGTGTCCCCGACGTGTCCGTGTCCTACTTTTTTGAAAAATGCCGTGTCGGCGTATCCGTGTCGTATCGTATCTATGTCTCGTGTCCGTGTCCATGCTTCTTAGGTTGCCACAAGAAGCTAAGAAGCACGGACACTTCTAAGAAAGTGACGTGTCCGTGTCGGACACGTGTCGGACACCGACACTCCTCGGACACTCTCGGACACGTGTCCGATACTATTTAGCCGTGTCCATAATTAAGAACTAAAAATCTTAATTTCGGATACTTATTTAACACTCTTTTTGCAACGTGTCCCACAATTCTTAGCCCGTGTCTATGACTAAAAAATAAACATGTGACTAATATCTCTTGGACACTTTGTTAACATGTGGTTATTAAAACTTATAAACTTAATATATGATAATTTTATAACATGGAAAAATATATGATTGTAAATATCAATCATATCACAAGCAAAAGACAAATAAATATTTCACTAAATACTAGGCCTCAAGATTAGCTTTTTTTTTTATTTTTGTTTGTTTTTTTTTTTTTAAAGGAGAGGAAAGAGATGATCTGCCCTTTTCTTTATATGAATTTTATGGAACTATGGATATTTCATGTTTACTGATTATGAATTATATTTTAGTGTTGTATTGATATTTGATAATTTGATATGTTTGTTAGTTGGTACTTGAATTTTTATTTTCTGATTGCTAAATTGATTAAAAAAGTTAAAATGATATTATTTTTTTAGTAAATGATTATATATAAATATATATATTATTAACGTGTCCCCGACGTGTCCGTGTCCTACTTTTTTGAAAAATGCCGTGTCGGCGTATCCGTGTCGTATCGTATCTATGTCTCGTGTCCGTGTCCATGCTTCTTAGACAAGAAGTGATGAATGAAGGATGGAAGGATTAAGAACATTTTCCCTGATACAACAATTTGACAGCAGAGACTTAGGACCACTCAAATACTTCCTAGGAATTGAATTCACCAGATCTAAGTATGGTATTATCTACTCCAAGGAAAATATATCCTAGATCTTTGAGTCAAACCAAGTACACGCCACTAGAACAAAATCATCATCTCAATTATTAAAATGAACTTCTGAAAGATACAGCAGAGTTTAGTGTTTCATGAGAAAGCTAAACTACCTAACATTCACTAGACTGGATCTGTTGTATGCAGTTGGGTTGTTAGCTCATGCCCCACAGCACTCCACATGGAAGCAGTCCTGGGGATACTTCCATAAAATAAACTCCAAGCCATGGTTTTCTTTATAAACCTCACTATCATTGAGCCCAAAATATCTCCATCATGGATTGGGTTAGATTGCCTTCAGAATGTAATCCCCCACTGGATATTGTACCTTCTTTTAGGGAAATCTCAAACCAAGCAAAAGAGTCTATGGCGGCAACGAAGTGATCAAGCATAACATAGAAAAATTGCCTACATTGCATGTGGATTAAATGGTTAGAGTCTTTCATTGAAAAACTTGGCATGCAATTGAAAAAAACCAGTTCCAAGTATTGCGATAACCACAAAGTCATCCTCATAGCTGTCAAGATGTGGGTCAACCTGATGGGTCAAGTAAACCCAATGGATTGGATAGGAGTTGGATTAGCCTGACAATAGCTACTAATCTCCTTTTTCATGAGCAACAAACTAGCAAGCCAACATCTTTACCAAAGCTCTTAGGCATGCTCATCTACAAACAAGCATATCCAAGATGGATACAATATCTATACAACAACTTGTGGGAGAACATAATATAATAGGTTTATGGTGACGTTATGTCATTATCAATTAAGATCACCTATGAGTTTAACCTCATCATCATTAAACTTGACGGAAATGTCATATTCTTAAAGTAAAATGACATCTAAAGAAATACAGAGGAAAGGATCCCACGCTAGGGTTCTCTCTCTCTCTCTCTCTCTCTCTCTCTCTCTCTCTCTCTCTCTCTCTCTCTCTCTCTCGATATATGAATCTCCACACACACACATTACACATGCTAATCTCACTCCCCTTTCCTCTTTCCTACTTGATCTAACTGCCTCATAGCCATCCATGTCTTCTTACTCTTCCTTCTCTTTTTATCCCTTTTCCAATCTTCCTTTCCCATTCTATTTCAATACAACAAGAAAATTTTGTGTGAGTCAATATCTGCATTCTATAAGCAACATCTTATCCAGAATAGAGGATTCCAAAGTGTATAACTCATTAAATAAAAAGGGTAAGATCCGCATAATAAGTGCTGCTCAAAAACATTCCACTAATTTATAGACTAGGAAAGATGGATTGAAACCAAGAATTTATTGTGACATAAAGCACCCTCCCATATACAAATGGGCTAATCCCATAGTAACACTTAAATAAGAAACACTTCAAATATATTCGCATGCATGCATACATATACATTATGACAACTACTGATACATTTACCTCAACAGAACTTCAATTCAATTTCCAAAGCATCTTACCACATGAGTGACACCATCTCCAGAGTCAATAACAAGGCCAGTGAGCAAGCCTGTTAAGAAGTAAAGAAGATTGTGATTTGTAAGATCAACAAACAGTTTTAACACAACAGAAATAAAATAAAATAAATAGACTTAGCACATTGCAGATATGGCATCTAATCCATCCGCTGTAAGTGCTCCTGTATGTGTGTATTAACTAAGAAGAAACTTGAGGAAGAAAGTGGGGAGATCAACAATTTATAGTCCTCCATTGTCTGTATATGTACCTTGAGCATATAACGTCAACACAGCCTGGATTTGAATAAAGACGCCAGTGAAGTTGTACTTCTCAAACATGGTCTCTATCTGTAAAACTTCAAGCTGTAAGAGCTATGCAGAAGATGATCTAAAACACTATCAATAATACATCTAGACATTCCCAACCATCTTTTCACGGCTCTTTGAAGGATTGAGTGGCGGATCTGTAAGTAAAATCTTACACTCTGTTGGGTCAATCTGTTTCATGAAAAGCACAAGTCAAACCATAGGCGAAAAACGAGAGAAAAGCTACAGTGCCCGGGATGTTCACTAGGAACATGAAACGTAAGTATTGTAAGTAACTAAAAGTTGCAACAGGATCAGGTGAAATGAAAGAATACTTTTAATTCATTATAAAAAGCATGGTCCCAGACATGGCCCATATCGTCCCAATTCTGTACGATGCCATTATTAACAGGATAAGATATATCTAGCTGATTCCGCAGACCCGCACATGCTTCTCCCACGACAATATCCTGAATCAATAGAAGAGAAAGAACCATTCAGCTTAGTGATCTAAGCAAAAAGAAATAATATATGAATGCATCATTGAAGGCATTAGAACAGGAAATTCAAAAGAAATAAAAAGACCAATAATGCATTCAGATGAACCCTGTTGCAATTGGTTTCAACATTTTTGGAAGACTAGATGGTCATCCAGTCATTGTGCAGTTCAGCAGCAGGACAATAGGAAATAACACTAGGCATAATATTACTCATCTAAACTTTTCACCAAAATAAATATCGGCTAACAGTGCCGACAACAGTTATTGGGGCATAAAAATATGGAAACTAGCATGCCCTGTGGTTTCTAGTTTTATTTTCTTTTTTTGCTCATTTTTAATGCGTATTTGTTTTTGAGTTTCAGGCCAACCAAGATGCAAAGTGGAACAGATAACCATCCATTTCCCTTAAATATCCAAAACATCAAGATCTGATTAGATGAAAAACTGCTCTGACGCTGACATAGGCATAAAATGACTACTGCCTACCATCTTAATCTCAGCTATATTTTTTTTTAACTAAATAGTCCAAACCTGGATTCTTTCCAGGCATTATGAAAAGATAGAATTTCCATTTGCAGTTTCATATTTCAACAACGACCAAAAGCAGTAAAGCAGTCAAAGCCTCACCTTGAACTGCTGTTCAGTGAGTGATTCTTCGTAACGGAGCATTGGCCTCCCAACCACACATGGGAATACAGAAGTGGGGAAATTTTCGCCAGCAAAACCACATTTGACATACTGCATTGAATACAGGAACAGTTTCATCATTTGTATCTTCAAAAACAGCATAAGAGAAAATTATATAGAAAACAGAGCAAATAAAAGGATTTTCAAAACTACTACACTGAATATGACACCTTACTGAAGAGAATAATCATTGATTACAAAATGTTTACCACCTCGGCACCTCATGAAAATATAACATTAAATGAAACCAAACATTTGTAGTATGAAACTATGATGCATGGATACTTCAAAACGGGAAACGTATCGTGTCGTATCATATCTGATACTTCACGTTTTATGTGTAAAATCTGTGCCCTCGTCGTGTTTATGATTTATCCCTACTATGTATCCTGACCATGTCCATGCATGGATACTTCAAAATGGGAAAGGTATCGCGTCGTATCATATCTGATACTTTACGTTTTATATGTAAAATCTGTGCCCTCGTTGTGTTTATGGTTTATCTGATGGGGACATCAGATCTGATCCCTCTCGTTCTTACAAAGTGTATCAAAGAAGAGTGCGCCGAACAGCAGATCATGCCTTAATTTGGATGGATGAACACTATCCAGGTTTTGATCGCCAAGAAATTACAAATCCACCGTTGATCCGTCATTGCGAGGACATTCGACGGCTAGATTTTGAGGAAGACCCCATGTGAATTGATTGGAAGGCCAACCCCACATTGAGAAGCCCACATGGGAGGAATAAAAGAGTTTTGTTTCTTTTTTGTCTTGTTTAGAGGGGCCCAAGTAATTAAAAGAGTCTTAGAATAAGAAAAGGGACTCATGTTTTTAATTATACATGTAATAAAAAAGGGGGTCCACAACTTAAAACACAAAAGGGATGTGCCTTGGGATTCGTGCGCTCATCCCATTCGCATGAACCCAAGGACTTGACGCCAAGTTGTTTTTTTTTATTTATTTTATTTTGCTTTCTTGGTTTGATGATGCCATCTTAGGGTTATATAAATGAGACATCTCTTGTACTCTCATGCTATGTTATTCTATGGTATTGAATGAAAAGAAGTTTTTCCTTCTTCTTCCAAGAGCCTCTTGAGCCACCTTTCTCTTGAGATCTTTTTTAACACCTCCGGATCGGAGTTTGGCGAGAGCCCAATAAAGGTAACGATATCTCTTCCACTTTTCTTCTTTCCAAAAGTATTTTGGTTATTCCCATTTAGATCTAAAGCCATTCTAGTATTGTTATCAGATCTAAACTACCCAGATCTGAACCCTGCAGATCTAGAATCCCCTGGTTACTAAACTTCAGATCTGAACCATAAACCATCCTCGATCTGAAACTTATTTCAGATCTGAACGTTTGTTAGATCTAGATCTCTTCTAGATTTGAAAATACTATATCTGAATTTTGCCATCAAAGATCTCCCTTTCAAACCATTGCCAAAACATTGGATGTGTATTACTGGCCCTAAGCGATCTAGAAGTTCTATCTTCCATTAAAATCCTACTATTTTCTATACCAAGAAAAGGGGTTTATTGCGAGATTTGTGAGATCATCTTGGACCGTGGATTTGTTATTTACTTGAAATCCATTGTTTAATTTACTTGGGCTGCTTATAACTGAAATTTAATTGTTCATTCAGATCTGATCTCTTCATGTTAGGTTAGGTCTCAAATTGTCCCGCATCAATTTTTGGTATCAGAGCTTTGGTTTGCTTAGGGAGTTATTTAGATTCATCATACGCATTAATCATTACTGCATTGCATTCATAGTTTTGCTCATATTAGTTGTCCATCTTGCATGCCCACACGAAGTGGTAGAGATATTCAACCTGAACATCTCAAGATGAACCCAGAACAGGTTGCTAAGATTGTCTAGGACCTGTTAGGGCCCATCATGACCCAACTGACCGCTCTCCGACAAGAGTCACAAGCTCGAGAGGAGGCGATCAATACCCGACTTGAAAATATTGAGCGATTACAACAGTGTGATAATGTACATTGTCGCGGTCATAATAGGAACCATGAGAGGAATAGAAGACATGAGAGTGATGATAACACTGACCTCGAATCTGATGTTGGAAACAATCATAGGGCCCGTGGTAAAGGACGAAACCCGGAAGATTGGGTTTTGAAGAGTGTTAAGGTAGAGGCCCCATCCTTTGATGGTCGGATCGACCCAAGAGCCTATTTTGATTGGGATTCAAACATGGACCACTACTTTGAGTAGTATGAAATGTCTGAAGAGAGAAGGGCCTGATTCGCTAAAATGAAATTGGTGAGTCAAGCACGGTTGTATTGGGTCGATGTTGAGCGCGGTTTGCAAAACCGATGAGAGGCACCCATTATGACTTGGGATGAGATGAAGTTGCATTTGCAGGTTAAGTACCTACCCCAGTCCTATCAGGCTAGACTTTTAGATCAAAAGTCTAACCTCCGGCAGGGTAGTATGACTGTTACAAAATACATTAACAAATTTGAAGAACTTAACCTACAGTGTAACGTTTAGGAAGACCTTCCAAGCAGGATATCTAAATTCCAAACAGGTCTTCGTCAAGAGTTCCAAAGAAAGTTAATCACTGTTAAAATAGCTAGCCTAGAGGACATTTATGAGGTAGTGCTCAACCTTGAGACTGCCATGAAAAGCAAACAGGCTAAACGTAGTGATTACCGAGGAACGGATTCTAAGCTTTATCCTTTGAGCAGTAAACCAAATTTCGGGGGTCAACCCCTAGAAATCCTGCTAATATACCGCCTGCCTTTAAGGATAACAAAGACAAGGGAATCGTTGGTAAAAACTCTAAATGGAGCAACTTCGTTACCTGCCATAATTGCAACGGTCGTGGGCACCTTACTCGTGACTGCCCCTCCCAAAATCTTTGCATTGAAGATGTGGAGGATGAGAGTGACCCAACAGTAGATGCCTATTTCCCGGATTTTGTGCCTAGTGATGATGATTGTGGTGATCTGGAGGATCGTGTATCTTTTCTTAGATTTGCCCCCTCTCATCATGGAGATAAGCATGCACAGGATAAATTGGAACATGACTTACCACGTGTGATGGTAGTACGATGTGCATTAACACTCCAAGAAAATGAGAAATGGCGTAGAACATCTATCTTTCACACCTACGTCAAATGCAATGATAAGAGCTGTAAGGTCATTATTGATAGTGGGAGTTGTACCAATATAGTTTCTGCCAACAATTTATCCCGCTTAGGATTGACCCCAGTAACCCATCCCAAGCCATATTGTGTGTCATGGGTAGATTACACATCTATTCCCGTCACTTGGCGTTGCCTGGTCCCACTACACATGTCCTCTTATCAGGACTAGCTGTGGTGTGATGTAGTTCCTATGGATGTAGGACATATTATCTTAGGGAGGCCTTGGATCTATGATTTAGATGTCACCAACTTTGGACGCACCAACATCTGCGTCTTTAATTTGAATGATAAGAAGGTGAAATTGCATCCATTACCCCCTAAAGATAAGACTGGCAAGAAAGAGGGTGACGAGAAAGCCAGCACCAGTGCCCCAAATGCTAAAACAAAAGGTTTACACATCTTGAGTGCTAATGAATTCCAGGCTGATCTGGAGGAAAGGACTAGCAAGGACTCGGAGGAGGACCCCATTATCTATGCCGTAGTAGCTACGGAAATTCCCAAAGAGCCAATTGTTAGCATCCCTTGCGAGGTAGAATCTGTCTTTCGGGAGTTTAAAGATGTCTTTCTCGAGGAGTTACCAAATGAACTCCCACCACTGCGTGACATCCAACACGCAATTGACCTTGTTCCAGGGGCAACATTGCCAAATTTACCACATTATCGTATGAACCCATTGGAACATGCTGAATTGAAAAGACAGGTGGATGAACTCCTTGATAAGGGATTCATTAGAGAAAGCCTCAGTCTTTGTGCCGTGCCCGCACTTCTTACCCCAAAGAAAGATAGGACTTGGAGAATGTGTGTGGACAGTCGAGCCATCAATAAGATCACAGTCAAGTATCGGTTCCCAATACCCAGATTAGATGATATGCTCAATATGATAGCTGGTGCCACTATCTTTTCTAAGATAGACCTTAAAAGTGGTTACCACCAGATTCACATCCGTCCTAGAGATGAGTGGAAAATTGCATTTAAGACAAAGGATGGATTGTATGAATGGCTAGTGATGTCATTTGGGTTGTCCAACGCACCTAGTACTTTCATGCATGTCATGACATAAGTGTTAAGGCCATTCATAGGGAAATTCCTAGTTGTTTACTTTGATGATAGTTTCATCTATAGTATTACAAAGGAACAACACCTCAACCATTTGTGGCAAGTCTGTAGTACTTTGCGTAAAGAACAACTATACGCAAACCTAAAGAAGTGCACCTTCATGACAGATAGTGTGATTTTTTTGGATTTCGTTGTTTCTGCTGTAGGGATGTCTGCAGATCCTGAAAAGGTGAAGGCAATTGTTGAATGGAAAACTCCATTCAACATTCATGAGGTACAAAGCTTCCACGGCTTAGCCACATTTTATCATCGATTCATTAAGGGGTTTAGTACCATTATGGCTCCAATTACTGATTGCATGAAAAGGGGGGAGAGTTTAATTGGAGCACAGCTACCACAAAAGCCTTTCAAGAGATCAAGGCCAAAATGACTGAAGCACCTGTCATGTGTCTACCTGACTTTTCCAAGGTGTTTGAAGTAGCCTGTGACGCATCTGGCGTTGGGATAGGAAGTGTTTTGAGTCAAGAAGGACACCCAGTTGCTTATTTCAGTGACAAATTGAATGAAGCAAAACGAAAAAAGTACTCAAACTACGAGCGAGAGTTTTATGCAATAGTTCAATCATTGAAACATTGGCGCCACTATTTGTTACCGAAGGAATTTGTTTTGTACTCAGATCATGAGGCCTTGCGGTACTTGAATTCTCAATCTAAGTTGAAAAGAATACATGCCAAATGGGTTGAACTATTACAAGAGTACACTTTCGTTTTAAAACACAAAGCAGGAGTGGAAAACAAACCGGCTGACGCATTAAGTCGCAAAGTCAATTTAATTCACTCCATGAAGGTCGAAGTCACTGGGTTTGAGCATTTGAGAGATGATTACCCCTCTTGTCCAGATTTCGAGGATATGTTTGCTTCACTTTCTGATAATCTTCTGCAAAGCATTGATCGATTTACACTGAAAGATGGCTATATCTTTCGAGGATATCAAATTTGCATTCCCCGCACTTCTATGAGAGAATTTTTAATTTGGGAGCTCCACGCTGGTGGAGTGGGTGGTCACTTTGGTCGTGACAAGACCATCCTTCTTGTAGAGGACCGTTTCTATTGGCCGAGTCTCAAGCGAGACGTAGCCCGTACCATTGAACGCTGTCGCACTTGCCAATTGGCAAAGCAACGTAAGCAAAATATTGGGCTATAGACTCCATTGCCAGTGCCTCACGCACTGTGGCAAGACCTTAGTATGGATTTTGTGCTTGGACTTCCCAAGACAAATAAACAGCATGATTCCATACTGGTTGTCGTGGACCGCTTCTCTAAGATGGCCCACTTTGTTCCTTGCTCCAAGACTTCAGATGCTTCGCATGTTGTGAAACTTTTTATGGAGCACATTGTTAGCTTGCATGGTGTTCTAGAAACCATCGTGTCTGACCGGGATGTTAAATTTACCAGTTATTTGTGGAAGACGCTGTGGAAACTCTTAGGAACAAGATTGCAATTCTCATTTGCGTATCATCCACAAACTGATGGTCAGACGGAAGTAGTTAACCGAAGTCTGGGAAATTTTTTGCGGTGTTCAGTTGGTGAGCATGTCAGGTCATGGGAGTCTATCTTACCAATAGCAGAATTTGCATACAACAGTTCAGTTAGTAGATCCATAGGCATGAGTCCTTTTGAAGCAGTAACATGGTACAAGCCTAGAATGCCTATAAATCTTATTCCCATGTCTTCCATTCATCGCCCGTTTGAGTCAGCCGATGCATTCATTCAGCGCATTCATTCATTGCATAATGAGATCAGACAGTGAATTAACATGCAAAATGATAGTTATAAAACATTTGCTGATTCACATCGCCGGTTCATTGAATTTCAAGTGGGTGATGATGTCATGGTCCGCATAAGGCCAGAGCGGTTCCCACAAGGAATTGTCAAAAAACTACAGGCCCGCAGTATTGGCCCATTCAAAGTATTGAAAAGGTTGGGTCCTAATGCATATGTCTTAGACCTTCCACCTGATATGGGTATTAGTGCTACCTTCAATGTGGAGGATCTAGTTCCTTTTCGGGGTCCCACAACATCTCCTTCTAACCCAACTTCTACCCCTTCACCTAACCGTGTGGACCATCTTTTTTAGCCAACATCCTTTCAAAACCGTTTCCCACAACCAACCCCACCTCCTCTTCCAAAAGCTCAAAGGAAGGATATTGTGGAAGATATATCAGATGATCAATTGGTCTCCACTAGACAAGGAGGCATCCAGAAGTTCCTTGTCAAATGGCAAGGTAGGCCGCGACATGATAGCACGTGGATAACGTGAGATGAGTTACAGCGCCTCAATCCTGACATCCTTGAGCACTATGATAGTTTTATCTCACTAGAGGTGCGACTTTCCCAGCCAAGGGGAATTGATGGGGACATCAGGTCCGATCCCTCTCGTTCTTACAAAGTGTATCAAAGAAAAGGGCGCCAAACAGTAGATCATGCCTTAATTTGGATGGATGAACACTATCCAGGTTTTGATCGCCAAGAAATTATAAATCCATTGTTGATCCGTCAATGCGAGGACATTCGATGGCTAGATTTTGAGGAAGACCCCATGTGAATTAATTGGAAGGCCGGCCCCACATTGAGAAGCCCACATGGGAGGAATAAAAGAGTTTTGTTTCTTTTTTGTCTCATTTAGAAGCTCCAAAGTAATTAAAAGAGTCTTAGAATAAGAAAAGGGACCCATGTTTTTAATTATACATGTAATAAAAAAAGGGGGACCGCAACTTAAAACACAAAAGGGATGTGCCTTGGTATTCGTGCCCGCATCCCATGCGCATGAACCCAAGGACTTGATGCCAAGTTGTTTTTTTTATTTATTTTATTTTGTTTTCTTGGTTTGATGATGTCATCTTAGGGTTATATATATGAGACATCTCTTGTACTCTCATGCTATGTTAATTCTATGGTATTGAATGAAAAGAAGCTTTTCCTTCTTCTTCCAAGAGCCTCTTGAGCCACCTTTCTCTTGAGATCTTTTTTAACACCTCCAAATCGGAGTTTGGTGAGAGCCCAATAAAGGTAACGATATCTCTTCCACTTTTCTTCTTTCCAAGAGCATTTTGGTTATTCCCATTCAGATCTAAAGCCATTCTAATATTGTTATCAGATCTAAACTACCCAGATCTGAACCCTGCAGATCTAGAATCCCCTGGTTACTAAACTTCAGATCTAAACCATAAACCATCTTAGATCTGAAACTTATTTCAGATCTGAACTTTTGTTAGATCTAGATCTCTTCTAGATCTGAAAATACTAGATCTGAATTTTGTCATCAAAGATCTCCCCTTCAGACCATTGCCAAAACATTGGATGTGTATTACTGGCTCTAAGCGATCTGGAAGTTCTATCTTCCATTAAGATCTTACTATTTTCTATACCAAGAAAGGGGGTTTATTGCAGGATCTGTGAGATCATCTTGGACCGTGGAGTTGTTATTTACTTGAAATCCATTGTTTAATTTACTTGGGTTGCTTATAACTGAATTTTAATTGTTCATTCAGATCTGATCTCTTCATGTTAGGTTAGATCTCATATTGTCCTGCATCATTATCCCTACTGTGTCCATGCCGTATCTGGCATCATAGGCATGAAAATGGCTCTCTTTTAAAACAGGTATAACACAATGCAACTGAAGAAAATTCTGGGGGATTGTAACTGATGGAAACACTTGTTGAGGCCACACATGCAACCCCATAAAAAAGAAAAGAAAAGAAAAGAACCTGTTTTGAAAGCTTGTTGGGTGCATAAAGGAAAGGGAGATATGGGTATTGACTGACTAAAAACAAGCATTACAATTCAACAAAACTGGTGATTCAGAACAAATACACACATTACTTTCTCTTTTTTTTTTTTTGAATAATAACATAAACACAAACATTCACATCACATGCCTCACCCTCTATCCAAATTAAACCGAATCTACTCAATCACTCCAACTGGAGTTATTTGCACCATTAGATTGATCATGATCGGAACAAGCAATTATCTTTTTAACACATGTTCAATCTAGCAGTGGAAATCAATATGGTTAAAATGAAATTTAGACCAGTGCATGTACTGCAGGGTTAGGTACAAATGCAAATGAGTCAAAGCAAGATTAGGTGGGCCCCACACCCTTCAAACAGGCAGTTGAACGTGATCAAGATGGTCCAAACATCAAGACCAAGGCCCAATCATCTCTCTCTCACTCTCTCTCTCTCTCTCTATATAAAATAAACAAATAAGGGTTTAAGCTTTTCTATATAGAAAAACATAATTCTAGAAACGGGTAGTCGTTATAGTTAACAGAGAGTTAAAGGACAGGATTTTAGAGGTTAAGAGAAAGAATGATAGGCTTTCTTTCATAGTAGGAATGAAAGGGTTGCTATGGTTAAGATTATAATAGTTATAATAACCTACGCGTTAATGCTTATGCACACAAGCCAGATGAAAGCGATAAACAAATTCACACAACAGGCAAGTTAGGACAAGATATACCCCCTGGGAAAGCATTATAACTAGGAAGACTTTAATGATCATGCAAGGAATAAAAGGGGCTGTCAGAGGTTATGACACTGCAGATGGAAATAACAACAAAACATGATTCAAACTAAAGAATGTAGATGGAGGATAGAGCAAAACAGAAAAAAAAAAAAAAGGATATGGGGAAGTTATCTTCAACTTCCTCTGGCTTTTGAAGAAATTTCAAACACCCTACCCCTCCATGATCGTTTGTGATTTGGGGACTGGGGTACATCCAAACGCACCCAAATCACGCCCTCCCTTTCACTAATCGAATAGACATTCCACAAATTGCATTTTCTGAAACATACAAAACAATTGAGCAGATGGGGTACTACTAAAACCAAGACAAACAACCCATTCCATGAATAAGAACAAAAAAATCAGAAATGGATCCGGAATTCAAGTGGGGTTGGCAACATGCCCATTAAAACTAACCCCAAGAGAGAATTTGGGGTTATCGATTGAATCGGCTACAGAATTAGGATCGGCTCGGATCGGATTGCAATGAGATCGATCCAAAAATTCAAGAGCACATAGAAAGAAAAGATTGTTGTTACGTGTATGGGTGGTGATGAAAGAGAAGCAAGAGAAGGAAATCAAAGAATTACGCCGGTGCCATTGTCGCAGACGACGACATTCCTGCTGTCCATATCCTCGCCTGCTGTCTTCCGCTCGAGCGCTCTCTCTCTCTCTCTCTCTCTCTCTCTCTCTCTCTCTCGCAATCTCTAGACAAAAAGAGTATCTTCAATCATGTGCTTGGCCGTCAGAATGCAAAGTGGGAGCTTCTATACATATACTACTTTTCTCTCTTCTTACGCCGGGATTTTGTTTTGAGGCCTGCTATTTTAACACAAAAAATATCTTTTATCACACATCATTTTATTATAATTTTTTAATCTAATTTTGCCCCTATATAAAATTATAAATTACTGAATTTCCTCCGGAATGCAGAAAATTTCTTCTCTTTACACACAATTTCTTCTCTTCACATTTAAACCCATCATCATCTCTTCTTCCTCCAGTTTCTTCCTCTATCTTCTTCCTATACATTCAAAGCCTCTCATCATCTTTTCTTCTTTCATCTTCTTCATTTACCTTTTCCCTCTATCTTCTTCCCTACTACTCACTGACAACTTATTATTCCTCCAACTTACTTGTATAAGGATATTAGTAATCAAAAGGTGTAATTGAGGAGGAAATAAACAAGGATTTGGTGGTTTACACTCCCTAGAAGAATGGCAAGGTTAATGTACTATGATTTTTTGGTTAGTTTTTACATTTTTTTAAAGTTTCATATAAAGTTTCGTCCGCCTCATATTCGGACCTGGAAGTCCGAATTTGAATGAAGTGTTCGGCCACTTATGGCCGAACATACTCGGTTTGTTCGGCCACTCAAGCCCCAATAGAATTTTAACATTTTTTTTTTGTGAATCATTTGCTCTACAGGCTCCTACAGAAGAAAGCGATGTAGGTTCTGAATGCATTAAAGATTATACAAACGAGTTTGTTACTCACGAGGTAAGGACGATTCGTCATATAGTTTTTACCAAAACACTTTGTAAAGTTATGTTAGGAAAGTTGGCAGAGCATAATTATATTGAATGGCATAGAAATTATGAGGATTCTGACATTGTGAAGGATCTGTTTTTGGACGCACTCAACTAGTATTGACTTGTTGCATGCATTCCCACACATATTGATAATGGATTGCACTTACAAGACCAATCGATATTGTTTGCCTCTATTGGAAGTTGTTGGTGTAATGTCCACAGACATAACGTTCTCTATACGTTTTGCATATATGAAAGCAGAATGTGAAGACAACTATATATGGGTATTAAGTATCTTGCGTTCTGTAATTGGGGAAGGTGTTCTTCCGAATATTATTGTGATAGACAGAGAATTGGTACTGATAAATGCGATTGAAAAAGTCTTTCTAACTGCTACACATTTATTATGCAAATAGCACATCAATAAAAATGTGTTTGCTAAATATAAGAAGTTGTTCGAAACAAAGCAAACTTGGGACAAATTCATTACGTATTGGAATATGCTGACAAATCCATCAACGGAAAAAGAGTACATCGAACAGTTAACAAAGCTAAATGAAAACTTCAGTACATATCCAATGGCACTTAAATATGTCAAGGACAACTGGCTTGACCCATACAAAGAAAGATTTATCTCAGCATGGACGGACAATTATATGCATTTTGGCAATACTACGTCGAACATGTATGGTTAACAGGTTTTCTAACATTATGAATTATAAACGTTCTCTAAGATTCTATTCTTTATAGGGCAGAGTGTTCGCATGCGCAGTTGAAGAGGCACCTCCAATCTAGTCAAGGCAATTTTGAATCAAATTGGACAAAGGTCCATAGTTTGCTTGAATTGCAACACACAGGCATTAAAGCATCATTTGAAAAAAAGTAAAACAATTGTCCAACACAACTTCCAGCCGAAAGAATTCAAAGAGTTGCGTGGGAACATATCAAAGACTACATTGGACAAAATATTAATGGAAAATAAAAAAGCAAATGCTGTTGGAATTGATAAAAAAGCCTGTCAATGCATTATAAGACATACACATGGGTTACCTTGTGCTCATGAGATTGCAGAGTATATGATTGAAGGTTGGTCGATTTCTTTCCAATGTATACATCCTCATTAGTCTAAGCTTGATATGATATCTACTCGTACAACCAATGATCCAACTATGGACTTAGATTTGATGTCGGAGTTGTCTTATATTCAATTAATGTTTAGAGCTTGTGATCTTCCTCATAGAATACAAGTGTTGAAGAAATCATAGGAGATATTTAGGCCTTCCATTATATTTTTACAAGAATCAGAAGTAAAGTCAAAGACGCGGGATAGGCCTCCATCGAAACATGATACATCAACTAAACGTGCCCTAAGTGCTTTTGAGTTGGTCTCATCTGCACAGAATAGTTATAGTCCTGTATGCACAAAGCGGTAGGCTCCAAGGACATAGCAAAGAAAAAAGAAAAGGTTAGAAAGCTACCAGTTCGAACAAAATCGAATAGCTCAAAGACTTCGTGCTGGCATGAATCATTCACACAGGGAATAAGGCCTTATATAAGCATTGTCAAAGACGTGACAACTAATGGTAATTATGGATTTAGAGCTATTGCAGGATTACTTGGCCTCAATGAAGAAAGTTGGCAACAGGTCCGTAGAAAGCTTATTGGAGAGCTTATTGCTAATGTGGATCATTATAGAGCATTGTATGGAGTAGAAAACAGAGTTGAAGATCTAATAGTATCATTATTATACTATGCGGATCACCCATCATATGATCATTGGATGACTATGCCTGATATGGGTCATCTTATAGCATCTTGTTATAATTTGGTCTTGTATCACTTGAGCAATGAACAGTGCTTTACTTTTCTTCCTCTAAGGCCGACTCCTGTGCCTATTTCAAATAGAAGAGAGATAGCTGTAGGTTTTGTTCATGGTTGTCATTTTGTTCAGGTACGATATAACTACTATGCTTTAGTATGTTTCATTATGTTTGTCATCTTCTTCTTCATTCTAATGTTTTTGTCTATTCTTTTAGGTTTTTCTGATTCCCGGTCATCCAATATCACCAATTGCAAATAAGTGGCAAGAATTTCATCATTCTTGTGATAGTGGATGGGAAACTGCATATATAGATGCATAGAGCGATTTAGACAACATGTCAATTCTAATGTAGCTACATGTGAAATTATTAATTTGGAATGAAAGTGTAAAGTTTATAGATTTGATGTAATTGAATATCATGTAAAGTATTTCTCTTTTATAGTGATTTTCACTTGCAAATTTTGGAGAGAGCAAGGTTGAGAATGTTGCTGTCATCTTTCAGATTTTAGATTATTTTTAGTCAGCCCCCCATTGTACATGAGATTGAAATTTTACATATGATCGAAATGTAAGTTAATTACAGGTTAGTTTCTTCTGTTTAGCACTTCATTTCACTTGACTTTAAATGACATGAAAAGGGAATTTCATTAACTTGAATGGTTCATTACATCATAGTTCATTACAAAGAATTCATGACATGAAAAGTGAAATGAAAAGGTAATTTCATTAACTTGAATGGTTCATTATATCATAGTTCATTACATAGAATTCATGACATGAAAGTGAACTTGACACCGAATGAAGAAATTCATCTCTCTTGTCTAGACCAACGAGAGTAAGCACGTGATGTCATACGGGGGTCTCTACTTGATTCACCCTCTTCCTCAATGGTAAGTCCGCGCAAAGCTCGAGCCATATGTCTAACATCTTGATACAAACTATGCCTGTCTTGTGCAAATGCTTCTTCAACCTTTGCCTCAATTCCTTCGTAAATTCGAAGAGCATTTCTGTTGCGCAGTTCATAATCAATTACATTATATGCTTGTGGCTCTGGCTCACTTTGACGAAAACTAGATTGTATTTCGGGGTTTGTTCATATTTTCCATGACATAGTAGAGTACCAGTCCATGTAATTTGGTGCGCAATCCCAAGGACGACGGACAAGTGTACTCCGGTTTACTTGCGCCAGTAAGTGATTACGCCTCTGATACCATATTTGATCATAAACTCAAACTGATGCATTGATTGATGCTGCTGTATTACCCCTCAAACTACACACGGGCTCTAAAGGTGCTATGTGAATTGTTTGGACCCAACCAAATTGCCGAAGAACCCTATCTGGATGGTAGGGCTCTACAATATCTACGTGTGTTAGGCATCCACAATAGAAAGCAATTTAATGTAAGGGATGATCTCGCCTGCAAGAAAGATAAGGCTCTTATATGACATGCACCATGAGAATCATTGTAAATAAATTGAATCATCATAGGCTGACATGATATGATCAATTAAAGAGTGATTTACCTTATCTACACTTAAGAAGTCTAGTTTCTCTCATAAACCTTGTAAAGCTGAACTGGTCTCCCTACGAGGAATCCAACGCATCGCACGAGGATGTCTCACTGAGTATGATACGTTGGCAGTTGGAGCTAGTGTTTTAAAGTGCTCATAGACCCACGCTTAAAGAAGTGTCAAGTATCCAGCCATTTGTTTGACCTCATTCCGGTTTACTAAGCCCAACTGACGGTACAAATATGCTAGCGCACCGGCGCCCCCTGTATAGTTCTTGACATTTTCTAAATTTCTCAATAGCTTCAAGTATATGCATGAAACTCTTGTCCCGGTCTTGTCAGTAAAGAGCGTACAACCAAGTAAATAAAGAAGGTAGGCCCTGACTGTATAGTCAACACCATCCTCTCCAGTATCATCGTTCACTCCAGCAAAATTCTCTCTGAACCATTCTAATTTTAGTGATTGGTCTGTTTGATTGTACAATTCTTCTTTTGCTTCATCAATAGAAACCCTCAACGTATCAACAACAAGATCTATGGCATCGGGGTATGTCAATTTCGCTAAATTTGTTGTAGGGGAACCAATGATGCGAATCTTCAAGGGGTAAGAAACATCATCGAGGGTGATTGCCATTTCACCGAAAGGCATGTGGAAGGTATTTGTTTCAGGGTGCCACCTTTCAACAAAACCAGACACCATGGTCTTGTTCACCTTCCGATAAGAACATTCAATCAATGGAGACAACATGGAATCTCTCACCAGCTATTTAAAACGGTTACTATCATTTAATGGCCACAAATCTATTTTTTGCCCATGACTTAGGCATTTCAATGTTCCACGATCCTGCATTCAAATATGAATTACTAATTAGATATTCTTCATTGAACAAATAGATTATTTTTTAAAGAAAACATATTACTAAAAATACAGTTCGCCCTTCCACAGGAAATATGCAACATGAGTGTGTAAACTCTTAAGTAAGTTTCGATCAGTATGCCCAATTGTAACATCCTTTTCTTGTTGGTCATTGTCTTCATAGGAAACATGTTCTTCAATTTGAGGTTCTTCTTCCACAGGCTCTTCCACCTTATGGCGACGCCTCCTATTAGAGGCTGTAGTCTCACTCTTGAAGAACTAGGTTGGTCCATATCTGTGAATCACAAATAATGCATTAATCTATTAAAAAAATGAAACAAAAAATTGGTTTGGCCCTCCATGGCTGAACAAGCTAAATCTGTGAAAAATAAAGGTGTTTGCCTTCTCTATGAAAAATGCAGCTCTATTTACAATTTCTAGACCCCATGTAGATCTTCCTCAAATTTTATAATCTAGGGTTTTTGGGTTTTGTGATTTTGACCTGTCCGTCAGGTCTCAGATGGGACCAATGAGTACCATTTAGGGCCTTTGCTAGTTTGTCAGATCAATTGTGTTCTATGTATATTTTGGTTTTTTGGGCTTCTTTTTAGGGGCTTTGATTGTTTTGGGAAAGTGTTAGATTTCGAACTTGAGCTTTGGTTCAATGTGATTTGTGGGTGTCATTTGTATGTTATTAAATTTTAGTCTTTTTCCTTTATTGATTTATGGATTTGGATATTGATTGGAAAAAAAATTCGTTCGGCCTTCCATGGCCGAACAGGTTAGTCCTGTTCGGCCCTCCATGGCCGGACCGATTAGGTTAGTTCGGCCTAGGAGGGCCGAACAGGCTGGTTCTGTTCGGCACTCCAGGGTCGAACAGACTTGACCTGTTCGGCCATGGAGGGCCGAACAACTGGGTTCCGTTCGGCCCTCCATGGTTGAACGGGTCCTGAGATCTGAAGCCATTTTTGACGCAAATGGAAGAGGATCTCTGAAGATGTAGATCACAACCTTAGGAAAAAGAAGAGGTTTTACTTTTAACACACAAAAATAAATAAGAAAAGAGGATAAAAAGGAAGCTTACCTTGCAATGGAAGAGGATCTTAGTGCAATGGAAAAAGAAGAATTGAAAGAAATAAGTGAAAAGGAAGACTTACCTTACAATGGAAAAAGAAGAAGTGAAAGAAGTTAAAGGAGTAGAGAGTTGCTGTAGAGAAAGAGAAGAAAAAAGAGGGTTAAAGGAGAAGAGTCTTGAATGTGTGTAAAGAGAGAAGAAATGAGGGATTTAGGTATTTTAGGGATGTAAGGTGTGTTAAGAGAGAAAATTTGTAATTTTTTAAAGTTTTAATTGTGTGTAAAGAGAAAATGTGTGTAGAGAGACTAAACAGTGGTTTATCCAACAAATCTTTTTTGTTTTTTTTTTACATTTTTACTCCTACATAAAATGACTAAAATGCCCTTATCTATTGCTACATTAGCCCATTATTCCTTTGCATACATACTCTTCCATCCTTCTTCCTGCTTCCTTCCAAGAGCATCTTCCCTCTTCCCACTTCCCTCTTCCATCTAAGAGAGCATCTCTAAGACCTTCTCCCTCCCTCTTCCACCTTCCTTTTAATAGAGCATCACTATCTAAGAGTACAAGTTAACATTCTCTTCCATTCTCATTGCTCTTTGTCCCAACAAACACCAATCAACACTCAAATAGTGCAATGGAGGAAGAGATTAGCACTCAAATAGTTGTTTTCAATGAGAATGGTAGTAATAAGGTAAGTGTATTTAAAACTTATACATTTTTTTAATTTTTTTCTGAAATTTTTTTGTATCAGCCCGCATGCTATTCGGTCTCGGAAGTCTGAACATATTTATGCATGTTCGATCCGCAATGACTGAACATACATGTATATGTTTGGCTAGAGGAGGCCAAACACATGTAGTGTGTTCGGCCAATGTTAGCTGAACATTTGCACATATGTTCGGTCCTAAATGGCTGAACAGTATATGTATGTTCGGTCATTCAGGGCTGAACATAATATATGAGCTAACATTCCATTTCATTTCCATCTGTAGGATGGTCCGTCTACACAATGCAACCGAATGACTGATGAATGTGTAATGGATTATATGAGTGAATTTACCACTCATGAGGTAAGACGCAAAGTTTAATAAATTTGTAAATATATTGCATCGGTTAATATATAAAAATAAATGGTTATATGTGTAGATATTCAAGAGCCGGGATGCTTTGATCAAGTGGGCTTGTGATGTTGGTAAGGGAAATGGCATTGTCGTTGTGATTAGAACCTCAAATGCAGATGTGGTTGGCGTAAAACCAAGAATTACTCTTACATGTGAGAGATTTGGACATTATAATGCGTGCAAGTCCAATGACAAAGGGACTCCTAACAAGAAGATCAAGCAAATAGGCATGAAGAAATATCGATGCCTGTAGCACTCCGGCCCAGCTTAATCCGGTTTAATTATTAATTAATGAAGTTTCGGTACTATTTAGAGCGAATTTACATTAAGCTTGTGGTTTTTTTCTTTTGAGATTCGTTTCGGGTCATGGAGAAGGAATTGAGTTGAGTTAAACTTGGTTTGAGTAGTCTTGAGCCCTTTTTCGTAATTTTTGATTTTGTACGAGTTCATCATTCATGCATCATCTTGGTGTCAACACGTGTATTTCGTTAAGCTCATCAACTTCCGCAACTGTCTCGTACGTAAACGAGGTCGTTTGTTTCCGTTGGACCGTTAATTGACTTGAACTGTAATTCTTTTGAACTGTTGGACTTGTATCCAAATTGGCAATCCTTATCTTATATAAAATGTAACCATTGCCTCTCTCTCTCTCTCTCATTTATTCTCATGCACGCCAGCTCTCTTTCTATCTCGGTTTCTCTTCTCTTCTTCTCCCTGCTCTCTCTAGCTTTTCTTCTTGTTTTTCTTATTCCTTACAATACCGTAAAGCAAGGGGAGGATTCTTGTGCGCCCATTGTTCGTCTTCTCTTTGGGTTCACCGATATCTTCTCCACCAGATGTCTCTCTTTCCTCTTCGCTTTTTTCTTTCTTGTTTTCTCGTCGTGGATGCGACCCTCGCCCCATCTTCACAATTTGTTTAAGGTAAGTAGTCGCGCCACGGTCTCCATATGAGTTTTTAGCATGGTTGCACTGCATGCACCCTGTTTTCTTTTGCTTATTCTTAGCATGCATGGTTTTAGAATTGCATTTCCGGGATCGTTTGGGCCTAAGAATAGCTAAACTGCAGAAAGAGCACGTTTAAGGCAAGTATAAGCATAGTATGGATGAACACATGTTGATACACGTTGATTGTTCTGTTCTTCTATTCTTTCTCGTAAGTGTGTGGTGTTTGACAACCTTTTTTTCTTGTATGACCTTCATACACGTCGTTTTTGTGAAGGAAAATCATGTAATACAGTGACCCTGTTCTGTACAAAACCCTGTTGTTCAACCGATCGGGACTGGGGTCCGACTGATCAGACACTCCAAGAATCGAAATTCGACCGATTGGGCTTAGAGCCGACCGGTCGGTTCTGATGCATTTCTGCTCTGAGAGATTCAGGGTCCAACTGAATCTTATGCTAACTCATTTTCTTTCTCTTGCTACCTTAATACCTAGAGGACCTTTTATGCTACATTTTGGTCCCTTTACTCTCTAACTATTTGAAGAAATGAAAGGGTAATTATATGACTTTATAGGACTTTCACCTGGACTTCTTTACCACATAACTTGCCCAACGGATTACCTTAGACGCATAAATGGTCTTACGGGCTGTGATACATTCATGTGTGTTGTCCACTTGTTAAGCACCTCCCCATGGGTGTTGGTTTAAGGGACTTCGATACACATTGATTGATACATTGCAACACTCCCAAAATGAACAATTGTGTATCGAATAACTTAAAACTACATCATCATGCACGGTTAGTAACAATGGATAACGAATATAGGGTTGGTTAATAAAAGATCATGATTCTTGCAAAATAATTCGATTTGCATGGCATATCGAGTTCGGTTTTGCCCTCTTATTCACATGGTACGCATTCTGCGATGGGGCAACGATTGGATATTCCCTGAGGGCTCTGTCCATGGTAAATCCCAGGCGGAAACAGTTGTCTTTCATGTTCTTTGTCTTGTTCATTGTTCAACTTGTAATTATTTAATTGCAACAGTATTGATCCAGCATGATGCATGTACTGTATGGTCTGACTGTGACACATGTACCGTACTGTATTGCACTACCTGACCGACTGACTGACATTGATTGACGTGCATCATATGTTATGATTGATCTTGTTTGTCTGGCTCTACTCAGCCTCAGCCTCAGCCTCAAGATACCCGATGGGGTTGACTTTGGCGTAGCCTATTTGTTACCTCTGTAGAGTACTCCTGTCTTGGGATTCCGGACCCCGAAAACCAGAAACCCATTCATACTCTGGCCCGGTCGATGGTGTCCTCGTACTGACTTCTCTCGAAAGGGAGAATATAACAAATGTAGTAGCCACCTAGCCAGTTTATCTGTTTCATGATTCTAAAGGCATGCTTCATTATATGCATGACCTACCTAGTATACGAACATGATCTCTATGCATTTATAATTGTTAACTGTCTACTATTCTGCTAGACACAGTGCGTGTTAACTTATTGTTACTTATGCTTTGCTGAGTCGTCGTACTCATAGGTTGTTCTTGGTGTTACAGGCCCAGATTTCTCTACCGACCCTTCGTCGGTCGGCCAGACTCCAGGAGAGATCCGGGAGACACAGTCAGGGCTAGAGGAGTGGTCTTGATCACTCCCACGGAGAGCGGCTCCGCATTACATCCATATATTGCCTTTCCTTTTGTTTTGTTTTGTTTGTTTTGTTTTGTTTCTTGTACATCTTTTTGTATTGGTCTTTAAGGAGCTATCTCTTCATTTTGTATTGTACATTTTGTAATTAATGTCATTTTGTTGACCCTACATTGGTATGTATCCTGTTAATTTTCCTTGTGGCTATGATACGTACAGCTTCCTCGTACACTTGGTTTACACGTGTGAACATCCCTTGCGTGTGTGTACTTAGACCGGGTCGAGATATACGTGCACGGGAGCACGTGTGTCACTGGTAAGGTTTTAACTAACCCTTGATTTCTGGGCTCGGGTTGTGATAATGCCCATTCACATTAAAGGGCAAGAAGTTGACTACATGTGATGATTAGATGTTGGAAGTTATTTGTGGTGTTCATAATCACTCGGCTGCGGAGTATCTAGAAGGGCACTCATTTGCAGAGAGATTATCAAAGGAAGAGACGGAGTTGTTAGTTAATCTGTCAAAGAGTATGGTTAGCCCAAAAGATATTTTGGTTACATTAAAACAAAGAAGCGAACTAAATGTGACAACAATGAAAACTATCTACAATGCACGTTAGGCAGAAAGTCTTTTAACAGGGTGAGAGAAATCAAATGCAACAACTCTTATACAAATTAGTAGAGCATAAGTACATTGAATGACATAGGAACTGTGATAATACTGACACCCTTAGTGACATTTGTTGGACATACTCAAGGAACTCAGATTTGTTGCGTGCATTTCCACATGTCTTGATAATGGATTGCATGTACAAGACGAACCGGTATCGGCTACCTCTTTTGAAGATTGTTGGAGTTACGTCCACAGAAATAACATTTTCTGTATGCTGTGCTTATCTCCAAGCTGAATGTGAAGATAATTATGCATGGGTGTTGGGTGTCACGCGTTTTATCATTATTGATGCTAATCGTGTTCTTCTTGGAGTCATTGTCACCAATAGAGAGTTGGGGCTCATGAAGGCCATCGACAGGGTATTCCTTGAAAGTACTCATTTATTGTGTACACGGCACATTAATAAGAATGTCTTGAGTAAATGTAAAAAGTTGTTTGAAACCAAGAAAATGTAGGACAAGTTCAATATGAGTTAGAATATGGTGATGTTTTCTTCCACAAAAGAAGAGTACAATGAACTTTTGAGTAGGCTAATTAAGGATTTCCATACTTATCCCGAAGCGCTGCAATATGTGAAGAGCACATGGTTAGATGCATACAAGGAAAAATTTGTGTCTGCATGGGTAGATAATTATTTACATTTGGAGAATACTACATCGAATAAGTAATATGAATGTTTGTTCTTGAGTGGCTTACATTTATTACGTAATATATCCATATGATTTATTAACTTTTATTTTTCTTACAGGGCTGAGAGTTCATATGCACAATTAAAGAGATAACTTGGATTAAGTCAAGGAAATCTTGAATCAAACTGAACAGAGATCTATAATCTGCTCCAATTGCAACATACTAGTATTAAAGCATCATTTGAAAAAAATAAGATAGTTGTGCAATACAGTTTTAAGCTTTTTGAATTCAATGAGCTTTGTGGCAACATCTCAAAAAATGCATTGGATAAAATATTCTCAGAAAGAAAAAGAGCCGAACAAGTTGGAACTGATCTGGTCCCATACATGTGTATCCTTCGTCATACACATGGCTTACCTTGTGCACATGAGATTGGAGAATATGTTTATCAACAATGCCTAATTCCCCTCAGTTGCGTGCATCCACATTGGATTTAAGCTTGATATGTTGCCTAACAGTGCAATGAAGAGGTCTACTTTGGATGTTAAAGCGGAGTTGGTGTTAGTTGAAAGGGTTTTTAATGAAGGTGATCATACAAAGCAATTGCAAATATTGAGGAAGTTGAGAGAGTTATACGAACCGGATAATACATTTTTAATGGAACCTGAAGTGAAATTAAAAGCTTGAGGTCGCCCATCTGTTAAGGCTGATACATCGACCCCGCATGATCTAAGTGCCTTCGAGATAACGCAATCTGCACATAATAGTTACTCTCCTGTATTTAATGAAGCGAAGGCTGTTCACAGCAAAGCAAGTGTACATGGTAGAGTTAAAAAGAAAGGAAAGGTGAAGGTGCATCATACAAGATCACAGCCTACTATTTCTTACCGTGAGCAATTTCCAGATGGGATTAGATATTACATACGTGTCGTTAAAGATATTACAGCTGATGGCAACTGTGGCTTTAGAGCCATTGCAGGGCTACTTGGGCTAACCGAAGTTGATTGGCCACGGGTTAGGAGAGATTTAATAAATGAATTACTTGCCCATTCAATAGAGTATCAACAACTGTATGGGATTGAAAACAGAGTTCAGGAATTGATTGAGGCCTTGTCATATTATGATAGTTATCCCAGTTATTCCCATTGGATAACTATGCCAGACATATGACATATTATCGCATCTCATTATAATTTGGTATTATTCCACTTTAACGTGCAACAATGTTTTACCTTTCTGCCTTTTTGGTCTGTACCACTGTCAAGAGTTTCTCGCAAGGAGATAGCGATTGGTTTTGTAAACGGCAGTCACTTTGTTTAGGTTATAATCCCACTTTCTTTAAAACATTTTATTATTTCCATATGAATTTTCTAACTTTTGTTATGTTTTAGTTCTTCTTGGACCCAGGTCATCCAATTCCACCGATTGTGAACAAGTGGCGTGAATTTCATCTTCCATGTGCAAATGAATGGGCAATTGCATATACTGCTCTCATTGAGCGTTTTAAAGAGCTTGTCAGCTTAAGTGTAGCAACAAGTGAAACGATAGAGATTGGATGAACTTATTGTAGCTCATTTGGAATGTCACTTAATGTAACTAATTTGGCATGTAACTTATTTGGAATGTAACTAATTTTGAATGTAACTCATTGTACTCATTAGGAAGATAACATGCGACTTTGATTACTAGCAGTACATTTATTAATTTCATATATGAAATTTGTGAACTGCTTACATAGTTAATAAAAATAAAGAACCCCGTCCTAAACAAAGAACAACATCATCATGGACACATCAACCTATGTTACTCCTACTCCGGCTTGTATAAGTACTGGATGTCATATTGGGATCCTTCACAATTCGTTGCGCATCTTACAATGAAAGTCCCCTTAACACATGGCGCATGCGATCAACATTAGCGTACATCCCTCGCGGGTCATGATAAAAGTCAGCCTCTGTCAGTGGTTTAGCGATACTTAATGCATCTTGATAACACTGCTCATAATTTGTAGACGAGCTTGCCCCACTTGCCTCATTTCTTTGCCCTCACGTGGATCAATACTTTGGATTTTGTACTGTCCTCCATGATATCTGTGTGTACCAGCTTATATAATCGGGAACAAAATCCGATGGAAATCTGACAGCACAATTCCGATTTGCGGGTGACAATACATAATTCTCCCATCTTTGCCACTGCTAATCGACCCATTGATATGCAATTTGATATTGCTGAGCACTAAGACCTCGATGTGCCTGACCTGAAGTCCATGGTGCTGGAGGAATAGTCTGCAGTCTTCCAAATTGTCTCAACACTCTCTCTGGGTGATACGGCCTCACAACCTCCAAACACCTAATGTATCCAGAGTAAAATGCAAACTCATATAATGAATGTTGCTGCCTTGAATTGCGATATGGATTCCAAGTAACCTGCGTCAATTAACATATATATATAGTAGCACATAAATAAAAGAATGCAGATTAATTTGAAATTACTATTGGTGAGAAATGCAATACCTTATCATTACCCATTTCGTCAATCGTTTCTCGTAATGATTGAAGACGGCCATCTTTATTTGACTCTCTGCTCGGATGCCACAGTAATGCTCAAGGGTCGTGTTGAAGGTACATGAGATTTGGGTTCAGAGCAAAACATGGAAAATGCTCATATATCCATGCTTCCAAGAGTGAAAGATACCCGGCTATTTGTTTCACTCATACCGAGTAGCTAACCCCAAATGTCGATAGAGATAGGCCAAAGCAGCAACACCCCATGCATATAAAGCCACACTATCAACATCTATGAGGAAGTGAAGATAAATGACCGAAACGTGTGTGCCACTTTTGTCACTAAACAGTGTACATCCAAATATATATAGGAAATGGGCTCTCACTGCTCCGTCAATGGCTGTTTCTCTATCAGAATCTGTCACTACATCAAACTTACGTTTTGGCCACTCTAACCTTACTGACTGACCCCGCACCTGTGCAAGCTCATCATGAGCCTTCGAGCATCGAACTCCTAATGCTCGGTGTAGTAGCTCTTTAGCTTCAAAAAATCCAAAATCATCATTATATGAAGCAGTTATGCTCGTCACTGGGATCCCAAGAATGGTGGCAACATCATCTAGAGTGATGGTCATTTTCCCGAAAGGCATGTGGAACGTATTGGTCTCTGGATGCCACCTTTCTACAAAAGCCAACACAAGACTCTTATCAACAGATCTATAAGAAGTCCTGATTAACAGTGTTAGACCATATCTATCAATATTCTGTCTAAATAAATCGGACTTATTCAGATGCCACATTCTTACTTTTTGCCCATGACTCAAACACTTGAGTGGAAGATGGTCCTGAAAATATACATATACATTAAAGAAGAAATAAGATATCACATTTATATGAAAAATATATAAAAACATACTTCTTTTTCCTAAATAAATTTTGCAACATGTGTTTGAAAACTCTTCAAGACTGAAGGGTCATTTGGCCCAACCATTTCTTCTCCATTATCTTCTTCATCTTCTTCTACCTCCTCATCTTCATTCTCTTCGAAGTCCAGGACTTCTGGTTATTCTGGCTTTTCAATAATTGCTTCTTCAACACGTTGACGATGCCTTCTTTTAGAAGCCGTTGGACAAGTTCTAGAATTATTAGCCATATCTGTAAGTAATTCAATCACTTGTTACTTGAGTTAGACTTCTGTGTATTCATTGTGTTCGGCCCTGTTTGATCGAATATTCTTCATAGTGTTTTGCCAAAACAGAGCGAACACAATGAAGACTGTTCAGCCAACAGTGGTCGAACACAATGAAGACTGTTTGGCCAACGTGGTCGAACATCTTCCATATGTTTGGCCCTGTGTGGCCGAACATCATCCATATCTGTAAGTAATTCAATCACTTGTTACTTGAGTTAGACTTCTGTGTATTCATTGTGTTCGGCCCTGTTTGATCGAATATTCTTCATAGTGTTTGGCCAAAACAGACCGAACACAATGAAGACTGTTCAGCCAATAGTGGTCAAACACAATGCAGACTGTTTGGCCAACAGTGGCTGAACATCTTTCATATGTTTGGCCCTGTGTGGCGGAACATCATCCATATGTTCGGCCATGTATGGCCAAACAGTATGGATGTTGTTTGGCCACATAGGGTCGAACATGGCGACAGGAAGAACTCCTCTTGCATGGGCATAACGAACACTAAATGGAATGGAAAAAAAATATATTCTACTATCACAATCCAAACATGCAAGAACCCATTTTAATGAATAATATAGTGGAGAAAAGAAGAGAGAATACCTTTGAGAATAATGGAGAAGCGAATGGAGAACAATTGTTGCAATGATGGAGAAGAGAAGTAAAGCTTACCTTCAAGATTAGAGAGGAATGCAAGAGGAATGGAGGAAGAATGGAAAGGAACCCTTGGGGAAGAAGGTGTAGAGAAAGAGGGATTTTTGGTGTAGAGAAAGAGGGATTTGGGTGGGGGTATAATATGTCAATGTAGTGTGTGTGAAGAGAGGAAAACCAAACTCCCTCACTTACTAATTGTGTATAAAGAGGAGTGGTGTAAGAAGAGATAAAAATAGTGTATATTTAGAAACTCCCATGCAAATTTGTGGAGAGAAGGGGAGAGAATGAATTATAAGATTAAAAAAGAGAATGCAAGTTTTACTCATTTCAAAATTTTTTAATTAATTCTTAAGTTTTTTTAATAAAATTTTAATTAAGTACATCCGCTAATTTAAAGGTACTTTCTAACAACTTTTTCTCTATTTTCATAAAATACTAAAATTACTTATTAATTAGAGCCATGATATGGTTTTAGCTCTACATGCAACCAATCATTATGAAGATGTTTGTTATCCATGATCATTGTAAGCATGTTAGAGAAGAAAATGAGGAGAACATAGAGAAATTGAATGAGGATTTTATTCAAATAAAGGGTATTTTTAAAAAATTGAGGGAAAAAGTTGTGAACAAATAGCTTTAAATGGATAAATGTTCTTAATTGAAAACTTCTTGGAAGGTTTCAAGATTAATTTGAAAATTCTTGAAATTTGTGTCCTTTTTTTAAAATAAGATAAAAACTTATGGCCTTGTTTGAAAATTTCCATAAGAAAAACCCTCCTTGACATGATGTCCATTAGTTATATCAAAATTAAGAAAAAAAAAATTCATGGTCCAATCCCAATGGATCGATACAAAGCTATGAGCCCAATGACATAGGAAGAGACTTTGGATGGTCAAATTGATTTAGTGAATAAGAGGACCCCATTAGGAGGTCTGCATTGGATCATATACAATTAAAAGACAAATCGGTGAATTATATCTGTCAAAGCTGAAACCTTTTTGTGTAGGTTTGGCTGAGGCAATTTGTGGACAGAAAAAAAAAAAGGGATTTACAGGTGATTCAAGAATATATACTTGTACTCTTTAGTGCGGAATTCATGATAAACTGGGTTGACAATCACACAGTAAAAAATAAAATTTTCTAGGAAATTAAATTCCATTAAATTAGAGATCATGTGGCTATTTGTTGATATTCACCGTTGTTTCTTCAGGTTTAGTCACCTTTTTTGTAAGGGGCTGTAGAGAAATGTGGGTAATCCAAATCATAAATGGATAAATTGTAAAAATGTGATTCTACAAAATTTGGTGCATTGAATAGGATCATCCAAACACATTATAATTGTAGGCTAAAGAGAATTCAATTGCGCCTTCTACCCGACAGCCTAGACACTTGAGGTCGTAGTACTATCCCCTATTAAAGAATTGCATTGTCAAAGCTTCCAATGTATTTATATCTAGAGGACAAGTGAAAAATCTATAGTTAGTGTCCAATCTAGGGGCGGGCCCACATTGGGTCCATCGGAGGCAATGGACCAGTTGAAATCCAAGAATCCATTATACTTTTAAATGGGCCGGTGGGCCTGCCCCCTCAACTCAAAAGAGGCGACCCCATTCTTCTTTTTCTCCCGTTCATCTCTCTCGGCACACAACACATCCTGACCCAGCGAAGCCCTTCCTCTCACTACCTTATTCCCTCCCTCTCTCCACCCTTCATCTCTCTCCGTTTCTGCCTCCAAATTCCAAAGAGTATCACTCCACAACAAATCTCACTGATCTCTATCGAACTTGCCAATAGAACTGGGGATGTAAGTTCTTCAAACCCCCCAGAAAAAGATTATTTTTTTTATTTTGTTTCCATCTTTGTTTCTTGCAATTAGATCTTGATTGTTTTTTAAATCAATCGTGGGTAGGGTCCATTCATTTTTTGTGGCACTTTGTTTTGATCTATCTTGGAAGTGGCCAGTGGCCTAGGGGGAACATTGATTTTGCTGTTACAAATTGCTAGTTGAAAAAGTTGAATGCAATTGGCTTAGTTGTATGATATCTCTAATACAGATATTGAACTAGTTGAGAATGTGTTCGTGGGTGATAAGTCAAATCAGCAACCAGCCAACCAATGCACTAATCTTACTGAAAGCAATTGGGTCTATGTTGCGGAGGAATTGCTAGCACTACCTCATTTCTGAATTGGATTAGAATCATTCACTTAATCTATTATTAGGGATATTGAGAAAGTTGGATGGGAGCCCTCACACGAGGAGTCTTAGCATGTCTTTTGAAAGAATCGCATGAAGAATTCTGTAGCTCTGTTATTAGTGATTGTTTGACCTCTTGTCACACAGATAAATTGCCAACTTTGTAGTAGTGTGAAGAAATGTGGCATTTAAGAGAGGGGTTGTTGGGAGGGTGTTATTAACTACTAAAATGAATTACTAATAACATCTATCTATAGAGAGCTAAAGTTTTTATTTTTCTTTTTTGCAAATTCTTGATATATTTGAATAAATGGTTGCCAATTTTTCATTGATTGGTTGTGGTGTTAATGAGCACTCATTCTTTATTGGTAACAGAGAGAACATTCAATTATAAGAGAATGCTACTTATTTGATGTAGTTAAATGTTTTGTATTTATTTTAAATGAAAGATATTTTCTCTTTTATCATTAGTCATGTAAATAAAAAATAATAAAAATAAAATAAAATAAGTACATAGTAATAAAATAATTTTTGACCTTCTCAATTGATCATCGTCTGTCTCTCTCAAACTAAAATCCTGAATTCGCCACTGGTCCAATTCAATAGTGGATACAATTAGGCTGAATAATTCATGCATTTGTATGGTAGAAACTTAAACATCCTATAACTAGTCCATGTCTCCAAAAGTGGGCCTACGTAGAAAACATACTATTGATTAATCTTTTTTAATCATTTTACTTTTGCTTTAATTAATCTTTTTTAATCATTTTACTTTTGCTTTAATTACATTTTTCTTTAGTCCACCAGCGAATGTTACTTTCTTTTGGCAAGAAATCACACCTACTTTAGGTAAATAAGGTGGGCCCACAACTTGTATGTTTAGGGTCTTTAGAATGGGGGCTTCATGTGTATGGATGCGAGTACCCAACCGTATGTGTTATATTCACTCACTGCCACTGCATGTATTTGTGTACAAGCTATTATCAAATGTATTTGGGTACCTGGCTTCAACAGGTGTACATCCAAGGCCCAAGCCCGAGCATGGGAATACCAAGCTTCAATTGAGTTTTCATGCGGGCTCAGCACCGAGGGCTCATGATTGGGCCAGCCCAAGTTGAACCCATAGTCATATGGTTGATCCAATGGGCCCCATCGTAGTCGTAAAATAAGACAAATTCCAAAGGGTTTCAAGATCCTTACCCTCCAGATTTTTTCTATATTTATTTTTCTCCTATCCACTTAGGCCTTTTGTTCTTTTTATTAGGGTAACGATTTATTAAGAGAAAGTCAAATTACAAGGATTAAAAGAAAGAAAGAAAAGAAGGAGAAGGTACAAGAGCATTCTACTACACTCAACCCCAGGTATATACCCAATTAATGTACCCTATAGGAGAGAAACTTTCTCTTTCTCCTTCTTTCCCTATCTTCTCTTTAATCTGCGAGCATTCTCATACTCTGCTGGAGTTCGAGTGATCTGAACTTGGTGTGCGACCAAAGAGGATCATACTATAGAGGCCATTGTATCCCTGGGGCGATTTCGGTTGAGAACCTCTTCGCATCTGGGTTTACCCGAAGAGTAGAAATTGTCTGAAAGAAATCGTCTACTGACGTGCCTCAATCAACAATTATTGTTCATGCTTTTCACAGATTTCTACCATCACAACATCCTTCTACAGATTATTCGGTACTATTGTTTCACTTTGTTTGTATTACTACAGTAATTTGTAGCTTTCATATTTCTAACAACTCATGGCTTGTATGCAACCTAACTTTCCACCAATCAAGCAATCACATGAAAAAAAAAAGCACCAAACATATTAATTTTAAACATGTGGCCTAGTAAGTGGCCTTCATTAACTTTCACAGCAATTCCAAAATTGATTATTCACCAAGCAATTTTGCTAAATATTCATTCATTTGGCTACAATAGGAGCGACAGAGGGAGAGAACAGAAGACAACTACTAGGGAAGCGAAAGGAGTAAAAACAGATTCCTCCTCTGCGATATTAAGCTTAAAATAGGAACCACACTTCCTAAACCAAAAGGGCAGACTCAATAAACCATGCTAGAGTACTTTGCAAACCAAAGGGACAGTACTCTATAGTGAGTAATTTATTGCATAAAATCATACTTCTTCATGCTTAGTCATCTGAACCTCATTTGGTGAATCCATGCTTTTATCACCGCCTCGAGTCGTTGGTTCATCGTGGCTAAGACCTTCGATTTGGGCATGTACCCCAGGCGCGCTAAATTTAGCTAGGTCAACAACTTGCTCTGGTAATTTTTGCTCTAATACTACTTTCTTGGGGTGCCGCCTGTAGACCGCATATAGGATCATCTGAAGCATGCCGCAGATGAACCCAGGTATGTTTGGGAGCTGTGTACATAAAAGAAACGTTAAAGACGGTTATTAATTATGAAAACTATGAAGATTTAGGCCCACTCATTCAATCAGGACTAAATTTATAGATTTTCTTTCTATGAGAGGGACTAAAAGTGAAAGATTGTGGTTGATTATTCAGTTAAGGGCCATCAAATAGTCTTCAAAAGAGATGTTTACCCACACCCACTCCAGTCAATTTGAAAAGTAATGGCCCCATCTCCATCTTGATGTCCCTCCACCCTATATGCTTGGCCATCACCTTTCTGTTACTTATCAAATAAAACTACTTTTACCATGAAATTTTCAAACTTTCATTTTTATAACCAGAGCTTTTTTTTTTCTTTTTTTTTTTTTAGTGTTTTGTAAAAATCACCCAAGAGGGAGGAAACATTTTATTTATTCCCCCCACACTGATACAACCCATATTTTTTGCTTTTTTTGTGATTTACAAAAGTGCTCCGTTTAGGAAAATTTCCTAGATGCGCCACTGGATAATACATACTGCAAGAAATGTTTTACCAGACCAGTCAATAGAAATTGAAATTGTAAAAATTAAAGGCTTTAGATTTAATTTTCCACAGAAAATGAAATTACTGTGAAAAAAAATGCTGCAGAGAAATATTGTTGCACACAAGCATGCCATTAGCATAGAGGAGTCTGAAGTGTGAGGAACTTACGGCAACGTAAATGTCCTTCACAAAGAATCCATAGGAGAACCACATCACTGCACTTAAAGTGAGAAACTAGACAAGTAGAATGGCATGAACTCTACACTCTTAGTCCGAATGACAAGCCTCTGCAAGAAAATAGAAAGGACAAAAAAAAAAAAAAAAAAAGAAGAAGAAGGAAGACTAAGTAAATGTAACAAACATAAAATGAAGAAGAAGATCCATGTAGCACTTATAGGACTCCCAGTGCCCACGGTTGAAATTTTTAACTTCCTCCTTTTTTTATGTACCACTATTATAAGTTTATGTAGATCTTTTGAAAGAATTAACTCAATGGCTTGGTTCAATGGTTTGAGTTTAAAACAGTTGTTAAGCTCGGCTCAGCCTAGTTGATTAATATTCAAGCCAAGCTCAGGCAATGCCAATTCATGCACAGCTCATTTACACCTTTATCAATATATATATATATATAGAGGGGCCTTTTCCTGTGCATAAGTCCCTCATGGACTTTTCATGCACACTCTTTGGGGGGGCCCACTGTGGACCCCACCAAGGGATGAGACTGGGGGGTTGGAAAGATCTATGTGAAAGCACCCTACATATCAAATTTTGTCCCAATAATATATCCCTAACCCCTTCATCCATGGCTCACAAATTTATTCTGTTCGGATTGGTGTATAGTCGATCCAACGGTCCAATAAATTCGGATCCAATCAAAAGTTGGGGCGATTGCAATCATGGGGTCCCATGTGTGTTGTAAGGTTTGGATTGAATGATAGATGAGTTTTACCTAGAGTTCACATAAAAAAATTGGTGAGGAACGGATGCGTATGAAGATTATATATATACACACACATAAATATATACAAATGTTATAATATATATTGAGACTCATCAATATACTGGAGTACTATTATGTTTAATCAAGATCCATGTTAGAGAAATAGAAAACATAATTCATGCAAAAGCAGTGTTAACAAAACAATTATCAATTACAACCTAGCTGATATTTTGAAAATACTAGCAGACGAGGATTGTGCCCAGCCTGGACCAATAAAATACAAGGGACATGGAAGTTATTAAAATGGAAAAACATGGGCCTCTTTACAAATCTTTAAAACCTCATGAGAAATATACAAAAACTTAATATAATATTAATATTGGTGGTACAGTGTATAATATTATAGGTTAGAAATCCGTAGAATAAAATTACCTGATAGTAATATTAAGCCAGAGAGAAGAATTTCACAAACTTTTGCACAAGATTCTTTGATATACATATTTCAGTGAGTTTACCTAAAGAATGCACATATATTACTTCTTTTTTTAGAGTTATCTTTTCAATTTATGAATTTATTTGCAAGATATTTCTCCCAGAGTCCTGAGTACACTAAAGAAAATGAAAATCTTTGTGACATCATCTTGGGTTGTTCATTAAAATATTTCTCTCAGAGTCCTGAGTAAACTAAAGAAAATGAAAATCTTTGTGATATATATTATCATCTTGGGTTGTTCATGGGTCATTTTGCAGAGGGTTACGCTTGTCCAACCCCAACCTTTTCAGTGATCAGGCCTAATATTCAGGGCTGGATCCAGTCCACATCACTCTTTTGCGAAATATTTTGGGCTAGGTTAGGCCTCTAAGCAAAAATAGAAATATTTTGGGCTTGTTTAACTTTGGCCAGAAAATAGGCCCAGATCCAGCGCGCTGGCTGAAAACACAGAGCATCTTAAGCCCAATGTGTATGCCTCAGGTTGGGATACGGGTGGCCTAGTCCATGATTATCCTCCAATTTTACCTGGAAGGAGAATTGCCCAGAGCCAGATTTTTGCCGATACTAGAAAATATTGATGCTTGTTAGAATTAAAAAAAAAAGGCAAATATCTATGCATATATGCATGTATAAATATTTTTTTCCTTTTTGGATTACCTAGGGTATCTCTCACCAGCCCATCCTCTGGCAAGTGGTTACAAGATTCTGACGAACAAAAACTATTTCCTAGGAGATATATACCTAGCTGCACACATAGTACCCAGATAACCTAAGAAGAGTCGAACTTGAGACCTTAAGGGGCAAGCCTAATGCTTAAACCAACTTAGCCACATATATATATATATATATGTATGTATGTATGCATAAGTGTTGATGAGCAATTAAAAAAATGTGAGTATTGATCCTCACCATGATGCTCAATGGGGCCGCAAAGTCGCTCACAGAGAACGCCACACAGATCCATCCCATTAGCCGGAGTCGGCCTGAGCCTGTTGCCAATAGCTGGGTGAGGAGAAGGATCAACCCAAACATCCCTATATTCAGTGTCATGAGTAGTTTGCTGGTGAAGATCTGAAAACTCATCCAATTATAACTTTGGTTAGAAAAATATTAGAAGCCCTCCCACACATAACAAACACAAACGTTATAAAGTATGGTAGTTGAAAAATACTGGTTAGTGTGGTCCAGAAGACCTAGCTCAATTACATGTAATCAGGCCATAATTATAACCTAAACGACATTTATAATAGTAACATGTGAACATTATAATATTCGGACCGAGTCAGCCATTGGGTTCCTCATCATAAGGGTTGCAACCTCAGTGCATCAGGTCGAGTAATGGCTCAACCCTGACTCAACCCATGTATAAGTGAACATCCAAACCTGAACCCAGCAGCCGTGAAGCCCTTAATAGATCCGACCCAAACTCAACCCGAATTGTGGGGGCTGACTCGGTTCAGGTTTGTTACCCAAATTTCTACATTATAGTTCTCATTCTTCAGGTGTAGAATTTAGAAACAGGCCCACCAAAATTCCACTTTTGGTCAGATTGGGGCATGCAAATTCAGCTAATATTACACGACCTGAGTTGCACTCTCATATATTGAGTGCGATATATTTGGGTCCGGTCTATCTAGGTCGGGCTGGGCTGACTCGATATTTTTACCAATTTAACTTGATATGGCGACATAAAAAAAAAATTGCTATTATATCTCCATACCCTGGCGCTCCTTGGGGCATAAGCAATGTACATGGCAATGTATAGAGTCTCTAGGAAACACCCAACTGAGTTGATACCGAGCAAAAGGACATCATTTCCCTTCAGAAATGCATAGTAAATCCACAGCATTGCACTGAACAGTGCAACTACATATGGAACTGACTGAAAACCCTCTGTTGACTTCTTCTTGTAGATTCGATAGAATGTGGGCCTATAATTAAATTAGAGTTAGATCACACCCTCATTAGCTCTTCATTAACGGGGGAAAAAAAAAATAGAAAACTTACAATGGAGCCAAAATCACCAGGAAGGAGATGAAGTTACCTAGATTTAATAGAGATAAATGTGTTAGTATTTATTTAAATAGTAAAAAAGAAAGATAATAATCATGAAGTGATCAATGTGGCCAAATTCACTATTAGTATAAATAATGATTTTCCTTCTAAGAAAACAATTCAAGCTACATCTTGAATTAGTTGAAGCTAGGGGTGCAACCTGGGCTTGTAATTAAGGTTTGCGTCAGGCGCGGGCCTGGTTTTGGGTCAGTTTTGATTTGGGATTCAAAGAACCCAAACATGACAAGGGTACTCGATATACTTATGTATAAAGTACATAATACATATTCTATACTCTTTACAAGGTAAACAAACTTTTTATGAATTTTTATCCCTGAAAAACAAATCAAACTCAGAAATTGGAATACCTAACTGAACCCAAGTCAACCCAAATTGCACTTGAGTGACAAAATTTGCAAATTGATCTGTATGTTCAGGTATTATATGGTTGAGTTCGGGTTTACCAATATGTAATTCGGTGGGGCTTTTGTTGAGCAATGTTAGACCCAACCGGCCCAAAGTTGCAACACCATTGTGGAGTTATTTTGTCAGATGAGAAGACATGTATAGAATGTGTTTCTTTATCAAGAAGTCAAGTATGAGAAGTTTCAAATCCTTTAAAAGTCATTTCCTTGAGGTGGAATTACAAATTCCTCTCCTTTATTGAGTATCTAAATTTTCAATAAAAGGCACATAGTGGAATCGCAGTAATTTTAAAAGGTCATTCAAGAGCTTTTAAGTGCCTAAAATCTAAAATCTAAAATTTGGTGAGAAAACTAAGGCACTCCAAATGTGAGGGACAAGCAATGACATTATGTGCACAAACCCCACACCCCAAGTTCTTCTCATAAAGAAACAGTGCAACGCTAATCCATGGCTTGGGTTGAATGACTCTATCATGCTAACATCATGAGAGAGAGAGAGAGAGAGAGAGAGAGAGAGAGAGAGAGAGAGAGAGAGAGAGAGAGAGAGAGAGAGAGAGAGAGAGAGAGAGAGAGAGAGGCTTTAGATGGATGACTTTATCGTACTGCAGGCGATCATGCGCTAGAGGGCCGTTTAATATGACACTGGACTGGAGAAAGGGCAACTGAGCTTCTGCATCCAAGAGGGGGCCCGCCTTAAATCCAAAGGCTCACAACACTTTACCTCGGACAACTTTCACTTGATGAGTGGGTCCCACTAATAGATTCATCAGGTGATTAAACCGAGTGAAAGTACGTTCATTTATAAAAGATGACAAATTGAACTGCAACAACCATAAATCAAGGTTGATATGCCCCTAACAAAAAATAAGTTTTCTATGCTTAGACATACATACGGAAATAAGTTCCATTTCACGCGTCGCAGACTTCACACAATTTCTGTGAACATTTTTGGTGTGAATTTTACGGCAGTAGAGCCTTGTATTGTGTCATCTGTGAGTATATTGCAGTGATGGTGAGAGGCGGGACTGAGAACATATTTTATGCAGAAAAAGTCATAAGTTTTAAAGCTGGAGATGTTTTCTGAAAGCTTTCTGAAGAAATAAACATGAAACCCACCCCCCAATAACAAAATCATTTAAGGTGAGGGATTTTTGCTATACTCTATACACGAGAGAGAGAGAGAGAGAGAGAGAGAGAGAGAGAGAAGAAGAAGAAGAAGAAGAAGAAGAAGAAGAAGAAGAAGAAGAAAATGGCCCAATTCAAGTCTATCCATTAGAAAGGAAAGATGAACATATTAGACACAGTAGTGTGAAAAAAGAACCCACATTTGACAATCAGGAAAGGCTAAAGATGGGCACCAGAATCAAATCAATTGCTAAGAGTCCATGTCAGTGCTTTGGGTCACATCTCATTCAACATCAAATAACATTTGAATAATCATAATATTAAGAAATAATAATAATAATAATAATAATAACAACAACAGCAGCAATGATGATGGTAATGATAATATAAGATGGTAAGAAGGAAGCAGAAGAAAAAAGAAGAGAGGAGCAGTCGATCATGCTCTATGGTAATACCTAGGAGACCAAAGGTCAAGGCCCATGGGTGGTGCCCGTTGAAGATGGCCATCTCAACAAAAACCAAAAACACACTCTTAGAGACGGAGAGAAGAAGAAGAAGCAGCGAGACAAAACCCTAACACTCTTTCCTCCCTCTCCTCTCACACACACACTCACACTTAACCTCAAAAAATGGATGTGGACTAAAAGCTTAAGAGGTATGTTGTTGCATGTGATGGTTTTTGCAGGCCTCTAGAGTAGTTGAGGCTGGTCTTATGCATGGGCAAGGATGAATGAGAGAAGGGAGTTGAGGCTTATATAGGCAGGAGTCAGGACGGTGGGGTTTGTCATTTTTGCATTTTCTCTGTGCATGGATGGGACAATGTGCTTATTATTTCCAAGCACCGGACGTCAACAGATGTGTTCCCCACTTTATTTCTTTCGAACTAAAATTCATCTAAAACAGGTGAACTCCAGCATCAAATTAATCCCATTTAAAATAGTATTTTGTATATACTTGCAATATTTTTAGGATTTGTAAATAGACTCTTATAATTTTAGTATTTGTAAATAGGGACCTACCTCTTCATATCCCCTAAATCAATAACAGTCAAACCATCATAAATTTTTAAAGTGAAATGATGCTTTTACCTATTTTTTTATCCCTATATGCAAAAATTTCAAAAACAAAACTTATTTTTCTTTAAATCTTAATATTAACAATTAAATTCAGTGGCAGTGAATAATTTTATAGAAATTCAATTTTTATCAATGTGGCACCCATTTCATTAAATCCAAATCACCTTTTCGTAACTAACTTGCCCATTTTTGTTTAATGTATATGAGGGTAAAGTTGTCATTTTTATAAAAATTCAAAACATATTAACCCATTTTTCTTAAGTTGACTAATTTTGGGGGCATGTTCAGTATTAAAATAAAAAAGAAGGGGCCTATTTTAAATCATTACAACCTTAGGGGAGTATATAAAAAAAAACTCCATTTAAAATCATGGGGTAAAATATAAAAAGTAGAGAGAGAGATCCCACACGTGATTAATCTGCCAGTAAACCCAACTCTAACATTAAGTTAAACTTGGTCCCAAACCCATACATGGGGTCATTGATTTTTTCAGTGGTAAGGATTTCAGGATATCAAAAAAGGGCCCCAGTGAAAGGATGATGATAGGGCTGGCCGAAAATAATTATGTCCATGTGACTGGTGAAGGTCTTTGGTGCGTTTTCCTCAACAGAATGCAGGCATGCTTTTGTTTGTTTTTTACACTCCTCGTCAGATTCAACGTCTCCACTTGTATTGTAGAGTTGTATCCTTTTCTGCCCGAACTATCTTCATGTGGCCCTTGAAGCATCAATGTACTAGGTCTGTAAATGGGTTGAGTCGGACTCGGGACGCCGTTTGACCCGACTAAGAAAAGCTCTAGCTAGCTCCAACTAAAGACCCAGTGGTCCAGATCTGTGTCCAGGAAAAATGTCTCCATCTTTCATTTTATGTGCCCATCTAGTTAAGGAATATTAAGGATGGAGACAGGGTTACTTTGAGTGCTACCCCACCCTACAATCCAACATCTGGTTCATATCAATCTAGATTGCAGGTCATTTCACTTTGGGTCACAATATCAAATGATCTTCATGATTTTGATTCAATATTTAACTTCTTAGTCAATTATAAGTATTGGTTCTGTTAGATTGTGTCCCAACTTTTCATAATTCAATATTAGGAACGGGAACAAATCAGGATGAGAGTATGGGGCCATCATTGTAACAGTTTAAAATGGAGTTTTCTGTATATACCTCCCTAACGGTTTATAGAATTTGTAAATAGGTCCCTCTAATTTCAGTATTTGTATATACCCCTACCTCTTCATTTTAATACCTTCTAGTCCCCAATATTACTAATTATAATGAGAAAAGGAGCCACCGAAAGCTTTGAATTGATTTTTTATGAAAATAACAACTTTGCCCTTAAATTTATTAAACAAAGATAAGTATGTCATTATTTATAAAAATACCTTTATTTTATCCCAAGTTCCAATAATCTCTTTCTAACTCTCCCTCCCACATGAAACCTAACTATGTATTTAAAACTCTCATCAATCTATAGAGGGTTGTGCATGAAGTGTGTAAGTTCTAACAAATTATAAGTGTTGACTGCCATTGTGATTGATTTAAATTTAATGAAATGGGCCCGATATTAATAAAAAAAGGATTTATGTAATGCCACTCTCTCTTAACAAATGTACAATCTTTAAAGAAAAATAAATCCAAGCTTTGAAATTATAAATATATGGATATAGAGATGGAGAAAAATATCATTTTACTCTCAAAACTTATGGTGACTATAATCCTACTAAATTTGGGACAATGAAGATATTAAAATTAAAAAACAGGGGGCATATATAAATATTGAAACCATATGGACTTATTTACAATTCCTAAAAATCTTAGTGGGGTACATACAAAAATACTCTTTAAAATATTGGGTCAACGTCTTTTCACAAGTAAATTATATATATATATATATATTGGATTAGGGAACTTGTGTCAGACAAAAGCGCAATGAATTATGGATAGTGAACTGTGATGCAGTGATCTAAGTAACCCTATTGGAAATAGGTTGAGTGAGGCACTTTTGGTTCCATGGACCCAATCAAGGGAAGGTCTAGTTCCAACTAAAGATCCAATTGGCTCAAAAGCTGACAGACATGAGAGGTTTTTAATTTATCTATGTCTTTGGATTCTCTTTTAGCATTTCCACCATCTGAGGTGGTGTCGTGGTTGATTCTACGAATCTTTGTAGAACACTCTTCTTTTAAACATCTTTTAGAAAGAGTCCTGCAACTATTATTTAACTTTTGCCAAGAAAGAGTCCGAGGTTGAAATATGCTTTTTGTCAATGGATGGGTTCATGGTTTTTATGGGATGAGAGAGATTCATGAGAGCAAGATGAGAAAGATTCATGAGAGCAAATAGAAATTAGGTATACTCTTTTTTATTATCAAAATATAAGTATGTGCTATTACATTGTAACAGTGACTTATACTTTTTTATAATCAAAATAAAAATATATGTGCATGTAGAATAGTGACCTTACTCAAGTCAAATGATATATAATTAGGTCAGGTTTAAGCAAAAAAAGTATTAAATATACATCAGTGATAGTAGATCTAATTGAACCTTGTCAGGATTTTAGTATGTTGGCTAAATTTATGGATTAAACAAAACCCTATTTCTACTTAAAGTTGTATTTCTATTTATTTTAGAGTAAGAGTTTGAAAGATTAAAGAGTGCTATAGAGTAAGAATGCAGATGTTTGGATTAGAGTAAGAGTTTGAAAAGATTAAAGAGTGCTATAGAGTAAGAATGCAGATGTTTGGATTAAAAAGTTATATCTCACAAACCAAGCTTTGGGTATAGGTAAGTGACTGACCGTTGGAAAACTCGTTTTAAACTGATATCTGTAGGTCCTAAAATTGCATCAATCGGATCTAAAACAACAAAGTTATAGCCTCGAGAAGTTTGCAGAAATTGTACTATTTGAAATTATGAAACTGCCATTGCACAAATTTTTATTTTTACTTTAAGTGGAGCTTTCCTGTTTTGTACCAATTCCTATCTTGGTTGGATTACCATTATGAAGCATGAAATTGAGGATATAAAAAGCGGTTTTTTCTCAACTCTAAGACATCCATCTCTCTATTCTAAGTTGAGAATACACATTAGAAGTTCTTTTCTTTTCTAGAGCATTTATTGAGAGGTTGTGCTAAGACTTTTGGTTTTAGCGAATCTGGCTTTTGCTCTTTTGTAGAATATTGTTTTCTCTGTTATAGAAAGTTATTTGTCTTGAGTGGCTTCAAAGTGTGTTGGATCAAGCGTGAAGAAGAACGGCGTGTGCATCGATCGACAAGAAGAATTTCAATTTTTAAAGTTGTGTTCAACTAGACAAGGGTAGTAAGTAGATCTAGTAACTTCTCTCGCATATTACTTGATTTGAGTGTGGACTGGTGTTAAGTCTCTTGATTTTTTCCCATTTGGGTTCACACAAGTCTTTAGTTAGAGAACAAAAGAGTTTTGACCCATAAGATGATAAACAATATTAGGAAGAAGCATACTGTATCTCAATGAAGACTTCCATCAAGTTGGCTACATTGAATAATGAGATTAGAAAAAAGTGGAAAACTACAGAAATTCAGATTTTCTCTTTCAAGCAAGAATTGGAGGATGCTCTTGCAATAGTACGTCACTTGGAAAACCAAAAGAATACTATTATGGCTAATAATCTAATCAATGTAGACAAAAATTGCGAATTGTTGTCTGAGGAATTTAAGAAATCTACAAAGGAGATAGAAACTTTGAACATACAGTTACAGACGTGTCAGACAACAAAATCTGATATAATTGGTAAGAACAAGATGATCATGTTAGAGTTAACTACTACAAATGCATCTTTGGAGAAGATGAACACTGATTCGAAGAAACTTGATAACATCTTATGCAATTAGAAAGTGGCTACTGACAAATGTAGTCTTGGCTTTATCAACAGTGCATTTACTTTGAAGACTAATGATAAATTTGTCTTTACAAAAAAATTTACTTTGATTTCTAAGGCATCCATTATTTCACATGCTGCAAGAGTAAATTATATTGGAAATACATTCAAGAAGAATATATCACGTCATATATCTACATCCACATGTTAATATTATGGAATCAAATGACACATTCGTTCTCATTGCAACAAGCTGAAATATTTAATAAAAGACAAGCAATGGAAGAAACAATTTTTTCCACCCAATATTAAGATAAGAGTTGTCTGGGTCAGAAAGTTTAACTTGCATACTGAATTGGTACACACTGTGCTGAAAGTTTCAAATTTACAAGTGTGGGTATTAAAATCTAAAAAACCCTGATAAAAAAGATTAAGCTCCCACCCCCAGTGTTTAAAAGAAGAAAACATTCAAGGGGAGTCACAAGTGATGGAGAGCTACTATTGGATTTTGATTAACAGATATGTTATACGTTAACATCATTATCTTTGTCAATTATGGACAAAAGGGGGGAGAATAAGAAATTCAGGGGAAGATATGAATATTTGAAGATTCAAAGCTTATGAAGATATATGATATTCAATTGGTAAGGTACAATGCTGAAAGTTCAAATATTTAGAGTCAGACAGAGACAATACAGATCTACAAGTGGTATCAAAGTCTGATGAGGTTGGGGATTCGAGTCTCCTCTCGGGTGGTACCAATGAGGGGTGGAATATTAGGTCTTTAGTTGACAACCCTCGGGCAGCCATGTGGAGTGATACTCAAATATCTCGTAACATAACCGAAAAGGCTATAAAACTATTGATTCTACCCTTCTTATATCCCATTAAAATTTTAAAATAAGTGGTAGCTCAATGGGTCTGAGATCTTACAAACCCAACTCTCATTCAATCCACTTTCAACTCAAAATTTAAAGAACTTGGATCTTGCTATGAAAGAAAATAGATGGTGGAGAAAAAAGTACATGTGTGATAGTGTGAAATATTTTTTTAGTCCGTTCTGGAACGTAAACATGATGGCCAAACCATGCTTTAATGATTCTAAAGTTCAAAGGGGAGAGTTCACACCAGTGATTTCTTTTTCCCTGTTTTTGGTTGATGTACTCGCTCTTTCCCTCTATTCTCCAACCAGGCAAATTATGAATTTGCACGAGTTGTGGAATACCAATTTCACTTGTCTGGGAAAACAAAGTGGAACCACAAGCAGCCAATCCGCAGTATTTTTGAAACATGGCTTGAATATTAGAAGTACTGTATTAGAGGCCAAGTGCTAGAAATTCCTTGTGGGAGATTCTAATTTATATATGTGGCAAGCTTATATGAGATGCATGATCTCAATAGGATTTATTGCGTTCTGAGCAATTTATGTCTGTGAAAAACTCTATAAATAAGGAAGGGAGCATGAACAAACAGTACTTTATACTCATTTTAGCTCTCCTCAAAAGCATGTAATAAACCCTCTTAAGATATCTAAGGACTTCCAAAACAAAAACTAAAGTACTCCTTCAGGAAGACACTAACTTCTGATCTCGATATTTTGATCTATATATGAAACTTGGACGAGTTGTAAAAAGCCTATTGGCAGCTTTTAATCCTTGGATTGATTACCCACCAGTTGCTTTGTGTCTTGTACCTAGAATCAAGATTAATAACATCACTCTGCTTCCCATCGCCTTCCATTTCTTATTTCTTATTTTTATCCATATGATTGGGTTTCTTCTATATATATGCCCAGAAGACTATATGATGATTGAGAATTATTAACACTGATTACATAATATTAACCATGTGTTTGGAGCACTATTTTAACAAAATAATGAATGACTAAAAATAAGTCAAATAAAAGGTCTGTATTTCTTCACTTAACAGTTCTAAAGGCTAGAATTTTCTAATAGCCTTGAATTCTAAAGGCTAGAATTTTCTAATAGCCTTGAATTCTTTCTTTTTCCTTTTTGTTTAAAATTAGTCATTGGCCTACACATGAACATATGAAAAATGTAGTTTATGTCTAGCCGGAAAAATCATTTTGGATTTCATGGCTATAATCTTCTCATTTGTTGAGGAACGTGCCCAAGCGCGAAACTTGCGATTAATCAAATAAGCTACACACAAAAAGAGATGATACCATTTTCACTATAATATGCAAATGTACATAAAAACTCTTCTCTCTCATCGTCTCTCCTACGAACACGACGGGCAAGAAAGGCCACTCTCTTCCACACAAGATCTAGGGTTATAGGTTATATCAATATATATTAATCTACGCTTTCTTGGCTCACAACAAACCCCCGAAACAATTACCTAAATTCCCATAACCTTAACCCGGTCTTTGGCTAACCCAATGGATTGATTAAATTGGGTACAAGACACAAACCCAACAATCTTCACATTGGACTCGACATATTACCCTAATTTTTGAAAAGTTTTTCTGAAAGTGAGCTTTTCTTTAAAGCATTTTCTATATAGAACTGGACTTGGATCCGAACCTGCCCCATATATGATTTCGGTTACAGTTCTGGATCCATCTTCTTCTTAACAGTTTTGGTTTCAAATCTAGAAAACTGGTTCCAAACTGGTTTTAATTCCAGTTTCAGGTCCATCCTTTCACTAACGGTTCCGATTCCGAGTCCATCCTCTCACTAATATTGGTTCTAGTTCCAGGACCACCATGAGCCCGGACTAGCATCGACCAGTTTACAACCCTAATCTATAATGGGTCCTTCATTACAAAATTCTAACTTATCAGTGACCCAAATGTAAGCCCAATATGTGCATAAAAAGCACAATTTGATTCTAGTAGGTTGGTGGGTCAGATTCTTGACCACTCCTAGAGTCCTAGTCAAAATATATTTCTTGCAAAGCTTCGGAGCTGAAATTCAGACCCCACTAGGTCTTTTTTCTTTTTACCATTCTGAAAAAGGCTGCCGGGGGAATAAAGGGCCAAAGAACAGACAAAAGTGAGCATAGGGCATATTTTCACATTCGAGGTTCTTTTTATAAAATGGAGCCTTTTTACAGAGTTCCTCTGCCTATGTATGTTACTGTCAAGGAATGTACCTCACTACCGCTTTTTGTACTCTTTCTTATTTGTTTCTTTCTGTGTCAAGTACTACGTGGGCATGTCTTCTGACGCTGCGCTTATTGGGAAGTATTTTTTTGTGGGGCCCATGTGCTGGGCCTGGATAATAGAGGTCCTCAAAATCTGTTGTCAACGAATTAGTTTAGCCCATGGACAACCTGATTTTGTCTTTGACTACTCATGGCTCTATGGCAGCGCTTGCTGTTGTCAAAGCTCTGCTATTTGGCCATTGGGTCTGGGGATCGGGCCCTAGATCTGTCCATGGAAGGGTGTTCATTGGCAGGGTCAGGCCAGGCTGAAATTCATCGAAGACTAGGAGTTCAGTTGTTGGACCTAATTGAGGCTCGGACATAGTCCTTTTTTAAAATGTATGAACTTCTTTGCACTAAATAAGTTAGGATTGGTTGGGCCTATAGCATACATATGCTCTGACCCAGGCCAGAAAATTAGGCCAATGCGGATATTTAGGCCTAAAAGTGAAGCCAAATCCAACCAAATGTCGGTTCAGTCAATCCGGCCTTGTCCATGAGGGCCCCTAGTCCACGGGGATAAATTTTGCTGCTCAAATTTTAAACAATGAGGTCAGGATCATCATGAAGGTATGGGCCAAGTCCATCCATAGCTTAGTGGGCCTCTCTCAAAGCATCCATAGATTGTGGCTTCTTCTTGGTTGTTGTGATTTAAGATTATTATAAACGATAGTGCTTCTCATCCTTATCCTTCCCCCAAGTGTTGTCCTCTTTGTATTTGAATTTCTGTTGTCCTCTTAATTTGTATTTCAATTTGATTGTTGACATGGGTTTTGTTGTATCTTATCCATCGTCTATGCAAGAGCAAGCATAAGAGAGTTTTCGATTGTGAATCACCCTATTAAAGATATGGATTTGCCAATAAAGAGGTGAGACGAAAGAAAAAGTGGCTGAGCTGGATATGGAATGCAAGCTGGAGATGAGGAGGTCAGAAAGTTCTATTAATTACAGGAATGAGAACAGACAAATAATCCCCTATGACTATGAGATCTTCCATTAATTTGAATGGAGAAAGAAGGGAAGTTATGAGGATCCCATTAATGGGTTTTCATGGGGTTGAAGTGAAACAAAAAACAATTGAAAGAGATCAATACAAATGTTGCTATTATCATCATGGTTAAAACTGTCATGGCTTTTGACATATGATTAGTGTAGTTTCATAAATAATGCATGCTAGCTGGATATGGGGAAGTTAAGGAACTACTATTAGAGGAATTGGAGAAAGTAGAGGTGGAGGGATTCCAGTAATGGTTCCTTTCAAGTGTATTTTGTGAAGAATTGTGTGTTGTAACCCACCAAATGAAAAGCCTCTACGTGTCATCCATTAGATTGTGGGGTTGAATCTCTCTACCTTTCACAAGTTGCAGAGGAAAAAGAACTTAATTTTTGTCAGAGAATTTAGAGAAAATTTTGAAGGGTTGTAGCTGGGGAGTATCTAGCGACCCAAAGAATATACCTTCGCATTTGTGTTTAACTTAGATGGGCAAAAATTGCTCCTTATGTTGTTGGGATGGTTGCATGTAAGAATCTGGAGTAAAAGTTACTGTTCAATTAGGAAAGACATTCTCTTTGAGAGGCCAGTGACTCAAAGTAGGGATGTGGGGTTTTTGGTTTTTTAAGTAAATATGAAACATGGAAGTCTTGTTTAGAACTCTTTTGGTTAATTAATAAAACAGGAAATGGAATTGTAAGGATTCCTTGTTCATATGAAGGACGTGCTGACCCTACCGGAGGCGACGTTGGCACTCTAACGCACTGTTGGTTAAGGAGCTGAGAAGCTCTATTCTTATATGACCAATTGGTTCGACTAGGTTGACTTCGTTCCTATATTGGTTCAAGTGGCCAATACACTTGCTACGCCAAACTGGCTGTTTTTAGCAAACTCTGTGAAAAACCCCTTTCTTCTTGACCAAGCAAACGGGTTGAGTTGACCACATTCAAGTTGGATCAATCAGAATCCAAATTTGTCGGTTCCAATCCTAACCCGGTCGATTTTTAAAAATGTCAGAAACCTTCAACCCGCACTCATGATAGGTGAACCCGACCTGCCTAACCCGAATTTGATACAGGTTGGGTTGAGTTGACCAACCTGACCTATCTAATTTTCATTTTATATGTGATCCAACTCATTTTATTTAGCTCAAATTCATTTGTAAATCTGTCATTTTATCTAAATTCAGTTAAAATATTGCATTAAACATAAATTTATACTTTACCACTTTTCAAGGTATAAAAAATGGGACAACAATCCATTAATATTTTCTAGCACATTTATTGAGATAATCCTTTTTCTATTTTTGTTCAATTTTATAACTCCATATTTGAGTATAAGTATAAGACTCATCAACACTATTGCATTCCATTCATATCTATATTTTAGAGGTAAATTTATATACCAACATAAAAATAAAAGACAAATATTAATATTTCAACTATAAAAACATCATATTTTCAAATAAAAAAAATAAGTTTTATATTTTAAGTATCAGAATTTTGCATAACTCTTGCACATAAGATTAAAGAGAAATGGTCTAGCGAGATGGTGCGATCTATGAGCTAAGTTTTTAGATCTCACTTGGAGTCGTGTCAATCATAAAAGGCATAAGGGATTGAAATTAAAGATCATGATGGGAACTAGGTGTGTGTGCAAAACATCAGCCCCATCCAATATAGTTTAATGTGTGAAATAAGGTAACTTATTTCAACCGTTGCAAATGTGAATTGTTAAGATGAAGGGGCTAGGATAATTGGATGGGGTTGATTTTTTGCACATACTTAGTTTCTATCATTAACTTTTAATCCCTCATGTCTTTCATGGTTGGCACGACTCCAAATGGCCCCTAAAAACTTAGTTCATATATTGCACTATCTCGCTAGACTGTTTCTCTAATATTAGAACATTATTTTTGGCCTACATGAATAAAAAAAGGTCACTTGAAAATTGAAAAGTCATAATAAATTAGTGAAATCTAAATAGGTCAATCGGGTTAGATGGGTTAACCTTAATTTGTCTCATTTTTAAATGGGTTGTAAACCCTAATCATGATCGACCTATATTTTAAACGAGTCGGGTAACGCGGGTCAAAAACGGGTTCTATCGGTCCAGGTTGGTGGGTCGGGCTAGATTTTATCAAAACTACTTTCCTCTCCTCCACTCTTCCTCAACACATCTTATAAAAGTAGGAGCCTTAAGGTCATTTTTGGCAATCATACCCTCTAGAATTCCTTACTAATTTTTCACGAGTTAGAGAAAAATATGCGTTTCACAATTATAAAACTATGAGGGTTTAGGCCAATGCAAATCCTCAGTTGTGAGGATTTTAGATCTGACCTCCTCCTATTGGACTTGAGAATCCTCACACCAAAACCAATTTCTCATATGTATGCTAGATGCTAACCAATAACAACGTGAAATCATGAACTATAAAACTTCAACAGGGTAACCTTATTATAGGGGTTGTGAAGAATCTTCAAAGTTTGGGGATTGATCACATATGCCTCACAGGTTGCCAGAGCACTCTTTCGTACTTTGTTTGTTGGGTTTGAAAAGATTGACTTGGTTCCTACATTGATTTGAAAACCAAGTACACTTGTCCAAGAAGATTAAAATTGAAATTCTTAGTGGCCACCTCTCTCATAACTTTTTTTTTAAAATTTTATCTGTCCATTTAACTAAGCTAAAACTGTAGTAAAATCATGACGGGAGTTCATGTGCCTGGTTGGTCCAACTTCAGGCCTGACTTTAGAAACGCATGCCCGTATCTAGTCTAAGCGGGACGTGAATAATCAATGGTAGGCCCAAGTCAACCCATTTAGTCAATTAGGTTAGATCAAGTCGAGCAAGACTCATTTTAATTGTGGTGGCTTTCTAGTAATTATTTGGACAAATTATCACTAAGTTACAAGCATTTATTATTCGGGTTGGGCCGAGCAAGGCTTTGGGCTTTCAATCACTTATTTCAAGCCCTATCCAAACACTAAATGGATCATGATTATATATTTAAACTTGGCCCAAAGCTTGCTTACCCGCCCCAAGAGCACCCTCAACAACCATCATTAAAGAGACACCTAATGAGTAATGTTTTTTTGGCATTCTTAGGGGGTGTAACGGTTCAGTTAACCGTATATTTTGGAAAAACAGTTAACCGAACCATATTTTATGGTTTTCAGTTTTTAAAAACCGTAACCGTAACCATAACCGTAATTGTAAAAACCGTATAAAACCGAACCGTGGTTAACTATATTAGACGGTTCGGTTACGGTTAACCGTTATAGTTTTTTTTTTTTTTGGTCAAAAATGCAAAATACATGTTAAAAAAACTTTTTCAATTATAGTTAACCATTATAGCTTTTTTCAAGTATTATTATATGTAGAAAATATGCATAATTTATATTTTAAATATGGATTGGGCTATTCTCGAAGAGGCATCTATAAGAGATAACTTTTCGGGGCCATGACAATGTCATATATAGGAGGTAGGGATGGAAATATCTAAAAAGACCTAGTGGGTCGTAAAATATCAACCCCAAGAAATAATTTTAACCCCTTAAATCCAACGATTAGGGGTGTAACATGCTACAATCTATAATTCTATAGTTAGTTTAATTGTTAAACAAAACACTGTGAACTTGCTTCCTAGCTGGCTTATATCATTAGGAGGGCCTTCCAAGTTCAAATGACTTTTGTCTACTTCAAACGCCATTACACAATTTTTTTAACTTTTTAAGCAAGACACAGAGGAATCAATCCCATGGTTCATCTTCAACTGTATAAATTAACTAGTGAAAACAAGATTAAAATAGGTTAAAAAATGTTTTAATGGTTCAAGTAGGTTTTTTTAATCAAGATGAAGTTGGATTAAACCAAACAATATACTTCGTTGAGAAGGGCTAGAGCTTTTTTTTCTTCTTCCTCCTTCAATCTTTCAAATGATCAAATCTACCTCTTTTCTTCTTCTTCTTCTCCTTCTTCTTGTTTTGTTGAAAAGGGGGGTTGCTTGGTTTTTTACGTTTAGGGCTTAAGGCGCTTAAAGTTAAAAACAATTATACTTTAGTTCATTTATTTTTTTTTCTAATTTTAAGCCAATAGAAGCGGTTAACCGTTTCACGGTTAACGGTTAACCAAACCATATATTACAGTTTAGTTTGATTATTAACCGTGAGCCATTACTGAAAATCAAAATCGAACCGTGACAAACGATTTTTCGATTTTAATAACTATAATCGTAATTGAATTATGACACATAGTTATTAACCGCATTTGATTTAGTTCGATTTGATTAGATGATTTTTCAATATTTTATTACACAACTAGGTATTCCTTTTCATTGTTCATATACCTCTGTTTGAAAGAGTCACATTACTAAGCTTGTTCGCGTCCTTTTCGCCTCTAATTAATTAAAGTAGGAGAATCTTTTTTATAAGAAGTCAATCCTTGTTGTGTACTTTCTCTCTAATTTTCAAACGTTGTCTTAAATTTGCGTACCTTTTTTCACATTAGTCACACATGTTCTTTACACTTCATGTATCCAAGCTACGGCTCAAACACTGAATAAATCTCCCGCGAGTCACGATTCATGTGGATTGCATGAAACTTCCACGTCAATACAAACCATTCCTACCGAGGCCCATTATTTCTCTCAGGGCCGGCTCCAGACAATTTGAGACCTAAAGCGATAATACAATATGAGCTTGGAATTAAAAAGATTCTAAAAGCATAGAATAATAGAACCTGATTGAGTGATTTATCAATATTGGCCACAAAGGTTATAGAGGTGGATGCCTTTTAAATTTGATGCAACTTCTTCAATATGAAAAAAAAAGATTTTTTTTGAGTTAGTGCCTTAGTGGGTTATGATTAACATAGATTATCAAAACAATATTATAAAAATATATATCACAAAAGAACAAAAAAAAAGCCTATAATAATAATTTTTAAAAACAATTTCCATCAGTATGGCCAGTCATGTTGGAGATAGAGTGGGCTTTCCTTTTTAAGGATAGCTGTTGATATATCACTCAAATTCTATTTCTACATTATCTTAATTTAAAGAATTGGATTTGATATGCCAACAACCAATCCTCTCCTGCGGGAGATCTAATATGTACCTATCATAGTTGCCCATGGGTCTCCTTCAAAATCTATGGGGCTGATCACTCATCTAGTGGTCCACCTGTGCTGGGGGCCCACAACCCTTCTCATGAAAATATATCCCAGCCAAACATAAAATCCTACTAAAATTAAATAAAACCCTACCAAAATCAAATAAACTTAATTAACAAAATTTAATCATATTCTTACCTCAAACGACGAGGTTCCTCCCATCTCTTCTTGTTTTTTTTTCCTAGTTATTGCTGGAATTTTTTTGGAGGTAGAAAATACAACAGAAAGGAAGAGAAAAGAGAAAAGAGAGAGAGAGAAAGAGAGAACGTGCAAAGCCAAGGAGAAGTGACGTTTTGGGTTTTCTGGAATGTGGAAGGCCTGATTCTAAGGGAGAAAATAAAGGAGTTGACAATTATAATGCTGTAATGTGAAAAGCCTACTTTTTAGGGAGAAAATAGAGGAGTTAACAATTGTGCCGTTGGAATGTGAAAGGCCTCATTTGTTTCTTTAATTAGAGATTATGGGGCCTTTTTTTTAGGAATTTTTTTGGGGGCTCAAAGCAAGGGCTTTCCTTGCTTAATGAAAGAGCCGGCCCTGATTTCTCTCCATTCTGAGAATTACCGACATTTTAGACGGACAAAACAACAGTGAATGTCAGAGTCGAACGTAACAACGTTTCTCGTTGAAATTTAGTTTCTGACATGCAAAACAACATGGCTTTGACAAATTTATTCAAGCTGTTCAAATTTCTATCTTGTTCAATGGTCACAGCCGTTTCTAACTAGTTCGCCAACCTTTTTTTTTTTCAATTGTCAACTCAAGTCTCTCACGAGGCTTTCCGTATTTTACATGATTCTGTCATGCTGATATCAAACCATTCGTTCAAACTGTCATTCATAGTTTGCTGCAGGACCAATATTTCTCTCCATTATGAGAGTTTAGTTAGAAAAAAAATTGGTGAATGTCACACCCGTTGAAGTGGAGCTAAAGACCGTTATGACAACTTGGTCATTGGACTCTTTAAAACAGGGTCGGTTTGAGACAAGTTGAGGCCTAAAGCGATAATTTTAAATGAGGTATTTTTTATATTTTTAATAATATTATAAATATTTTATTTAAAATTTATTATTTTTCCTTTTTTTGTAATCCAATATTATTAATTAAGTTTTTATATTTAAGTTTTGCTAACATATCTTTTTCAATTGATAATATGGCTAATCCACTCAATCTTTTCTGTGACATTTTTTGTCTAAATTAGGATTTTATCAATTTTAATTAAAAATTTTTTTTTTCTATAGAAACAACAGTTATAAGTATTGCCAATATTTTCTACGAGACATATTTGATATTTATAAATTATAACTAATAATATTTACAAATAAAACAAACAGTAATTATAATAAACATATAATATTGGCTTGAAATTAAAAAAAATTAAAAGCATAGAACCATATGGCCTAATTTTGTGATTTATAGATATGGATTACTTTTGAATTTGATGTAGCTTCTTCAATATGAAAAAAGAAGATTATATTTGAAGTCATCTTCTATGAATTTCAAGCATCATAGATGTAGGAGGAAAATGTGCAAACTGGAGGATTTTCAGAACAGAAAATGATTTTTTGCTTGTTATAATTTTAGGGTTTTTTGTTTTTTTTAATGGTAACATTTTCTCAATGATGAAAATGAGCTTTAATGTTTTTTTTAAATACGAAGAGATAGTAGTTTTTTTTTAAATGTAAAAAGATGGTAATTGCTTTAATTATTTTTATGAGGCTTTATTCTTTACGAGAAGCAAAATGATGACAATTGCTTTTTTTTTAATTTAAAAAGACTTAAGTTACTTTAATTACTTTCCTGAGGCCTTATTTTTTTTTATTAAAAAAGAGAGAGAGAGAGATGTGAATTCTTTTTTTTTTTTTTTGGGCCTTATATTTGGGGAGCTTAAAGCAAGGGCTTTTTTTGCTCAATGGTCGAGTCACCCCTGCTTTAAAAGTTCAACTATTTGTCTAAAAATTGCGATCATCATTATTATTATCATTACATCAAAATCTTATTTCAACTACGTTGAAATTGGCTATATAAATTTTGTTATCTAAAAATTATGATATATTAAAAAAAATTAATTTACTATTAGTTGACCATATGTTATCAATTCAATGATAACTCTTGCTCCGATGACGGTAGATCTTAGAACCAGTAGTTAAGATTGGGTTAATGCATCACGTGTGGGGCCACATTACTGGAGCTCACTTGACTTTATTTATAAGATTAATTAGTCTCGTATGACAACTTCTTTCGTGCATATCACCACCTCTTGTTTCCGGCACAAGCAAAACAGCCTGCCTTTGGCATATTTATTAAAAAACGTCGAGTTCCTGTACTGTCAAATCATCAGTAGCTGTTTCTAACTTGTTTGTCAACTCAAGTCTACTAAATGAATCTCTCACGCGTCACGATGCATGTGAATGCATGAAACTATCATGTTCATTATCAAACTATTCGCTCAAACCGTCATGCGTGGTTTGATGGAGGCCCAGTTTTTCTCTCGGAATTATTGCGAGGACAAAACAACGGCGCTGTTAAGTTTATATCTCAGGTAGTTTGAGCTTTAAGTTTTCTTCCTAAAATTTTAAGTTCGTTTTCTACCTACTATATTATTTGAGTAATATATATAACCATGTATACCCTTAAGAATTAGTCATTACTCTTTAGAATTGAAAAATTTATGGGTCGAAGGTCAAATGTTTGAAAACTAAACTGACGAGGGATATCTTGAGTAATAAAAAAAATGACAAGACAAAAAACAATGATGAACGTCACATCCTTCAAAGTGGAACTATAAACTTGGTTATGGCAACTTGCTTATATTTTGGATCCCTCAAAAGTAGATTACTTTGTATGAAAATTGTAATATATTAAAAAAAATTAATTTGTTATTAGTTTAATCATATGCTCTCAATCCAATGGTAATCTTGGCTCCGAAGACAGTGGATCTTGGGTCCAGTAGTTAAGATTGGGTTAATGATGGTTTTTAGAACTCGCTGAGATGAAGTTCAAGATCCCAAACTGATTTCTAGTATGCTATCCAATTAATTAAAGTGGAAAATAAAAGGACTAAAGCAACCAACCACAAGAAGAAGACAGTGAAAATTTTTAATGTAGAAAACCCAAATATGAGAACAACCATGAGATCTATCACCCAGTCCAACTAAAAATCAAGCACTAAAAATTAAATAATTACAAGATATCCTCACAACCCTTTTCTAAATAACCATAACCTAAGGACTGTAGTTCATTCTACTAACAACCATATTGTTCACCGTTCTCTAGAGGCTTGGTAACTTCAGCACAATCCTTTTAATGGATGCTCTAGAGAAAAAGATAATCTCCAATAGGTATTCTATGCTTAGAACTAAAAAATAACATAACTAGAGTTCAGAGAATAACCCTTTAATTAAATCGAAATTAGTAGCAAGGAGTTGGAGTTAATAGAATTCAAACAGACAATCCCAGTAGAAAAAGGAAACTGATTATCGCAAGCCGGTTCAGCAAATCGTCGTTGCTCACTCGAGCGGGCATCCATTTTGATTAGGATTCTCGTCTAGGCTCGTTCGAATGGGTGACCCTTCTGTCACGGATTTCTTCTCTTCATGAATTTTTTTTATTTTCTTTAATGTCTTCACTTCAACATATCCTGGGACACATGTTACAATCCAAAACTAAAATTTTAAAATTACAATTTATTGGACCCAAGTTTTGTCCATAACACATGAATTAGCGAACATAAAAAATTTAACATTTAATCCATCAAGTGTGGGGCCATGTTACTGGAGCTCACTTGACTTTATTGATAAGGTTAGCCGTATATTAGCACTTCTGTTGAGTTTCTGGCATGTGCAAAACAACATGCCTTTGGCATATTTATTCAAACCCTTCAATTTCCTTTCTTGTTTAATATTCAGCAACCGCTTCTAACTCGTTTGTCAACTTAAGTCTATTGTAGTGAAAAACAAGGAAAAAGGAAAAATGCAAAAAAAAAAAAAAAGAGGATACCCTTTGGATGGCAATTGTCACCCATTTGCATTGAAATGACCTAGACCCAATCCATGAAAATAGGGTTTGGCAGTTTGGCTACTGAACCCATCACTCGCTATTTGAAATTTTGAATAAGTTTAAGAAGAGATGCGTTCTATTAATATACAACGGTTAAACTTTGATGATATTAAATCAGAAGTATTCATTACAATCGAAATAATTTAATGAAGTAGTACTTTTAGCCGCAACCTTGTAATCCATGATATATACCAACTCTGGCACCTACTTATTCCTTGCCTAACCTTTATCGGTGATGAGATTTTTCCATGTCTCTAGTCCCCACTTATAAAGATGCACCTGGGTGGTCCCCAAACTGGACCGCATAAATGTACCACGAAGTCCTTTGATAATGGAAAACTCCCCATCATAGAAAGAAACGTGATGATAAGAATTACCAAAGAAGGAAGCCGCCCAACACGGAAGACCCCCACACATAGAATCACCATTCACATACTGGAGTCCAGATTTCTAGAGGTGGGACTTTAGAATTGAGAGAATCTCTGACTCCGACCACGTAAAACCCGATTTTAGGCTCTTTGCCTTATCGGCCATCTTTTCATTACTAGGGGACAAAAGATGGTTATAGTATCATGATTTGGAGACTTTATGGTTCCAATCAAAATAATTGAATAGGCTTCCTATTACCTTAGTGTAAAAAGTTGCATGGGATCAGAAGGTGAGCTTTTAATATCAGGTCCATTGTGTTGGGTTTGCCTCAAAAGGTCTTTATTCGGCAGAGCACAATTAATTAGGCCTAATATCTTACATATTCTCTTCGGTGTTTTATTTTTTTTGTAACCAAGCAAGACAGAAATTGGGAGAAGGAAACATGGAAGAACACTATAAGGGGGGAGAGAGATTTCTTGATAATGAAATTTTCGTGACTGTAGACGTAGGCAATCTGGCTGAACCACGTAAATCCTCGTGTCTTCTATGTGCTTGTTTGTTCTTCTTGTTGTGTGGTGTTTGATTGCATGTGCTTGGCCCAGATCCATATCTAATGCGCAGAGTTCAGCCCAGTGCAGCAGGTGCAGAGTGATGTCAGCACATGTCAGCATAGGAGGTCAAAGGGAGTTTGACCAGATTAAACGGCTGAAATTGTTTCTACAATATCTTGATCGTCAGATGTCTGATCAGAGATTTGTTTGCGCTTACGGACTTATTGTGAGGAGATCTACGCGTATGTGGAAGAAGGTGTCCAGTTTAACGGTCCAAAAGAATGTTTGACTAATTAAAGAGCGAAAAATTGTTTCTGCAATTTGAAGCTATCTGGAGTTGGATTTCAGATCTATTTCTTTTAACGTGCTTGTGGTGTTGAGATCTATAAGACAAACAGAAGATATTGGCAGTTTGATGTGCTGAAATTGGAGTAGTTTATAGGTCGTTCAAATATCAACATCATACGGACTCATTAATGAATTCGAACCTTTGATTTGAGGTGGAGTATGACAAGAAGAAGTTTGCAACATGGATGCATGGATGTACCTTCGTGCCTTTAGCAAGGTATGGGAAGACATAGATAGGTATTTCCAATATGGCTCCAATATTTGCGGAATCTAAGCTAAGGTGGAGATTGTTAGGTTTATGTCTTGTATTCCGGTTTAGCCAGATTGGTTCATTGGTTTAGCCAATGACCAAGTTAGGGTCAAGGGTAATTTGGTCTTTATACCGGGATTTTTTTAGTAACCAAGAAAGCAAACATTATATATTCATGTAATGTGATCCTACACTCTGTATAAGAAATGTGACAAATCTCTTCTCCGTGGTGGAAACCACGTTGGGCCATGTAAGTATAGAGAGGTATGAGCTCTCTTCTCCGTGGTGTATCAATACCACATATGGTAGAGTGCTCTGTGAGAGTAAGATTAAGACTTATGAAGATTGATGAGCTAAGTGTTAGAGGAGAGGGAGTGCTTGTAACGAATTGCCTAGTATCTTTTATTGCTTGGACTTTCTTGCAAATGTGTCTTTATGTTAATCTTTATAAGCCATCACCGCCTTTCTTCTCCTTCTCTCACTATTCTGTTTCTCTCTCTTAGGAGTCTTCTTCTGCTGCTCGTTTCTCCCTCCTTTTTGTTGATCTAGCTGGGGAAGGAAGTTGTGCACGTCCATGTTTGAGCATCCCTCGTGTGATTGGAGGTGAGCTTGAGTTTCTTGCTGTGCTTCTTCTCTTCCTTCTTCCTCTTGTTCTCATGATCACTTGGTACTGTACTCATGGTTCTCTTTTCTTCTTTCCTTGCATGCATGGCAATTAGAAACTTGTGGTAGTGTGAATTGAGCCCAAGGACAACAAGATCGTGGTTGAACTTATTTGAGGTAAGTATAAGTATAACTTGGCTAAACCATGTGGGTATGTGTTTGATTATAATTACATTGAGTATTCTTGCTTATGAATGATGTTTACAGCCCATCCTGTGTTTGTTTCCCTCTATTTCATGTGTTTGAGTCTGTTTGTCTACGATTCAGTGTTTCTGTAATCAGTTCAGAAAAGGCCGTAAGTCACCTTCGGCTTAATGTCCATAGAGGGAAAAACCCAGTTTTCCTCTATGGCCAGGACACTGCTAAGCCGTATATTGTCCTACGGGTAAGCCGTAGCTCAGTCGTGACCCAGTCGTAGATCAATACAGGGTGCCTTTTTCTGAATTAACTGAAAGTAAGCAATGGACAGACCTTCTACGGCCCAACCACGGCTAAGCCGTAGAACAGCACACGGCTAAGCCGTAGAACAAAATACGGGTGAACCGTAATTGCGGATGAACAGTAAGGGGAACCGCGATGGAGCCGCAGTGTAGATTACGGCTAGGCCATAAGATGCCTATGGCTAAGCTGTAGGTTCACCTACGGCTAAGCCGTATCACCCCTGAAAAATGAATAACAAGGATAGGCTTAAGAAAGAGACTGATATGGCCTTCATAATAGAATGTAGATCACCTAGACTTACCCAATGGTCTGAATGTAGGACATGAATGATCTCGATTGCTGCGAATCATTCATGCACGTTATCCGGTTGTTTAGCACCTCCCCATGGGTGTTGGTTTAAGGGACTTCGATGCACATTCCAGATACACTGCAACACTAGACAACGGTGCATCGGACAACTTAAAACTACATCATCATACACGATTAGAAACACTGGATAACTAGAATAGGATTGGCTAGTAAAAGATCGTGATTCCTAAACGATAACCTGATTGCATAGCATAGTGACCTCGGTTCTTGCCCTCTTATACGCGTTCTGCGCTGGGGCACATGTTTGGATATTCCTAGCTCTGTCCATGGTCAATCCCGGGTGGAACAGCAATCTTGCATGTTCGATCTTACTAATTGATGCACATGAGCTAATATGTCTTCATCCTTGGTTACCTGCATGCTTTCTACTCTGTTGGCATATATTATATTGTTTGTTTGATCTGTTCAGTTTGATGTGGTTGTTGATTAGTTGAACTTGTATGATCTCTTGCATCTGCTTGATATCTGCCTAACAATACATGCACGTCACGTTCTGATAAGAGATACATGTTATGCTATGCACACTGTATGATATGCACGTTCTGATGCACGTTATGATAAGTTATACATGTTCTTATATTGATTGACTCGATATGGTCCGGCACTACTAAGCCTTAGCCTTAGGATCCCGACGGGGTGACTTTGGTATAGTGTGTATTGCCTTACTGCAGAAGGACATGTCTTGGGGAATTCGGACCCTAGGAACTCGAGACCCATCTGGCCCATGGTGTTCTTAGCACATTTACAAGATCCCTACTTTGGGAGCATATGGCGTACGTAGTAGCCACCTAGTATGTACTTACACATTGATTCACGGAGCATATGTTAATTTGAATGCACAACTGCATAGACTACTACATTGACATGTTATGATTATTTATGTCTTTTATTCTATTAGAGACCACACTGTTAACTTGTTACTGCTTATACTTTGATGAATCGTCGTATTCATGAGTTGTCCTTGGTGTTGCATGCTCAGGTACCCTCGACCGTGTTCCTGTCGGTCGTCAGTTTGCAGGGGAGACTCTAGCTGTCTCTTCAGGTTGCGGAGTGTGTGTTATCACTCCACCAGAGCGCGATTGTTCTCTGCATGCATGCATATTGCTTTCTTTTCATGTCATCGATTGTACTCATGTTCTATACATCGTGCTTGGATCCCAATTTGTATGTTCAGACCTTTATATCAGTCTTTGGATATCATTCCTTTTGTTTTTTGTGTGTCTCGTGTCACATGTTGATACTTGTAGCTTCCGCATACTTGTTGCACGTGTGTTTTCTCTTGTGCGTGTGCATCTAAACCGGGTCTAAGTGCATATGCACGGGAGTGCGTGTATCGCTGGTTAGGTTTTTGCTAACCCCTGATCTCCTGGGCTCGAGTTGTGACAGTACTGGTACCGGATAATGAAGAGATCTCTATACTTTATAATTATTTAAGAAAGAAATGGGATAGAAAGGAAATTGTCATAAATAACGCATTCACATATATGGTAGTTACACAAATATCAAGGAAAAATAAGGATGATGATTGAGACACAAAACTACGTACTATAAATGAATATCGATAAAGGAAAAATTAGCCAAAATAAGAAAGTATCAATATAATAAAGTTAGAGTCTCTCAATAGATGTGGTGTATTCGGACCTATAGTATAAACCCCAAAATGTGTCAATCTTTTAGGTTACAAGTAGGTGTTTGTAAGGAAAATGAACGAAATAAATGAAATTGCTAAATATAAGGCAAAACTTATGGCAAAAGGTTTCTTGCAAAAACTTGAAATTGATTATGATACAACAACATTCAGATATTTGATTAGTTTAGCAGTATCTGAAAGCTTAGATATGAGACTCATGAATGTTATAATCGCTTACTTGTATGGGGACTTAGACACAAAAATTCACATGAAAATCTCAGAATGATTTACTTTTTCTGATGCAAAGTCCAAGAGTATGTACTCAATATAACTAAGACGATCATTGTACAGCCTGAAGCAATCCAGAATAAAATGGTACAATTATCTAAGTAAATACTTGTCTAAAGAAAGGTATGAAAATAATCTCATTTGCCTATGTGTCTTTATAAAGAAATCCTTAAAAGGATTTGCAATAGTAACAGTTTATGTCGATGACATAAATTTAAATGGGACTCCAGAAGATCTTAAGAAAACTGCTAATTATTTAAAAACAAAGTTTGAGATTAAAGACTTGGGAAAATAAGATTTTGTCTTGGCCTACAGATCGAGAGAAATTCTAGTGGAATATTAGTCCATTAGTCTAATTATATTAAAAAAGCTTTAAAACACTTCGATATGGACAAATCACATCCATTAAGTTCCCCCATGGTTGTCTTATCTTTAGACATAAACAAACATCCATATCGTCCCATTGAGAAAAATGAAAAGGTATTAATTAAGTCTTGAAGTATCATACCTTAGTGCTATTGGTACTTTAATGTATTTAGCGCAATGTATTAGACCAGACATTTCATTCTTAGTGAATCTGTTACGCCCCACAATCTGAAATCCTTAGGATCCTCAAATCACGGGACATAACGAGTCCATAATGATTAAAACAAAAAAATAATAAGTTTTCTTTAAAATAAATTTCAAACTTTATTAAATAATCCAAATGAAATAACATGATCAATATCCCACACTAAATAATAAAATCAATCTATTAACATAATAAGTAAATCTCAAGTGCGAGTGATCCTCAAAAAATAAAATAAGCAATTTCTCAAATCTAATAAAATTCTAAATCAATCCTCTAAACCTAAAGCTGAAGTTTCACAGCTCATCCATCAGTCCTGATTCCACAAGACAAGCTAAATTTCCTTGGGTTCTTGAACAATCTCGAAATCTGTGGGGAAAAAAATAAGGGTGAGTAAAACTCAACAAGTAATACAAACCATAAAATCGAACAAACAGGTAACAATCTAAAAAAACAAATTTAAAGTCATGGTTCGAGTATACGAATATAGCAAATGGTAATGTGACCAAAATTTAAGGTATCTCAAATAAGTGAACAAGTAACCAAATCAACAAACAAAAAGAAAAGAATCTCCGTAATAAACAAAATATCAAAATGTGCTCGCCAGAATTAAGCTTAAACTAAACACAAGGTATCTACCAGGTACAAAATCGTTTTCATATCCAAAGTTGGCACGGGGCTTGAGAATACCAGTAATTTCAAAAACAAAATAGGAACTACCTGCAGACTTGCAATACCGCACAAAGGGGGTCCCAAGTCCAATGTTATACCAAAAAAGGGAGTAAAGTCCACGTGTGGGTGTACTACGATGTGTTGCCCATACTTTAGAAAATGCCTTATAATAAAAAGAGCATAATAATAATTACAACAAATTCCAAGTTTTTCAATCACAAAAGAAGAAGGGATTGAGATCACAAATCAACCCTATGTCATCACAATTTTCACAATTTCTATCAAATGTCAAATAGTTCAATGCTTTGTAAATAGTTCTTTTTATAACTTCGTAATGCCAAAGGAAACGAGACTAGATATATCATAATCATGGTATTCCAAAACAAATCAAAGGCATCAAAGTATGCTAAGATTCTAGGATTATTTTAACAATTTGTAAAATTTTCCATTTTAAATCAAATTGAGACAAGAACGTGAAAACTCTAATGGTAAGGAGTCATGGTAGGACTACTTGCCTTGATTATCAACAGTCAGTGAATCTAGCTCGTTCTAATCTGCAAGTTTGATAAAAGTTACTGTGATAGGTGAGCAATTACTAGGATTTATATAGGTAACTAATACATTAGTTGAGGCCAAATGCTTGGATTCATGCACTAATTACTAGACATAGGTTAGGCTTGTGTGATGGATTAACACATGGGTTTGGGCCTAGATAACTAGACACTGCAAGTGGAACCTTACACATTTAATGTATGACATAGGTTAGGCTTGTGTGATGGATTAACACATGGGTTTGGGCCCAGATAACTAGACACTGCAAGTGGAACCTTACACATTTAATGAATGCATATAAACTGTTGGGGGGGGGGGGGGGGGGGGGGGGGGGGGGCGGGGGGACTTGGATCAATCGGTGGGATAGCAACTAGTGAGTGGGGCCAAACAATGGAAATTATGCTTGAATATAAGGTGGGTTAAGGAAATTATTACAAGAGATCGTGCGAATTCCTCAAATGGGCCAAGGACAACACATCCAACAATTTCATTAGATGGGTAGTAACAAGAGACCACATGGTTGAATTGAATTGAACTAGATCCATAACTTGTATATAGTAAGAGAGTGGGCCCGGGTGGCATTGCATTATATTAATAGAGTAGTTGTGTCAGTACAATAGAGGTGCATTGACTGGGGCTATATGGCCCACTTACAGGGAAGAGGGAGCAAATTAAGTACATGGAAAGTAATAGGAATAGTAGTAGCAATATGAGAAAGAGGGAAAGAGAGTTGGGTTTTGCATGTTCATACATTGAATGAATTGGACTAGGACCATCAGAAGAATGTGTAAATTAGCAGTGGACCAGGGATGAAAGGCCCTATGAATTCATTTATAAGTCAAGGGCTTGGTCTAAATGGGCACGAATCACTGCATCTTGTGTGGCCCAGAAAGAGAAATCCTAGATGGTTATATGCATTAGTCAACCCTACTTGGAGTAAGGTGTTTGCAGATGAGGGCTAACTATTCTTCAAGAGTAAGAAGAAAAAGAGAAAGAAGAGAAGGAGAGAGAGAAGAACAGTGGGAGGAGAAGACAGAGAAGATGGAGAGGGTGAGAGGCTTGGTTGCAGTCAGAAGCATAGAAAGGATCAAGCAGAAAGGGAGGCTCTGAGGTTGTGAAGTAGTCTGGAAGTGGGTATGGGTCTGTTCGGCGAGAAGGAGATGGAAAAACAAGGAAAGGATGGAAGAAGTGTAACACTCCGACCCGAGTTGATCTGGATTAGTGGGTAATTACGTGTGTTTTATCGTTAAGAGTGTTTTGATTTTTGTTTTTATTTAGTTTTGAGTCTTGGAGAATGGTTTGGGTTGAGTTTGACTTGGTCTAGGTAGTTCGAGCCCTTTTTCGTAATTTTGGCTTTTGATTGACCTTGTCAGTTTTGCGTCATTCTGACGTCAGCGCGTGTATTTTGTTGAGCTTGTCGATCTTTGTAACTGTCTTGGATCCGACCGATTTCGTTTGCTCTTGTTGGACCGTCATTTGACTCAAACTGACATTTGTGTAAGTGACTTGGACTTATATGTAATTTTGGCCTCTTTTTCCTTTAAATATCCCACCAACTCTCCCATTTCTCTCCATCGTCTCTCAGCTCACTCTCTGTCTCGTCTCTCTCGTTAGCTCTCTTTCTCTCCTTCTCCATTTCTGTTTCAACTGCTTGAGGGAGGAAGAAAGGAGCTCGTTTGTGTGTGTTTTCCCGGTGGACTGAGCCAAGCAACGACTGTGTGTGCGTGATTTTCGTCCGTGAGGCAAGTATAAGCCCAAGTTGTATGAACACCGATTGATATGGATTTGATTGTTGTGTTTTTATGCTTCATTGTGTTTCTCAGTATTAGACAGCTCTATTCAGCTCATTTTGCTGTTTTGTTTCTGTTTCCAGCTGTTTTGTGCACTTTCTGTATGACTGTAACAAGTTCAGGGAAAATAACTCCGTGCACTCACGGCTAAGCCGTGAAATGTGCTACGGCTAAGCCGTAAAATGGCTTACGGCTAAGCCGAGACCCAGCCGTAACCCTAACCGTAGAACAGTACAGACTGTTAGCTGAAAATAACTGAGAGTTGGCAAATTACCATTCTCCTACGGCCCAGCCTGATCCAAGCCGTACATTGGCTTACGGCTAAGCCGTGGACCAGGATACGGCTGAGCCGTAGAGTAAATTACGGTTGAGCCGTAAATCCGGGTGGATATTTGGGGAACCTCAGCTCAGCCGCAGTGCATATTACGGCTAAGCCGTAAGATGCCACGGCTAAGCCGTAAGGTTACCTACGGCTACACCGTGAGACCCTGAGAATTGAACGAAAAAGTACTAGGTGTAACAAGAGACCGTATATGACTTTCATGTTAGAATGTAGCTAACCTGAACATGCCCGATGGAATGGTTGAATGACATGAATGATCTCGAGGGCTGCGAATCGTTCATGGACAGTTATCCAGTTGTTTAGCACCTCCCCATGGGTGTTGGTTTAAGGGACTTCGGTGCACACTCGAGACACTGCAACACTAGACAATGGTGCATCGGATAACTTAAAACTACATCAACATGCACGGTTAGAAACACTGGGTAATTAGTGTAGGATTGGCTTGTAATTGATCCTTGATTCGTATAAGTACTTGATTTGTTTGATTTGTACAGCATATTGATTACGGTTATGCCCTCTTATGTGTTCTGCGCTGGACCTCTCGATTCTGTGGGAAATGCAGCAACCCCAGAGCGAAGCCCGGGCGGGACCATTCTATTATTATGTTTCATTGTTACTCCACTGGAGTATTTGCATCAGTGCTTAATTGATATTAGTACTTGAGCTTGTTCTTGGTAACTGCTTATCTGCATTCAGTATCCGTATCAATATCCGTATTATGTGCATTCAGTATTTGCATTCAGTATCAGTTTATGTGATGCACTTCCTATTGTTCGTTCAGTATGATATGTGTGATATGTGAGATCTGTAAGTGATATGATATGCTTGATTGAGCGAGGTGCATCATCTGATTGATTGTGATTGGTATTGGCACTACTGAGCCTCAGCCTTAGGATACCCGACGGGGTTAACTTTGGTTTAGTTTATGTGTTTGCCTCTGCAGAGTGTTCCGTCCTGGGACTCCGGACCCCGGGAACTAGAGACCCATGCGTACCCTGGCCCGGTCGCTGGTGTTCTCATTCCGACCGCTCTCGTAAGGGAGAAAATGGCCAATGTAGTAGCCACTTTGATTGTTATCTGTTTATGATTCTTACAACATGCTTATTCGTTTGCATAATTGTTTAGTATACAAACATAATTTCTATGGATTTGGCATTATGACTATTGTTCCGTATTAGACACAATTCGTGTTATCTTCTTGTCGCTTATACTTTGCTAAGTCGTTGTACTTATGAGTGGTTTTTGTGTGTTGCAGGCTCAGATCCCTCTCCCGATCCTGCGTCGGTCGACCCGACTCCAGGAGAGGCTCGCGAGGCCCCCTCCGGCCTAGAGGAGTGGACTTGATCCATCCTCTAGAGTACGGTTTGCATCATTTTGTTCTCCCCATTCATTGAGTCTGAGTCTATTGCGGGGATTTTTCTGTATTTGTAATGTGGGCTTTGAGTGATATCTGTATTTTGAGTTTTGATTGTTGTAAGCCCACTATATGGTCATACGTTCTTGTAAATTGTTCTTGTTATCAGTTCATGATCTTTTGTATCTGTTGGTGTGTTGTTATATGCCTTGATACGTACAGCTTCCGCGTACAGTTGTTTGCACGTGTGAATGATCCCTTGTGTGTGTATGCTTGGACGGGGTCTAGGTGTGCATGCACGGGAGTACGTGTGTCATTGGTTAGACTTTCTCTGACCCCCGGTCCCTGGGCTCGGGTTGTGACATACGTATTGTATGGTATCAAAGCATTGTCTCTCAGAGCATTGTCTCTATCTTAGTTTGTAAGCATGTAGGCATATAGGACGTGGTGAGATTTCGTAGTCCAGTTTTGGACTGTTGTGTGTGGTCCCCTTGTCTTGTGAGTCTGTGTGAGTACCTAGTGTGATAGCAGATTGACGTTTGTGTTTTGCAGGCTATGGCATCGGGATCTGGAACACACGACAACAACAATCAGGGAGATAATGAGAGTGGGTCAGCCGCTCCACAGCCACTTGTGAATTTTGACGAACGCTTCTTGACTATGTTACAGGCGATCCATTCTTTGCAAGCGTAAGTTGTTTCGATAGTAGACCGACAGAGCCAAGCGCCAGTACAGCGGCCTGTAGAGCAGCAAGTGGTTTTCCAGCCTAAAGAGAGCGATCCGAATGCGTTGTACGATAAATTCAGGAAACGTGGAGCCACAGAATTCTACGGCAATGAAGATGCATTGAAGGCTGATCAGTGGCTAGAGCATACCGGGGATCTCTTCTCGACTATCGTCTGTGATGACCGGCAGAAGGTTATGCTTACTGCCTCGATGTTCCGAGAGGTGGCAAAGACGTGGTGGAAGAGTGTTAGTGTAGCTTATCTGACCATGCCTAGTGAAACAGTGTGGGAGACATTTCAGAAACAGTTTAGAAGGAAGTTCATCCCTGCTCATGTCCGGCGTGTGAAGGAGGTTGAGTTTCTGGCCTTACAGCAGCAGCAGCTGACCGTTTCAGAGTACATTCACCGCTTTACCCAGTTGTCCCATTTTGCTGAGGACATGATCAATACTGAGGAGAAGAAGGTGAATCGTTTTATTTCTGGTCTACATCCTAGATATGCGAATTTTGTGACTGCTTTTCAGAGACCAGCTACTTTTGATGATGCGGTTGATAGAGCACACGCTGCGGAAGCCAACCACCTAGCAGAGAGAGCTATGGACTTCAAGAGAAGTGCACCAGTGGGTTCCAAGGGACAGATTCAGAAGAAATGGAAAGGGAAGCAAGGAACTTCGAGTTTCTCCGGAAGTAGATGCGAGTTTTGTGGATTGGGACATCCGACGGAGAGGTGTTGGAAGAAGTCCGGAGCTTGTTTGAGTTGCGGATCGATGGAGCATAAGATAGCTCAGTGCCCTAAAGCCAGGACTTTCCAGTCGTCTCGATCTATGGGGTCATCCAAGTCTCTGAGTTCTGCAGCTTCGAATAGCCCCCAGCCGTCTCGCCAGAACCAGAAGCCACAGCGTCAGACTGCCCGCGTATATGCAGCCTCCCATGATCATGCAGAAGATGCGAAAGTGGTGGAAGGTAAAGTTCTCATTGCCCGAGCTGAAGCACATGCACTATTTGATTCGGGGTCTACGCGTTCGTATGTTGCCCCTCGTTTTGCAGAACAGTTACCGCAACCCCCTCAGTCGTTACCCTATTTGTTGGTGGTGTCCACTCCTGTGGGCAAGAGAGTGGAGTGTAGTGTATACTACCCTCGGTGTGACGTGGTGATTGCAGGTCGCCAGCTGCCAGTTGATTTGATCTTGTTGTCCATGTTGGATTTCGATGTGATCCTTGGAATGGACTGGCTAGCGCGGTATCGTGCCTGTGTTAACTGTTACAACAGGACGATTTACTTCGATTTTGAGAAGGGGTTTCGTTTCGAGGGCAATCAGGAGAGATGCCCGAGGCGTGTCATCTCCGCATGCAAAGCGGATCGTTTGATACACAGAGGTTGTGCAGGTTTTCTTGCCTTCGTCTCGGAGAAGAAGGAGGTGAAGCAGTTGAGCGAGATTTCGGTAGTACGTGAGTTCCCAGATGTATTTCCGGAGGAAGTACCCGAGTTACCCCCTGTCCGAGATGTAGAGTTTGCGATCGATCTAGTGCCCGGTACAGCACCCATTAGTTTAGCTCCTTATCGTATGGCCCCTGCCGAGTTACTCGAATTGAAGACACAATTGCAAGACCTTTTGGAGAAGGGTTTCGTACGGCCGAGTGTGTCACCGTGGGGAGCGCCAGTGCTGTTTGTGAAGAAGAAGGACGGTACCTTACGGATGTGCATCGACTACCGGCGATTGAACAAAGTCACGATCAAGAACAAATACCCATTGCCGCGTATTGACGAGTTGTTCGACCAACTTCAAGGTGCCGCTTATTTTTCCAAGATTGATTTGAGATCGGGGTATCACCAACTCCGGGTGAAGGAAGAAGATATTGCGAAGACTGCTTTCAGGACACGGTATGGACATTTTGAGTTCCTCGTGATGCCATTTGGATTAACCAATGCACCTGCTGCCTTTATGGCTTTGATGAACAGGATCTTTGCTCCTTTCTTGGATCGATTTGTGGTGGTCTTTATTGATGATATTCTGGTGTATTCGAAGACCCCAGAGGAGCATGAGGAACATCTACGTCGAGCCTTACAGTTGTTGAAAGAGCATCGCTTATATGCCAAATTGTCGAAGTGTGATTTTTGACTCGAGCAGGTAGCTTTTCTTGGTCATACCATTTCACGAGATGGGTTGGCAGTGGATCAGACGAAAGTTGAGGCAGTGATGAATTGGCCCAGCCCGAAGACAGTGACGGAGATACGGAGTTTTCTTGGATTGGCTGGTTATTATCGTCGATTTATTCAAGATTTTGCCAAGATTTCTGCCCCGTTGACTCGATTGACCAGGAAGAATGTTCCTTTTCTTTGGACGGACGACTGTGAACGCCATTTCCAGATGTTGAAGGAGAAGCTTACTTCGGCTCCAGTTTTGACGTTACCAGATGGGCATGAAGGATTTATGATCTACTCTGATGCTTTTCGAGTCGGTTTGGGATGTGTTTTGATGCAACATGGCAAAGTGATTGCCTATGGTTCGAGGCAACTCCGGGAGCACGAGAAGAACTATGCCACGCATGACTTAGAGTTGGCAGCCATCGTTTTTGCGTTGAAGATGTGGAGACACTATTTGTATGGCGTGACATTTGAAGTGCATTCAGATCATCAGAGTCTACAGTATCTCTTCACGTAGTCTGAGTTGAATATGAGGCAACGAAGGTGGCTTGAGTTGATCAAGGATTTTGACTTCCCCATTAAGTACCATCCAGGGAAAGGCAATGTTGTTGCAGACGCCTTGAGTAGGAAGTCGGAGATTCTTCAGGCCTTGGATAGCCTTTATTTTGTGAGGCATGCCCAGCCAGTGGAGTTGCGATCGGTAGAGAACTGTTTGACACTTGCCAGCACAGTGAGCTTTCAGCCCGACATCATTCAGCGTATTAAAGACCAGCAGTTTGAGGATGCGATGTTGAAGCGAATTCGGGATTGTATTGCAGATCGACCAGACTTCCGCTTGGAGGGTGATGTTTTGTATTTCAGGAGCAGGTTATGTGTGCCAGCAGTAGATGCTTTGAAGGAGAGTTTGATGACCGAAGCACACCATGCTCGTTATTCTATGCACCCTGGAAGTACGAAGATGTACCGAACGCTTAAGGACAGATTCTGGTGGAATAATATGAAGAGAGAAATTGCTGGGTTTGTTGCCAGATGTTTGACTTGCCAAAAGGTGAAAGCTGACCATCAGAGACCGCCAGGTTCCTTACATCCATTGCATATCCCCCAGTGGAAATGGGAGCACATTACGATGGACTTTGTTTCAGGACTACCCCTGACGAGCAAGAAGAACAGTGCCATTTGGGTGATCGTGGATAGACTGACGAAGACAACCCATTTTCTTCCATTCAAGAAAGGCATGACATTTTCCGAGATGGCGAAGAAGTTCGTTGATGAGATCGTTAGACTACATGGTACGCCTGTATCGATTGTGTCAGATCGAGATAGCCGCTTTGTTTCTTCGTTTTGGAGAGCATTTCAGGAAGCCATGGGAACGAAGTTGAGCTTCAGTACGGCGTATCACCCGCAGACTGATGGACAGTCAGAACGAACTATTCAGACGCTCGAGGACATGTTACGAGCCAGTGTACTGACTTTTGAGAAAGAATGGGATCTACATCTCTCGTTGTATGAGTTTGCGTATGACAATAGCTTCCACGAGAGTATTGGTATGGCACCCTATGAAGCTCTGTATGGACGGAAATGTAGGAGTCCTGTTTGCTGGGAAGAAGTTGGAACAAGGAGTTTCCACGGACCGACAATCATTGCTGAGACTACAGAGAAAGTGCAGAAAGTTATTGACAATTTGAAGATTGCCCGATCGAGACAGAAGAGCTATGCAGATACGCGTAGAAGAACATTAGCATTTCAGGTTGGAGATTGGGTATTCTTGAAGGTCTCACCGATGAAAGGTACGGTACGGTTCGGTCAAAAAGGCAAGTTAGCGCCAAGATATGTGGGTCCATTTGAGATCAAGAGCCGGATTGGCGATCTAGCGTACAAATTGATTCTACCCGTGGAGTTTTCTGGAGTACACGATGTTTTTCATGTGTCAATGCTTCGCAAGTATGTTCGAGACCCGACGCACGTGATTCGATACGACGATATTCAGATGCAACCTAATGCATCATACGTTGAGCGTCCGCTCCGTATTGTTGGGACTAGAGAACAACTCTTGCGTACGAGGACTATTCGATGGGTCAAGGTGCTCTGGGAACATCATGGACCTGATGAAGCCACGTGGGAATTAGAAGATCAGATGGCGCGTCAGTATCCTTACCTTTTTGCTCAGGTACGCGTTCATTCCGAGGACGGAATGATGTCCGAGTGGGGGAGGATGTAACACTCCGACCCGAGTTGATCTGGATTAGTGGGTAATTACGTGTGTTTTATCGTTAAGAGTGTTTTGATTTTTGTTTTTATTTAGTTTTGAGTCTTGGAGAATGGTTTGGGTTGAGTTTGACTTGGTCTAGGTAGTTCGAGCCCTTTTTCGTAATTTTGGCTTTTGATTGACCTTGTCAGTTTTGCGTCATTCTGACGTCAGCGCGTGTATTTTGTTGAGCTTGTCGATCTTTGTAACTGTCTTGGATCCGACCGATTTCGTTTGCTCTTGTTGGACCGTCATTTGACTCAAACTGACATTTGTGTAAGTGACTTGGACTTATATGTAATTTTGGCCTCTTTTTCCTTTAAATATCCCACCAACTCTCCCATTTCTCTCCATCGTCTCTCAGCTCACTCTCTGTCTCGTCTCTCTCGTTAGCACTCTTTCTCTCCTTCTCCATTTCTGTTTCAACTGCTTGAGGGAGGAAGAAAGGAGCTCGTTTGTGTGTGTTTTCCCGGTGGACTGAGCCAAGCAACGACTGTGTGTACGTGATTTTCGTCCGTGAGGCAAGTATAAGCCCAAGTTGTATGAACACCGATTGATATGGATTTGATTGTTGTGTTTTTATGCACATAAGGCTGGAGATGTTCTTGGATACCTTGCGGTCCTTGCGCTTTATTACTACTGGTTTGCCTAAGCGATTTATTACTACTGGTTTGGATAAGCAATTATTACTACTTGTTTGCCTAAGCCCAACCATTATGATTGTGGCATATATTATCATCAGGACCTTGGCATCTGTCTTACTGCTAAGAAAAGAAAAATAATTAGTTATTGATGTGATTTATAGAAGACATTCAGCTTGCAGTTGATGCCCACTGTGCTTATCCCATGTAATAGGATTTAGTGTATTAGAAATGTGAGAAATCAACCTCATTGGACACTCTTAGCCATTTGATCAAAGATCGATTGTGAGTTGTTCATTATTTATGTATTTATCATTACTTCCTTTGCCTTTCATCAGATCACTAGCAATGTTCAATTAAACTATTTTTTTATAACTACTCTTCTAAACCCTTTGTTACATGGCAGGACTGATGGACCTCATCTTTATGCCAGTGTCCTTTACAAACATATACAAAACCTCTGTTCTGCTGTTAGACAAGTGTCATCGTCCTAGCTGAATTCCTTTCACTAATACGAGGTTAAGGTTGACAACTTAGATTGGATTTGGATATTGTTGTCTTTGTGGTGGTTTCTTTTGGTAGATCATGGCTCCACATCTTACTTTCAGTGAGCCTGAGATTTGGATCAATATTTTAGTCTATAGTTTGGCTATGATTTAAAATTGTATCAGGGCAGAATTTACTCGGAGTCATGTTAAAGGCTAAGGAAAAATATGATCATCTGCTCAAACATTTCACTCTAAGAGTGAAATTGACAGTATGAAACTCCACTTGGGCCATTTGACTGAGTCAAGTGAAGTTTTTGTAACTTGAAAAACACAGGGACCTTTCTAAGCTTGTGAGAAAATATAGGGGATTTTTTTCCAACAAAAAAAAAAAAGAAGGAAAGAAAAAGAAAAGAGAAGGCCATTGTTGATATCTGTAACTTCTCAATCACCAAAGTACACATCCTAAAATTGCCACCGAGGTTTTGCTTAAGAGCCCCACTCTATGTTTTTACATGAGTGGGACCATGGTTTGATGAGACAAATGATGAGTGACCCTTATTTTAAGGATGCGTTTGTGAAAGAAGGATTATGTGCTCCATGGCATTCCTTTTCCACACAGGAGAGGAATCCTGCTCTCCACCTCTGTATCAGATTTGAGTTTCCTCTATGCAGAAAGTCAGTTCAAAATTTTGCCTTTTCCACACAAAGAGTGTCTCACAAAATTGGAAGCAATTTCCTCTCTATTACACAAACATACCTTAAAGAAACAGAGGACACAGTGAGGACTATGAATTCTTCATATTAGATTCAACTTTGAACAAGTGTTTCGTGTGGTCCAGGTATTGTACGGAGGCAACATTCTTTGAGGTGAAGGAGGTGGATCTGGGGTTGGCAGCAGACCTTGGCACACTGCAGCGGTTGCCAAGGATTGTAGGTTTCGGAAATGCAATGGAGCTGGCCATAACAGGGAGGAGGTTTGGTGGAACAGAAGCAAAGAGCTTAGGGTTGGTTTCAAGGGTTTTCAAGTCCAAGCAAGAGATGGAAGAGGGTGTGGCAGCCATTGCCGAAGGTACATCAGTCCACCATATGATTTCAAATATCAGCCGATACACATCATCTTTTAGATTTTCATTATTTAGTATCCAGATTACATGTGCTTTATAAATACTTCTGTGGGTTCCACCTTGATGCATGCCCAACATGGGATTTGGTTGGGATTGGGACCTCTTTTGAAAAATAAGAATTAGCAATCTGGTTAATAATTAGTAGCAAGGAAACATAATAGAAAAATAAAATATTAAAAGAAAGAGCAAAATGCACAACTAAAAATATAATTGTCCTTGCCAAATGTATAAATGCCTGCAACTTGTATGGCTTAGGAAAAACCATATTTTTCAAGTGCACACAACTTTGCTGCCCAGTATTCCCATCTATTTCTGGCATTATAAACTGATTCTGTTCCAGTCAGACCAATTTTTTCCCCTCACATCAGCCCCTTGAACCTTAAAGATTAGTATCTCATCTGACCTCCTAAAGGCATTCATGTTTTATGTTTCCTGCAAACACATCTTTCTCTTTATTTTCACTTTTCAAGGAAAATCGTAGACCCCAAAACTCTGAGGAGTGTTTTGAGAAGGAAAGTGGAAATTAAGTAGGAAAATGGGCATTTGTATGGCGAAGTTGCTGCAAAGGATGTAACTATGTGTTTTTTTACATTTCTACTAATTTTCCTATTTTTTGTTTTTCTGTTGAATAATGGCCAAAACACTGAGACTTTCCATTCCATGGCCAAAATAGAGTGGGGATGGGAACAAAATTGACAACTATGGCAAAAACTGTTCATTTTGGACTAGAGAAACTTTGACTATTGACATGTCAAAAATCCACAATACAATATTACAAAAATTTAAAAGTGTTCAGGTTTATTCCAAAAACAAGAAGCATTTATGTCTATTGTTGGTCCTAATTATAAGTGTGATTTTGTTACCAAAAATTTTAATTGTACTAAGAGTGGGGAAGAGAAGAAAACAAGGCAAAATATCTAATAGATCCTTGAAAACGAGAGGATGCCTTGGCAAACTAAATATGCACCTCCACTCTTCTTGTACATCCACATATTTTTTTCTGTGTGCGTGTGCGCGCGCGTGTGTCTATATAAATGTAAATGTACTGCATGAAAGTTGCATCTGGTCTAGTATTTTGTTTTCTTATCTACCATGTGATTGCATATGTTGGATGCTTCTAAAACTGTAGTTGCAAATGAGGGTGTGTACTGTCTCTTTAGTCATTTTAGATACCCTCTAGTTGCAAATGAAGTTCTGCATAGCATATAAGAACTATGAAGGCATCAGAATGAATTTGATTAAATGGGTAATCCATCCCAACCCACTCCTGTTGAGGCGGTTTTGGTATTGGTTTAAATAGGGTGAGGGTGGGTGCAAACTTAACAGTTATCATCCCAAGTTGATTTAACTGTTCGGTTTTGGCTACTTGCCTGTTTATGAACCCTTCTATTAGTAGAATTATTATCCATTGTAGGATGAAAGAATTTAATCTTATGGTAGAACATATGTACCTGTTTCACGCATCAAGGGAAGTAAGGGACAAATGGTACCAAACGTGACCCAACCAGTATCTGTCGTGAGGGCTGATTTGGCATCGCATTCTTAAACTTGCACACAGTGCAGAGTGACTGATTTGGATGTTCTCAGGGTCCTGCTGTGTGTAGGGTGAGAGTTCGTTTCCCTGGACTTGTACTGAACCCAACTCATAGCTACCTTAAAGCTGGCTCACTTTCCTACCTTTTCAGTTTTTTATCAGTAAACGGAAAGATTACAAACAAGTAAAATGGCCTAAGTGGATTGTTGAACAGTGATATAAAAGCATTATACCAAACAAAACAAAGAAAAACTACGGCAAGAAAGCAAAAAAAGGAGAATGTCAATCTTCCCTTACTTGGCCAAAGAATTTGCTATTCAATTGGGTAACCAAAGCACATGCTTAAATTCCACTGGCACTGAAGAAGACAACATCTTGATTTCATTGAGAAGGAAATGAAACTTCCAAGGACCAATACCAAAGGACAAAAGCATTGGATGAATCACTCTCCACTATTAACTTGTCATGGTACAAACTCACAAACATCAGAAGCACCTCTAAAATTGCAAACACTTCTCCTCACTTTCCTGACTTCACTAGAAGAGTTTTGAAGTGTTAAAAGGGAGCAGCTGCTGTAGCTAGTTGGTTAGGTTCTGCTTCTCTGTGGAGGAGACCTGGGCTTTCACTTGTGTTGAGGGGACACTTTGTCATCATCATTATCAAGGCCCCATCCATCTCTTTGGGGTAGGCTTTGTGGGTGCTGCTTTTCCACTCAAACTCTTTTTGAACCCATGTTTTCAGTTACTTCACAATTCTGTGTCTTTCTTTACAATGTCATTTATGGCCTTTAATTCCGCTGTTAGTTCTTGGAACATATAACCCTTCGATACATCTTACCAGAGGCTCTTTCTGGTCTTTTGTGTACATACTGACCTACTATGTCAAACAACAGTCCTTTGTATACAGAGGCATTAAGGTGACCGTGTAAAATGTATATTAAACATTAAGAAGGCCTGAGAACAACAGTGAGCCAGCACAACAGCAAACACTAATTGTGGATTAACAATGGTCTGATGCCCTTGATGCTAATTTTGGTTTGACACATTTTTTCAGGCCCATAATGGCCATGATCTAATCTGTTAGTTAGGGCCTGTTTGGATCTTTGCAAACTGAGATTGATAAATCAATTTATGCATAAATGACAGTGCATGCATTTGGATAACCTTACTTTCCTGTAAGTGACAGTTTGGTTCCTTGCCATGATTGATTTTCAGGTGAAGAGTTTCTGGCAATTAGATTTTGTTGTAAACTGAGTCCGGAGCAAAGCAACCGAGTTCTGGGGATCCAAATGGGAACTAGGGATTGTGGTCTATGAATGCATCATCCTTCCCTTTAGGAAAGAAAATTTAAAAATTTAGAGAAATAATTAAAAATGGAAATCTTCATTCTGAAAAGCTATTAATTCATTATAGACAGAAGATCTTGGAAAATGATATACAACGGTGGTCAAGATATAGTTTTAGGAAAGGTTTTCAGATTGCTACAATAACAGCAGCAATTCTCGGTGTGGAAACATTGCGGTATGACATCTCAAAAACATGATGCTAACATGATCGTACTCTGTTTAATGGCAGCAATTGCAGAGAAGTCTCCTCTTGCTGTCTCCGGAACAAAGGAGGTGTTGGTTAGAAGCAGGGATCTCAGCATCCATCAAGGATTAGATTATGTGGCTACATGGAATTCAGCAATGCTTCTTTCGGATGATCTGGAGGAGGCTGTGTCTGCTCAAAAGCAGAAGAGAAAACCCAAGTTCTCAAAGCTCTGATCGTTTGATCAAACTGTTGTTGAGGCACTGTTTAATTAAAGTCTAAAAACAGAGAAGAAAAACGAAGGAGCTGTTACACAGTTCATGATGCAGGTTTATAGCATACTGCCTGTGGGCAGAGGATCATTCTTACTAGAGTTATAGTTTCTACATGATAATGACTTTTATACATTTGTTCGCTCAAAAATGAGATTTAGTAACCTCTGTGAGTGCATATTGTATTAGCTAAGTGCAAAATGACTAGCCCATCCATATCTGTATTCAATGTAATTTGCTGAAGGTTTCTTTTTCCATTATCCATAGAGCTATCAATCTGTTTTCTATGTTTTTGTGAAAGAGTCCGATAAATTTTGTTTTATTGCGTATATGCTAGTGTCTTGACCTGAAGATAGTTTGTTGATACTTTCTTTGTGTACTTCTCCACAGCCATTGCCGCAACAAGCGTGGCCCACCAAATGAATGTTTAGTATCTCTCATTATTAAAACCTTGACTAAAATGGCCATAAGAAAAAGAAAAAAAAACCTTGACTAAATATGTCTAAGAGTTGGATGAGCTGACCTACTCAACTGATTTTTCACCGTATTCGATGACCTTTAAATATGTTGAGTTGGATCATGGCCCCACTTCTACAGAATTTAGGAGTGACATTTTGGAATCTTTATTTGAAGTTTGGATATGTTACTTGAGCTCCACTTTACTAACCAGAACAGACTGTCGGCAACATATTCCTCTTACCCAGAGCACGGCTTGACCGTTTTTGAGTCAAGACTCTTTACTTTCGGCTAAATAAGTTTGTTGGCTTTTCAGTAGCGGTGGAGACTTAATCACTTGTTACTTTTACATATTGGTTTCTGAGGTGATTAATATCAATCTCAGGTTTGTAATGACCTGAATAAAATTTTCCAATGAAGGCAGTTCTTACACTTGCCGTCAGACCAAAAATGAACAGATAGTTTGGTGCTGTATTTAGCAGTAGAAACAACTTTGAAAGAAATATACAGTTGTTTCACTTCATTGTTGCTTCACACGTATAAAATGAAAATCGTCTTCCAAAAAGGTTCAAAAAGGAAAAATAGTACTTTCCACTTTGATTCTTGAATCCACATGTAGCAAATCTTAAAACCCATCAAGAAAGCAAGCCGGTTTAAGCTATTTGCTGGATTATAGGCAGTGGCGGACCAGGATTTTTGTATGGGTGGCCGGCCCAAAATTTTCATGATGGATTTCGTGGAGTGTAGACTCAGAATTTTTGTATCCATTTCGAAGGAGAAACTAAAATTTTCATATAAGTTATGGAGGTGGAATCGAGTCTGATGCGGGCAACTGCCTCCTAACCATATGTGGGTAGGCGCCAGATTATAGGAATAAGTGGGCCCCTCGTAATCTTGATTCTAGTATATTGTGCATGGGCCTACGGTTCTCATCATCATCATGGGGTCCACCCAGTCCTATTCAGACACCATAAAAATAACCTTTGTGTTGCTTCTTTGACCTCCTGCCATAAAACAATGCAAAAGACTCTCATCTCGACTACTGCCCACTCAACAAAGAAAAGGGACCTCTCTCTTTCCTTGCTTTACCTTTCTTTCAAGATTCCCTCTCTCTCTCTCTCTCTCTCTCTCTCTCTCTCTCTCTCTCTCTCTCTCTCTCTCTCTCTCATCCATCTACTAGTGTTGCTTTGTTGCCTCAACATCACATCTATCATTGGCACTGCACTGTTCTCTCATCCATCTACTAGCGTTGCTTTGTTGCCTCAACATCATATCTATCATTGGCACTGCACTCTTCTTTCTATCTTTTGTAATCCTTGTCTCTAAACCAACCCTCATCACCGCATGGATATTTCTCAATTAGGGGCTACGGGGTGGTGGTTTTAGCTAATGTGCATGGCTGTCGATGAACCCGCTAGCAAGAACAAGACCTCAGTCACGTACACCATCGTGTTTGCGACTGTCATCACGTTCGTTCTTCTCCATCTCATCATCGTTACCGCAGAGCAACACGACAAGGTCGTCGTCACCATTGTCGTGGGAGAAGACAACCATGGCAAGAGTGTTAGAACCAATAAAGACATAGATGTGCATGGTCCTCCAGAGACGAGTTCACTCGATGTAAGTCGGAGAGAGGCACCCACCATCTCCAGCACTTCATCGCAGGGTGGGAGTCTCTTCAACGCGAGTGATCATGAAGTCCCAAGTGGCCCTAATCCCATCTCTAATCGGTAAGTAATCAAGCCTAATTATCTCTAGTTAGGTGAGAGTAGTACTAGTATGTCCGACCTCCTTGCAAGTTCTCATAGTTGTTTATTATTTGCATTGCGCCTCATCAAATCCAGTTCTTTATGGGTAGGTAAAGGGAGTCCAACTGCTACGCTAACAGTTGCCAGAACATAATTTGGTCTTGTTTTCAGCTCCAATCTCTGTTGTTACTTGTTACTATCAGTAAAGGAAGCAGCTATATATTAATGATGAGGCGCGCCCGGAGTGTCCATTTCCCACCTGTCAAGGCATTTGTTAAAGTGGATTTTCATCATAATCATCATTTATGATGATGTAATACTACTAGTAGAACTTATTAAGCTGACCTCAGGTTGAAGGACTAAAGCCATTACAATGACAACGACGATGTTACTGCTATTATTAAGTTCAGTCAATTGATAAAACTTTGTGGTTAGGGTGTATATGATATTAGTGTAATCCATTGTGTATAGTAAGTAAAAGGGTAGTTAGGGTCTTTATAATAAGTTGTTTTTATGCCAGGTATGTTGTTTAGATAGATGTTTGTCGCTGTGTCTGATCCTTTTTTTTTATGGACAGCTACTGTATCTTTCTCTGTTGGTTTCATTTCCTAATCAAAAGTTTGAATTGGCATGAGAGTGATAGATGAAAGAACGATGGAAGGCAGGATCCTTGTAATTTTTCACTTGTCTTTGTGTTGTTTTCTTCTCGACTTGACTTGCATGACATGCAATGATAAAAGGTAAATGAGCCTTAGTTTTATGAGAAAAGTTGTAGAACAGAGCACCCAAAGCCAAGGTGAGATGTCTCTCTCCATGTGCAGCCCACAGGACCCATATTGCCCTCATGTTTCTTTTACAATTACTGTTATGCCCTTGCCGCCGGTGTGAAGTAGATTGAGTTTACATTCCATGGAAAGTAAGGATGCCAATTAATATATATGATTTTCGGGAAATTTGATTTGGAAATTAAGGTTCAATTCATTGCAATTGCAATTTCACAATCAATTTTTACTTTAAATTTTGACTTTGATTTATCCTTTAAAATGAGAATAGTCTCATCCATATAATATCTTTTAAAACTCTAATCTATCATGAACCTCACATTAATGATAATTTGAATCATTCAAAATGAATGTCAACTCCTCCAAAGATATATGCTAAATTTTCATTTCAATAGAAGTGAGTCCTACACGGTCCCACATAATGATAATCCAAACTGTTTAAAATAAATGTCAACCCCTCAAATGACAAATAATAAAACTTCATTTCATTAAACGTAGATCCCACTATTCAGTTGAGCATATGATTAAATTATGATTAGATTGTGATGAGGCGAGTCCTGTTCTCTATTTGCAATCAGGTATTCAGGAATCTATTGTGGGCCCCACATGATTGAATGTCAACCCTTCTAATGAAATACATAAATTGATTTCAATAAATGTGGTTCCCACTTTTCAATTGAGTAAATGTGGGTCCCACTATTTAATTGAGCGCATGACTAGGTTGTGATGAGACAAGTCCCGCTGTCTCTAGAATTAAAAGTATTTTGATTTTGGAGTTATAGACTTTTGGAACAGAGGTTTTAAATTTAGGGTTAGTATTTTTTGGAATTGGGAATTGGAATTTTTAACTAGCAATGTTAAATTTGTTTTAAGGATGATAGATTCATTAGTTACTCTATTGGACATGAGGTCGTGAGTTATCCTTTTACCATATTTTAGGATTGTACAAAATCTTATAGTTGTTCATATGACAATCATTGTTTCTAAGGTAAACTTGGTTCTTCACATTGTAGTATAGCTCCATGGAGGTATCCTTGTTAGCATTGGATGTGTGGTCCACTTGACTGCATGCCCATACACGGGTTCCACCTCTGGAGTCTAAAATAATTAAAGACTCTTCTTCTATTTAGTATTTGAAATCCTATTGAACTTAGAAACTAATAATTACTTCATACTCAAAATTACTAATAAAAGAGATAATACAAATTAATTTAAGAGTTTCATGATGAGAAAGAAACTATCACAGAGATTTATAAATATATGGGTCTAGGATAACTTGCTTCACTTCAAGACATTATTGCCTAACTCTCTCATCACTTGCACGTATTAAGGAGAAGTAGAAGTAAGTTGTATACCCCGGATATGAATAGCTTGTTCTTCTCCACACACTCAACATACGATAGAGTCAGGTGTACGTGTAATTTATATATTATATTGTTCAGATCTAATCAGTGAAAGTTGATTGTGTGATTATAGTAAATTTAACAATTGATATCAATGACTTTAGGTTAATGGATCCAAATCTGAATAATCATATTAAATATATAACCCGTTGATAACCGCCTTGGGTGTTCTTGAATTTCTGCTTGACCAAAAGTGTGACTACATATGCATATATTGGTTCTCGGATTGCTTTCTTTATACCCAAATCCACACACGTGTCACAGGTTAAGGAGCATTATATGTCATGTACACAAATAAAATAATCTTTGTGTGCCGTGCCAATGTGTGCGTGGAAATTCATGGAAAAGTCAAACCCATTCTTTATGTCTGCTATATACCCTAAATGTAATGATCCAAATTTTTATTTTCAATTAGAAATAATCTTGACCTTTGATTTGATATGTGATGGACCCCACATGCATTTACGTTATTTAAAATATGGAATTATTTGTCGGACCATATTTTGGTAGAATTTAGATTATTAAAGAGTTTGGTTGAACCAAGATACTTAAATTAATTAACTCTTTTATTGTTGTATTTCATATTTCTAGCTCCACTTTGAAATTTGATTTCAATTCTAACTTTTGTTTTAAAGTCCAACCTAAATTATTCTCCCTGACTAACCTAAATTATTCTGACTAACTTAGTATAAGACACTTATTTATTTAGGAACTCTCTTTTTTTTTTTTATAAAAAGTGTTTTACCCATCCTCTCTAAATACACTGGAATGCTCTCTTTTCTCCCTCTTAGAGTACTTTATTTTGATAAATCTTCTCTTTTCTCTTCTCTCTTTCTTTTCATGTTACTATAATAGTTAATTCTCTTGTTACCTTGTACATGATAGCATGGCCTTTTCACCATGGTAGAATTCATCATGCGCCAAGACATCACACCTGGACCACTACATGCATCAACCCACCGAACCCAGACCCCATCGTAGCTGAGCCTACCCCGGCTTGAAACCAGAATTTTTCTATTCTTTTCTTCTTCCTCTTCTTGCTGCCTGTTTCTTTTTGCTTCTCTCTTTTCTTCACCGTTTTCTTCTTCTTCTTCCTTGTTTCTTTCTGTTTCCTGCTTTCTTTCTCTTTCTTCTTCATTCCTGTTTTTCCCACTGCCCTGCGATTCCCAGCTCAAGAAGCCTGAAACCGAGCCCACTTCAACAAATCAGATTGAAGCCAACTCTTCACCTTCATCTCCTCCCTTTTTTTTCCTCGCTGTTCCTGACCAGGAAACCATTCCAGAACTCGACCCATCTTACTCCTTTTCTTCCTCCCTTGCTACTGCGTTACCCAACCAACAGCCTGCCTTCATCTCTTCTTCTTCTTCTTCTTCTTCTTCTTCTTCTTTGCTTCCTCCTTCTTCTTCTCCTTCTTTTTCTTTCTCCCTGTTTCCGACCGCTCCGACCGACCCACCGTCTGCGACTCTCTTTCTGATCCACGCAACTGCAAGGCCCACTCCATACTTCATCTTCTTCCAGGTGCTCGTCTCTGTCTTCTTTCCTTCTTTCTTCTTCTGTCTATATTTCTCTTCGTCCTCCATCTCCTTCTTTTCTTCTTGTTCTCTTTTCTGGATTTTCTCTTCCTCTCTGTTTTCTTCTTCTTCTTCTTGCTTCTCTCTCTTTCTTCATCGTTATCACAGTATTCTTCCCATTGCTACCAGAACCCATCTCCATGCATTCCCAGAAACCCAGACTCCACTCCCTTGAAACGAACAGAACCCAGTGCCCATTTTAGAACTAAACCCAGTCCAGTTGCTTATCTTCCTCTCCTCTTCTTCTTGCTCTGTTTTCTTTCTTGTTCTTTTTCTTCGTGTTGCACTCTGGTCCTCCTCTTCATCCTGAATTCACTTGTATACAAATGACCAAGCAAGACTCCACCAGTTCAAAAACCGGTACCCATTCGTCCCTTGTTTTCTTCGTGCAACCAGATCAAGCCATTCTCTCCTCTTTCACTACTTCTTCTCTTCTCCTCGGTTACTCTCATCTTCTGCTTCTCCTCCCTGTTTCTTCCTTCTTCCCCACCAATGGTACTACAAGTCAGGCATCAAATCCAGCCACAATACCACCGTCTTCTTCCTACTTCTGTAACCTTCTTCTTCTTGTTTCTGCCCTCTTTTACCTTCCTCCTTGTTTTCTTCTCCCTCCCCATGCCATGCTCACTTTCCGATCCATAACGCACCTTGCATATACCTTTGTGTTCCCATGCAAACCCACTTGTTTAAACTCCACCTGGGGCATCCCTTTAACTTCATCTATGACCACTAAAACACAACGTAACTGCTCCATCCGAACCAACTGCATGAGAAGAGACAAAAATCCACCTTTCATGTTCAACATCCTGAGCACCATGGCCGATCCTCTTTGTTTATCTTCTCATATTCTTTTCACTTGTTTCAATCATCACCCTCACCTGTCATTAATCCAGTGAACCCGTTGGAGTATCAATGTCCCTGGTATATTCCACCCCTTTGTGTATCGGTCCCATATAGACCAGCCACTTCCACCATGTTTTACTAAGTCAAACACAAACTCTAGCCCACGTAATATGTTGGCATAGCTCAAAATTACTTTGGCCACTTATAGGTATTATTATTTTCTTCGATCTTAGTTCAATTATTCACACCTAATATATCCGTTTAACTCGAACTTTCTTGGGCCCACTCATTAATCCTCCATACAAGCCAAATCCAACTGAACCATGTGGCCAGCTATTTCTAGTTCATCTAATGAATCCACAGGACATGAGGTTCTCAGGCCCATTCACCGATGACTTCACCACTATTTGGGGTCCACATAATGAGAACAAAGAACCCACCGAATCATGGCCCACTTAACCCATCTATTTAATTAGAACCACTGCTACATTCCATTTCATGATCTGATGAACCCACAATTCATCATGTATGTGTGCCAAATATTTAACTCTTTTGCAGACCACCTACATTTATGCATGACCCAATAAGTTTTAGCCCATCCACTGATTTTTCCACACCATTCATTGATCTAAGACCAATCCATTTAACCCATATACAAATGTAACCCAGCTTACTTAGGCCCATTGAATGACTAAATAAATTGGGGACACTTAGACATCTAGGTTAGGTCAGAGTCGCTAATCATCTGCTGTTGAACCAAGCGAGTAGTCTTACTATGTACCCTAGCACTTGAGTTTCCTATTCCTTGTCTCGATTACGCTTTAAATCATGATTTTGGGTTTTATTGAAATAATCATAAGATTTTCAAGGATTATTGCTGCCTTTGATTTATTTGATATTCTTTAAATTTGATATTGTTTCCGTTGACACTGTCTTGTTATAAATTAAATTGATTTGTGTATTATAATCATTGATCTATTATTTGATTAGAGAATAATAGAGTTTTGATGAAAACTTGATATCATTGGATTAATTCGTATTTTCAACCCTGATCCTATTTGTGCACTTGAAATTGCGAATTGGGAATTCATGGATTTTTAGATTTTGTTATTTGTATACCATTGATCTCAAAAGCATTCTCTAAAGTATGGGCAACCCACCGAGGAGATGCTTACACGAGGATTTTAGCCCTTTTTGGTATGACATTAGAATTATAATCCTTTTGCGTGATATTCCTAGTCTGCAGCTAGACTCACTTTGTTTTATGAAGATTACCAGTATCTTAGGCATCGTGCCAACTTTAGATATGAAGATGGCTTGAACTTAATAGTACTTTGTGCTTAGCGCATGCTTAATTCTAACAAACATACTTTGTTATTTGGTTTACTGTAGAGATGCCTCATCTTTAAATTGGTTTTAGCATGTTGCTCCTAAATTGTGATGTCTTGATTAACCCTTTTTGTTGCTTCAGAAATTGTACATTTTCATCCTTATTAAATTTGTATTTAATATATGACTCTCTTAAGTTAGTGACTTTGGCTCATGATTTATTTCGCATCCATATTGATTACCACTTTCGCTATTGATATTTTGATTTGAACTAATTCTCTTGTTACCATGACTTAAGCAATTGTAAAATACATTTAAATGTCTGAATTTATACTCTGTAACCCAATTTGTGATAATTTTGATTAATTATTGAATTATCTTGCTTCTTTTCACCGTCTTGTGTAAACTGCTGAAATCCGATTTTGCCAATTTATATTCGATCTGATCTTATTATTCGACTTTATCACATTTGATATTACTATATTCTACTCCTTGTTAATTTGTTTGAAACTGTAACTCCTAAATTTGATACTTTGACTGTTATCCGTTTGCTCCGGTTTTATAATGAGTCTACTTGTAGAGTTGTACTCACCCCCTTTATTTTTTTTCCCAGATTTTGGGGTTAAACCGAACATAAAGGATACCTAGCTTGCATGTGGGACCGGGATTGAAATTTTGTAGCATGTGTAGAAAGTTTATTTGTTCATGTAATTATTGTTCAATGAGATTTATTAACTAAATTTTCTTTTGCTTTAGTTTTTGTAGACCCATTGTGCCCCATGATTTGAAGGTTTCAAGGATCTTGGATTTCACGGCGTAACACTAAGTGCATCTGATTATATATAATAGTTTTAGTTGTTTCTCAAATATCTCATATACATGACTGTTGAGTGTATATTAGCATAAAAGTGTGACAAACATTAGATGCCAATCCCACCTCTTTATTACACATCTTTCCAAGGATATACATGTGGTTCCCTTAATGGATCATCACAGATCAGATCGGAATAGTAATCCAGTTTTGTGCACTCATTCTAAATGGTTTGACTTACTGGTACGATCTGACTGAACATATAAGCTAACATGTTTGTTCTAGTTAAATATGTATGATAGCTTGTATAGGGCATGATGCATATGTCATTATAGTGCCGATCCAAATAGTCACAAAATTAAACTGGTATAATAAAAGCTCTGTCATCATGCTAATGCAGCAATCAAAACAAATCAATTGTTTAACCGTTGAAATAGTAATATGATGATTGTGGACACATCCGAACTCGGATTTTCAATCCGTTTTCTTTAGCAAACTCCTAAAAGTCAGATCTAACAAATTAATGGTATGGATCAACCATCCAGAAATTTCAAATTTTTATGGCATAATAATTATTACATGTTTAACTCATTAAAGTTTAATTCCGAATTTAATTTGTCAAATTTATATTAATCATGAGTTGAGAAAAGTTCATGGGTAAGTGTATATTCACATTTATGTCTAATTTGAGGGAAATCTATGGATGGATTAAAGAATACCTTAATTTTAAAGTATTAATTAAGGAAAATTAGGTTTGTGATTAATTTAAATAAAAGTTATTTGGATAATTAATCACATGTAAAAACACCTATATTAATGGATTAATGATCTAAATAGCTTAGATAAGTCAATTAATATCTGTTTGGATTTTTTTCTCAATGAAGTCCAACTTAAAGTTAAAGTGAGCAATTAATTTTTAATCATTGAAATGAGAATATCCAATTCAATTAAGGAGATGCTTTTTAAATGGACTAATTAGATTATTAAAGGTGCAATTATAATTTTTTATTAGCAAAATTCACAATTTGTTCAATTTGGATGTTGCCAAAGTAATCCAAAATTATGATATATTGTTTATTTTGTGTTAAAGGATCATTATAATTTTGTGACGTTTAATTGCACTTAAATAGCGCTTCATGATGTAGATTGAAGATTGACTCAAAGGCTCAATTATCTCTTAACCACTTGAAAATGGAATGAAATATGCTTAATATGTATGACATGAGTATGATTGAACTTTGCCTAAAGGTGTAATTAACTTATTCATAGAATATGTTATTAACCATAATCTCTTTAGTAAAGATAATAATAAATTAACATATCATATTCACCCAAAGGTGATTCCTGATGATATACTTATTACTCACCAATTTAAATTTATTATATGTTTAAATTTAAATTAAATTATTATTTTGTATGTTAAATTCAAAACTTATATTTTGTGATGTATCTATTTTCAGTTCCAAATTCCATTACACTGTCATCCTGCCTGGGATCCATCCCAATTCTAGATGAATTAAATTATGCCGATTGAAAAGATATGTTGTCATTTGAATTAAGTTATTTAGAATTGGACATAGCCATAGAAGAACCCACATCTCCTGTGCCCACTGAATAGAGTTCTGCCGCTAAAAAAGTGGAATACAAAAAGTGGATGAGATCCAATAACGTAAGCCTAAAAATCATCACCAATTTAATATCAAAGAGTATTCGAGGGTCCATCGATGTTAAAGATTATGCGAAGGACTACCTCGAAGCTTTTTAAGATACAAGTTGAGGTAACTGATAAGGCACTTAGATCCTAGATCCTCAGTCTCAATTGACTAATATTAAGTACAATGGGGTTAAAAGCGTAAGAGAACACATTTTAAACATATCTAATATTGTGGCTAAGCTCAAGGAAGTTAATATGAACGTTTTAGATGAGTATCTAATTTAATTTATCTTTGGTTACCTGCCGCCAGCCTTTGGACCATGCAAAGTAGGGTACAATTAAAATAGTTTGCTTATACAATTCTCTAATTCTTTTAATTTCCTCTACTTTATTCTACTTGTGTCCAAAATAGGAATGAGTCCATTTATCATAAGGTTGCTTAGATCTTCAAATGATTTCTTAAATTTCTCATTGAAGTTCTTCCCCCACATACGTGGAATGAGACACGGTACAAAGTCAAAATCAGAGTTTCCATACCAAATATCACCATTGAATGCAATTACATACTGCAATATGTGATCTCCATCCTAAACAAGAAACCGCGAGGTCATGAATTTAGATCCGTATGTCTTCATATTGCACAAAAAATATAAACAATAAAATGTTCACCATGTTCTTTAGTGGTAATTTTCCTATGCCACCCATTCTAAATAATAATATTATGACTACAATTGAGAAAAAATAAATTCATAAATAATTTTAAAATTTATATAAAACTTGAACTCATCATAATTATTGAGAAATGAAAATAATATAGTGTAAATAAAAAAAAGAAAACTAAACATAACAGTAAACATATTCCATCCATGAGCCAAATTCAGGCCATATATGTGCTTGTATTCAACTTTTAGTTTACTTATTTTCAAAATGGAGAGGCTTAAGTCTCTCTTGTTTTGAAAACTAACACATTTTGACTTAAATCCAAATTATGCGGCTACCTATATTGGTTAAAAATTCATGAAAATCATAAAATATTATTTTTCTACTATATTTATTGAATGATATGCTATTTTTTGTATATGTACATAATTTAACACATACATTAAAAACTATTCGGAAAAGTAAAACCCATGAAATAAAAATCATGATAATTTATGTAGGTTCTAACATGGACTTACACACCACTATCATCAGTCAACTCAATTTTCTATTAGAAAACAACAATAATAACTTTCTAAGAAAATGAAATAATAAGAGGGGGAGAAGACTAGTTGATAAATGAATGAAAGTTTTATATTAAAATGGAAGAACATCCTTATTTATATACTAAAAAAGTCATAGATGATTGACAAATATCTCTCATTGTTGACCTATAAAAATTGCAAATACTGCAGCGAAAACACCTCATCTCAGCTTAATTTATGCTACAGAGGTTATTTGAAAATCCTGGGGAATCACTGTGAGAACCGGCATTCCATGAAGATCAAAGTAACTGGAACTCTCAGAGGAAGTTCAAATTTCAGGTTGAACAGACATCATCGAACTCAAAAACCACAAGCATGTCAGCCTGAGGTCAGTTTCCCCCAAGCCAGGGGGTCATTGACCAAAGTCTTGCTTCCCGATGTCCAAAATTGATGAAATTTGGGCACGAAACTTCAATCATGCTCAGAAGATATTTTGCAAATTCTCAAGTCGAAAAGTCTCCGTTTGGTCTAAATTTTATTACATATCAGCTTAGAGGACAATAATCCCGAATTTGAGGGTCACCAGCTAAGATCTTGCTTCCAGAAAGCCAAAGCAGATAAAATTTGGAAAGAATGCTCAAAGAATGCCCCAAGTTATTCTCCCAAAGTTTCGAGTCAAGTGGAGGCTGTTCGGATAGAAAACAGGCTAACTATCTCAATGTGGAGTGAATAGTGACCTAACGCATGCAATGAATAGGCTACTGTTCCTACTTCCTCAAATCCAAACTACATGAAATTTGGATGAATACTCCAAGATGTTCTTGACGTCAGTCCCTCCAAGTTTCAAATCAAACCGGGGTCATTTGGGCTTCAAACAGCTGAAACAAGGGCCCACTGTCATAAAAAAGTCAACTGGAGAGTTGACCAAGTTCAGATGGTCAAACAAAGCTGAAACTTCTGTGACACACTCAAAATAGTGTCAAGAAGTGTTCTTCCAAGTTTCGTGGTGATTGGACGTTGTTTGGACCCCGAACAGGCGGAAACAAACTACATATGCAAAAGTTCAAGAATGTGCCTTGGGAGTGACCGGGGCCCACAAACAAAAGGAGTTGACCAAGTTCAGGTAGTCAAACAAATCTGAAACTTCTGTGACACACTCAAAATAGTGTCAAGAAGTGTTCCTCCAAGTTTCGTGGCGATTGGACGTTGTTTGGACCCCGAACAGGCGGAAACAAGCTACATATGCAAAAGTTCAAGAATGTGCCTTGGGAGTGACCGGGGCCCACAAAAAAAAGGAGTTGACCAAGTTCAGGTAGTCAAACAAATCTGAAACTTCTGTGACACACTCAAAATAGTGTCAAGAAGTGTTCCTCCAAGTTTCGTGGCGATTGGACGCTGTTTGGACCCCGAACAGGCGGAAACAAGCTACATATGCAAAAGTTCAAGAATGTGCCTTGGGAGTGACCGGGGCCCACAAACAAAAGGAGTTGACCAAGTTCAGGTGGTCAAACAAAGCTGAAACTTCTGTGACACACTCAAAATAGTGTCAAGAAGTGTTCCTCCAAGTTTCGTGGCGATTGGACGTCGTTTGAACCCCGAACAGGAGGAAACAAGCCACATATGCAAAAGTTCAAGAATGGGCCTTGGGAGTGACCGGGGCCCACAAACAAAAGGAGTTGACCAAGTTCAGATGTTCAAACAGAGCTGAAACTTCTATGACATACTCAAAATAGTGTCAAAAAGCATTCCTCCAAGTTTCGTGGTGATTGGATACGGTTTGGGCCCTGAACAGATGGAAACAGGCCACATATGCAAAAGTTCAAGAATGGGCCTTGGGAGTGACCGGGGCCCACAAACAAAAGGAGTTGACCACGTTCAGGTGGTCAAACAGAGCTTAAACTTCTATGAAACACTTAAAATGGTGTCAAGCAACATCTCTCCAAGTTTCGTGATGATTGGACATCATTCGGGCCTCAAACAATGGAAAATAGACCGCATATGCAATGTTCCAAAAGTGGGCCTTGTCTGTGACCAGGGCCCAATTAATAAAAAAGTTGACCAACTTCCTGAAGTCAATACGGGCTGAAATTTTTATGACATGCAGAAAATATTGTTAAGAAGCATCCCTCCAAGTCTCATGGCAATCGGACTTTGTTTGAGCCTAAAACAGATGAAAATGGGCCACATACGCTAAAACCCAAAATTGGGCCTCGTCCGTGACCCAACCTGCGATCACGGTCCTTCAAAAGATGTTTCCCATGATTTTGGGTAGTTTCCTTCCACTCCTCTTCGAAATCCAACTCCCCACAACTGCTATTAACTCCCCAAAACTGCACAAAACTGATTGGGAGTCTATAAAAGGATCAAATTTTGAAGGGAAAAAGGGGAGGAACAAATACACAAAGAAGAAAAGAGAAGAAATCAAAGAAAGAAGCACTTAAAGCAACAAAGAAGCAAACTCCAACAACACTTCCACGACCATTCCCACCTTCTTTTCTCAGTTTTGAAGGTGAGCAAGAAAATTCAGAAGGAGAGAAGGAAGTGGAATGGCCAAAGTTCATACTATGTTCATACGCCGACAATTTCTGAGAGGATGACATTGTCACCTCTATTTCTCTTATTCGTAGGGTTTCTTAGCGATTGCCAGAGTTGTGAAAGAAGTCTCTCTAGGCCTCATTTTGTTCCTTGAAAATGATAGGTTCAAAATGACACAACTCCGGCTTCAAATTTGCCCATTTCAGACTTGAAACAAAAACGCAGTCCGTAAGCACGAATGATGAGTTACAGCGGTTTCAATTGATTTCATGGTTAAATGTGATCTTCTTGATGGTTGTCCACGCTCCAAAGTCATGAAAATGGAGTTCCAACACTTGAAAGAAGTTTCAAGAAAAAACCAGCGCGAACAGCACAAAAAACAGAGGCAAACAGTGGCTTCACGGCCATTGTCTGCCAGTGACCGTGACCCACGGTCACTGGCAGGTTCCAGTGACCGTGGATGAGTCACGGTCACTGAAAGGCCCCAGTGACCGTGGGTGAGTCATGGTCACTGGAAGGCCCCAGTGACCGTGGGTGAGTCACGGTCACTGGAATGAGGCAGTGACCGCGGGTCACGGTCACCCCTATTTTTTCCTCTTTTTCACATTTTTTTCCACATTATGTACATTTTCTTGTATTTTCCAAATTGAGATCACATCTAAGACTTGAAGGAGGGGTTGTAAACTTTCAAAATGTATGTAAACAACCTTCATCCCCGCGGTCAGGGCACTTGAACCCATGTAAACAAAAGGGAAATTAATGATGAACTGTAATTAATTCTCATTCTTCTTAACGCTTGAAGTGCGTGAATGTCGGACCCTGATTCCGTAATTCATTTTCCACGCCTACTTTTTAAGCGCGATCACTCATCTAATCATATAAAAACAATGACAAGTGTCATCACACAAAATGATAGTTTAAAAATAAAAAGTTATAAACAATTGACAAACGTTATTCAACTAAACTGTTACTCCAAATGAATGATAGCAAAGTGTTAGTCAAACAATAAGACAAGTTAAGTTAGGTTAGAGGACGAAATATTATGTATTGAATTAACTCTAACCCAATCTATTGATTAATTAGGTAAAAAAATATTAGCTCAAATTTAGAAGAAAATAAGAAAAATCAACTCTAACTTCGAATACTAAATAAAATCCAAATTAGATAGTCGGTTGGATCAAAATTGTTACTGCTATCAATATATTTCAAAACTTTCTCTAATTAAGGGATTATAATTATTTTATTAATGATATTATGTAAAATTTTTATTAATTATTGTAACTTAGAGTATGTGAAATTCTCTCATTTTAATTTCATTAGAAGGTGACCTACGCTAAACCCAAATTTGGCCTGTTGCCATCAATCTAATTATTTTTTGTAGTTACAAGTTTGTAGTGCTCTTATAATAGTTGTTTATCGGATCCGGATTAAATCGACTTAGATCCAATCTATTTCAATTGATCCAATTGTGTTTAAACTTTAATTTTTTAATTAATTTATTACTACTTAATCGACCACACATAAATAATATTTCAAATTACATAATTCTGGTCTTTAAGTTAATAGATTTTTTATTATTTGTTTGTAAATATGAATGGCTTTGATCATTTCTTTCTTAATCACTATTGGATTATATAATAGAGTTGCTACTTTGACTGAACCGATTTCAATCTTGACATTGAAATTGTAAAATTATATTATAACTTTGTATTTTCTCTAATTGTTCAGTTATTTAAGGGTAATTTTACTCATTTTTGTTTATTTAATAAGGTTAAGATAACAATCTCTTTTTTTTTTTTTTTTTTGAATCCTGTCAATCAAAATGGATATAAAGGCAAAACTCCACCTTCTTGATAAAAAAGAAAAAAAGCACACATCTATGTCACTCAAAAACTTTAAATTATGATCAGTATACTCTTTATAATTATAACCATATATTTTAGTGAAATAATTTTGAGAATTATGAACTTTTATGGTTTTTTTTTTGTTAGTAAACGGGGTGTAGTCTTAGACTTATAACCAGTAAATCTAATTATATCACTTCAATTTGAACTAGACCCTTTTATAAGATTGATCATTCTTTAAATGTTTGCTATAAATTAAAAGAAAAACCAACATATTCACATGCAGTGAATAATATTCAATATGACATAGAATTTTTTTAATTTCTTAATTCTCATAAATTTATTTTTTATTACTTTTTATTTTCTCATTTTTGGACATTGCCACTAATAAAATTTTAATCATAATTATTCACTACTATGATAAATTTTTTTAATGCATTTACATGTCTGTGCTTCAAGCACGGGTAGTCAAGCATGGGTATTTGATTATTGAAAGTTTCCAATTCAAAGTTTTGAAAAATGTGTAGGAGAAATCTACTGGATTAATCCAGATATTTGTGTTATCAACCTAAAAGACTTGAATCAAAGGCAACTATAACTGTCATTAAAAAAAAAATGGTCGTGGAGTCTACAGAGTTTTGATCATGTTATTACTCAAAGTCTATAGAATTATGATTATATATTGTCATTTCAAGAGCCTTGCTTGCATACTCAACAATATTTTGATGCCTTATATATTTATCCAATCATGTATGCTCATATGGGTCATGATCATATGCTTGAATCCAGATCAAGAACCAATCTTTTAGTTGATAAAATGATTGATGCTGGATCAAGATTGAACGGCACATTATTCGCAAGAAGTTTAACACCAAAACGAGTGATCTTTTTACTATATCAAGAAGCTGTAAATCACATAGACGAATACCAAGGAAATCTTGTGGATAATCCAATCATCTGTCCCTTCTTTGAAGTTCGTGCTATTCATAAAGAAGCGTAAGGACCAGTGGCGCATGTTGGACCAGATGTGCAACTGGGTCACACAAATAGTGGGCCCAAGAAAAAAGTGCTCCATAAATGACGAAGCAGAGTTGGTTGACGAGCAACGGGGTCAGGCCCAAGGCCTGGGCCTTCTGCTTTTTTAAAGATCAAGAGTGGGACACTTGATTTCAGTAGCGAAAAAGGACTCGCGTGCAACAAATCAACAATCATCATGCAGGATCCACATAAGATTCAGATCTAGAAACAAATCCATCCAAAGAACGATTTGTGTTCAGATCAATAAAGCCATGATTTCAACATGGACCCAACCCATTTTAATGCCTAATGGAAGATGAATGTTTTGTTTGTTTCGTCTCATTTTCATCATATGACAATGCAATTAAAGAAAAATAAAACAAAGTCAAATGCAAGAGTAGACGACACTCTTAAGAAAACATTATAGTGCTTAGGAGTGGAGTGAAGGTAATACTGAAAAGGAAGCAGTAATTAGTCAGCTTGTTTAAGTCAAATCAAGTGGGTCAAAACAAGTAGTTCTTACAAATGAAACCCATCTTGAGGGATCCAGCATGTACAGGATTAGGACTCCTTTGTGAACAATCATCCCCACAATTACCTAGTTCATTCGTGAGGCCTTCAAACTCCACAAATAATTCAAATATGATTTCTTCTGGTCTTAAATAAGTTATGAGATTTGATTTGATGCATTTCATCAGTCCTTGGGCTTTTAGCATATTGGTGAAGTCTATAATATTTGGTATTAGAGCCGACCTCCACATCTCAGGTTCAAATCACGGAAAGTGCTACTTAAAGTAGAGTAAGAGCCTTCTTACTCCTACATAGTTCACTAATTTGAGTCCTATAAATCCATTTGTTGTGCCCACCTAAAAGTCCAAGCATTTCAAAATCATGACATTCCTATGTATTCACAGTAATCCACATCTAACTCCAATCGGAGTAGCATCTCGACATTGCTGACCTGTAAAACATAGAATTTTACTTTGGTTTTTAATTTAACCATGTATTTTACACACAATCATTCTGTGTGACCAATGCTAATTAGCAAAATTTCACCATAGTAAATGTTATGAATAATTGTCTTCAGTGATTAGAATTTTAGAAAGGGCCTAGAATAGTTATGAATTAGTTCATAGAACTTTTTGAATTCAAACTGCGAAGTAGGCAATTTGAGATGTGAGTCAAATGACCTACTGCATCGAATTCATCAATCCAGCACAGCCATGAATTATGAATTGCGATTGCAAATGCAAATTAATTGAGTAGCAAACTAGGTAACTATGATCATCCCAGACCCCCTTTAGGTGCTGGGATGATGATTTTCTCTGTAACTGTGCATTTACAATTCAAATAGCAGAAGGCCAGTTCTTTGTGGGATCAGATATTTGCTATGGGTCTAATCAGGAGAACAGTAGGATCACTGAAAGATTGTGCCGACCTGGTAACTGAACTCCTGGTCTTGAATAAAATATTTGTTTTCCCTCAGCACCAATCATTATATGCTTTAACATCCCTTTTATTCTTAAGCTTTAAATAACTAATTGGAGCCCAATGGAATCTCTTTTATCAACACTTGAATGGAAGTAGTAATTACTTACCCCGGCAGAGTTTTGTGGGGGTCATGACTCATGAGACTCATGATGTTGTGCTACTTTTCATGACACTCAGTTTCAGTACATGGGCCCAATCATCAGTATTATGATAGGAATATTGGGGGCAATTCTTGGTCCAACCTGTCAATCCCATGCTTTTGCAGCCTAGTAATGCACAGCTGAGTTTACCCTTTTTACTTTGGGGTCGGCCCTGCTGAGGTAGATGCTTCCAACCCGTTTAATAAGTGGGCCAGTTTTGCGGGTGTGAATTGTGATCCTACTCGCTATGTAACCCGCCAACCCAATATGATCACAATCCAGCTCGTCTAATAGCACTAATTTGTTGCGCTAGCCGAGGGTTGGGCTTGTTGAGGTTGATATTCCCTACCTATTTAATAAGTCGGCCTGTTTTCGGATGTGATCCTACTTGCTAATGAACCCGTCATCCCGATCTGATTTCTATCCAACTAGACTAATTTCACTTTACAGCTCTGATTACAGTATTACTTAGTTGGTATTAGGGATCAGGTTCAGTTTGAGCCCATAAATGTTACCTACAAGTCAATAGCCAACCTAGCTTCGCCTTACCTGTTGCCAAGTGCCAATATAATATATGTTGTTCCTACAATGATGACATTCATTTCATAGGGTTAAGGATAGGATGAGAAGGTCTACCCAAAATATCACTCTTTGATATGAATCTAACCTTAGCCAGTAACTCCCATATTATAGTATTTTTGTTAATTAACAAATGCCCTCATTGCACGAATAAAATAAGAATGTTTGAAATATTTCTACTATAAAATGTACAACAGCAAATGGTATATTGCCTTTATATCCTGAAAGGTTTATCACCCTTCTTCTTGAGGGATGAAAGTAAAAAATGATAGATAGCTCAGTCCTTATTTCAAAAAAGAGGACTTACATATGATTACTTTGTCAGCACTAGTTACATCTTACAACTAGTATCATTACCAAAATTGTAGAAGTACTTGGTTTGACAAGTATGAACCCATATCGGTTTTATTTAAACCAATGACGACATGCATACAATGCTTGTTGGCTGTCAAAATTCACTCCAATTACAATAGTATATACCGTTAGATTATTTCAACAAAGGTCACTCATCGTATCACATCATTGTCCCCAGTAACTACAATGATTGTTATCAACAAAAAAATATATATGGAAGAAAACTACTTGATTTGACCTATACGAGACCCATCTTTAATGGATCCAACTCGATCATATTGCATACCTACTTACATGTAGACATCGACCCAAATTTCAATTCAGTCTGATACATATTGTAGATTATGTAGATTGATGTGTAAAACACGATAATATTTTGCATGTCTATTAAATGATGCGCTAACTGCTATAGGTTTGTATAATAATTTCTCATTCATTCTTCACTTTGGGGCACAAACTAGAATTTAACAAAAAAAATCTACATCATAATATTAAACTTTATTGTGATCTGAATGCAACCATAAATTATTCCAATTTTACAAAAAAAAAAAAAGATAGGGAAACACTCAAGGATTAACAAAATTGCAATTGACTCTGACCTTTCCTTCACCATTTCCTGTGAGAACCTGGGTGTTTCCAAGATTCACCATGGACACTGCAAACTGTTGATAGAAAAGCATGGGCTGTGTGGCCAATGCAGCAACGATCGGGGCCGTCCTTGGATCAGAGTAGAGCAATTGATCAGTGGACAACAACTCCATCTTCTTTTGAAGGTTTGTATAATAAGCAGAATCAATGGTTTCTGGGGTTGTGCCATCAAGATCAGCATATTCTGAGGCCATTCTACATTTTCTCTTCAAGATATTGAGATACTTCGTATCAAGGGTAGGATCTGGTTTGCCTGTTCCTTTGTAGTTATAAAGCCTATCTTGGATTGAACCACATGCACTTCTTCTGATAGTATGTGACCCTGTAAAACTTGTTACAATAAGCATTTACTTAATTGCAATTGCTTAAATTTTGAGGCGTGGACCCACACTCACATGGCAGCTTTGTGGGAGTTCTACAAAGAGGGGCGGAAACCTCTCGTATATTGCATTGAATTTTATTTTAATAGTAGCCCCGTAAAGGGAATTTTATTTTTCCCCCACCGCCCATAGGTGTAAATTATAAGTCATTCGTACTTGGATTCAAACTCACAACGGAATGCTCTTATACCATATCAAATTTTCGTAGCTAACTATGTCAAGTCCCAAATTTTTATATTGGGTCATACCAGTTTGTCGGGCTTGAGTTGGGTTAAGAGGGTCAAATAGATCGGTTTAACACAATTGGGCCTGAGTTAATGGACTCTTTTTGGGCCAGAGGACTCTTTTTGAAATTTCTTAAAACCTACTAGAAAGCAGGAGGCCCTTCCTTGTAATTTAGAAAAAACCCCCTCTCTTATATAAACTTTACTCTTAGGGATTTCCCATTCTTCCATCTTCTTCCTCTCTTCTGCAACCAAGCTCTAGAAGTTCTCCAGGGGGAAACCAAGGTTGGATCTTCTGCTCTTCAGATTTGCTTTTGGCTTCGAGATCCAGACAAGTGGATAACTATAAACAATGGCTTTTGGTTATTTGTAATATCTTTTTGTTGTTTGTTGGATAATATGCTTTTAGTAGGATTTCTTCGTTTAGATTTAAACTTTCATATGATTTCATTGTTTTGATTTGGTGCCTTGATTTGGATTAATAATGGAGGTGTGATTTCTTTCTTTTATGCAATATAAAAATATGTTTTTCAAAAAAAAAAAAAAAAAACCAAAAGAGAGCATTGCCGCTGCCTGCCCAGCTAGGCAGCACGTGCTGCCTGGGCAGCCGGGCAGGCCTGGGCCTGCTGCCCTGGCCGGCTGGGCAGCGGCTTGGCCCGGTTGGGCTGGGCTGGGCTATCTGCCTGGCGGGCCCGAGTCGCTGGAGGGCCATGGCTGGCGGGCCCAGGTTGATGTGGGGCCCATTTTGTTTAAAATATATATATAACAATAATAATAGTAATAATTAAATAAGTAATTAAGGTTTAGGTTATTTGTTTAAAATGATTTAGGAAGTTGTGTTTTAATTAATGGTTTGATATATTAGTAGCATTTAAAATGATAAGATGGTTAACCTTTGGCTTGCCCAGGGGTTAGTCAATTCCCTGCTAAAACTTTCACCTTAAATTTAGGAAAAATTTTAAAACATAGCTCAAGTTTTACCAAGATTTCAAAAAAGGATAAAAAAAAATTTTACATTTCAAACCAGGCTTTAAGTTTTTTGTGTACATTTCAAATCAAGACAACTGGCGAGAAATTAAATTTTTCGATGAGAAATAGAGTTTTCGGGCCATTGTTATTTAATTGATCACCTGAATGCCATGGACTCCGACCCACTCAACCTTACCTCACAGTGATTAAGAAGCTTGACGATCTTCAACGTGCATTTGGCTAGAAATTGGCGTATCTCCACGTGACCCAGCACCGATACACAACCAATGGGCAAACCAAGTCGGTCAACTTGGGAGTGACCGAGCGAAGATGAGGGGACCCGCTACCTATGAGCGCACCTTCACATGTAGTGGGGGCTACACTGGAGAGTTTGGAATGAAAGCTATTGCAAATGGAGATGCAGACTTGGTCTCATATGGTCGGCACTTTATCTCCAACCCAGACTTGGTTTTGAGATTTATGGTGAACTCAGTGTTGAATAGGTACATTCAGGCTACATTCTATACAGAAGATCCCTTCATCGGTTACATTGACTACCCATTTCTTGGACAGTAATATGCATAAGGATTTTTATATTGGCTAATTCATGGGTTGGACAAAACTTGAGTCCATTAGCATTATATTTTATACATCTTTTAGTATGGACCGCCGTATCAGTCGTAAGATGCACTGAAGTGAAGAATTGAAATGCTTTTATAAGGATAACATGGTTTTAAAAGGTCATATCTCGCAAACTAAGCTTTGAATATAGGCAACCTACCTACCATTGGGATGGTCGTTCCGAGTAGATATCCGTAGAGCCTAAGATTTCATCAATTGGAACTAAAATGATAAAATTATAGCCACGAGTAATTTGTAGAATTTTATGCAAAATTTCATCCAATCAATCGAGCAGACATTCGATCAATCCAACTTGACGCGGTAGCTTGATTTGATCGATCCGACCTTTGACCGATCGATGGGCATTGTGCTGAAATTTACCGACTTGCACAAAAACCGTTCTTGTTTATACCAGAATTTGCCTGTTTTGTTCCTACTTATACTCTAATCCTAAGTCACAAATTGTGGCTTATAAAATGGCGTATCTCATTGTTTTAAGTAGAGATTGCTTATTGGAGATTATCTTCTCTAAAGTTTTTCATTAGAGAGTTGAAAGGTTAAAGTTCTGCTCTAGAGATCTTTATCTTTAACATCTGTAAGCATAGAAGATTATTTTGAGAGTCAAATACAACATCTAAAAGGTGTACAGGTACTTGGATCTGTAACAAAAGACGGCAGAAAGTCGTTGCAACATGGTGCTATGCAAGGGAATCACAAGCCCTTACGTTATGCGATAACTGGATAATGATTTTAAGTATTTATCTTTTAACTATGGTAAAAATCATGTCTTTTTGTGGTGTGTTCTTTTTGTATTGATTTGATTTTTATTTCCACGACGTAGTTGATTATTTGCACACAGAGTATTAAGAGTGATTGCATTAATTCATTCTAGAGGTTCCCCCTAAACTTTCGAGTGGTATTAAAGTGGGTTGCACTAATTTGCTGTGTTTGATCCTAAGTGATATCTAGAATAGTGATCAATTAAGAAGGCACATTCATTGTGAAACCTCCATTGTTTAATGGTTCAAATTATGCTTATTGGAAGCAAATAATGATTGGGTTCCTCAAATCCATTGATGATGGTGTGTGGCATATTGTTGAGGATAGTTATTTAAAACCCATAATTACTACTAAGGGGCAAACAATTACTAAACTTAAAACCCAATGGACTAAGAAAGAGAAGCATGCCTTCAACTACAATAATAATCCCATGAATGGTATTTATAATGGAGTGTTTGTTAATGAGTTTCGTCGGATTTTCACATGTAAAACTACAAAAGACGCTTGGAATGTTTTGAAAACTGTATATGAGAGTACCTATATTGTCAAGCAAGCAAAGCTGCAGTGGTTAAATAAATCCATTGAAATCATTGTAATGGAAAAAGATGAAACCTTCAATCAGTTCTATGCTAGGCTGAATGACATTATCAATTTTATTTTTAATTTAGGCAAAGAAATTCCTGAAAGTAAAATTGTTAAGAAGATTTTAAGGTCTTTTACTTCAAAGTTTGAATCAAAGGTGGATGCTATTGAAAAGAATAAGAATTTAGAGACCCTCACTGTGAATCAATTAGTTAGCAATATTCCAACTTTCGAAGAAAACCGTTTAAATAAGGAAAAATTAGTGAAAAATAATAGTTTGGCTTCTAGAGCTTCTAGAGAATTAGTGAAGAAATCTAAAAAGAAAATTGAGACTAATTTGGATTCTGACAAAGATATCACTGAGTTAATGATTCAGTTTCAAAACCTCATGAAGGCTAAGAAAACTAAGTGGAAGGGATCAAAGTCTGAGAAAAACATAACTTTAACAAAGATCAAGTGTTTTGATTGTCAAGCTTATGGTCATTATGCCAGTGATTGTCCTAAAAGGAAAAAAAATTCCAAGCATAAAGCTCTGAAAACTTAGAATGATGATTTCTCAGAAGAAGAGAAAGATCCTGAACATAATCCTAAAGATATTGTGGATGGCAAATTTATGAATTTTATGGCTAGTTTCACTGTTTCTGATGACAGTTCTGCTGTAGAGAATGCTGATTATGTAATTTCAGATGAAGAAAATGATTGGGAAACAAAATATGAAATTTTGTTGGAAAAGTCTATACATATGAGCAAGTTATTTGAAAAGATGCCCTGAAGTGAAAGGAAGAGATTTTGTCTCTTAAGAGAGAGTTAGAGGATGAAAAATCAAAGGCTCATCTCTTGAAAGAACAAAAAAACTCCTTGGTTAATAAGTTGACTACTAAGAGTCACAAATATGGTCCACTAAAAGATGATTTTAAAAAACTTAAGCAAGAGTTTGAAACTTTAAAGAAAACTTGCAAATTGTTAAGGCTGAAAAAAGAAGACTTAGCTGACAAACTGAAGATTCCATTGTTTGAGCTAGATTCCACAAAAGTTTCTCCGAACAAAATGAATACTGGCTAGAAGATTCTTGAAGACATCTTGTGTTCAGAAGTTGCCTAATGACAAGTGTGGTCTTGGTTTCAATGATGGTACATCTACTTCAAAATTTAAAAGTAAATTTGTTTTTGTTAGAAGGATTGTACATAATACTTCACATGTTGTATATGATGACAATGTTTGGAGTAGTTCAAAAAAGGAGAATGTGTTATGTTCTTTATGCACATCCACTTGTTACACTATAGAGTTAAAGGACACATTCGTCCCCATTGCAAGAAGCTGCATAGTTTGCCAAAGTATATACAATGATGAAAACAATTGTTTGAACTAAAGGTCAAGACAAGAGCAATTTAGGTTAGGAAGTCTGATTTATCTGTAGAAGTCGTTTACACAGTGTTGAAAGCTCAAACTATGCAAGTGTGAGTGGCTACATGCAAAAAACCCTAATCATAATGATTAAGCTCCCACTCCTAGTGGTGCTAGGAAAATACAATCAAGGGAGAGCTACTACTAGATCCAAGTTGGCAAATTTGTTACATGATGATCATTAGCATTGTCAATTATGGAGAAAATGGGTAGATATTGCATTCAGGGGGAGACAATTCTAAGTTATGATGTTGAAAGTTCAGATGTTCAGAGACAAACAAAAATAATACATATCTACAAGTGTGCTAATGGCAATTTTTTATTTTTGCTGAAAATTCAATGTATTTTGGGTAGATTAAATTGTATTGTTTTAGGGGGTTTTGTCCGTAAATTGGCAAAGGGGGAGATTGTAAAGATTTTTATATTGGCTAATTCATGAGTTGGGACAAAACTTGAGTTCATTAGCGTTGTATTTTATACATCTTTTAGTATAAACCATGGTATCAGTCGCCAGATACACTGAAGTGAAGAAATCGAAGAAAGAGTAACAAATTGAAGTGTTTTTATAAGGATAACGTGGTGTAAAAAGGTTATATCTTATAATCCAAGCTTTGAATATGGGCAACCTACCTACCATTGAAAAGCTCGTTTCGAGTAAATATCCGTAAAGCATAAGATTGCGTCAATTAGAGCTAAAACAATAAAGTTATGGCTTCGGGAAGTTTGCAAAATTTTGTGCTAAATTTCATCCAATCAATTGAGCAGACATCCGATCAATTAGACTTGAGGCAGTAGCTTAATCTGATCGGTCCGACCTTCGATCAATCGATTGGGCTTTGTGCTGAAATTCACTGACTTGCACGAAAACCTTCTTGTTTGTACCAGAGTTGCCTTTTTTATTCCTACTTGGACTCTAATCCTAAGGCATGAATTGTGAGTTATAAAAAGAGGTTTTCTCTCAACCCTAAATACAAATCTCATTGTTCTAAGTAGAAATTGCTAATTAGAGATCCTATTCTCTAGAGTTTTTTATTAGAGCGTTGAAGGGCTGAAGTTTTGCTTTAGAGATCTTTGTCTTCAATATCTCTTAGCTTAGAAGATTATTTTGGGAGTCAAGTATAACATTCAGAAGGTGTCTAGGTACTTGGGATCTGTAATATAAAACGGTAGGGAGTCGTTGCAGCGGGGTGCTATGCAAGGGAATCACAAGTCCTTAGGTTTTGCGAGAACTGGATAATGGTTATCTTGTAAATGTATTATGATTCGTTGTGTTTGATTTTTTATTGTGGTTTTTTTCCGATTTGAGTTTTTATGAAAAAATCGTGTCTTTTTGTGGCATGTACTTTTGTGTTGATTTGATTATTATTTTCATTACGTAGTTGATTATTTGCACACATAGTACTAAGAATAATTGCGTTAGTCTATTTTAGAGGCTCCTCTGTAACTTTCAACATGGGAATGACTACCCTCGGGCTTGCCTATGATGGAATTATCAGATTTCAGGTCTTATGGTGTAACAGTAAATGAAAAAAAAGAACATTGAGTATCCATTCAAAGTTGTTATCAGAGCTGCTCGGCCCCAGAACATGACCACGCATCAAAATTCCATCCCATTTCATGTTAGTATTGTCTTCGGTATTGTCTGTAGAAGAAAAGCGAAACTGTGTTTAGTAATGGATGTTTAAGCTTTCCATTTAAGGTGTCATAATTTTTGAAAAAAATTGAATAACATTTGCCGAAAAACTCAATTTCTCGCTGATTGTCCTAATTTGAAATGTAAATAAAAAACTTAAGGCCTGATTTGAAATGTAAAATATTTTTTGTCCTGTTTTAAAATCTGAGCAAAACTTCAGCCCTGTTTTAAAATCTTCCCTTATATTTATTTAACACATAAAGTTTTACATTACTTTATTATTACTTCTTATTTTCTAATTTTTGAACATTGACACCAAAATGCTTTGGCATCATTGTTAATAAAAGTTTTATATATTTTTATTTCTTACTTTTTCTTTTAACATTGACACCAATATACTTTGGCAACGCTTTGCCCAACCCTGCCCCAATTTACCACGGCTGCTTCATATGTGTAAATTACAGTGGCTGCCAATTCATTGGAAGTGAGTGTGAGGAATAAAAGAATACAGCATGTTTGGAGAAGAATGTCATGACCTAATCAGTCATCATGCTGGGTGCTGGAAAACATTCAGGTTTGAGAGAGATAAGAAATGAGAGTGAATCGTTGATCTTGGGGGCATTATGATAATGACTAAACATCAGGAATGTTTGATTGGTGACTCAAAACGGTTGATCTTGGAGACCTTAGCACAGTGGGCCAAGCACCAAAAAATCAGATCAATTGAGGACCTTGATTGAAAAAAAAAAGAAGAATAGGATGGCTATGAGGGTCGAATTTGGGTCAGGCTGGCCACTGTAACTTGTAAGAGCATAACCGAATCGGTCTGTTTGTTACTGGGTTCAGAATGTCAACCTGAGCCAACCCATAAGTTAAAGCGATCAATCCAAATCCTCAATCGCCCGTTTGTTTCCATTTATTAAATGGGCTGCATAAATAAAACCTTATTACCCAGCACAGAAGTTAAATAAGTGTATCACAGCACTGAATTACTAGGTCAGTTTTTGGCCAAGTTGGCAGGTCAGTTGGGAATTACCACGCCTACCACATGCTCCCAATGCTTCTAATAGCTCATTTATTGATTGGTCCACTAGCCTTGGACAGGGCAGGCAGTTTTCCCCCCTTTAATTTTTTAACCCTTCACCCAGTATCAGACAGATTGATTGCTAATTTCCTCCATAATCCAATGGCGGCCCAAACATACAAAAATTTATAAGAACGAAATTGGTTTGAGGCGTTGAAAATGATAGAACTGATACAATCATGTGGGACTATAAACACCTACCTCATGGGAGCAGTGTGGACGAAAAAATTGGTGCTTCTTTTTTTACTGTAACTACTATAATACAACGCTTGCATGGTCTCAGACAAGATTATGAAGGATGTCCTAATTCAGGCTCTTACGCGACCCGCAGTTGCTCTTCAACATGTACTATATAAACTGACAAAAAATGATTGCCTCCATTTGTGTGTAAACTTCAAATAGACACTGGTGGAATGCACCATCATCCTTTGACAGTCATGCTTGACCACATTTCCGTAAACATGCTACTCCCTCTTCCAAATAATCTTGCCTGGCAATCCAAAACTCTGGCGCATCCTGCAAATTGTTTCTCAAAGAATAAGCTGCAGCTCCAAAGTTCAAATAAGGGAGAGTGAGGTACCCTATGATGGACCACCAGAAATTTTACACCAACAAATCATCCTACTTGGATCCATCAAATATAGGGCATGCCCCAATACTGAGCTAGGGGGGCCTATAAATAGATAGTATATTCAACAGTCCGCAATCAAAAGTACCTGTTAAATGGCTTGGTAAAGGGAATGGTGCACCCACCGGGCCATCTCTATGGCTGCTCAACAAAATTACCATTCATTTTGGCTGAGGATAGTATATTCCCACTGTAAAAATCCCATCACTGGAACAGGCAATCTCTATTGGCTTCTCAAGAAGCTTATTATTATATATATATATATATAGAGAGAGAGAGAGAGAGAGAGAGAGAGAGAGAGAGAGAGAGATCTAATTAAGAAAAAAAAAAGGATGGACCAGTATACCTTCATTATTCCTGCAAGCACTGCACCTCCCAGATATACCATATGCTTTCTCCGTGGTGGGTCCTCTATTCGTAAGCGTAATTTCTGTAATCGATGAGCACTAATCGTGAGAAAAGTTGTCTGATGTTCACAATTTTAGTGCTTTTGACTAGCATTAGAGTAGGGTATAATAGGATCCTGAGTTTCTGAAAATAATCAATTTCTGATGTTTGCAGTTCCACTCATAGGACCATACTGAAGCAGTGCAGGGGAAGAAGATTAGCCAACGGGCTAATCTCCAAGCCAAAAGGCTTAAGGATAAATTGTCTAGGTGTCTCACCAAAGACAAATAACTCTCTCAACTGAGAACCAATGCCCAAAGCTTTATTCAATATCAAAATCTATATCTCTTGAAGAGATTACAACCTTTATTTATAACTAAAACATTCTCTAAGAAAGGAAATACCTAATTCTAAACAGATAAGAAATCCTAAATCAAATCCAACTGGAATCAAATCCAACTGGACTTGCCAAATATCAAGCAATTACTATTAATAGAATCCTACTACAATTCTACTATGTTTTTGGGCCTGCGGGTGTAGACTTTCAATCGGGGCCCATTATGATGGCCTGGTCAATCATAGATCTGGCCTGCATCAGTTCTCCCCCGCTTGGAGGAGAACTCGTCCTCGAGTTCTGTAAATATCCACCTGGGTCGAAAATCATTCGAACAAACTTCCGTGTTGTGGATTGAGCATCAGATTGATAATATGCCTTGAAAGCTGGATCGAATCTTCTATTCCACTCAGAAGTAGGTTGGAGGCGATGTGTCTGTTGACGGTTGCATTGACAGTGTGATCTGACCATTATATGCTTTAATAGTAGACTCTGTAATAAGATAGCATAATTGTTGACATTAGTTGATCTCTGAAGATGAAATCAATATGGTGCACGTCAATTAATGTGGACATATCTTCTTGCAAAACCACTGGGGCAATTGATTTGTCACCCGATGTGGCAATCAGATCCATTGGATGATTACTGTCTGCTTGTACATCATCTTGCTTTATCTCTTGCTTCTCATTTGAAGTTACAATAAGATCTTTCTCTCCATGAATGGGCTTTTCAACATCGTCGGTGGAATTTGTGTTTTGCCTGTGTTCATCTTGTGACTCTTCAATTGATGGTGATGAGGTAGATGAAGATGTTGTCGATTGTAATGGAATAAGGTCAACATATTGTCCTTTCCAATAGAAAGAATAGATATTCTTCTCTTTGTCATATTGCACATTCCGATTAAGAAGCCATGGTTGTCCCAAAAGAATATGAGTGATATTCATGGGAATTACATCACACCAAATTTTATCTTCATATACACCAATCTTAAAAGATACTAAACATCTGTGAGTTACAGTAATGACAGAAGCATTAGACCATGTAACTTCGTAAGGCATTGAAAGAATCTCTGTAGGCCAATTGAGTTTGTCAATAACATATTGTGCCACAAAATTGATAATACTGTCATGATCAATAACTAGATTAGTTAATCGATCTTCACACCTTACTCGCGTCCGGAATATCATAGTCTGTTTCCACTCTTTGTCTTCCTGTTCATTGGTGGTGAGAAGTCTGCGAATGACAAGGGTGTGAGTATCTTTACCTTCAAATTTTGTTCCCATCAGATGATCTTTCATTCGTTGTGGAGAATGTTCTTGCTTAGGCTTGACTTGTTGCTGGTGAGACCATTGAAGCATGTGCTCAATATGAATTGCTTCTTTGTATGCTTCATGAACACTGTGACATAGTTTCATCTTCTCAAGAATCTCTGGCTTTAAACCTCTGAGAAAGCGAGTTAAATCATGCAGCTTATTTTGTTCTAAGCCACAAACTTGATGCAATCTTGAAAATTGATTTAAATATTCATAAACTGTCGAATTTGCCTGTATGAGATTGAGGAACTGCTCAAAGTAGACCTTATTTGCAAAATACCAATCTCCATATTTATACTCATATAACATGCTTTGAATTTCATCAGATGGTCCAAAGATTTGCATTTTGATTTCTCAAAATTGACTGACCTAATGGCTTGATCTTGTAGACAAAAGACGCAAGTGAAGATGGAGCGTGAATCGGACTAAAATATCATCATTTTGAGAAGCAATGACTAAGATCAATCAATCCAAAAAGAATGGATAATTTTTTTGCTGAGCCCACTTATATATATATATTTTGTACTGCTGTGGATCTGAACTTGGGTTGGGTTAGACCCAAACGTGAGACCAACTTGATATGGGCTTAAAGTAGACTCAGGTCAAGTGGGACCTGAACTCAACCCACAACAGTAAATTCAAGACAAGAGCCCTTGAGATGTCAATGAGCTGGGTCGGAATCTGACCTGCACTAAGGCCCACAAGAGGAGTCGGGCTGTTGTCACGCACGTGTCACGCACGTGTGACTTAAGAACCGTGAAGAAGAAAAAAGGGGTTCGACGCCTCTCTTTCGCTAAGCCTTCCCTGCACGCCTCCCTCTTTCTGTCTCTCTGCTTGACGAAAGGGTGAAGAAGGCTTCCGGCTGCTGTTGCTGTAACGAGAGGAGAAAAACAGGGGTTTTCGAAACCCTGCTTCGTCGACTGCTGTGATGCTTCAAACGGCACAGGAACAGAGGAGGCGGGGGCAGAGGAGGTGGACGACGACGATGCCGACGACGATGACCAAGTGCGGTCCGCGTTGCAGTGGAGCGACGAGATCCAGGTACGCCCGATGTCTCTACTTTGCTGCTCTCTTGTCTGTTGCGTTTTTTTTTTTTCTTTCTTCTCTTGGCGCTGTGACGGAGGGGGTTTGGCCGATAGTGGGGATTTTGGGTTTCTTGTGAGGGACAAAGGGGTATGGGGATCCGGCGAGGAGATGGGTCGCAGAAGGTTCCCGGGGGGGCGGTTGGGTTGCCAGTGAGAGATGGAGGGGTGTGGGGTTTCGGCAAAGTGTTCGGTGGTGATGGGGAAGATGGCTAGGGTTTTTCGGTATTGCTGTGGGGGGCGGAAAGTGTTGCGGAGTTCTGGATAAGGGACTCTGGGTTGCTGGTTTAGGAAGTGGGCTTTAGATTTGGGGATATGGGTTTGGGGATGGATGACTGTGATCGAAGGGGTGGGTTCGGTTCGAAGGGGGTGGGTACGGCTGGGGCGATGGGGAGGTTTCCGGTGGGCTGCGGGGTTGAATCGGGTCGGGGGTGGATCGGGTGGGCGCCGGAAAGGGGATTGAGTCTGGATCGGTTGCCGGTGAGGGTTCCAGAGGGTTGACAGGGGGGGTTAGGGGACTCGGGGGTGAGATCGGTGGCAGTGGAGGAGAGGGAGAGGGAGAGGATGGAGTGCGGTAAAGATGCGGGAGAGGTCGAGGGATTTCGGTATGGAGTGGGGTTGGAGGGTTTCGGTATGGCTTGGAGGTGGGTTCTGCCGTAAAGGATTGGAGAAAGATGACGATGACAGACGAGGGGATGCGATGGGGAGGATGCACAATGGATGATGACCGAAGGAGAGCAGACGACCGGGAGAAAGATGTTACCTCGAATCAGCGATCAGGCGGCGATCCGAGCGTGGATCTTCGGCTCTGATACCAATTGAAGCAGCGCAGGGGAAGAAGATTAGCCAACGGGCTAATCTCCAAGCCAAAAGGCTTAAGGATAAATTGTCTAGGTGTCTCACCAAAGACAAATAACTCTCTCAACTGAGAACCAATGCCCAAAGCTTTATTCAATATCAAAATCTATATCTCTTGAAGAGATTACAACCTTTATTTATAACGAAAACATTCTCTAAGAAAGGAAATACCTAATTCTAAACAGATAAGAAATCCTAAATCAAATCCAACTGGAATCAAATCCAACTGGACTTGCCAAATATCAAGCAATTACTATTAATAGAATCCTACTACAATTCTACTATGTTTTTGGGCCTGCGGGTGTAGACTTTCAATCGGGGCCCATTATGATGGCCTGGTCAATCATAAATCTGGCCTGCATCACATACCATGAGATCCAGACTGTTGATTTGATGGATGTTGGTGTGAATTTATTTGTTGATGTATTTACTTCAGAAGGAGAAAGAAAAAGAAAGAGGCAGGATAATTTTGGAAGATCCTTCATTATGTGACAATTATATCATTATTATTATTATTATTTTCTGGCCCGGTTTAATCTTCCTCAAGTCTCTTTGTAGGCAAATGGTTCTTATGCGAGTGACTTCTGCGGTGTATGTCAAATGTCAGAAGACCCTTGATGGGACAAAGATGAAAGCATATGACAAATGACAATGTCCAGGGACCTCTCTGCCCATAGAATGTATTGGGAAACAATTTAGGAAGCAGAAGCTTCTCACTAATAAGGGGTAATGGCGCAAAACAAGGCTCTCCTTGACAGCAAATACATAGTTTGGTCTCATCCCAATTAATGCATGCATGCAGGTCCATGATTTGGTCTATATTAAGTAATTAACTGTTGAGATGAGATCCACCATTGATAGAGGTTGTCCAAAAACTTATGAGATCCACCATTGATGGAGATTGCTCAAAAAGCTTCTCAGATTAAAAGAAACTAGCCATCCATTTTGACTTTATTGACCTTTGATATATTTGATTCATGACTGGTAATTTTGAAGCCACTGATGGAAGAGTTGCTATGTTCCAGGCTTGAGGCTAGGAGATTCTTCAGATGTCCTCCATCCACAATGGGGTATCCCATTATATCAATGGTCTAGGAATAAGAAAAGGAAAAACTAAAAACTTGATGCTGGTCAGACCCCATCATTCCCCACAGCACCAGATGGCATAGCTATCATCTATATGAAATACACGTGAGGGTGATATAATTCCTCTTCGATTTCTTCAAATACATGCAAACGTATGTTGTGATGTTTTCAGTGATCGGTAATTTGTTGCAAAACTTTCAAAGAGTAGATATGTGCATGTCATAGAAGGGAAAAGATCTGCAGTGGATGCTGAAGGAAATGATCTGGGAAAGAGACAAGAAACAGAATATACTTGCTACCTTAAGCCCATCCTTATTTCCCTTCAAGACAACTTCAAGATACCGATCAAGTATTTCTTTCTCCAAACTGTTAAAAAAAGGGAAGGGCAGATGCTAACAAAGATCAATTAACTGCTCCAATTCATAATGCCCACATATAATAGGTCATTTGGTAAAAATTGATTTAAAACAATATTACCGGCTTGGCAACCCAGGATACATGGTGCTCCCTCCACTTAGAACAATATGCTGGTAGAGCTGCAATGAGAAAGCAATTTATAAAAACGATGACGATCAAATGAATCCTGTGAGCAATGCTACAATCCAGGACTGAAGAAACAATCTGAAAACAACATTTTGTCCTACATCATAATGTACAAGGATTGGCATAGAAATTTTTAGTTAATTAACAGAACCTTAATTGAAAGAGTTGGCATTAACATACAAACATACACCATTGGAGAGGCAACCTTGCCTCAATTCAGCTACAGAGAGAACATTTAGGTTGTAGACATCATTGATCATACACAGATGCATCCCCCTTACATGGTAACAAGCAACAAGAAAAAAAATGTAATCATTCGAAAAGGCAAATTGCAAATGATACAAAAGAATCCTGTGACCAATGCTACCATGCAAAATATTTGGCGTGATCGTTATATTAGGATTCATAACACTAGGTGACTTTGGGAAGAAGACAAACTTTCTCCTCCTTGTTTGGACTAATGGACTCCATCACGAACCCTAAACTCATTTACTTGTATGAAACAATCCTCTAAATTAGCACCAAATAGATATTTTATGGCCTGATTCGAAAAAACTGTCACTCAGAAATCAGAATCAACTGATCCAGATGCTTACACAAACAGACAACCACCAAAGTGGGTTGTTTCCTCTATGAACACTGCCTCTTATGACCTCTTGACATTCTGCGAACAGAACAGGCTACACATATGAACATGATCAGACTACAAATGAAGAGAAATAGATCTGTTTGACTCTGTCGAGACCCATATCTGTTCGTAGGGCTTACAAGATCGGAAATCACCAAATGTGTTCAGAGCCCTAGAGTAACCCAGAAGGGTCACTGGACTTGTTTGCAAAACCCAGGAACCCATTCATTGTAACCTAGGACCAGTTTGTCACTGTTCATGGAGGCTGTAAAGATCACCATAAGCTTTTCGCAAAGGCTACAGATCACCATAGGCTGGTTTTTGCTATTTGCAGAATCCAGGACCTGTTGTTGATGTTCACAATGGCTGCATAAATCACTGCATAGTAGGATCCTCTTCAGAAAGTTCAACAACTTTAGATCCTCCAACACTTGGACCATTTCTTCAGTCAATTCCCTTGACCCCTTCCCATGGGTGCCTCTTGCCTGTGGGACTGTTCTGATACCAAGTTGAGACTTGGCCATCTCCCTCTCTCTCCCTCTCTCTGTGCTAAGGTGAGGGTGTATCCCGTTTTCAGCAGAAGGGGCAAAAAGCCCCTCGCTTGACTCATCTCTTTTTTGGCATGCATAGCATGGTTCTTCTGCAGTTGAGACCAAGTTTAGGTGGGTCTGGTTGACTGGACCCAAGAGACAAAAGTTCCTGGTGGTCAGATAGGTTAAGTAAATTAAGTCAGACTTGAGACCTCTCATGCCCACTAAAAGCATGTTATGTTTGCTCCTTTGAAGGTTCATGTCTTATAGAGTTATTCAGACTATGATTTATGTGTTGCTTTCACTTGTGGGTTGCACTGGAGATAGTCATCAGGACTTAGGATTTATTTGGGTGCAGTATCCGCAGATATTAGAGTCTATAGGTTTTGTTGAAGTCAGGGGAAGAGGAACTATGAAGATTCCACAATTACTTGGTATGTGAATCCAGGTGACTAGTAAGTTATAGGTGAGTGACACGTCATCCATTGTTATGCTGAGCTATGAGAGTGTTCATCAATTGAAAGGTTGTGGAAAACCTGTTCAATGCCTCAACCAGTAAGAAAGACGATGTGATGTTGTATGGCATTCTAACCAAGGATCAAAATAGAAGTTGCTATGGTCATAGTGGGCAGTGGCCAAAACGCTACATAGCGAGTGATATGTAGCAGTTGCGGCGCTATGCAGTGGCATAGCAGTGTGAGTTTTTTAAGTGGTAAATAAAAAACCCAAATCTTGTGTAGCAATTAATCTAGTGTTTGTTTTAGTTGTTTGGAACCACAGAAGGGTAGAAACAACATTAGGAAAGGCTTATTGAGGAGAAGAAACCAGAAAAATAATGTTTTTAGATTAAAATTGCTTGGCGGTATAAGGTTTCAAACCATAGCACCGCTATTTTCAAAGTAGTGTAGCGGCCTCAACCGCTATGGCCAATAATACACGTAGCAGCTGCTATTGTAAACCATGATTCTAACCTCTTACGGTATGCAGTGTAGCATACCAAGGTGCTGTCCAAATCAGTAGTGTTACTGATTGTGTGTTTGTGAGCACATGAAGTTTTCATCTCCTTCATATCGAAGATCCACACAAGTGCTAAAAATCAAGTTCACAGTTTCTCACCAGAGTAGTCATGGAAGGAAGCAAAATCATGACATTATTTCCAAGCTAGTCATACTATCTAATGTACCGGCTTGAGGGAGAATGTTAATAAATAAGGGATTCTTTGTAATTTTGTGGTAATGGGTGTATTTGTCACTTTGAAAGTAAGTTATCCTAAACTAGCGTCAGATTAAATTTGAGTTATATTAGGCTAGTACTACGATATAATTAGATATCCTATGGGATTACGTTTCCTATTATGATTGTGATGAGTTTTCCCAATTTCAGTTGATATCTTCAGTTGTAGTTTATAAGGAGCCATTGGCTATTCACAATGAGATAGATCAAAAGAATTTTGTCAAGATGCAGCCACTAAATTTCAGCTCTATCATCAACCCAGGAGTCCCACCTGATGGGGACATCTTACCAAATTCCCCAAAACCATACAAAGTTTATCAGAGAAGAAAGCGCAGGGCAGCCGATCAAGCTCTAATCTGGTTGGATGATCAATACTATGGCATTGAACGCGAAGAAAAGACAAATCCACCGTTGGATTATCTTTCAGAGGAGATCCGACGGTTGGATTTCGTTTGATCACGATGGCAGAGCATCGACGGCCCATGTGCACAATTACAGTGAAGGCCCCACATAGGGAAGTGGCACATGGATTGGAGAAGTGAAGGGGTCCTTGGATTTAATTTTGTTTTGAGGGCCCATGGTTTGATTTGTTAATGTATTGGGTCCCATGTTTCATTTATTTCTTCCCTTAAGTTATTTGTTTGGTCCCATAGTTTAATTGTTTAATTAGTTTGGTCCCATATTACGTTTTTATTAGAGTCTGTAGAGGGACCCGTTTTGTTTTATCGATGTAATAAATAAGAGAGAAAAGGGGGGACCACCATTTAAGTGAAAAAAAAAGGAAACAAAAGATTCTTGCGAAGATAGACTTGCGCACTAATCCCAATGTGCGCAAGTCTATCTTGCGCAAGATCCCCTCCCTCCTTTTTCTCCTCTTTATTTCCTTTCATGTCTTCCTCTTTCTTCTTTTCCTTTTTCCTTTTTTGGTTGGAGAAATCCTTTAAATCTAGGGCTAGGTCTTCTCCACCATTATGATGCATGTAAGAAAAAAAATTCTGGAATAAGAAAAGAGCTTCTTCTTCTTCTTCTCCACTTGGTTGCAAGCCACCTTCTTGCCAACCACTTCTAACGCCTCCTGTGATTGGAGTTTGGTGAGAGCCCAATAAAGGTATTCTCTATCTCTTCTACTCTTCTCTTCTTGAGTATCTACTAGCCACCACAAGAGCCCAGATCTGATCTTGAACAACTGAACCAACAAGCCCTAAGTGTTGGAAGTTCTGCCTTCCATTAAGATCCGCTATTAAATCTGGGAACTATTACTGCGGGATCTGTGATAAGGGTCTAGATCTAATGTTGACCCACCCTTGGAATTTGTACTGATCCAGATCTGAATCTTAGACAAATTTCAGATCCAGATCTGAATTTTCTGCCCTTTCTGATTTCAGCACTTTTACTACATTGCAATAGATTAAGTTTGCATCGTCCTGCATCAATCTTGGTATCAAAGACATAGGTTCACTTAGGGTTCTGCGATTAGTTTCAGTTTTGGACCTTCTTTTCAAATCTGAAAATTACTTACAGCAGTGTATTTTCAGTTCTGGAATTTCTTTTCAAATCTGAAAATTACTTACAGCAGTGTATTTTCAGTTCTGGAATTTCTTTTCAAATCTGAAAATTACTTACAGCAGTGTATTTTCAGTTCTGGAATTTCTTTTCAAACCTGAAAATTACTTGCAGCAGTGTATTTTCAGTTCTGGTTCATCATATCACATCTGCAATTTACAGATCTGAAATCTATTCAGCAGTGGACATCTGCAATTGAGTTTCAGTTCTGAAATTTTTTTCTCTGCAGAGCATACACAGCATCGCAACACAACTGCAGTTGCTTTTCAGTTCTGGAAAATATTTTCAGCAGTGCATAAAGTAACCTTGCGTCACATCTGAAACTGATTTCAATTCTGAAAGTAATTTCAGCAGTGCATAACACATCATTGCATCATATTTCAGTTCTGAAATTATTTTCCGCAGTGCATAAAACATCATTGCAACGCATCTGAATCTGATTTCAGTTCTGAAATTAATTTCAGCAGTGCATAACACATCATTGCATCATATCATTGCATCATATTTCAGTTCTGCAATTATTTCCAGCAGTGCATAATAAATTTAGGATAGTCATCTTAGCATCCATCTTGTTTGCCCACTAGGAGTGGTAGGGATTTCCAAACCGAACACCTCACAATGGATTCATCCCAAATTTCCAAGTTGATGGATGAGGCGCTGGCCAAGAACAATGTCATTATGAATGAGAGGTTGGCTGCCATGCAGGCGCAATCTGACATCCGCCTTCAAGAGGCCACAACTCGCCTCGAGGCACACCTCGAACAGATTGAAAGGTCCCAACGTGATGATGACGGGCATCGTCATGTTCGGAATCGTCCACAAGGGAGACAAAGGGGTAGAGAGCGAGATAATGAGACCGACCTCGAATCTGAGGCGGGTGATGACCGTAGGCCCCAAGGCAGGAGACGGAATCCTGACGAGTGGGCCCTAAGAAGTGTAAAGGTTGAAGCCCCAACCTTTGATGGTCGCATTGATCCTAGGGTCTACTCTGATTGGGAATCTGACATGGACCATTATTTTGATTGGTATGATATGTCTGAAGAAAGGAAGGTCCGATTCGCCAAAATGAAATTGGTGAGTCAAGCCCGTTTGTACTGGGTTGATCTTGAGCGGGGTTTACAGCGTCGCCATGAGGCACCTATTGATACTTGGGATGAAATGAAGGAACACTTACGGGTCAAGTATCAGCCCCAATCTGACAGGGATAGACTTTTAGATCAAAAGTCTAACCTTAGACAGGGTAGCATGTCCGTGACCGAATACATCAATAAGTTCGAAGAACTTAATTTAAGATGTAATACCCAAGAAGACCTTCCTGAGCGAATTTCAAAATTTAGAACAGGTCTTCGCCCCGAATTTCAAAGGAAACTAATCACTGTAAAAACGGCCAGCTTAGAAGATATTTACGAGGTGACCCTTAACCTCGAGATAGCCATGAAAAACAAGCAAGCTAAACGCAGTGATTATCGGGGAACAGATTCCAAGCCTTATTCCTCGGGTAACAAATCTAATTCAAATTCCCAATTTACCCGTAATCCCACAAATGGACCGCATACATTTAGGGATAACAAAGGCAAAGGAATCGTTGGTGGCAGTTCTAAATCTCTCACCTGCCATAAATGTCACGGTTATGGACACCACGCCAGTGAATGTCCTACCCGCAACATCAATCTCTGCGTAGAAGACGTAGAAGATGAGAATGATCCTACGGTAGATACCTATATCCCGGATTTTGTGCCTAGCGATGAGGATTGTGAAAATCCGGAAGATCGTGTATCCTTTCTTCGATTTACACCCTCCTATCCTCAACATGGAAATGCACAATCTTTAACAAAAGATGATCCACCTAAATTAATGGTTTTAAGATGTGCATTGACCATTCAAGAAAATGAGGATTGGCGTAGAACTTCCATCTTTCATACCTACGTCAAGTGTAATGAGAAGAGCTGCAAGATCATTATTGATAGCGGGAGCTGTACCAATGTGGTGTCAGCCAGTAATTTGTCTAGACTAGGCTTGACCCATGTTCCACACCCTAAGCCATACCGCGTCTCTTGGGTGGATTCTACATCCATTCCCGTGACCCAACGGTGCTTGGTCCCAATTAGTATGTCCACCTATCAGGACCAGCTTTGGTGTGACGTGGTTCCCATGGACGTGGGACATATCATTTTAGGGAGACCTTGGCTTTATGATATGGATGTTACCAACTTTGGGCGTACAAACATTTCTGCCTTTCAATTCAAAGACAAAAAGGTAAAATTACATCCATTACCTCCTAAAGGCAAGGATAACCCTAAAGACAGTGTTAAACCCAGTACTAGTGCTTCCACTCCTACAACCAAGGGTTTACACATCTTAAGTGCAAGTGAGTTCCAGGCTGAGTTAGATGAGAGGACTCATAAGGGCTCTAAGGAGGATCCTATTGTTTATGCTGTAGTTTCTACGGATGTTGGTAAGGAGTCCACTATTGATGTTCCACGTGCTGTGGAACCTGTTTTTCAGGAGTTTAGGGATGTTTTCCCTGATGATTTACCAAACGAGCTCCCGCCCATGCGTGATATTCAGCATGCAATTGACCTCGTTCCAGGAGCGACCCTACCTAACTTGCCCCATTATCGTTTGAATCCTGCAGAACATGCAGAACTAAAACGGCAGGTAGAGGAGCTTCTTGCCAAGGGTTTCCTTAGAGAGAGCTTAAGCCCTTGCGCTGTTCTGGCACTGTTGACTCCAAAGAAAGATGGAACGTGGAGGATGTGTGTGGATAGTCGAGCTATCAACAAGATTACCGTTAAGTATCGATTTCCGATACCTCGGTTAGATGATATGCTTGACATGATGGCTGGTGCTACTATCTTTTCCAAGATAGATCTTAAGAGTGGCTACCATCAGATTCGTATTCGTCCTGGCGACGAATGGAAGACTGCCTTCAAAACGAAGGATGGGCTATATGAATGGCTTGTCATGCCATTTGGGTTGTCAAACGCACCAAGTACTTTTATGCGGGTCATGACACAAGTGTTGAGGCCATTTATTGGTAAGTTCTTGGTAGTCTACTTTGATGATATTCTTATCTACAGTACTACTACAGACCAACATCTTAAACACTTGTGGCAAGTTTGTAGTACTTTGCGGAAAGAACAACTATACGCAAACCTTAAGAAATGCACATTCATGGCGGATAATTTGGTTTTCTTAGGTTTCGTAATATCTGCTGCGGGCATGACTGTTGATCCTGAGAAGATTAGAGCTATTGTTGAATGGAAAATTCCATCCAATATTCATGAGGTTCGTAGCTTTCATGGTCTGGCCACATTTTACCGTCGATTCATTAAAGGCTTTAGTACCATCATGGCTCCTATCACAGATTGCATGAAAAAGGGTGAGTTTCGTTGGAGCCCAGCTGCTACTGCCGCTTTTCAGGAGATTAAAGTCAAAATGACAGAGGCCCCTGTCATGCGATTGCCCGATTTTTCTAAAGTTTTTGAAGTGGCTTGTGACGCGTCGGGTGTGGGAATAGGAGGTGTCTTGAGCCAAGAAGGACACCCAGTCGCTTACTTCAGCGAAAAGCTGAATGATGCTAAGCGACGGAAGTATTCCAATTACGAAAGGGAATTCTACGCATTAGTGCAAACCCTTAAACATTGGCGACATTATCTTTTGCCGCAAGAATTTGTCCTGTTCTCTGATCATGATGCTTTAAAATACTTAAATTCCCAATCTAAGTTGAAAGGAGAACATGCCAAATGGGTTGAACTCTTGCAAGAATACACTTTCGTGTTAAAACACAAGGCGGGAGTGGATAATAAACCAGCTGATGCGTTAAGTCGCAGGATCCATTTAATTCACTCCATGAATGTCGAAGTCACAGGGTTTGATCGTCTTCGAGATGATTACCCTACTTGTCCTGATTTCGGGGATATGTTTGCTTCACTTTCTGACAATCCTCTAAGAAGCATTGATCGATTTACGTTGAAAGACGGTTATATCTTTAGAGGTAATCAGATCTGCATTCCCCGGACTTCCATGAGAGAGTTTTTAATTTGGGAACTCCACGCGGGAGGCGTGGGAGGTCACTTTGGTCGGGATAAGACCATCCTTCTCGTGGAAGATCGTTTTTACTGGCCAAGTCTCAAGCGAGATGTTGCGCACACGATTGCGCGTTGCCGTACTTGCCAATTAGCAAAGCAACGCAAACAGAATATCGGCCTGTATACTCCTTTGCCCGTGCCTCACGCACCGTGGCAAGATCTTAGCATGGACTTCGTGCTTGGGCTTCCTAAGACATCCAAGCAGCACGATTCCATCTTTGTCGTTGTGGACCGTTTTTCCAAAATGGCCCATTTTGTTCCATGCTCAAAAACTTCTGACGCTTCGCATATCGCGAAGATCTTTTTCGAGCGTATTGTCAGCCTTCATGGTGTCCCAAAGACCATTGTGTCTGACAGGGATGTGAAGTTCACTAGCTATTTTTGGAAAACACTGTGGAAACTCTTAGGCACTAAATTGCAATTTTCTTCTGCCTATCATCCACAGACGGACGGACAAACTGAGGTAGTGAACAGAAGTTTGGGAAATCTGTTGAGGTGTCTTGTGGGTGAACATGTGCGAACATGGGAATCTGTTTTACCAATAGCTGAATTTGCATACAATAGTTCAGTCAATAGGTCCATAGGCATGAGTCCATTTGAAGCTGTCACTGGTTACAAACCTAGAATGCCTATAGATCTCATTCCCATCTCATCCATTCATCGTCCTTCTGAGTCTGCTGATGCATTCATTCAACGCATACATGCATTACATGCTGAAATCAGGAAACAAATTAATTTACATAATGCACAGTACAAATCATCTGCTGATTCACATCGCAGATTCACAGAATTCCAGGTGGGTGATGATGTTATGGTTCGTATAAGGCCTGAGCGATTCCCGCAGGGAATTGCCAAGAAATTACAGGCTCGCAGTATGGGTCCATACAAGATTTTGAACAGGTTGGGTCCTAATGCGTATGTGCTGGACATTCCTTCTGATATGGGTATTAGTTCAACTTTCAACATTGAAGACCTTGTTCCTTTTCATGGCCCCACACCATCCCCCATTGAGTCATCTGGTGTTTCTTCTCCGTTACCTAATTTTGAGCCAGCATCCTTCTCTCACCTACCCCAGCCGACCCCCCCTCCTAAAACTAAAGCTCAGTTGAAGGATGTAGTAGAAGACATATTGGATGACCAATTGGTCTCCACCAGACACGGGGGCATTCAAAAATTCCTTGTCAAATGGAAGGATCGACCTCAGCATGACAGCACCTGGATCACAAGGACTGAATTGCAGCGCATTGATCCCGATCTCTTGGAACGCTTTGATAGTTTTATCTCACCAGAGGTGAGATTTTCGCAGCCGCGGGGCAATGATGGGGACATCTTACCAAATTCCCCAAAACCATACAAAGTTTATCAGAGAAGAAAGCGCAGGGCAGCCGATCAAGCTCTAATCTGGTTGGATGATCAATACTATGGCATTGAATGCGAAGAAAAGACAAATCCACCGTTGGATTATCTTTCAGAGGAGATCCGACGGTTGGATTTCGTTTGATCACGATGGCAGAGCATCGACGGCCCATGTGCACAATTACAGTGAAGGCCCCACATAGGGAAGTGGCACATGGATTGGAGAAGTGAAGGGGTCCTTGGATTTAATTTTGTTTTGAGGGCCCATGGTTTGATTTGTTAATGTATTGGGTCCCATGTTTCATTTATTTCTTCCCTTAAGTTATTTGTTTGGTCCCATAGTTTAATTGTTTAATTAGTTTGGTCCCATATTAAGTTTTTATTAGAGTCTGTAGAGGGACCCGTTTTGTTTTATCGATGTAATAAATAAGAGAGAAAAGGGGGGACCACCATTTAAGTGAAAAAAAAAAGGAAACAAAAGATTCTTGCGAAGATAGACTTGCGCACTAATCCCAATGTGCGCAAGTCTATCTTGCGCAAGATCCCCTCCCTCCTTTTTCTCCTCTTTATTTCCTTTCATGTCTTCCTCTTTCTTCTTTTCCTTTTTCCTTTTTTGGTTGGAGAAATCCTTTAAATCTAGGGCTAGGTCTTCTCCACCATTATGATGCATGTAAGAAAAAAAATTCTGGAATAAGAAAAGAGCTTCTTCTTCTTCTTCTCCACTTGGTTGCAAGCCACCTTCTTGCCAACCACTTCTAACGCCTCCTGTGATTGGAGTTTGGTGAGAGCCCAATAAAGGTATTCTCTATCTCTTCTACTCTTCTCTTCTTGAGTATCTACTAGCCACCACAAGAGCCCAGATCTGATCTTGAACAACTGAACCAACAAGCCCTAAGTGTTGGAAGTTCTGCCTTCCATTAAGATCCGCTATTAAATCTGGGAACTATTACTGCGGGATCTGTGATAAGGGTCTAGATCTAATGTTGACCCACCCTTGGAATTTGTACTGATCCAGATCTGAATCTTAGACAAATTTCAGATCCAGATCTGAATTTTCTGCCCTTTCTGATTTCAGCACTTTTACTACATTGCAATAAATTAAGTTTGCATCGTCCTGCATCACCACCCCTAATGACTTACGTTCTTAACATCATGCAATTGTCAATTTCGTTCCATTTTAGCTGGAATTGGTCGGAGCATTCTGGAATTGTCCTTGGGCAGAATGGGATGGCTCTCAAAAAGTTTTTGGTTCAAATTCCTGTCCATCTTGGGCATTATGGTCCATTCCGGGTGTTCCATTCCAATTCCACCTCCAATTCTAGACCAATTCTGCCCCATTCCGGTCAAGGTTTCATGCTTCTATTCATATGTATCGAAAACTAGAAAATGGTCAATTGTAGAGTGTAGTTTAATTTAAGTTATGTAAGTAAGCAATTTTAGTATTATTTTAGCATGCAACTATTTTTTTTAAAATTTTAGGAATTCTTTTATATAAATTTCTCATTTTTCAATCACATCTTTTTTGGGAACGGAATACTAGAAGTGACTGGAATGCCGAAACATTCCACTATAGGGTCAAACCAAAACGGCAACAAGAACAGAATTGACAACTATATGCAAAACTACTCCCTCTTTAACTTCCTGTTCGCATTTACCATATACCCACACCAAGATATCTTTTTAATTAGCTTTTTTGTAATTATCCAGCATGAATTGTTGCCTCAAGAGGCAGGAAACTCAGATAATTTAGTTTGCTTTTCCTCTTCTGAAGAGATGCAATGCTATATACCAGTCCTCCATCATCGCCCCCAAATATTGGTATGGTCAGTGGGCCCCTTGGCTCAACAAAGTTATCTCCAAACTGCAACCCTAAAGTCAATTCCTATTCCTAACAGCTAGCTATCATCTCCTTGCACGTTCGCCAAACAAGAGACACCACCACCTACTCCACAATCACCTAGACACCAGACCTAATTACCTTCTGTTTTTAGCTCAGTCAATTTTGGAAAACATGCAGGCAATTCACTCAAAATGGTACCAACCTGGTACATTCTAACTCCAGATACATTATTTCTAGTATGCTCTCCTCAGTTCATGATGTATGAGAAATTTCCAGGTGTCATGAAGTTGAAATCTCACATCTTGGGTTCTTATTGTGATCTAAAAACCAAAGTGTGCCTACCTGGAGATTGGGTTGCAAAGATTGAGGAATGCACAATTTACCTTACTAAATGAAAATGAATTAACTTTACATACTCAAAAGAATTCCATCCGTACAAAAACTATTAGAGCAATAAGAATCTTAAATTTCACATTTAAAAAGGATTGCGAAGTAGCATATGTTAAGATTTAAGACTAGTTCATATTTACTTCATCACCATCATCATCATCATCAACGCCTTATCCCAACTATGTTGGGGTCAGCTAAGTAATTCATATTTACTTCACATAGCAAAATATCAATACCATCATCCGATTGTCAATATCCATTTCCTGAATGCAGCGAAATACCATGTCAGCCATGCCATCACCTTCAACATCAATTAATTCCTGCATTATTCAAGCTTTAGTCAGATTATAACATATTTAGCATCAGAAAACACACGCACATAAAAACATTAGCAGAAGATATCAGGTTGTAGACACGCATTAGCAGGAGATGTCAGGTTGCAGACATTGATTTTTCTGATGATTCTAGGACACATGCCATTATAGAACAGACAAATAATAAAACACAGGAAATAATGAAACTAACTGCAATAAAGGTGAGCAAACCTACACTATGGAGCCATTTAATGCAAGTTAGACTGATAGATCTCCCTAATAAATTGCAGTCCAACAGATACACCCGAACCAGAGTGATGTAATCAATTTGGATGGAAGCCATCTTCAAAACAAATGATGACATGTTTTTTGTGAAGATCAATGCACCTTTTACTTATTTATTTATTTATTTTATTGATAACATGACTTGAATCTAGAACCTCAAGGTTGCAATAGAAGATCAATCCAACTGGGAATGTCAGTATGATATGAGTTAGATACCTCTATTCAGCACATACATCAGATAAGAGAACCTCGTGTTTTCTCGTCATATATGCTTTCAAATGCTCCATTGTCATGTGGCCAAAATTATGAACATATGAACACATCACGTGGATATGCAAGCAGTTGAACTTGGTTTACCCTAGAAAATGTGTGCAAATTTAAACAGTCAAGGGTCAAGGCACAAGAATCCAGTACTAAGGGAAACATAAATATCCTAAATTTCTGCAATGTCGAGTTCAAAGAGGGCAAAATCATGTCCCTCAGCAGTATCAAAGAAATAGCCCAACAGCTGATTATTACACTGCTTCCCGAAGTATATGGCAGATTGGCAGTTCCAAAAGAATGAAGAATTGAATTTATCACACGCTCTTGTAAAACAGCTGGGAATTGCACAATGAAACTATACTGTGAGTTGCATGAGCCATAGATCTCAAATGATATATGGATTTTCAAAGGCGGCAGCCAAGCATCATCAATTTAGAAAATTGAAGAAGCAGCGCTAAACTCTGCCAAGTGTGCAAAATGAATACAAATAGCTACCTATCTCTAACAAGCAAAAGGAAATATGAAGATTAACCTCATAGATGAATCTGGTTCATGTGCAAACAAAGTCACTAATGATACCTCAAAGGTCTCTCGCCAAGGTAGAAGCCCTCACTACATGCGTTACAAGAGTTCTGCTAATGTTTTCTCTCAAAGGAATCAATTAACCTGAAATTGTATAGGGTGGGAGCGCGCCCCCCCCCCCCCCCCCCCCCACAACAAAACAAAACCCCAAAGAAAACAATAATAAATGAAGCCCGCGAAACTAAATATTTTCTCCGAAGAACATGCACCTGACTGAATGTATTTTCTTCCAAGAAGGCCGTCCATCACTTAACAGTGTCAAAAATCAAGATACATGCTTGAGTTATGGAACACAGGCCCGCTACAGTCAAACCTGACTAGCGTAGGTCTGCAGAAAGGGAAAGCGGAGGAAGGTAGATGGAAGGAGAACAAGAGAAGGGAGTAGAAAAAGAGAAAGATGTGAAAAGATCTGCACTTTGATACCATATTGCTCAAGCCTAGTTGCTACAAGGCAGTTAGCCAAAAGTGATCAACTCCATTACGTCAAACCTGTTAAAAAAAATAACCCTAATGCTAACCCTTTTACATGTTTCTTAATAAAAAAAATACTTACAAGAATTAATAATTATCTTCTAATATTAAACAAAAGGAGTATAGGGCACCATATCAAACCAGATCCACCTGCACCCACCATGGGGCGGGTTCAGCACCACATATCCTAAACCCATTAGAGTAGTGGGGAGGTCAGGCTAGACAACCCACAGGACCATTATTTTGGCTGTTACAGGGTGTAGCCTAGATTGACTCTGGGACAGGCTCACTGGTTGGTTTCTGGGATGGGTTGGGTCCGGACCTGCTACACCTGGCAGTCATGGATGATTTCTAACAGTCGGGCAGTTACTAGCCATTTCTAAATTTTTTTTTTTTGAATGATTACTAACCATTTCTACATGAAATTTCACTTGCATGGTAACACAAATAATCAGGTCATACAATAAATTTCCAATGCACAACGGAAACAAAACTTGGAGAAATCATGTTCATTGTTCACAGCAAGGAAGCTTTTAGTATATGCAAAAATGAAGACGTCAGAAACGTACTGGTGTAAAAAGGGCCTCAGGGGCCTGGAACCTTTCTGTGCCAACTTTAATAACTCTTCCATCTGGTAGCTAACAATAAATGAAGTAGATAGAATAAGAGCTCTTAGCTAACAAGAATAGAAAAAATTCAAAATATACACATTTTTTTTTATTGGATTCAAAATATATACATGAATATAAAGTCCATGTAAGTTGAAGCATAGGACAGAGACATTGCAAATCTGGACATAATCATGAAGCCAATGAAGTGCTGTAGTAGGTAACAATGTGCTGTATTCACATATTACATATGTATATATATAAAGTACTCGCATACATCACTTACTACTAGAATCATACATGCTTTGCATACTAGTTACTGGTTAAATTCTCAAAATGAATTTTACGATTCAGAATGAATCAATTAATAAAGCACATGTTTGAATGTACCCAAATCATGAGTTGTTTAATTATTCTGGAAGAATTATTCTAGCATTGGGACCACAAATAGTGTTTATTGGCCTTTTGCATCTTAGTTCCTAGATGAACAAGAATGTGTTTGCAACACTGCAAGATGCAGCTCCATATGCAAAACATATGTTTTGGAGTAGTAAAGTAAAATCACTACCAAAATAATACTAATTAATCGATAATACCACTTCCAGTAATCATTATAATTCTTATTTTTTGGAATTTTACATGAATGTATTTATAATATCCAATGAAATGTGGTTATGTTCTAATTTAACTATATGGTCATGTCAATGCATTACACTTCCCAAGGAACAGCAAATTACCAGGGCTTACTACCTCCAAATTAAGACTTTGAACAAAGCAAAAATTAACAAAAAATTCTAAATACAGATATTCTCCAATCCAAAAATTCAAAATTCTTAGGTGCTTTTATTAAAATGCTTATCTGTTCATATTTCATATAGAAAAAAAAATTATTATTCTTTCATAGTACGAAAAAAAAGCTCCAAATTTTTTCAACAAGAAATTTCCCCCAAATTTACAGAAGCCTCAATTTTTCCCCTGAAAAAACCCCCAAAATTGCAACATCATAGAACCCTAAATTTGGGCAACCACAGAATTGGACACCAAATATCTATAAATCCCATTGGACTCATGATGCAGGCCCTAGGGTTAGGGCTTTCGGGAAATACCGAAGCACGTGTCCAAGGACACTTCGAATCGTCTTCAAGAAGACATCAAACACGAGGATACACCTCTCCAAGGATAAAACCCACAATTATATTCAATAATCAAGTATGTAAAAGAACCTACTATAATGCAATGTAAATAAAAGAAACAAACTTAGGGCCTAAGAAGACCTAATCTAATAATGGAAACTATCCTAATTACAATAGAATTAATAAAAAAATAATCCTAATTTATCTTGAAATGGGGACCACTTGTGGGCCCATACTACATCAGCCCATGTATATAAATAGTGAGCTAGGCCCATTTGCATATTTTCATACAGAGGTTTGATTCAGTCAACATGCTCTTACCATACTTAGGGATATTTTTAGCTAGCACATTTATTTGCATTAATTGTAATACGAACTTGTTCCTTGATTGTAGCCATGACAATGGCATCTCTTGTATTATAAACCAAAATCAATACCAAAGGGGTAATAAACAGATTATTCACAGCAATGCAATTCTTTGTATTCGCACATTTCATTCTCTCCTTCCAGTTGGGCAGCTTTTTGAAGACCAGAGTTCCAATCATTGGAAGGTCCACACCCCCTTTGGGTTATCCACACTAGGGCTGAAAATGAAATCTTGTTGTCATTCAGTTGTGGTTCATTTTCTTAGCAAATAAAGATGGGGAGAGAGAGAGAGTGAGAGAGAGGGAGAGAGAATAGAGAATTAGCTTTACTTTTTTATCTTAGTAATGCAACCAACCAGCCCTTTGTCATAGCCTTGCCCAACTCAGCATGATATTGTTCGCTTTGGCCCCATGTGCGTGTCACCCATCCTAGTACTGCTCCCACCTAAGCATGCTTAGCTCCAGAGTTCTTATGGGATCCAAGGACACAGCTTTAAAACGAGTCATTGTTGAGTTAACACAGAGTTTGACTTATACGCCCAGCGTTAGGATTTGGACATTTCTAATGTAGGACTTGAACAAAGTCTTACAGTGTAAACCGAAGCAGTTGACCCATACCCCTATGGATTCTCTTTTGTTGGCTCACAAAAGCACTTGACGTAGTCTTGCCTCAAGGGATTACCCAAGCGGATTGGGGTCTCACACCCTTTTTAAAAATTTCATTTCAATTTTGAATCAAATACAAAATTAAATGTATGTAAAGTTCAGGCCCAGGTTGGGTAGGGTTGCCCAAAGCCTTTAGCCTGAGCCCAACCATGATCTGAGTTAGGATAACATTCTCCAGCCTGAATTAACCTGGCCCAACCCGAACAAGAATCTGGCTGGGTCAGTCATGTTCAGGGTAGGCCCAACCCAAGTTGCAGCCCTAGTAAGCAAATAAATAAAGATACAACCATGCATATCTTTGAAACTAGCAACTTTTTTTTTCCTCTTTCTCTTCTTATCCGTACTTCTACTACTATAAAGCTCTTCACCAATATTCCTCGAGACAAGATAGAAAACACATGTGCCTGGTTCAAGTTAATTTGCCCAGGTTGCACCAAAACAAAATCTAGTGGCATGAGACTTGGCTGAATCTGTGAAGATGGTGAATGAATCTGAATCAACTTGCTCAAGACAACTCAATATTGGCCAACTTTTAAAACCGTTGTCGCCCTCAAAACGATGCCATGCCATACACATGCAAAAACAGATATAGGCAAGTGAGGCTGTGCACGAGTGCACACACGAGAGAGAGAGAGAGAGAGAGAGAGAGAGAGAGAACTTAAGTTGGCATTCCATGAGAGAGATAATACTTGGCATTCCATGAACTTAAGGAGTTGTAGATTGGTAAACCATAGATAATCAAATATAAGACATGGGTCAAGGAATGCAGCATAGGTTGGGCTTGCCCAGGCCTTCAATTTGTGTCAGTATGGCCTACATTTTAGTGATCCAGACCATTGATATATTTGGCTGTCATTGTGGACAGATGCATACACCAGAAATGTATCAAGTTAAAAAAATCCAGAGCCGTCAATTGATGGACATTACATATATTTTAAGAAAGAAATCAAATTTAACTTTATAAAAAAGAAAGAAATTGAATAAACTATCCATGTTCCATTAAAATAAAGGCCTAAGATTCATGGCTTGCATCTTAAATCTAGAAGAGTGCTCTTATGGTCCTGTCAATGTTTTATTATTGAAGATGGGCCCCAATTGCTACATTGTTGGTTCAGCACTTGAGTTCCAACTTCTTGTAGGTGAAATAGGAATGCTGTAATCTGGTTGACACCGTAAACTCAGAAGCATTTCACAAACTTAGAACCAATTCAGCCCTTGAAATGCTTCTGAGTTTACTTCAGCAGATTGCACAAACAGCAGTTTCCTTCTGAGTTTCCTTCTGAGTTTCCCCTCCTAACTCTTCTTCCTCCCCTCCTCTATTTTGTACAAACAGCAGATTGCAAATATACAAAACAAGGTGTGTAAGTAAGCATTTAGAGCAGGTAAATAGATTTGAACCAAAACATTTGGAAATTAACTTACTGTATAATTCTTTACAAGAATAGTGGTCTCCAGCCCCAATTGGTACTCTCTCTTGTAATCATAGCTGCAAAAAAATAAATGTCATGAATAGGCAATTGGTAACATCACATGATCTTTCACGAGAAACAACTAAAGAAGGTTATTTGGGAGAGAAATGGCAATTCACCTGATATAACAGAGCTTCTCTTTTATTTCTCTAACAGTCTCGAAATCTGATGTTCTATTCATTGCATACCTTAACCACAATGATTACCCTTGTGGTTAAAAATAGTTGAAAATCATTGACAGACAGTGCACATATGTTATCAATTGCAAAATCCAGAAACTTTTTTCACTATGATAGGCTCTCACCCTCTCCGTAGGAGTAGATCTACAAGATAAGATGTTATGTGCCTACCGGCTACATTCATTCGCTTTGTAAGATGCGGGAATGAGTACCCATCAACAACTGGCACCTGAATGGAAATTATAAAATAATTCCTGAGTGAATGATAGTAGCACAAACTTTGCTTCTATTTTAGTTTCATGAAAATATAATTGCAAAATATATATATATATGCTGGACCAGCCCCATTTTCTAAGAAGCACGGACACTTCTAAGAAAGTGACGTGTCCGACACGGACATCGACACTCCTCGGACACCGTCGGACACGTGTCCGATACTATTTAGCCGTGTCCATAATTAAGAACTAAAAATCTTAATTTCAGACACTTGTTCGATACTCTTTTTGCAACGTGTCCCACAATTCTTAGCCCGGATCTATGACTAAAAAATAAACATGTGGCTAATATCTCACGGACACTTTGTTAACATATGGTTATTAAAACTTGTACACTTGATATATGACAATTTTATACCATGGAAAAATGTATAATTATAAATATTAATCATATCACAAGCTAAAGACAAATAAATATTTCACTAAAGAATAGGCCTCAAGATAGGCTTCTTTTTTGCTTTTTGTTTTTTTTTTTTTTTTTTTTTTGAGGGGAAAGAGATGATCTGCCTTTTTCTTTATATGGATTTTATGGAACTGTGGATATTTCATGTTTAATGATTATAAATTATGTTTTAGTGTTGTATTGATATTGGATAATTTGATATGTGTGTTAGTTGGTACTTGGATTTTTATTTTTTGATTGTTAAATTGATTAAAAAAGTTAAAAAGATATTATTTTTTTAGAAGATGATTATATATTAATATCTATTATTAACGTGTCCCTAGACGTGTCCGTGTCCTACTTTTTTGAGAAATGCTGTGTCGACGTATCCGTGTCGTGTCGTATCTGTGTCCCGTGTCCGTGTCCATGCTTCTTAGCCCATTTTTGTATACACTTCAATCCTTAACAAAATGATCTCACAAGAAGATGAGAAGAATCCCACGAGGGAATTTATTATAGTTTTCCATGCTAAGGATCCCCTTTCATGTAGAAAAAGTGAAATTTGTTGTGTATTAGGTTATTGATCACCTTCCAATGGGTCCAAGAATTTTCAACACCTTCCAATGAGTCCAAGAATTCAAACAACTGAAAATAGACGATTTGCAAGCAAACTGTAGGGTACAAATGGGTTTTAATCTTAAAAAACAAGTTGGACAGTTCTATAGCTAGATGTAAGGCTGCTATTGCTGTGAAATGATTTAATCAATTGCACAATGTCATTTATTCAGAAACAATTCCCCGTCTTACTCGTCTTACCAAGCATAAATCTAACTATAAAAGTCCCTAAGGAATTTGCTGCATAATAGGGAAGTCTTTTTAAAGTAAGTTGGGATCAAGACAAATCAAGTGGAGGCGTGGAATAGGATTCAAAGAATGTGAAATTATGCAAAAAAGTTTGTAAGTCCAGGGATAAAGCCATGCCAATTTTGTGATTATCTTTGAAGAGATTGCAATGCTATCTTGTAGCTTTCTTTTTCATATGTCAAAAGCGGAGGAATCTGGCATACAAGTTTCTTGATGCTCTGGCATAAAAAGGGGTATCAAGAGGGAAAATTTATGAGTTCAGTCATAGAGGAAATTTGATACATCAGCAATCATCCTTAAGCCCTTATCTCTTTGCATTAATTATGGATAAGTTAACTGTGCATATTCAAGAAGAAGTACCATGGTGTATGTTGTTCACAGATGATATAGTATTGGTGGATGAATTAAGAGAGGGTGTAAATGCAAAGCTTGAGAGATGGCGGAGGACATTAGAATCTAAAGGCTTTAAAATAAGTCGTACAAAGACAGAATATATAGATTGCAATTTCAGTGGACATATACAAAGTGTTGAAACCACTGTCAAAATTGAAACCCATGAGATACCATGTAAAGATTCTTTTCGGTACCTAGGCTCGATGATTAGTAAGGATGAGGAGATTGACGAAGATGTGGAGCATAGGATAAGAGCTGGATGGCTGAAGTGGAGACTAACTTCGGGAGTACTTTGTGATAGACAAATGCCAACAAAATTGAAAGGAAAATTTTACAGGACAGTGGTTAGACCAGCTATGACATATGAAGCAGAATGTTGGCCAATTAAGAAGACACATATTCATAAGATGGATGTAGCGGAAATGAGAATGCTTAGGTGGATGTGTGGTAAAACTAGGAAAGATAAAATTAGAAATGAGCGCTTTCGAGAACATTTAGGGGTAGCACCAATAGGAGATAAGATTAGATAAACTCGTTTAAGATGGTTTGGGCATGTTGAACGTAAGCCAGTAATGGCACCGGTGAGAAAAAGTTTGGATATACAGGTGGAGGGTCCATCAAGAGGTAGGGGTAGGCCGAAGAAAACATGGATGGAAGTCATTAATTCAGATTTGAAGAAGTTGCACTTATCGAAAGATTTAGCTCAAAATAGAACGGAATGGAGAAATAGAATTCATGTAGCCGACCCCAACATGGTTGGGATAAGGCTTTGATGATGATGATGATGATGATGATGAGTCATAGAGGAAATTTGACCAGAAATTGGGTCACCAGGGGATTGTCGGGAATGGAAATGTTTCATCTCTTGGAGGATTTGCTTGAATTCTAGTCTAAAACCCTAGATCTCAAGTGTTGCTAAGCTTGGGTTAGAGTTCTAATGAACTCTATCCTACTTATCACTATTGTTCTAAACCAGAGATGAGCTCGACACCAGTTGGACACACTTTCTCTCCATCTAGAGTTACAAGAAGAGGTGCGCATGAGTCCTCCCAAGAATACATTTCAAGGAGAAGCTAAGTAGTCTGAGCAGATGCAATATTGACCTCCATAGCCACGTGTGTAGGGCCCGATTAGATTTAGGATTTATATTTAGAAATTATGTCATTAGCTTGCTAATTTTATTTCATGAGTTGTAATTAAGATATAGTTTCCTATATTATGTAGTTTCCTAGTTTCATTAGATTTCTTAGGCTGTAAAGTATTTTACTATTTGTATGGCACTATAGCGAAAAATTACTCGGAGTTGATTAATAGAATTTGGGTTTTTCCATTAAGGAGTGTCCTCATTTATTGTCTCTTTGAAGACGTTCGAAGTGTCTCAGACACTCGATTGTGTTTTGGCACTTCCGGCGATTGTGCTTCGGTACTTCCTACGAGCCCTAATCCTTAGTGCCTGAATTAGCAAAGCAATATTTATGGCCTAAATCAGTCTCTAAAAGTGTGGTTTCAACAATTCATTAATGCTATTATAAACTCCGCTTCAAACAATGATATTCAACAACTCAAGACTTGTTTACAGAAGGCAAAAGGCATTGGTATGGTTTTAGTTTACATCGATCAGACCGTTGCCACAAGAAGTGATGAATGAAGGATGGAAGGATTAAGAACATTTTCCCTGATACAACAATTTGACAGCAGAGACTTAGGACCACTCAAATACTTCCTAGGAATTGAATTCACCAGATCTAAGTATGGTATTATCTACTCCAAGGAAAATATATCCTAGATCTTTGAGTCAAACCAAGTACACGCCACTAGAACAAAATCATCATCTCAATTATTAAAATGAACTTCTGAAAGATACAGCAGAGTTTAGTGTTTCATGGGAAAGCTAAACTACCGAACATTCACTAGACTGGATCTGTTGTATGCAGTTGGGTTGTTAGCTCATGCCCCACAGCACTCCACATGGAAGCAGTCCTGGGGATACTTCCATAAAATAAACTCCAAGCCATGGTTTTCTTTATAAACCTCACTATCATTTAGCCCAAAATATCTCCATCATGGATTGGGTTAGATTGCCTTCAGAATGTAATCCCCCACTGGATATTGTACCTTCTTTTCGGGAAATCTCAAACCAAGCAAAAGAGTCTATGGTGGCAACAAAGTGATCAAGCATAACATAGAAAAATGCCTACATTGCATGTGGATTAAATGGTTAGAGTCTTTCATTGAAAAACTTGGCATGCAATTGAAAAAAACCAGTTCCAAGTATTGCGATAACCACAAAGTCATCCTTATAGCTGTCAAGATGTGGGTCAACCTGATGGGTCAAGTAAACCCAATGGATTGGATAGGAGTTGGATTAGCCTGACAATAGCTACTAATCTCCTTTTTCATGAGCAACAAACTAGCAAGCCAACATCTTTACCAAAGCTCTTAGGCATGCTCATCTACAAACAAGCATATCCAAGATGGATACAATATCTATACAACAACTTGTGGGAGAACATAATATAATAGGTTTATGGTGACGTTATGTCGTTATCAATTAAGATCACCTATGAGTTTAACCTCATCATCATTAAACTTGACGGAAATGTCATATTCTTAAAGTAAAATGACATCTAAAGAAATACAGAGGAAAGGATCCCACGCTAGGGTTCTCTCTCTCTCTCTCTCTCTCTCTCTCTCTCTCTCTCTCTCTCTCTCTCTCTCTCTCTCTCTCTCTCTCTCTCTCTCGATATATGAATCTCCACACACACATTACACATGCTAATCTCACTCCCCTTTCCTCTTTCCTACTTGATCTAACTGCCTCATAGCCATCCATGTCTTCTTACTCTTCCTTCTCTTTTTATCCCTTTTCCAATCTTCCTTTCCCATTCTATTTCAATACAACAAGAAAATTTTGTGTGAGTCAATATCTGCATTCTATAAGCAACATCCTATCCAGAATAGAGGATTCCAAAGTGTTTAACTCATTAAATAAAAAGGGTAAGATCCGCATAATAAGTGCTGCTCAAAAACATTCCACTAATTTATAGACTAGGAAAGATGGATTGAAACCAAGAATTTATTGTGACATAAAGCACCCTCCCATATACAAATGGGCTAATCCCATAGTAACACTTAAATAAGAAACACTTCAAATATATTCGCATGCATGCATACATATACATTATGACAACTACTGATACATTTACCTCAATAGAACTTCAATTCAATTTCCAAAGCATCTTACCACATGAGTGACACCATCTCCAGAGTCAATAACAAGGCCAGTGAGCAAGCCTGTTAAGAAGTAAAGAAGATTGTGATTTGTAAGATCAACAAACAGTTTTAACACAACAGAAATAAAATAAAATAAATAGACTTAGCACATTGCAGATATGGCATCTAATCCATCCGCTGTAAGTGCTCCTGTATGTGTGTATTAACTAAGAAGAAACTTGAGGAAGAAAGTGGGGAGATCAACAATTTATAGTCCTCCATTGTCTGTATATGTACCTTGAGCATATAACGTCAACACAGCCTGGATTTGAATAAAGACGCCAGTGAAGTTGTACTTCTCAAACATGGTCTCTATCTGTAAAACTTCAAGCTGTAAGAGATATGCAGAAGATGCTCTAAAACACTATCAATAATACATCTAGACATTCCCAACCATCTTTTCACGGCTCTTTGAAGGATTGAGTGGTGGATCTGTAAGTAAAATCTTACACTCTGTTGGGTCAATCTGTTTCATGAAAAGCACAAGTCAAACCATAGGCAAAAAACGAGAGAAAAGCTACAGTGCCCGGGATGTTCACTAGGAACATGAAACGTAAGTATTGTAAGTAACTAAAAGTTGCAACAGGATCAGGTGAAATGAAAGAATACTTTTAATTCATTATAAAAAGCATGGTCCCAGACATGGCCCATATCGTCCCAATTCTGTACGATGCCATTATTAACAGGATAAGATATATCTAGCTGATTCCGCAGACCCGCACATGCTTCTCCCACGACAATATCCTGAATCAATAGAAGAGAAAGAACCATTCAGCTTAGTGATCTAAGCAAAAAGAAATAATATATGAATGCATCATTGAAGGCATTAGAACAGGAAATTCAAAAGAAATAAAAAGACCAATAATGCATTCAGATGAACCCTGTTGCAATTGGTTTCAACATTTTTGGAAGACTAGATGGTCATCCAGTCATTGTGCACTTCAGCAGCAGGACAATAGGAAATAACACTAGGCATAATATTACTCATCTAAACTTTTCACCAAAATAAATATCGGCTACCAGTGCCGACAACAGTTATTGGGGCATAAAAATATGGAAACTAGCATGCCCTGTGGTTTCTAGTTTTATTTTCTTTTTTTGCTCATTTTTAATGTGTATGTGTTTTTGAGTTTCAGGCCGACCAAGATGCAAAGTGGAACAGATAACCATCCATTTCCCTTAAATATCCAAAACATCGAGATCTGATTAGATGAAAAACTGCTCTGACGCTGACATAGGCATAAAATGACTACTGCCTACCATCTTAATCTCAGCTATATTTTTTTTAAACTAAATAGTCCAAACCTGGATTCTTTCCAGGCATTATGAAAAGATAGAAATTCCATTTGCAGTTTCATATTTCAACAACGACCAAAAGCAGTAAAGCAGTCAAAGCCTCACCTTGAACTCCTGTTCAGTGAGTGATTCTTCGTAACGGAGCATTGGCCTCCCAACCACACATGGGAATACAGAAGTGGGGAAATTTTCGCCAGCAAAACCACATTTGACATACTGCATTGAATACAGGAACAGTTTCATCATTTGTATCTTCAAAAACAGCATAAGAGAAAATTATATAGAAAACAGAGCAAATAAAAGGATCTTCAAAACTACTACACTGAATATGACACCTTACTGAAGAGAATAATCATTGATTACAAAATGTTTACCACCTCGGCACCTCATGAAAATATAACATTAAATGAAACCAAACATTTGTAGTATGAAACTATGATGCATGGATACTTCAAAACGGGAAACGTATCGTGTCGTATCATATCTGATACTTCACGTTTTATGTGTAAAATATGTGCCCTCGTCGTGTTTATGGTTTATCCCTACTATGTATCCTGACCGTGTCCATGCATGGATACTTCAAAATGGGAAACGTATCATGTCGTATCATATCTGATACTTTACGTTTTATATGTAAAATCTGTGCCCTCGTTGTGTTTATGGTTTATCTGATGGGGACATCAGATCCGATCCCTCTCGTTCTTACAAAGTGTATCAATGAAGAGTGCGCCGAACAACAGATCATGCCTTAATTTGGATGGATGAACATTATCCAGGTTTTGATCGCCAAGAAATTACAAATCCACCGTTGATCCGTCATTGCAAGGACATTCGACAGCTAGATTTTGAGGAAGACCCCCATGTGAATTGATTGGAAGGCCAACCCCACATTGAGAAGCCCACATGGGAGGAATAAAAGAGTTTTGTTTCTTTTTTGTCTTGTTTAGAGGGGCCCAAGTAATTAAAAGAGTCTTAGAATAAGAAAAGGGACCCATGTTTTTAATTATACATGTAATAAAAAGGGGGTCCACAACTTAAAACACAAAAGGGATGTGCCTTGGGATTCGTGCACGCATCCCATGCGCATGAACCCAAGGACTTGATGCCAAGTTGTTTTTTTTATTTATTTTATTTTGTTTTCTTGGTTTGATGATGTCATCTTAGGGTTATATATATGAGACATCTCTTGTACTCTCATGCTATGTTATTATATGGTATTGAATGAAAAGAAGCTTTTCCTTTTTCTTCCAAGAGCCTCTTGAGCCACATTTCTCTTGAGATCTTTTTTAATACCTCCGGATCGGAGTTTGGCGAGAGCCCAATAAAGGTAACGATATCTCTTCCACTTTTCTTCTTTCCAAGAGTATTTTGGTTATTCCCATTTAGATCTAAAGCCATTCTAGTATTGTTATCAGATCTAAACTACCCAGATCTGAACCCTGCAGATCTAGAATCCCCTGGTTACTAACCTTCAGATCTGAACCATAAACCATCCTCGATCTGAAACTTATTTCAGATCTGAACTTTTGTTAGATCTAGATCTCTTCTAGATTTGAAAATACTATATCTGAATTTTGCCATCAAAGATCTCCCTTTCAAACCATTGCCAAAACATTGGATGTGTATTACTGGCCCTAAACGATCTAGAAGTTCTATCTTCCATTAAGATCCTACTATTTTCTATACCAAGAAAGGGGGTTTATTGCGAGATTGTGAGATCATCTTGGACCGTGGATTTGTTATTTACTTGAAATCCATTGTTTAATTTACTTGGGCTGCTTATAACTAAAATTTAATTGTTCATTCAGATCTGATCTCTTCATGTTAGGTTAGGTCTCATATTGTCCCGCATCAATTTTTGGTATCAGAGCTTTGGTTTGCTAAGGGAGTTATTTAGATTCATCATACGCATTAATCATTACTGCATTGCATTCATAGTTTTGCTCATATTAGTTGTCCATCTTGCATGCCCATACGAAGTGGTAGAGATATCCAACCTGAACATCTCAAGATGAACCCAGAACAGGTTGCTAAGATTGTCTAGGACCTGTTAGGGCCCATCATGACCCAACTGACCGCTCTCCGACAAGAGTCACAAGCTCGAGAGGAGGCGATCAATACCCGACTTGAAAATATTAAGTGATTACAACAGGGTGATAATGTACATTGTCGCGGTCATAATAGGAACCATGAGAGGAATAGAAGACATGAGAGTGATGATAACACTGACCTCGAATCTGATGTTGGAAACAATCATAGGGCCCGTGGTAGAGGACGAAACTCGGAAGATTGGGTTTTGAAGAGTGTTAAGGTAGAGGCCCCATCCTTTGATGGTCGGATCGACCCAAGAGCCTATTCTGATTGGGATTCAGACATGGACCACTACTTTGAGTAGTATGAAATGTCTGAAGAGAGAAGGGTCTGATTCGCTAAAATGAAATTGGTGAGTCAAGCACGGTTGTATTGGGTCGATGTTGAACGCGGTTTGCAAAACCGACGAGAGGCACCCATTGTGACTTGGGATGAGATGAAGTTGCATTTGCAGGTTAAGTACCTACCCCAGTCCTATCAGGCTAGACTTTTAGATCAAAAGTCTAACCTCCGGCAGGGTAGTATGACTGTTACAAAATACATTAACAAATTTGAAGAACTTAACCTACGGTGTAACGTTTAGGAAGACCTTCCAAGCAGGATATCTAAATTCCAAACAGGTCTTCGTCAAGAGTTCCAAAGAAAGTTAATCACTGTTAAAATAGCTAGCCTAGAAGACATTTATGAGGTAGTGCTCAACCTTGAGACTGCCATGAAAAGCAAACAGGCTAAGCGTAGTGATTACCGGGGAACGGATTCTAAGCTTTATCCTTCGAGCAGTAAACCAAATTTCGGGGGTCAACCCCCTAGAAATCCTGCTAATATACCGCCTGCCTTTAAGGATAACAAAGACAAGGGAATCGTTGGTGAAAACTCTAAATGGAGCAACTTCGTTACCTGCCATAATTGCAACGGTCGTGGGCGCCTTACTCGTGATTGCCCCTCCCAAAATCTTTACATTGAAGATATGGAGGATGAGAGTGACCCAACAGTAGATGCCTATTTCCCGGATTTTGTGCCTAGTGATGATGATTGTGGTGATCTGGAGGATCGTGTATCTTTTCTTAGATTTGCCCCCTCTCATCATGGAGATAAGCATGCACAGGATAAATTGGAACGTGACTTACCACGTGTGATGGTAGTACGATGTGCATTAACACTCCAAGAAAATGAGAAATGGCGTAGAACATCTATCTTTCACACCTACGTCAAATGCAATGATAAGAGCTGTAAGGTCATCATTGATAGTGGGAGTTGTACCAATATAGTTTCTGCCAACAATTTATCCCGCTTAGGTTTTACCCCAGTAACCCATCCCAAGCCATATTGTGTGTCATGGGTAGATTACACATCTATTCCCGTCACTTAGCGTTGCCTGGTCCCACTACACATGTCCTCTTATCAGGACCAGCTGTGGTGTGATGTAGTTCCTATGGATGTAGGACATATTATCTTAGGGAGGCCTTAGATCTATGATTTAGATGTCACCAACTTTGGACGCACCAACATCTGCGTCTTTAATTTGAATGATAAGAAGGTGAAACTGCATCCATTACCCCCTAAAGATAAGACTGGCAAGAAAGAGGGTGACGAGAAAGCCAGCACCAGTGCCCCAAATGCTAAAACAAAAGGTTTACACATCTTGAGTGCTAATGAATTCCAGGCTGATCTGGAGGAAAGGACTAGCAAGGACTCGGAGGAGGACCCCATTATCTATGCCGTAGTAGCTACGGAAATTCACAAAGAGCTAATTGTTAGCATCCCTTGCGAGGTAGAATCTGTCTTTCGGGAGTTTCAAGATGTCTTTCTTGAGGAGTTACCAAATGAACTCCCACCACTGCGTGACATCCAACACGCAATTGACCTTGTTCCAGGGGCAACATTGCCAAATTTACCACATTATCGTATGAACCCATTGGAACATGCTGAATTGAAAAGACAGGTGGATGAACTCCTCGATAAGGGATTCATTAGAGAAAGCCTCAGTCTTTGTGCCGTGCCCGCACTTCTTACCCCAAAGAAAGATAGGACTTGGAGAATGTGTGTGGACAGTCGAGCCATCAATAAGATCACAGTCAAGTATCGGTTCCCAATACCCAGATTAGATGATATGCTCAATATGATAACTGGTGCCACTATCTTTTCTAAGATAGACCTTAAAAGTGGTTACCACCAGATTCACATCCGTCCTAGAGATGAGTGGAAAATTACATTTAAGACAAAGGATGGATTGTATGAATGGCTAGTGATGTCATTTGGGTTGTCCAACGCACTAAGTACTTTCATGCATGTCATGACATAAGTGTTAAGGCCATTCATAGGGAAATTCCTAATTGTTTACTTTGATGATAGTTTCATCTATAGTATTACAAAGGAACAACACCTCAACCATTTGTGGCAAGTCTGTAGTACTTTGCGTAAAGAACAACTATACGCAAACCTAAAGAAGTGCAACTTCATGACAGATAGTGTGATTTTTTTGGATTTCGTTGTTTCTGCTGTAGGGATGTCTGCAGATCCTGAAAAGGTGAAGGCAATTGTTGAATGGAAAACTCCATTCAACATTCATGAGGAACAAAGCTTCTACGGCTTAGCCACATTTTATCGTCGATTCATTAAGGGGTTTAGTACCATTATGGCTCCAATTACTGATTGCATGAAAAGGGGGGAGAGTTTAATTGGAGCACAGCTACCACAAAAGCCCTTCAGGAGATCAAGGCCAAAATGACTGAAGCACCTGTCATGTGTCTACCTGACTTTTCCAAGGTGTTTGAAGTGGCCTGTGACGCATCTGGCGTTGGGATAGGAAGTGTTTTGAGTCAAGAGGGCACCCAGTTGCTTATTTCAGTGACAAACTGAATGAAGCAAAACGAAAAAAGTATTCAAACTACGAGCGAGAGTTTTATGCAATAGTTCAATCATTGAAACATTGGCGCCACTATTTGTTACCGAAGGAATTTGTTTTGTACTCAAATCATGAGGCCTTGCGGTATTTGAATTCTCAATCTAAGTTGAAAAGAATACATGCCAAATGGGTTGAACTATTACAAGAGTACACTTTCGTTTTAAAGCACAAAGCAAGAGTGGAAAACAAACCGGCTGACGCGTTAAGTCGCAAAGTCAATTTAATTCACTCCATGAAGGTTGAAGTCACTGGGTTTGAGCATTTGAGAGATGATTACCCCTCTTGTCCAGATTTCGAGGATATGTTTGCTTCACTTTCTGATAATCTTCTGCAAAGCATTGATCGATTTACACTGAAAGATGGCTATATCTTTCGAGGATATCAAATTTGCATTCCCCGCACTTCTATGAGAGAATTTTTAATTTGGGAGCTCCACGCTGGTGGAGTGGGTGGTCACTTTGATCGTGACAAGACCATCCTTCTTGTAGAGGACCATTTCTATTGGCCGAGTCTCAAGCGAGACGTAGCCCGTACCATTGAACGCTGTCGCACTTGCCAATTGGCAAAGCAACGTAAGCAAAATACTAGGCTACAGACTCCATTGCCAGTGCCTCACGCACTGTGGCAAGACCTTAGTATGGATTTTGTGCTTGGACTTCCCAAGACAAATAAACAGCATGATTCCATACTGGTTGTCGTGGACCGCTTCTCTAAGATGGCCCACTTTGTTCCTTGCTCCAAGACTTCAGATGCTTCGCATGTTGTGAAACTTTTTATGGAGCGCATTGTTAGCTTGCATGGTGTTCTAAAAACCATCGTGTCTGACCGGGATGTTAAATTTACCAGTTATTTGTGGAAGACGCTGTGGAAACTCTTAGGAACAAAATTGCAATTCTCATTTGCGTATCATCCACAAACTGATGGTCAGACAGAAGTAGTTAACCGAAGTCTGGGAAATTTTTTGCGGTGTTCAGTTGGTGAGCATGTCAGGTCATGGGAGTCTATCTTACCAATAGCAGAATTTGCATACAACAGTTCAGTTAGTAGATCCATAGGCATGAGTCCTTTTGAAGCAGTAACATGGTACAAGCCTAGAATGCCTATAGATCTTATTCCCATGTCTTCCATTCATCGCCCGTTTGAGTCAGCCGATGCATTCATTCAGCGCATTCATTCATTGCATAATGAGATCAGACAGTGAATTAACATGTAAAATGATAGTTATAAAACATTTGCTGATTCACATCGCCGGTTCATTGAATTTCAAGTGGGTGATGATGTCATGGTCCGCATAAGGCCAGAGCGGTTCCCACAAGGAATTGCCAAAAAACTACAGGCCCGCAGTATTGGCCCATTCAAAGTATTGAAAAGGTTGGGTCCTAATGCATATGTCTTAGACCTTCCACCTGATATGGGTATTAGTGCTACCTTCAATGTGGAGGATCTAGTTCCTTTTCGGGGTCCCACAACATCTCCTTCTAACCCAACTTCTACCCCTTCACCTAACCGTGTGGACCATCTTTTTTAGCCAACATCCTTTCAAAACCGTTTCCCACAACCAACCCCACCTCCTCTTCCAAAAGCTCAAAGGAAGGATATTGTGGAAGATATATCAGATGATCAATTGGTCTCCACTAGACAAGGAGGCATCCAGAAGTTCCTTGTCAAATGGCAAGGTAGGCCGCGACATGATAGCACGTGGATAACGTGAGATGAGTTGCAGCGCCTCAATCCTGACATCCTTGAGCGCTATGATAGTTTTATCTCACTAGAGGTGCAACTTTCCCAGCCAAGGGGAATTGATGGGGACATCAGATCCAATCCCTCTCGTTCTTACAAAGTGTATCAAAGAAAAGGGCGCCAAACAGTAGATCATGCCTTAATTTGGATGGATGAACACTATCCAGGTTTTGATCGCCAAGAAATTACAAATCCATTGTTAATCCGTCATTGCGAGGACAGTCGATGGCTAGATTTTGAGGAAGACCCCATGTGAATTGATTGGAAGGCCGGCCCCACATTGAGAAGCCCACATGGGAGGAATAAAAGAGTTTTGTTTCTTTTTTGTCTCATTTAGAGGCTCCAAAGTAATTAAAAGAGTCTTAGAATAAGAAAAGGGACCCATGTTTTTAATTATACATGTAATAAAAAAAGGGGGACCGCAACTTAAAACACAAAAGGGATGTGCCTTGGGATTCGTGCGCGCATCCCATGCGCATGAACCCAAGGACTTGATGCCAAGTTGTTTTTTTTTATTTATTTTATTTTGTTTTCTTGGTTTGATGATGTCATCTTAGGGTTATATATATGAGACATCTCTTGTACTCTCATGCTATGTTATTCTATGGTATTGAATGAAAAGAAGCTTTTCCTTCTTCTTCCAAGAGCCTCTTGAGCCACCTTTCTCTTGAGATCTTTTTTAACACCTCCGGATCGGAGTTTAGCGAGAGCCCAATAAAGGTAACGATATCTCTTCCACTTTTCTTCTTTCCAAGAGCATTTTGGTTATTCCCATTCAAATCTAAAGCCATTCTAATATTGTTATCAGATATAAACTACCCAGATCTGAACCCTGCAGACCTAAAATCCCCTGGTTACTAAACTTCAGATCTAAACCATAAACCATCTTAGATCTGAAACTTATTTCAGATCTGAACTTTTGTTAGATCTAGATCTCTTCTAGATCTGAAAATACTAGATCTGAATTTTGTCATCAAAGATCTCCCCTTCAGACCATTGCCAAAACATTGGATGTGTATTACTGGCCCTAAGCGATCTGGAAGTTCTATCTTCCGTTAAGATCTTACTATTTTCTATACCAAGAAAGGGGGTTTATTGCAGGATCTGTGAGATCATCTTGGACCGTGGAGTTGTTATTTACTTGAAATCCATTGTTTAATTTACTTGGGTTGCTTATAACTGAATTTTAATTGTTCATTCAGATCTGATCTCTTCATGTTAGGTTAGATCTCATATTGTCCTGCATCATTATCCCTACTGTGTCCATGCCGTATCTGGCATCATAGGCATGAAAATGGCTCTCTTTTAAAACAGGTATAACACAATGCAACTGAAGAAAATTCTGGGGGATTGTAACTGATGGAAACACTTGTTGAGGCCACACATGCAACCCCATAAAAAAGAAAAGAAAAGAAAAGAACCTGTTTTGAAAGCTTGTTGGGTGCATAAAGGAAAGGGAGATATGGGTATTGACTGACTAAAAACAAGCATTACAATTCAACAAAACTGGTGATTCAGAACAAATACACACATTACTTTCTTTTTTTTTTTTTTTGAATAATAACATAAACACAAACATTCACATCACATGCCTCACCCTCTATCCAAATTAAACCGAATCTACTCAATCACTCCAACTGGAGTTATTTGCACCATTAGATTGATCATGATCGGAACAAGCAATTATCTTTTTAACACATGTTCAATCTAGCAGTGGAAATCAATATGGTTAAAATGAAATTTAGACCAGTGCATGTACTGCAGGGTTAGGTACAAATGCAAATGAGTCAAAGCAAGATTAGGTGGGCCCCACACCCTTCAAACAGGCAGTTGAACGTGATCAAGATGGTCCAAACATCAAGACCAAGGCCCAATCATCTCTCTCTCACTCTCTCTCTCTCTCTCTCTATATAAAATAAACAAATAAGGGTTTAAGCTTTTCTATATAGAAAAACATAATTCTAGAAACGGGTAGTCGTTATAGTTAACAGAGAGTTAAAGGACAGGATTTTAGAGGTTAAGAGAAAGAATGATAGGCTTTCTTTCATAGTAGGAATGAAAGGGTTGCTATGGTTAAGATTATAATAGTTATAATAACCTACGCGTTAATGCTTATGCACACAAGCCAGATGAAAGCGATAAACAAATTCACACAACAGGCAAGTTAGGACAAGATATACCCCCTGGGAAAGCATTATAACTAGGAAGACTTTAATGATCATGCAAGGAATAAAAGGGGCTGTCAGAGGTTATGACACTGCAGATGGAAATAACAACAAAACATGATTCAAACTAAAGAATGTAGATGGAGGATAGAGCAAAACAGAAAAAAAAAAAAAAAGGATATGGGGAAGTTATCTTCAACTTCCTCTGGCTTTTGAAGAAATTTCAAACACCCTACCCCTCCATGATCGTTTGTGATTTGGGGACTGGGGTACATCCAAACGCACCCAAATCACGCCCTCCCTTTCACTAATCGAATAGACATTCCACAAATTGCATTTTCTGAAACATACAAAACAATTGAGCAGATGGGGTACTACTAAAACCAAGACAAACAACCCATTCCATGAATAAGAACAAAAAAAATCAGAAATGGATCCGGAATTCAAGTGGGGTTGGCAACATGCCCATTAAAACTAACCCCAAGAGAGAATTTGGGGTTATCGATTGAATCGGCTACAGAATTCGGATCGGATCGGATCGGATTGCAACGAGATCGATCCAAAAATTCAAGAGCACATAGAAAGAAAAGATTGTTGTTACGTGTATGGGTGGTGATGAAAGAGAAGCAAGAGAAGGAAATCAAAGAATTACGCCGGTGCCATTGTCGCAGACGACGACATTCCTGCTGTCCATATCCTCGCCCGCTGTCTTCCGCTCGAGCGCTCTCTCTCTCTCGCAATCTCTACACAAAAAGAGTATCTTCAATCATGTGCTTGGCCGTCAGAATGCAAATTCGGAGCTTCTAAACATATAGCATTTTTCTCTCTTCTTACGCCGGATTTTGTTTTGAGCCTTCTATTTGAACACAAAAAATATCTTTCATCACACATCATTTTATTATAATTTTTTAATCTAATTTTGCCCCTATATAAAATTATAAAATTACTCAATTTCCTCCAGAATGCAGAAAATTTCTTCTCTTCACACACAATTTCTTCTCGTCACATTTAAACCCTATCATCATCTCTTCTTCCTCCATTTTCTTCCTCTATCTTCTTCCTATACATTCAAAGCCTCTCATCATCTTTTCTTTTTCTATCTTCTTCATTTACCTTTTCCCTCTATCTTCTTTCCTACTACTCACTGACAACTTATTATTCCTCCAACTTACTTGTATAAGAATATTAGTAATCAAAAGATGCAATGGAGGAGGAAATAAACAAGGATTTGGTGGTTTACACTCCCCAAACGAATGGCAAGGTTAATGTACTATGATTTTTTGGTTAGTTTTTACATTTTTTTAAAGTTTCGTATAAAATTTTGTCCGCCTCATATTCGGACCTGGAAGTCCGAATTTGAATGAAGTGTTCGGCCACTTATGGCCGAACATACTCTGTTTATTCCTCCACTCATGGCCCAACAGAATTTTAACATTTTTTTTTTGTGAATCATTTGCTCTACAGGCTCCTACAGAAGAAAGCGATGTAGGTTCTGAATGCATTAAAGATTATACGAACGAGTTTGTTACTCACGAGGTAAAGATGATTCGTCATAGTTTTTACCAAAACACTTCGTAAAATTCTGTTAGGAAAGTTGGCAGAGCATAATTACATTGAATGGCATAGAAATTGTGAGAATTCTGACATTGTGAAGGATCTGTTTTTGGACGCACCCAACTAGTATTGACTTGTTACATGCATTCCCACACATATTGATAATGGATTGCACTTACAAGACCAATCGATATCGTTTACATCTATTGGAAGTTGTTGGTGTAATGTCTACAGACATAACGTTCTCTATACGTTTTGCATATATGAAAGCTGAATGTGAAGACAACTATATATGGTTATTAAGTATCTTGCGCTCTGTAATTGGGGAATGTGTTCTTCCGGATATTATTGTGATAGACAGAGAATTGATACTGATAAATGCGATTGAAAAAGTCTTTTTAACTGCTACACATTTATTATGCAAATAGCACATCAATAAAAATGTGTTTGCTAAATATAAGAAGTTGTTCGAAACAAAGCAAACTTGGGACAAATTCATTACGCATTGGAATATGCTGACAAATCCATCAACGGAAAAAGAGTACATCGAACAGTTAACAAAGCTAAATGAAAACTTCAGTACATATCCAATGGCACTTAAATATGTCAAGGACAACTGGCTTGACCCATACAAAGAAAGATTTATCTCAGCATGGACGGACAATTATATGCATTTTGGCAATACTACGTCGAACATGTATGGTTAACAGGTTTTCTAACATTATGAATTATAAACGTTCTCTAAGATTCTATTCTTTATAGGTAGAGTGTTCGCATGCGCAGTTGAAGAGGCACCTCCAATCTAGTCAAGGCAATTTTGAATCAAATTGGACAAAGGTTCATAGTTTGCTTGAATTGCAACACACGGACATTAAAGCATCATTTGAAAAAAAGTAAAACAATTGTCCAACACAACTTCCAGCCGAAAGAATTCAAAGAGTTGCGTTGGAATATGTCAAAGACTGCATTGGACAAAATATTAATGGAAAGTAAAAGAGCAAATGCTGTTGGAATTGATAAAAAAGCCTGTCAATGCATTATAAGACATACACATGGGTTACCTTGTGCGCATGAGATTGCAGAGTATATGATTGAAGGTTGGTCGATTCCTTTCCAATGTATTCATCTTCATTGGTCTAAGCTTGATATGATACCTACTTGTACAACCAATGATCCAGCTATGGACTTAGATTTGATGGCGGAATTATCTTATATTCAATTAATGTTTAGAGCTTGTGATCTTCCTCATAAAATACAAGTGTTGAAGAAATCACGGGAGATATTTAGGCCTTCCATTATATTTTTACAAGAACCAGAAGTAAAGTCAAAGACGTGGGGTAGGCCTCCATTGAAACATGATATAACAACTAAACGTGCCTTAAGTGCTTTTGAGTTGTCTCATCTGCACAGGATAGTTATAGTCCTGTATGCACAAAGCGGTAGGCTCCAAGGACATAGCAAAGAAAAAAGAAAAAGTTAGAAAGCTACCAGTTCGAACAAGATTGAATAGCTCGAAGATTTCGTCCTGGCATGAATCATTCACACAGGGAATAAGGCCTTATATAAGCATTGTCAAAGACGTGGAAATTAATGGTAATTGTGGATTTAGAGTTATTGCAGGATTACTTGGCCTCAATGAAGAAAGTTGGCAACAGGTCCGTAGAGAGCTTATTGCAAATGTGGATCATTATAGAGCATTGTATGGAGTAGAAAACAGAGTTGAAAATCTAATAGCATCATTATCATACTATGCGGATCACCCATCATATGATCATTGGATGACTATGCCCGATATGGGTCATCTTATAGCATCTCGTTATAATTTGGTCTTGTATCACTTGAGCAATAAACAGTGTCTTACTTTTCTTCCTCTAAGGTTGACTCCTGTGCCTATTTCTAATAGAAGAGAGATAGCTGTAGGTTTTGTTCATGGTTGTCATTTTGTTCAGGTACGATATAACTACTATGCCTTAGTATGTTTCATTATTTTTGTCATCTTCTTCTTCATTCTAATGTTTTTGTCTATTCTTTTAGGTTTTCCTGGTACTCGGTTATCCAATACCACCAATTGCAAATAAGTGGCAAGAATTCCATCATTCTTGTGCGAGTGGATGGGAAACTGCATATACAGATGCATAGAGCGATTTAGACAATATGTTAATTCTAATGTAGCTACATGTGAAAGTATTGATTTGGAATGAAAGTGTAAAGTTTATAGATTTGATGTAATTGAATATCATGCAAAGTATTTCTCTTTTGTAGTGATTGTCACTTGCAAATTTTGGAGAGAGCAAGGTTGAGAATGTTGCTGTCATCTTTCAGATTTTAGATTATTTTTAGTCAGCCCCCCATTGTACATGAGATTGAAATTTTACATATGATCGAAATGTAAGTTAATTACAGGTTAGTTTCTTTTGTTTAGCACTTCATTTCAATCTTGACTTTAAATGACATGAAAAGGGAATTTCATTAACTTAAATGGTTCATTACATCATAGTTTATTACAAAGAATTCATGACATGAAAAGTGAAATGAAAAGGGAATTTCATTAACTTGAATAATTTATTGTATCATAGTTCATTACATAGAATTCATGACATGAAAAGTGAACTTGACACCGAATGAAGAAATTCATCTCTCTTGTCTAGACCGACGAGAGTAAGCACGTGATGTCATACGGGGGTCTCTACTTGATTCACCCTCTTCCTCAATGGTAAGTCCGCGCAAAGCTCGAGCCATATGTCTAACATCTTGGTACAAACTATACATGTCTTGTGTGAATGCTTCTTCAACCCTTGCCTCAATTCCTTTGTAAATTCGAAGAGCATTTCTGTTGCGCAGTTCATAATCAATTACATTACAAGCTCTGGCTCACTTTGACGAAAACCAGATTGTATTTCGGGGTTTATCAATATTTTTCATGACATAGTAGAGTACCAGTCCATGTAATTTGGTGCGCAATCCCAAGGATGACGGACAAGTGTACTCCGGTTTACTTGTGCCAGTAAGTGATTACGCCTCTGATACCATATTTTATCATAAACTCAAACTGATGCATTGATTGATGCTGTTGTATTACCCCTCAAACCACGCACGGGCTCTAAAGGTGCTATGTGAATTGTTTGGACCCGACCAAATTGCCGAAGAACCCTATTTGGATGGTAAGGCTCTACAATATCTACGTGTGTTAGGCATCCACAATAGAAAGCAATTTGATGTAAGGGATGATCTCGCCTGCAAGAAAGATAAGGCTCTTATGTGACATGCATCATGAGAATCATTGTAAATAAATTGAATCATCATAGGTTGACATGATATGATCAATTAAAGAGTGATTTACCTTATCTATGCTTAAGAAGTCTAGTTTCTCCCATAAACCTTGTAAAGCTGAACTGGTCTCCCTCCGAGGAATCCAACGCATCGCATGAGGCTGACTCACTGAGTATGATACGTTGGCAGTTGGAGCTCGTGTTTCAAAGTGCTCATAGACCCACGCTTTAAGAAGTGTCAAGTATCCAGCCATTTGTTTGACCTCATTCCGATTTGCTAAGCCCAACTAACGGTACAAATATGCTAGTGCACTGGCGCCCCATATATAGTTCTTGACATTTTCTAAATTTCTCAATAGCTTCAAGTATATGCATGAAACTCTTGTCCCGGTCTTGTCAGTAAAGAGCGTACAACCAAGTAAATAAAGAAGGTAGGCCCTAACTGTATAGTCAACACCATCCTCTCCTGCATCATCGTTCACTCCAGCAAAATTCTCTCTGAGCCATTCTAATTTTAGTGATTGGCCTCTTTGATTGTACAATTCTTCTTTTGCTTGATCAATAGAAACCCCCAACGTATCAACAACAAGATCTATGGCATCGGGGTATGTTAATTTCTCTAAATTTGTTGTAGGGGAACCAATGATGCGAATCTTCAAGGGGCAAGAAACATCATCGAGGGTGATTGTCATTTCACTGAAAGGCATGTGGAATGTATTTGTTTTAAGGTGACAACTTTCAACAAAACCGGACACCATGGTCTTGTTCACCATCCGGTAAGAACATTCAATCAATGGAGACAATATGGAATCTCTCACCAGCTACTTAAAACGGTTACTATCATTTAATGGCCACAAATCTAGTTTTTGCCCATGACTTAGGCATTTCAATGTTCCGCGATCCTGCATTCAAACATGAATTACTAATTAGATATTCTTCATTGAACAAATAGATTATTTTTTAAAGAAAACATATTACCAAAAATACACTTCACCCTTTCACAGGAAATATGCAACATGAGTGTGGAAACTCTTAAGTAAGCTTCGATCAGATGCCCAATTGTAACATCCTTTTCTTGTTGGTCATTGTCTTCATAGGAAACATGTTCTTCAATTGAAGTTCTTTTTCCACAGGCTCTTCCACCTTATGGCGACGCCTCCTATTGGAGACTGTAGTCTCACTCTTGAAGAACTAGGTCGGTCTATATCTGTGAATCACAAATAATGCATTAATCTCTTACAAAAAATGAAACAAAAAATTGGTTTGGCCCTCCATGGCCGAACAGGCTAAATTTGTGAAAAATAAAGGTGTTTACTTTCCCTATGAAAAATGCAGCTCTATCTACAATTTCCAGACCCCATGTAGATCTTCCTCACCTTGTACAATCTAGGGTTTTTGGGTTTTGTGATTTTGACCTGTCTATCAGGTCTCAGATGGGACCAATGAGTACCATTTGGGGCCTTTGCTAGTTTGTCAGATCAATTGTGTTCTATGTATGTTTTGGTTTTTTGGGTTTCTTTTTAGGGGCTTTGATTGTTTTGGAAAAGTGTTATTTTAGAACTTGAGCTTTGGTTCAATGTGATTTGTGGGTGTCATTTGTATGTTATTAAATTTTAGTCTTTTTCCTTTATTGATTTATGGATTTGGATATTGATTGGAAAAAAAATTCGTTCGACTTTCCATGGCCGAACAGGCTAGTCCTGTTCGGCCCTCCATGGCTGAACCGATTAGGTTTGTTCAGCCTAGGAGGGCCGAACAGGCTGGTTCTGTTCGGCACTCCAGGGCCGAACAGACTTGACCTGTTTGGCCATGGAGGGCCGAACAGCTGGGTTCCGTTCGGCCCTCCATGGCCGAACGGGTCCCGAGATCTGAAGCCATCTTTGACGCAAATGGAAGAGGATCTCTAAAGATGTAGATCACAACCTTAGGAAAAAGAAGAGGTTTTACTTCTAACACACAAAAATAAATAAGAAAAGAGGATAAAAAGGAAGCTTACCTTGCAATGGAAGAGGATTTTAGTGCAATGGAAAAAGAAGAATTGAAAGAAATAAGTGAAAAGGAAGACTTACCTTGTAATGGAAAAAGAAGAAGTGAAAGAAGTTGAAGGAGTAGAGAGTTGCTGTAGAGAAGGAGAAGAAAAAAGAGGGTTGAAGGAGAAGAGTCTTGAATGTGTGTAAAGAGAGAAGAAATGAGGGATTTGGGTATTTTAGGGATGTAGGGTGTGTTAAGAGAGAAAAATTGTAATTTTTTAAAGTTTTAATTGTGTGTAAAGAGAAAATGTGTGTAGAGAGACTAAACAGTGGTTTATCCAACAAATCTCTTTTGTTTTTTTTGTTACATTTTTACCCCTACATAAAATGACTAAAATGCCCTTATATATTGCAACATTAGCCCATTATTCCTTTGCATGCATACTCTTCCATCGTTCTTCCTGCTTCCTTCCAAGAGCATCTTCCCTCTTCCTTCTTCCCTCTTCCCACTTCCCTCTTCCATCTAAGAGAGCATCTCTAAGACCTTCTCCCTCCCTCTTCCACCTTCCTTTTAATAGAGCATCACTATCTAAGAGTACAAGTTAGCATTCTCTTCCATTCTCATTGCTCTTTGTCCCAGCAAACACCAATCAACACTCAAATAGTGCAATGGAGGAAGAGATTAGCACTCAAATAGTTGTTTTCAATGAGAATGGTAGTAATATGGTAAGTGTATTTAAAACTTATGCATTTTTTTAATTTTTTTGTATCAGCCCGCATGCTATTCGGTCTCGGAAGTCTGAACATATTTATGCATGTTCGATCTGCAATGACTGAACATACATGTATATGTTCGGCTAGAGGAGGCCGAACACATGTAGTGTGTTCGGCCAATGTTGGCCGAACATTTGCACATATGTTCGGTCCTAAATGGCTGAACAGTATATGTATGTTCGATCATTCAGGGCTGAACATAATATATGAGCTAACATTCCATTTCATTTCCATCTGTAGGATGGTCCGTCTACACAATGCAACCAAGTGACTGATGAATGTGTAATGGATTATACAAGTGAATTTACCACTCATGAGGTAAGACGCAAAGTTTAATAAATTTGTAAATATATTGCATCGGTTAATATATAAAAATAAATGGTTATATGTGTAGATATTCAAGAGCCGGGATGCTTTGATCAAGTGGACTTATGATGTTAGTAAGGGAAATGGCATTGTCGTTGTGATTAGAGCCTCAAATGCAGATGTGGTTGGCGTAAAACTAAGAATTACCCTTACATGTGAGAGATTTGGACATTATAATGTGTGTAAGTCCAATGACAAAGGGACTCCTAACAAGAAGATCAAGCAAATAGGCATGAAGAAATATGGATGCCTGTAGCACTCCGGCCCAGCTTAATCCGATTTAATTATTAATTAATGCAGTTTCGGTACTATTTAGAGCGAATTTACATTAAGCTTGTGGTTTTTTTCTTTTGAGATTCGTTTCGGGTCATGGAGAAGGAATTGAGTTGAGTTAAACTTGGTTTGAGTAGTTTCGAGCCATTTTTCGTAATTTTTGATTTTATACGAGTTCATCATTCATGCATCATCTTGGTGTCAACACGTGTATTTTGTTAAGCTCATCAACTTCCGCAACTGTCTCGTACGTAAACGAGGTCGTTTGTTTCCGTTGGACCGTTAATTGACTTGAACTGTAATTCTTTTGAACTGTTGGACTTGTATCCAAATTGGCAATCCTTATCTTATATAAAATGTAACCATCGCCTCTCTCTCTCTCACTTATTCTTCTGCACGCCAGCTCTCTTTCCATCTCAGTTTCTCTTCTCTTCTTCTCCCTGCTCTCTCTAGCTTTTCTTTTTGTTTTTCTTATTCCTTACAATAACGTAGAGCAAGGGGAGGATTCTTGTGCGCCCAATGTTCGTCTTCTCTTTGGGTTGATCGATATCTTCTCCACCCAATGTCTCTCTCTCGTCTTCGCTTTTTTCTTTCTTGTTTTCTCGTCGTGGATGCGACCCTCGCCCCATCTTCACGATTTGTTTAAGGTAAGTAGTCGCGCCACGGTCTCCGTATGAGTTTTGAGCATGGTTGCACTGCATGCACCCTTTTTTCTTTTGCTTATTCTTAGCATGCATGGTTTTAGGATTGCATTTTCGAGATCGTTTGGACCTAAGAACAGCTAAATTGCGGAAAGAGCACGTTTAAGGCAAATATAAGCATAGTATGGATAAACACATGTTGATACACGTTGATTGTTCTGTTCTTCTATTCTTTCTCGTAAGTGTGTGGTGTTTGATAGCCTTTTTTTCCTGTATGACCTTCATACACGTCATTTTTGTGAAGGAAAATCATGTAATACAGTGACCCTGTTCTGTACAAAACCCTGTTGTTCAACCGATCGGGACTGGGGTTCGACTGATCAGACACTCCAAGAACCGAAATTCGACCGATCGGGCTTAGAGCCGACCGATCGGTTCTGATGCATTTCTGCTATTAGAGATTCAGGGTCCAACTGAATCCTATGCTTACTCATTTTCTTTCTCTTGCTACCTTAATACCTAGAGGACCTTTTATGCTACATTTTGGTCCCTTTACTCTTTAACTATTTGAAGAAATGATAGGGTAATAATGTGACTTTATAGGACTTTCACCTGGACTTCTTTACCACATAACTTGCCCAACGGATTACCTTAGACGCATGAATGGTCTTACGGGCTGTGATACATTCATGTGTGTTGTCTACTTGTTAAGCATCTCCCCATGGGTGTTGGTTTAAGGGACTTCAATACACGTTGATTGATCCATTGCAACACTCCCAAAATGAACAATTGTGTATCGAATAACTTAAAACTACATCATCATGCACGGTTAGTAACAATGTATAACGAATATAGGGTTGGCTAATAAAAGATCGTGATTCTTGCAAAATAATTCGATTTGCATGGCATATCGAGTTCGGTTTTGGCCTCTTATTCACATGGTATGCGTTCTGCTCTGGGGCAACGATTGGATATTCCCTGAGGGCTCTGTCCATGGTAAATCCCGGGCAGAAACAGTTGCCTTTTATGTTCTTTGTCTTGTTCATTGTTCAACTTGTAATTATTTAATTGCAACAGTATTGATCCAGCATGATGCACGTACTATATGGTCTGACTGTGACACATGTACCGTACTGTATTGCACTGTTTGATCGACTAATTGACATTGATTGACATGCATCATATGGTATGATTGATCTTGTTTGTCTGGCTCTAATCAGCCTCAGCCTTAAGATACCCGACGGGGTTGACTTTGGCGTAGCCTATTTGTTACCTCTGTAGAGTGCTCCTATCTTGGGATTCCAGACCCCGAAAACCAGAGACCCATTCATACCCTGGCCCGGTCGATGGTGTCCTCATACTGACTGCTCTCGAAAGGGAAAATATGACAAATGTAGTGCCACCTAGCCAGTTTATGTATTTCATGATTCTAAAGGCATGCTTCATTATATGCACGACCTACCTAGTATACGAACATGATCTCTATGCATTGATAATTGTTAACTGTCTACTATTCTGCTAAACACAGCGCGTGTTAACTTATTGTCGCTTATGCTTTGCTGAGTCGTCGTACTCATATGTTGTTCTTGGTGTTACAGGCCCAGATTCCTCTACCGACCCCTCGTCGGTCGGCCAGACTCCAGGAGAGATCCGGGAGACACAGTCAGGGCTAGAGGAGTGGTCTTGATCACTCCCACGGAGAGCGGCTCTGCATTACATCCTTTGGTTTTGTTTTGTTTGTTTTGTTTTGTTTCTTGTACATCTTTTTGTATTGGTCTTTAAGGAGCTATCTCTTCATTTTGTATTGTACATTTTTTAATTAATGTCATTTTGTTGACCCTACATTGGTACGTATCTTGTTCATTTTCCTTGCGGCTATGATACGTACAGCTTCCTCGTACACTTGGTTTACACGTGTGAACATCCCTTGTGTGTGTGTACTTAGACCGGGTCGAGGTATACGTGCACGGGAGCACGTGTGTCACTGGTTATGTTTTAACTAACCCCTGATTTCTGGGCTTGGGTTGTGATAATTCCCATTCACATTAACGGGCAAGAAGTTGGCTACATGTGATGATTGGATGTTGGAAGTTGTTTGTGATGTTCATAATCACTCGGCTGCGGAGTATCTAGAAGGGTACTCATTTGCAGAGAGATTATCAAAGGAAGAAACAGAGTTGTTAGTTGATCTGTCAAAGAGTATGGTTAGCTTAAAAGATATTTTGGTTACATTAAAACAAAGAAGCGAATTAAATGTGACAACAATGAAAACTATCTACAATGTACGTTAGGCAGAAAGTCTTTTAACAGGGTGGGAGAAATCAAATGCAACAACTCTTATACAAATTAGTAGAGCATAAGTACATTGAATGGCATAGGAACTGTGATAATACTGACACCCTTAGTGACATTTGTTGGACACACTCAACGAACTTAGATTTGTTGCGTGCATTTCCACGTCTTAATAATGGATTGCATGTACAAGACGAACCGGTATCGGCTACCTCTTTTGGAGATTGTTGGAGTTACGTCCACAGAAATGACATTTTCTGTATGCTTTGCTTATCTCTAAGCTGAATGTAAAGATAATTATGCATGAGTGTTGGGTGTCATGTGTTTTATTATTATTGATGCTAATCGTGTTCTTCCTGGAGTCATTGTCACTGATAGAGAGTTGGGGTTCATGAAGGCCATCGACAGGGTATTCCTTGAAAGTACTCATTTATTGTGTACATGGCATATTAATAAGAATGTCTTGAGTAAATGTAAAAAGTTGTTTGAAACCAAGAAAATGTGGGACAAGTTTAATATGAGTTGGAATATGGTGATGTTTTCTTTCACAGAAGAAGAGTACAATGAACTTTTGAGTAGGCTAATTAAGGATTTCCATACTTATCCCGAAGCGCTGCAATATGTGAAGAGCACATGGTTAGACGCATACAAGGAAAAATTTGTGTCTGCATGGGTCGATAATTGTTTACATTTGGGGAATACTACATTGAATAAGTAATATGAATGTTTGTTCTTGAGTGGCTTACATTTATTATGTAATTTATCCATATGATTTATTAACTTTTATTTTTCTTACAGGGCTAAGAGTTCATATGCACAATTAAAGAGATAACTTGGATTAAGTCAAGGAAATCTTGAATCAAACTGAACAGAGATCCATAATCTGCTCCAATTGCAACATACTAGTATTAAAGCATCATTTGAAAAAAAATAAGACAGTTGTGCAATACAGTTTTAAGCTTTCTGAATTCAATGAGCTTTGTGGCAACATCTCAAAAAATGCATTGGATAAAATATTTTCAGAAAGAAAAAGAGCCGAACAAGTTGGAACTGATCCGGTCTCATACATGTGTATCCTTCGTCGTACACATGGTTTACCTTGTGCACATGAGATTGGAGAATATGTTTATCAACAATGCCTAATTCCCCTCAGTTGCGTGCATCCACATTGGTATAAGCTTGATATGTTGCCTAACAGTGCAATGAAGAGGTCTACTTTGGATGTTAAAGCGGAGTTGCTGTTAGTTGAAAGGGTTTTTAATGAAGGTGATCATACAAAGAAATTGCAAATATTGAGGAAGTTGAGAGAGTTATACGAACCGGATAGTACATTCTTAATGGAACCTGAAGTGAAATTAAAAGCTCGAGGTCGCCCATCTGTTAAGGCTGATACATCGACCCTGCGTGATCTAAGTGCCTTCGAAATAACGCAATCTGCACATAATAGTTACTCTCCTGTATTTAATGAAGAGAAGGCAAAGCAAGTGTACATGGTAGAGTTAAAAAGAAAGGAAAGGCGAAGGTGCACCACACAAGATCACAGCCTACTATTTTTTACTGTGAGCAATTTCCAGATGGGATTAGATATTACATACGTGTCGTTAAAGATATTGCAGCTGATGGCAACTGTGGCTTTAGAGCCATTGCAGGGTTACTTGGGCTAACCGAAGTTGATTGGCCACGGGTTAGGAGAGATTTAATAAATGAATTACTTGCCCATTCAATAGAGAATCAACATCTATATGGGATTAAAAATAGAGTTCAGGAATTGATTGAGGCCTTGTCATATTATGATAATTATTCCAGTTATTCCCATTGGATAACTATGCCAGACATAGGGCATATTATTGCATCCCATTATAATTTGGTATTATTCCCTTTAACATGCAACAATGTTTTACATTTCTGCCTCTTTGGTCTGTACCACTGTCAAGAGTTTCTCGCAAGGAGATATCAATTGGTTTTGTAAACGGCAGTCACTTTGTTCAGGTTATAATCACACTTTCTTTAAAACATTTTATTATTTCCATATGAATTTTCTAACTTTTGTTATGTTTTAGTTCTTCTTGGACCCAGGTCATCCAATTCCACCGATTGTGAACAAGTGGCATGAATTTCATCTTCCATGTGCAAATGAATGGGCAATTGCATATACTGCTCGCATTGAGCGTTTTAAAGAGCTTGTCAGCTTAAGTGTAGCAACAAGTGAAACGATAAAGATTGGATGAACTCATTGTAGCTCATTTGGAATGTCACTTAATATAACTAATTTGGCATGTAACTTATTTGGAATGTAACTAATTTTGAATGTAACTCATTGTACTCATTAGGAAGATAACATGCGACTTTGATTACTAGCAGTCCATTTATTAACTTCATATATGAAATTTGTGAACTGCTTACAGAGTTAACAAAAATAAAGAACCCCGTCCTAAACAAAGAACAACATCATCATGGACACATCAACCTTTGTCACTCCTACTCCGGTGTGTATAAGTACTGGATGTCATATTGGGATCCTTCACAATTCGTTGCGCATCTTACAATGAAAGTCCCCTTAACACATGGCGCATGCGATCAACATTAGCGTACATCCCTCGCGGGTCATGATAAAAGTTAGCCTCTGTCAGTGGTTTAGCGATACTTAATGCATCTTGATAACACTGCTCGAAATTTGTAGATGAGCTTGCCCCACTTGCCTCATTTCTTTGCCCCCATGTGGATCAATACTTTTGATTTTGTACTGTCTTCCATGATATCTGTGTGTACCAGCTTATATAATCGGGAACAAAATCCGATGGAAATCTGACAGCACAACTCCGATTTGTGAGTGACAATACATAATTCTCCTATCTTTGCCACTGCTGATCGACCCATTGATATGCGATTTGATATTGCTGAGCACTAAGACCTCGATGTGCCTGATCTGAAGTCCATGGTGCTGGAGGAATAGTCTGCAGTCTTCCAAATTGCCTCAACACTCTCTCTGGGTGATACGGCTTCACAACCTCCAAACACCTAATGTATCTAAAGTAAAATGCAAACTCATATAATGGATGTTGCTGCCTTGAATTGAGATATGGATTCCAAGTAACCTGCGTCAATTAACATAGATATATAGTAGCACATAAATAAAAGAATGCAGATTAATTTGAAATTACTATTGGTGAGAAATGCAATACCTTATCACTACCCATTTCGTCAATCGTTTCTCGTAATGATTGAAGACGGCCATCTTTATTTGACTCTCTGCTCGGATGCCACAGTAATGCTCAAGGGTCGTGTTGAAGGTACATGAGATTTGGGTTCAGAGCAAAACATGGAAAATGCTCATATATCCATACTTCCAGAAGTAAAAGATACCCGGCTATTTGTTTCACTTATACCGAGTAGCTAACCCCAAATGTTGACAGAGATAGGCCAAAGCAGCAACACCCCATGCATAGAAAGCCACACTATCAACATCCATGAGGAAGTGAAGATAAATGACCAAAACATGTGTGCCACTTTTGTCACTAAACAGTATATATCCAAATATATATAGGAAATGGGCTCTCACTGCTCCGTCAGTGGCTGCTTCTCTATCAGAATCTGTTACTACATCAAACTTATGTTTTAGCCACTCTAATTTTACTGACTGACCCCGCACCTGTGCAAGCTCATCATGAGCCTCCGAGCATCGAACTCCTAATGCTCGGTGTAGTAGCTCTTTAGCTTTAAAAAATCCAAAATCATCATTATATAAAACAGTTATGCCCGTCATTGGGATCCCAAGAATGGTGGCAACATCATCTAGAGTGATGGTCATTTTCCCGAAAGGCATGTGGAACGTATTGGTCTCTGGATACCAACTTTCTACAAAAGCCAACATAAGGCTCTTATCAACAGATATGTAGGAAGTCCTGATCAACGGTGCTAGACCATATCTATCAATTTCTGTCTAAATAAATCGGACTCATTCAGATGCCACATTCTTACTTTTTGCCCATGACTCAAACACTTGAGTGGAAGACGGTCATGAAAATATACGTATACATTAAAGAAGAAATAAGATATCACATTTATATGAAAAATATATAAAAACATACTTCTCCTTCCCAAATAAATTTTGCAAAGTGTGTTTGAAAACTCTTCAAGACTGAAGGGTCATTCGGCCCAACCATTTCTTCTCCATTATCTTTTTCACCTTCTTCTACCTCCTCATCTTCATTCTCTTCGAAGTCCAGGACTTCTGGTTATTCTAGCTCTTCAATAATTGCTTCTTCAACACGTTGACGATGCCTTCTTTCAGAAGCCGTTGGACGAGTTCTAGAACTACTAGCTATATCTGTAAGTAATTCAATCACTTGTTACTTGAGTTAGACTTCTGTGTATTCATTGTGTTCAGCCCTGTTTGATCGAATATTCTTCATAGTGTTTGGCCAAAACAGACCGAACACAATGAAGACTATTCAGCCAACAGTGGTCGGACACAATGAAGACTGTTTGGCCAACAGTGGCCGAACATCTTTCATATGTTTGGCCCTGTGTGGCCGAACATCATCCATATGTTCGGCCTTGTATGGCCAAACAGTATGGATGTTGTTCGGCCACATAGGGCCAAACATGGCGACAGGAAGAACTCCTCTTGCATGGGCATAACGAACACTAAATGGAATGGAAAAAAATATATTCTACTATCACAATCCAAACATGCAAGAACTCATTTTAATAAATAATATAGTGGAGAAAAGAAGAGAGAATACCTTTGAGAATAGTAGAGAAGAGAATGGAGAACAACTGTTGCAATGATGGAGAAGAGAAGAAAGCTTACCTTCAAGATTAGAGAGGAATGCAAGAGGAATGGAGGAAGAATGAAAAGGAACCCTTGGGGAAGAAGGTGTAGAGAAGGAGGGATTTTTAGTGTAGAGAAAGAGGGATTTGGGTGGGGGCATAATATGTAAATGTAGTGTGCGTGAAGAGAGGAAAACCAAACTCCCTCACTTACTAATTGTGTATAAAGAGGAGTGGTATAAGAAAAGATAAAAATAGTGTATATTTAGAAACTCCCATGCAAATTTGTAGAGAGAAGGGGAGAGAATGAATTAAAAGATTAAAAAAGAGAATGCAAGTTTTACTAGTTTCAAAAATTTTTAATTAAGTCTTAAGTTTTTTTAATAAAATTTTAATTAAGTACATCCGTTAATTTAAAGGTACTTTCTAACAACTTTTTCTCTATTTTCATAAAATACTAAAATTACTTATTAATTAGAGCCATGACGTGGTTTTAGCTCTACATGCAGCCAATCATTATGAAGATGTTTGTTATCCATGATCATTGTAAGCATGTTAGAGAAGAAAATGAGGAGAACATAGAGAAATTGAATGAGGATTTTATTCAAATAAAGGGTATTTTTAAAAAATTGAGGGAAAAAGTTGTGAACAAATAGCTTTAAATGGATAAATGTTCTTAATTGAAAACTTCTTGGAAGGTTTAGAGATTAATTTGAAAATTCTTGAAATTTGTGTCCTTTTTTTAAAATAAGATAAAAACTTATGGCGTTGTTTGAAAATTTCCATAAGAAAAACCCTCGTTGACATGATGTCCATTAGTTATATCAAAATTAAGAAAAAAAAAATTCATGGTCCAATCCCAATGGATCGATACAAAGCTATGAGCCCAATGACATAGGAAGAGACTTTGGATGGTCAAATTGATTTAGTGAATAAGAGGACCCCATTAGGAGGTCTGCATTGGATCATATACAATTAAAAGACAAATCGGTGAATTATATCTGTCAAAGCTGAAACCTTTTTGTGTAGGTTTGGCTGAGGCAATTTGTGGACAGGAAAAAAAAAAAGGAATTTACAGGTGATTCAAGAATATATACTTGTACTCTTTAGTGCTGAATTCATGATAAACTGGGTTGACAATCACAAAGTAAAAAATAAAATTTTCTAGGAAATTAAATTCCATTAAATTAGAGATCATGTGGCTATTTGTTGATATTCACCGTTGTTTCTTCAGGTTTAGTCACCTTTTTTGTAAGGGGCTGTAGAGAAATGTGGGTAATCCAAATCATAAATGGATAAATTGTAAAAATGTGATTCTACAAAATTTGGTGCATTGAATAGGATCATCCAAACACATTATAATTGTAGGCTAAAGAGAATTCAATTGCGCCTTCTACCCTACGGCCTAGACACTTGAGGTCGTAGTACTATCCCCTATTAAAGAATTGCATTGTCAAAGCTTCCAATGTATTTATATCTAGAGGACAAGTGAAAAATCTATAGTTAGTGTCCAATCTAGGGGCGGGCCCACATTGGGTCCATCCGAGGCAATGGACCCGTTGAAATCCAAGAATCCATTATACTTTTAAATGGGCTGGTGGGCGTGCCCCCTCAACTCAAAAGAGGCGACCCCATTCTTCTTTTTCTCCCTTTCATCTCTCTCGGCACACAACACATCCTGACCCAGCGAAGCCCTTCCTCTCACTACCTTATTCCCTCCCTCTCTCCACCCTTCATCTCTCTCCGTTTCTGCCTCCAAATTCCAAAGAATATCACTCCACAACAAATCTCACTGATCTCTATCGAACTTGCCAATAGAACTGGGGATGTAAGTTCTTCAAACCCCCCAGAAAAAGATTTTTTTTTTATTTTGTTTCCATCTTTGTTTCTTGCAACTAGATCTTGATTGTTTTTTAAATCAATCGTGGGTAGGGTCCATTCATTTTTTGTGGCACTTTTTTTTGATCTATCTTGGAAGTGGCCAGTGGCCTAGTGGGAACATTGATTTTGCTGTTACAAATTGCTAGTTGAAAAAGTTGAATGCAATTGGCTCAGTTGTATGATATCTCTAATACAGATATTGAACTAGTTGAGAATGTGTTCGTGGGTGATAAGTCAAATCAGCAACCAGTCAACCAATGCACTAATCTTACTGAAAGCAATTGGGTCTATGTTGCGGAGGAATTGCTAGCACTACCTCATTTCTGAATTGGATTAGAATCATTCACTTAATCTATTATTAGGGATATTGAGAAAGTTGGATGGGAGCCCTCACACGAGGAGTCTTAGCAGCCCCAATCGGCAACAGCGAAGTCCCACATTTGCCTACCAATTATTGAAGGAAGACCCTCTCTGCAATCATACCATGTCTTTTGAAAGAATCGCATGAAGAATTCTATAGCTCTGTTATTAGTGATTGTTTGACCTCTTGTCACACAGATAAATTGCCAACTTTGTAGTAGTGTGAAGAAATGTGGCATTTAAGAGAGGGGTTGTTGGGAGGGTGTTATTAACTACTAAAATGAATTACTAATAACATCTATCTATAGAGAGCTAAAGTTTTTATTTTTCTTTTTTGCAAATTCTTGATATATTTGAATAAATGGTTGCCAATTTTTCATTGATTGGTTGTGGTGTTAATGAGCACTCATTCCTTATTGGTAACAGAGAGAACATTTAATTATAAGAGAATGCTACTTATTTGACGTAGTTAAATGTTTTGTATTTATTTTAAATGAAAGATATTTTCTCTTTTATCATTAGTCATGTACATAAAAAATAATAAAAATAAAATAAAAGAAGTACATAATAATAAAATAATTTTTGACCTTCTCAACTGATCATCGTCTGTCTCTTTCAAACAAAAGTTTTGGATTTGCCACTGGTCCAATTCAATGGTGGACACAATTAGACTGAATAATTCATGCATTTGTATGGTAGAAACTTAAACATCCTATGACTAGTCCATGTCTCCAAAAGTGGGCCTATGTAGAAAACGTACTATTGATTAATCGTTTCTAATCATTTCACTTTTGCTTTAATGAATCTTTTTTAATCATTTTACTTTTGCTTTAATTACATTTTTCTTTAGTCCACGATCGAATGTTACTTTCTTTTGGCAAGAAATCACACCTACTTTAGGTAAATAAGGTGGGCCCACAACTTGTATGTTTAGGTTCTTTAGAATGCGGGCTTCATGTGTATGGATGCGAGTACCCAACCGTATGTGTTATATTCACTCACTGCCACTTCATGTATTGTGTACAAACTATTATCTTATGTATTTGGGAACCTGGCTTCAACAGGTGTACATCCAAGGCCCAAGCCCGAGCATGGGAATACCAAGCTTCAATTGAGTTTTCATGCGGGCTCAGCACCGAGGGCTCATGATTGGGCCAGCCCAAGTTGAACCCATAGTCATATGGTTGATCCAATGGGCCCCATCGTAGTCGTAAAATAAGACAAATTCCAAAGGGTTTCAAGATCCTTACCCTCCAGATTTTTTCTATATTTATTTTTCTCCTATCCACTTAGGCCTTTTGTTCTTTTTATTAGGGTAGCGATTTATTAAGAGAAAGTCAAATTACAAGGATTAAAAGAAAGAAAGAAAAGAAGGAGAAGGTACAAGAGCATTCTACTACACTCAACCCCAATTATATACCCAATTAATGTACCCTATCGGAGAGAAACTTTCTCTTTCTCCTTCTTTCCCTATCTTCTCTTTTCTCTGCGAGCATTCTCATACTCTGCTGGAGTTTGGGTGATCTGAACGTGGTGTGCGACCAAGGAGGATCATATTATAGAGGCCGTTGTATCCCTGGGGCGATTTTGGTTGAGAACCTCTTCGCATCTGGATTTATCTCGAAGAGTAGAAATTGTCTGAAAGAAATCGTCT